>HG995387.1:22554856-23832284 GCA_905333075.3 Atethmia centrago | reverse complement strand
AGTACAATCTCCCATTTCGATTTGTCGCATGTTTTCAATGTCACCCTGTATATGTATTTTTTATTAATAAGACAAAGCAAAAAATACGTGTTTAATGTTACACATCATATGCGACTACTGTAAGGCTCGCTCGTTTTTTTTTTTTTGTCTTGTCACGTCACGTTATCTCCGTTTTACTGAACAACAATTAGCCGATGTATTCAGGTTTACCTCCATAGGTAGATTATTTTTTTTATTATTTGACTGACAGACTAAATAGATTTTTTTTTACCCAAGCATCATCCCTATTTGATATAACAATAAAAACTCCATAATACCACATTACCTGGGGACACTGACTTATTGCTTGGGGACATCGATGTGTACCCACCATTAGGAACGACACCCATTTCAGCAACTCCACTCCAGTCTTGCAATTTCACCATCTTACCCTATCTCATTCTCTTTTCCAGATGACCGCATGATCCTCGGCCATCTTATAACGAGAGGATTCAGCGTTGAACAGAGTAAAGAGAAGATTGACAATTACTTCTCAGCAAGAGACAGGATGCCTGATCTCTTGGGAGGGAGATCGCCCCTACCTCCTAACATGGGGAAGTATCTAAAAGAAGGATACTGGGTCGTACCTCCGATGAAGACTAAGGAAAATCATCGGGTGATTATGTTCAGGTGAGCAAATCGAAGCATCAGCATGACAGGCATCGCCAATCATTATTATTATCACAGGAGAACATAATATGTAGATGTTTCTATGCTAGAGTATTATCGGATCTAACTTTGCTCCCTCTTCGAATAATTAAAACCTGATTTAATGGTCTGTGTTTCACCGTCTAAACAGTGTTGAGACGATGGAAGTCATTATGTTGTTGGTTATACTCGTATATATACATAACACAATATAATCAGCCTATAATGTTCCCACTGCTGGGACACAGGCCTCTTCTCAGTGAGAGGGAGTGGGCCGTAATCCACCACGTGGGCCCAGTGCGGGTTGGTAGATGTCACATGTCTTAATTTTTTTTATTCTAGAAATAACGGTGAAGGAAAACATCGGGAGGAAACAGGCATGCTGTTTCCTCTCGATATTTTCCTTCACCGTTTTGAGAGCAGTGATGATAAAATAATGTACACAAATTAAAGCGCCTGCCTGGGTTCTAACCTACGACATACAACTCGTAATATATATGCCACTGCCGAATTCTATATATATATTTACGGCGTATTACAAAACGTCTAGCCGAAATACATAAAGACGATTTGTTCTGTTACGGCTGATTGACGTTCGCCCTATCGCCGCTAGTAGCACCCCAACTAAATGGGTTAGGTTAGAGCTGTGACCAACCACGCGCGAGCTGAGCGAGCGATGTGAGTGGTGTTGCGGCAGCGACCGGCGAGCACTGCACCCAAGTTGGTCGCAGAAATGGTATTTGGAACTATAAACTACAAAGCGACGCGCCCAGTTGTATTATGGCAGAGCGTTGATCAGCCGCATTGTAGGACGCGATGCGCTATCACAATGCGGCATACCTACAATACGTTCATTTATCCGTAATACATATTGGCTGAATGTCACTCAGCCGTAATAGAAAAAACCAGTCAAGTGAGCCAAAGCCAAAAACAAACTTAACATTGTAGTTGAAAAACCTGTTCTCCCATATATCGATATAAGCCACGGTCAATTCTCCAACTGCAAATTTAAGTTGGTCGACTATAAGTCGTTAACTTGTAAAGCCTACTTAGTCGTGATAGTTTTCCTTTAATTTTTTCATATCAGATAATCAGCTGTTCCCTAAATTTTGAAGAGCTATGAGAAAATAAATGTAGGAAATAGCTGATTTTTATGTTACATCATGTATCTATAATACTACGCCACAGGAGAGCAACTTGCATCGCGTAAATGGGGCTTAAGAAATGTTAAACTTACCCCATCTTATTACAAAACGAGTTCTATCTTTGATCCAAGCTTAAACCTTCGAGCCAGTTTTTGTATTTCGAACTTTATTTTGACCGTTGTAAAGTTCTTTATACGAAATTGATCACTTAGGCCCGGTTTAAAAATCTGTTTTTATATTAAGAACTTTGTCTTTGTTGAAATAAAGTTCTAAATTCAAAAATGGCTCGATGGTTTAAACCTGGTTCTAAAGACAAACCTTGGTTTGTAATAAGGCCCTATAGGTTTAACTTTCCTTAAGCCCCATTACACATGAAAGAGATAAACATATAAATAGCCAACTTTTCTTACTTTAATGGTATAGTTCGTTGGGTGGCAGTAAGTGGTAACTGGACACTCGATAATATTGACAGAACTTGCCTTTTGTAATATAAAGATGGTTTTCACTCACATTAATCCGGTAACCGTTGCAGACATCAACTGCCAGGCGCGAACTTAATAAAATTCTATTGCCGCACATCTTTTAGTGATGTTTCTGATAGCGTTTTGTTTTATAATTGCCAAAAGCCTCGACCAACACCTTTTTTTTTTTGGGTGGGAAATCATCAAATTACTTTTCCCGCTCTGGGCGCAGCGGGAGGGTGTGTCAGACTCTTACTGACTAAAACCCACCCGTATTCCTTCAGTTGCCCGTGTTGCCAGGGGCCTCGGTAACCCTTTGGTACCTGCCTGCGACCCCGGCAGTCATCGGCCCTAGTGGACCCCTACGCTTGTGCTGACGACATCTCTTTGAGGCGCACGTGGAATACAACGCGCCGTCGACCCGCGCCTGGTCCTTACCGGACGGTGAGCTACCCATTGCTCACCGTCCGCAAGCCCGCGCCTACGGAGGCTGGAAATCCGCCCGGGATTCCCGACGCTCGACCAACACCTAAGGAGGCTCTCGTTGGGCAGCTGGATTAAGGGCTTGATTCAGAAAGCGGTACTTCTGGACACGGCTCGCATTGTTAGGAGGTTCCTCTCTGTTATCCTGTTCCCGATACCGGTGGGCTACAATTTTTTATATTTTATATTTTTTTTTATGTTCTAATAATTAAAAATATAATTGTATGTATAAATAGTGAAATAAAAGAAAATAATAAAAACAATAATTAAGCCACGTATCGTCGTAAGAGAACAAATTTCGTGGAAACTCAACGCACTAGCTTTTTCATAAATTAATATGCATCAAAAATAATTTATTAAAACACCCTTAAAAAAGCATCTGCCCACAAAAGCTAAATTCAAAATGTGCTCGGAATCACAATGCACTTTCAATTTGTAACGGAACCCCTGCATCGTGGAAGTATGTTCAAATATTCAGAAGTGGCCGACGGCAGCCGTTTACATGGTGCCAACACTGTCAGAGGTCGGATCGTGAAAATTTTAACAGACTTACGAGAAACGTTAGCTCTGTTTTATATCTTTGGTTTGTGGGAAGTTAGGTAACTGTTCGTGAATAAAGCTTGGTGGAAGGTTGGCAGTTGCGGATGGTTGAGTGAGAGTAATGTTTATTGGTGTTTTGATAATAGTTTCAGCTAAGGTAAAAGTCAACTAATTTGACAAATAGAGTACCAAAGTAAAAATCAAAAGTCAAATTATTTATTTCAAACAGGCACATAAAAGGCACTTTTGAACGTCAAAATGTACAAAAAAATAGAATTGATTCTAGTTCCCCTTCCAAAAGGTATCGTATGGGCAAGAAGCTCCACCGTTACTAATTTAAAATGTTTTACAATATTTTGTATAGGTACGTTAATTATATAATTTGATGTGAAGACAATGCACCCAGAATAAAATTACTTTAACCAAAATAGGTAAAAAAAATTATTAAAAATGTAGCATTGGTGCCGATTCCCTTGTTCACAAACTAAATTAAGTTTAAGTTCAGTACATCTTTTTCTTTCTATTATGAAATAGAAAGAAAAAGATGCACTGAACCGAGCGCTTGACGTAAATTGACGTAATGTTAGTAGGCAAGTTTTTAATCTCTTCTAAACTTGTATGGAGTAGTGACAGGCGCTGATTAATTTGACAGGTCTAAACTGTCCTTCTGTCCTTTTCTTAATGAAATAGAAAGAAAAAGATGCACTGAACTTAAATTTAGTTTAGTTTGTGAACAAGGGAATCGGCTTCAATGACAGATAAATTAATTATGTGATACATGATGCTCACATATTTACAAACATAGTAAAAGTATAGGTTTTCCTAAAAAAAAAGAAGTAATAGGTCAGTGTGTGACTTAAAGTAATCAACAGAATAATAACTGGTGACCGAAAAGCTGGCGGCTTTCTCGCGCAACGCATCAGCATTGCGATTCAACGAGGAAATGCCGCCAGCATCCTTGGTACAATGCCCCGAGGGCCTTTTTTGTTAATCATCTTGTAATTTGGTTAGGTAAATTAATAATATTAATCACAGAATGTTAAATTAATATTGATTTATTATTTGTATCAAATAATAAATAAATTCATTCACCACCATCCATCCTCCATTTGTCCACTTCGATGCAGATTACACAAAGATAGACATACACAGATAGATTATACAGATAGCCTTTTCCTAGCCATATGGTTTTGCAGCAGAATGAACAAAACATAAATCGTATATCGTAAGCTGATACAGTAATTGATATAGTGATAAATTTCTCAATTTAGAACGTAGTAGGAACACAAAACTCTTGCAGACCCTCAGAGAGATACTATAGACAGAATAGAAGGTTAAAAATTCACCAAAATTCTAACAGAGCTCATATTATTTATTAGATATAATTGTCATATAATTGTCATAAATAGGTTTTCTGATCTTGATTCCACCTTCCATAGCCGAAGGTATATTTTAGCGTTTAGCACACCAATCCACAAACTAACATATTCTATTTATCATTTATTCAATGTCACCATCTTCTCTTCCAGGATAGTGAACCCAGACATGGTTGTCCTCGACGTGGCAAAACTGGGCTTCCTCATGGGCGACTACAGGTTGTTCAACGAGACCTCACACGGGGACCACTGGGTCTTTGACTTCAGCAATGCTACCCTCAGCCATGCTATGCAGTTCACTCCTATTTTGATTAGCAAGATTTATTATCATATTACGGTAAGTTGTATGAAAAATCACTTATTAAAATAACTTTTCCTATGTGTGTTACTGCCATAGCCGTATTGGCCTGAAAAATACTTCCGCAAAACAACCACGGCCATTGAATGAAAAAGTAATGTTTGTAATGCTTGTGCGACTATTTGGTATACGCAATTAGATAGTTACGCGTTAGTTAGCGCCTACCTTTCCAGAGCTTGTTTGTGCTTAAAATCTGCCAAAGCGCAGATCGGGCACTACGGCTTTCCAACCCCAAATATCTTATACTTTTCCTTCTAGTATTATATGACGTAACAGAGGCCACAGTAATACGATTGTGGCTCAAAAACAAAGCCTTGTGACCAACAGATGAACGGATGGACAGACAGATGGCTTAGGCTTGATAATACCTCTGTCGTGTGGTCGAGGCCTATCTGAGGGACTGGGCCGTCATCTACCCCGGTCACCAGGGAGTGTGGAGCCGGCAAAAGGTGTCATGCGGTGTCCCACAGGGTTCAGTCCTGGGGCCGCATCTGTGGGACATCGGATACGACTGGGTGCTGCGCGCCAACCTCCCTAGCAGCATCAACATAGTGTGCTACGCTGACAACACGTTGGTCCTGGCGCAAGGGAGGAAGTAGCAGCACGTGGAGTTGCGACAATCGTCGCCAGGATACGGCAATTGGGACTCGAGGTGGCCCTGCACAAGTTCGAGGCCATGTGTTTTCATGGTCCTCCGAACGCGCCACCATCAGGTTTCCAAATAACGGTAGGAGGGGTTCACATCGGCGTCGAGTCGACGATGAAGTACCTGGGACTCGTCCTCGACAGCCGGTGGAACTTCGCGGAGCATTTCTGAAGTTTGGTCCCCAAACTGGAGCGGGCCTGGGCTGCCTCAAAGCGGCTCCTGCCCAATCCAGGAGGTCCAAACGCCTCCTGCCGGAGGCTCTACGTAGGGGTCGTGTGGCCATGGCCCTTCACGAGGCACCTGTGTGGGCGCGTTCCCTGGCGCGGCGGCCAGCCTGCCGGTTGAACGCGGCCCAAAGTGCGATCCGGGGATACCACACGGTCTCCGGTGAGGCGGTGAGTCTCCTTGCCGGATAGCTGCCATGGGATCTGGAGGTAAAAGTACCGTAATTTCTCACGGCAACGAAGTAACGCCCCGGCGTTTCGCCTCCTCGCGCCACTCCCATACGTGCCTCGACCACGTATGGGAGTGGCGCGAGGAGGACAGTACAGTGGACAGAGCTCCGGCGGGATCTCATGGCAACATGGAGAGTAGGATTGTCGCAACCTAGAGCTGGGCACGCCATAATTGCGGCGATAAGTCCCCTCTTTGAGGAGTGGCTAGAGAGGCGCAACGGCGTCTTGACCTGCCTGACGCAGGTCCTCACTAGACACGGCGGCTTCGGAAAGTTCCTGTGTTGGATAAGGCGGGAGGATTGCCCGGGTGTCACCACTGTATAGATCACGGGTGGAGGACACTGTGGAGGACTGCCTGGCTTGGGCCGAGCACTGCCGTGTCCTGATAAAGGTGCGGTGGCGCAGATCTCTCGCGTCTGGCCCTGGTCCAGGCCATGGTACGGAACGAGAGAGCATGGGCAGCCGCGACCTTATTTCTGCGAAGCAGTAATGCTCGCGAAGGAAGAGGCGGGACGATTGAGTGAAACGCACCGTCACGCCCCTAGCAGCCGCAGAAGACGCCCTGGGCTTCGGGAATCACAGCCACAGGATTTCTAACCACCGTAGGAGCGGGCTTGCGGACGGTGAGCAATGGGTAGCTCGCCGTCCAGAGGACCTGGTCCAAAGGACTAGGCCCGGGTTGACGGCGCATTGTGTTCCACGTGCACCTCAAAGATAGAGTCAGTACAAGTGTAGGGGCCTACACTTGTGCTAGGCCCGATGCCTGCCGGGATCGCGGGAAAGTCCGAAAGGGATACCGAGGCTCCCGGCAACACAGGCAACGGAAGGAACACCGGTGGGTTTTAGTCAGTAAGAGTCTGACACACCCTCATGCCCCCAGAGCGGGAGAAGTTATTTGATCATTTAATCATAGGGTCTTATAAAAGAGCTTAAAAAACTAACATGCCACCTATTTTCATCCACAGTCATGCTACGCTATTAAGATAAAAGGCCTACATATGATCAACGTGCCTTCCTTCGGTCACTCAATCTTGGCCCTTTTCAAGAAAATCATGAAAGCCAAACATGTGGAGAGATTGCATCTATACGAAGGTTTTGAGAATATATTCAAGGTATTACCTAAAGAATTGTTTCCTACTGACCTCGGTGGTACTGCCAAGATGACTGTTCAAGATATGTCTGGTAAGTAAAAATATTTATTTTTAGTTCTTGTTAGGTACTGTTTCATTATCATTATTATTCAATCCAATAGCATTCCATTGCTTCACATTTAGGCTTCTCCAGTCTCCAATCACACGCAATTTCATTTTCTACTTGCTGTGCCCGTGGCTTCGCACACGTGATATGTATTCTATGATCTTATGTTCAATCCTCAGTCGATCGAAGTATTTTTGGGATTTTTCATTACAAAATTCTCTGCAGCAGTCCGGAGTCTGCAATTAATAGCTTTTCCCCCAATTCAATACTTATATCTTAACTGGCAAAATTTGTCTGTGCTAAATACTCTGCCCATAATGTCTCTTCATAGTTACATAATGTGGGAGTGATAATACAACTTACTGACAAAATGTGGGACTCTGCTGAAGTATAGGCAGAGAGTGATCATCATTCTACCCTACATCCCAATTTATTACAGGCGTGATAATGGTAATATTTTCTTCACAGACGTGTGGTGTGAAACCCTACAATCAGAGACCTGGAAAGACTTCTTCGCGAACCATGATAAACACTTTCACGTCGATGAAGCAAAAAGGGTATCAGCATCAAAAATAACTGACATGTTTGGAGTAGAAGGTTCCTTCAGAAAATTAGAGTTAGATTAAGTATAGAATATACAGATATAGAAACTTAACGTTATAATATGATTGAGGTATGCACGCACTGGTTTTGGCTGTAAGTAGGTTTCATTAACGGAATATTAACGGTTTCGGTATCGTCGAGGTCTTGGTAAGGCGCAGTGATGACAGGTGGAGTAAGGCTGTGACAGAGTAGTCACAGCCTGGAGCCGTCCAAGGACTGGAAGACGAGATGTCAGTCCATCGTGGGCAAAACCTGGATAAGGCTGCCATAGGAGCATGAGGATTGGCATAAGAAAAGAGCGTCCTATATGCAGTGGATGAAATCGGGCTGTGGATTATGATGAGGTTTCATTATTGGGACTCTGTTTTGTAGGCCTCTGCCATAGAAGAAAACAATGACACTCGTTTAATTGAAAGTCCATTCTTCAATTATCGGATAACTGAGGAATAAAAATTTCGTTTTGACAGCTTTTGTATAGGAAATTAGTCAAACCGATATATTTAATTTTCAGATAAAATTTTATTGAATTAGTAAATAATTGTATACATTACTGTATTTATGTTTACAAACCCATATTAAGTGTGCATACCTTTAAAAAAGACTTCACTATAGTTTTAGTTTTTAGCAGTATTTTGATATTTCCAAATTAATAGGGGTAATCATTGTGAAAATATACAAAGCCCTAAATGACTGTTTTTATGGCTTAAGCAAGCATTAAAAACAGTCATTTAGGGCTTTGTATATTTTCACATAGTATATTTTATTTTTATTATTCGTTATCTTATTATTATTCACTACGATTAAGCAGTCGTAGTGAATAATAATAAGATAGGTAATGAAAAATAAAATATATTACATGATCATTTCAATGAAGGGAAATTATTTAAATAAATTAAAATGTATGAAGAAAAAGCAGTTGCTTGTGAAAAATTCACTATCATGTCTCCAATTAATAAGACAAATAAGACAAACAAAGTAATTATATGTCGAAAAGTGTATTTTATGTATATTTTATATATCACAGTTTTTTCACAAAATACCAAAGCAAAAATAAAGATTATGGCGAATTTGACTGCCTCGTTGGTCTAATGGTCACATGCTTTACTGCTGAGCATGAGGTCCTGCGTTCGGTTCCCAGGTCAGATAAAGTGTTATTGGGTTTTGCCATCAGTAATTTCTCAGTAGTAGCCTGAACTATGGATTTGTGTTCGACCCCTATTACATTGGACTTAAACATAACTGGCGAAATGTGGGCGTACAATAAGTACACCTCTGCATAACCCTTGGCTTAGATTTAAGATTTGATACTACAGTGGTATTAAATGAATAACATACTCTTTAGCCGCTTGCCCGCCGCTGTCAGATGACGTCGATCCCCAACCCGCCCCGACCTCGTTCCGCGGATGAGCACTTATTGTACGTTATAATAGAGTTGCAAACCGCGCGCCCCAAAAACTCCTATTCGGAGTCAGTGGGGACTGACGGTTGGAGGAGTGCGACCCCTATTCGGTGTCAATTGGGAGTTAGTGGAATCACTTGACTATAACTGAGTTATGTTATAAAAGAGTCCTTTGTCCTTGACCAATTAATGTAATTTTAAAATTACATTAATTGGTCAAGGACAACTAATGAGACACAATTGATTTTCTATTGTTTGACACCGAATCGGTGTTGCGCGGGGCTTAACAGGTTTACAAAAATAATAATAATAATGACTCTTTATTTTCAGACCAGAGATCCATAAATTAATGACATATCGTCCCGCTTTAGAACTTTTCCTTTAATTAGTACTTAAAGTAAAGAGTAAGTTGCTAAACTTACTTAAAAGTTGCTCAAATATTTTAATAACACCCGAACTATCCAGCTTTTAAAATAACACACTGAAGTACCTATATACCCATTTCAATAAAAGTGGTCAATCAAAAAGACAGAACTTTCATTGGGGTGGATTCTCAACTTGCGCCATGTTTAACAACCGTTTAAATTTTATTAAAATTTCCTTAAAAAAAAAAAAAAAACTATATTAGGATGCAATATAGTTTTTGACTGACTTCAAAAAAGTAGGAGGATATATCATTTTTTAATGTTATTTCTTCAATTGACGACCGATTTTTAAAATTATTTTTTGATTTGGTAGAAGAAGCTTGCGCAGTAGGCCCTTATAAATTTTATTAACTTTGCTTACGTATTATCAAAGCTAACTCAAAAACTACCTAATGGTTTTTGAGTTAACTTCGATAAAACGTATTTTTTAATCAAATTTTTGTATCTTGATGATGTTATTATACTTGCAGTCACTGGTCAGTTTACATAGCAAGTAGTGGTATACGAATTGGTGTGGGGTAGGTACCATAACTCAAAAGTGAAAAATTAAATCTTAAAAAAAAAAACAACTGATTTCCAAAAAAAAAAAAACACTACAAAGTGAAAAATAACTTTAATTTCGGAAGTTGGCGCAGCTACTTCCGAAATTAACATTATTTTACACTTTGTATTTTTTTGAAAAAAGTTTTTGAATTATTAATTTTAATAAGTCGGTGTAAGTACGAGTGATATTTCAAATAAATTAAGTTTTTTAAAGTTTGACTTTCATTTTATCCTCTATGCGTAATTATTATTAGTGTAAATTGTGTGTCATCAAAGCAGAAATTGCAATCCGGGGTTAAGAAAAAGAGAGTTAAATTAAGAAGAGTAAAAACAAAAGCACCACTTACATTTGAAGGAGCCCAAATATTATACTTATAACTAGCCGACCCGCCCCTACACGGTTTTTACGACTTGACAAAACATTGAGATTTCTTTATTATAACATACATAGTTATTGAATCTATGTATGGTTTATACCACCCATCTCTACTATGGATCATTACGGAAGCTTGTTGACACACACGTTTTTTCTACGGCATGGTTTATCCGCCGTATCGTGAAGAAACCGTGCAGTGTACAAAGGACAAAGTTGCTATTCAACTTTAGGGTGGAAACGGAATAATGAAGTAGACTGAACTAAACATAAAACAAGCAAATGCTTAAATTCAATATAATTAATAACTTAATAATAAGGTAAACTTAATTAAACACCAAGACAACAAAGTTAATCAAAATCTAATTTTCTAAAGGACCCGGCTAGGAATTCCTCATTGATGTCAGAGTTGGATCGTTTCTTCTCATTGGACACCATCTTCATTGAATTTAAAAGGAACTGTTTCGTATTTGTGCTTCTTATTTCTTTTTCGTATTTATCTGAAAGAACAAAAACATTACATTTAAAAAAAAAAGCCGTGTACTCATTACCACGGGTATAATCCGAGAGTTTTGAAGAATATTGTTAATCAATTGCCATTTTATATGTTACTTAATAACCCCGCTGTTCCTGATGCAAGTAGTCTTACAAAATACGACTATACAAGGTGTCGTTTTGCATTCTCGTCAAATTTCAGGAGGCTGCTACGAATGACATATATTATATAATCAAATATAATTACGATACCTGCTCAATAATTAATAAATACTTATTTTTTTAGCTCTTTAAGTTTGACAGTATTTTAGAATACACCACTTTCACATAACATAATCACCCCGTTGCGTATGCGGTAGTGTGTGTGTGTGTGTAAAAGGGCAGTTACAGTGCGGTATCACACGGGCCGCATTTTATCATGCGTGTCCCACATAAGCCGATTTTATAAAATTAGAAAAAAAAAGATCTACTTATTTTATTATTGATTCGTGTCGAGAATCACTAGCATCATTATCATTAGCTCCTTGAATTTGACGAGGATGCAAAACGACACTTTGTATAAAAGCCCCGTTGAATTGAGCCATAACCAAACGGTAAACTGATACTGAGACATTTCAGCATTTGATTTCCACGAGCAATTACTGACATAGGTGTTAGAATAACAATTAGGAATTAGGGATGCTCTCTTAAGTTGGTACAAGTGTGTTAAAATGCCAACAAACATTTTGTCAGTTTGTTAATTAGCTATAATTATGGCACACTGAATGCTGGAATGCTGGGCCGTGAAGAAGACGGATGGAAAAAGAGTGCATGCAGCGGACATGAGAATATTGAGATTGATATGTGGGGTGACGAAAATGGATAAAGTAAGAAATTAATATATAAAGGGGCAGCTTGAAAGTGGCGCCAGTGACAGAAAAGTTGAAAGGAAATCGTTTGGCCTCCTCATCACATGCCCATGGGCATGTGATGAGGAGGGATGAAACGCATGTGACTAAAAGAGTGATGAATATGAATGCTGATGGGTGGAAAGGGAGAGGAAGGCCAAAGAAAAGATGGATGGATTGTGTGAGGAATGATATGAAAGAGAAGGGAGTGAATGATAGCATGACGGCTGACAGGGGAGGATGGAAAAAGATAACATGTTGCGCCAACCCCAAATAACATGGGACAAGGGCAGGAAAATGAATGATGAAGCCCCATCGATCGGTGCTAGATAAGAGAGAGAGATAAGCCGACGTCAATCGACAGTTTTACTCAAAGATTAGATCTACGTCAATTGATAACGGAGATCGATGTTGGTCGCGTGGTATACCCTAACCAAAAAAAAAAACAATTCATTTTAACTGGTATAAGTAAACACCCACCAAAAGCATTTCATGTAAAGTAGGTTGCCGAGATTCACATTAGGCTTTCACTGTTAAAAATTCATCAGATCGAATGTAGAGCCAAGCCCTCTACAGCTCTACATGGCATAACTCTTTTGGTCAATATGTACGGCTTGGCCACCGTGCCTCCAGATTAAGGTACTATTTAGTTAAGAAGTTTCTACTCGCTGCTAAACTTACCTTTAAACTCAGCCATAGCTGGTTCATCTCCCCCATAATCTTTAGGCAGATATCTCTTCGGAACACTCATGTGCAGATCATCTAAGTTCTCATGCACTACCACGCGGTCAATAATCTTTGGACTGAAGAACTGCCTCATGAAGCTAATGACATGCTGGAGAAGGCTGGTGGCGTTCAAGACGTGGATGGAGTGGATTCGGAGACCAAGACCTTCCTGGAATTTGACATGTGGACGTTAGAGTTAAAACTGTTCTTGTAAAGATTTTTTGAGAAAGTTCCTTCAGCATTTCTTACGTTAAGCAACATTGCTATGTTCCGATTTGCAGGGATGTTTTTACTTAATTGAAATACATAGTTACTACATAAAAACTTTTATACCGATGACACGAAGATAACAAGAAATAGCAAAAGCAGCCGTTGTCACCACACGAGACACATTCTGTATCTTGGTGGCCCATAGGCTCGTTAGACTTAAGATGTATCCGCAGTGATAGCTCGCGAAATTCATTTTTTTTTACATTTTTCGCTTTTTGCAGGTTAGTGTCAGGTTATATTTTGATCAAAATATAATTCACGACATTAACAAATATGTATTGACAGAATTATAATCATTAGAATAATTAATACATCTCTTAGTTTGATTTGTTTCGTAAAAACATCACATGGAACAAATAATCTAACTAAGCGAGACGTATTAATACCCGTTGAACGCCAGAATCCAGATTCCTGAGTTCTTATGCACCAATGGTGTATCACGCGACATTTAAGATGATTATTAAATGATTGTCCTGAGTTATATATGAATGCATTATTTGAAATAACTTACAAAATTTAATTAAAATAATGTGTTAGTAAATAAGTTACGATAAGAGTTCAGATGTACACTATCGCAATAGGTCTATCTGTAAGGATAGATGATGTAAGTTGAAAATAAATAAATATACGTATAACAGACGAAATTAAAATGCTCAGGGCAAGTCTTACAGGTAGTTGTGATCTAAAGGATGAACCAGTTGTATTAGGCACAAGTTATTGTACTATGTAATACCAGGAGATCCAAAGTTCAGAAAAAATGGGTATAGATGTAACATTATACCCAACCACCATTATACATATGTATACACGCATAAGCAGTCTATAATATTCCCACTACTGGGACACAGGCCTCCTCTCTGTGAGAGGGAGTGGGCCGTAAGTCACCACGCGGGCCCAGTGCAGGTTGATAGATGTCACATGTCTGCGAATTTTTGGTTCTAGGACATCCTGGAGAGCAGTGGCGATGAAATAATTTACACAAAGTAAAGCGCCTGTCAGGGTTCGAACCTACAACTCGTAAATCGCAGCCACTGCCACTGGACCACCACTGCTCTCTCGCATACATGCGTCTTCGTCAAGCCACAATACACATTACTTGCATGAAATTAAGTACTCTAGGGTGTAAGTAAATTACTAATTGTCAACTTACGTGAAACAAATGTGCCGACTTCTGCATTAGAGCTGGGTTAAGTCTGAGCAGGTGCGCGAAGGTGGCGTTCTTCATGTCCAGTACCCAGATATCACCTATGAAGTAGTCGTGTTTCATTCTGATGTCTGCAAGCTGGAAAATTATTGAAAAAATAGTTAGACAGGAATTTAGGAGAAGTCTTGTAACATTGAAAACATTGAGATTATGACTGTTAATCAATCAACTCTGCCTATCGCAGTTCACGCGGTAATGGTGTCATCAGCAAATCCTACTTATGCGAGAAGGAGTGTATCGAGAGGCCATCGTAATCAGGTGAGTGCGGTGCTTTATAGCAGGCACTGAAGGTAAACTTATATAGTTTTCATAGTATTTCATATCTTTTCTCTCGCTTTCTAGTGGAGTCATTAGGCATGAGGAACAGGGTGTAAAGTTACTCATCCTCCATAGAAAAGGGAGAATCCTCCGACCAGACGGGTGTCTTATCTGGTGGGCAACTGCCCGACGGTTGATATCGGGATGTTGTGTATATGCTAGTTGCGCGGTAAACTCTGCTTGCGCGATGCAGGATTTTTGTGTGACGTCAGTGTGCTGCGTAGTTTGCATGTGGCGATGTAGATGGCCGCCACATGATTTCGTGAAAAGGGATGGAAGTGTGTAGACTTGAAGTGACAGCTTCAGCATGGAATAAGTAAGTACCATATAGATTGTAAGTAGAGGGGGTCGAATTTCGACCAGCGGGCGACCACTAGTAATTAATAATTATTCGATTAAATATTTCAGTATTTAGCTTTTTTAAATTCTGATGTTAATTTCTGTCGCTGCTCAGTTGCTTAATACCAAGGTGAGATGTCAGATGTTACAGATGTGACTACTGAAAGACTCGCTCGTTTTTTTTTTAATTTATTTACTATGTGAAAGGCCATAGTAATAGCGCTTGCCGCGTTTGGTCCGTAGATGGGTGACCATCTTTACATACCAAGACCCCTCCGTGCCTTCAAAAGCACGTTAAGCCGTTGGTCCCGGCTGTCATTTGTACATCTTTGACAGTTGCAGCCGGTCGTCAGAAGGCCGAAAGTCTTACCAAGGGGTATCGTATTACCCAGTAACTGGGTTGTGGAGGTCAGATAGGTAGTCGCTCCATGTAAAATACAGCTGCATCCAGTTAGACTGAAACCCCAACATATTTGGGAATAAACTAGGCAGAGGATGTAAGAGGCCATAGCAAATTGTTTTCAGATGGTAATTAAAACTTACTACCTATTTTAATTAAAAAAATACAGCCCTGTGACAGACTGGGAGACAGAGAGACAGGCAGCCTAGGCTTAGTAATAAGGTTCCGTTGGCATACCTTGAGTACGAAACCCATAAAAAAAAATGAATAACTTACGTACCATAAAAGTGTTTCTGAGGAAGGCTTCACAGGAGAAGGAGCTTGGATCTGGGTTCACGAATTTGACCACAGTGACTCTATGGCCTTTGAGCATTTTGGGCATCGAAATCTGTAGGCTGGAAAAGAGATAAAGTGTGTTAGACATTGTAGGATACGTATTTGCACAAAACAAAACAAAAGTTTAATAATGAAATAAAAATATAAGTCTATTATTTTATAAAACTCAAACTCAAAGCATTTATTTCAATTAAAACAGGCACTTATGAATTATCAAGGAGTTGGTCAGTTAGAATTATGAAGCCAGTTGCCCATTTCAAAGCGTAAAAGGTACGTATGGAGACGAACGGGCAAGAATATCTATGGACACTCCTTTAAATTATGTTACAAAAACAGTGTTACATATTTAATGTTGGATGTATAACTGGAGGACGATGACGTGAGGATGATGTAAAATAACCGGCCAAGTGCGTGTCGTACCACGCACAATAAAGGGTTCTGTAGTTAGGATTACTTGGGACGAATTTA
This sequence comes from Atethmia centrago, assembly GCA_905333075.3. Taxonomy (NCBI): domain Eukaryota; kingdom Metazoa; phylum Arthropoda; class Insecta; order Lepidoptera; family Noctuidae; genus Atethmia; species Atethmia centrago. The sequence goes on along the minus strand of HG995387.1, from coordinate 23,816,150 downwards.
TTCCAAAAACAAACACAACATTGTAGTCGAAAAACCTGTTCTCCCATACATCGATATATGCCACGGTCTATTCTCCAACTGCAAATTTAAGTTGGTCGACTAGAACTCGTTAACTTGAAAAGCCTACTTAGCAGTGATAGTTTTCCTTTTAATTTCATTATATGTACTGCTGTCATGATTTTTTTCACATCTCCATAAACAACCGTTTAGCTGGCAGGGGCGGGGGGACACTCGACTCTTACAAAAATTAGCACTGTAATGCTTAATATTACGCAAGTGAGTCCTTCAATTGAAAAGTGGTGTTCACAGACCTGCAATATTTTTGATCCGGCCTATCCAACGATATCCTATATCCAACCTATCCCCTATCCTATTTATAACCTATACCGTGGGGTAGACGAGAAAAAAAAATATCATCCCCAGATTACGTGCAAGGGAGATACGCTACAAAAATCTTTTTTTCAGGATTATATTTTAGCACTTTGTCGGCGTGATTAATATGTATATCTAAGCCAAATTACAGCTTTCTAGTATTAAGCGTCTCTGAGCTATAGTGGGGTCAGACAGACAGACGGGGATGGCGAAACTATAAGGCTTCCTTGTTTAGTACGGAACCTGTTATAATAAGCCGTGGCAGCTACGAGATGACCAAAAACTAAAGATTGACATCTAAGCAAATGTAGCTTGATAAAGGCGACACGGGATAAAAAATAAGGCCTACTTTTACCACAATTCACTAAATACGTATTTTTGGTGTAATAATAAAGTATACAGGGTGGATTTTTGAGACTGCCCTTACTGCCCAAGGGCAGAATAGAATAGAATATATATAATGTGAATGTGAGCACTATGTGGGTCATTTTTATTTAATTCTTTTTGTTTTTTTTTTCTCTTAGTTTTAATGATAGTCTGGCATTTTGAGTACTTTTTTCGGCCTACCCAAATGTCCTTTCCTTGGTATTGTTCATCGGGTCGTTGAGCTCCTTAAGTTCTAAGTTGAGCTACACAATTACTAACAAATGCTTGCACTGACTGGACAGGTCCACTCAAATGTATGTGGTTATTTGCTCAAAAGACCATTTCCGACATGGATCTACATGGTCCGCACATGATCTGACCAAGATTATGTCTGAACTTTAAAAGAGACTTTGACCCTTGAGTTTAGGGTAGTCAGATAGGAAATGTCGACTCCATTTAGCTTATTTTTTAATATTTTTTTTAATATTACGTGTAAAAGTGATTCTGATATCCTATTTACAGAATAAACAATTTCATTTCATTTAATTTCATTTTAATAGTATGTGCAAGGTCTTAAAATAACAGGTAGATTTGCATGTTTTGCCATCGATGGCGTACAAAACAACATATTTTTTGTTTAGAATAAACCATAAAATATTTAGGTCTACACAACAAACTATGAAATTAATAACTTAATCCTAATCCTAATTTTTACAGATTTGAGGGTCAAATTGTGAAAATTTCGTAATTATAGGAATCTATTTAATTAATTGCTGTCATTTAAATATTCCGAAATGCATATGCATTTGGCTATAAGATATTTTTTGAATGTATTTTAAGCAGAGCAGTAGGCATTTTTGTGTAATAGGTTTTGGCATTTTATTATAAATTATTGGTGCTAAACAAAAACTGAGAGGAGGCCTGTGTCCCAGCAGTGGAAACATTATAGGCTGATTATGTATTATGTAAACAAAAACTACTTTTACGCATCAGATCGGCAGATACCATAACCGTTGTAGCTACAGGAAATGGGTCTTAGGAGACCGTCCTTAACTTTTTGAGACATTTACATCTGCATTATCGATTCATTCGTAGTTTATTTTTTCGGCCAGTCATTCATCGTAAAAAAGTAAGTTAGAGTCTCATTTCCTACAAAATGTATGGGACTAGTTTTTTTTTTGCGATTTTTGACTGTTCTAGTACTCACACCTCTGTTGTTCTATTATAGTAGTTTTGATCCCTGTAACAAACAGGATCGATTGGCATCAAAAAAAGTTTTTGTGAAAACTGCCCATTTTCTTGCTGACTGTTTTCTTTTTTTAATCTATGAATCCCGACACCGAGGGCTTCTACTGGGCGCGTAGGCGCCGGCTTGCGGACGGTGAGCAATGGGTAGCTCACCGTCCGGTAAGGACCAGGCCCGGGTCGAAGGCGCGTTGTATTCCACGCGCGCCTCAAAGAAATGTCATCAACACAAATGTAGGGGTCACCGAGGCCCCTGGCAACACAGGCAACAGTAAGGAATACGGGTGGGTTTTAGTCAGTAAGAGTCTGACACACCCTCCCGGTCCGCCCAGAGCGGGAGAAGTTATTTGATGATTTTCCACCCCAAAAAAAAAAAAAGGAGGCGAGCCTACCGCCATTAACCGGGCACAAATTCAAACTTCGGACTCTTACTGAGAAATTCCAGATAGAAAAACTAATAACACTGTCTAAACAGGAGTCGCGGGAAAGTCAGAAAGGGATACCGAGGCCCCTGGCAACACATAGGCAATGGAAAGAGCACGGGTGGGTTTTAGTTAGTACGAGTCTGACACACCCTCCCGCTCCGCCCAGAGCGGGGGAAGTAATATGACAACTTTTAAAAAAAGGACCTCATGCTCAACAGTAGCACTTGCGACCACTAGACAAGCAGCAACAACGAGGTAGTTTTTATGAAAATTGGGCTGTTATTTTAGTATATTGTGGTGTCTTACGACTGCCACGTGAACGAAGTCGCCCGCAGAAGCTAGGATATAATAAAATCCCATAAAAAGCAATGACGAATATAAAAGTTAAAGATCATGACGCAAATGATTCAAGGGTTTCTAAAATCAAGTAGTTCTGACGTCAAGCAGCTTTTTTTTCCGCCCGAAAATGAATTATCATTTTCTTGGTAAAAATTCGTTGGCGTCATTACTATTGTTTCAATTGTAAACAATACCATATTAATCAAAGTTATTCTCAAAAATGTGTTTTCAAGATAAATTGAAAAGATAATGTATTTATGCAATTTTAAATGGAGATAATAAAATTCCAAAAAATTCTACAAACCAAAACCAAAACAAACATTTTCTCTCACGTGTGTCCCAGTGGTTGGGAGTCACAATTCTTAGCAGTAAGGAAGTAATTAGGAAGAGGATTTCTTACTTTCGAATGCTATTTTTTGTATGAAACAGCAAATTTTTTTCTCGATATTTCAGAGTTGGTCTGGTAGTAAAAGTTGTTAATACTCATGAGTACTTTCACTCCCTAGATGCCAATACTTTTAATTACTTTATGTACAAACAAGATCACGCACTGATAAAAAAGGTAAAGCTAATGACGCAAATACACAAACACATACTGTAAGGTCGTGTTAGTAGAGCATACTATTATTGCCAACTGTCATGGTTCATCAACTGTAACGCAGTTCCGATTGCAGCTTGTTTAATTATAGCATACGGAGAAATTACAATTAACTTTGGTCTGTTTTTGTATCTATCAGACAATTCATAGGTTAGAAAAGACACCGACTGCTCAATAATTTACTCATCCTAATTTACATCTGCAACTAGTATCAACATTGCAGAACTCAGAGACAAAGTCGATGATTTTATGGGCACTCATGCCCTAAAAACGGAATATTTATTATGGTGTATTTCCGTCGTATCCACTGCTTTGTTTTTTTTTGTATTGGCATCACTGCTTTAGGCTCTGATTTTTTGGTCCACCAAAACATTGTGTACAGACATTAACTATAGACTGATTGCCTAAATAAAGTCTCTTACTTTCATTGATTAGAATCGTGTTAACGTGGTTGATTAACTTTATAGTCTTTGATTCAGCCAAACTCTACTCTATCTCTCTCATCTGTTTTCAAGAATTATTATTGCAATACTTACTATGAATTCCACAAGTCTTCAGAGTCTGATAGCACATTCTCCCTGTTCTGTATTATCTCTGGGGCCAGCAGTCTGTATTTGTAGAAGTTGTCTATTCTCCGTTTTGCCTTCTCCAACGAGCCTTTTGTTACAATCAGCATTCTTTCCACGTAATCTCTATCTAGAATTAACATAAAAGTTGATTATCTTTGGACCTGTCTCGCCTAAATCATCACTGATTATCATCAGCCTAGCCTTTTCCCAATTACGTTGGGGTCAGCTATCAGTCTAACTGGATGCATCTGAATACTAGTATTTTATACGGAGCGATTTCCTATCCTCTACAACCCAATAGCTGTGTAACACGATACGCTTTGGTAAAACTGTCAGAAATTCGAGCTTCTGACTATCCGTGACGACTGAATCATCAGTGATGTGTGACTGTTTTAAAATTCCTTTGCATTCTAGAGATTACCAGTCATACTGACGATACATGTTTATTAACTTCACACGTGCGTATATATAATCCGGTTAAGTTAACTTTAATTAGGTTTAACTTGAATGATGCTGGGAATATATAATGTTTTTCATTCACTAAAAAAGTAAAATTATAATAAATTTCATATTAATCTGAGTACTTATGCAAATGTGTGATATTGAAAAATTTTGTATAATATGAATGGTTATCCATGGGAAATCATCATCATCTGCCTAGCCTTTTCCCATGGAATGGCTCATGGAATTAATTTTAGCTCGTTGTACATAAGGAACGTACATGATGAATGATATTTTAAGTTAGGTTAGTTTATTTTTGCAATTTTTGCTTAATAACTTAGATGCGAACTATCAAAAACATAGCCACATGGAAAAAATCAAGCTCTGGCAAAGTACCGATTTGGCTTGACAAAATTTATACGGCTATAATAACAATCAAGACTTATTTAAAATGTCCTATACAGCTTTGTTAATATCAAATAAGCAAGTATTGCACTTGTTCAATTCTAGCAACAAACTATGCAGGCTTCCTCCGAACCAAGTCGCTCGGTTGTCAATAGCACACACACACACACATAATCAGCCTATAATGTTCCCACTGCTGGGACACAGGCCTCCTCTTTGTGAGAGGGAGTGGGCCGTAATCTACCATGCAGGCCCAGTGCGGGTTGGTAGATGTCACATGTCTTCGAATTTTTGGTTCTAGGACATGCCGGTTTCCTCACGATGTTTTCCTTCACCGTTTTGAGAGCAGTGGTGTTGTAATAATTTACACAAAGTAAAGCGCCTGTCTGGGTTTGAACCTACGACATACAACTCGTAAGTCACGGCCGTTACCACTGGGCCACTACTGCTGTCAATAGCAACAACTTGTTTATTTCTAGCCGTTACGTTTTTTTTCCGTGCAGCTACCTGGTATTTTAGCTTACAAAATATTACTACGCTGTACTGTTATGCACACAAGATACATTAGTATGATGAAGTGTTGATTTCTTCGACCTCAGAAGTTATACTATTATAACTACTGATGTATGCAATCAATGCGCTTGAGCACGGAACAATTAATATAATTTAGTAAACCTATGTCTCACCTATGGCTCCTGTAACACAGGTGTTTTTACCTAGCGCTTCAATTTGTACACATTTTCTATGCCAATAAAAATAAAAAATATCCATGTAGGTTTGATTTGTTTTTCGGCGTTGTTTGCGAAGCATGTGTGGTACTCGTATAAACTATAAATGATAGGCTGAAAAATGATGTGATAAGGCAACGGTGTGGTTTAAGGGACTACAGGACCTAAACGCAACTTTTATAAGTTTTATAATGCCTTAAAGTATATGATTCACTGCAGTAAACAAAATCCCAAAAATATATGATATTCTTAAGGATATATGCTAGGTAGATAGTGTGTTGATAACTAATTTGATACGATAGAAAAAAATCACGAAGATGCCTCTAAAAATTTATTTTAACAATTAAAAACCATACTAATATACATGCAATCATTCTGATTTTTTGTCAGATTATTCTACAAGCAACATATTAGCATAATAGTGTTTTATTTTTTTTGTACAATCTACTAGTAATACTTGCAACTGGCGTGCGTGTGTGACCTGATGTATGAACGTAAACGAAGAAAAGGAGTATGTAAGGAGCGTAGCAGGTGGCGTTCTATAGTTTCTGCCTACCCCCATGGTAAGAAGGCATGAGTTTATGTATGGTTGTATGTATGTTTCATTTTATCTATAGTTTTCAAATTCATATTATCATGTGCAAGTAAATTTTGGAAATTGCTATTTTACTGATGCTCGACGATCCAGAGACAACGATACCTAGTTGGTACCAATAGCCTATCATCCTACTAATATTATAAATTAATGCGAAAGTTTGTAAGGATGGATGGATGGATGGATGTTTGTTACTCTTTCACGCAAAAAGTACTGAATGGATTTGGATGAAATTTGGCACACAGATAGTTTATAAGCATATAGCGGTATACCCACGGGGTCAAAACTTATGCGAGTGAAACCGCGGGGCGCAACTATCCTACTATCCTACTAATATTATAAATGTGAAAGTTTGTAAGGATGGATGGATGTTTGTTACTCTTTCATGCAAAAAGTATAAAACGGATTTGGATGAAATTTGGCACACAGATAGTTTATGACCAGGAATAATACATAGCATACTTTTTATCCCGATATACCCACGGGGTCAAAACTTATGCGGGTGAAACCGCGGGGCGCAACTAGTCTTCAATATGCAGTGACGAAGCATGGCGATCAAAGCTTGATGTTCTCTGTATGAATGGTTGTTGCCCCACAACGGGAGATCTGTGTAGACAGTCAGTATTATTACTGACATTATACTCGTTAAAACCTCGAGAGTTATTATCTCTGTATGCTATTAAAATTATGCAATGGTGCATTTTAAAGCGCATTTGTCCTAGAATTCGAATGAACCTAGGTTTTAATTTAAAGCAGTAGCAACACCCTTCCCTTTTAAATATAGCTTTATGTTAACAAACATCACGCCTTGTTTCCCCGAAGGGTTGGGCAGAGGTCAGTACACCCACATTTCGCCAGTTATGTTTAAGTCCCATGTAATAGGGGGCGAGCCTATTGCCATCTACCGGCCACAAATCCAGACTCCGGGCTGCTACTGAGAAATTCCATAAAGAAAAACCCAATATCACTTTGAACGACCTGGGAATCGAACCCAGGACCTTGCGATCACTAGACCAACGAGGCAGCTTTATGTTATTTGTTATGTAATTTATTCAAATAAGTATTCGGGTGCATGGTTAAGTAATAACAGCGGCACGGTTCGATTGATCAGGTTTAGCTATGATTGCCGAGGTCGGTACATTGATGGGTGACCATCTTTACATACCGAGACCCTCCAAGCCTCGGTAAGCACGTAAAGCTTTTGGTTCCGACTGTCATTCGTGGATCTTTGGCTGTCATTACAGGTAGTCAGAAACCCGAAAGAGAGAGGGGGGTGTTACCCAGTAACTGGGCCATGGAGGTCAGCTTGGTAGCCCCTTCATGAAAATTATTGGTATTCAGCTGGATCCGATTAGATTGGAAACCGACCCCAACGCCGCGTCAAATTTCATCGAAATCCGTTAAGGCGCAGATATAGGATTTTAGTTACTTTCAAATCTGTTATGATGCCTTCTTTAATGCAAGTAAGTTATGCAAAAAATGTATGTTAAATTAGAACGCGTACTCATCATTCAGGAAGAAATATCTACCCAAAGCATAAAAAAGATATTACTTTCAAACTACTTAAGATATTTTCATGGTTTTTTTTTTAATGACTAGACTATTTTATTATCTGTAATTATATCTGTTTTTTTTTTCAAATATTTATATTTTACATAATCAGCCTATAATGTTCCCACTGTTGGGACACAGGCCTCCTCTCAGTGTGAGGGAGTGGGCCACGCGGGCCCAGTGCGTATTGGTAGATGGCACATGTCTTCGAATTTTTGGTTCTAGGACATGCCGGTTTCCTTACGATGTTTTCCTTCACTGTTTTGAGAGCAGTGGTGAGGAAAGAATTTACACAAAGTAAAGCGCCTGTCTGGGTTCAAACCTACGTCTTACAACTCGTAAGTCGTGGCCGTTACCACTGGGCCACCACTGCTCTATATATTATATTATATATTTATATTTTCGTCACTAAAAACAAATATTCCCTATGACACTGAACGATGCGGCGGCGACGGTATGGCGTGACTACGACGCCCATTTGTATGGCCAAGGTCAACAGCGATTACTCGACCGTTAAGACGTGAATAGGTAAGATATAGAGAGACCGACAATCAGACAGAGTAACATTCGAATTTATAATATTAGTATGGATTGACTATGTTATTTATATTGGTCTGTATCCGCTTAGACTGGAAACTGACCCCAACTTAGTTGGGATAGGTTGGGTAGATGGAGACTATAAAAGCTGGTAAAAAGTCATTGTTTTATATCCTTACCTATCCCAGCTTCAACCAAATGTGGCTGCTTGTGGAACCACTCGACGATAGCATCCACATCACCTTCTATCGTGTTCTCCTTCAATCCAAGCTCTTTTCGTATTTCCTGGAGCTCCTCCTTGGTGTACGGGAACATCGGATGCTGATCGTCTACCGACATCTGAAATGTTAAAAAGATTATGTTCCGTTCCTATATTATAGAGAAACGAATCGTTTTGTTTACCAATAGTTAATATTTGTAAAATATGAGAGCAGTGGTGGCCCAGTGGTAACGGCTGCGACTTACGAGTTGTAGATCCTACGTTTTCGAACCTACGATCTACAACTGGCAGGCGCTTTACTTTGTGTAAATAATTTTATCACCACTGCTTTCAAAGCAGTAAAGGAAAACATCGTGAGGAAACTGGTATGTCCTAAAACCAAAAAATTTGAAGACATGTGACATCTACCAACCCGCACCGGGCCCGCGTGGTGGATTACGGCCCAATCCCTCTCACAGAGGAGGCCTGTGTCCCAGCAGTGTGAACATTATAGGCTGATTATGTGTAAATATTTGTAAAAGGCGACAACTTTGTTGCAAAAAAAATGTCCTATGTGTCTAAAGTAAGTAATCGAAAAAAAAAAAATAGCACAATATAGGCGCAAAATTTTAGTGCTCGACGTTGGATGATCACATAAGATATAGTATATTTTTTTTAAATATAAATCTGTTACTTAAAACTCTCAAGTATATATCAGACACAGAACATAATTTACAATTAAATGTAGGCAGACGCTTGAGATTTTTAAAATGATACGTGCTTTTATCTAAATAATAACATATTTACATGTAAGTTTTTGCTAAGTATAGGTATTCAAAATCACTTTTCAAATATCTGCAAAACTCAATTTTGACAAAAATGTCCTACAGGAGATTTTAAATTTGCAACGACGAAATGTCGAACTGTTGCATGAATTGGAAAAAACTTGCTTGGCTGCTCAAGAGCTACATCTCATTAATTGTAATTTGACCTTACATGGTCAATTTTTTTAATTGACTATACTAGACTTTGTAATTGACTATAATATTATTAATTGACTTAGGCTTCAAGATATTTATTTCTCATAAGGACTTATGAATAACAGTTCACTTATAATGAGATACTAAGTACTTCTTAATAATAATTATATTATAATGTTTGCCTCTGGGGCGATGGTGACGTTATAGGGTACATACGTGTTTTTTTAATTTTCTCTTAAATATATTAATACTTTTGCACATTTTTATGTCTTCCGGTAAATCATTGAACAGTTGCGCTCCCTCCACTAATACTGTTTTTTTGCCGTAATTAGTCCGTGCACGTGCAGTCATTAGTTGGAATTTGTTTTTACTTCTTGTGGTGTATGTTATTGTTTTTTTATGTAGTTGTATGTTTGATTGTACAGAATTCGTGGTGATTTTTTTAATGAGAATGCAGGTGTAATATGTGTAAAGTTGTGTGAGATTTAGTAGTTTAGTTTTTTCGTATAGTATTTTTGTTGGATATAGATAGTGGTAGTGAAATAGTACTTTAATAATTTTGTTTTGTATTCTTTGTAGTGGATTTAGATTAGATTTAGCAGCTGATCCCCACACTTCAATTAAGTATTCAAGGTTTGACTTTACTAGAGAGTTATATATAAGTAGGCGTACTTTTTTCGGGATATATGTTCGAATTTTTCGTAACGCTCCTAATAGTGATATTAATTTTGTTTTGACATGATCGATGTGCAGCTTCCACGTAAGTTTGTCATCTACCCACAGTCCGAGATAATTTTCGTGACTAGACCGTTTGACGGTATCTCCGTTGATAGTAAGAGGTGGGAGCTCCGGTAATGGCTTATTTTTCGCGGCGAAAATCATAAATGTTGTTTTTGAGGTGTTAATAGTCAATAAGTTATATTTTAACCATTCACTGAGCAGGTCAAGGTCCTTTTGCGCATCGGTTATAATGTTCTGTAAAGATTTATCGAAATAAAAAAGGCAGGTGTCATCCGCGTATAACGTTAGGTGTCCTGTCAGCCCTATTTTATCAATGTTATTTATGTAAATTAGAAATAGTAATGAGCTAATAATTGAACCTTGTGGACAGCTGTATGTTATAAGTTTTGTATCGAGCTGGTGAAGTTATCTATCTTAACGATTTGTTGCCTATTTTGCAAATATGAATTGAACATACTGAGGTCGCTGCCTGAAATACCTATGTTATTTAATTTCTGTAGTAGCTTTTGATGGCTTACCGTATCGTAGGCTTTTTTAAATCAATAAAAATACCTACAACAATGTTTTTTGATCAATATGAGTTTTTATTTTTGTTATTAAATCTACTGAGGCGGTGAGAGTACTTGATTTAGGGCGGAAGCCATATTGTTGATCGATTAGGATTTTTTTCTTAGTCAAATACTCGTTTAGACGGTTGTATAACACTCGTTCGAATATTTTCGAAATAACGGGCAAGACCGATACAGGTCGATAGTTGCCGGGGTCAGTTCTACTTCCAGATTTGTAAATTGGACTGACCCTTGCAACTTTAAGAGAGTCGGGGAAAGTGCCGTGTGCTAAACAAATATTTATGCAGTTCTAAAATTATATTCTTAAGGCATTTAATAGCTTTTGTGCTGATACCGTCCAAGCCCGTACTAGTGTTGGAGTCAAGCTGGTCAATTATTTTTGATATTTCCTCTGTGCTACATGGGGAAAGTTCGTCTAAAGTTATGGCATGTGTGTAATTACTGTTGTACATGAGAATATTACCTGTGTTTATGTGGTACATTTTAGGTACTTCCTTAGCTAAGTCCGCTTCTATTGATGCAAAGAATGAGTTAAGTACGTTACAAATTTCATTACCGTTTGTTATACATTTGGAGTTCGAGATTAGTTTGGGGGGAGCATTGCTGTTTTTGATTTTATTCGCTGCTAAGTTATTAATGATTTTCCTAAGGTCTTTTGTAGCTGTTACGGAATAAGTAGTGGTAGTAGGTTTTCTTCTCTGTCTTGATTAGGTGTTTTACTCTGTCCTGTTCGTCATTAAAATTCCTCCGTAGATTGTTGTCTGTTGGGTAAGATTTTGTTTGTTGCTATAAGTGATTTCGTAAGTTGATTGAGTCTATAATATTTCGACTTCACTTTAATTTCTATTTTGTTTTGTTGACATTTTGTTTGTTTTAATGTAGACTGTAGCCGATCTCATTAATTTAAGTACAACATCTTATACCTGTACCTGCATTCATAGCAAATAAAATTCTGATTCTGATCTCTATCAATTTTTTACAATATGCATAATAAAAATTAAAGTCGCTTTTCGTGTCTGTCTTTGTGACCGTGTTAGGCCTTTTGTACATGGCATGGTTTCTTTACGTTACGGCGTATAAACCGCGCCGTAGAAAAAACGTGTCTGTCAACATTCTTCCATAGTTATCCATACAACACTGACGACCGTGCCTACACACGCTGTAGAAAAAACGTGTCTGTCAACAAGCTTCTATAGCGATCCATACAACACTGACGACCGTGCCTACACACGCCGTAGAAAAAACGTGTCTGTCAACAAGCTTCTATAGTGATCCATACAACACTGACGACCGTGCCTACACACGGCGAATAGACCGTGGTATTTCACGGCAAGAAGTCAAAGGTGTCTTCAAATACAGGCATTATTTGCTTACAAGAAGGCTCCAATCACAAATTAATTGTTGTAATCTTGTTGAAGAAATAGACAATTTTGAATTTTGATATTTTTTTAATTTTTGAAGAAGTCGTCAGTGTTACAATGGGAGCTTGTTGACAGACATGTTCTTTTCTACGTCATGGTTTATACGCCGTACCGTAAAGAAACCGCGTCCTGTATTAAGGCTCCTACATACTGGCGCGACTTGTCGCGCCAGTATGTAGAAGCCTTTAAGAGCCTTATTCTTCACTACGCAACGGATTTTGATGAGGTTTTATCAGCATTTAAAGACTTTAATCTGGAAAGTTTATGTGTATAAGACATTCCTATATTAATCTTAGGTACCTATAACAAAGAGATCTCGATTTTTTGACAAGTAGTCGAGTTTTATAAAAATAAAACCTTCTACCTAAAACTAACTATAACGCCTTGTTGTTGATGAATAGTAATACTAGCTGTTGGCCACGACTTCTTATATGATCCAGAATGAGAAGTAGCCTATGTCGTTATCCAGATCATGGTCTATCTGTGTGCCAAATTTCATCCAAATCGGTTCAGCCGTTTTAGCATGAAAGCGTAACAAAAAAATAAACAAATTCACTTTCGAATTTATAATATTAAGTAGGGATTACTAGCTATTGCCCGCGACTTCATCTGCGATCCAGAATGAAAAGTAGCCTACTCGTATGTCCTTTTCCAGATTACGATCAACCCTTGACTAAAATTTCATTCAAATTCGTTCAGCCGTTTTAGCGTGAAAGAAACAAACATACTTACTTTAAAATTGATAACATTAAAAAATAGGATAGTTAGGATTATAATAATTACTGAGACCTAGTTTTAACTGTTAGGGTGCTCAGACACGTCAGACGTTTTGAGCAGTTTATCGGGCAATAAAAATATAAATAATAAAATAATAATAATTCGGGAATTTGAATAGGTAGTCAAATTCTTATACATTTAAACGAGCGACTTTTTGTAGGACGTGTGCGTTGCACAATTGCCATCGTACGTTCTATTTTTCACCTACCAAAATCGGTCAGCGATTATCGGACGTGGAGCCTTATCGTTTTGATGGATTTAAACGGATGAATGCCGTAATTATAGAAAAAAAAACTAAATTAAAAATTAAAAAACCATTGTGTCTCGCGTGGATCCACGTTCAGCATACAAAAGGTTAATGATGGAAATTAACTTTTACATCCAAATAATATACAGGGTGACATTGAAAACATGCGACAAATCGAAATGGGAGATTGTACTCATCATTATGAACAACTTTTACTAAGGGACCAAAGCTACAATCCCAAAAAAAAAACTGCTGTCCCCTACATTTATGTTCGCAATACCTCATCAAAATGTAGGAAAAGCAGTTTTTTTTTTGGGATTACAGCTTTGGTCCCTTAGTAAAAGTTGTTAATAATGATGTATACAATGTCCCATTTCAGTTTGTCGCAAGTTTTCAATTTCAACCTGTATAGAGTCTGGATATGTGCCCGGTTGATGATAGGCTCGTCCCCTATTACATGGGACTTAAACATAACTGGTGAAATGTGGGTGCAGCTTTATCTAACCCTTGCGGAATACAAGCGTGATAATATGTTGATGTTGTACTAATTTAAATAATTATGCTGATCTAACTCTAGGATTTGAATCGAAAACCATGAACTCACGGATTTGAATTTATATGACATTGATATTTCAAATGCTGCAGAAATAAAACCTGCTGCGATCCTTGTACGCGTGAACGAAATTGCACAATTTGGAAAGGCAGTCTAAGATAAAGGTAAATTACCAAGACTAAGGCTTATTCAATATTTATTAGGTACTTGATTTTTTTTTTTTTTACGTTCTTGTGATATTTATTTACATAACCAAATTACAAGATGATTATTGACATTAACTAAATTAAATTAAAACTAAGTTAAGTCTAAAAAAGGCCTTCGGGGCATTGTACCGAGGATGCTGGCGGCATTTCCTCGCTGAATTGCAATGCTGATGCGTTGCGCGAGAAAGCCGCCAGCTTTTCGGTCGCCAGTTACATCAACTAGACGTTTCGCGATTTCCGCAAATAACTTATGCGCACTGGGACCCCACGGACCGAGGGTCTCGACGCCAAAGGGCACAAAGTTGTACTCTATGCCAAGGCCTCCATATTTAATAACTTTCAGAAAAATTTAAATTACTGTCATTAATTAATGTTTCACTGTCTATTCCATGGTTACCTAGAAGAGATCGCAGAAAGCGATAAGGCTACCTATTGTATATTTTGTAGTGTTTGATTTATTTTTTGTTATGGATTTTTGTGGTGTACAATAAAGTATATATAAATAAATAATAAATATGTTTCTTAAGTAAGAAAGTAGTCTTACCAAGGGGTATCGTGTTACCCAGTAAGTGAGTTGTGGAGGTCAGATAGGCAGTCGCTCCATATAAAATAATGATATTCATTTGCATCTGGAAGGCAACCCTTTTTTTTTTGGGTGGGAATTATCAAATAACTTCTCCCACTCTGGGCTGAGCGGGAGGGTGTGTCAAACTCTTACTGACTAAAACCCACCCGTGTTCCTTCCGTTGCTTGTATTGCCAGAGGCCACGGTATCCCTTTCGGACTTTCCCGCGACCCCGGCAGGCATCGGCTCTAGCGGACCCCTACACTTCTGCTGACATCTCTTTGAGGCGCGCGTGGAACACAACGGCGGGAGGGTGTGTCAGACTTTTACTGACTAAACTCTTGTTCCTTCCGTTGCCAGAGGCCACGCTATCCCTTTCGGAGCCGACCTTAACCCGATGAAGTACCTAAGTAGCGTCTGACATCTCATGGTCTCGTCCATCCATTTTAACGAATGATGATTTTTGGCTTGGTATAGAACAAAATGAGGAAACAGGGAAAGTAGGCGTGACCTAGATCCGTTTACGGAAGAATGGTCAGAGAAGGCAACGCACAAACCACAACGGAAAGCTGTGGCACCTTTGCCAAGAAGTGTGACAGATAGAAAAAAAAAAAAAAAAAACAAAGTTCCGTGAAAAATAAACATCTTGTTACCCCAGAAAATACTAACAATATAACGAAACACTTAGTAAATACGTAGTGGATGGTCTTACATAGGTTTTTAAGGTTCCGTCAACCAGAAACCCTTTTACTGTCGCCATGACCGTCGGTCTGTCTGACTGTCCCCGGCTTAGCTTAGATACTCTTAGTAGGTACTAGAAAGCTGTAATTTGGCATGGGTATACATATTAATCACGCCGACAAAGTGGTGAAATATTTAAAAAAAATACGGTTTCTCCCTTGCAAGTGAACTGGGGATGATATATTTTCTTCTCGTCTATCCCGTGGCGTGGGGTATCGTTGGATAGGCTGTTCAAAAATGTTGCGGGTCTGTGAAAACTATTTTTCGATTCAGGGATCCGTTTGCATATTATTAAGCTTTAAAGTTCAAATTTTTGTAGGACACACACTTGATTCTAACGAAAATAGCACTTTCCACTTCCAGCTTCCCCTGCAGTCAGCTAAATGGTTGTTTTAGATATGTGAAAAATCATGGCACTAGTCTAAATAACGAAATTAAAAGGAATACCATCACAGCTCAGTAGGCTTTACAAACTAACGAGTAATAGTCGACCAACTTACATTTGCAACAGAAGAATATGACCGAACATGTATGGGAGAACATGTTTTTCAACTACAATGTTTTTGTGATAAATTTATCCCAACTACGGAACACTTCCTTGTGCGTGGTCTGACACGCACATGGCTGGTTTTTATTTGAAAAGGAAAAGAATCTTTATATTCTAGAATGTGTTTGACAAAAAGACAACAAAGCCGTGTATTCAATAGGCAACCATTAACGCAACATGTGAACTTTAAAAAAATTTCGACATAGTTACGAGTATGAATTGTGGACGGACAACGATACAAAACACAAGGTTGATGACATTGTGCGTCATGCTGCAACTACTGTCAACACAAGCATTCATAACTTTTATAGATGGACGACCTAAACGGTGAATACAGTCTGGATGTGGGAGGCGGAGGACTGAATGTTGTAGCGCAACTTTGGAGAGGCCTACGTTGTACACACGACTACACATCAAGCTATATGTACATTTCCAGTTTTTGCTGACCTCGCATTGTACGGAAATCCTATACAATGCGAGATCAACTTACACTGGAAATATATAGCTTGATGTGTAGCCGTGTTTACAGCAGTGGACTGCTTTAGGCTGAGTTGATTGATTGACTCAAAAGGTAATTCACTTTTGTATTTGAAATATTTCTGATGCTACAATGTACTTTAACCAGCGCGATACTTAATGGTGACTTAAAAATGATTTGCTTATTATCCATTACCACACACTTATTATTCTTTTCTTGTATCGGTCTATTCAACCCTTAAAACTTTACTACGGTTGTAAAGGTTGTTTTTTTTAGAGGTTTGGTTTTAAAAATTAAATAAAACACGTAAAACTAAATTTAATTGCAAACATGATTTTGGGTAGCCAGCCATGGCGCCCATATGCTCGAAATCATGTTTAAGCATAAGAATATGTTTTAAACAAAGCCATGGCAATTACAATTATTTTTACGTGTTTTATTTCATTTTAAAAACCAATCCTCTAAAAAAAAACAACCTTTACAACCGTAGTAAACTTACACCGACGCGTGATAACTTCACTCCGGTTTTATAAATAAAGGAGTATAGGAATAGTACTTACATGTCACGGAAAATTTCTTTAGTGCAAGAGTGTGTATCAGTTTTGCACTAACAAAATTCGCACTAAACTGATAAAAATCCTCTTTCTTTTGTGCACGACCTCATGTCTCCTGCTAATATTGAGTAACAATGCGTTCGCCGATGAAACACGCTTGAATAAAGATGAGGATTAATATTTTATCATTATTGGGAAACCTCATCAAGAATTAGCATGTCATCTTATAGGTAGAAAGAGAGAAGAATCGATTAGCTTCCAAAATACTAGCTGATTACATAATATTGTGAGCAAAATTATGCCTCATTAATTTTTATCACATAACTGTTTTCGAAACAAAAAAGTAGTTGAATCATAAAATTAAAAATCTTTATTAAAATAGGCTGTGAATCAACATTTTTGAGCATCAAAAGTTAGAGATAGCCCCTTAATCTGCTACCTCACTGAAGACAGCCTCTAAAGTTCTTCGACTGCTTCCTAATGTCATCATCTTCAGCCTAGCCATTTCACAACTATAATCTGACTTCTATAATCCAGTGACTGAGTAATACTAGTTGTAAATTATTGGTAATTGGAAAGACTGGTTGTCAGACTTTCGGGCTTCTGACGACCCTAACGAGTGTGTGATCCACGAATAACTGCTTCCCAATGTATATATTAAAAAGGATACTCGATTTATTTAATTCGAATTTATATCCGCATTAGATGAATTACTATCCTTAGACAATAAAGATAATCATTTATAACTATAGGTACACAATAAAGATAATCATTTATAAGTGTAGGTACACAATAAAGATAATCATTGATAACTGTAGGTAAAACAGCTATAAATGATTAACTTTATTGTGAAGTACTAAGAGCATTGTCATTTTAAGTAAATATATTCAAAAGATAACGATATTGTCTATTGCCAAAAAGTATCAATTTGTCAAGGCTTGTGTAACAAGGTATTTCCTGTTTGGTCTAGGATTATAAAATATGTAATAAAGTTATGTAATGAAAGTGTGTCGGTTATAATGATAATAACCTTTAGTAATCAACAAGTAACAGTACAATTATTGAGACATATTCAGTGAGCCACAAACTAATCGTCGCTTGTATCACTTACGATTTTTAAATTGACATTAAAAAATCGTTATACATACTTCCTTGACCCAATATTTTCATTATTTGACGATGTATACCTATAATTTTGATATCAAACTATGTATTTATTAGTGGCTTTTGTGGACAGGATATTAATTAAGAATTGTTACAGTTGTAATGGCAAACATTTCATTTGGTTTAAATAGGTTTTTATTATTTTATTAATATTTTACATAGATTCTTTTATTTTTTGTGAATGTGAGAACGTTGTAGGCTTAATAGACTAGATTTGTAGACTATTTATTTTTTGTTAAGTACCTTGTATTTTTTGACAGACCTACACTATCCTCCCTTACCTATTAACTCTGTAATTTGAAAAAATTGTAAAAGCCAATTATTTTTATAAGAGTAACCGTTGAGTTTCTTGCCGGCTCTTCGTGGGAAACGACCAGTTGGAACCGTGCACCTAGCTTCTGACGTTTCATAAGTGCCCATGTAGGTTAATGTGAACTAAAATATTTTGATTTTGATTTTGTTGCACGTAAAAAAGTAGTTTTCTTTAACGAATGAGGGGCGATTTTTTAACGTGACGACTTTTTATTGTGTAATTTATTTTCAACTCTTGGAGTGGAGCCGAGCATTGATAATCCAACAGAGTGCATATCAGCGCGTCAAAAAAATACAATGTTATATTTCAACTCTCTCGGCGCTAAGAGTACGTTAAAAATCCAAATTAACTGTTTAACTTGGTAATAAATAAATGTATTTTCATTCTTTTTATATCCCTATATCATTATAAAGTGGGTACGGTACACATACCTACACTACCAGCAACTCATGTGCCAGCGGGGGTGAGGGGTGGGGTACTCCGCAGTAGCGCACTTCAGAGACGCCACAAAGTTTGACGCGTACTATACTTGAACTTGAGTTAAGAAAATGTTATTTATTTCTATTATTGGCATTAGTATCGATACCCGTCATGTTTATGAAGTTTCGCCAGAAAAGTTATTTTTACCTTTATATTTATTTTAGTCAGAAATTATCTCAGGTCTACTAATCTAACTACAATTTTCTTTTGATATTTTGTACAAAAGTTAATGTACTGCTAAAAAGCCAACATAAATTCTATTAGATGAAATCATAACAGCTTTTAAAACAACATGAATAGACATATTGACAGAAAAGAAAAAAAATAATTAGACAGGCGTTTGACAATTTAAGAAGAAAATTTTTTCTAAGAAGATTTTTGAGTGAGTAATATTGTAAATTTATTTGTTTATGCAAATAGTCTTATAAATGGTTATACGGTGCAAGTTTCTGGAACGTTTAAGAGCAATAATCGCGTGTCATAAAGCACGTTCAGGTATTGCCATTCAAGAATTGCATGCAGGTGTTTACACGCGTCCGATTTCCATAAAATGGCATAGAATATAAAGTTGCAGGCGACTTACACTGAGGCAATTTTATTGCAATGCGATTATTGCATGCAATTTTTGTCGTCCTCGTCTTAACACAAAGTTGCATGTCCTTGTAAAATTGATTCAAATATTGCTCGTATTTGCGCTGCCTAATAATTTATTCTAATTTTACTGAACGTCTTCTCAAGATTTTTTTTTTGTACTTGTGGATATGTATGCGATATTATTGCACGTGCAATTTTATTGTACGTGCTATTTACAACTGTACCAGTTTTTAACGGCAACTATGTAACTTGCTCGCATCGTGCAACAATTGTACGCGTTGTAAAACTGAAGCAGCAATTGACTGGTACCGTCCAGTCAATTGTCGGCTTCAATTTTATTGTACGCCACAGGCAAAAAACTTGCACCGTGTAAATGGAGCTTTAGGAATTATTAGAATCAAAGTTTTTATTGATTCTTGAATACAGTAGACCAGCATCTATACTTACTTACTTAATTACTACAACCATAATCAGATTACAATCAAGAGCCGTATTTAGCGTCATTACATTTTTGTACCTCACATAATCAGCCTATAATGTTCCCACTGCTGGGACACAGGCCTCCTCTCTGTGAGAGGGAGTGGGCCGTAATCCACCACGCGGGCCCAGTGCGGAGTGGTAGATGTCACATGTCTTCGAATTTTTGTTTCTAGGACATGCCGGTTTTCTCACGATGTTTTCCTTCACGGTTTTGAGAGAACTGGTGATGAAATAATTTACACAAAGTAAAGCGCCTATCTGGGTAAGAACTTACGACCTACAAATCGTAAGTCGCGGCCGTTGCCACTGGGCCACCACTGCTCTCGGGTCAAACTGAAGCGAATCCCGCGTGGGAAGCGGGATGAACTTCGCTCGCGTCGATGGTGTCAACTAAGTCGTATGGAGATGTTCAAACGAGCACGAATAGTCGCGGGACTTCCTAATCAAACCACTAACAACAATAACTGCAACAACAACAACGGCCACAACAACAATTAGAGCGCGAAGGCACGTCCCGCGTCCCTAACAGATTTCACCTCAGTGTGACGTCATATTATTGGAATGTTATCATACACTTTCAATAAAAACCGGCCAAGTGTGTGTCGGACCAACCACAATGAAGGGTATCATAGTTGGGATTATTTGGGACGAATTTTTACCAAAAACAGATTTATCATTGTAGTTGAAAAACATGTTCTTCCATACATCGACATACGTCACGGTTAAAGGCTCGCGCAAACTGGGGCGATATCGCGCTAGTCTGAACGAGCCTTAATTCTTCAACTACAAATGTAAGTTGGTCGACTATAGCTCGTTAACTTGAAGCCTACTTAGCTGTGATACTTTTCCTCATAATTGCTTTATATATTTACAAATGCCATGCACTTACTTTGCACATATCCAAAAACAACCATATACATAGCGGGCAAGGGCAAAATCAGTAATTTAAAGCATGCAAACGCAAACGGATCCCTGAATCCAAAAATGGTTTTCAAAGACCCGCAATATTTTTGAACGGCCTATCCAACAGTACCCCACACTATGGGGTAGACGAGAAAAAAAATATTATCCCCACTTTATGTACAAGGGAGAGCACCTACAAATTTTTTTTCAAGACTTTGTTTTACTATTTTATTAGCGTGATTAATATGTATACCCATGCCAATTTACAGCTTTCTAGTACTAAGATTCGTTCAGCTAAGCCGGGGACAGACAGACAGACAGAGAGACGTAAATGGCGAAATTATAAGGGTTCCTTGTTTACTACGGAACCCTAAAAATGCTGTCACTTTAATTTTTTTTCATTTCAATGTACAAAATAAACACCAACAACGTTGATTTAGGTATATTTTTTGAGCAAAATTAAATGACCAACTTTCTTTTTACTGCAACCCAACGTGTCGAGGAAACCGGTTCTTTTTAGGGTTCCCTGCCTTAAAATGAAAAAAAAACTGAACCTAATAGGATAACTCGTGTGTCTGTCTGTCCATCTGTCACAGCCGATTTTCTCAGAATCTACTGGGCCGATTAAGTTGAAATCTGTTACATATGTGAATTTCTGTGGAACAAACACGGTCGTCTAACGTAACTAAATGAATTTTGAATATGAGGGAAACGTTTCGGGGCAAATTAGAAAATTAAAAAAAAAATGTTTTGCAATTTGTATATCTATACATTTCAGATATATTTTTTTTTATAATTTTAAAAATATATAAAAAAGTAATGCTTTTAAAATGATTTAAGAAAATAGATGAAAATTTACCATCCCCGCCCCCCCCCTATCTCCAAAACTACAGAGCCAAAAATTTTGAAAAATATACGAAAAATAGTTATTTACTTATAGATTACAGGAAAATCTATAAGAACATGGTAAATCTCCCAATATTGTGCGAACAAACTTACATTTGCAGTTGGAATGTATGAGGGAACATGTTTTTCAACTAAAATGTTAAATTTATTCTTGAGATAAATTAATCCCAACTACGAAACTCTTCATTGTGCGTCCGACATGCACTTGACCGGTTTTTTGCGTTGATCAACTTTTTATTTTTATTTATCTCTTAAAAAACTAGTACACTTAATAAGCAGTTAATTAGATGAGATACGAAGTATTCATATTAACTGGTTCGACCGGAAACCGACCCCGACAAAGTTAGGAAACAGTTGGTAGATAATGGTAGCGAA
The DNA here is from genome assembly GCA_905333075.3 of Atethmia centrago. NCBI lineage: Eukaryota > Metazoa > Arthropoda > Insecta > Lepidoptera > Noctuidae > Atethmia > Atethmia centrago. The sequence goes on along the minus strand of HG995387.1, from coordinate 23,794,186 downwards.
GTATCTATAATTTAAGAGGCCGACAAAACCTAAAGCGCGGTCACTGTCGGACTGCATAGAAAAGAAAGAGAAGCGCGATGACACAACGCTGGTAATTTATTGCTAAATATGAAGCAATTATCGATTTACAAAAGAGCTATAGATTGTATAAAAAAAATAAAACACTATTATGCTAATATGTTGTTTGTAGAATAATATGACAAAAAATCAGAATGATTGCATGTACGAGTATATTAATTAGTATGGTTTTTAATGGTTAAAAAAATATTTTAGAGGCGTGATTTTTTTCTATCGTATCAAAGTTGTTATATTATGTTTACAACACACTATCTACCTAGCATTGCTCCTGAAGAATATCATATATTTTTCTTATTTTATTTACTGCAGTGGATAATATACTTTTAGGCATTATAAAACTTAAAAAAATTGCGTTTAGGTCCCGTAGTCCCCTTAAACTGAAACTTAAAGCTTGTTGTGTAATCTCTTTCAATAAACCAGCTGCAGCTCTCAGGGCCTGATAGGTTCCAGGCCGGGGTCGCGAGAAAGTCCGAATAGGATACCGAGGCCCCTAGCAACACAGGCAATGGAAGGAACACGGGTAGGTTTTAGTCAGTAAGAGTCTGACACACCCTCGCGCTCAAAATGGCCTGACAGGTTGATATTTCTCACTGCCTAGTTAGTGGTAGCAAGCGCTACTGCTGAGCATGAGGTCCTGGGTTCGATTCCCAGGTCGGGTAAAGTGTTATTGGGTTTTATGTTATCTAGAGTTTCTCAGTAGCAGCACGGAGTCTGGATTTATGCTCGGTTGATGGTAATAGGCTCGCCCCCTATTGCATAGGACTTATATGTAGATAACTGGCGAAATGTGGGTGTACTACAAGAACACCTCTGCCTAAGCCTTCGGGGAAACAAGTATGTTATGTTATGTAGATCCCGGTATGAGTAAAGGGGTCATCAGACCATTCAGTTTCATTCGATCCTTTTTAGAGTTTCCTCCTTTATCCGCAACTTAAGTGCGGATCATAAGTCTAATCTTACCTATTAGTGCAGATACCGGTTTCCGAAATTAATTTAACATTTTATTTTTCCGAACGTTCGGCTTTCGAATTTATTAGATCACTAAACCATCGTTTTTTTTAAATGAAATAACATAAAAACATAACATCACGCCTTGTTTCCCCGGAGGGTTGGGCAGAGGTGTACCTGTAGTACACCCACATTTCGCCAGTTATGTTTAAGTCCCATGTAATAGGGGGCGAGCCAATTGCCATCAACCGGGCACAAATCCAGACTCCAGGCTGCTACTCAGAAATTCCAGATAGAAAAACCCAATAACACTTTTCCCGACCCGGGAATCGAACCCAGGACCTCATGCTCAGCAGTAGCGCTTGGGACCTCTACACCAACGAGGCAGTCTAAAATAGAATAAAAGGATTTACTGTTGCACTTATTGATAAGGGTCTGTATTTTGTGTATATTTGGGTGTATATTTTGTTTTTTGTCACTTATTCCGGTTGCAATGCCTATAAGGTATTATTTCATATATTTACTTAAAATAAAAAGGCAAAAGATGCACTTACATTTAAAATTCACTGAAAACTCCGCACCACACTTATTTGTTATAGATATTTTAATTATTCAAAACCACTGCCTTGCCGAACTTGAGAAATAATAATTATTATTATTAAAAAATCGAAACCAAGTTTATTTTTTTACTATGTGCAACACGTCCAATGCAAAGGACAAACGATCGAGTTTTGGCACGCCTTCGTTAAAGTTTTTAAATATCAGGCGTGCGAAAAATCAACCTCCAAGGTTTTTGCTAATAATAAGAGCTCCATTATGTTGTTACTTTTTAGAAAATAAGACTAAGAATTTACATTATAATTAATTATACATCGTCTTGTTTTACTTAGGAATTTCGAGAAACAGGAATAAGTTTCAAAATATTAAATACTTAGGTACAGTTGCATTTCAAGATTTTCAAGCATTCATTAAACCCTAGGTTTTGTTTTATTTCTGAATGTATGTGTCTAGGCGGCAAATGGCAAAATGATTTATTTTCTTTTTTTTGTATAAACTTAATTTAGGTTCTAAAAAAAGACTAATAAATGAAATTATAAAACATAGTAGTGCATCTTGTTTTTGCTAACCATGGTCGATTTGGCTTTGCTTTGAAAATCGGTCAGAACTTGGACTTTTGAATTATAATATTAGTACCTACTTATATACCGATTATTTATTTATTTATTGGATCTCGAACAGAGGCCACACAATAACAAGCAAGCATACATAGAACAGGGATAGATACAAGTGTGCGCTTCCAATTATAGGAGATCACATCATTTACATAAAAATCTAGGTACAGTAAGTATGACAAATTAAAAATAATAAAATATTAACATAGTCAAAACTAAACCTTGAATATTTTTAAAAAACTAAAGTGATTTTAAAGGTGCTTATTTTCAGAAGATAATTCGTAGGTATTTAGTAATTAATAAAGGACCCCTGATTAAAAGGTTGTAAAATAAAAGATCGATATGAAAAATTAGGAACAATCCATGTTTGATGATTATTGAGACGGGACAGTAAGGGCAAGTACCATTCGTACCATGTAGTTATAGGAAAACGGTCTTAGGAGACTGTCTTTAACTTTCAGAGTAATTGCTATGTACCATTTTTCCAAAATCGGTGAATTGAACTACATTCACCGATTTTGGAAAAATGGTACATACTAGTCAGCTAGAATCCGTCAATTCCCACGTTTAATTTGATGCCAACCGATGCAGATTGGGGGACTTTTCTTCATCAACTAAGATAGTAACTAGAAAGGCTACAGATTGAAAAAAATATCTCATAGATGACGGCCTAGGGAGGGGGCGGAGGGGGGGTGGCGGCCCATGTCCTCAAATATTGTCACTCATGGAGGCTCATATGATATTAATTTGTCAAACAATCAGTTATTGTGTCATTTCTCACAAAGATGTTAATTTAACTGAACTGTGACGAAACCTGTTGACCAGTATCCATGATAAACATTTTGTTAAATAAAGTTAAATATATTATGCCTTCGAACTCTTCGAAAAGCCTTGGTGGTTTTGCAGGTGCGAAATCGTCTATTTTAGATTCTTTAGCCTTGCTGACGTTTAAAATATCTCATACTGTGCCCTTTTTTTTTTGAGAAATTATTTAGTAACAGTGTGTGGAGTGGAGTATGTGAAGTGGAGCGGGAAGGTGTGTCAGACTCTTACTGACTAAAACCCACCCATGTTCCCTCCGTTGCCTTTGTTACCAGGTGCCTCGGTATCCCTTTCGGACTTTCCCGCGACCCCGCTAGGCAGCGGCCCTAGTAGATCCCTACACTTGAGCTGACATCTCTTTGAGGCGCACGTGGAAATAAAGCGCCGTCGATCTGGGCTTGGTCCTTATCGGACGGCGAGCTACCCATTGCTCACCGTCCGCAAGCCCGCGTCTACGGTGGCCGGAAATCCGTCTGGGATTCCTGACGCCCAGGGCGTCTCCTGCAGTGGCTAGGGGCGCAAGGGCGCGAGCTTTGCCTCTCCCTCATCCGTTCCGCCTCCTCCTTCGCGAGCTTTACTGCTTCGCAAAAGGAGGTGACGGCTTCCCATACGCTCTCGCTCCGTACCATGGCCTGGACCAGGGGCGGACGCGAGAGATATCAGCCGCCGATCGCCTCCACGAGGTCGCGGCGGTGCTCTGCCCAAGCCAGGCAGACCTCCACCGTGCCCTCCGGGCGAACCACACAGTGGTAACACCCGGGCGTTTCCTCCCGCATCCGATTTATCCGACATCGGAACTTCCCGTACCTGCCGTATCCGGTGAGGACCTGCGTCAAGTTATTATACGTAATTATTTCATTTATAGATGGCTATAAAATATAAATATAAATAATTGTATATTTATTATTTTGAACTTAAGTCGAGTTTCTAATTATGGCCTAATCAAATATAATGCGCCTCATGCGAGGTCAGATCGCAAAACAATAATCATATGCACGTAAATGAAACTGTAAGCAATTAGGTATGCACAAACCAGTTTTTTTTTATTTTTCTAATCTGAACAATGTTTCCTTCACTTTGCCTCTGTTTTATTACCTGACTTCACAGAAAGGAGGAGAATCTCAAGTCGGTTGTATTTTTTTTTATGTTTGTTATCTCCGTTGTTTATAAACCGATTTGGAAAAAAAAATATTTGAAAGGGTATATTTTCAGATTGGTCCCATTTTCAGCAAAATCCAGTTCGGATTTATTTATACAACGATTGCTTGCTGTTCCTACAGACAAACACCAAAGTATGCAGCAAGCCAATGACATGAAATTTTACAAAAAAACTGTATGCAAACATTAAACATATATTTACTATCTGGGCGTTTAGCAGATTGATTGCCTGGGTTGTGGGAGCATATCGAGCACTATGGGTACGCTGATGATGAGATCCATGAGGAATTGAGGGAACTCCTCAAATATAGGCATACTTATAGCAATTTTTGTATTTTCATCATCAAGACAATCATTTGCATTCAAAAAGTATCATTTGGTGAAGTGGAACTGATGAAGAAGATCACGGATGGCCACCGGAACTCATCAATGATAATTATTTCACAAGTGGCGAAAAGATATCTCGATTAAGATAGCTAAGCAACTATGACTAAGAAGAAATTAAAATAAATGGTTCTGATTAAAATGGGGCCATCAAACTGATCTTATGATGAAGCCGGAAGGTAGGCACTGAAACTCCGTAATAAGAAAATGTATCATAGCCATGTTTGGACTTATTGGAATTGTCATGAGATGCACTCTGGTTATAGATGATTTTTAACTGTCTTTAAAAAAAAGAGGAAGTTCTCAACCCGTCTACTTATATATATAATTATTATTATATCTATATGTCGCATCTGCTCATTTGCACGGACACGAACGAATCGCAAGCGCGCCACTAGCGACATTACGTATTCTATCCACACCAACTGACAGCGCGCTTCTACAGAGTCGCCGGCGAGGAGGACATTCAGGGTCTGATCGCATTAGATTTAAGACGTCGTGGAACTGTACTTGATTCGTTGTGCGCAGTCAGTATAATTAGTAATTTGTGATTTTAATAAAAGTAGTATATCGTACCCAGTGTATTTTCATTGCACGAAACCAACTCCGCTACTGAATGTCGAAGTTTGAAATGTCGACGTATGTTAGTTCTAAACTACAGGATCTCGATGTACGCCAGTTCGAAAGTTCACTGGAGCGAAGTATGCAAGGCCGACGTATCGTTAGTTAGAAAGCATACGAGTGCGAATATAGCGAAGGATAATGTTAGGTTAGGTTAGGTTAGAACAGTGACCATTAACGCGCGAAAACGAGCGAGCGAAGCGAGCGTGTCGCGGCAGCGACCTCCGAGCGCCAGATCCCCTCTATTACTCTAATTCAGGGTAATTTCGAACTGGCGTACATCGCACTCGTATGCTTTCTAACTAACGATACGTCGGCTTTGTATACTTCGCTCCAGTGAACTTTCAAACTGGCGTACATCGAGATCCTGTACTTTAGAACTAACATACGTCGACATTTCCAACTTCGACATTCAGTAGCGGAGTCTATTATTATTATATCATATTTTTATACTTCTTTCATTTGGTAGAGGAAGCTTGCCCATATCAATTTTATTAACTTAGCTTGGGTAGTTTCAAATTAGCTGCAATAATACGTATCGGTGTATGTTGATGATGTAATAAAACTTCCTGTAACTTTTGTTTGCATAGCAAGTAGTGAAACGAATACGAATACAAATACGAAATGGTAGGTACCACAACTAAATAGTGAAAAATAAAAAACCTTTTTACAAAAAAAAGAAACAACCGACTGTCAAATAAAAAACACTAAAAGTGAAAAATAAAGATGTCGGTGTCAAAAAACGAAAATATAGAACCAACCGACTTCCATTAAATTTATTTTTCACATTTTAGTGTTTTTTTTTGGAAGTCTTTTGTTTTTTTTTGTAAAAAAGTGTTTTTCTATGTGTTATCGCCAGAGCGTTACTTCTTCTGCTACACTACACATCCCTATCGGGGGTCATCTCTTGTTTATCAATATTCTCACATTATACAGCGTGAATCTGAAATCATGAAAATTTAAAATGAAAATAAATGTAAAGTTAAAGTAAAAAGTAAAATCTATGTAATCTATGTAAAATCTATGTAATTCTAAGTATCTCTCTCCTTAAACATATTTTTTTTTGTTCTTTGCACTTGTTTCATGATTGTTATTGTATTATAAAAAAATTTAATATGTTTTATGTATGTATTTATTTATTGTATATATGTAAATTACCTGCACCACAGACTACCTGCAGTATTGTCTCTCCTCCCCCTTAATCCATCCAAAGGTTGTCTTTAAAAGATCGCTTTTAGCGATAAGACTGCCCATTGTGTCACCCCTTGTAAAATATTTACGTTTATATCTGTAATTTTTATGATGTACATACTAAAAAGTATTATAAAAATGACCAACTTTCTTTTTACTGCAACCCAACGTGTCGAGGAAACCGGTTCTTTTTAGGGTTCCCTGCCTTAAAATGAAAAAAAAACTGAACCTAATAGGTTCACTCGTGTGTCTGTCTGTCCATCTGTCACAGCCGATTTTCTCAGAATCTACTGGGCCGATTAAGTTGAAATCTGTTACATATGTGAATTTCTGTGGAACAAACACGGTCGTCTAACGTAACTAAATGAATTTTGAATATGAGGGAAACGTTTCGGGGCAAATTAGAAAATTAAAAAAAAAATGTTTTGCAATTTGTATATCTATACATTTCAGATATATTTTTTTTTATAATTTTAAAAATATATAAAAAAGTAATGCTTTTAAAATGATTTAAGAAAATAGATGAAAATTTACCATCCCCGCCCCCCCCTATCTCCAAAACTACAGAGCCAAAAATTTTGAAAAATATACGAAAAATAGTTATTTACTTATAGATTACAGGAAAATCTATAAGAACATGGTAAATCTCCCAATATTGTGCGAACAAACTTACATTTGCAGTTGGAATGTATGAGGGAACATGTTTTTCAACTAAAATGTTAAATTTATTCTTGAGATAAATTAATCCCAACTACGAAACTCTTCATTGTGCGTCCGACATGCACTTGACCGGTTTTTTGCGTTGATCAACTTTTTATTTTTATTTATCTCTTACAAAACTAGTACACTTAATAAGCAGTTAATTAGATGAGATACGAAGTATTCATATTAACTGGTTCGACCGGAAACCGACCCCGACAAAGTTAGGAAACAGTTGGTAGATAATGGTAGCGAAGTATCTATAATTTAAGAGGCCGACAAAACCTAAAGCGCGGTCACTGTCGGACTGCATAGAAAAGAAAGAGAAGCGCGATGACACAACGCTGGTAATTTATTGCTAAATATGAAGCAATTATCGATTTACAAAAGAGCTATAGATTGTATAAAAAAAATAAAACACTATTATGCTAATATGTTGTTTGTAGAATAATATGACAAAAAATCAGAATGATTGCATGTACGAGTATATTAATTAGTATGGTTTTTAATGGTTAAAAAAATATTTTAGAGGCGTGATTTTTTTCTATCGTATCAAAGTTGTTATATTATGTTTTCAACACACTATCTACCTAGCATTGATCCTGAAGAATATCATATATTTTTCTTATTTTATTTACTGCAGTGGATAATATACTTTTAGGCATTATAAAACTTAAAAAAATTGCGTTTAGGTCCCGTAGTCCCCTTAAACTGAAACTTAAAGCTTGTTGTGTAATCTCTTTCAATAAACCAGCTGCAGCTCTCAGGGCCTGATAGGTTCCAGGCCGGGGTCGCGAGAAAGTCCGAATAGGATACCGAGGCCCCTAGCAACACAGGCAATGGAAGGAACACGGGTAGGTTTTAGTCAGTAAGAGTCTGACACACCCTCGCGCTCAAAATGGCCTGACAGGTTGATATTTCTCACTGCCTAGTTAGTGGTAGCAAGCGCTACTGCTGAGCATGAGGTCCTGGGTTCGATTCCCAGGTCGGGTAAAGTGTTATTGGGTTTTATGTTATCTAGAGTTTCTCAGTAGCAGCACGGAGTCTGGATTTATGCTCGGTTGATGGTAATAGGCTCGCCCCCTATTGCATAGGACTTATATGTAGATAACTGGCGAAATGTGGGTGTACTACAAGAACACCTCTGCCTACGCCTTCGGGGAAACAAGTATGTTATGTTATGTAGATCCCGGTATGAGTAAAGGGGTCATCAGACCATTCAGTTTCATTCGATCCTTTTTAGAGTTTCCTCCTTTATCCGCAACTTAAGTGCGGATCATAAGTCTAATCTTACCTATTAGTGCAGATACCGGTTTCCGAAATTAATTTAACATTTTATTTTTCCGAACGTTCGGCTTTCGAATTTATTAGATCACTAAACCATCGTTTTTTTTAAATGAAATAACATAAAAACATAACATCACGCCTTGTTTCCCCGGAGGGTTGGGCAGAGGTGTACCTGTAGTACACCCACATTTCGCCAGTTATGTTTAAGTCCCATGTAATAGGGGGCGAGCCAATTGCCATCAACCGGGCACAAATCCAGACTCCAGGCTGCTACTCAGAAATTCCAGATAGAAAAACCCAATAACACTTTTCCCGACCCGGGAATCGAACCCAGGACCTCATGCTCAGCAGTGGCGCTTGGGACCTCTACACCAACGAGGCAGTCTAAAATAGAATAAAAGGATTTACTGTTGCACTTATTGATAAGGGTCTGTATTTTGTGTATATTTGGGTGTATATTTTGTTTTTTGTCACTTATTCCGGTTGCAATGCCTATAAGGTATTATTTCATATATTTACTTAAAATAAAAAGGCAAAAGATGCACTTACATTTAAAATTCACTGAAAACTCCGCACCACACTTATTTGTTATAGATATTTTAATTATTCAAAACCACTGCCTTGCCGAACTTGAGAAATAATAATTATTATTATTAAAAAATCGAAACCAAGTTTATTTTTTTACTATGTGCAACACGTCCAATGCAAAGGACAAACGATCGAGTTTTGGCACGCCTTCGTTAAAGTTTTTAAATATCAGGCGTGCGAAAAATCAACCTCCAAGGTTTTTGCTAATAATAAGAGCTCCATTATGTTGTTACTTTTTAGAAAATAAGACTAAGAATTTACATTATAATTAATTATACATCGTCTTGTTTTACTTAGGAATTTCGAGAAACAGGAATAAGTTTCAAAATATTAAATACTTAGGTACAATTGCATTTCAAGATTTTCAAGCATTCATTAAACCCTAGGTTTTGTTTTATTTCTGAATGTATGTGTCTAGGCGGCAAATGGCAAAATGATTTATTTTCTTTTTTTTTGTATAAACTTAATTTAGGTTCTAAAAAAAGACTAATAAATGAAATTATAAAACATAGTAGTGCATCTTGTTTTTGCTAACCATGGTCGATTTGGCTTTGCTTTGAAAATCGGTCAGAACTTGGACTTTTGAATTATAATATTAGTACCTACTTATATACCGATTATTTATTTATTTATTGGATCTCGAACAGAGGCCACACAATAACAAGCAAGCATACATAGAACAGGGATAGATACAAGTGTGCGCTTCCAATTATAGGAGATCACATCATTTACATAAAAATCTAGGTACAGTAAGTATGACAAATTAAAAATAATAAAATATTAACATAGTCAAAACTAAACCTTGAATATTTTTAAAAAACTAAAGTGATTTTAAAGGTGCTTATTTTCAGAAGATAATTCGTAGGTATTTAGTAATTAATAAAGGACCCCTGATTAAAAGGTTGTAAAATAAAAGATCGATATGAAAAATTAGGAACAATCCATGTTTGATGATTATTGAGACGGGACAGTAAGGGCAAGTACCATTCGTACCATGTAGTTATAGGAAAACGGTCTTAGGAGACTGTCTTTAACTTTCAGAGTAATTGCTATGTACCATTTTTCCAAAATCGGTGAATTGAACTACATTCACCGATTTTGGAAAAATGGTACATACTAGTCAGCTAGAATCCGTCAATTCCCACGTTTAATTTGATGCCAACCGATGCAGATTGGGGGACTTTTCTTCATCAACTAAGATAGTAACTAGAAAGGCTACAGATTGAAAAAAATATCTCATAGATGACGGCCTAGGGAGGGGGCGGAGGGGGGGTGGCGGCCCATGTCCTCAAATATTGTCACTCATGGAGGCTCATATGATATTAATTTGTCAAACAATCAGTTATTGTGTCATTTCTCACAAAGATGTTAATTTAACTGAACTGTGACGAAACCTGTTGACCAGTATCCATGATAAACATTTTGTTAAATAAAGTTAAATATATTATGCCTTCGAACTCTTCGAAAAGCCTTGGTGGTTTTGCAGGTGCGAAATCGTCTATTTTAGATTCTTTAGCCTTGCTGACGTTTAAAATATCTCATACTGTGCCCTTTTTTTTTTGAGAAATTATTTAGTAACAGTGTGTGGAGTGGAGTATGTGAAGTGGAGCGGGAAGGTGTGTCAGACTCTTACTGACTAAAACCCACCCATGTTCCCTCCGTTGCCTTTGTTACCAGGTGCCTCGGTATCCCTTTCGGACTTTCCCGCGACCCCGCTAGGCAGCGGCCCTAGTAGATCCCTACACTTGAGCTGACATCTCTTTGAGGCGCACGTGGAAATAAAGCGCCGTCGATCTGGGCTTGGTCCTTATCGGACGGCGAGCTACCCATTGCTCACCGTCCGCAAGCCCGCGTCTACGGTGGCCGGAAATCCGTCTGGGATTCCTGACGCCCAGGGCGTCTCCTGCAGTGGCTAGGGGCGCAAGGGCGCGAGCTTTGCCTCTCCCTCATCCGTTCCGCCTCCTCCTTCGCGAGCTTTACTGCTTCGCAAAAGGAGGTGACGGCTTCCCATACGCTCTCGCTCCGTACCATGGCCTGGACCAGGGGCGGACGCGAGAGATATCAGCCGCCGATCGCCTCCACGAGGTCGCGGCGGTGCTCTGCCCAAGCCAGGCAGACCTCCACCGTGCCCTCCGGGCGAACCACACAGTGGTAACACCCGGGCGTTTCCTCCCGCATCCGATTTATCCGACATCGGAACTTCCCGTACCTGCCGTATCCGGTGAGGACCTGCGTCAAGTTATTATACGTAATTATTTCATTTATAGATGGCTATAAAATATAAATATAAATAATTGTATATTTATTATTTTGAACTTAAGTCGAGTTTCTAATTATGGCCTAATCAAATATAATGCGCCTCATGCGAGGTCAGATCGCAAAACAATAATCATATGCACGTAAATGAAACTGTAAGCAATTAGGTATGCACAAACCAGTTTTTTTTTATTTTTCTAATCTGAACAATGTTTCCTTCACTTTGCCTCTGTTTTATTACCTGACTTCACAGAAAGGAGGAGAATCTCAAGTCGGTTGTATTTTTTTTTATGTTTGTTATCTCCGTTGTTTATAAACCGATTTGGAAAAAAAAATATTTGAAAGGGTATATTTTCAGATTGGTCCCATTTTCAGCAAAATCCAGTTCGGATTTATTTATACAACGATTGCTTGCTGTTCCTACAGACAAACACCAAAGTATGCAGCAAGCCAATGACATGAAATTTTACAAAAAAACTGTATGCAAACATTAAACATATATTTACTATCTGGGCGTTTAGCAGATTGATTGCCTGGGTTGTGGGAGCATATCGAGCACTATGGGTACGCTGATGATGAGATCCATGAGGAATTGAGGGAACTCCTCAAATATAGGCATACTTATAGCAATTTTTGTATTTTCATCATCAAGACAATCATTTGCATTCAAAAAGTATCATTTGGTGAAGTGGAACTGATGAAGAAGATCACGGATGGCCACCGGAACTCATCAATGATAATTATTTCACAAGTGGCGAAAAGATATCTCGATTAAGATAGCTAAGCAACTATGACTAAGAAGAAATTAAAATAAATGGTTCTGATTAAAATGGGGCCATCAAACTGATCTTATGATGAAGCCGGAAGGTAGGCACTGAAACTCCGTAATAAGAAAATGTATCATAGCCATGTTTGGACTTATTGGAATTGTCATGAGATGCACTCTGGTTATAGATGATTTTTAACTGTCTTTAAAAAAAAGAGGAAGTTCTCAACCCGTCTACTTATATATATAATTATTATTATATCTATATGTCGCATCTGCTCATTTGCACGGACACGAACGAATCGCAAGCGCGCCACTAGCGACATTACGTATTCTATCCACACCAACTGACAGCGCGCTTCTACAGAGTCGCCGGCGAGGAGGACATTCAGGGTCTGATCGCATTAGATTTAAGACGTCGTGGAACTGTACTTGATTCGTTGTGCGCAGTCAGTATAATTAGTAATTTGTGATTTTAATAAAAGTAGTATATCGTACCCAGTGTATTTTCATTGCACGAAACCAACTCCGCTACTGAATGTCGAAGTTTGAAATGTCGACGTATGTTAGTTCTAAACTACAGGATCTCGATGTACGCCAGTTCGAAAGTTCACTGGAGCGAAGTATGCAAGGCCGACGTATCGTTAGTTAGAAAGCATACGAGTGCGAATATAGCGAAGGATAATGTTAGGTTAGGTTAGGTTAGAACAGTGACCATTAACGCGCGAAAACGAGCGAGCGAAGCGAGCGTGTCGCGGCAGCGACCTCCGAGCGCCAGATCCCCTCTATTACTCTAATTCAGGGTAATTTCGAACTGGCGTACATCGCACTCGTATGCTTTCTAACTAACGATACGTCGGCTTTGTATACTTCGCTCCAGTGAACTTTCAAACTGGCGTACATCGAGATCCTGTACTTTAGAACTAACATACGTCGACATTTCCAACTTCGACATTCAGTAGCGGAGTCTATTATTATTATATCATATTTTTATACTTCTTTCATTTGGTAGAGGAAGCTTGCCCATATCAATTTTATTAACTTAGCTTGGGTAGTTTCAAATTAGCTGCAATAATACGTATCGGTGTATGTTGATGATGTAATAAAACTTCCTGTAACTTTTGTTTGCATAGCAAGTAGTGAAACGAATACGAATACAAATACGAAATGGTAGGTACCACAACTAAATAGTGAAAAATAAAAAACCTTTTTACAAAAAAAAGAAACAACCGACTGTCAAATAAAAAACACTAAAAGTGAAAAATAAAGATGTCGGTGTCAAAAAACGAAAATATAGAACCAACCGACTTCCATTAAATTTATTTTTCACATTTTAGTGTTTTTTTTTGGAAGTCTTTTGTTTTTTTTTGTAAAAAAGTGTTTTTCTATGTGTTATCGCCAGAGCGTTACTTCTTCTGCTACACTACACATCCCTATCGGGGGTCATCTCTTGTTTATCAATATTCTCACATTATACAGCGTGAATCTGAAATCATGAAAATTTAAAATGAAAATAAATGTAAAGTTAAAGTAAAAAGTAAAATCTATGTAATCTATGTAAAATCTATGTAATTCTAAGTATCTCTCTCCTTAAACATATTTTTTTTTGTTCTTTGCACTTGTTTCATGATTGTTATTGTATTATAAAAAAATTTAATATGTTTTATGTATGTATTTATTTATTGTATATATGTAAATTACCTGCACCACAGACTACCTGCAGTATTGTCTCTCCTCCCCCTTAATCCATCCAAAGGTTGTCTTTAAAAGATCGCTTTTAGCGATAAGACTGCCCATTGTGTCACCCCTTGTAAAATATTTACGTTTATATCTGTAATTTTTATGATGTACATACTAAAAAGTATTATAAAAATGACCAACTTTCTTTTTACTGCAACCCAACGTGTCGAGGAAACCGGTTCTTTTTAGGGTTCCCTGCCTTAAAATGAAAAAAAAACTGAACCTAATAGGTTCACTCGTGTGTCTGTCTGTCCATCTGTCACAGCCGATTTTCTCAGAATCTACTGGGCCGATTAAGTTGAAATCTGTTACATATGTGAATTTCTGTGGAACAAACACGGTCGTCTAACGTAACTAAATGAATTTTGAATATGAGGGAAACGTTTCGGGGCAAATTAGAAAATTAAAAAAAAAATGTTTTGCAATTTGTATATCTATACATTTCAGATATATTTTTTTTTATAATTTTAAAAATATATAAAAAAGTAATGCTTTTAAAATGATTTAAGAAAATAGATGAAAATTTACCATCCCCGCCCCCCCCCATCTCCAAAACTACAGAGCCAAAAATTTTGAAAAATATACGAAAAATAGTTATTTACTTATAGATTACAGGAAAATCTATAAGAACATGGTAAATCTCCCAATATTGTGCGAACAAACTTACATTTGCAGTTGGAATGTATGAGGGAACATGTTTTTCAACTAAAATGTTAAATTTATTCTTGAGATAAATTAATCCCAACTACGAAACTCTTCATTGTGCGTCCGACATGCACTTGACCGGTTTTTTGCGTTGATCAACTTTTTATTTTTATTTATCTCTTACAAAACTAGTACACTTAATAAGCAGTTAATTAGATGAGATACGAAGTATTCATATTAACTGGTTCGACCGGAAACCGACCCCGACAAAGTTAGGAAACAGTTGGTAGATAATGGTAGCGAAGTATCTATAATTTAAGAGGCCGACAAAACCTAAAGCGCGGTCACTGTCGGACTGCATAGAAAAGAAAGAGAAGCGCGATGACACAACGCTGGTAATTTATTGCTAAATATGAAGCAATTATCGATTTACAAAAGAGCTATAGATTGTATAAAAAAAATAAAACACTATTATGCTAATATGTTGTTTGTAGAATAATATGACAAAAAATCAGAATGATTGCATGTACGAGTATATTAATTAGTATGGTTTTTAATGGTTAAAAAAATATTTTAGAGGCGTGATTTTTTTCTATCGTATCAAAGTTGTTATATTATGTTTTCAACACACTATCTACCTAGCATTGATCCTGAAGAATATCATATATTTTTCTTATTTTATTTACTGCAGTGGATAATATACTTTTAGGCATTATAAAACTTAAAAAAATTGCGTTTAGGTCCCGTAGTCCCCTTAAACTGAAACTTAAAGCTTGTTGTGTAATCTCTTTCAATAAACCAGCTGCAGCTCTCAGGGCCTGATAGGTTCCAGGCCGGGGTCGCGAGAAAGTCCGAATAGGATACCGAGGCCCCTAGCAACACAGGCAATGGAAGGAACACGGGTAGGTTTTAGTCAGTAAGAGTCTGACACACCCTCGCGCTCAAAATGGCCTGACAGGTTGATATTTCTCACTGCCTAGTTAGTGGTAGCAAGCGCTACTGCTGAGCATGAGGTCCTGGGTTCGATTCCCAGGTCGGGTAAAGTGTTATTGGGTTTTATGTTATCTAGAGTTTCTCAGTAGCAGCACGGAGTCTGGATTTATGCTCGGTTGATGGTAATAGGCTCGCCCCCTATTGCATAGGACTTATATGTAGATAACTGGCGAAATGTGGGTGTACTACAAGAACACCTCTGCCTACGCCTTCGGGGAAACAAGTATGTTATGTTATGTAGATCCCGGTATGAGTAAAGGGGTCATCAGACCATTCAGTTTCATTCGATCCTTTTTAGAGTTTCCTCCTTTATCCGCAACTTAAGTGCGGATCATAAGTCTAATCTTACCTATTAGTGCAGATACCGGTTTCCGAAATTAATTTAACATTTTATTTTTCCGAACGTTCGGCTTTCGAATTTATTAGATCACTAAACCATCGTTTTTTTTAAATGAAATAACATAAAAACATAACATCACGCCTTGTTTCCCCGGAGGGTTGGGCAGAGGTGTACCTGTAGTACACCCACATTTCGCCAGTTATGTTTAAGTCCCATGTAATAGGGGGCGAGCCAATTGCCATCAACCGGGCACAAATCCAGACTCCAGGCTGCTACTCAGAAATTCCAGATAGAAAAACCCAATAACACTTTTCCCGACCCGGGAATCGAACCCAGGACCTCATGCTCAGCAGTGGCGCTTGGGACCTCTACACCAACGAGGCAGTCTAAAATAGAATAAAAGGATTTACTGTTGCACTTATTGATAAGGGTCTGTATTTTGTGTATATTTGGGTGTATATTTTGTTTTTTGTCACTTATTCCGGTTGCAATGCCTATAAGGTATTATTTCATATATTTACTTAAAATAAAAAGGCAAAAGATGCACTTACATTTAAAATTCACTGAAAACTCCGCACCACACTTATTTGTTATAGATATTTTAATTATTCAAAACCACTGCCTTGCCGAACTTGAGAAATAATAATTATTATTATTAAAAAATCGAAACCAAGTTTATTTTTTTACTATGTGCAACACGTCCAATGCAAAGGACAAACGATCGAGTTTTGGCACGCCTTCGTTAAAGTTTTTAAATATCAGGCGTGCGAAAAATCAACCTCCAAGGTTTTTGCTAATAATAAGAGCTCCATTATGTTGTTACTTTTTAGAAAATAAGACTAAGAATTTACATTATAATTAATTATACATCGTCTTGTTTTACTTAGGAATTTCGAGAAACAGGAATAAGTTTCAAAATATTAAATACTTAGGTACAATTGCATTTCAAGATTTTCAAGCATTCATTAAACCCTAGGTTTTGTTTTATTTCTGAATGTATGTGTCTAGGCGGCAAATGGCAAAATGATTTATTTTCTTTTTTTTTGTATAAACTTAATTTAGGTTCTAAAAAAAGACTAATAAATGAAATTATAAAACATAGTAGTGCATCTTGTTTTTGCTAACCATGGTCGATTTGGCTTTGCTTTGAAAATCGGTCAGAACTTGGACTTTTGAATTATAATATTAGTACCTACTTATATACCGATTATTTATTTATTTATTGGATCTCGAACAGAGGCCACACAATAACAAGCAAGCATACATAGAACAGGGATAGATACAAGTGTGCGCTTCCAATTATAGGAGATCACATCATTTACATAAAAATCTAGGTACAGTAAGTATGACAAATTAAAAATAATAAAATATTAACATAGTCAAAACTAAACCTTGAATATTTTTAAAAAACTAAAGTGATTTTAAAGGTGCTTATTTTCAGAAGATAATTCGTAGGTATTTAGTAATTAATAAAGGACCCCTGATTAAAAGGTTGTAAAATAAAAGATCGATATGAAAAATTAGGAACAATCCATGTTTGATGATTATTGAGACGGGACAGTAAGGGCAAGTACCATTCGTACCATGTAGTTATAGGAAAACGGTCTTAGGAGACTGTCTTTAACTTTCAGAGTAATTGCTATGTACCATTTTTCCAAAATCGGTGAATTGAACTACATTCACCGATTTTGGAAAAATGGTACATACTAGTCAGCTAGAATCCGTCAATTCCCACGTTTAATTTGATGCCAACCGATGCAGATTGGGAGACTTTTCTTCATCAACTAAGATAGTAACTAGAAAGGCTACAGATTGAAAAAAATATCTCATAGATGACGGCCTAGGGAGGGGGCGGAGGGGGGGTGGCGGCCCATGTCCTCAAATATTGTCACTCATGGAGGCTCATATGATATTAATTTGTCAAACAATCAGTTATTGTGTCATTTCTCACAAAGATGTTAATTTAACTGAACTGTGACGAAACCTGTTGACCAGTATCCATGATAAACATTTTGTTAAATAAAGTTAAATATATTATGCCTTCGAACTCTTCGAAAAGCCTTGGTGGTTTTGCAGGTGCGAAATCGTCTATTTTAGATTCTTTAGCCTTGCTGACGTTTAAAATATCTCATACTGTGCCCTTTTTTTTTTGAGAAATTATCTAGTAACAGTGTGTGGAGTGGAGTATGTGAAGTGGAGCGGGAAGGTGTGTCAGACTCTTACTGACTAAAACCCACCCATGTTCCCTCCGTTGCCTTTGTTACCAGGTGCCTCGGTATCCCTTTCGGACTTTCCCGCGACCCCGCTAGGCAGCGGCCCTAGTAGATCCCTACACTTGAGCTGACATCTCTTTGAGGCGCACGTGGAAATAAAGCGCCGTCGATCTGGGCTTGGTCCTTATCGGACGGCGAGCTACCCATTGCTCACCGTCCGCAAGCCCGCGTCTACGGTGGCCGGAAATCCGTCTGGGATTCCTGACGCCCAGGGCGTCTCCTGCAGTGGCTAGGGGCGCAAGGGCGCGAGCTTTGCCTCTCCCTCATCCGTTCCGCCTCCTCCTTCGCGAGCTTTACTGCTTCGCAAAAGGAGGTGACGGCTTCCCATACGCTCTCGCTCCGTACCATGGCCTGGACCAGGGGCGGACGCGAGAGATATCAGCCGCCGATCGCCTCCACGAGGTCGCGGCGGTGCTCTGCCCAAGCCAGGCAGACCTCCACCGTGCCCTCCGGGCGAACCACACAGTGGTAACACCCGGGCGTTTCCTCCCGCATCCGATTTATCCGACATCGGAACTTCCCGTACCTGCCGTATCCGGTGAGGACCTGCGTCAAGTTATTATACGTAATTATTTCATTTATAGATGGCTATAAAATATAAATATAAATAATTGTATATTTATTATTTTGAACTTAAGTCGAGTTTCTAATTATGGCCTAATCAAATATAATGCGCCTCATGCGAGGTCAGATCGCAAAACAATAATCATATGCACGTACCTAAATGAAACTGTAAGCAATTAGGTATGCACAAACCAGTTTTTTTTTATTTTTCTAATCTGAACAATGTTTCCTTCACTTTGCCTCTGTTTTATTACCTGACTTCACAGAAAGGAGGAGAATCTCAAGTCGGTTGTATTTTTTTTTATGTTTGTTATCTCCGTTGTTTATAAACCGATTTGGAAAAAAAAATATTTGAAAGGGTATATTTTCAGATTGGTCCCATTTTCAGCAAAATCCAGTTCGGATTTATTTATACAACGATTGCTTGCTGTTCCTACAGACAAACACCAAAGTATGCAGCAAGCCAATGACATGAAATTTTACAAAAAAACTGTATGCAAACATTAAACATATATTTACTATCTGGGCGTTTAGCAGATTGATTGCCTGGGTTGTGGGAGCATATCGAGCACTATGGGTACGCTGATGATGAGATCCATGAGGAATTGAGGGAACTCCTCAAATATAGGCATACTTATAGCAATTTTTGTATTTTCATCATCAAGACAATCATTTGCATTCAAAAAGTATCATTTGGTGAAGTGGAACTGATGAAGAAGATCACGGATGGCCACCGGAACTCATCAATGATAATTATTTCACAAGTGGCGAAAATATATCTCGATTAAGATAGCTAAGCAACTATGACTAAGAAGAAATTAAAATAAATGGTTCTGATTAAAATGGGGCCATCAAACTGATCTTATGATGAAGCCGGAAGGTAGGCACTGAAACTCCGTAATAAGAAAATGTATCATAGCCATGTTTGGACTTATTGGAATTGTCATGAGATGCACTCTGGTTATAGATGATTTTTAACTGTCTTTAAAAAAAAGAGGAAGTTCTCAACCCGTCTACTTATATATATAATTATTATTATATCTATATGTCGCATCTGCTCATTTGCACGGACACGAACGAATCGCAAGCGCGCCACTAGCGACATTACGTATTCTATCCACACCAACTGACAGCGCGCTTCTACAGAGTCGCCGGCGAGGAGGACATTCAGGGTCTGATCGCATTAGAATTAAGACGTCGTGGAACTGTACTTGATTCGTTGTGCGCAGTCAGTATAATTAGTAATTTGTGATTTTAATAAAAGTAGTATATCGTACCCAGTGTATTTTCATTGCACGAAACCAACTCCGCTACTGAATGTCGAAGTTTGAAATGTCGACGTATGTTAGTTCTAAACTACAGGATCTCGATGTACGCCAGTTCGAAAGTTCACTGGAGCGAAGTATGCAAGGCCGACGTATCGTTAGTTAGAAAGCATACGAGTGCGAATATAGCGAAGGATAATGTTAGGTTAGGTTAGGTTAGAACAGTGACCATTAACGCGCGAAAACGAGCGAGCGAAGCGAGCGTGTCGCGGCAGCGACCTCCGAGCGCCAGATCCCCTCTATTACTCTAATTCAGGGTAATTTCGAACTGGCGTACATCGCACTCGTATGCTTTCTAACTAACGATACGTCGGCTTTGTATACTTCGCTCCAGTGAACTTTCAAACTGGCGTACATCGAGATCCTGTACTTTAGAACTAACATACGTCGACATTTCCAACTTCGACATTCAGTAGCGGAGTCTATTATTATTATATCATATTTTTATACTTCTTTCATTTGGTAGAGGAAGCTTGCCCATATCAATTTTATTAACTTAGCTTGGGTAGTTTCAAATTAGCTGCAATAATACGTATCGGTGTATGTTGATGATGTAATAAAACTTCCTGTAACTTTTGTTTGCATAGCAAGTAGTGAAACGAATACGAATACAAATACGAAATGGTAGGTACCACAACTAAATAGTGAAAAATAAAAAACCTTTTTACAAAAAAAAGAAACAACCGACTGTCAAATAAAAAACACTAAAAGTGAAAAATAAAGATGTCGGTGTCAAAAAACGAAAATATAGAACCAACCGACTTCCATTAAATTTATTTTTCACATTTTAGTGTTTTTTTTTGGAAGTCTTTTGTTTTTTTTTGTAAAAAAGTGTTTTTCTATGTGTTATCGCCAGAGCGTTACTTCTTCTGCTACACTACACATCCCTATCGGGGGTCATCTCTTGTTTATCAATATTCTCACATTATACAGCGTGAATCTGAAATCATGAAAATTTAAAATGAAAATAAATGTAAAGTTAAAGTAAAAAGTAAAATCTATGTAATCTATGTAAAATCTATGTAATTCTAAGTATCTCTCTCCTTAAACATATTTTTTTTTTGTTCTTTGCACTTGTTTCATGATTGTTATTGTATTATAAATAAATTTAATATGTTTTATGTATGTATTTATTTATTGTATATATGTAAATTACCTGCACCACAGACTACCTGCAGTATTGTCTCTCCTCCCCCTTAATCCATCCAAAGGTTGTCTTTAAAAGATCGCTTTTAGCGATAAGACTGCCCATTGTGTCACCCCTTGTAAAATATTTACGTTTATATCTGTAATTTTTATGATGTACATACTAAAAAGTATTATATCTATTTCATCAAACTGACAACTTTCTTCAAGGGACCAACATCGTAATCGCGAAAAACCAATCAGCTGTTCCATACAAAACATCAATACCTACTCGTTCTAAATGTATGGGACAGCTGATTATTCAGTTATTCAGTTTGATCCAATATATAGATAGAAATACTTCTTATTATGTACACCATAAAAATTACACATACTAATATAAATATTTTACAAGGGGTGACACAATGGGAAGTCTTATCGCTAAAAACGATCTTTACTTATGATCACACCTTAAATATGACCACACGTCGTCTTCGTCTCCGTTGGTGACCGAGGTAGAAATGAGAGCGGCGGTACGCAGGCTTAATGCCAAAAATACCGCCTCAGGACCCGACGGCTTACCTGGGAAGGCCTGGGTCCTGGCCTTGGAGGCTCTCGGGCCTCGACTTAGGGGGCTCCTAAGCGCATGCATGGAGAGGGGCCAGTTCCCGCTTCGCTGGAAGACGGGGAAACTGGTCCTCATAAAGAAGGCAGGGCGCCCTGCGGACTCTGCGTCCGCTTATCGGCCCATCGTGCTGCTCGACGAGGTGGGCAAGCTCTTTGAAAGAGTCATTGCAGACCGCCTCGTCGGCCAGCTGGTGCAGGTGGGGCCGGATTTGGCGGAGAGCCAGTTTGGTTTCCGCAGAGGGCGCTCTACGGTGGACGCCATCATGCGTGTGCGAGTCCTGACGGCGGGGAATGCTGTTGCCCAGGGTGGGGTCGTCTTGGGGGTGTCTCTAGACATCGCCAATGCCTTCAATACCCTGCCCTGGAGTTGCATCAGGGAGGCACTCCGGTATCACCGGATGCCGACCTACCTCTGTCGTGTGGTCGAGGCCTATTTGACGGACAGGGCCGTCATCTACCCCGGTCACCAGGGAGTGTGGAACCGACAAGAGATGTCGTGCGGTGTCCCACAGGGATCGGTCCTGGGGCCGCATCTGTGGGACATCGAATACGACTGGGTGCTGCGCGCCGACCTCCCTAGCGGCGTCAGCGTAGTGTGCTACGCTGACGACACGTTGGTCCTGGCGCAGGGGAGGTCGCACCAGGCGGCGGCCGAATTAGCGGCACGCGGGGTTGCGACAATCGTCGAAAGGATCCGGCAATTGGGACTCAAGGTGGCCCTGCACAAGTCCGAGGCCATGTGTTTTCATGGTCCTCGGAACGCGCCACCGTTGGGGTCCCAAATAACGGTAGGAGGGGTTTCTATCGGCGTCGAGTCGACGATGAAGTACCTGGGACTCGTCCTCGACAGCCGGTGGAACTTCGTGGAGCATTTCCGACGTTTGGCTCCCAAACTGGAGCGGGCGGGCGCTGCATTGAAGTGGCTCCTGCCCAATCTAGGGGGTCCAAACGCCTCCTGCCGGAGGCTCTACGCGGGGGTCGTGCGGTCCATGGCCCTCTACGGGGCTCCTGTATGGGCGCGCTCTCTGGCACTGCGGCCAGCCCACCGGTTGAGCGCGGCCCAAAGGGTCATGGCCATTCGGATGGTCCGGGGATTCCGCACGGTCTCCTGTGAGGCAGCGAGCCTCCTTGCCGGATTGCCGCCATGGGATCTGGAGGCAAAAGTCCTCGCGCACATATGGGAGTGGCGCGAGGAGGCGAAACGCCGGGGTGTAAGTCCGTTGCCGCGAGAAATCGCGGCACAACGGACGGAGCTCCGGCGGGATCTCATGGCGTCATGGAAAGTACGGTTGTCGCAACCCAGTGCTGGGCACGCCACGATTGCGGCAATAAGTCCCCTCTTTGAGGAATGGCTGGAGAGACGCCACGGCGTCCTCACCTTCCGCCTGACGCAGGTCCTCACCGGACACGGCAGCTTCGGGAGGTTCCTGTGTCGGATAAGGCGGGAGGAAACGTCCGGGTGTCACCACTGTGTGGATCGCCCGTAGGACACGGTGGAGCATATGGTGGAGGTCTGCCCAGCTTGGGCAGAGCACCGCCGTGTCCTCGTGGAGGCGATCGGCGGCAGAGACCTCTCGCGTCCGGCCCTGGTTCAGGCCATGGTACGGAGCGAGAGGGCATGGGCAGCCGTCACCTCCTTCTGCGAAGCAGTAATGCTCGCGAAGGAGGAGGCGGGACGGTTGAGGGAAAGGCACGTTGCGCGGGCTTGCGGACGGTGAGCAATGGGTAGCTCACCGTCCGGTAAGGACCAGGCCCGGGTCGACGGCGCGTCGTATTCCACGCGCGCCTCAAAGAGATGTCAGCACAAATGTAGGGGTCCACTAGGGCCGATGCCTGCCGGGGTCGCGGGAAGGTACTTATGGGTCACCGAGTCTCCTGGCAACACAGGCAACAGGAAGGAATACGGGTGGGTTTTAGTCAGTAAGAGTCTGACACACCCTCCCGCTCCGCCCAGAGCGGGAGAAGTTATTTGATGATAACCCACACTCAAAAAAAAAAAAAAAAGGGGTGACACAATGGGAAGTCTTATCGCTAAAAACGATCTTTACTTATGATCACACCTTAAATATGACCACACGTCGTCTTCGTCTTTTCTCTTTGTAATGTATTATTTAATATTATTATGAGGAGGAGCTCGTGGCTAAGTAATACCAGCCGCACGGGCCGATCCATCAGGTAAGGCTTCGCTTGCCGGGGTTAGTCCGTGGATCCGAATCATTTTTACATGCCGTGACTCCTCCGTGCCTCGGAAAGTTCGATAAGCCGTTGGTCCCGGCTGTTATTCGAGGATTATTGACAGTCGCTAGGGGTCGTCAGAAGCCGAAAAAGTCTGACGATCAGTCTTACCAAGGGGTATCGTAAGGTATCGTAACAGTTACAAGGAAAAGTCAACACATCCTGTGTCCAGTGCTTACCTATCAACAAATTTTACCATTCAATTCAAAATATGGAGACAGGTAAATTCTATAATTTATTTCTATCGCGTAATACTAAATCACGCTTGCAATAGACCGTGACTTGTGTAACACACCGCGTGAGTTTTCTTTCTAAATACTTCGCAAGTCATTTTTGTAATACATAATTACTAGCAGGATGCGAAATTCTTTCGCTCCACATTTTTTTTGGTATCCGCCTATATATTCAAGATGGCGTCATACGGAATGCGTAGCGCGGTGTAGTTACGAAATGTATCGTCGTCGCCTCGCGTTTGATGTGACGTAGGATTTAGGCTTGTTAGTACCTTCCTATTATTTAATTTTGTGTGCGCACGCACACAGTTCGCTTTTATGCGTATTTTTTTTATAAACCTAATGAATGTATTACAGTGAAAAAGTTTTGTTTGTGTTCTTTTTATTTCAGGTTTTTTAACTTTGGGAATATTTATTATAACATGTGGGAAAAATTAAAAAAAAATAAAAAACTTCTGCAAACTGCACCGTGTGACATATGAAACGAAAGGATTTGTTATGAGGATTTTATAATTATAAAATTATGACTTTAAAAGTTATCAAATAAAATATATGAAAATTGACCATTTAATTTACCTGAAATTTTAGGCTTAGCTATTTCGGAGGGATCCCTTACCTCCGAAATAGCTAAGCCTAAAATTTAAAAAAAAATTCATACAATAGTCCCATACTTATAGATTACAGGAAAACCTATAAGAAGTCTATGGTCTTCATGGTAAATCGCTCAAAATTGTGCATACATTTTGTCCATTTAACTAACATTTTGCAGTTTGAATGGAAGGCGTAACATTTTTTTCAGTTTGTTTTTGGAACCCTTCACTGTGCGTGGACCGACACGCACTTTGCCAAGTTTTTTTAAATACATTGTGTAAGACGCATCACAAGACCGGTTTTTTTTTTTTTTTTTGAGATATTATCAAATACTTTTGTACCTTCCCGCGACCCCGGCAGGCATCGGCCCTAGTGGACCCCTACACTTGTGCTGACGACATCTCTTTGGGGCGCGCGTGGAATACAACGCGCCATCGACCCGGGCTTGGTCCTAACCGGACGGTGAGCTACCCATTGCTTACCGTCCGCAAGCCCGCGCCTACGGTGGCCGGAAATCCGCCCGGGATTCCCGGCCACCACCCAGGGCGTCTCCTGCGGCGGCTAGGGGCGAGAGGGAGCGAGATTTGCCTTTCCCTCAACTGTCCCACCTCCTCCTTCGCAAGCATTACTGCTTCGCAGAAGGAGGTGGCGGCTGCCCATGCCCTCTCGCTCCGTACCATAGCCTGAACCAGGGCCGGATGCGAGAGATCTCTGCCGCCGATCGCCTCCACGAGGACACGGCGGTGCTCTGCCTAGCCGGGCAGACCTCCAGCGTGTGCTCCACCGTATCCTCCGGGCGATCCTCACAGTGCTGACACCCGGGCGCTTTCTCCCGCCTTATCCGACACAGAAACCTCCCGAAGCTGCCATGTCCGGTGAGGAATTTTGTTTACCTTGCCGATCTAACACATGTCAACTTAATTCATCTTAAACACGGATTTTTCTCTCAAAATGATTACTTCCTTTCATAATCATGTTCTATTAGTGAAGATACTCGTCTAAAAACCTTTTTGTTAACTTGTACCTTAAGGCTCCTACATACTGGCAAGACTTGTCGCGCGACGCGTCGCGACTCAAAGGCACCGCTTGTAGCGCTACACGCGGTGTCTTTGTGTCGCGTCGCGTCGCGCGACAAGTCGCGTCAGTATGTAGGAGCCTTTACTATGTAATATTAACTAACACAGTTACAGGTTACTAACCTCCAGAACAAAAATAAATAAACAAAGTCAAAGTCAGTCAAATTATTTATTTCAAATAGGCACTTTATTTCAATAGGCATAAATGTCAAAATATACAAAAAAAAAATTGATTCTTGTTGCCCCTTCCAAAAGGTAGATTAGTATGGAGAAAAATGGGCAAGAAACTCCATCGTTTTACAATATTTTTTATACATTATTTATATATTTATATGTGATGACGATGCACCTAAAATAAAATTACTATAACCCAATAGGTAAAAATAATTAATAATGAAACAATGTTGGATAAATTAATTATGTGATCGATACAGGGTGCTGAAATATTCACAAACATTATAAAAATATACGATTTTCCTAAAATTTTGTAAAATATTGTGCTACTGACCTCAATTTCAAATTCAAGTTCTAGTATAAGGCCAAGTACATTAAACCTAATTTATGGCCATCTTCAACCTTGCGTCATCGGCCTTATGGTTTAAAATATAATTGGCCATATTTCGCAACAATTATTGATAGAATCCGGTATATTAGCAGTTTACCTCAGTTACTTCCTAAAATTTTGCATAAAACTGCTTTTAAATTCTAGAATAAGCTAAATGTTTTCATTTGCTTCGGGAATTATCATCAGAATTTCCTATTTTTGTAGTCAGTTTCTAAACTAATTATATATTACTCATAATACTTACATACTCTTGTTTGTAAAATATGTTGAGGCCTATAACAGTCAAGCGTCATTTACGTAGGTATGTATTTTTGTCTTTGTTATTTCCAAGAAAAGTAGGGAACTCATAAAACGTTTTAAATAATAATTAAAAACCTTTTAAAAATGACAAATTGTTCCGAAGTGACGGAAATCGTACAAAGTAGGTCAAGTTTTTTTAACTCCTAAAAGAATTAAACGTTTTGTATTAGGTATAATTAGGGACTTAAGTAAAAGGTTTTCTTACATGAAGATAAAAAAGCCACTCAACGCGTTCAAACGCAGTGGGCCTAGCGCGAACGCGTAAAGAAAATTTACCGTAAATTTGATCGATTTTGAATCGAAAATACAACTATCCGATCATATTTTAGCTTAAAATGTATGAGATATGCACAATAACAAATATTACCCTTATCCTAACTAATATGCGTGGAAGTTCGAAAGGGTTACCGAGGCCCCTGGCAACACAGGCAACCGATGGAACACGGGTGGGTTTTAGTCAGTAATAGTCTGACATACCCTCCCGCTCCGCCCATAGCGGGAGAAGTATTTTGATAATTTCCCACCAAAAAAAAAAAATCCTAACTAATATAGTAAATGCAAAAGTGACTTTTTTTGTTAATTACGCTTTCACGCTAAAACGGCTGAGCGGATTTAGATGAAATTTGGCACATGGGTAGACCGTGATCTAGGTTAGGATATAAATTACTTTTTATCCTGGTAGTACATTTTCGTGCGATAATTTCCGACCTCCACGCGGGCGAAGTTGCGGGATAAAGATAGTATTTATATGAATAAAGGCTCCTACAAACAAGCGCGACACGCGACGCGACACAAAGGCACCGCTTGTAGTGCTACACGCGGTGTCTTTGTGTCACGTCGCGTGTCGCGCCTGTTTGAAGGAGCCTTAAGACTTTATGTCTTCATTGAAACTAAATAAATCATCATATGCCTCCTTTCAGTTGTTCAGAATCGTTTACATAATCAGCCTATAATGTTCCCACTGCTGGGACACAGGCCAATGTCGAATGGGCCGTAATCCACGACGCGAGCTTGGTAGATGTCACATGTCTTCGAATTTTTGGTTCTAAGACATGCCGGTTTCCTCACGATATTTTTCTTCACCGTTTTGAGAGCAGTGGTGATGAAATAATTTACACAAAGTAAACCGCCTGTCTGGGTACGAAACTACGACCTACTCGTAAGTCGCGGCCATTACCACTGGGCCACTACTGCTAAACTCTCAGAATCGCTTACTGACCAATTTCTGTCATTTTAAACATATGATGAAATGAAATGATGATTTTATTTTCTGTAAGTAGGTTTGTACAAACACTTTTACACGTCAAAATATTATATAATAGGTAATTATTGATCCCAAAAAAAAAATGAAAACTACGGAAATTACATTCACGTAGGTACTATTGGCAAAACTTAAGCATGCTCACTTAAGAAAATATTTCTCCGGTAAGCGCAGCTAGCGACAGACAAACCCCTTCCTGGTTTCGTCCAATTAGAGACAATATGCATTTGTGTGAGTATAGGGTATGTAACAAAAAATGTACAGATACAAGTGTGCTATTTTGGTCACCCACTACACTCGAGCCGGTATTACTCCGATAAAGGAGCCAAGTGTGTAATGATCAATACACACGCATTTCATACGACGGTTTTCAACCTGAGAGGAACAAAACAGACTTGTTAGTAGTTTCGTAGGCTGCTAGGTATTTCTCCCTAGTTTTTGGTGGCAACAGGCTGTCACTCGCGTTTTGTGCCTCGATTAGTATTTCCTGGGGGGTCAAATCTACGTGTTGCTCCTCACTCTTCTTTCCTACTTGAAGTCAACATTTTTGATAATAATAATTAACCACAATGAAAACGTACTTATGGATAATGGCGACCTGGTTTTGTTTCTTCAGCGCGCCGCGCTAGCAATTCGCGCGCAGGTATAAATAAAGGCACTGGCAAAACGCTAAACAGCCAATATAAAAAATATAATAAACACAAAATAATGTTTTGAATAAGCAAATTATTAGTATGTAGTGAAAAATATATAATTTTATGAAACGATGGTAATTTTGATGATTGATTTATCATAAGTAACCTAAAATAGTTTATTTATTCACAAAAATATTCATTCTAATTAGACATAAAAACTTTGCGGAGATTAATGATTGATTGATTGGAAATAAATGTAAAGTAAAAACACTACTGTATAATAAGCTGAATTATGAATCTAAATGCGTTGCCATAAGAGTCACTTTTCAAGCAAGTGTGTTGAAGAAATATTTCGTCATTTTTTGTAACTGTATTTTATGATCCTTCTATTATGCCGTCCTATTGTTTAACCGGATGTTCTGACGTTCCCACTGAATAACAATGGTACTTAGATAATGAACTTATTTTTTAGCAGTTGCAAAAGTTGTGACAGCAATAAACAAAAACTCTGATAAGTTTGTTTGTTTGTTTGGGTTTGTTATCAGAGTTTTTTGTTATGTTTTTGTTATCAGAGTTCAAATACTACTGTAATTTTGCTATTTCAATCAAAACAGCAATAAAAGAAAAAGGGCACCAAATGTTGTCAATTTCTAACAAAACTACGTAATTTGCTTCTTTTTGGGGTTCTGTAGTCAACAAGGAACCCTTACAGTTTCGCCATGTCCGTCTTGCTCTCTGACTGTCTGTCCTCGGCTTAGTTCACAGACTCAGTACTAGAAAGCTGTAATTTGGCATGGGTATACATATTAATGAACTGAGATAGGAGCCTTTTGGCCTCGTACAGGACTTCGTTTTTATTTTAATTTAACTTTGTTTTTTTTTTAATGTTTCTATGAGTGTTTTTTAGTTTAATTTATGATCTCCTGTGCGAGTCCCAATAAATACTTTTTCTTTCTTTCCTAATCACGCCAACAAAGTGGTAAACTGTAATCTTGAAAAAAATGTTTTTTTAGGGTACGTTCCTTGCACATAAAGTGGGGATGATATATTTTTTTGTATATTTTTTTTCTCGTCTATCCCATAGTGTGGGTGTATCGTTGGATAGACCGTTCAAAGATATTGCTGATTTGTGAAAACTATTTTCGATTCAGGGATCCGTATGCATACAATTAAGCTTTAAAGTGCTCATTTTTGATAGTCAAATGTCCCCCTCCCCCTGCCAGATTAATGGTTGTTTTTGGATATGTGAAAAAAAATATGGCAGTAGTACATATATATAATGAAATAAATAGGAAAACTATCACTACTACTTTCTACTACTTTCCTATTTATTTCGTTCGCAATTCTCCAACTGAAAATGTAAGTTGGTCGACTATTGTCGACCAACTTACATTTTCAGTTGGAGAATTGACTGTGACGTATATCGATGAACATGTTTAATTTATCTTAACTATGGAACCTTTCATTGTGTGTGGTCCGACTCGCACCTGGCTGATTTTTTATATTATTGTTTCCAAGTTTAAGCACATTTAAATGTAGTTATTTACTTTGCAATAGTACTGCACAAGTAACACCTCACGCTGATAAAACACAAAAGATGACAATATAAACATTTTATAGCTTTATGCGGTGCCTGTTAACGCGCCTAGCGCGTTCGCTGCGATTTGTCTGGTGGCATCGCATAGGACATAGCGAAAATTGGGGAGGCAGTGAAAGTGTTAATAAATAACTAAATTTATAGACCCGTCAGAGGAGGCCATGTGTCGGAGAGAGTTAAATATTATAGTGGATAGAATAGACATGATTTTTGTTGTTTGACATTCCTTATTCTAAATTATTATATTTTTGTGGAAATATATTATTATTGATACTAATTAAATATAGCAATACCAATAATACATTTTCTAAACCAAACGGAAGATCTCATATCTTCCGTTTGGTTTAGAAAATGTATGAAATTACTTCTTGTCAACAATAATAATTCATAGAGCTCTCGCTGGCCGTGCCTATTAAAAAAATATCTCACAAACAAGTGAGCATAGCCTGCGCCTAGTGTGAGTGTCACACTTCTATACATAATTACACTAATACGAACACGACTAAAATAGGCTTCGTGCATCCCATTGGTCAAAACGCTTGCATCGGGCGATCGAGTCGTGAGCTGTGCTATACGATTATCGCCTTAGAGGTGAGCATGCGGAACTTTGGCCGATAGTACCTACAACGCTAGACGCTTAAACGTGTGCTACTGATTGGGTGCGTTTTGTTTTTTTTTGGATGGGAAATCATCAAATAACTTCTCCCGCTCTGGGCGGAGCGGGAGGGTGTGTCAGACTCTTACTGACTAAAACCCACCCGTATTCCTTCCTGTTGCCTGTGTTACCAGGGGCCTCGGTGACCCTTAAGTACCTTCCCGCGATGCGTGCGTAGATTTGTAATTTGATCACAATTTACAATTTTCTCCCACAGTTTATCGAATTGAATAAATAAACAATGTTTTATACATAAAGGCTCCTACGTACTGGCGCGAATTGTCGCGCGACGCGACGCGACGCAAAGACACCGCGTGTAGCGCTACAAGCGGTGTCTTTGTGTCGCGACGCGTCGCGCATCGAGTCGCGCCAGTATGTAGGAGCTTTTATAGTAAAAATTAAGTGTATGAGTTATGATTATAATATTGTACGAGCTACGCTGTACATGCAACTAGCTCGCCCTACTTATAGTGATACGTTGCAGTTTGTTTAATCCAACATTGTTTTTTTATAACAATATTATTTTTAGTAGCAATAAAACCTTCATACCAATCGGTTGTCTACAATACTCAACATAACTCGCCATCAAAATAACATTTGCACTGGGAGTTAAGCCCCAACAAATTAAGGCGCTGACAAGACCCAATTTAGCAAAATAGGCCTCGCTTGAGAAAAAAAATTGCCAAATCTGTATAGTTTGTGGTAGCGGAAAAAATATATGTTAATTTTTAACATATTTCCCAGAACTTGGATGTTACCAAAACACGTTTTGAAAACAAAATTTTGATACAAACTAACGCTAAACTAACCTCTTACTTTGAGTTCTAATCCAACATATCTGTATCAAATATCAATATACGTTACGTATTTAATTTATAACAAAAACGTCTTATTTGAATGCAGAACTTGGTTGTTTTTTATTTTCGATTACTCAACTCAATTTTGAGTAAATAGATAATTACTTCATATTTTGCAATAAATTACAAGCGTTGTGTCATCGCGCTTCTCTTTCTTTTCTATGGAATTTGACAGTGACCGCGGTTTAGGTGTTGTCAGCGTCTTAATATAATATTCTAAATGGCTTGTTGGTGGCCTGCGTTAATTCCGGGACGCGTCCACTTGAGAACCTCCTCCTTTTTTTCGTCGGTTAAAAATCGTTCATATATATGAGACGTTTACTTCGTACGTTCGTGCTAGGCCCATAACTTGAAACCCAAAAATGGTTATGACAATTTTTCACTGACACTAGTTTGACAAAAAAAGGACACTGTGGGCTTATTGTCAGCTCATGTGAAAAAACTCCGCTTTGTATAATTTTCATAGCAACGACCGGTAATGTTAATTATTCTCAAAGAAAGAGGCCCTTAACACGCTGTCAACAGCTAAAACGCGGTCACTGTTAGACTGTATAGAAAAGAAATAGAAGCGCGATGACACAACGCCTGTAATTTATTGTTAAGCAATTATCTATTTACTTAAATTGAGTTGAGTAATCGAAAATAAAAAAAACAACCAATTTCTGCATTCGTTCTTCGACGTTCTTGTTATTTATTAAATACGTTATGTAAAATATCTGTATTAAATATCAATGTATATTTAAAGGGTTCGATTCTCAGGTCGGGCAAAGTGTTATTGAGTTTTTCTATCTGGAATTTCTCAGTAGCAGCTCGGAGTCTTGATTTGTGCCCGGTTGATGGCAATAGGCTCGCCCCCTATTACATGGGACTTAAATATAACTGGCGAAATGTGGGTGTACTACAGGTACAACTCTGCCCAACCCTTCGGGGAAACAAAGCGTGATGTTATGTTTTTTCTGTTTTATGTATATTTAAAACAGATATTTTGGATTGAAACTCAAGGTAAAAGTTTAGTTTACCGTTAATTTGTACCGAGATTTTATTTTCTAAACTTGTTTTGGTAACAACTATACAGATTTGGCTATTTTTTCCTAAGTCACTTTGATCATTTGCCTCTTGTCAGCGCCAAAAACGATATCAGTCATACTGACATGACCAGAGAAACATTTAGAACTAAGTATTGTATCTATGTTATTTCTTATTTTTATCTCATTATAAAATGCTGCACCCGTTGACGTCATCACGTCAACGTCGGCTGTCGCTAAGAATCAGCGCTGTCTTACATAGGGTCACAGCATTATGCTGAGCGATGACCGTTTTGCGTGGGGGCGACGCATATTATCCCCCAACTTGTTCATGTTCTGTCTTTGCGTTATGTTTACCGCAAATAAACTTATTTCATTTCTTTTCTTCAAGAGAGATTTGCTCAAAACGGATGAATTGATACTTTTACCAATTATGTGGCAAATAATTAATAAGAGTGCAATAATTAATAACAATGCCCCGAAAACTCAAATTATACATCAAAGGTCATTGGGCAACTTAGTATGGAACCTATACCCACGGCCTACAGAAAACAAAATGGGTAGGATGTTTAGTTAAACGTTCCTAGTTTACGAATATATATGTCCCATTAATGCAGATAATGGGAAAAACCAAAAAACAACCAAAAACTAAAAAAGTAAAAAATAAAATGTTAAGCTTAACAAGGCTTAGCACATGTGTATTGGTTACTTGATAATATACATGTTTAAAAAAATTAAATAGGTAAAAATAAAACAAGTATTGAAAAGTTTTTAAGTTTTATTCGACATGATCAATGTCTACAGGAATAATTGTATCATCTAAAAACCCCGCAGGCGCATCTATTTGCTCTTGATGTCGGGCCCAAGACAAAAAATATACTACGCTAGCTATATGCGCGCAGCATCCAATGGTACGGCGGCCGTGGATACAAGAGCAGTAGTAATCTTTGATACTATCTCTACCCTGTCTTGTTGGGTTCACCAATATGTAAGTATAGTATTTTTTGCTCCTGATATGTCGCGACTGCATTCTTCCTCGTATTAATATTTTGTTGTTAACCATTTCACGGTGCCGGTATAGTTCAACAATGTACAGACCATTTGGTCGCAAGTGTTCGTGAACGTATGATTTAGCGATCCTTAAATGATAGGTGCCCAACGTAAATAGTATCAAATCTTCGAAAGTTAGTTGTGGAAAGTTATCCAAAGCTGCATTACTTGCGTCAATTGAAATAAAGGCTACTCTTTGCCTAATAAGATTGTGCTCGCTCACATAATCTGCCAACTCATTTCTTCTATTTACATTTTCATTAATAATATGTATGAATTGCTCGGCGTATATGGTGTTCTCGTATGGACGCCGAGTAGCGTTGATGAGCGCTGCGGTAATTTTGAAATCTGCCATCATGTTTGGTAAGGAAATATTGAAATAGGTGTGCCGAAATATTTTAAAATCTTTTTTAAAACGACCATTCATAGTTTCGACCACCCACCGGGTCATTGTGATAAGTCTCGACTTATTTGCATCGTCTGTTGTTAGTTGTTCCCTTCTGAATCTGGATGGTGGCATATGGGGATTATAGCCATATTCTTGTATAGAGCGGATTGAGTCTCGGAAGCCACGGTCTAGTATAAAGACATCGTTAGACCGTAGAAACCAATGCCAAGTAGAGTTTTCTTCTTCCATTAGGCTACGCATAATTGTCGCATCCGATGTTGTTGCTGCATATGGCCCTAAAACATCTAAAATGTAGCCATCTGAGCAAACTATCAAAAAAGGTTTTACTAAGTTCCTGAATTTATGAAGGCTATATGTTAGTCTTTGGAATAAAAAATTAGAACTCTTTTGCACATATATATATGTGCCATCGAACACCAAAATGGCTGATTCGTGGTCGCTCCCGAAAATATGAGCCGGGATGGAAAGATTTCGAGCAACCACCTCTTCTCTGGTCATATGATCTAAGCCCAGAAAATGCGGAACGAAATCATCAGTTAAACATTCTCTTGCTAATCTTATCTTTCTCTCCAACGTTCTTCTGGACATTTGGAATTTCGTAGCCAACCGTTCATCTGGTTCACCAGTCCTTATTTCTGACAGATAAATACCTAAAGCCGTGGCAGGACGATCAGTTCTGTTATGAAGAGACGGTGTTAGTTGTAGGACAGTGTTAAATTGCTGTTTAGTTACTCCTGCCCAAAAATGCAGTTCATTATCGTCAACCGAATTAATATTTTCAAAATCCAATTGGTTACTTCGTTCCCAGCCCCATTTGTACAAATCGATAATATCGAGTACATGAGTACTATTGAAATCATGCATAATCCTCTGAGTATTCAGTTCTTCCCAATCATTTCTTTGTAAATGTGAATGACAAACACGGGAAAGTGGAGGTATATAAAAATTATTTGTATGCAATAAATGGAACTTAACACACAATGGCACTACGTGCGTAGCCATATTCCTGCAGTTTTGGAACATGCATCGTCTAGCTGTATTTGGAGCACGAGAATATCCTTGTAGGGAAATAAAACCAGGATTCACTTGTTGACTCACATCTTGTTCTTCCTCACCAGTATCTTCTACTCGTTGGGGGAGTTGATCTTGTACTTGTTGAGGTGGATCGACTCCAACTAGTTGAGGTGGCTGATTTTCCCTAGGCTGATTTCTCAGAGTTGTATCCAATCTCACCCAACAAGCATGGCATATAGATCGTGAACCATCAAAAGGAATCTGAAGAAAAAAAGGAATAATATTAACTCACAATACTTTATCAATCCCATTCGGTCGTTTTATAAAGACTTACACCCGTATTCACAAACATTACTATGAGGTCTCACAAACGTCTCAGTGTCTACACTGGGTCTAAAAACGTATAATTACACAATACTTGAGTGGCGAACTGCACTATGAGACCCTTAAAATGAATGCATAGGTGAGGTAGCCAGCTACCTACATTAAGCAACACATAGTTCCCAGCTTATTGTTTGAGAATACGGCAGTAAATCTTTTATACACTTGCTGTATAAGTCTATAGATGATAATTCGATAAATGATGCTTGAGAGTAAATGATTTATTATCAAAGCCAACAGCATTATTGTACAAATGGAACAATAATAAAACAAATCTGGTAAGGCACTCACCTCACGTGGTGTTATTTCCTGTAATAATAACTCGGCGTGATTTCGGAACCTTTCAAGAAAAAGTTCTGTGAGGCTGTGTTTTCTGCGCCGCAGCACAGATCGGCTACATGAAACACAACTATTTTGTCTTTCCATATTATCAACTAAATCCAATCCAAATGCAAACTATAATCCAATAAACACGCCAAAGTAATCGATAAAAACAATAGAAGCTCAAGAAACACACAGATCGCAACGACAAATGACGAAAGACTGCGTGCGTCGATGTTAGGTTGCGCGCGACGCGAGCGCAACGACGAAACCGGTTTCTACTTGTCTGAAGTGCGAGTGAGACGGCATATGCATGCCACTGACTGCACACTTTTAGCGCGCAAACGTTTATTTTGTTTATTTAACAGAATGCTTCACTGAAATTGTTTTATGTACTATCGGCAAAACTTAAGCATGCTCACTTAAGAAAATATTTCTGCGGCAAGCGCAGCTAGTGACAGACCACACCTCTTCCTGGTTTCGTCCAATTAGAGGCAATATGCATTTGTGTGAGTATTGGGCGGGTAACAAAAAATAACAACAGACATACTAGTACATTATGATACAAGTGTGTGATGTTGGTTACTAACTACACTTGAACCGGTATTGTTCGCGCGAGCCGAAGACGAGCGCGATAAGGGCGCCGAGTGAGTAATTATCAATACACACGCGTTTCATACGATGGTTTTCAACTTGAGAGGAAAAAACAGACTTGTATTGTTATTATAGTTTCGTAGGCCGCTAGGTATTTCTCTCTAGATTTTGGTGGCAAAAGGCGTGTCACTCGCGTTTCGTGCCTCGATTTAATTTCCGGGGGTGGTCAAATCTACGTGTTGCTCTTCGCTCTTCTTCCCTACTTGAAGTCAACATTTTTGATAATAATTAACCACACAACGAAAACGTTAACGAGTATTTATAGAAAATGGCGTGCTGGTTTCGTTTCTTCCGCGCGCCACGCTAGCGATGCGCGTCCAGGTGTAAATAAAGGCACGGCAAAACCGCTGAACAGCCCATATAAAAATATAATAAAAACGAAATAAAGTTTTGAATACGCAAATTAAGGTAAATTCGTAGTGAAAAATATATCATTTGAAGAAATGATAATAATTTTGATGATTGATTTATCATAAATGTATCCTAAAATAGTTTATTTATTCTCAAAAATATTCATTGTTTTTAGATATAAAAACTCTTTGCGGAGATTGAGAAAAATAACTGTAAAGTAAAAATACTAGTGTAATAAACGCTGAATTATGAACCTAAATGCGTTGCTATAAGAGTCACTTTACAAGCAAGTGTGTTGAAGAAATATTTTGTCATTTTTTATGACCGTATTTTATGGCCCTTCTATTAAGCCGTCCTATTGTTTAACCGGTTGTCGACCAATAACAATGGTACTTAGATAATGAACTTATTTTTATTGCAGTTGCAAAAGTTGCGACAGCAATAAACAAAAATCTCTGAAAAACTGCGTCAACTATTGGTTCAAACACTACTGTAATTTTGCTATTTCAATCAAAACAGAGCAATAAAAGAAAAATATACCAAATGTTGTCAATTTCTAACAAAACTACGTAACTTGCTCCTTTTTAGGGTTCCGTAGTCAACAAGGAACCCTTAAAGTTTCGCATTGTCCGTCTGTCTGTCTGTCCCTGGCTTAGCTCACAGACTCTTACTACTAGAATACTGTAATTTGGCATGGGTATACATATTAATCACGCCAACAAAGTAGTAAACTAAAATCTTGAAAAACATTTTTTTAGGGTACGTCCTTTGCACGTAAAGTGGCGATGATAACTTTTTTCTCCTATCCCATAGGTGTATCATTCGATTGGCCGTTCAAGAATATTGCTGATTTTCAAAGCAATTTTTCGATTCAGGGATCGATATGCGTGATATTAAGCTTTAAGTTCCCAAGTTTAAACACATTTAAATGCAGTTATTTACTTTCCAATAGCACTGCACAAGTAACAAGTCGCACGCTGATAAAACACAAAAATGTCAATATAAACATTTTATACCTTTATGCAGTGTCGGTTAACGCACCTAGCGCGTTCGCTGCGATTTGTTTGCCGGCATCGCATAGGACATCGCGAAAATTGGAGAGGCAGTGAAAGTAATGATAAATAACTAAATTTATATACCCGACAGAGCATAGCCATGTGTCGGAGAGAGGTAAATATCAAAGTGTATAGAATAGATATAATTTGTTGTTTGGCATTCCTTATTCCAAATTATTATATTTTTTATGGAAATATTTTATTATTGATACTAATTAAATATAGCAATACTACATCATATACAGCATATTACATTTTCTAAACCAAACGGAAGATATAAGTACGAAATGACTTCTTGTCAACAATAATAATTCATAAAGAGCTCTCGCTGGCCGAGACCATTAAAAATGATCTCACAACAAGTGAGCATAACACGCGCCTAGTATGTGTGTCACACTTCTATACATAATTACGTTATAACGAACACGACTAAAATACGTTTCGTTCATCCCATTGGTCAAAACGCTTGCATCGGGCGATCGAGTCGTAAGCCGTGCTGTACGATTATCGCCTTAGAGGTGAGCATGCGGAAGTTTGGCCGATAGTACACATTTATAGTTCACTGAACACCTATTTTTTATTCATATTTTACATTTAATTCCCATGGTTTAAAAAAGAAATAACTACATAAAATTAAGTATAGGTTAATACTTAACAATTTAAAACTAATTTGGTTTATGTAGGAAAACTTTCGTTAACTGGGTCAGATTTTGCCCAATGACCTTTGGAAGTAAAGACATCACACACCCAAAGAACATTGCCAATACATTTGATAATTATTTTGTAGATAAAATTAACGCGGGAACAAACTCAACGTCTTTAATTCTTGGCAGAGCACAATCTATGTTAATGGCTCCGTCTACGCCCTAAATATTATAATAAAGCTAAAAAACACATACAGCGTTGGCTACGATGGTATTGCCACAAAAATATTGAAAGCAGTTGCATTTAACATATGAACTCATTTGTGTTTCATTATTAATGTTTGTATAGGCACAGGTATATTTCATGATGCATCAAAGATATCTACAGTGAAACCGCTATATAAGAAAGATAATCACGTATTAATGATAAATTACAGACCAATCGCGCTTATACCCGTTATGACTAAGGTGTTCGAAATATGGTGAAATGAATAATTATTAGAAAAATATAGAAGTGACGAACAAAAAGGGATTTCGAAAAAATAAAAGTATACATTTGGCTATTTATGAGTTTTTATATAATGTAATGTAAACTTGAAGCCTACATATGTTAGAGGCAACGTTTTACAATTAATTAAAGCGTATCTTCATAACCGTAAACAAGTAACATAAATCAGTACAATAAATAGAAAAGTAAACGTGAAGAACTTCAAGATCAAAGGGACGCAAAGTTATGTACGGAGTACCTTAAGGTAGTGTATTGGGGCCTCCGTTGCTCACTCTGTATATAAATGACTTGCCTAAAGTAATTGAACAACCGATGACACTTGTTGCTGACGATTGTACTATGACAATAGCTTGTAATGACATAAACACGCCACGATATGGGGCTGAACATGTTAGAACTTTTCTGTATTTCTTTATTATCTTGCATGTAAAGTATCATGTACACCATGTTTAAACAAATAAAATTTTAAATACTTAAGTGTCAATTCGCCTGTTTCAGGAGAATCTCGACTAAATAGAAATATGCTATATGCTTATGCTGCTTGAGTATAGTTTTCGATTTTTTTTTTGTTGTGTTGGTATAGTGGCGTGTCCTGGCTGACATAATGGCAAATAATTTAATTTAAGTTTTGTGTTTCGTAATGTAAATTATTTTGCATACTATATCTAGAATCCATCTTTCCACTTTGCCATAGTTGCATATTATGTATTTATTATTTTATACTCATAAATAATGTTTTAGTGATATTTATTTAAAAGGCATGTATGTTTGTAAGTATATTCTCATTTTATGTTTATATTTAAATAAGTGTACTTTTTTTTGGTTTTAATGTATTATGTTTTCTCTTCTACTCTTACACACGTGTCTACATCTCTTTATCTACTGTCATATCGCAGGTATGCTGCAAGAGATTTCTTTAGAAATAAGCATCACCTTTGTACGTATTTTTTGTTCCTTTGTTCTTGTCTGTTTATATGTGTGTACATAAACTATAAATTAAAAAAAAATTAAGTAACTGTTTTCAATGTCAAAATAACAGCTTTTTACTAAATGCAAATTAAAGTACATACGGTACTCATAAAAAAAAAGATATAATATTTTTGTCTGTCTGTTCGTTCCGGCTAATCTCCGAAACAGCTGGACCGATTTTTATGGGACTTTCACTGGCAGAAAGCTGAAGGTATAAAGCGTAACTTAGGCTTATTTTAGAAAAAACCATTTGTGCGAAGCCGCAGGCAGCAACCAGTTCACTGTAAGGAAACTCAAATGGAAGTGGAAGTGGGCAGGGCATACTATCGAAAGCAAAATAGAGAAATGGGCCAAATACGTCACTGAATAGTATCCGAGAGAGGGGAAGAGGAAAAGAGGACTACTTGCCGATGTGTAGGGGGGAGGATGAACTCAGATCGATTGCAGGTGCGACATGGACAAGGAAAGCTCACGATCGAAAACTGTGGAAGGGTCTACAAAAAAACTTATTATCGGTGTAATATTTGTATTTTTTTTGGCAAAATAGTGTTGTGTTGAAAATCGGCTAAGTGCGTGTCGGACCACGCACAATTAAAGGTTCCGTATGTGAGAGATTGGGATGAATTTATCCCAAAAAAAATCTTAATATTGTAGTTGAAAAACATGTTCTCCCATACATCTATATAATTATGTATATGATACGGTCAATTCTCGAACTGCGAATTTAAGTCGGTCGACTATTACTCGTTAACCTGTAAAGCCCACTTAGCTGTGATAGTTTTCCTTTGAATTGCATTATATGTGCCATGAATTTTTTCACATCTCCATATACAACCATTTAGCTGGCCGGGGGACACTTGACTCTAACAATAATTTTCACTTTAATGCTTAATATTACGGAAACGGATTCTTAGTGGTAATCACAGACCCACAAAATTTTTGACCGGCTTATCCAACAATACCCCACACCATGGGATAGACGAGAAAAAAAACATAATTTCATCACATTCCGTGCAAAGGAGGTACCCTACAAAAAAATATTTTTTAAGATTTTATTTTAGCACATTGTTGGCGTGATTGATATGTATACTTATACCAAATTACAGCTTTCTAGCGTCCTACTAAGCGTTTCTGAGCTATAGTAGGGACAGACAGACAGATGGACATGGCGAAACTATAAGGGTTCCTTGTTTACTATGGAACCCTAATAAAGGCTATTTACTAGAGAGCAGTGGTGGCCGAGTGGTAAGGGCTGCGACTTACGAGTTGTAGGTCGTAAGTCCGAACCCAGACAGGCGCTTTACGTTGTGTAAATTATTTCATCACCACTGCTCTCAAAACGGTGAAGGAAAACATCGTGAGGAAGCCGGCATGTCCTAGAACCAAAAATTCGAAGACATGTGACATCTACCAACCCGCACTGGGCCCGCGTGGTGGATTACGCCCCACTTCCTCTCACAGAGAGGAGGCCAGTGTCCCAGCAGTGGGAACATTATAGGCTTAATATGTAATGGCTATTTGAAGTTGAAGTACTTTATGAAGAAATCCGGGTCAACA
This sequence comes from Atethmia centrago, assembly GCA_905333075.3. Classification (NCBI taxonomy): domain Eukaryota; kingdom Metazoa; phylum Arthropoda; class Insecta; order Lepidoptera; family Noctuidae; genus Atethmia; species Atethmia centrago. The sequence continues at coordinate 23,752,641 of HG995387.1, read as the reverse complement.
AGTAATGTTTACCTGTGTAACATTTACTTTTTATTTTTATTATGTAAGCACGGAGATTATCTACAGACGTCAGATTAAATAAGAAACAGTTACTGACAAATTAATGTGTCTGTTCTTAATCATTATAATAACCCCAGATGGTGCGGGGATACCGCACGGTCTCCTGTGAGGCAGCGAGCCTCATTGCCGGATTGCCGCCATGGGATTTGGAGGCAAAAGTCCTCGCACACGTATGGGAGTGGTAAGAGGAGGCGAAACGCCGGGACGTAACTCCGCTGCCGCGAGAAATCGCGGCACAGCGGACGGATCTCCGGCGGGATCTCATGGCGACATGGAGAGTAAGGTTGTGGCAACCCAGTGCTGGGCACGCCACGATTGCGGCGATAAGTCCCCTCTTTGAGGAGTGCCCAGAGAGGCACCACGGCATCCTCGGCGTCCTCCCCTTCCACCTGATGCAGGTCCTCACCGGACACGGCAGCTTCGGGAGGTTTTTGTGTTAGATAAGGCGGGAGGAAATGCCCTGGTGTCACAACTGTGTGGATCGCCCGGAGGACAATTAAAAATGCCGAATTTAAAATGTTTCCGGGAAACTTTTCCTTTTTTTTCCATAAAAACATAATTCGAACTATTACGCTATAGCCAACTCGGTCTAGCTGTTGTCAAGTGGTGTACTTAGCAACGAACAACATTTCATTTTTATCATTAGAATGATATATAAATTATATATCATATTATACATATATCATATTTTAATTATATATCATATTATACATATATCATATTATAGATATATTAAACTTCTAAGAATTATTACAATCTTTTCTAATAGGTATACATACACGCTTTGAATGGATTGTAATAGTAGATATAATAATAAGAAACTCTTTTTTGCATTTTTAATATGTAAAATGTAAAAACAACAACAATAGAGTATAATTAATGATAATCTTTAAAACTAGCTGAAATGATTTTTCAAAACCTGTTCATTGACGCTAAACGAGTATCTACAAAACAAAAGTTAATAAACATTAAGCTTATTTTTCACAAACGTTTAATTTGTGACTCGTCGTTTTGGAGGTGTGTTGTGTAGGTTAAAATCTAACAAAAAGTTCATCATATCGTGTGAAATTGCATGAAAAAGATATACAAAACAATCTTGATGTCCGAGAGGTCATATTTTTGGAGTATTTTTTTTTGTATTTGCCTAAAATCCTTTTCTTTACTAATGTTTTTAACTTCCTATGCCCTTTTTATTAGAAGGCAATACAGCTAAGGTATATTATACCAAAATGAATGAGTGAAAGTAAATAAGCAAAATTTTATTATAATATTATATTTAGCCATGGTCTGAAATATAATGCCACAAAAAGTGAGCTCATGATATTTAAGTTAAAAACATAAAAGTTTTTATGTTTTTAACTTCCTATGCCGTTTTTAGGGTTCCGTAGTAAACAAGGAACCCTTATAGTTTCGCCATGTTCGTCTGTCTGTCTGTCTGACCCCACTGTAGCTCAGAGACGCTTAGTACTAGAAATCTGAAATTTGGCATAGGTATACATAATATATTAATCACGCCGACAAAGTGCTAAAATAAAATCTTGAAAAAAAAACAAATGGTTGTTTATGGAGATGTGAAAAAAATCATGGCAGTAGTACATATAATGAAATTAAAAGGAAACCCATTCATTCATATCACGGCTAAGAAGGCTTTACAAGTTAACGAGTTATAGTCGACCAACTTAAATTTGCAGTTGGAGAGTTGACCGTGGAATATATCGATGTATGGGAGAACAGGTTTTTCAACTACAATGTTAAGTTTGTTTTTGGAATAAATTCGTCCCAAGTAATCTCAACTACGGAACCCTTCATTGTGCATAGTCCGACACGCACTTGGCTGGTTTTTATTAGAAGGCAATACAGCAAGGGTAATATATATATATATATATATATATATATTATACTAACATGAATGGGTGAAAGTAAATAAACACAATTTAATTAAAATATGATATTTACATAGTGGCGTCTTCCTACGTTATAAAAAAAAACATCTTCCACTGACCTTGTCAATATGAAAAAAAAAATGTCTTACAAAATGTATGTTTTTGGAAGTTTTTATTTAGAATATGGGTATGCTATACCTACTTAGTACCTACTAGGGATGTTGCGGATGTTGATTTTTTAACATCCGTGGATGTGCATCTCAAGTTTTTAAGGGATCCGTCAAGGCGGCAATTCAAAATTCCTTACGTTATTTGCAAATGTCAGCGCTGTTTCATTGTATGTTGATCTTATCTCAATTTCGGCAATTATAATAAAATAAATGACTGAATTATAATCATTTAAAAATCAATCTTGCTCTCGAAATTATGTGTTTGATGAATATAACACAATTTCGTGAAAATGTAAAGATTTAGAGCTATATTGATGATTTAAATGATTATAATTTCCATTTTCTTGATTATGATTTTACATAAATTCACCCTTTTCCACCCACGTTTGCATCCATATGAGCTTCGCATTGACTAATGAGGATGCAGATGTGGAAGTCCGCAACAAGTAGATGTGGATGTGAATATCCTGGTACCTACATATTTTCAGACGTGTAAATTAATATTCCTATACACCGCTTTGCTTCAATACCTACCCAGAGGCCCTAAATTCATTTATTGACATGACTTAATCACATAATCATCAATCAATTACCAATATAACGGTTTGTATAACGTCCAAAATATTAATTTCTGAGCCCCCTACCAATAAATTATTAGTTCTATTCTAATCTACGCATAAAGTTTTGAAAGATCCAGGCATTCCTGAATATTCTTCGTTGAATTTACAGGATTGTCGACAAGATTCATCAGTAGAAGCGTTTTCCATGTTTTTCACTGTTGCTATGTGTTCATCTGTGCTTACTTCCTTGAAGTCTATATCTGCGGAAAATAAAAGTAGTTCCATTAGTAAACGCATTTAGTTTACTGTTTGCTTGTTGAGAAACTACAGGCACTTTGAACTTGAAATGTACCAAACCTCCCATGAAGGTTTTCTGGCAGCACTGAGTCAGGACCTGTCAAAAGTGTCAAAGCGTCTATATTTTCTTTAGTCGTTACTGAATGATGAACGAATGAATGAAACGACTGATGAACGTCATCATAAATTTTTATATTCATTGTAGAAATGGAAGACCTCTTGTCAAATTGGCGCCAACTGGTGGCGTGAATTTTCATGAAAACCCTCATTGAATACAAACATTAATATTGTATGCAAGGTAAGTGGGACATATTATTCTTAGCTAAAAGTTAATGACTGAATGTCATAATAAATTATATGACATGTATTATTTCGTTTATAAAATACATTTTTCAATATTTATTAATAAAGGTATAAAAAAACATATAAAAATGATTCATCATCATCATTTCGGCCGAAAGACGTCCACTGCTGGACATAGGCCTCCCCCAAGCACCGCCATTTCGACCGGTTTTGTGCTTCCCGCATCCAGCGGATTCCTGCGGCCTTCACGAGGTCATTGGTCCACCTTGTAGGAGGCCTTCCAACGCTACGTCTTTCGGTACGCGGTCGCCATTCCAGAACCTTTCGGCCCCATCGGCCATCTGTTCTGCGAGCAATGTGCCCTGCCCACTGCCACTTAAGTTTGGCAATTCTTCGGGCTATGTCGGTAATCTTGGTTCGCCTGCGGATCTCTTCATTTCTGATTCGATCACTTAGGGAAACTCCAAGCATAGCCCTCTCCATTGCCCTTTGAGTGACTTTTAGCCTTTTAATACTGTACAATGAAAGGGCATACATAAACACTGCTGAATTTAATTTATATGTTAGAAACTATTCAAAATTATTTAAAAAAGTTTGTTGTATGGCCAAGTCGCGTCATTTGAGTTCGAAGATTAAAAATAGTAGTAATGTAATCAAAACGACTTGGAATATTATTAATAGTGAAACGGGAAGGTCTAGTAACCGAAATACTGACTATAGCCTGTCAATTAATGACAAAATAATAAAATCAGAATCGCAAGTCGCCGCAGCCTTTGAAAATTTCTTTTCAGATATTCCCGTTTCAACTACTAAATCCCTAAACTCATCACCTTCTGTTGCTGAGTCTTTGCTCAAGGAAAATGTTAATGTTTGCGATTCGGAATTTCATTTTGAACATATTACCTGTAGAGACATAATTAAAACCTTTCACACTTTAAATGTAAAAAAGACTGCAGATCTGTGGGGTAATTCTGTAGAAGTTGCTAAGTCAATTATTGACATTGTAGCTCCTACTTTATCTCTTATCTTTAATAATTGCATTGACTGTGGGGAGTTTCCTGACCTTATGAAAAATAGTAAAATAATACCTTTGTTTAAATCAGGTAGTACATCAGACCCCACCAATTATAGACCTATTTCAGTACTACCTACCTTTAGTAAAATTTTTGAAAAAATAATTTTAGTCCAATTACAAAGATTTTTTAATAAACATAAATTATTGCACAATAAACAGTTCGGTTTTACAAGGGGTCGTTCGACTACTGATGCCGGTGTGGAACTTTTAGGACATATTTATAATGCATGGGAAGATAAACGCGATGCATTGGGCATCTTTTGTGATTTGTCCAAGGCATTCGATTGCGTTCTTCACGAAACGTTAATCAGGAAACTTCGCCACTACGGGATCCGGAACACCGCTCTGGATCTTTTTACTTCATGCTTGAGTAATAGGATTCAGAGCGTTGACGTTAATGGGAAAAGATCTCCCGGATCTATAGTAACAATGGGAGTCCCACAGGGCTCAATTCTTGGTCCTTTCTTGTTTCTTATTTACATTAATGATTTGCCATACCTCATAAAGGATAATCATGATATAGTGTTGTTTGCGGATGACACTTCACTTTTGTTTAAACTTAAACGTCAGCAGCTGGTTACTGACGATGTTAATAGTGCGATCTCAAAAGTAGTTCACTGGTTCAATGTTAATAATTTACTTCTTAATGAAAAAAAAACCAAATGCATTAAGTTTACGCTACCTCACGTTAAGCAGGTGAAAACTAACGTATTGATAAAGGGCGAAGAATTGAACCCTGAAGATAGCACAGTATTCTTGGGCTTAACTTTGGATGCTAAGCTTCAGTGGGGTCCACATATAGATAAATTGTCGAAAAAGCTAAGCTCCGCAGCATACGCTGTTAGGAAAATTCGTAATTTAACTGATATAGAGACAGCCCGTTTAGTGTACTTTAGCTATTTTCATAGTGTAATGTCGTACGGTATTCTGTTGTGGGGAAATGCCGCTGACATTCAGACTATCTTCGTTTTGCAGAAAAGAGCTGTTCGGTCAATTTATAGATTAAGTCCGAGACACTCTCTCAGAGAGAAATTTAAGGAGATTAACCGATAAAGCCCCAATGGCTCCGAATAGGAGCCCTCGCGGCGCGCGATTTGAAAGTAGTTATCGAATAAAAAAGTTTTTTTTGAGATTGAGAGATGACGTTATTGAGCCACGGGCCTGAGCGGTTAAAATGTAATGACTGTGCCCTCCCAGTATATTTTTGAAAATCTTTTATATGCCCATAAAAATATAAAATTGTTTAAAAAATACAGTGATATCCATAATATAAATACTAGGAACAAACACAAATTTGTTGTACCTACAACAAGGCTCAAGAAAATAGGTGGCTCATTCGGATGTCAATGTATACGTTTTTATAATAAACTTCCAAGCCACGTTCAAGATGTGTGGATCGCCCGGAGGACACGGTGGAGCATACGGTGGAGGTCTGCCCGGCTTGGGCAGAGCACCGCCGTGTCCTCGTGGAGGCGATCGGCGGCAGAGACCTCTCGCGTCCGGCCCTGGTTCAGGCCATGGTACGGAGCGAGAGGGCATGGGCAGCCGTCACCTCCTTCTGCGAAGCAGTAATGCTCGCTAAGGAGGAGGCGGGACGGTTGAGGGAAAGGCAAGTTTCGCGCCCTCTCGCCCCTAGCCGCCGCAGGAGACGCCCAGGGCGTCGGGAATCCCGGGCGGATTTCCGGCCACCGTAGGCGCGGGCTTGCGGACGGTGAGCAATGGGTAGCTCACCGTCCGGTAAGGACCAGGCCCGGGTCGACGGCGCGTCGTATTCCACGCGCGCCTCAAAGAGATGTCATCAGCACAAAGTAGGGGTCCACTAGGGCCGATGCCTGCCGGGGTCGCGGGAAGGTACTTATGGGTCACCGAGGCCCCCGCAACACAGGCAACAGGAAGGAATACGGGTGGGTTTTAGTCAGTAAGAGTCTGACACACCCTCCCGCTCCGCCCAGAGCGGGAGAAGTTATTTGATGATTTCCCACCCTCAAAAAAAAAAAAAAAAAAAAGCCACGTTCAAGATCTAAGCCTTAATAAATTCAAATCATTTATTAAAAGTAAGTTGTGCCAGAAAGCCTTTTATACTATTAAAGATTATATTGAGGACAAAAAGGCTTGGGATTAGGCTGCTCCAATTATTGCATACTGAAACTTTTATTTTATTTATATACCATTTTGACATATTTACTTTGTGGAGTTCAATATACTGTTTGGAACTTAATATTTACTTGTAAAGTATTATATTGTTTTCAATTATTGTGAATGTGAAGCCTATGTGGGTCATTATTGTTTTTTTTTTCTTCTCATTTAGTATTAATCACGGTCTGGCAGTTTGAGTAATTTATGCGGCCTACCCAAATGTTCTTTCTTTGGTATTGTTCGTCGAATCGTTGAGCTCCTTAAGTTCTGAGTTGAGCAGCACGACTACTGACAAATGCGTGCACTGACTGGACAGGTCCACTCAATCTGTGTGGTTCTTTCCTCAAAAGGACTATTTCGGACACCAATCTACATGACCTTCACATGATCTGACCAAGATTATGTCTGGACTTTAAAAGAGACTGTGACCTCTGAGTTTGTTTCGGCCTTTCTTCTCAGAGTAGTCAGATAGGAAACGCCGACCTCATCTAGCTTTATTTAAAAAAATATGATTGACGTGTAAAAGTGTTTGTACAAACCTACTTACAGAAAATAAATCATTTATCATTTATCATTTAATAATGCCCATTGTAAGCGACCACGTTTCAGTGCCATAGGTCATCACTGGCAACACGCACTGGTCAAAGACTTTCGTCTTGAGCTACTGTGGTATGTGGGACGAGAAGATATTGCGTAGCTTCCCGAACGCTGCCCAGCCGAGTCGGATTCGACGATTGACCTCTTTCTCGAAGTTGTACCTTACTGGACAGTTTGTCCTAGATAAACATACTCGTCAACAACTTCGAGCGTAGCGTTAAAACAAAATACTCGACTGCTAAAAACACATAACTGAAAAGAGAAAAACAAGCATTTTATTCTATAGAATCGTAGGTATCGCAGGCGCGGAAAACTCAATAACCTAAAATATGGTGTAATTTTTGTTTGGCCAAACCAAAATTCTGTAGATTACATACTCTCGAAAAACATTACCCTCCTTCTTGTTGGGTAAAAATATAAAAAATAGTGATCCGCCGGTACCGGAAGCAAGGTCCAAGCTACCGGTGGTTAGGGCTCCAAAGACAAGAACCTCCTCATGATGTGAGGAGTCATCATCGAGGAGTACTGCCTTTTTTGAATCAGGGCCTTGATCCAACCGCCTAACGAGAACCTGAAGAGACTTTGGTCAAGGTTTTTACCATCAGGCCAAGGGCGTCGCCAAGGGGGGGGGGGGGCAGGGAGGGGCAGCTGCCCAACCCCCCCCCCCCCCCCCTAGAGATAAAAAGTACCCAAATGCAATGCAACCAAAGCACCCGCTCACTTGAATTCGTCCAATTTTATGAATTACCGAACATAAGAAATTAAATCGAAAGGAGATGTTTGATTTTGGGCTACCACCATGTACACTACATAGATAAAGAGGAAAAAAATAGGGGATCTTCATCAAAATACAAAAATAATAATTTGAAGAAGAGTACAGCCGTACAAAAAAGATTATTTGGGAAGATTTTTAATATGATAACCCTATTTTTATGGCAGCTAAGACAGTTGTGTTTGTCATGACGTTTAATGACTGACAGTTTTAAGTTTCGTGACGTGACGTCTTTCTTTGACTTTGGCAGTTGTCTTACATATTGTAGTCTGTGCCTCTGTGGTTGGCTTTGTAACGCTGAATCGTTGTATTCGCGCCTTTTGGATTAGAGGTGCTTCGAAGTTTCTAGTGATTGTTTTTATTTTGCGACCCAGTTTACTACTACAGACATTGATTGATTGCTTCTCTATTGACCCCGGCTTTGTTATATGGTTTTTGATTCGGCTGTGATTTGGATTCCGTCGTGTGTGTGGTATTCTACAATAACAAGTTCAGTTTCAGGTATGTCTCCTTTAACTCTTGCTTGCATTATACTTATTTGTTCAAGTGCTATTTATATCTGATGTTTTATTTTTTTCCAGTTTAAACCTAATTAGTTTCGGAGTTCATGTGTTGTTTTTGTAAATACAAATCAATCAAATGTCATTGTCAAAATGACATTTCGTATATTCCTGATCCACCATATTTATTTTGTGTTGCTCTCCTTGACCGAGTTAATTTCAATTTACATTAAAACGAAGTAAAATTATAGAAAATTAACATTAGAAAACGGCAACGATATTGTATAGCGATATTTATATATAGTGTACATAGAGCTGGCCCAGGCTCCACACATTTCTGGAACATCTCCTTTGGCAGCAACTGTATATAAATCTAACCGTTGATGATGTCCTAAAAGGGGCAAACACCTTTTGGGAAACAGGAAAAACGTTGAAAATTTTGATGGCTCTACCGTGCACAACGTGTACAATTCATAGTTTTCCCATCCTCTATATATCAATTTGCCCTCCCCTGGTTCATCGGCTGGCGACGCCCTTGCATCAGGCCATTGGCCGTTATGACAATCGGCACTATGATAGCCTAGCTCACATTCCCCATGTCAACAGCCTCGTGTGCTAAGTCGAGATATTTTATTTGTTTCTCTTTCTCAGCTTTCACGAAGTTCTCATCATAAGGAATGGTAACATCGACAATAATTGCGCGGCACGCTAATCAATCTATCACCATTATATCAGGCTTAAACCTTACTCTTGAAACTTGAGCATTACGGACTTGGAAAACATGCGCTCAGCTTAGTAAAATCTTATTTAAATGATAGACAACAGCAAGTACAAATTAATGGTATCAATTCACTCGGTTTAAAAGTAAAAATGGGTGTTCCACAAGGCTCGATATTGGGTCCTTTCCTCTTTTTAGTGTATATTAACGATCTACTCCATTTATTAAATAATCAACCACAAATGGTGTTATTTGCTGATGATACTTCTTTAATTTTTAAGGTAGATAGACGTGCTACTAATGTTGACGACGTAAATAACGCCCTATTGCAGGTTCATAACTGGTTCACTGCCAATAATCTAGTATTAAATGGGAAAAAAACTAAGTGCATTCGATTTTCTTTACCAAATGTCAAAAGTGGTGATTATGAGATAGTATTAAATCAAGAGAAACTAGAATTCGTCGATAAAACTGTTTTCCTGGGGATCACGCTCGACTCAAGGCTACAATGGGGTCCTCATTTAACATCTCTTGCAGGACGGCTAAGTTCAGCGGCATATGCTGTCAGAAAAATCCGTCAATTTACTGATGTAGATACCGCGAGACTAGTCTATTTTAGTTACTTTCATAGTATCATGTCTTACGGTATTTTACTTTGGGGACGGGCTGCAGACATCGAGTCAATTTTTATTCTGCAGAAAAGAGCTATCAGAGCCATTTATAACCTCCGCAGGCGCGATTCTCTAAGGGATCGGTTTAAGAACATTAACATCATGACGGTACCTTGTCAATATATCTACGAAAACATCATGTACGTAAGAAAAAATTTACATCATTTTAGTAAAAGAGGTGAAAGACATAATTATAGTACTAGAAATAGGGACCTATTATCTCAGCCAGGTTTCAGACTGGCTAAAGTAGATTCATCTTTCATGGGGTACTGCTTAAAATGTTACAATAAAATTCCACCCCACATACTTCAACTGAATGAAATGAAATTCAAATCTTGTATCAAACGCACACTATGCAGGCAGGCATATTATAAGTTGGGTGATTACATCGCTGATAAAAATGCTTGGCTCAATTCTGGTCCTGCTCCACAACCACAATCAATTGAATAATTAACATTTGAAAATACTGTTGGAGCAGCTGAACATTGTAAGACTATCTTTGCATTGTATAAATTCAACCTACGTTGTATTGTATAATTGCATTGCACAGGTGTGAGTACTATGTATAATAGAGCTACCATTTACCGGTTATGTAATTGACTTGAATGGGCCCTGGCGGCTGAGAGTATGTCATGCTCACTCAGATGTCTCGCTGATGGTGGCGCGTGTGTTGGATCATTTAGCTCCCTTCAAAATGGTTGAGCTGAATGGTGCTAATCCATGCGTCATGCTCGTGAACGGGCGCCGTTAGTTGGGACTGGTCACCTCTTAGCGTCCTCGGCTTATTTGTAATTATTTTATTTAGAAATTGTTTTTGTTTCTCTTTCTACTATGGACGCGTTTTTTATTTTACATCGTCCTCACATTTGGTTATAATTTCAACATTATTTTTGTACTAATCTTTATGTATCAATTTAATTTAAAAGAGTGTCCATGGAGTTTCTTGCCCGTTCTTCTCCATAGGTACCTACTACGCTTTGGAATGGGCAACTAGCTTCATATTTCTAACTGACCGACTCCTTGACAATTCAAAAGTGCCTGTAAATGGTTTAATTGAAATAAATGCTTTGAGTTTGAGTTTGAGCTTATTGGCGACAATAGTCCCGTCAATAATGATAGACAGATCCCAGTACAATGTGACATGGTCATTTTCGAGAACTGGGTCGGGCATATAATATACTTGTACTCTGAAGTACCGTATTACTTCAGAGTACAAGTTTAAAAAATATTATTATTATTATAAGAAGCTCCACAGTGATGGTACGGTCACGAATCTGATTAAACCAGAAAAATATTCAGCGATCACGTATCCACCGTGCTATAACGCCTAGTGATTTTGTTATGGCAAGAAACCTCTGGTGCGTCAAAGTTGCTGTGAAGTAAGGCGAAACTTAGAAAACTTCTACAGATATCATGACACAATCGAGGGCAGACCAAAACCCTGATCAACTCCAAAACCTGATTATCACTTTGGATAGATATAAAATGGGTCACCAATATGTACAATATACATAATAAGCGACAAAAAAATATCTCACCAGCCAGCTCCTTGATAGTCTTCTCATTTCCACCCATTTCTTTCGGAAGGTATTCTCTTGGTACATGGTCATACAATGACTCAACGCTGTTATGTACAATTAATCTTTGGGCCAGTTTCGCACTCAGACCTTGCTTGAATACCAGCAGGATCGTGTCAAAGAATTTAGAGCCACTTATTAGATGTAACTTCTTCATTCTTTGGCCTAAAGCTTCCTGAAAACAAAATGGCGGGTTAAATGTTTCATCTGGTTCCCGGAAAAATAACATTTTCATTAACTATGAGGATATTCAACACAATAGGCATATTTTTGTCCTCCTTGTCTGTTTGTAGCAATAAACTGTGATTATGAGTTCGTCTGTTTTGTGATAATATACAATTGTATTGCCAGTGTTTATTTTTGAAGTAGCTTTTGTGCTGAAAAAATGTGCATTTCTTATGTTGTTGTCTGAACTCGTTTATGGTGCATGCCCATGGATGTTTGGTAAATCACTGATCGTTATGAGACAGCCATTTACATTTTTAGGGTTCCGTAGTAAACAAGGAATCTTTATAGTTTCGCCATGTCCGTCTATCTGTCTGTCACAGCTTAAATACACTTATTATGAATTTCTATGACTCAAACACGAACGTGTATATACATTATATAGCTCAGAGACACTTAGTACTAGAAAGCTGTAATTTGGCATAGGTATACATATTAATCCCGGCGACAAAGTGCTAAAACAAAATCAAAATATTTTTATTTCACATAAACCTACATGGGCACTTATGAAACGTCAGAAGCTAGGTGCACGGTTCCAATTGGTCGTTTCCTATGGCGAAGAGCTGGCAAGAAACTCCGCGGTTACTCTTTTAAAAATAATAATTGGCTTCTATAATGATTTCAAATTACAGTGTTAATAGGTATGGGAGGACAGTGTAGGCCTGTCGTGATGTACCAGGTACTTAACAAAAGAAAAAAGAAAGAAGAAAAAGGTCTAAAAACGTTCTCACATTCACAAGGTACACAAAAATCTATGTAAAATATAATAAAAATTAAAACCTATTTAAACCAAATGACATGTTTGCCATTACAACAAGTCTGAAATCAAAACTGTAGGTATATAATGTAAACAAAATACTTACAACAATCAACGTTAAAGCCTTGTGGATAATAATAGGATTAAGTTTCTTTACTGTTCCCATTGTCATGTTCCTACTGTCACCAACTAGTTCATAGCCGTTGCAGTAATCGTGCTGCAGCATGTACTGACCCAGCTGGAAAATTAACAGATTCGTCTATAAGTACAGTTTCGTCAGTTTAGTTCTACTTCTGTGTTAACAGAGTGGGGGAACGTGTTCTTGGTATATTTCCTGTTGGGAGCCAAGAGTTTGGATTAGTGCTTGGTCTTTAATACTTTACGCACACAAATGTACAGGGGCGACCTTAATGGCCATAGCCATTTTCTTCACGAAAAATTGAGGAATAAATATCTATACAAGTACAAAGATACACATATACGAGTACCTATTACAAACTATAAATATAGTATAAGTACCTAATTACATATAAATATAAGCACAAATAAATACACACACATACACGAATATACTAAAACAAATAAGACAAACAATGGGAAAACATCAGTGTTGTGATGATACTGCCGTTTGTTTGTCATCCTGATTTCCAAGGGAAGCGCTTTCCACAGACAGATAGACTGAACGAACAAGGATGAGTGAATAAAATCAGTGCGGTGAGTGGGACATTGAAGAAAACGATTATTTGATTAACGTAGATGTGTGTAGATGGTGGTCATGGGGTTGAGACTCGCAGAGACCCTGGTATGTCCAGGTCTCATCTGTGCCATGCATTCCCAGCAGAGGGGAGGCCTATAATAATACTCAGCACTGGGTGGAATAAGGCTGTCAATCATGAGGATAATAGTGATTGGGACAGGTTCGCCCTCAAAAGCCTAGAAATTTTGATAAAATGTGGTGGCCCAGTGGTATCGGCCGCGACTTACGAGTTGTAAGTCGTAGGTTCAAACCCAAATCAATGGGAACATTACAGGCTGATTATGTATGTATATGTTACGAGGGTGAACTTGGCTGACAGCCCAATCCAGCCGGGAAGCCCTTCGGAAAATACAGGCCTGATGTTTAAAGATGGGAATCATCGAGCATTCCCATAGTTCCGGTAGCTTTTATGTTAGTGAAAATATATATTATAACTTAAATAAGACTTCATCATCATCATCTACCTAGCCTTTATCCAACTATGTTGGGGTTGGCTTCCAGTCTTTTCTTTCGGGCTTCTGACGACCCGTAACAACTGTCAAAGATCTACAAATGACAGCCGGGACCAACGGCTTAACGTGCTTTCCGAGGCATGGAGGGTCTTGGTATGTAAAGATGGTCACCCATCCACGGACCAACCGCGGCAAGCGTAGCTTAGCCTGATGGATCGACCCGTGCGGCTGTTATTACTTGGCCACAAGCCCCTCAAATAACACTTCCTATATAACTTAAATAAGTATAGTGTTTATTACTTACCACAATTAAATATCTGTAATAAGAGATCAGTTCAAACTCGCTATCGTCTACTCCTGTTAACGTTGTTACCACAACGCGGTAGTTGTCAGAAGATGGCTTTGGCAGGACGCAAATGTTACTGGAAAATTGCAAAGAAATAACAATAAGTGGCCATTATTATGACCTAATAACCAGGAGTTTCGAAGGCCATCCGGAGAGGGTCTCGTTAGGCAGTTGGGTTAAGGAATTGATGGGACACGGCCCATCAGTGTGCCAGGAGGATCTTCTCTCTAGATCTTCAATCGCCCGTAGCTTTAACCCCGTTTGAAGACCAAGGGGCATTTTAATACAAATATTAAATATAATAATACATTATAGTATATAACTTTACAAAGTAAAAAGAAAATATACATTTTTTGATTATTGCAAAACAGTATGAATTAAAAATTCAATTCATTATTTATTCGTGAAAAGGTTAAGGTGAAGGTTGAAGTTTTTTAATGGCCTTTTAAAATCCAGACTTTCGTCATAAAGTCGTGACACAATGTCATCGCCTTTTAAGAGCCTTGCAGATTTGAATACACCTTCTTTTTTTTTTTTTGTGACGGTGTGTAAATCCTCATGGATGTCCTCCGCCCTGGGGCGGACGGAGGGGTCTGTCACACTTCTAATGACTAAACCACTCCGTGTTCCCTCACACACTTGCACCGGAAGCTACGGCGGCACTTAAGCACTTTGCAATGCAGCCCCCGACTGGTGCTGGCCCGCCTCCGCAGGCTCTGTCTGGTCAAGCGGGGAGAGTGGGGTGTTTGCCTCCCCCCGCGACGTCTAAGAGGGGCGTGCGTGGAACATTACGCGTCACCACTTCAGATCTTATATAATAGGGGGCGGCGGACGTCCCCGAGTCTGCCGTCCCTGGACCCATTTAGGGAGGTCGGAAAAGGGCGTTATCTGCCCTCTGTCGACACCCGGTGCGCCTGCTGCAGGCAGAGAGAGCACTCGAAAGATTTGGTTAGACCTGACCCAACAGAAAGTTAACTTGAACCATTTATAATACATAGGTACCTACTCAAGACAGAAATTTCAAGAAAATAACAAATAACTGTCTTACCAAATATTGAACAGGGGTTTGAACTCGTTCCTTATGTCATAGTTCTGTAAAAATTCAGGCATCAAACTGGTGAAGGTACATAACTTATCGAAGCGCTGCTTTGCTCTCTCTATGGACCCTTTACTGTAGATGAGGTAACGCTCCAAGAAGTCTCGATCTGAAAAAAAGAAGTCGCATGTTTTATAGCAGGTAGTTTACAATTTTGAGAGGTAATTATAAGTTTAGCAAAACATACAGAAACAGCCAAACTTAAGTGGCATTGGAAAGGACACATTGCTCGCAAAACGACGAGAAGGCCGATGGGATCGAAAAGTTTTGGAGAGGCGACCGCGAACTAGAAGGCGTAGCGTTCCACAAGTTGAACCGATGGCTTGTGAGGCCTCGAAAGTTTGCTGGATGCGAGAAGCACAAGACCTGTCAATGTGGCACACGCTTGGGAAGGCCTATGTCCAGCAATGGATGTTTTTCGGCTGAAATGATGATATTGATGACCATAGATATAGCTGAAGTAACATTCGGTCAAAGTGTAGTAAAATGATTAATAATCATGATACGTAAGTGGATTCTGATTTTTGTGAATTTATTTAGTCAGAATTTGACTAAGAGTGTTGTTTCTTACTTAGTATAATAATACTATTCATCAACACTATTAAAGAAGACATTTATTCTTTTATTGATGATAAAGATGCGTCTAGGTACAATAATTGCGTTAGCTTATTTGTCAGCATTAGAATTAGTTATTATTGTAAAGTGGGTTTTTTAACCAAGAAAATATGGAAGTATGAATGTCGATCGTCTAGCAGTGCAATGGGACATAATTACTATCGGGAAATATTTAACTGCTCCTGGGATGAAATATTGTCCTTCTCATAATGGATACTTTTAAAAGTGTCCATCATTAGAAAGACAATAAATTTTGTAGAGGATCAGTTAATTCAAAGATTTTTTTTTATAAATTTCAATAGGCTTTTTTTAACTTTCTGGCCTTTTCTAACAGTTGGTTGCAGTAACTAAGCTCCCGGCCAAATAGGTCAGTTTGGGTCAGCTAGACCAACCGCGGGGCGAGCGCTATATCCAGATTGTTCACAGTTCGCTACTCGTTCGGTTCGAATTATCTCGTTTCTCGTTGACGTCCCGGTGACGGCTGCAGTGGACAAACGCCCTATTCTGTTTATGAATAAGTATTTGGAAAAACCTTAAACATTTTTCAATAAGTCAGTCGGACACGGTCGGCAAAGGCAATTTTTTTTGGCGTATTTTTATATGACCCATAAAATGAAAAAATATGTAATGAATGAATTGAATTATGAATTATGTAGTTATGAATGAAGTAAAATTTCTACATTTATATCTGTAATTTTTATGGTGTAGATAATAAAGAGTATTCTATTCTATTCTATTCTATTCATAATTACCTCTACAATTTTCCCTTAAAAGGTTGTATTATAGTATAATATATCTGGGACAATTTACAGTAACTGGTTACATTATTGGCACATGCGCAACGCCTGATATGCTTGTTAGAATAGAATGAACTCATGCCTAAAGCAATTAAAATAATTATAACTGCGTTTTATGGTATTCAGTGAGATAACATAACATCACGCTTGTATCGCTAAGGGGTTAGATAGAGATGTACTTAACTATAATAGTAGACCCACATTTCACCAGTTATGTTTAAGTTCCATGTAATAGGGGGTAAACCTTTTACCATGATCCGGACAGAAATCCAGACTAAGGGCTGCTACTGCGAAATTCGAAATAGAAAAACCTGATAACGCTTTACCCGACCCGGGAAATCGAACCCAGGGCTTGATGCAGGCCATAATAAGGAGCGAAAGGGCATGGGAAGCCATCACCTCTTTTTGCGAAGTAGTAATGCTCACGAAGGAGGAGACGGAACGGGTGAGGGAGAGTCAAAATTCGCGCCCTCAAACCCCTAGCCGCCGTAGGAGAAACCCTGGGCGTCGGGAATCCCAGGCCGATTCCCGGCCACCGTAGGCGCTGGCTTGCGGACGGTGAGTAATGGGTAGCTCGCAGGCCCGGGTCAACGGCGCATTGTGTTCCACGCGCGCCTCAAAGAGAAATCAGCTAGCGGATACCTGCCGGGGTCGCGGGAAAGCCCGAAAGAGATACCGTGGCCTCTGGCAACGCACCGGCAATGGAAGAAACACGGGTAGGTTTTAGTCAGTAAGAGACTGACACGCCCTCCCGCTCCGCCCAGAGCGGAAGAAGTTATTTGATAGATTCCCATCCAAAAAAAAAAAATGACACTTAAGGCGTGAATAGGTATGATATAGACCAGGGATTCCCAAACTATTTTGGGCGAGAGACCCCTTTTCCAAAATGAACTGATACCTCAGACCCCCATTGCCATTTTTTTTCATCTTGTACGAACTTGTGCACGCTTATCGACTTGTTCAGTTTTTAAAAGTACAACAATGATACTTCCTACTAATATATTAGTCATTTTTATAACAAGTTGGTACACGTAACACAACTTATACAGTATCTTGAAAGTTTCAAATAAGAACTTGTGTTAATTAATAGGGGTTGATTTTTAGACCTCGTCGACCCCCAAAATCAGTTTTCGTTTATGTCGACCCCTGGGAGACCGATTTCGACCCCAAGGGGTCGATATCGACCACTTTGGGAATCCCTGATATAGACAGACCGACAGTCAGACAGAGTTATATTCAAATTTATAATATTAGTATGGATTCACTATATTATATATATTGGAAGCCGAACCCAACATATTTGGGAAAAGGCTAAGCAGAAGATGACTATGTTATTTATTCTTCTTAGCTTTTTTGTTAGCTTCCAGTCTTACCGGATGCAGCTGAATACCAGTGTTTTACATGGAGTGACTGCGTATCTGACCTCCACAACCCAGTCCCTGGGTAAGATACGATACCCCTTTTTTTTTTTTTTTGTGGATGGGAAATCATCATATAACTTCTCCCGCTTTGGGCGGAGCGGGAGGGTGTGTCAGACTCTCACTGACTAAAACCCACCCGTATTCCTTCTTGTTGCCTGTGTTGCCAGGGGCCTCGGTGACCCATTAGTACCTTCCCGCGAATACGATACCCCTTGGTAAGACTGTTTGTTAGACTTTCGGGCTTCTGACGACCCGTAACAACTGTCAGAACCACGATTGACAGCCAGTGCCAACGGCTTAACGTGCTCTCCGAGTCACGGAGGAGTTTCGGTATGTAAAGATGGTCACCCATCCACAGACCAACGGCGGCAAACGTAGCTTAACCTGGTCGATCGACCCGCGTGGCTGTTATTACTTAGCCACAAGTCCCTCCTATGTATACCCTGCCCTCTGCGCAAAATTCCAAACTCATTACCTATTACTGAGACTTTTCCAATGAAATATTTCTTTCCCCGAACTGGGAATTGTATTCGTAACCTCATGTTAGTTGCGCTTGCGATCAAAAATAATGTGGTGTAAAATACAAATCAATAGTCATTTATGATGATGAGAATATTGACAGGGAGTGGAGGGCGCTGTGTGTGAGAGCTAACATGATTGCCCGCAGATTCAGGCGTGCCTCGATACTGCAGCGCGTCAGGGATGTTTGCTGATGCTCGCATTGACTGCTTCTACACTGTGATGCGGAAGCGGTGCGCATCCCTAGTTAGTAGGGTGTGGGGCAGCACCAACAGCATCCTGTCTATGGTAGCAAGCAGGCTAGATTGTGCGTTTGTGAACCACTGCTGCAGGGAGTCGGCTGGGCCTGTCACCTTGCAGCAGTGATGTCACATATTGTTTGTGTTAATGTTTTATTAACATAGTTTGTAAGTATTTTGTTACTAACACGTTGAATCTTGTTACTTGATTAAATGAATTATTATTATTTATTCAAATTAGGTTGAGAATCAGCATTTTTTGAACGTCAAAGTTAAGAAAGACAGTCCCCCAAAATGCCCGCATTTCACCGATTCCTATTGTTTAGCGGGGAAGACGAAGTAGCGCAACAAACTGGCAGCATCACATCTGTCTGTTAGGTTTGAAGAACATGATTCTATACAAAAGTTGAATACAACGTAATTAACATTACAAAGATACACAAAACATTAAATTAAATTATATTCACTTAACTGCAACTGAGTCTGAGTATCCGGTTATTACTGAGTTTCCTGGATAATCTGAATAACTTTTAGCCCGACCTAGAAATCGAATCCAGGACCTCACGCTTAGCAGTCGCGCTTGCGACCACAGAGCCAACAAGGTAGTACACGACAGGCAGCAATATGCCTGGTGCGCCCGCGATTTCGTCCCAGTCTGCAAAAGCTTTAACGGAAAAATGAAAAGAAACTTACCAAATTCCTTCAACCGAAAATGAGGTTGTTTACTAATCCAGTCTTGGAATTGATCAATATCTTGCTTCAACTTGTTCAAATCATCATAACCAAAACATTTTCTAACGTTTATTAACTGATTATCATTAAATTCAAAAATTGGACACGGTTTTATTTCTTCCATTTTTATTTATTTCAATATTATCACGAAGAGGTTTGATCACTCTATGGAATAGAGGAAAATGGACAACGAGTTTTATAGTTAGTATTTTATTATTGTAGGTATGTATATTATAAGTAGTTATAATACTAGTGGGTTCCCTTGACGACGCTTGGGGAAAGTACGTGCATTAGTACAGGTAAACTACTGCGGTGCAACGACACTGCTTCTAAAAATTTGCTATTTTAAAATCGCACTTTTCAGTTTTTTTGTAAAAAGGGCAATAAAATCTTTAATGTGAGTCGGATTTCTTTGAATTATTTAGTAAATTATTAGTTTAGAAACAGCCGTAGAGATGAAAATTTAATTTAAGGTATTTTTTTATCAAAAATGTAGGTACTACTGGACATGGATCGAGCAGACGAGATAAATTGGTGTTGTGACAAAGTGTTATGCATGGAGTGAAATTATTGAAGTAGACCCGCAACTTCAAATTTTGTATTCTACAGTAAAGTTAGTATAGCTATTTGGTCGATTAGTGTATATATAATAGATATTTAACCACTATGACATGCACATCAGTGATGAGGTAGGTGTCACTAATGTCAACTGTCAGTTCACCACGAATTACGGGAAATAGTGGAAAGTGAATCGTGCCTGCACGAGAAGTTTAATATGGTGTTGAGCCAGTGTAGTGATATAATCAGCTTGAATATGGGATTCTACAGAAAGGTGTCGGAATAAAACCTCAATTCACAATTGTCTATGCGACTGCTATACAGAAAAAGTGAAGTGATGTTTTATACGACATGTTATTTCAGAAAAAAAAATAGTATAAATAATTACAATTAAACAGTTACTGTATTATTAATTGCCCAACATAAGGCAAATATACCTACTTATACAAAATATGATGATAACAATTATAAATTTTCTGCCAATATTGAGGGACAAAAATTATCCAAACTAGAAATTTATAGTGATATCTATATTAGAAGCCAACAGGTACTGAAAGAATTAGATTATGGTGACACAGAAATGACTAAAGATGAAAAATTTAGTAGTCGATAATTCGAAAGCATAAGCGATAATTATTCAATGTATATCAGACAAGCATTAAGAAAAATCATTTAGAAAAATTGCATTAATGCAAAAGAAATGTTTATAAAGTTAGACAGCGTATTTAAACGCAAAAGTGTTTTTACAAAAAGTTCATTAAAAAAAGAGATTCTTAAGTCTAAAATTACGAATCTAAAATTATTAAGCGATATGTTAGATGAACATTTTCAAAAATTTGAAAAGATTATATTTGGAATAGAGAATATATATAAGAAATTAGACGATTCAGACAAAATCTGTTATTCTCCAAATGAAGATTACGAACAGGTAATTACAGCAATTTAAACTATCAGCGCGGATATAACATTAGAGTTCGTAAAATCACGATTGCTTGACGAAGAAATAAAAATAAAAAATTAGCACACATGTGACTCTCATTCACAACAAATATTTAAAGCATCAGGCTCAGGAATAAACTATAATAATAACTACTCAAAACTCAGGCGTCCTTTTAGAGGAAGAGGAAGAGGAAGTAGAAATAGAGGACATTGCAGAAGAGGAATGAAATAAAATTTTAATAACTTTATAGCACAAAATTTATTATCAGTAGATAAAATAACAAATAATGACTACTATTAAAAAATAATACAGTAAGCATAAGAACACGAAAACTATTTTCATTATACAAAATACCAAAATTTATACACAACACAATTTTAAATCACAAAAAGAAGAATATACAAATGACACAAAAAATTAAGATTATGATATATGGCACAGACGTCTAGGTCATTTAAATCGGAAAGGTCTATAAATACTTGCATTACCATTTTCTAAAAAAATATGTGAGAGCTATACACGAAGACCATTTACATCTAATACAAGAGAAAGCAAAGAGATTGGAGATCTTCTACACTCAGATTTATCCACATAAATCTACCTATCCTGTCTATACATGGCAAAAGCTATTGGTAGATGATTATTCTCATTTTGTTACTATATATCTATTGAAAAATAAACATGAAGCGGAACATAATATTATGAAACATATACAGCTTATTAAAGCACAGTTTAGATTAAAAACAAAGAGACTAAGACTAGAAAATGGTGGAGAATTACCTTAAAAAAGATTTAAAGAATCATGTATTCAAAAGGCATAATATTGGAATATACAAACTCGTACACGCCACAACAAAGTTGCACATCCGAAAGGATGAACAGAACGTTATTAGATAGAAAGAAAGAAATATACAACAACGTTTATTTGGACACAGTTGGTGAAACACACAATAAAAATAACAATAAAAAAGTGAAAATAATGTTTTACATCAATAAGGTGTGCCTCACGGCTTTTTTTTTTGGGTTGGAAATCATCAAATAACTTCTCCCACTCTGGGCGGAGCGGGAGGGTATGTCAGACTCTTACGCACTAAAACCCACCCGTATTCCTTTCATTGCCTGTGTTGCCAGGGGCCTCGGTAACCCTTTTGGACTGCCACGCGACCCCGGCAGGCATCGGCCCTAGTGGACCCCTACACTAGTGCTGACGACATCTCTTTGAGGCGCGCATGGAATACAACGCGCCGTCGACCCGGGCCTGGTCCTTACCGGACGGTGAGCTACTCATTGCTCACGGCTGCGTCAATAAGGTTAATTTCAGAATTAATGCCAGACAGATGTTGTCTGACGCTGGTTTTCTAATGAACCTTTAGGGACACGTGACGGGGAGTACAAATAGTTTCAACATACCTAATACATAATTTTTAAACTTATAAATGAATACATTAACTAGTAATTAAATATAATAATTAAAAAAACATATACGAAAACAGCAACTATCCCAGCAAAAACGTGTTCTTAGCGATTAGCTAGATTGATCCGTGCACGAAAAACGGACAAAGTTAGAGTCAAGTTTGCAGAAACGAAGTTACCTAAGGAATTATGGAGCGAATTAATTTGAGCATCAGCTTATGAGCTCAACCGTAGTCCTACTAAAGCACTAAACGGTCATACACCAGCTTCAATATGGTACTGAAAGTTTATGATTTCAAAGCATGGATTGTAACAATACCAAAACCAAGTAAGCTATAACCAAGAGCTAAACCAATGATAATGGTCGGCTAAACTGGTTCGGGTTATAAATTATGGGATCATGAATGTAATAAAATTTTAACTTCAACAGATGTCATATTTGATGAATCAAAGATTATTAACCAAACTGAAAAGCAGGAGGAGGTAGTAAAGTATCCTTATAAAAATGTTACAATATTCAATGACAAAGAGGAAGACAAATATAAAAATATATCGACACAAAGATGACAAAGTAGACAAATGAGAAGAAGTTTAAATGAACAAGATGACCCAGATAATGTGAATGAATCTAACTACATGACAGATGACGATGATGATATTGTACAAGATGGAGAAAAGAAAATAACTACAAGATCAGGTAGAACTGTAAATCAACCAAAACACATGAATGATTATCAACTTTATCATGCATATTGTTTGATTACAACTGAAAATAAAGATCCACTTTCGTACAAAAGAGTTGCGAAAGATAAGTAATGGTTAGAGGCTATATAGATAAAGAAATAGATTAATTTAAAAAAATTGAAAATGGACAGAACCAATAGGTTTACCCAGAGGAAAGAAGGCTATTGAAACAAAATGGATATTTAAGACAGAAGAAAAAGCTCGACTAGTTGCCAGAGGATTTCAAGTACAAGAGGAAGACTATTTAATACAAATTATTCACCTGTAGCTAGAATGAGCACAGAAAGAACTTATTTAGCACAAGCGGATACAACAAGATTACATAATTTACCAAATGGACGTACCGACAGCATTTTTAAATGGTTATTTAAAAGATTAAGTTTATGTCAAAGTACAAAAAGGAGTTAAAGTAAATAGAAAGAAAGTATTGAAATAGAATATAAGTTCATATGCATTAGACAAAGTCCTAGATGCTGGAATGAAAGGATAACTGATTTGTTGGTTAAGTGTGGACTACAAAGATCAAAAAATTATTAATGCCAATTTTTTAATAAAAATGTTTGGATATTGATGTTTGTTGATGATATTTTGGTCATGGGAAAGAAAGAAGAAACTGACAGAATAACTAAGTTATTACATAATGAATTTGATACTAAAAACTTAGGAGAGATAGAAAAATTTCTTGGAATAGAGATAGAAAGAAAAGATGGAATGTTAGGAATAACACAGTCAAAACAAATAGAAAAAATGTTAACATAAAGAAAAAATGTACAGTATGACTTAATACATGAAAAAATAAATACCAATGGAAAAGGGATTAAACATAGACATAACGGAAAAAAAGCTATGGAAGTTCCCTACAAAGAGCTAATAGGAAGTTTTATGTTTGTGAGTACAGTCTCAAGACCAAATATATGCTATGCTGTATCTTATCTTAGTCAATTTATGGACAAACCAAATGAAGAATGTTTGAAACATGGCAAGCGCATATTACGTTAACTCAACTTTATGCACTTCAATATAAAAAGTGGGAACAGAAAGCTTAAAAGTGTTTTCAGATGCAGATTGGGCAAATAGTAAAAGAGACAGAAAGAGTATAAGCGGATGTTCAGTTAAATACAACGAGAATGTCGTAGCATGGTTCTCTCCTGCCGGGGTCGCGGGAAGGTACTTATGGGTCACCAAGGCCCCCGCAACACAGGCAACAGGAAGGAATACGGGTGGGTTTTAGTCAGTAAGAGTCTGACACACCCTCCCGCTCCGCCCAGAGCGGGAGAATTTATTTGATGATATCCCACCCTAAAAAAAAAAGCATGGTTCTCTAGAAAACAAAACTGTGTTACATTGTCAACTGCAGACGCAGAGTACGTATATATAGCAACATCATTAGCATCATGCGAAGGAATGAATTTAAACGAAATATTAAAAGATTTTGGAATAAATCTAACGCAATGCTGTATGGCAATAACAAAGGAGCCATTTTTATTTCAAAGGATCATGAAAATAGTAGACGATTGAAACATATCGATATTCGATATTATCACATAAAAGATTTGATATTTACAAACAAAATTTCAATATCGTACATAGAAACTGAGAACAATTTGGCTGATACTCGTATGTTAACAAAATCACTAGCGACTGCAAGATATAAGATGCTCAGAGAACAATGCAAAGTATTGTTAAAATACACATAGTTGTGTGGGTATTAATCTAGGAGGTGTGTCGGAATACAACCTCAATTCACAAAAATATGAGTACCTATAAATAATTATATAGCCATACAATAAAACAGTTACTGTATTATTAATTACACTGTTACCTGCTCCAACATAAGGTAGCTACTTTGCAACGACTTTTAAAAAATGTTGTATCTGTGCCGAGTACTGAAATGAAATGAAAATTTTTTATTCTATAAATAGGATGTCCGAATCACGGCATATAAAAAAAATAAGCTGGATGGATACGAAATTTCCTATCTGCCCCCTGAGAAGAAATGGCGAAATAGACCCAAGGCTCAAAGTCTCTTTTAAAGTCTACACATGATCTTGGTCAGATCATATGAAGACCATGTCTGAAATGGTCTTTTGAAGAAAGGACCACACAAATTTGAGAGGACCTGTCCAGTCAGTGCAAGCATTCGTGAGTAATCGAGTAGCTCAACTCAGAACTTAAGGAGCTCAACGGCTCGACGAACAATACTAAGGAAAGGACATTTGGGTAGGCCGCATAAAGTACTCAAAATGCCAGACTATCATTAAAACTAAATGAGAAAGAAAAAAATAGACCCACGTAGTGCTCACATTCACAATAATTGAAGTAATATAATAATATAATATAATAATAATAATATAATATATTAATAATATAATAATATAATAGTAATATAATATAATAACTTTTCAATTCAGTCAATTATTTTACATCAATCACTTAGTATGCCATAAGCTTAAAGCACCAAAAAAAAAATGGCGGTGTAGTGGAAAGATGAATATATTTACCTGTATACCAAAAAGATGCAGATATATTGCAAATTACGTCTTTTAAGAAATTTCTTTTAATGGGTCAGCATACAGATAGACATACAAACCTCATTTATGAGTGTATAAATAAACATAAATGACAATTCAAAACTCAAATATTTTGCTTACTTATAAATATGTATAAAGTTTTTCTTCAGGAGATCCTACTGATGGCCACGACGTCCACAACGCATGTTGTTATGTTATGTAAATAAGATTGTGACACCGGACACTGGTTGTTAAATGCAAAACCATTTAAATCTTTATAATATAAATTAATTTCAGATACTGAATGACATTTGACAGCCGATCTTGCCTTGAATAAAGTCCCACAGGGAATATAAAACATTATACGAGGTTAAATTAAGTTAGCTAGATAAACTCCGCACACGAGATGGGTATATTTATCTATACATGGTAAAAATCTAATGATCTCTTTTTAGGGGTCACCGACCGCTGATAGTGTACGTAGTTACTTGGAGTACCTACGAGTATAAGAGAAAATCAGTTTCTTTTGCTATCCTGTTATGATATCGATACCCTTCACGCCTGTGTAGTTTAGACGAAAAACGTTTTCTTTTTAAACTGATATTATTTACACTCTACATTTGGTCGTTGACACAAAATATAAAAAAAATACATTTTTTTTTTGTTTCAAAATCGATACACATCACGTCTGCGAAGTGTCGCTGACTAATTTAATTTGACCCTGTATATACTCGTACAAAATATTTTTACTGTGATTTTTATTGGGTATACATTTTTTTACACGTGCCAAAATATGAGTAATGAAGGCTAGCCAGCTGATAATTGCAGTTTGTGTTTTGAGATGGCGAATCTAACAAACTCAATTAATAATCTAATCGCTTCAAGGTAATTGACCATTATTCATATACTACAGCAATTTTATGTTATGGCATTCAGAGGAGATTAATTTCAAATTATAATGTGTGAATACCGTTTGTTTTTTACACGACTGCCCAAAAAAAGGAGTGTTATGTTTTCAGGGTTCATGTATGTTTGTGAGTTTCTATACTCCACCATAACTTCATAAACGGCTTAGCTGATATCAATGTATGTGGTATCGTTAGAAGCGTTGCGTTATCCCAGGTAACATAGGCTGGATGAAAATACAATATAATGGGAGAGCCATGGTTCATGACAAAAAACATTTTTTTTCATAAAAATGTTACTACTTATACTATCATCGTCTAGAGCTTACTTATTACATAACAAAAAAACACGACACGGAACACGGGTGGGTTTTAGTCAGTAAAAGTCTGACACATCCTCCCGCTCCGTCCAGAGCGGGAGAAGAAGGTATTTGATAATTTCCCAATCAAAATACAAAAAAGAAAAGACGGTCAAGACGCTTCCGACGATACCTCATGTGTCAAATTATGGTAAGTAGTTTAGAAGTTATGAGGGAACAGATGGCCATACTTAAATATTATACTGTAGAATTATCATTCCACAATAAATTTGTGGTATTATTCCTCCTTTTACATAAATCATTCGACCTCTTCTTAGAGGTTGTGCTGGCATATTTTTGGTCCCACTTTTGAATATTAGTTTGTATTTTTTTTCGTCAATCGTTTCAAACGTCAATTTTTTTCTTCCAGATTTTCGGACGTGCCTAAATTAAAAATGTGATTATTTTTTTCCTTTGAATAATATCGATATTTGATTACGATATGTAAATTTTGTTTACGAAACCTCATTTTCCAAACCCGTTGATCATTAACTCTAAGTCAAAGTGATGTGTATGTATGTATGTGTGCGTGCCTGCACGATCATGTTGTGTCGCTATGACAGTAATAAACTAGCATCCATTTGCAACGGTGGTTTTATTCGGTATCAGATAGATCACTGGCGACGAGTTACCCACGTTTATAAAAAAAATAAAGTTCGTGAGAAATGTCGAATATCATCGGAAATCTTACAAGTTTCGATCACGACGCCCAAGAGTGGCCTATATTTAAAGGTCGGCTACTACAGTACATAAAATTGAACAGTGTTAAAACCGAAAATAAAAGTGCTTTGTTATTAACCCATCTTTCGGACAACAGCTACCGCCTTGCACGGAACTTACTTCACCCTGATGTGCTCGAGGAAGTTAAGTTCGAGGATCTAGTTGGAAAATTAGACAAGCATTTCACGCCGAGGCGTTGTGTCTTTGCTGATAGAGAGAAGTTTTACGAGGCGAGGAGATCTGATGGCGAGAGCGTCGAAGAATGGGCGGCTCGTGTGAGAGGTTTAGCCGTTAACTGTGAGTTTGGTGAGGCATTGGATATGCTGCTGCGTGACCGTTTCATACTCGGGCTTGTACCGTGCCGGGAACGTGACCGGCTGTTTGAAGAGGATGCCAGCAAACTCACTTTTGCTAAGGCATTGGAGGTAGCTCAACAGGCTGCGTATGCGCGATTAGCTCGATCCGGGGCTGCTGCAGTAGTTGACACCACGGCGACAACCATCAAGGCCACGCAGATCAAGGAGGAACCTGTGTACCGGCTGAGCGGGCAGCGCGCGCGCGCCGATTATGTCGCGGCCACCCGCAGCGCGAACAATAGTTCCGAGGAGATTCGTCGGTGTACAGTGTGCGGTCTCAGAAACCACGACGCTGAAAAGTGTCGTTTTAAAAACTATCGGTGCCAAGTGTGTGGTGTGAAAGGCCATCTAAAGAAAATATGTAATGCTAAAAAGAGTGAATCACGTTTACATAGTTTGAACACGGAGAAAATAATTTCGGATCAAAGTGACTGCGAGGAATGCGAGTTATTTAACGTGAGGTATGTTAGTAACACGCCTATATTAATAAATGTTTTGATTGATTCAGTAGGATTAGATATGGAGTTGGATTCGGGATCGGGGGCTAGTGTAATTTCCGAAACGCTTTACATGAAATATTTTTCTGATCGAATTCTGATAAAATCCAACCTAAAAATGTGTCTTTATAATGGCCATAAAATCACGCCCCAGGGATATTTTCAAGGTCGAATTACGTACATAAATAATACCCATGACATTAAAATATTTGTATTGTCGAACGGAGGTCCTCCGTTACTGGGACGAGATTTTATGTCGAAGTTTAGGATATATTTTACTTCAGATATCAATAACATCCAAACTCAGTCTATAACTGAATCCGACACGAAAGAAGTGCAGCAACTGTTATCTAAATACTCAGACTTGTTTACTGACGAACTAGGTAGGTTCAACAAATTTAAAGTGAAACTTATTTTAAAAGAAGGCACCCAACCAAAAATTTTTAAGCCACGTTCTGTACCCTTCGCTTTAAAGGAAAAGGTGGAAGAGGAGATCGATAGACTTATAGGTTTAGGGATATTAAAACCAGTTAAATTTCCTAAATACGGAACCCCTATTGTCCCAGTACTAAAGGAAAACGGGAAGGTTAAGATAGCCGGTGATTATTCTATAACATTAAATAAAGATTTAGAAATAGATAAATACCCAATGCCTAGAATAGAAGAGGTTTTTGCCAAGTTAGGTGGAGGGGAGTGTTACAGCAAAATAGACCTAAGTAACGCTTATAACCAATTTGTCTTGGAGGAATCGTCGCAAGAGCTGACTGCGATAAGTACATCGAAAGGTTTTTTCAAATATACGCGACTAGTATATGGTTTAGCAAACGCCCCAGCCATTTTTCAAAGAGCGATGGAAGCTTTATTAATTGGCATAGAAGGTGTTAGCATATGGTTGGATGACGTTTGTGTAACTGCGCCGACTAGACAATTACATTTTCACAGGCTAAACCAAGTACTAAATAGATTAAAAGGAGCCGGCTTAAAATTACATAAAGAAAAATGTTGTTTTCTTCAGAATAATGTCACTTATCTAGGCTACATTATAGATAGACATGGATTACGAACCTGTCCCAAAAAAACAGAAGCTATAACAAATGCGCCGCGGCCAACAAATGTCACAGAAGTGAAGCGATTTATAGGATTAATTAACTATTACCGTAGTTTTATACCGAATGCATCCGCTAAGTTGCACCCGCTGCATGAATTACTGTGTAAAGGCGCGCAATGGGAGTGGGGTGAACGTCACGAACGTGCATTAAATAGTGTAAAGATCGAGCTATCTTCAGAAAGAGTGCTAGCTCATTTTGATCCCGCAGCACAGTTGGTATTGACAGTGGACGCCGGGCCGGCCGGTTTAGGCGCGGTGCTGTCGCAGCGCGATAATGAGCGCGCGAATCTCGAGCGACCGCTGGCATTTGCCTCAAGGTCATTGTCCAAAAGTGAAAAAAACTACAGTCAGATTCAGAAGGAGGCGACAGCCATTATTTTTGCTGTGAAATATTTTCACCAATATCTGTATGGACGTCAGGAACCGTTCATTCTCAAGACTGATCATCGTCCTTTACTTTCAATATTCGGGAAGAAAACAGGTATTTCAGTTATGGCAGCATCGAGGCTACAGCGATATGCGATAATATTGTCTGCATATAACTATAACGTCCAATATATTAAAAGTGAAAATAATGTCGCGGCGGATTATTTGTCACGCGCGCCTTTAATAGAATCTGACTGTAGAATGGAAGGACAAAATGATCTGTCTTTCCTCAATTTCTTAGATGCTAACGTCGCCCCGCTAACATTTAACGATATCAAAACAGAAACTAGTAAGGACGAAATTTTACAAATAGTTATTAAATACGTGCAGAACGGCTGGCCGCGTAAAATAAATTGTAAACTGGTTCAGCCCTATTTCAATTGCAAAACAGATTTAGAGGTTGAAAACGGATGTATTTTTCGAGGTCACAGAGTTGTGATACCAGCGGTGTACCGAAATAGGTTATTACAAGAACTACATTCGGGCCATTTCGGCGTGGTAAAAACAAAGAGTGTAGCTCGTGGTAGATTTTGGTGGCCATCGATCGATAAGGACATAGAGGAATGGGTGGGCGCGTGCTACACGTGCGCCGGCACACGCGCTGCGCCGCCGCGCGCGCCCCCCGCGCCCTGGCCGCGCGACTCGACTCCGTGGCGACGCTTGCATATTGACTACATGACTATAAATCAGAATGTATATTTGATCGTCGTAGATTCATATAGCAAATGGTTGGAGTGTTTACATATGAGTTGCGGTACTTCAAGTCGGGCGCTTATATCAAAATTAAAGGAATTGTTTTCTAGGTTCGGTATACCGAGGGTCATAGTTTCCGATAATGATGTAAAAATTAAGTCGAATGAATTTAAACATTTTTGTGAAATGAATGGTATCCGATATATAACGTCCCCAATTTATCACCCTTCCAGTAACGGACAGGCCGAAAATTCTGTAAAGACATGCAAGAAAATGATAAAATGTATTATTAGCGATAACAGTCAGCAAAATGTGATTAACGAAAAACTGTTAGGATTTTTATTTGATTACCGCAACACACCACATTGTGCAACGGGCGAATGCCCAGCAAAGCTTATGTTTAGCCGAAATATAACATCTAGGCTGGACCTGTTACAAGAAAATAGACAAAACAACGAAAAAGATAATAACAATTTAAAAACTAAAAGAACATTAATCATAGGCGATACGGTATGGTTAAAATGGTACATAGCTAGGAAAGAGATATGGATTTTGGGTAAAATAATTAAAATAATAGGTAGTCGCATGTACGAAATATTACTAAAGGATTACAATGTAAACTGCAGAAGGCATATTGACCAGATAAGGAAATATACAGGTACGACGAACGGCGCACGTGCTGATGTTGTGAGCCCCGCGCGGTCAGCGTTGCCGCGCCCGCACTCCCCGCCGGCGGCGGAGGCGCAGCCGCCACAAACATTACCTTCTGTTAATGAACCGCAGGCTATAGAGGGCGAGGAAAATGATGGTGGGGAGGAGGATGAGTGGGCTGAGGCTCAAAGTGAAATTGATGCTAACGATCATAATAATGCTGAGACCAATCAAGGAGTAGCCGAGGATCGTGGCGATCGTTCTTTTGAACCACAGCCTACAAGACCAACTCGTAGTTGTAGACGTAAGATTAATTATAAGGTTTAAATTGTGATTGAATCGCACACCACGCATCTGAATATCTGGATTCAGTAAGTAAAGAACACGCACTTAAACGGTACGCGGTAAATGTGTCTATATTTGATAATAATGAATGAAGTAGGGTGCGCAGTGTGCGACCAGCCGAATGTGTCGGCCTCTTGATGTTTGTAGTTATTTAAGTAAAATTATTATACATACCTACTTAATGTTAAGTTCTTTATTTTTGGAAATAGTGTCAGAGGAGTGATGTGTATGTATGTATGTGTGCGTGCCTGCACGATCATGTTGTGTCGCTATGACAGTAATAAACTAGCATCCATTTGCAACGGTGGTTTTATTCGGTATCAGATAGATCAAAATCAAAATCAAATTATTCATTTCAAATAGGCAAAGGCACTTTTGAACGTCAAAATTTACAAAAAAAAAATAGAATTGATTCTAGTTGCCCCTTCCAAAAGGTAGTTTCGTATGGAGAAGAATGGGCAAGAAACTCCACCGTTACTCTTTTGAAATGTTTTACAAAATTTTTTATAGGTACATTGTATAATTATATAATATATGTAATGTATATAGGAATATCAATATCACGGCGAACTGGTAAGATCGTTGTTCTACTACACCAGCATTTTTGGCTTTAACCGCGCGGGCAGAGCAGGTTTGCGACCATCTTCATCGAGGCGTAGTGGTTTATTATGGCGCCGCAATAGTGCGGATCACCCGCACTATTGCGGCGCCTGTTGTTCCTGACCTGGCTAAGCTGTGCATGACCAGGGTGGCTTCCAGATACATATTTCAACCATTACCTACCTATTATTTTGAACCTCTTATCCTTAACTTGTTAACTACTAGCGCATAACCAAAGTTATTTAACTAGGCTTTGAATGAATCTGTACTATGCTTTAAAGCTTACCGTCGCGTTTGAGGGTAAATTGTCTTCGAATCGAATCATTTAATCGTACCTGGGGGGAAGTTTAGGGGTCCACTAGGGCCGATGCCTCTCGGGGTCGTGAGAAAGTCCGAAAGGGATACCGAGGCCCCTAGCAACACAGGCAACGTACGGAACACGGGTGGGTTTTAGTCAGTAAGAGTCTGACACACCCTCCCGCTCCGCCCAGAATGGGAGAAGTTATTTGATAATTTCCCAACCAAAAAAAGAGGGGGTATTCTCATCAATCCTAAAACGCAACATAAGTTTTCTCCTAAATTCTTTATTATTCACGTCGAGAGCATCTGAAACTACAATCTTGGTTACGTGTATTTTTTTTTCTCATAAAATTTTTACTCTCTGTTTTATATTCCTTTTTATATATTCTAAAATCATAATCTGATTTTCGAAAAGATACTTTTTTTTCAAGTGGTTTCGTGGAAAAAACTTATAAATGCTTTATGAAAACAAGGAGGAATAATATCAAAAAAGTATTATGGAATGATAATTCTACAATACATACCGGTCAAATTCATAACCCCCCCTATGCGTCACCGTAGTTGGTTAAAAATACGGATTAGAGGATTACTTCAAAAAAGGTGAAATCATATTTTGAGCATGACAGCACGCCAATGATGGTTCATAGCTTATTGTGACAATTTTTTTCTGATGGTGGTGCGCTTCGCCTCGATCTCGTTTGACGGAAAGCAACACATGAGGTCTACAATAGAATGAGCGTACCCAGAAGATGTGGCGTTCACTCTTGCTTAACCACTTGCACCTATAATCTGTCAGCCTTCAGACTAATAGATTTTAGGTGGAAGGGATTACAGACGCTGGCAGCGACTTCCACACGTTTAATTTATAAACAGAAGGGGATACAAATGGCCTACCAGATGGTATGTTATCACAGCCGCCTGTGTAAGAAAGAAAGAAGAAACAAAATAAGTGCGTGTTCCTTGGTCAGTGGTAATTGGTATGAATTTATCCCAAAAACAAACTTAACCCTGTCGTAAAAAAAAACATGTTCTCCCATAGTTCGATATACGCTGCGGTCAACTCTCCAACCGCAAATGTAAGTTTGTAATCGAAAAATATATTTTTTTATGTGATAAAACTACACATTACCAATATTTGGAGACCTTGCTTTTTGATAAATTTCTTGATTCTAGATCAGCGGGAAGTACTCGTACGTAGTAGTAAGAAGTAAGTAGAAATAAGAAGTATAGATGTGCTGATCGCTCGCGTTCCGTTGTATGTTCATTGATGAAATTCGCGCACTAAGACGGCGCCTGATGTAGCTGCGCGGTACGTAGTCCAGTAAATAAGCCGGAAAATACTGTATAATCTGGAAAAGTTGATAATCAGCTCTGATTTCAATTTTTTTTGTTTGTAACCTGTTCTATAGACCCTCAAGAACATCCATCACCACTAACATCTGCCTTTTATTAGTTTTATTAGGGTAGTTTTTCCCGCCCCAAAGCATCCCCAATAGTAAAGCAACAAAAAAAAAATAAAATTCACAATTCAAAAATTCAAAATAATATTAATTTAAAAATTCAAAATAAAAAAATTAAAAACTCAAAAAAAAAAATATTCACCTCGGAAATCGTTTCTCGGGGGTTTTCGGGGTCGCTGATTACGAATCCGAGGTGAAAATCGAGTAAAGGTGGTAGCACCCTGGATTTTTTTACGAAAATCGACCCAATTTTTTTCATTTATCACAGCAAGGTAATTAATAATGGTGATGAATGTTCCTAAAGGTCTAAAAAGTACGTACAAACAAAAATTTTTGAAATTGGAGCTGCTTATCAACTTTTTCACATTTTCTGGCTTATTAAGTGGACTAACGGGTTGGATGAAGGATGAATACTCTCGATTTCATATTTTTCAAAGTAGTGTAGCACAGCCACTTAGAAACAGACTACAACCAACCTAATAAAATAATTGTCAATAAAAAATTTCATAACCACTTACAATTAAGTCGAACATTGTTTATTATAACAATCACAGTTCTATTATTGTTTCCCGATGAACAATAGGAAGATGTTAATTTATAGTCTTGACTAAGTTTTTTTTTTATATAGAAACAATCATGATTAATAAAAAACTACTACGTTTAATAAGGAAATATTGCCATCATCACAACGATCGGAGTATTAAATTTATTTGTATTTGTCACGCAATGCAATAACTCGTATAACACGTGACAGTAGGCCATACGTCAGTGGTAACAAATATAATATAACCTCGCCTCTTAAGCTAGGGTCACTTTAAAACGTCAGACGCTACTGACAGCGTGTGGTGACGTCATGACGGACGACCGACACGCCGCCGGTTCCCAAAATGGTCATTGCCGCCGCCGCCACTGCCGTCACAGCTGTCCATCGCGGGTGGCGTGTGAGGGAGACCTCAGCTGTGTGTTTACGAACATAACTACTCGTCGTCGGATGCTGTAGGCGTATGGTCAACATCGTCGGTCGCTGTCGGCGTGTGGTCAACGTCGTCGGTCGCTGTCGGCGTGTGGTCAGATAAACCGCAGCCTTACTCTATTGAAACTCCGTACTACGCTAAGCCAGGTCAAGGTCCAAGTGTTACTACACAATGGCGGTTGACTGTACCTAGATCGTATTGTGACACTCGCTATCCAGATAGAAAAATGTCTTATGCTGGTCATTATACTAAAGAAGAAGAAGAGCAGTCAGTGGTGGCAAAATAATAATAACCTCGTATAAATGTTTGAACTCCCTGACTACAACTTAAGGCTCCTACATACCGGCGCGACTTGTCGCGCGACGCGACGCGACACAAAGACACCGCGTGTAGCGCTACAAGCGGTGCCTTTGTGTCGCGACGCGTCGCGCGACAAGTCGCGCCAGTATGTAGGAGCCTTTATATGTATTCAGAATTAAGGACTAATAAAAGAGGTGGGGGTGTGCTATTGTATTTACATAAAGGCTCCCGCAGACAGACGTGACGCGACACTAGTAGCTCAATGTCGATGAAAACTTTATGGAATGTACCGCGCTGCGCGTCGCGCTACCTGTCGTGCCCGCGATATTACTGCCAGCCAGTCTGCACGAGCCTTAAGTCTGCATCTTTTAAGAGATATAGTAACTTGTGTACACAGGAGTTTGAATTTGTGGCCTGCGAGTTGAGTACCTATAAATAATCTTAAATTCGGAATATGTGCCGGGTACAGACCGCCCAGACTGGAGCAGTGGTGGCCCAGTGGTAACGGCCGCGACTTACGAGTTGTAGGTCGTAGGTTCGAACCCGGACAGGCGCTTTACTTTGTGTAAATTATATCATCACCACTGCTCTCAAAACGGTGAAGGAAACCATCGTGAGGAAACTGGCATGTCCTAGAACCAAAAAAAAATCGAAGTCTTGTGACATCTACCACCCCGCACTGGGCCCGCGTGGTGGATTACGGCCCACTCCCTCTCACAGAGAGGAGGCCTGTGTCCCAGCAGTGGGAATATTATAGGCTGATTATGTATGTCTGTCTGTATGTATGTACCGACCGCCCGACACATCCAAACATCGATTTATAAAGAAATTATTGTCTTTAATAGCGAAATATCGTATAAAACAGGGTTATGTAATAATGTAAAACTCTGTGACCCTGTGGTAAAACAATATTTATTTATATTCTCTGTGCACCCTTTTTTATTCGGGAAATTACATAACTTCTCCCGCTCTGGGTGGGGCGCGAGCGTGTCAGATTCTTATTGACTAAAACCCACCCGTGTTCCTTCCGGGATTTATTAATGGCGTTAATTCTTATACATGCATCGAAAAATGCGGTGACAGAATTTTAATTCATGTATAGATCACGTGTTTATTTGCAATGCTAGTGCGTATAATATTAATACATCTGTTGTAAACACTTCACCGGATGATCACTGCATAACCGGCTGTCCAATAATGAGCGTGCTATACAAGAATGACTCACGCTCTCCCAGTCTATTATTATCTAAGATAGATAATCGCCGAGTGCACAGTGAATTAAATAAAATCGACTGGAATATTCTCCTTCAATACGAATGCCCAAATGAAATAGTTAAGTACCTACATACTCGTACATACTAGCTTCAATAATGTTTACGACAAATGTAAATTCACAATGAGTAAAAGCAGTTTCAGTAAACGTAATACATGTGTCAATGATAAAACCCAACACCGGTCGAAGTGGTGGTGCTTGGGGGAGGCCTATGCCCAGCAGTGGACGTCTTTCGGCTGAAACGATGATGATGATGATGATTTGGCCCAAAGATGAAAATAACCCGCAAAAAGAT
Organism: Atethmia centrago; assembly: GCA_905333075.3. Classification (NCBI taxonomy): domain Eukaryota; kingdom Metazoa; phylum Arthropoda; class Insecta; order Lepidoptera; family Noctuidae; genus Atethmia; species Atethmia centrago. Next base: position 23,715,939 of record HG995387.1, on the reverse strand, counting down.
TGTAATACAATAGATATAGAAATAACACAAACAAATACACAAATTACATTAGAAATAAACAAATAACGACAGATAATACTCAGAATTTAAAAAATAGCATAACATTTGGAGCATTGTGAATAGTTTAACTGGAAAAATTATGCAATGTACTGAACACGTTTTACTTATAACTTTTCGAACGAATCCATCAACATTGACAACACTTTCATGATTGAATTTAATTATAATATTAAGAACCTAAGCAACTCTTGCGATGTGCCTTTTTTAGACAAATTTACGTATGAGATACATCCTGATAGGTCGATAAGAGTGAAACCTGCACGAGAAGATTCGATTGAACGAATCATCAAGCAAATGAACGGTAGGAAAAGCCCAAGTTATCACGGGATACGTGCTGAAAATGTTAAGTATACTTCAGCTAAACTAATCCCAGTTATTACATTTAATCAATTGCTGCTTGTAGACTGGTATATATCCCGACCTTTTAAAGATAGGGGCGATACGTCCAATACAGAAAAAGGGCTCACGTCATAACGTCAATAATTCTCGCCCTATCACTATATTGTCTTGTATAGATAAGATCTTAGAACGTTAAATTGGTAATTATATAAATAACTTCTTGCAAACACATGGAATAATCAACAATAAACCAAATTGATTTTACACAAACAAGAGTACTACACAATTATTACGAGAATTTGCTGATAAAGTCAATCAACAGTTAAATGATAACAAAAAACATGTCTTGACACTTTTTATAGATTTTAGCAAAGCATTCGATATGCTACGTTGTGATACACTTTTTGACAAGTTGTCACAAAATGGAATACAAAGGCAACTATTAGAACTATTAAAAAAATATCATACTAACAGATAAAACACGGTTAAAATACAAAATTAATATAGAAAAAAGCTTCCATCCACACAAGGAACAGCCCAGGGTTCAATTACAGGTCCGACAGAATACTTACTTTATGTTAAAGCTTGATTTTAGTGACTTTCAAATTTAGTATTACGCCTTCATAATTATTGTAATGCAAGTAAGTTATGCAAAAAATGTATGTTAAACTAGAAACTCAAACTCAAACTCAAAGCATTTATTTCAATTAAACCATTTACAGGCACTTTTGAATTGTCAAGGAGTCGGTCAGTTAGAAATATGAAGCTAGTTGCCCATTCCAAAGCGTAGTAGGTACCTATGGAGAAGAACGGGCAAGAAACTCCATGGACACTCTTTTAAATTAAATTGATACATAAAGATTAGTACAAAAATAATGTTGAAATCATAACTAAATGTGAGGACGATGTAAAATAAAAAACGCGTCCATAGTAGAAAAAGAAACAAAAACAATTTCTAAATAAAATAAATACAAATAAGCCGAGGACGCTGAGAGGTGACCAGTCCCAACTGACGGCGCCCGTTCACGAGCATGACGCATGGATCAGCACCATTTAGCTCAACATTTTTGAAGGGAGCTAAATGATCCAACACAACCCATACACATCAATTCTATATGTGAATATTTAAGAATTGCGTTGCGCTCTCGGGGCGCATACGTGGCGCATTCGTGGCGGACACGTTGCGCACTCGTAGCGACCTCGTCAAACAATCGCCTCGCCGGAAACACGCTCACAAATCGCCAATCTGATAAGGACTTTTGGCCTCTTTCTTACGATAACCTTTTCTTCCCCTGAACAGAGATGCCGACTACCGCCACCTGATCCAGTGCGACGCAAGAATCTACAGCCTCGTCTTCGTCCTGCTCCACTACTGCCTGCCGATCCTGATTCCTGTCATCCGAGCGACCCGAGCCGTCTTATTAGTTATTATCTCTTAAAAATGTGTTCTTTGATTTAGCACTAAAGTTGATTATAAAGACTTCTGAATAATAAAAATAGCTTTTATTTAAAAATAAACTGAAATAACCGAAAAACCCGGAAAACCAGTTTTGTGATGAAATAAGAATCGTCAAACACAATATTTGGTATGGAAGAATTTTAACGCGCGGTCCGATTAACTCGAAACCCAGTATTTATACTTAAGACGCTGACAACACATAAACCGCGGTCACTGTCAAATTCCATAGAAAAGAAAGAGAAGCGCGATGACACAACGCTTGTAATTTATTGCAAAATATGAAGTAATTATCTATTTACTCAAAATTGAGTTAAGTAATCTAAAATAAAAAACAACCAAGTTCCGCATTGAAATAAGACGTTCTTGTTATTAATTAAATACGTTGATATTTGATACAGATATTTTGGATTAGAACTCAAAGTAAGAGGTTAGTTTAACGTTCGTTTGTATCGAGATTTTGTTTTCAAAACGTGTTTTGGTAACAACCAGGTTCTGGGGAATATGTGCAAAATTAACATATATTTTTTTCACTACCACAAACTATACAGATTTGGCAATTTTTTTTCGTAAGCGAAGCCTATTTTGTTCAATTGGGTCTTATGAGCGCCTTAAGACTAAAAATAAAGAATAACGTACCGTGATACACGTTATTCTTTATTTTTAAAGGGATAGTCAGTTTTACAAGAGAGGATTTTACTGCGTAGATTGATTAGATCAAAAATTGGTATAAAAAACTACTAGTCAAATAAATAACGGAAATGTTTTAGAGGATTTAAAATAATTAACCTCTTCGTGAGTGAAAAGGGGATAAGGATTATTTGAAAAAAAAAAATATAGGGAAAGGTTTGAAATCCACGCGAACGAAGTCGCGGGCAAAGTGCTGACTGACTGAGATCAGAAATTTAGCACAAGTTCTTTTACAACGTAGGCGAGCTCTGATAAGGGTTTTTCGGAAACTCGACCTATAAAGAAGTGAAAAGATCTTAATTTAAAAAAATCTTATTTCTTGAGTTAATAAATTTGAAACTTGGCAGGAATGCACTTAGAAATAAAGTTTGTCATTGACAGTTTTTTTAATACATCCCCTAATCCCCTTTAGATGGTCCTAAAAGGGGATTGGGGCGTGTCAAAGATTATATGGAAACATTTAAATGCGCGGTTCGATGATTTTTTTTTTTTTTTTTTTTTGTGTATGGCATCTCGTAGTTGACCTTGAGAGGTCGTGACTACTTAACCGGACTTTCCTGTGGCTGCCTTAAGCGAACTCAAAGCCTCCAGCCAGGGGCGAATTACTTATAGTACTAAGCGACTGCACGCTAAGGGCACCCCCTGTGGGGTACGGACCTCGGCTTAGGGCGTCGCTGGGGGGAGGACAGCAAGATGGGACAGGCTGGATCTGGTTAATATTATTATTATTAATCGGGGAATTTAAAGCTACAGGCTCAGCTGCGGCGCGGGCTGGCACTTCTTCGAGCAAGGGTCGGGGGGGACAATTACGTCGGGGTTTACGCGAGGGACCTCGGCGGCGAGGTCGGAACGTAGGTCGGTGTGTTTTGTGCACTGTACTCGTTGCCCTATTGCTTTCCTGGAGGAGGGTAATGGGGTCATCGGGGTCGGAGAGGGTATGCCTTGGACGGCGAATAGAGCTAATGGAGGAGGGCCTATAACTGGCGGCCTGCACAACCAGAGGGTTGCGGTGGGCGGAGTCGAAGAAGCGCTTCGTGATGCGCTTCATGAACTGCTTGATGGTGGGGATTCTAAGATCGAGATGGAGGATCTCGTTTCGGACGAACCAGGGGGCTCCCGTTGCCTTTCGGAGGAAACGGTTTTGGAGGGACTGCATCCTGTGGATGTGGTGGGGTTTAGCGTGTGCGAAGACTGCACAGGCATAAGTCATGATGGGACGGATGCACGCTGTGTAAATACGCAATTTGCCCTTAAGGGACAATTTGCTGCGCGCATTTAGGACGGAGTGAAGTCTACCGAGAGCAAAAGCGGCACGCGAACGCACCTGCTTGATGTGCTCTGAGAACGAGAGATGGTGGTCAAGGGTCACGCCTAGGTATTTGGCTCGCTTCTCCCAAGGGATAGGCTTGCCGAACATGGTGAGCGGTCGGGGGGCGATGAGGTTTTTACGCTGTTTGGTGAAGAGAACAGCCTGACTTTTGTCGGGATTGACCTCGATTCTCCACTTTCTAAACCAAGCGCCAAGCTTGTTGACCTCGGTCTGGAGAGTGCGAGATATGTGGTCGTGGACTAACCCGGTGTAGTAGATGGCCGTGTCGTCTGCGAACAGAGCCAACTGCGCCTTTCTACTTTTCGGGATGTCGCTGGTGAAGAGAGTGAAAATGAGAGGGGATAGTACAGAGCCCTGAGGGACGCCTGCACGGATAGGGTGAGGGGAGGATAGCGCTCCTTCGATGCGATAGCGGAAGGTGCGGTTCGACAAGAAGTCTCGTAAGATGAGCACGAGACGATCGGGCACACCGAGTTTGTAGAGCTTATATAATAAGCCGTTGTGCCAGACCTTGTCGAACGCTTTCGCTATATCGAAGAATACAGCACCGGTCGTAAGACCACGTTGAAAGCCGTGGCTTATGTGTTCAACGATGCGGTGGACCTGTTGGACGCAAGAATGTTGGGCTCTAAAGCCGAACTGCTGGTCGGGGATGAGGCCCTTTGTTTCCGCAAAAACTCTGAGGCGCTTTAAGATAAGCCTCTCATAGATTTTGCCGAAGACATTGAGCAGACTGATGGGCCGGTAGCTGGTGGGCTCCGTTTTCGGCTTACCGGGCTTCGGTATGCCGATGACGGTGGCCTTCTTCCACTCTTGTGGGAAGATGTTATTGCTCAGGGCTCCATTGAAGATGGTGGCCATGAGCATTATGAGGTGAGCGGGGAACAGTTGGAGCACCCTATTGGTGATTCCGTCTGAGCCGGGGGCTTTGCGAGGTTTTAGACCCTTGATGATATCATGCACTTCGTCTGGAGTGACGGGAGGCAGAGGATAGTCAGGGTCTTCAACGGGCGGGAGGGAGGCTCTACGTTCGACTTCCGCGTCGACCTGGGACAGGTGAGCTTGGTCTACTGGTTGAGAGCTAGGTGAGCATTGAGCCTCAAGACTATCGGCTAGGCATTCTGCCTTGTCGACGTCATCGAAAGCGATGGTCTTGTCGGGGCGCACCAGGGGGGGCATTGAGACGACTTCGTCGGATTTGAGTTTCCTCTGAAGGTCCCAGAACGCTCGGTGAGTGGGCTCTAGCTCGCTCAGCATCTTGTCCCATCCAGCGTCACGCAGCTCCGATAGGCGTGTCTTTACAGATCTCTGTAAATAGCGCATATGGGCTTTGTTCGCGTGGTTGGGAAAGTTACTGTACGCACGGACAGCCGCGTTCTTCTCATTCAACAGTTCGCGTACATCGTCCGGGAGCTTCCAGCGATGGTCGTCCATCGCCGGAACCTCCCTTGAACAGTCGTTCAGGACTGATTGTACGTGCACTGTGAATGAGTCGATCGCGGCTGTCGTGTCAGCGATAGAGTCGAAGTGGTCGGGAATGGAGTCTAGTCGGGGACCTAACGTGGTGGATTTCAGGCAGTCGCTTACTTTCCTCCAGTCTGTAACTAACTTGGTGAGAGGGGGTCTATCAGGGTCATGGAGACCTAGGCGTGGTGCCAGCTTTACAACAACTGGACGGTGGTCAGAGGAGAGTTCGTCAAGCGCCTCTATAGAGTCCAACCGTAGGTTGATACTCTTCAGAAGCGCTATGTCAAGTACGTCGGGGGTTTGGTTAGGGTCGTGGGGAAAGTGAGTGGGAGTCATCGGGGCGATGATGTCGAAGTTGAGGATGGGACATAGGTCAAACAGGTGTCTGCCTCTGGTGGAGGTCCTGGTGCTGTTCCAAGCATGATGTTTGGCGTTGAGATCGCCCGCTATGATAACGGAGTCACTCAGGCCAAGTAGGATGGAAAGGTCGTCAGAGAGGGGGGGAAGGGCTAACTCCGATGAGGAACCGGGGGGAACATAGGCCGATACAATGGTGATCGGTTGATGGCCAGTCATGCCTAGCTTGCATATGGACACTTCTAAACGCGAGAGAGGGGGCGGGTCCATTGGGATGCAGTGGAGGGTTGATCTGAAATAAATTAGGGTGCCGCCCCTGTGACATCTAGTCCTGTCATTGCGAACTATACGATAGTTGGCAATTGACGGGTTTCGACGGCTGGGCTTTAAGAATGTTTCCTGTAATAGGAGAATATCAATTTGGTGGTCGCGGAGGAAAGCAGCGATTTCATCTCGCTGGTTAATCATGCCATTGGCATTGAAGAAACCTAACTTTAGGGATCGGGGTTTGGTACGTGCTTTTGGATGTAAATCCATTATTTGGGTTTCGCGAAGTTCTCCAGGGCTTGCGTAATCTCTGGATACGCGTGGAATATACGCTGTATCTGAGCGAGATCGCAGGAATTACGGGCGGCAACGAGCTCGTTGGCCATTTTGCGCGCGCGGGGTGTGAAAAATAACGAAAAAGTCCCAGAGATCACGCTGAATGGATCAATTGGGATGGACGGGCCAACCACCGGGGTGGTTGGAGCGGCGACGGGCCGTGGCGCAGCGGTTGCGGCAGCGGCCATGGGAGCGGGGGCGGGTTTCGCGGGTTGAATAGGCGCGGAAACGCGGATGCGGGGGTCCATCAGCGGTCTGATGGGAGGCGGGGTGGGTCTGGGCTGAACCATAGCAGGGAACGCCTGCTGATGGTTCATCGCATTCCATGGGCTAGGCCTTTGCGGGCTAAGCCACAGGGGGAGTTGAGGGAATGTCTGTGATGGGGGGGGGGAAGAACCCATATGATGGGCACTCTCTCTGCTGGCGGGCGTCTGCACGTTTCACCAGTTTTGATGAGGACGTCTTGGGGGCCATACGACAGCCCCGGTAGTTTGCCGGGTGTCCAGCCTCACCGCACAGTACGCAGCTGGGCGGCTCGGTGCACAGAGACCGGTCTTTAGGGCGGGGGCAGTCCGAAGTGCCATGCTCCCCCAGGCACTTGACGCACCTGGGAGTCGCATGGCAGTTCTTCTGCGCATGCCCGTATAACTGGCAACGGTGACATTGCCCGACGACGCCGCTCTTCCGGGGCTTCTCGATGACGAGGCCCGTGAGATGGCAAATAGAGGAAACTTTGTGGATAGGGTGATGCCCTTCGAACGGGGGGCATACGACAAGGATCATGTCGTAAGCCGAGCCCCCCCTGGCGCGGTGCATGCGGTGCACCTCGTCCACGGGGACGCCTTGAGACTCAAGGTCGGCCTTGATGTCGGCTGTGGGGATTTCTTTCGGGATCCTACGGATCACCACGCGGATCTGTCGTTCCTCGGGGAGCGAGTAGGTGTGGTATGACACACCTCTCGCCCGGAGGACTCTGGTTAGGTCCCTATAATCGCGGGACGTAGGGACTGTAATCCTAATGCCCTGTTGGGTCGCGGTGGCTTTAGAGAAGCCGATTTTTTGTTCGACGCACCATTTTGATACGTCCAACCATCTTGTTTTGTCCTGCAAGATTACAGGAGGGGGAGGGGGGATCTTTTTTGGGGCCGGAGTGGCCGGAGTGTCCTTAGCGGACGAAGCGGTCGGGGTGGGGTGGTTCGATGAACTTGAAACTCGGTATTTATACTTAAGACGCTGACAACACCTCAACCTCGGTCACTGTCAGATTTCATAGAAAAGAACGAGAAGCGCGATGACACAACGCTTGTAATTTATTGCAAAATGAAGCAATTCTATTTACTCAACATTGAGTTGAGTAATCGAAAATAAAAAACAACGAAGTTCTGCATACAAATAATACGTAATGTATGTTGATACTTAGTACAGATAGATAGAACAAACAGAACAGATACAGACACAGACACAGACAGACAGATACACAGATATTTTGGATTGAAACTCAAGGTGAGAGGTTAGTTTAACGTTAGTTTGTATGGAGTTTTCTTTTTCAAAACGTATTTTAGTAACAAACAAGTTCTTAGAAATATGTTCAAAATTAACATACACAATTATATTCTTTTTTATTTTTTCCGCTTTCACAAACTATACAGATTTGGCAATTTCTTTTCTCAAGACAAGCCTATTTTGGTTATTTGCCTATTGTCAGCGCCTCAAGATAGAGAATATAATAAAAAGACATTTGGATGATATTTAGCACACATAATATGTTAAATCCAGGTTATAAAATATAAAACTATATTATAATTTATAACCTGGATTAATAAATAGGGTACTTTTAATCTCAGTAGTACGTTCCCGTGAGATTTTCCCAACATCCACGCGGGCGAAGCCGCGGGCAAAAGCTAGTTTCTTATAAACAATATCCGCTTTTGTAACAAGTTTCCGAAGTCGGTTACAGAACTTAACGATGAAAAGTGCAAAACCCACATCAAACGTGTCCTTATCAAAAAAGCACAATTATTATTCGATTAAAGACTAAGTTGAAGACAAGGAAGTTAGGCAATAATTCCTACTGCACATGTGGCTTCCCTGGTACCTCATAAACGGCATAACTATGCAAGTGTCTATTAACTGCTCCCAAATTACGATTTTATTTTTATTTATTTTATTTTACTTTATTTTTAGGGTTCCATACCTCAAAATGAAAAACAGAACCTTATACGAATCCAAGTAGATTCGTAGTAAATCGGCTGTGACGTTCGGATAGACAAACAGACATACGAGTGATCCTATACGCACCTCAACTCAGCCTATAACAGTCCACTGCTGGACATAGGCCTCCCCAGGCTGCGCCACAACACCCTGTCCACCGCCTTCCGCATCCAGTCTGTCCCAGCCACCTTTTTAAGGTCGTCGGTCCATCTAGCGTACACTACGCTTGCCGATACGCGGTCTCCACTCTAGGACTCGTCTGCTCCACCGGCCATCGGTTCTTCGACAAATATGGCCAGCCCACTGCCACTTCACCTTGCTTACTCTACAGGCTATGTCGGTTACTCTGATTTTCTTCCGGATAACTTCATTTCTGATCTTATCCTTCAAAGAACCTCCGAGCATAGCCCGCTCCATGGCACGCTGAGCGACCTTGAGTTTATGGAGCAGCCTGACTGTAAATGTCCACCTCCACGCACCACGCATTTTGACATTTGATTTTTGACATTTCATAAGTGCCATTGTAGGTTTATGTGAAATAAAATATTTATTTTAAGATTATAATTTCATGCTGTCGCGTCCCGCCGTAGGTCGCATCCCACCGCAGTATCCTCCAGCGCGCTCTTTAATATCGCAGAGAGAAACCCTGCCTCACCGTCTGCGTCCGCCGATGTTCGAAAGCCTAACATTTCATCTCGAAGGCTGCCGAAGCATCCCTCATAATAATCCCTTGCTGTGCCGTGTCGCCAGTGGTACAGGCCCTAAGTCAGCCATAATTTTGCCTCTCAATACGAGTTTCTTTTTAGCTTGCTAATGAACTAAGTTATGCAAGTCTTGACCGCGATCCTTTACGCAAGTTATGCATCTGCCCATCTGGATTTTGACCTGCCAATATTTTGCGATGTTTATCTGCAAATACATACGCCTTTTACCCATGGAATATGGCAGAAACAGGAGTACCTACCTACAGATCGCCACATGCTAATATATCCTAACTTACTAACCTATCACTTACATACTTTTTTTTTTGATGGGAAATCATTAAATAACTTCTGAAAGAAGCAAGCAAAGAGCGGGCTCTGGGCGGAGTGGGAGGGTGTGTCAGACTCTTACTGACTAAAACCCACCCGTATTCCTTCCGTTGCCTGTGTTGCCAGGGGCCTCGGTAACCCTTTTGTACCTTCCCGCGACATCACGTACATACTTACTTGTTACTTTTTGGTTCGTTCATAATCACATTTACGAGCATTGCGTGCACAGGCTTAGGCTTACTTTGGACTTCAGATCTCCCACAAATTATAAAATGTTCTCAAAATACCTGTCAACTAAATATAACTGGTATAAGAATGTAATTTGTGGAGATAAATAAACATAATTTTATTATTATTCTAATATTTATGTATTAAAATAATTTCAAAAATTGTGTGAATTTGGCGTGCGTATGGAGCGGGACAGAGCAAAGCAGAGCAGCGGGACAAAGAAGGACCAAACGCTCAAAGTCATTTGATAGGGTAAGTGCCATAACTTCGAATTCGCAATTCTATAGTCGTTCTTGCTCGTCTTGATAGTCGCTTCTATTATTACCTACGTTATTTTAAATACAATTTTGACCTTTTTCGACTTGACTGAACATAGCTCAGTAGGTACTTAAATTATGTAACAATGTAACTAGGTAATGTTGAAAATAAATATCAATATTACAGTATTTTTGCAAAAAATAATGTTGCAAATCAGAAAGAAAAATTTTATCAAATGAATAATTTGTTTGGAGATATTATCGGACAAAGAAATCTGTTTTTTTTTACAATATAAGAAACAGAAGTACCTACCCATAGTGTAAGGCAAATACCAAACTTATTTGATTTTAATAATAATTCAACAGCGGCTAAGGAAATAGTTAATGAATCAGAATTAAATATCATAATATAGATTTAGGACTATGTTCACCAATGAAATTGAACGCGATCAGCCCTTCCAAAATATGGCGAAGGATGGCTGATCTTTGCATTATGCTCATGAACGGGACTGCTTGTGGTGACTGGTCATCTTGCGACCAAGGTTTTGTTATTGTTATTAACTGTTTATTTACTTTACTTCCATGGTGCTAGTTTATCATTTTGCGACTTCGAGTTACAGCTATTTATAGCTGGAGGAGGTTTTTACGTTTACCTTCTCGTTTGTATATATTATCTCTGTTTTTGACTACATATCGTCGGTGATATTCTGAAACCGCGGAACTAACAGTGTTTAAAACCGCGTATTTACAAAAGTAGCAAAATCGAGATTTCGGATTTTCTAATTCATTAATATATATTTTACATAAGTAATGCCTACAATATTAAGAGGAATTTATCAATTTAAAAGTTTAAACAATAGAAAGTCAAGTGGTCTAGTAAATATTACGTTTTTCCTCGTTCCTGTAAAATTCACTGCACCTACCTTACGCGGTTTCAGAATATCACCGACGATATGTAGTTTGTGACTGAGTTACAGCTATAGCTTTATGTAAGCAGGGATGCCCTTTATGCCCGGATGCTTTTATTTGGGTATTCATTTCTGTTTACGTTTTTATTTCTGCTTGAGTATAGTTTTACATATTTTAATTTTTTTTTGGTGTTATGGTGGTGTGCTAGCTGACATAATGGCTAATAATTTAATTGTTTATTAATTTTACACGTAATTAACTGCGCCGTGTCCTCATGGAGGCGATCGGTGGCAGAGATCTCTCGCATCCGGCCCTGGTTCAGGCCATGGTACGGAGCGAGAGGGCATGGGCAGCCGTCACGAAGTCTGCGAAGCAGTAATGCTCGCGAAGGAGGAGGTGGGATGGTTGAGGAAAGGCAAATTTCGCGCCCTCTCGCCCCTAGCCGTCGCAGGAGACGCCCTGGGCGTCAGGAATTCCGGGCGGATTTCCGGCCACCGTGGGCGCGCAGGCTTGCGGAGGGTGAGCAATGGGTAGCTCACCGTCCGGTAAGGACCAGGCCCGGGTCGACGGCGCGTTGTATTCCACGCGCGCCTCAAAGAGATGTCATCAGCACATAGTAGGGGTCCACTAGGGCTGACTATTATTATTCATTTAACTTAATTTAATTTCAATCGGGCCGGGCTATTATTATTCATTTAATTTAATTTCATTGGTTTATTATTAACAATTAACATTGTGTTGAACATTATATATTTAAAAAATATCACAAGCAGAAACAGTACATTAAAAAACAACTGTCAATAAATTTAAAATTATCTCAAAAAATCAATATAATGTCAAATTCAATGTCAATATATTAAGAGTACAACTTCATCAAGGTCCTAGTGATGAGCACAATGTTCAAGTCAAAAGATAATTTAAACTAAAGCTAATAAAAATATTTTTTTGATTAATTATTTACTTATATATGAATTGTAATAAATACAACAAAATAATGTTTTTCTTGTGTTTAACCCTTATTTTTTTATAATTTGTATTTTTTATATATTTTCAACTTTAAGCACACGAATTTACAGAGGCGGACTTGAAATGTCATAGGCATTTTCTACCAGTCAACCTTTGGGTGATACAAGGACAAACAGTGGTAATAACGAACATTGTGGGATATCTGTATTATATAATGCCTATGTATAAAAACGACAAGCAAAGCAACCTAAAGGGGGAAAGCAGAATCGCTCAGTATCGAGTGCAACTAAAGGCGCTGTGATGGACCACAAACAGCAGGGTCCGTCGAAGATCACATGCGATGAGGACGGCTTCATCAAGGTGGAGAGAAAGAAGAGGAAGCCTACTTATCGCAACCACTGTGGGACAGCGCCTGCAGGTACTAACATGCTGCTGTGACCTTCCTCAAGGAAGAGTTTTGGGCGAAAGATGTGCTGTATCGGCGTTTCCGCGGTCGGCTACGTGACACCTCGCAGCGTAACACGACGTTTTTAAGTTTGTTGTAGAAAATATGTATTAGTTTATAGTTATTGTTTTTATACTTATTTATGTATTATGTTTTTATGGGACTTAGTTGCCTGAAATAAAGAATATTATTATTATTATAACATTTTTGTATTTTTATAGTTTAATTATATATCGCTCAAATATGCACAATCAGTATACCTGTGTATGGTAAATTTTGCAATAAAAGTCAAAATATAGAAATGTATGCAAACATGCATTTGGGAACAAAACATAACATTTTGGCTATTTGCATAAAATCCGGTAGGCTTCTTTAGTGGCGATCGGATTTTAATAATCACAATTTACTACTAACACGTGACGAATTATATCACAGCGGCAATTATTAATCCTTGCGTGTATATTTATGATAACTAGAATAATATCAAGGAATTTTACATATGTGTATATTTTTATGATAGGTTTTCTTTCTTCATGATTAAAATTCCTTGTTATATCAGTTTATTAATTACCTACTATTTTTTTCCGCGGGCAAAGCTATTTTTTAAATAAATAGTTTTAGTGTTATTAAAGAGAATAGATAAAAAAATCCATTGCCCCCGTAACGTTAAGATAGGCCGGAGAGCCAGTGAGAGAGCAATGATTATAATAAACATAAGTATAAGTAAGAGTTCCAGGTTTCAAAGTGTCGTAGCTCGGGATGCTTGGATGGCAGGAAACAGGATCGGCAGGCAGTAGTGGGACAGGATGAAGCGGATGAGGCGGAGAACGAGGACGAGACTGGTAGTCGTGTGGTATTTTGCTACACAAAGCCACATTTTTTTTTATATTACAAGAATTGTTGGACACAGCAGCCCTTTAAATGGTAAATGTATAAATATAATAAAATATGTGGCTTTGTGCAGCAAAATATCACACCCCTTAGAATAGAACAGAATTATCTTTATTCAAGTATCATATATCTGAGCAGTAGTGGCCCAGTGGTAACGGCCGCGACTTACGAGTTGTAGGTCGTAGGTTCGAACCCTGACAAGCGCCTTTACCTTGTGTCAATTATTTCATCACCACTACTCTCAAAACGGTGAAGGAAAACATCGGTAGAATCAAAAATTTGAGGACACGTGACATCTACCAACTTGTAATGGGCCCGCGTGGTGGATCACAGCCCACTCCTTCTCACAGAGAGGAGGCTTGTGTCCCATAAGTGAGAACAATTAGGCTGATCATGTTGTTGTAAGTGTCATATGACTCAAAAATTATCAGTAAGACTTACAACTAAATTAATAAGAACAAAAACAAACAAATGGTAGTGAACTTTCCTAAACTACCCCCGTAAAAAACAAAAACCAGAGCTTTTCTGTTTTTTTGTGTGCTTTTCTATTCCTGTAGTATATAAAACCTGCAGGAAAACCTATAAGAAGTCAATGTTCATAAAATAACATGATAACTTACAAACTTCCATTTCCAGTTGGAATGTATGGGAGAACATGTTTTTGAACAACAATGTTAAGTTTATCCGGCTGCTGTATCACTTCAGTGAAGAATCCTCGGGCAGCCGGGTACAGCTTTGGGACGGAACCCTCAAGGCACGAGTCCTACTCGCACATATCCGGTTTTGAAATGCATTGTACGAAACAATCGTATAAAATGTTTACCAACAGTGCGACCATGTCAACGTCATTTGAGCGCCAAAACATCTCGTGGAAATTATCAAATAACTTCTCCCGCTCTGGGCGGAGCGGGAGGGTGTCAGACTCTTACTGACTACAACCCACCCGTGTTCCTTCCGTTGCCTGTGTTGCCAGGAGCCTCGGTAACCCTTTCGGACTTTCCCGCGACCCCGGCAGGCATCGGCCCTAGTGGACCCCTACACTTGTGCCGACATCTCATCGAAGTAAGTTATGCAAAAAATGTATATTAAAAAAAAATGCATACGAGGCCAATTCTATCTTAAGCAGTTGAATTTATGATTCTAATGATTATAATAATTATGTAAAACCATAAATGATACGGCCGCGAATTATATTTTAATCAACATGCAACTGACACTGACCTGTTAATGGCAAAAAACATAAGAAAATTTGAATTTCGCAGGCCACATCCCCTTAAGAACATGAAAAACTCTACTTTAGCATTACTTAAGGCACAGATATATGATTTCAGTGACTTTAAATTTATTATTACGCCTTCATAAAATGCAAGTACGCTATGCAAAAATGTTAAACTAGAACGCATGCACATCAATACTATATGTGAATATTTAATTATTGTTGTAAAATACTTGAAATAAATTCAGGAAGTAATGTCTACACAAAGCAAAAAAACGATATTACTTTCAAACTACCTAAGATATTTTCATGTTTTTTTTTTTGTATTTAATTGTATGTTTTTTATTTTTTTATTTATGTTCTTGTTACTAAAACGAAATATTCTCTATGAAACCGAACGACAGGCGGCGCGGCGTGAGTGCGACAGGCTTTTGTCTGGCCAAGGTCAACGGCGATTATCCGACCCCTAAGTATGAACGCAGTAGAAACTGAAGACAAAATGGCAGATTGTAAATATTTCTACGGTGCGATTTAAAAACGAAGAAAAGAAATGCAATTCTGGCTTTATAAAGTACAGATATAAAAAGTAATCCTACGCATATCGAAGATAGACTTTACTAGCTTTACCGGGCCCGGCTTGGCACGAGTAGCATTAAGTATCTACCCTACCTACCCTACCCTACCCTACCGATTCTACCTACCCTACCTAGCCTACCTACCCTCCCTAACCTACCTACTGCCAAATAACATTCCAAATTTCAGTTAATTTTATATACTATACAAAATACAAATAATATTCATGCAAGCCTAGTACCTTTTGTGCCTTTCATTCCAAATTTCAGCTAGCTGCGACCTCCGTTTCGGAGGAGTTTTGTTACAAACACTGTAGCGTAAAAAAAAATATACTAGAAGATATTAAAGGTATATTATTATAATAACTATTTTAGGGACTATAATGCTAATAATATATTTTTTTTAATAACGTTGTTGTTGTTTTCTTCGGGAACAGTACTTTTTTTCGGAATGAAAGGTACCCTATGTCCGTTTCTGTACCCCTGAAAACGTATATGCATAATTTCAGGATGATCGGTTCAGTGGTTCAGGCGTGAAAAGGTAACAAACAAACAAACTTAATTTCACATTTATAAAATTAGTTAGGATGGGATATTATGAAGGGAAAATAATTTATTTATTTTAGGTTAGCCAACAATTGATTACACAATACATTTAACAATATTTCCTTAATAAAACATTTATAAGTGCAACAATTACTCGTACTTACAGGCTAACACAACATGCACTATTTATGGTTTTACAAAATATTATATAGCCAAAAAAGATATTTACAATAAAAAAAAACAATATATTTTGTTAATTCACACTTAACAGTAATAAAAACAAAAATTTCATTCTAAATAATTAAAAAAACAGTTACAAATAAAAATAATAAAATCTCATCATTTAATACAAATATTATGGAGAATTAAAATTAAGACGCTGACAACACCTAAACCGCGGTCACTGTCAAATTCCATAGAAAAGAAAGAGAAGCGCGATGACACAACGCTTGTAATTTATTGCAAAATATGAAGTAATTATCTATTTACTCAAAATTGAGTTGAATATTCGAAAATAAAAAACAACCAAGTTCTGCATTCAAATAAGAGGGTCTTGTTATTAATTAAATACGTAACGTATGTTGATATTTGATACAGATATTTTGGATTAGAACTCAAAGTAAGAGGTTAGTTTAACGTTAGTTTGTATCGAGATTTTGTTTTCAAAACGTGTTTTGGTAACAACCAAGTTCGTGGAAATATGTTCAAAATTGACATATATTTTTTCCGCTACCACAAACTATACAGATTTGGCAATATTTTTTCTTAAGCGAAGCCTATTTTGGTCAATTGGGTCTTGTCAGCGCCTTAACATTGAAATTAACATTCAATTAACATTCATTAACAATCATTGGTTGTGGAAAAAGCACTCAATACGAGTAATTATTTTATAAAATTGTCCTAAGCTGTCATTATGTCCTGCCGGGGTCGCGGGAAGATACTAAAGGGTTACCGAGACCCCTGTCGACACAGGCAACGGAAGGAATACGGGTGGGTTTTAGTCAGTAAGAGTCTGACACACCCTCCCGCTCCGCCCAGAGCAGGAGAAAATAATTGATGATTTCCAACCAAAAAAAAAAAAAATTCTTACACCGGCGTGAAATCGGTGAGTTAGCACCCAGAACCGTTCTGTGCAAGGGTGGGTATAGTGGTGAGATAGGATTTCGCGGATTTCAGGCTAGGGCACGAAACTTTAGGAGACTCAGTAGGTTTGAGCAGTCAATTTTATTTCTAAGCAGCTTATAGAGAAACGAGGCATCAATAACTTCTCTTCGGGTTGATCAGCTGAAGGAGAGCAGCTGTTTATTTTTCCTCTAGGAAATGCGAGGTGCCACGGAAACCATTTTTGAACTCTTTCCAAAAATAACTTATGTGTGGCGTAGTGCGGTCTCCATACAACACGGCAATACTCCAGGACGCTTCGTACAGGACATTATTTTAGTACCAACCTGTTTAAAGTCCCTAGTGTTTCTTAGCACAAACCCTAACAATTTTGATGCTTTCTTTGTAATATTCTCGATGTGGGGCACAAAAGTTATTTTTATAGCAAACAACACTCCCAGATCCTTAGTTGGATCCACTTCTTGTACTTTTTTATGAAGTACTCCGAGTTTATAAGGTGAGACTTTCTTGAAAATGACAAACGGTAACACTTTTTTAAATTAAGTTCCATTTTGTTAGTCTCACATCATTCAACAAGTCTGATCATCTTGAAGAATCGCGATATCGCTTGATGATTCGATTCTTCGAACAAACTTTAGGTCATCAGCGTAAAGAAAGCACTCGGAAAAGTAAAAGCAGTAGGGAAGGTCATTAATATAAATGATAAATAATATAGTAGCAAGATGTGATCCCTGTGGGCACCGGAACTCATGCAATAATTGCTGGCAGATCGAAAACCGTTAACAACAACATAAAATTCACGCTTTGATAAATATGATTTCAGCCATTTCAGCAAGGGACCAGTGATACCATATGTTGTTAGTGCGTGAATTAGTATGGAATGAGGAATTTTATCGAAGGCCTTGCTGAAATCTGTGTACAACACATCAAATTGTTTATTTGAGTCGATAGATTCTATTAGGGACTCCGAGAAAGACAATAAATTTGCGGCAGTAGACCTTGACGCAACAAAGCCGTGTTGGTGATAACTAAGATAAAGTTTAAAATGGCATTGGATGTGAGGACAGATCATCGACTCAAATATCTTGGCAAATGTGGAAAGAATTGCTATAGGCCGATAGTTGTAAATAGTGTCTTTTTTGTCCGACTTGTACACAGGAATGGCTTTGGCCGTTTTCCACTTGGTTGGGAAGGTTCCAGTAGCTAACGACACCTTATATATTATTAAAAACAGAGCAGGGTAACTAAGGCTGATGCACAGGCAGAAATAAATAAGGGTGGGATTCCGTCAAGACCTGCTCCTTTCCAGGTGTTAAGACATTGTAGCTTTCTGAGTAGGGAATCACTACCCAATTCCGGTATTGTTAGACACTGGCTGTTAGTTTCCAAAATTTGAGTCACTCTTAAATTCTGTGCCATATTCAGGAGTGTAAACAGGTGCGAAACAATTACCAAAAAGTTCACAAATATCTGAACCATTGGATCTAATAGTTTGACCGTTAGTCATTGTTAGTGGATAGACACTAGTACCATCGCGCTTAGCCTTTACGTGAGTCCAGAACAGTTTAGGATTTTCTTTAATTTATGTCTCTAAGTTTTCCATATATGCACTGTACAAAGTTTTGGCCAGGTTTTGACAACGTTTTGAAACTAATTTTAGTTCTAATTCATCTAACGGGTTTTTACATTTCCTAAAGCACAATCTTAACTTATTTTTCTCTTTGAGTGTTCTTATAATTGCTTTATTAAACCATGGGGGATAACGGCAAGTCATTGACTTATAATTTGGGACAAATTTGTCTATTGCAGTGTTTAACACACAGTGTTTGAACACTTTTATCGTACTATCTACATCATTACTGTTCGCAAATAGTTGAAGACAGTCATGTTCGTTTACATAAGTTGTAATTTGTTCGTAGTTTGCCTTATAAAAGGTTTTCTCTTGTTAAGATAATTGTATGGGAGATTGGATATTTTAAATAATAAAATGTCATGACCATAATTATCAAAGTACCATTTAATCCAAGCTTAAAGTTCTAAAAGTCCCAGGCATTCCCATGTATTGTTCATTGAATTTGTCCAGTTGTCTCTTCGATTCATCCGTCCGGGCCCTGTTCATCTCCTTCATGAGCTCCTGATGTGACTCCGAAACTAATGACTTGACTAGATTATCTGGAAATTAATAAGTAATGTTTAAACACGTTCATTGCCGAACCAAAAATGTAAGTATACTGAGGGTGGCCCATACGATATTATTATTTTTACTAATCACGTAGCACGAAAAACAAACGCGTGATTCAAATGGCCGCACCTACTTCCCAATAGTACAATCCTTTCCCAAGTGGCCCATTAATTTGCGATTACGCTACAACTCACATAATAAAATGCGTAGAATTTAATAAATATTAACACCATACTATGTAAAACTACATTCTTGCAAATAAATTAATTCTGATTTTGATTTTAATACACTTCGCACAAAGTACTATGAGCGCATCACGTGACATCGGCGTGAAGGGCCAAATTGAAAAGGAGCGCGGACACGCGGCGTCGCATGATTGGTAACGGATGTGTTAAAATATCATCATTATCTCCTGCCCTGGTTTTTTTCTCATTTACACTAGCCATCATCTCAGAATTAATTTATTTCCTTGATATAATATTTATCATCTTTCATATAGTCTATATATACAATACAGCTTTAGTATTTATAAATGACAAATGATTTTATTTCTGTAAGTAATTTTAAACGTTAATCGTATTTTAAAAAACTAGATGAGGTCGGCGTTTCCTGTCTGACTAGTCTGAGAAGAAAGGCCAGAATCTTGGTCAGATCATGTGAAGACCATGTATATTGGTGTCTGAAATGGTATTTTGAGGAAAGAACCACACAGATTGAGTGGACAGGTCCAATTAGTGCACGTATTTGTCAGCAATCGTGCAGCTCAACCCAGAACTTAAGGAGCTCAACGATGCGACGAACAATACCAAGGAAAGAAATTTAGTAATGGGATTTATAAAAATAGACCAGAAGTTTTACGTAGCGCCTAATAAATTTCACACTAATACCTAACCCTTAGTATTGAAACGTTGCTATTCTATTGCCTACGCGCACCATGTATTGAAATTAGCTTAATTTCTTCTGTTTCTATTGATGTTTTGAGATGATGTTAGAAGATGGGTACATCTGGAAACTGGTCTCTCCATGTCTTTTCCTTTCTTTCTATGTGGTACATTTTACCACACCTAAATGTGACAATCCGCGGCTAAAGGTACCTTATGGACGTTTATAGTTTCGAAGATATTGAATGTTTTGTAAATTTTGCAAGAAATATAGATTTCTTTTTATTGCTTTGTTCGAGGTGACTGAACTTAAAATGTCTGTTTCTCGAAATTGCACAATTTCGAATATAATTAAAAAAAAAATATATCTCCGTAACAAAACATCGTAGGAGGTTGATCTTTTTTGATATCTACAGCGTATTAATCGCAGATTACTAGCGTATGCATAACTCCATATCGACCACAAGGTACCTTTAGCCGCGGATTGTCACAAATGTATGCTTTACTAGCATTTCATAGGTCGACCCTGGGAACACCACCTTTATTTTTTTTTGTTGGAAATTTTCAAATGAATTCTCCCGCTCTGTGCGGAACGGAAGGGTGTGTCAGACTCTTACTGACTAAAACCCACCCGTGTTTATTCCGTTGTCTGTGTTGCCAGGGGACACGGTAACCCTTTCGGACTTTCCTGCGACCCCGACAGGCATCAGCCTTATAGGTCCCTTACACTTGGGAGTACCACACAGTGCTTATATTTTCTTAATGTCTCTCGGCAAACTTCATGTTTCGTCAGTCAGCGGATTTCTATCAGTTGCTATTTGCACTTGGTACAGGCTGGACTCTATATATACGTATAGAATATATGCATATATTTATATAGAAATTTGCATTCGTTTGTATTCGGAAATATTATGATTGCCGAGAGGGGCTTGTGGCTAAGTAATAACAGCCGCACGGGTCGATCGATCAGGTTAAGCTACGCTTGCCGCGGTTGGTCCGTGGATGGGTGACCATCTTTACATACCAAGACCCCTCAGTGCCTCAGAAAGCACGTTAAGCCATTGGTCCCGACGGTCGTCAGAAGCTCGAAAGTCTGACAACCAGTCTTACCAAAAGGGTATCGTGTTACCCAGTAACTGGGTTGTGGAGGTTAGATAGGCAGTCGCTCCATGTAAAATACTGGTATTCAGCTGTATCCGGTAAGACAAGAACCCAACCCCAACATAGTTGGGAAAAAAGCTAGGCAGATGATGATATGATTGCCGAGAGAGATTAGTTAAATAGAAGCACTATAATTATCAGTTTATCCGCATACCACCTCGCCATTAATTATTTTCGAAAAAAAAATAATTGAAATCATTAACTGCAATATCATACCTAACCAGCCTACGCCAGTATCCTAGCCTTTCGGCAACTACGATGGGGTCGGCTACCAGTCTAATTAGGTGCAGCTGAATACCAGTGTTTTACATGGAGCGACTGCCATTGACCTCAGGATATCATGTGTCTGGGTAACACAGGTCGTCAGACTTTTATTACTACCCGTAACGACTGTCAAAGTTCTACAAATTACGGTCGGCACCAACAGCTTAAAGAGTTTTCCGATGTACGAAGAGGTCTCAGTACCTATATAATGGGTGGTTCCGATCCAAGGACCTACCTTAACAACCTTCGATCGTCTCGTGTGACGATTAACAACAACGATAAAACTGAATGTTACAAAAGCCAATGTCAACTTACCATGCAAAACCTCAATAGATTTTTCTTTCCCACCATACTCTTCAGGTAAAATGTCTACTGGCAGAAACTCTTTCAAACCCTCAACAGAAGTAGCCACATGTATTCTGTTGGCAATCTTCTCAGAGAAGAAAGGTTTCACAATCTTGACAAAACCATCGATAAATTTTGAGCCGGTCAAAAATATTATTCCTTTTATTTTTGTGCCGTAGCCTTCCTGTAAAGATAAAAGGAGATATAATTATCTTCTTTATTAGTTATGGCTGAAGAAAACCTGCACGCCAATTTCGTAACACGCTCACAATTTGAAGGATTTTAAAGGAAATCCATAATCCAAATGCAGGTTGCTTCAAATGTGTGTTTGAGGAAATCGTCTGCTCGACAATGACATTAACATAATGAATATTGTTGAATTGTCAAAATTAAAGGCATGGGGATTGCAAGTATGCATGCATAATCAGCCTATGATGTTCCCACTGCTGGGACACAGGCCTCCTCTCTGTGAGAGGGAGTGGGCCGTAATCCACCACGTGGGCCCAGTGCGGTTTGGTAGATGTCACATGTCTTCGAATGTTTGTTTCTAGGACATGCCGGTTTCCTCACGATGTTTTCCTTCACCGTTTTGAGAGCAGTGTTGATGAAATTATTTACACAAAGTAAAGCGCCTGTCTGTGTTCGAATACACGACCTTCAACTCGTAAGTCGAGGCCGAGGCGAGTCATTACCACTGGGCCACCACTGCTGATTGTAAGTGTGTTACGAAATTACCTCGCTGGAATTGTAAAAATCTGAAGTCTCCAACGTTCAATGATCTAATTGAACGATCAATGCTAGTTCCTCCTTTTTGTGAGGACTTTGCTCTGCAGCACATTCAATGGTTGTCATGAAGACATTTCTTCACCGTATATTTATACTTGATCTTATTTTATTTCATTGTTTACTAAACAACGTTTCAGTTTTGACATGATAACGTCTTATAAATGGATGAACGCCGGCTGCACGCACGAAAAAGTGTCTCGTTCCGCCTGAGCCGAGCGTGCAAGCGAGAGTGCGGAACTTGCGATAGAATGACACGGTCGGCCTAAGCGTTCGGCTTGTGACGCACCTTTCTCTCGTAATCACGTAAAATTATCGTCCGTATACCGACTTTACAGACAAACATTTTTTTTTAAATCTTGTTTTGCATGCCTCACAACGCTTCAGTGTGGGAGAGTGCTCTAGTCTCGATACGTCGCGTCGCCTAGTCAAAATTTTCCAAAATTTTTCATTATTCTATTTTACGACCTCGTCGGTCACAAAGGCGATTGCTGAGATTGTGGTCCCAGGTTCAATACCCTGGTCCGGCAAAGGTTTAATTAATAGGTCTCAGTGTCTAATACCGGGTTCATGGTAATATACTCGCTCCCTATTACATTGGACTTACTTAACTGACGAAAAATATAGATGTACTGTGCACCTCTGGCAATCCTTCGGGATAGGTATTGTTTAATTTGCATCAGCTTACCGTAATTACAGGTAAAAACTGCTGCAATTCAACTAGATTTAATTTTGACAAGACATCGGCTGCGCTGGTGTCGTATATGTCAGTGATGAGTGTAAAGCCACGGCAGTAATCGGTGTTTTTTAAATATTCTGCAACCTGGAACAGACAAAAGAAAATGGGATAGTAACAATACAACAGATTGATGTACCTAAGAGAATAGCCATAGATACTGGGTGTGAATGGAAGAAAAAACACATAGCGCCGAGTGTTCCCAAGTACCGTAGGACAATTTCAGGCAAAGATAAAGACAACCATCTAAAAGCCTACTCTGATCATTTTATGATCGAACTCTGCACCAAGATGAAGGATATCGTAAGTACATCACGCGTAGCAGGCGTAATGACTTTTTAAGGTGGATCTACAGTGGTAGCCCGCGAAATTAAAATTTTCCTTTTTTTGCAATATGCGGGACAGTATCTTGATCTTGTATTTTGATTAGATTTGTTCCTTATGAACAAATCTCCTAAGGCGCTGAAAAGACCAAAATAGGCTTCTCTTAAGAGAAAAAATTGGCAAATCTGTATAGTTTGTGGTAGCGGAAAAAATATATGTTAATTTTGAACATAGTTCCCAGAACATGGTTGTTACCAAACCACGATTAAAAAAAAATCTCGATACAAACTAACGTTAAACTAACCTCTTACCTTGAGTTATAATCCAAAATATCTGCATTTAATATCAACATATGTTACGTTTTTAATTAATAACAAGAACGTCTTATTCGAATGCAGAACTTGGTTGTTTTTTTTATTTTCGATTACTCAACTCAATTTTGGGTAAATAGATAATTGCTTCATATTTTGCAATAAATTACAAGCGTTGTGTCATCGCGCTACTCTTTCTTTTCTATGCAATCTGACAGTGAGCGCGGTTTAGGTGTTGTCAGCGTCTTATGGAACAAATCTAACTAAGAGAGCTGTATTAATGATGCTAATGATCATAATTCTGTAAATACATATTTGTTATGGTCGCGAATCATATTTTGACCAAGATACAACCTGATACTGAACAGCAAATTGCAAAAAACGCAAGAAAATTTGAATTTTGCTGTGGATCCACCTTTTTTTTGGGTGGGATATTATCAAATAACTTCTCCCGCTCTGGGCGGTGCGGGAGGGTGTGTCTCTTACTGACTAAAACCCACCCGTATTCCTTCCAATGCCTGTGTTGCCAGGGGCCTCGGTAACCCTTTAGTAACTTCCCGCAACCCCAGCAGGCATCGGCCCTAGTGGACCCCTACACTTGTGCTGATGACAAGTCTCTTTGAGGCGCGCGTGGAATACAACGCGCCGTCGACCCGGGCGTCTTACCGGACGGTGAGCTATCCAATTCTCACCATCCGCAAGCCCACGGTGACCGGAAATCCGCCCGGGATTCCCGACGCCCAGGGCGTCTCCTGTGTGGATCCACCTTAAGAAGAAGCTTTAATTTTTACTAATATGACTTCGCATTTATCACCGTCATCTTCATTTCAGCCCGAAATTCGATAAAACATTGCTCAAAAGGTAGGGATATGTCCATAGAACTCTCCTTTTTTCTGCTATACATTTTTGTGACTTGGCACTTACAGGCTGACAATATTTATGAATGTATACTCACAACGACAAGGAATTTGAAGAGCAACGTGTAGTCGTAATGCCTTACGTCTATACCGGATTTGGCTTTGAAGATTATGACCCTGTGGTATTCCTCGGTAAGAGTTGGCAATAGTGCGAAGAGCCTTAAAAGGAAAAAAGATTAATTATACTTCTTGAATAAACAGTAATTTATTAAGTGAAGGTATGTGATGCGGAGGAATGGGGAACATGTAGTGATGAAAGTATTGAGTATGAACGTGAATGGAGTATAACTTTAAGAGTAAGAAAAAATTAAGGAATCAATGGATTGTGTGTACGAAGTTACCAACTAGAAAGGCGTAATGGCGTTTATTGATATGGCGGTTGATCGAGATGTATAGAAAAAAAAGACACGTTGTGTGCTGAAATATATCGGAATAAAGGTATATAATATTATGATGCATGGATGATACGGTTTATGTTAACCTTTCTCTTTGACTTTAGTATAGTGCCTCGGACATGTTTGCCCAAGCTAGCGTCGACTGTTTCTTTAAAACGATGCGTAAGCGGAGTGTGGCTCTGGTGCGCAGGGTGGACGGCAGGCAACAGCGTACTGATGATGATAGCGGACAGGCTCGTCTGTCCATACATTAGACGCTGCAGTGACTTGCACGTCACCTACAGTCGTCGGCCACTAATGTAAGTGTTGATAGTGCGTTAGTTTTTGTTTTGTATTTTTTTTTGTATTGTATTGTAATGTTAATGTATTGTCTGCTGTGCGTATAATGTATTAAATATTGTCTATGAGTCATGTAACTAGAGTGAATAAATTAATAATAATAATAATAAGTGTGGAAAAAGAAACTGCTGCTCTCACTATTTCCTCACGATTTCATCATCCACAATTAATCTGTAGTGTTAAAAAAGATAACAAAATACATACTCTCATCATGATGGTGTTGTCATCTGCCAGTGTCGCAACACAGAGTAAATATTACGTAATCGACAGGATTGTCAAACTTATACAAGGTGTCGTTTTATATAAAACGCACACTATGTAGCCAAGCATATTATAAATTGGGGGATTACATTGCTGATAAAAATGCTTGGCTCAACGCTGGTCCTGCTCCACAAGGGCGCAAAAACTAATTAATCAGGTATTGAAAATAGTGTTGGAGCTGCTGAAGATTTTAAAAACTCTGCATTGTATAAATTCAATCTCTTAATATTGTATAGCTGCACAGCACATTGTTATGTGAGTACTATGTACTATAAAGCTGCCATTTACTGGATACGTCTTTCATTGACTTGAATGTGCCCTGGTGGCTGGGAGTATGTCGTGCTCACTCTAATGTCTCGCTGATGGTGGCGCGTGTGTTGGATCATTTAGCTCCCTTCAAAATGGTTGAGCTGAATGGTGCTGATTAACGCGTCATGTTCGTGAACGGGCGCCGTCAGTAGAAACTGGTCATCTCTTAGCTGCCAAGGCTTATTTTAACTTTAATTTTTGAATTGCTTTGGTTTTTGTTGTAATATTTTTATTACGGACGCTTTTACATTTTGCATCGTTCTCACATGTATAATTTCAAAATGAATGATGTAAACAATATTTTGTAACCATAATACGTTGATTTAAAAGAGTGTCCTTGGAGTTTCTTGCCCGTTCTTCTCCATAGGTACCTACTACGCTTTGGAATGGGCAACTAGCTTCATCTTTCTGACTGACTGACCGAACCCTTGACAATTCAAAAGTGCCTGTAATTGGTTTATTTGAAATAAATGCTTTGAGTTTGAGTTTGAGTTTTTTGCATCCTCGATTAAATCAAATTTCAGGAGGCTCCTATGAAAGACATATTTATATAATCAAATAAAAATACGATGCCTGCTCAATAATGAATACGAGTACATGCTTTTTTAGTTATTTAAGTTCGACAGTATTTTAGAATACACAACTTTAACAGAACAGAATCACCCCGTTGCGTATGCGGTAGTGTGTGTGTAAAAGGGCAGTTACAGTGCGGTATCACACGGGCCGCGTTTTAACATGCGTGTCCCACACATGCTGATTTATGCAGAAAATTAAAAAAAAAACCTACTTATTTTATTATTGGTTCGTTTTGAGAACCATTAGCATAGTTACCTCCTTGAATTTGACGAGGATGCAAAACGACACCTTGTATAGGTTGATTACGAGGCTTTTAGCTATTTTGTATTTATGTGTGTATTTTACGTTAATTTTTGTAATGTGGGTTTTGTGTGTGCAGAATAAACAATTTTCCTTTCTTTCTTTCTTTTTTCTTTCAAAAGCATTACCCTTCTTCCGGGGCAGTCGGGTAATAAACTGCTAGTGTCGGACGCGTACTGTACTCTTGAAATAAACATCAGCCTATTGCAAGCAACTCTGTAGTTTTAAGTAAGTTTAGCGCTAAATTTATGTATTATATTATATATTGCACCAGAAGGTGTAAGCAGGTACTGGACTAAGGGATGCTGACAATTCCCTTTCTAGCCCGTCATATTATTAAAAAAATATTGGACATGTGTTTTTTACTTTTTTACGTAATCAAAAAATTACGATACATTGAGTTAAAATATAACATGACGTCACGCCTTGCTAGATTTTATACTGAATTGTGACGTAGAAAGCCAACTTCAATGCATTTTATCCGTGTCATTTTTTAGGGTTCCGTACCCAAAGGGTAAAACGTGACCCTATAACTAAGACTCCGCTGTCCGTCTGTCACCAGGCTGTATCTCATGAACCGTGATAGTCAGACAGTTGAAATGTTCACGGATGATGTATTTCTGTTGCCGCTATAACAACAAATACTAAAAAACAGAATAAAATAAATATTTAAGGGCACTCAACTACAACAGACATGGTTTTTTTTGCCGTTTTTATAGATAATGGTACGGAACCCTTCGTGCGCGAGTCTGCCTCGCACTTAATATGATTTACACTATATATGATAAAGCAATAAATACGTGTATAATTTTTTTTTATTATCTGATTGACAGACTAAATGGGATTTTTTTTTACCCAGGCATCATACCTATTAAATAAAAAATCTACTGACCCTCTGTCTAACATTGGCGCAATCTCGCTTTCAAGAAGATTTGTAGTTTGAAAGTATTTCGGCATCAGCGTCCTTAGTGTGCACAGTTTGTCTATTTGTTTCTTCGCCCTTTCTAGGGAACCCTTGCAGGTAACTAAGGATCTCTCTAGGTACGCTTTACCTGAAATTGACATGAGGAAAAACGTTAGTTTAAAATTAAATATCTGTGCAACTAAGCATCTCTAAGCAAATTGTTGTTTTCTCAGAAATCCAAAGAGGTTAAAAGCCAGGAAGATAATTGGTAGCATTAAGAAATACTACGCTGTTATTTTTCTAATAACACCATTATAAACTTAACACCATGTGAGTGTGTGTGACTGAAGGTGGATAGTAGAGTGAGGGTAGAGAGGCACGTGCACTGATGGTAACAAAACCATCATAAGGTGGCCACGTGTTCTCCGAACTACATTAGGCCATCTTAAGGGGACTACAGGACCTAAACGCAATTTTTTAAAGTTTTATAATGCCTAAAAGTAGTACTGCAGTACACAAAATCAGAAAAATATATGATATTTTTCAGGATATATGCTAGGTAGATAGTGTGTTGAAAACATAATATAACTTATTTGATACGATAGAAAAAAATCACGAAGATACCTCTAAAAATTTCTTTTAACGATTAAAAACCATACTAATATATGTACATGCAATCATTCTGATTTTTTGTCAGATTATTCTACAAGCAACATATTAGCATAATAGTGTTTTATTTTTTATACAATCTATAGCTTTTTTGTAAATCGATAATTGCTTCATATTTTGCAATAAATTACCAGCGTTGTGTCATCGCGCTTCTCTTTCTTTTCTATGCAGTTCGACAGTGACCGCGCTTTAGGTGTTGTCGGCCTCTTAAGGTCAAATACGGTCAATAGTACCTACCTACATCCACAGTTTGTCAATTCTAGGTCAAGGTTCTAGGGACCAGTAATCACAGAATAAATCCACTCAGACTAATATTATAAATTTAAAAAATATATATTAAAATAAAATAAAAAATCCGACTGCAAGACCACGTAACTGAAAAGGGATAAACAAGCATTATTATCTATAGAATTTTGGTATCGCAGGCGGGGACAATCAACAGTTACAACATATTTCATGTTATTCGTTCGTCCCCGGTACACGGCAGGATAGGGCATCCTGCCGCGTGCATGTTTAAGATAATATAATTCCCTCCGAGTCTAGTTTAAGGCGCTGACAAGACCCATTTGACCAAAATAGGCTTCTCTTAAGAAATAAAATTGCCAAATCTGTATAGTTTGTGGTAGCGGAAAAAATATATGTTAATTTTGAACATATTTCCCAGAACTTGGTTGTCACCAAAACACGTTTTGAAAAAAAAATCTCGATACAAACTAACGTTAAACTAACCTCTTACCTTGAGTTCTAATCCAAAATATCTGTATTAAATATCAACATACATTACGTATTTAATTAATAACAAGTACGTCTTATTCTAATGCAGAACTTGGTTGTTTTTTATTTTCGATTACTCAACTCAATTCTGAGTAAATATATAATTACTTCATATTTTGCAATAAATTACAAACGTTTTGTCGTCGCGCTTCTCTTTCTTTCCTATGGAATCTGACAGTGACCGCGGTTTAGGTGTTGTCAGCGTCTTAATACACTCCTTTGAAGTCGTTTAGGCGGACATCCCATATGCGGGCTGTGGACTTGTGACGCTATCGGCCTGCAGGCCATATATGGGCTGTGGATTGTGAACCTGTTAATTGGCTGTTTTTCCGCTAAACCAATTACAAGACCTAACAAAATATTAGACATAATATTAAGGCAAAAGTACCAGGGTTGCCCGCGAAATTCAATTTTCGTATTTATTTTGCATTGAGCCGGTCTTTCGGGACTTTTGACGACCCTTAACAACTGTCAAAGATCTACAAATGACAACCAACGGCTTAACGTGTTTTCCGAGGCAAGGATGAGTCTCGGTATTTAAAGATGGTCACCCATCTATGGACCAACCCCGTCAAACGTGATGGATCGCCCCGTGTGGCTGTTATTACTTAGCCATGAGCTTCTCCAATATTTTCTGACACTAACCAGAAATTCGCAAAGAACTTAAGTACTTTAATTTGAATTTTGAGGGCTACCTTAGCGCTTCCCCCATAACTATTCAAACTGCAAATTCCTTTCCAAAGCCATTGAGTGTAAAGTTTAAATACCATTTAAAATTTCAGGTACACAACACGGAATCTATAAATTCGTTACCGAGTTAGAATCTTGGGACAAACACATTGACATCTTAGGCAAATCGTAGGTTCCGTTCACACCATTTTGATACGGAACCCTATCATAATTAATTGAATTGGTGAATTTGCTGTCTATAATTTTTTGTAGTTATTATACTAAAAACAAATTAAAATAAATCTCGTTTCTCCAGTTTGTTTATTTACGAATCCTTAAAGAAGTAAATTATTAGAACAGAATAGAATATATTTATTTTCTAAGAATATATGGGTACCTATTACAAATCAGATAATTATATTGTACGTTTATATTTATTATGATTATAATCAGACCGTAAACGACTTTAAATGTAAGTTGGCTAATAGACCTTTTAAACCTTCTGTCGTGAGGTTCCGTCCTGTAATCAGCCTTGCAAAATGTCCTAGCGAACATAATTTGACTTCATTGAACAAATTGAATTCATACTGACTCACTCAGTGGGTACAGGGGGCCAACCATCACCTCTTATAGCAGTGTTATTATAATATTACTTCACAGTGGGAAAGTGATGGAGCTATACAGGACTTATAGCTCCATTTCTTTCTCACGCTGAAGTAATATTGAAATAATACTGCTATAAGCGGTGATGGTTGGCCGCCAGCTCGATTCAAACTTGATGGCGGCTCTGAAGCGTGCTACTCGCTGCGCAGTACCGCACCCCTCACCCCCGCTGACCCGTGAACTTGTTACCGCGCAGTGACTCGCCACATGTTCGGAGTCGCCTTATAGTTTGAATCGGGCTGTACATAAATATTGATGAGCTAGACAACGTACAGCCTTAACCAAGCATGACATTTCGCACAAGAGTCCATTATAAATAACGAAGATAAACTAATTAATTTAAATTTTAACAATTATCTTCCCTAAAGAGGTTAAATGGAAAGTTCGTCATGTTTGATGTTAGAATCTTGGAAGTTGGTACTAAGACTTCTGTTTAGACGTTAAAGTCATCATCTACCGAGCCTTTTCCTAACTATTTTGGAGTCGTGGAAGATGAATACCTACACATGGACCCCATACAGACTGCCTATCTGACATTCACAACCCAGTAACCGTGAAATGCGATACTCCTTGACCCTTAATACGTTAGTTTATTATTATGGAACCCCTAAGAGAGGCCAAATAGGGACTAAAGTTTTGTGTGGAAGATCGTCATTATTGCTGGTGAGAAACCTACCGGACACATGATTTGTATGAGAAGGAAAGTGGAGGTTCATGCGAACTGTTGTGTGATTTTTTACCATGTGCGCAAGAACAGTAAACCTTGACCTGCCTTGCACGTCACCTGCCCTACAAATGATAGCCTTATAATTATGGTAGCCTTTACACCGTAAACGAAGAAGCTGATTTTATAATATAACCTATAATATCTGCATGTAATCAGCCGATAATGTTCCCACTGCTGGGACACAGGCCTCCTCTCTTCGAGAGAGAGTGGGCTGTAATATACCACGCAGGCCCGGTGCGTTGGTAGATGTCACATGTCTTCGAATTTTTGGTTCTAGGACATACCGGTTTTTTCACGATGTTTTCCTTCACCATTTTGCGACCAGTGGTGATGAAATTATTTATATTTAAGTAAAGTTTAAATTCTAGTAATAATTCGTAAGTCGGGACCGTTACCACTGGGCCACCACTGCTCATCTGCATGCTATGATATAAACAAAACATGTATGCTCTATAATTTATTTTTTATACACCATGTTCTATGGAAATAAATATTATATTTCTGAATTCATTATAATTAGTCGACTTATGACGTGAACACTGACAGTCGGGTTGGTCCAGCGAGCTATGCTTGGAGTTTCTTTGAAGGATAAGATCAGAGATGAAATTATCTGGAAAATAACTGCATTTACCGCTATAGCTTGCGTAGTAAAAACACTGAAGTGGCAGTGGGCTGGCCAAGTCGAAGGACCGATGGCCGGTTAAGAGTCCTGGAGTGGAGATCGTGTTTCCCAGTTAGACAGGGTGCTGTGGCGCAGATTGGGGAAGAGCTATGTCGAGTAGTGGGCAACAGTGGACGGAAAAATTGCTTGAATGTAGGTTTACGTGAAATAAAATATTTTGATTTAGATTGTTGATTGAGTGGATTTATATTTGCATACTTGTAGTTGCTAATGGAACACCCACGTTCATCAGTAAACATTTACGAACACTATAATCAAATCGCGAAAAAATAATCAGCCGTCACATACATTTGGGTTGAGTAACTATTGAAGTTTTGTATGGGATAGTTGCGATTACGATGTTAGTACCATGGAGAAAGTTTTTGATGGCCTGTACCCCTTAACCCTTAACCAGGTTAAGGGAACATGCCGCCCACATAGTATTTCCGATGCTCTTAACAGGTTTAGGGGATATACCGCCCACAAACTGTCAAAAAGTCTGTAGAATTATATTACCTATGGTCACACCAAATAAAGTAAATCGGTACGCACTTGTTCAAAAAAGGAGTGTTTTTTGAACGAGTGCCGCGTTTTTTTTTTAAACATGGCGAATAAACATTATTTAAAAAAAAAAAACGAATGGTGTGTCGTACATTTTTTTTATATGCTGTATATTTTGAGTTATTCTAATGATTTATGCAAAAATAAAAATAAAAAAGAAGGAAATGACAAACTCATTTTCATTGATATATATGTATATAGTCAATGTCAATCTCTAAGCGGGCAATGGGATTATGTTTTCCCCACATGTTTTTTTATATTTCATGCATTTTTTTTTTCAGTTTCAGTGATGCAATATGATACAAAGCCTTTGTAAGTATACGAATCCATAAAAAAAAAATTGTTGCTATAGCAGTTCTCTGGTTAAGGGTTAAATATGACCACACCTTTCTGATACACATTGTCATAAAAAATATTCCAATAGGTACTTACTAAAATCTCTTTTCAATAAATGCTCCTGCGATTTCACCCATTTGTCTATAATAGCAATGGCTTGTTCTCTATTTACTTTATTATCAAGATTATGTTCTTTTCTTATTTCTTCGACTACTTCTGGTCCGTATTTTATTAGTTTATTCTCTGGTTCTGAGATATAATCCATTTTAATTTTTTCCACTACCAAAATAATCTTCTGTGTACAAATGTAAAATAACGTTGCGTCCACTTCTGAAATTATAATATATATATATATATAATAATATGTAAAACAAATGTTCAAAAATGCATTAAGTAATAAATATGTCAATAAACACGAAAAAATAATAATATGTTGAACTGTGCAAAACACTGGTGTCAGGTTATTATTTATTTAATTTGAGTAGTTAATAAAATAAAATTGTAATTAAATGACCTTTAAGGTGTCATAAAGACCAGGGTCTCGGAAAAGTCCGGGGTCGCGGGATAGTACGAAAACGGTCGGTGGGTTTTAGTCAGTAAGAGTCTGAAACACCCTCTCTCCACGCAGAGCGCGAGAAGGTATAATAAAGTAAATACAACTCAAGGAGATAGATGAAAACACTCATGTATACAACAGTACAATCAATCCAAATAAAACACACACCTTTAGAAAACCATATGATAGACGTCTAATTAATATAAAACTTAAAAAAAATCACTTTTCTTATTCCCGAATCTAGATTTACAGATGTACCTACTAATATATATTATTAAAAAATGGTTCATATTTGACACATGAAATACCTTAAAACTTTCCTCTAAATCGCCGTATAAACTAGGTAGATACAATTTAAAACATTAACCCATCCAAACTCTAAAATATCACACATTATTTATTAGACTAAAATACAGCATAAATAAATAAATACTGACAGTAAAATACCGACCTTGCACCGCTGTATACTTGTATATCCTACCGACTGACTGGATCGGCACTAGACTTACTAACCTTAAATGCTACATTACTGCTATTATTAAATAAAAGTAGGATATCTACAGACTGGGCCACTCTGACGCAACTTTAATAGTAGCCGCAAGTTGCGCACGGCTTTTCTCAACTGACAGATGCAACTTCATGTCAAAATGATTATTTGACAGATAGACAGGCACAGTCTGACAGCAGCCGATAGAATTATGATTACCAACCTTACAACGCTAATAAAAATTAAAATCAGAAGTAAAATAACTCTGAAGGGACTGTATCCAGGGAAGGCGAAGACTTGTTCGCTGACCCCAAATAAAAATAAAAGGATGAGCAGTGGTGGCAGCGTGGGAACGGCCGTGACATACGAGTTGTAGGTCGTAGATTTGAACACAGATAGGCGCTTTACTTTGTGTAAATTATTTAATCACTACTACTCTCAAAACGGTGAAGGAAAACATCGTGAGGAAACCGGCATGTCCTAGAACCAAACATTCGAAGACACGTGACATATACACCGAGACGAGGCCTGTGTCCCAGCAGTGGGAACATTATAGGCTGGTTATGTTAAGGGTGAGAATAAATGATGATAAACATAATGTTTTAAGGTTGATTTTCCGCCATAACAACCACACAGGTTGAAATTTAAAATTGAACAAAATATGAGACAAAAAAGTTTTATGGCTAATTAATTATATTAATTAAGTATCTGGGCACACATTAATTACAACAAAAACTGACGATAACACGACAAAAGTAATAAAATATAATTAAACGAGTATCTTTCGCAATTTTTGTCACTCTGGCCTTGGGAACCACACAACTTATATAATCCTTGATGGCGTCATCACTTACTAGGTTATATTGTTAGGAAACATAGTATTTAGTACAAAGACTGATTAATGATACATAGTAGAAATGGAAGCTTTAGCTTGGACGACTCACAAAGAATAGTTCTGTATAGAAAATATTTGTCATTGTATTCCGAAGTATCTCCAATGTTAAATGACGAATGACTGCAGTCTCTTTGTAGACATAGTATTACCAGCCTCTAATATTTCCACTGTTTCCAAATAATCAGGACTGTGAGAGAGAGTGGTCTATCGCTACCATTACAGTCCTAAGTTTAACCTAATACTTGTCTCGTAAGCAAATACCACTGAACCATCAAAAACCCTCCTTTCCTGAATAAAATTGCCTGCCTTAGTACACCGCGTTTGTGTTCTAACTTTAACTAACTTTTTTTTTTGGGTTATCAAATAACTTCGCCCGCTCTGGGCGGAGCGGGAGGGTGTGTCAGACTCTTACCGACTAAAACCCACCTGTGTTCCTTCCATTGCCTGTATTGCCAGGGGCCTCGGTACCACTTTTGGACTTTCCCGTTTTTTTCTTGCTTAAGACAGTGGCACGCGTGATCGACTCAAGTTCAGGTTATTTATCAAGAGTAGTCTTTAGTACCGCAGACAATCACAATCAATGGATAAGTGTACTTGTCACCTTATAGCCCTCAGTCGATTGAACTATTTGCGAATACCTTAATGCCATGGGTGAAATACCCAGAAGCAAGGTAGACCAAGACTAGATGAATTGGCGTAAAATAGAGGAGACCTTCACTTGGCATTGGGTGGATATGGGTTGAAGAAGAGACAAAGAAGGTGATAGCAGGATTGACTAGGGCAAGCTGGTTGTACATTTAAGTATCGCCACTTGTGAAGGCTATGTGCTAAAGATGATAATACCAGAGTAATTACTTATGTAAACATTTGTCAAAATAACTTAATGATTTACCTCACGACATCATTGTAGTCAACAATTTGAAGATCAATGTTAAGTGGAAGATGATAGGAGATTAAAGCTTTGGTTTTGTCTGACAGCGGTGGCCGCCACATAAATACGTCACTAAAATGATGGCGCCTGGGTTTTTTGACACCGTAAAGTCAATTTACGGTGTCAAAAAACGCTCTCTAGGGAAACACCAACTTACTTTCATTTACATATAACGTTCGAGTGACGTCATTGTTCAATCTCGACACTCAACCGTTAAGTACCACAGCCTTAGGAAGCTCATCTCCTTCTGCCAAGCAATAATGCTGGCGAAGGAGGAGGTGGAACGGGTGAGAGAGTGGCAAAGTTCGCGCCCTCACGCTCCTAGGCGGCGCAGGAGACGCCCTGTGCGTCGGGAATCCCAGGCGGATTTCCGGCCATCGTACGCGCGGGCTTGCGGACTCACCGGTAGCTTACCGTCCGATAAGGACCAGGCCCGGGTCAACACCGCGTTGTGGTCCTTGCGCGCCTCAAAGAGATTTCAGCACAAGTTTAGGGGTCCACGAGGGCCGATGCTTGCCTGGACAACCAGAGCAGGAGAAGTTATTGGATAATTTCTCAGCCAAAAAAAAAAAGCCTTAGGAACCTCAGCTTAATATTCAACTTGCAGTCATTGCCACAATAAGTTGCGTCCACTTGCCAACTCTGTCTATTAAACAGTGTCAACAAAAATTAAATTGTCGAAGCCAATTTATACTGACGTTGTTTCTTTTGAAATTATTATTTACTTAGTGTTCCTTTAATGATATAAACGCTTGAGTTTACAAAGTAATAGAATACTTGGTATCCAGTAACATCGTGGTCAGATTTCTTTCGTAGATTGCAGACGATATGATTTTGAACTCATAATCTTCAGTCATTTTTGTTGACCGATTTTTCGACATAAAAGAAAATATATGTAGATGTAGAAGACCGCAAGGCTGATATGAGATTAGGTGGGTCACATTAACAGGATGCACTTGATGGGCCAGGGTTGACACGCAGTGGAAGCCTAAAGACGGGTGTGTCGTCATCAAAGCAGGCCTCAGAAACGCTGCTGCAAAATAAGCAACAGACAAAAAAAAAAAAGTATAGTCAAATCAAATCAAAATATTTTATTTTACATAAACCTACATGGGCACTCATGAAACGTCAGAAGCTAGGTGCATGGTTCCAATTAGTCGTTTCCTATGGAGAAGAGCCGGCAAGGAACTCCACGGTTAAGTACTCTTTTAAAAACTATTGGCTTTTATAATGTTTTATAATTTGTGTTAATAGGTATGGCAGCCATTTTTTTTTTTGAGGGTGGGAAATCATCAAATAACTTCTCCCGCTCTGGGCAGAGCGGGAGGGTGTGTCAGACTCTTACTGACTAAAACCCACCCGTATTCCTTCTTGTTGCCTGTGTTGCGGGGGCCTCGGTGACCCATAAGTACCTTCCCGCGACCCCGGCAGGCATCGGCCCTAGTGGACCCCTACTATGTGCTGACGACATCTCTTTAAGGCGCGCGTGGAATACAACGCGCCGTCGACCCGGGCCTGGTCCTTACCGGACGGTGAGCTACCCATTGCTCACCGTCCGCAAGCCCGCGCCTACCGTGGCCGGAAATTCGCCCGGGATTCCCGACGCCCTGGGCGTTTCCTGCGGCGGCTAGGGGCGAGAGGGCGCGAAACTTGCCTTTCCCTCAACCGTCCCGCCTCCTCCTTCGCGAGCATTACTGCTTCGCAGAAGGAGGTGACGGCTGCCCATGCCCTCTCGCTCCTTACCAGGGCCGGACGCGAGAGGTCTCTGCCGCCGATCGCCTCCACGAGGACACGGCGGTGCTCTGCCCAAGCCGGGCAGACCTCCACCGTATGCTCCACCGTGTCCTCCGGGCGATCCACACAGTGGTGACACCCGGACGTTTCCTCCCGCCTTATCCGACACAGGAACCTCCCGAAGCTGCCGTGTCCGGTGAGGACCTGCGTCAGGCGGAAGGTGAGGACGCCGTGGCACCTCTCCAGCCACTCCTCAAAGAGGGGACTTATCGCCGCAATCGTGGCGTGCCCAGCACTGGGTTGCGACAACCGTACTTTCCATGACGCCATGAGATCCCGCCGGAACTCCGTCCGCTGTGCCGCGATTTCTCGCGGCAGCGGGCTAACGCCCCGGCGTTTCGCCTCCTCGCGCCACTCCCATACGTGCGCGAGAACTTTTGCCTCCAGATCCCATGGCGGCAGGTATGGCAGCCATGGCAGGACAGTCGACAAGTACCAGGTACTAAACAAAATAGAAAATGGTCTACAAATCTACAGTTAGACTACAACGTTCTCACATTCACAAAATATAAAATAATTTTTGAAAACATCAGTGGAATAATAGAAATAAAAATCTATTTAAACCAAATGACATGATCGCCATTACAACTGTAACAAATCTGAATTAATATTCTGTCCACAAAAATCACAAGTACTAGTTGAAATAAAAATTTTGGGTATATAATGGCAAATAATGAAAAGATTATGTCAAGGAAGCAAGTAAAAAATGTAAAATAAAAAAGCATCGTAATTTGAGAGCAGTTAATAGACATTAAAATAGTTATGCCGTTAATGAGGTATTAGGGAAGCTTAGAGGAGACCTTTGCCTAGTATAGTAGTAGACTGATAAAGGTTTAAAAAAACAGAATAACGGTGATATTAATTTATGGAGGGACCATCAGCTGACTAACAAAGCCCAGTTACTGGATAGATAGACTCCATAAGTCCAGATAAGTGTGCAAGCAATCTTTTGCACGTTCATGACGGATACTTTTTTTTTTTTTTTGATGGGAAATCATCAAATAACTTCTCCCGCTCTGGACGGAGCGGGAGGTTGTGTCAGACTCTTACTGACTAAAACCCACCCGTATTCCTTCTTGTTGCCTGTGTTGCCAGGGGCCTCGGTGACCCATTACTACCTTCCCGCGACCCCGGCAGGCATCGGCCCTAGCGGACCCCTACATTGTGCTGACGACATCTCTACTCTACATGACAGATACTGAGCCCCAATAACCAAGAACCCGAAAACATTTAATTGTCAAGTTTCGGCGCTTTGCCGAGCGTTTATAGTGATAGTAAAAGCGGAGATACGCCTAATACTTGAAAATGGAATGATCATCATCATCCGATAGTAAAAGCTGAGATACGCCTAATACTTGAAAATGGAATGATCATCATCATCCGACAGTAAAAGCGGAGATACGCCTAATACTTGAAAATGGAACGATCATCATCATCCGCCTAGCCTTTTCCCAACTACGTTGGGGTCAGTATCCAGTCTAACCGGAAGCAGCTGAACACCAGTATTTAACATGGAGCGACTGCCTATCTGACCTCCACAACCCAGTTACTGGGTAACACGATACCCCTTGGTAAAACTGGTTGTCAGACTTTCGGGCTTCTGACGACCCGTAACGACTGTCTAAGACAAATGACAGCCGGGACCAACGGCTTAACGTGCTTTCCGAGGCACGGAATTGGAAATGGAATGATAGTCCCTAAAAATCAAGAGGTATCGATGATTAACGAATGGTTGAATTGGTCGAGCGATGAGCACATCTTTTATTTCAATTAACACTTTTTTTAGCAATTTGCCACAAGCTTCTTCTTTCGATATTTAGGTGTGGCCAGTAACTTATATCATGCATCAAAAACCTGTTGCATTGCATTCTTATTATGTATGTTGTTTATTACAGTGTTACCTGGATAAGTAGAATCTCAAGGGACCTAGGATTATTTGGCATTTAGAGAGGTTTCTCATATACCCAGTTTCCCACACAGTCGGGTTTTACTCGTAAATGACAGTTGTCTTGACTACGGAGGCCCCCGCTAAGACAGGTCGAAATGTACCGTTTTTTGGGGTTCTGTACCCAAAGGGTAAAACGGGACCCTATTAGTAAGACTCCACTGTCCGTCTGTCACCAGGCTGTATCTCATGAACCGTGATAGTTAGACAGTTGAAATTTTTATGGATGAAGTATTTCTGTTGCCGCTGTAACAACAAATACTAAATAACAGAATAAAATAATATTTGGGGGCTCCCATACAAAATTTTACATACATGATTTTTTGCCGTGTTTATAGATAATGGTACGGAACCCTTCGTGCGCGAGTCCGACTCGCATTTGGCCGGTTTTTTATTTAGAGAGGACAGGACAACGTTTCGCGAGCGCGACGTAGCTAGGCCGCTATACAAAATGATAAATTATTATTGATTGTCTTACTTATAGAGGCTATTGAACTACAAAGTCCCAAATGAGGTAAAAATCTAAAAAAATCTAACAAATTTATTCTCAGTTCATCATCATCATCATCATTCCAGCCGAAAGACGTCCACTGCTGGACATAGGCCTCCCCCAATATTGGGGGGGTTTGCCATAATCGCCACGCTTGGCAGGCGGGTTGGCGATCGCAGTATGGTGTTAAAATGCATAAAAAACGCTGCTGCCCATTCTCTAGTAAGTCCCTTAGTCGCCTTTTACGACACCCATGGGAGGAAATGGGATGGTGCTATTCTTTACGTCCGACACCACACGGATTCTCAGTTATAAAAGTTTAATTATTCCCAGTAACTGAAGTATTTTAATGCTTAAATGTCGGGACCTCATTTTAATTATCAGAGTAGAGGTTTCTTACTTAACCAGGTTAAACTGTATATTTTATTATTTTATTGAATATTTTAATAATTTTTAATGTGTGTCCTTGTTGCACTCACTCTGGCAAAACGATCTGGCACCAGTAGATTTAATCTAAAATGTTCTACTTGACATTTAATTTCAATGTCGTTTGGTTTCTATTTTTGCTTGTGGGAAACAAAATTGACAATAAATAAACAAAACACTCACAGTTTATTGATACACTACCGAACCACTTGCTTTGGACGAGTGCAGTGGTAACATGTCAAAACATCGAGATTTCTTGGTATATTTTAGTTAAATATCACAAACTCAAACTCGAAGCATTTATTTCAATTAAACCATTTACAGGCACTTTTGAATTATCAAGGAGTCGGTCAGTTAGAAATATGAAGCTAGTTGCCTACTACGCTTATAGGTACCAACTACGCTTTGGAATGCCAAAGCGTAGTAGGTACCTATGGAGTAGAACGGGCAAGAAACTCCATGGATACTCTTTTAAATTATATTGTTACATAAAGATTAGTATAAATAATGTTGAATTTGTAACTAAATGTAAGGACGATGTAAAAACAAAACGCGTCCATAGTAGCACAATAAACAAAAAAAAAAACAATTTCAAAATGAAATAAGCCGAGGAAGCTAAGAGGTGACCAGTCTCAACTGACAACGCCCGTTCACGAACATGATACATGGATCAGCACCATTCAGCTCAACCATTTTGAAGGGAGCTAAATGACCCAACACACGCGCCACCATCAGCGAGACATCTGAGTGCGCATGACATACTCTCAGCCGCCAGGGCCCATTCAAGTCAATGACATATTAACCAGTAAATGGTAGCTCTATTATACATAGCACTCACCCATGTGCAATCAAAGAGATATCGTCAGCACAAGTGTAGGGGTCCACTAGGGCCGATGCCTGCCGGGGTCGCGGGAAGGTACTAAAGGGTCACCGAGGCCCCGGGCAACAGGAAGGAATACGGGTGGGTTTTAGTCAGTAAGAGTCTGACACACCCTCCCGCTCCGCCCAGAGCGGCAGAAGTTATTTGATGATTTCCCACCCAAAAACAAACACATGTGCAATGCAATTATATAATACAAAGTAGATTGAATTTACACACACACATAACCATGAACTTTCCAAAATATGCTCTAAATGACGGTGAAAAACACATCTAAATCTATTGCGTAGTTTAGAAGACCGAAACGGTCACACAGACACGAAAAACGACTTTGTTTTACAATAATGTGTTTATACAGGGTCGAATTAAATTCGCTAGCTAGACTCCGCGGACGTGATCGTATCGATATCTAAACATGATCAATAACAAAGAAACGATTTATTTGATGTTTTTTTTTTATATCTGTAGACAATCCGTGTGTCCGGGATTTACTATTGGCAAAAATGAAAAAAAAATCATACCCTATTTAATTCTTATAATTATAGATGAATTTTTAAAAATGATTTCTAAGTGTTTACTTTTGCTACCCAACATGTCCCAGAATGAACGCACGCCACCAAACACCCCAATTAGAATATTATGATACAATCATATTACATACACTAAATTTTTCCTATTATGTATGAATATTTGTTAATAGAGCAGTCGAGTCGAACGAGGGATTTTTTTTTTTGACGTTCGAACGGTGCTGATTCTCAGCCTGGTTTGAATAAATGACTTTTGATTTTGATTTTTTTCGTACCCAGGCAGGCGCTGTACTTTGTGTAAATTATTTCATCACTACTGCTCTCAAAACGGTGAAGGAAGACATCATGAGGAAACCGGCATGTCCTATATAGAACCAAGAAATCATACATGTGACATCTACCAACCCGCACTGGGCCCGCGTGGTGGATTACGGCCCACTCCCTCTCACAGAGAGGAGGCCTGTGTCCCAGCAGTGGGAACATTATTTATTTATTTATAGGAAAACCAACAGCTATAACGAATGGATAACAATTGTATATGCTACACAAAGCCAATTACAGGTTCTCACGGGTAAAAACAGAGAATTTAGTAGAAATCTTAGGATCACTAACAAGCACGATAGAAAATAATATAAATAAGGTACATTAAGCACTATGCACTTTTCAAATAAGCACTATGCACTTTTCACATAAAAAAGTTGGCGTTCAGCTGAGTGCGTGCAGAATAGGTTTTGGTGGTAAATGGGTCAAATGAGAACTCTTTACAAAGGATATTGTAAGTAAATCCTTACTTGCTCGCACTATGGATGAGTTTTGCCTGTAGTTAGAAGAAGAAAAAGGAATCGAAATAGGTGGATTAAATCGAACTGATCTCTGGGGGATATTGAAACGCAGTTTATGCAGGAGATCAGAACAGTCAATTTTGTTAGATATATTTTTTAAAATAAAAGTGCAATCTGCTAGTCGACGATGATTTATAAGTGACTGTAAATGAAATTTCTTGCAAAGATTCATGTAATTATCAAAATGGTATGGTATACGCAGCCGAAAACATAGAAATCGAATATTTTTTGTATATTTTCAATACGATCAATGTATTTGCCATAACACGGGTT
This sequence comes from Atethmia centrago, assembly GCA_905333075.3. Taxonomy (NCBI): domain Eukaryota; kingdom Metazoa; phylum Arthropoda; class Insecta; order Lepidoptera; family Noctuidae; genus Atethmia; species Atethmia centrago. The sequence continues at coordinate 23,673,149 of HG995387.1, read as the reverse complement.
CCAAATTTGTGAAACATATTCAAGATGAATTCTCACAAAAGAGCAATAAAGAATTTTAGGGGTTTTGGCCTTCTTGAAACACCCTGCAAGTGCTCGATGTGCACATTAAATAACAGTTTGGAATCATGAAAAACGCCCAGGTCACGTACACCATCGCATCTCTGCAATAGCTGCCCTTTAAGTTTATAAGTTGTAGGGAGAGGGACGCGTTTTCTGCTAAAGGAGATTACTGAACATTTAACAGGATTCAAATCTAGTTTGTTGGCCAAGCAATAATCATCCAAATCGCGCCAGGTCAGATTGGAGAGCATCAATGTCATCATCTGAAGATATTGCAGAAAATATCTTCATATCATCAGCAAAACAAAGTAAATTCGAATTGTGGAAACACAAATCTATGTCGCTCACATAAATTATAAAAAGTAACGGACCCATCAAGGAACCTTGAGGAACACCACTAGGAGCTGAAACCCAGCTTGACATGTTATTACTGATAACGACAGCTTGGGATCTGTTTTCAAGGTATGAAGTAAACCAACGCAGTAGATCTCCTCTGATACCATTGTTAAAAAGCTTTTTTTTAAGAATATTGTGGTCAATTCTATCAAAAGCCTTACGTGTAAACGATATCCGTGTAAACGAAGTTGACACTCCATTGTCCATTCTGTCCGTTAGGAAGTCATTGAGCAAAGCCAGGTTAGACACAGTTGAACGACCCTTAAGAAATCCGTGCTAAGAAAAGAAAGAAATCCGCGAGAAGGGCTAAAAGACTGACTCAGCGCTACGTAAACTTGGTCGTAGATAACCCTCTCAAAAACTTTAGCTAATATACACAGTTTGGAAATAGGTATGTAGTTAACTATTTCATTTTTGTGCCCTTTTTTATGCACCGGGTAACCCCGGTCTTTATAACAAAGGCAGACTTCCAGATCTGGTCTTTCCCAGATCTGGAAGTCTGCCTTTGTTATAAAGAATGTAAAGAGAGCGATTTTTTAAACAACAGAGATACTGGCAAGGCAATGGTTTTAGCACACCCAATCATCAGTATAGGTGATAAGTGGTCCGGACCAGCAGATTTAAATGGATCAATTTTACTAATTAGCCTAACTATAGCATTTATGTTAATCTCAATTGAGTGAATATCCGAGGGTACATTAGAATTTATAGCAGTTTGGGGAGCACAATAATAAGTAGGAACATCATTGGTAGGACTAAGAAAAGTGGAATAAAAGTGGGAAAAAAATGCATTACAAATAGACTCAGGAGAAGAAACCATCATAATTATCATCGTACTTGAAGAAAGCGGTAGTGTGACTGTAATTTACGTAGTTTTTATTATATTATACACAAAATTACCTATATCAGAAATGACATAAATAGATTCAGTAAACGATTCCGAACAAATTACTTTTATAATGTGCATTCATTAATGTCATTCATTAAGTTACACATTGTATTTCACATTGCACACAAGGAACTCTTGTACAAAATTTCATGCTTCTACCCAGCAGGTTAGAATCTGCGTTGTCGTCAATGAATTAATGAATATAAGATTTTTATTCTAATTAATAAAAATCTTAAATTCATTAATTCATTCAAGTCTATTGGAGATAGTATTGTTGGAGATACTAAATAAATTAACCATCTAATGATGGTTTATTTATTTAATATTTCCAACAATACCATCTTCAATAGACTTAAATTGGCAATGTACATCTTCCACGTTTTATGTTGAGTGGCATGCCCACATACAAGTTGTCTAATCGTATCTGGCTTTAGATGTCGAAATAGACAACTAAGGTGTCAGATCTCTGCTTATTATGACGATGTTAATCGTGTCAAACTTTATAGGTACTTATTGTAAACTTATTACAACACTGTATAACAATAACACATAAACATACACATACACACACACACATCGCGCCTTGTTTCCCCGAAGGGTTGGGCAGAGGTGTACCTTTAGTACACCTACATTTTGCCTAGTTATGTTTAAGTCCCATGTAATAGGGGGCGAGCCTATTGCCATCAACCGATCACAAATCCAGACTCCGGGCTGCTACTGAGAAATTCCAAATAGAAAAACCCAGTAACACTTTGCCCGACCCGGGAATCGAACCCAGGACCTCATGCTCAGCAGACCTTGCAACCACTAGACCAACGAGGCAGTGTAACAATAAGATTATCCTAACTAATATTATAAAAGTGAGTTTGTTTGTTTGTTTGTTACGCTGTCACGCTAAAACGGCTGAATGGATTTGAAAAGCAAAGTAAACAATAAAATGCACAAAAATAAGTAGTTCCTAATTATTTCCACTGAAAACTAAACAGTTTATAGACAAAAATTAAATTAAAAAATTAAAAACACTTATACCCGGCCAAAAAAACGAGCTGAAATATATTATATTGGAATGATTGAAGACTTTTATTTCACATTTTAAAATGAAGCCATACTGCCGCCATATTGATTTTTATAAAAATATTTATGCTCGGATGATGTAAGGATTCTAAAGATACCATGCATCCAAAACGGTTCAGTCATTTAAAAGTAGGTACATATATACATGAACTCTAAACACATTACACTCCTTTCTGCGCAGTCGTGTAATAAAAGGCTCAAAATCAAAGACAAATTTGGTAAGGAAATTAACAGGAGATTAGATTTGTCAACCTTTTCAATTGTGAACCAACTTATTTGATTAATTAATCGCTCGAGCGGACCAGATTAATCTTCGGGAGGATGAACGACACTTCCACTGAAATTATTTTAATTAAATAATTTTAAGGGAATATATTAATTAAAAATAAAATGTTAACCTAAGTCACCAAAATCTTCACATTGATTATTTTTTTATGTAGTATTATCACTAGGTACCTACCACTTTAAGTTTCTTATGCTTTTTTTTCACTAACACTAGGCGACACATAATTGAATGCCTTTCTTGTTCAATTTTCAACGCTCGGCTTAGCGCCGAAAGTTGAAAATCCAACAGCACGCAGTATCACCTAGTGTTAATGAGAACGGGCACTAGTGTCTACAGAATACTAGAGTAGGTATTAGATTACTGCCTCATGATATTCAGTCCACCTTGTGCATAAAAGTGTAAATTAAAACGAGCTGTACCTACTGGCCCAGTGGTTGGCAACGGCTCTGACTTACGAGTCACCCATTTAAGCCTCATGTAGACAGGGGAAAAATCGCGGGCGCGACAGGCATATTGCTGCCTGTCGCCCCCGCGATATCGCGCTAGTCTACACGAGCCTTAATGGTAGGTCGTGAGCTTGAACCCAGGCAACCGGCCTTAACTTTGTGCAATTATTTAACTACCACAGCTATAAAACGGTTCAAGAACTTCATAAGGAAACCGGCATATCCTTGAACAGAAAAAATCTACTAACACGCACTCGGCCAGCGTGGTAGATTATACTCTCTCACAGTGAGGAGGCCTGTGTCTCAGCAGTGGGAACATTACAGGCTGATTATGTAATTTATGAGGGGCTTGTAGATAAGAAAGTAATAACAGCCGCACGGGTCGATCGATCAGGTTAAGCTATGCTTGCCGCGGTTGGTCCGTGGATGGGTGACCAGCTTACATACCAAGACCCTTCTGGAAAGCGCGTTAAGCCGTTGGTCCCGGCTGTCATTCGTGGATCTTTAATAGTCGTTACGGGTACTCAGAAGCCCGAAAGTCTGACAACCAGTCTTACCAAGGGGTATCGTATTGCCTATTAACTGGGTTTTGGAGGTCAGATAGGCAGTCGCTATTTATTAAATACTGGTATTCAGCTGCATGCGGTTAGGCTGGAACCCGACCCCAACCTAGTTGGGAAAAGAATAGGCAGATGATGATTATGTAAACAAATTATTATAAAAAAATCAATCAAACCATATTTTTTTCTTAATTACTTAAATAACAAACTCAAAACCTGACATAATTAGGTATAAAAAAAACAAAATGAAACAAAAAACTAAACAAACCTAAGTCTCCTTCATTATTTCATTATACCTACAGCAGCCAGTTTTGATTTTATAAATTTGCTTTTTTTGGGAGTGCAGTTTTATTTACATAATTATAGTTATTTTATTTTTTTTTTGCATTCATCATTATTTTTATTAGGTAGTTTTTTAAAGGTGATGACATTTTGGTTTTAGTAATTGCCTAACTACTTTGTATTCAGGACTATTTTTTCTACTTAAAATACTGGGTTTGCAATTCAAATGACACGAAAAAATTAACTAATTCTCTGCAATTAAATAAATATTTACATACCGAATTATTGTATCCACAGTGAACCAAAATAGTTGCAGAACTTAAAAAACACAGTTCCACAATTCACTAGAAAATATTAGAATATTCAACAAAGATCAGCTGAGACGACAGTCTAACACTAGAAATGTTGTTATCTGCCGTCTTATCAGATAAAAATGATAGTGATGTAGCAAGATGTCCAAGATTATAGTCCCTACCGATACCTAATTATAGTCTCATGAACAAATGACTTTGCAAGTTAGTCATGTTATTATTATCTTAATGGAAAAAAACTGTGCCTGTCTCGGTAAGTTCAGTAACTCTGTTAAAAAGGAGTGGGAAATTTAAAGCAGGAACAACTTTTCTGGAAATGTTCAATCTAGGGTTTAAAGTGGGAACAACTTTTCTGGAAATGTTCAATCAAGGGTTCCGTACCATATTAATATCGAGCAAAAAACCGCCAAAAAAACACGTTTCTTGCATGTGGACCCCTTTAATTACTAACTTTATTTAATTTTTATTATTTGTTTTTATAGTGGCGATAGAAATACATAATCTGTGAAATTTTCAACTGTCTACCTATCACGGTTCATGAGATACAGCCCGCTGACAGACAGATGGACAGACAACCGGACTGACGGACAGCGGAGGCTTAGTAATAGGGTTCCGTTCGGCACCCTTTGGGTGTTTGGAACCTTAAAACATACCTAATTTATTCCCTTCTACACATCTATTTTTATTGCTGATTGGGCCTGCTCTTGACCTCGACCACGCTCATAATGATGGAAAGCGATAGATGAGGTCTACGAAGGAACCAGCAGCCCAGAAGACGCCTGTTTACTCTCGCTTGCAGACGGGTTAAATGTGGAAGGGAACACAGACACTGGCAGAGAGTTTCACCCTTTGGCTGTGTGCATAAAACATGTGGAGGAGAAGCGCTGAGTACGACTGTTCAGGATATCAACCAAGTGCGGGTCGCACCCCGTAGTTTTTCTGGTATTCCGGTAGTAAAAGGGCGATAGTAGGAACAGAGCTGGAACTTATGCGCACACTCTTCGAAGTACAGTCTGTAGAAGACCGACAGGCAAGCAATATTACGCCAATGAGCCAGACTGTGAAGTCCAGCCAACGTCAACCTCGTCGCCTTTGAGCCTTTTAATTCTGCTATTTTCAGTATACAAAAACAAACCGTCAAGTGCGTGTCGGACTACGCACAATGAAGGGTTCCGTAGTTGGGAAGAATTTATCCCAAGAACAAACTAAGTAAGTAAGTAAGTGAAAAATATGTTCTCCCACACATTCCAACCGCAAAATTTAAGTATGTACGCACAATATTGAGATATTTACCATGCAATTTCAAGACTATAGACTTCTTATAGATTTTCCTGATATATATAAATATAGAACTATTTTTTGTTTTTGTTTCAAATATTTAGGCTCTGTAGTTTCGGTGATAAGGATGGTAAAATTTCATATATTTTCTTATATAACTTTAAAACTATTTATTTTAAAATTATAAAAAAATATATTGGAGACGCTCATAGTTTACCCTTTCATTTGATGTGTCACAGGGTACAATTTGTAAAACTTTTTTCTGATTTGTTTTAAAAGTGACCCCCGTATTCAAAATTAATTTATTAACGTTACACGTCCCGTACTTGGGTCACAGAAATTCATATGTATACCAAATTTTAACTTAATCGGTCCAGTAGATTCGGAGCAAATCGGTTGTGATAGACGAGCGGATAGACAGACACGAGTGATCCTGTAAGGGTTCCGTTTTTACCTTTTGCGGTACGGAACCCTAAAAATACCTATAATAGTTAATAGCTCAGCACTTTCTCACTTAGCAAAAATGCAAGGCCAATTTTCGTACTTAAGACGCTGACAACACCTAAACCGCGATCACTGTCAGATTTCATAGAAAGAGAAGCGCGATGACACAACACTTGTAATGTATTGCAAAATATGAAGCAATTATCTATTTACTCAAAATTGAGTTTAGTAATCGAAAATAAAAAACAACCAAGTTCTGCATTCAAATAAGACGCTCTTGTCATTAATTAAATACGTAACGTATGTTGATATTTAATACAGATATTTTGGATTAGAACTCAAGGTAAGAGGTTAGTTTAATGTTAGTTTGTATCGAGATTTATTTTCAAAACGTGTTTTGGTAACAACCAAGTTCTGGGAAATATGTTCAAAATTAACATATATTTTTTTCCGCTACCACAAACTATAAAGATTCTTCAATTTTTTTCTTAAGAGATGCCTATTTTTGTCAATTGGGTCTTGTCAGCGCCTTCAAACGTTCAAATTCAAGTCTTATCTCAGAGAAAATCCAAGACAAACGCTTGTCAAAAAAAAAAGAACGAGCGAGCCATTAGCTGCATAATTATGATGTGTGACATCTCACCAATTAAGTTATTAGTCCCACACTGCAGTTTAAATTCAAAACGGAATATCATGAAACACTGTTAATCAGTGTTTCATGATATTCCGTTTACAATAAAAAAAATAAACATTATTGTAAGAAGTATTGAGAAAACTCGGTAGCAAGATAGTAGAGGTAGAGGAGTACCTACATAGTTGCTAATACTAATATCTTACGTAAGTTTATCTAAACAAGTATTCATTAACATGATTGTCGCTACTACATGATTCTAGCGTTACAATGTACGGAAATTCTGAATGCGGGTAATTTTGAGTTACGTTTGTGTAGTGAGTTCCGTAGGTTGGTTAATATTATAGAAATCTGCTAGATGTGAAGGGTGCTAGATTCCATAGTCGACACATACTAACGTTGTACAGCATTTTTATCTCACGTAGCGACTCGCGCTTTACTTGTGATAACCAAGGCTACAAACACGCTGTAAATGGGTGCGTGAAGACGAGTAGCGTCAGCACATACTCGACATACTTCCAACTTCGCCGATGTTTTGACGACGGTACAGAGAACTCCTACGTTGACACACACATTCAAAGAGTATGCACAATTGGTAACCAGGAAACAAGTAAAGCGCGCGTCGCCTTATGAAATTAAATACTATATTAATCTATGGATGACAAATAATTAGGTAAAGTAAAAAAAGATACTTACTTGTAAAATAAAATTTTTCAATAACATTTTTTTATTAACCAAAAAAAACATAAACAACTTCATTTGTTTTCATTTGTTTTCTCCGCAGTCGCTGACGCAAGATGCGTGGCACTTTCAAGAGAGTAGCTCGTGGCCACGAGGTAAATGAGAGATTCCGATATTCACCACAATTGAGGCTAGCTCTTCACAGTTTCAAAATAAAAAATAAAAATAATACCATATATTTTAGACAACACAGGCCCATAGAAAAAAACCTTAAACTAAACATACATATTTTAATATAAATAAAACTTGTGTTAATAAAAAAGTTAAAGACTAGGTTAGTGCGCTACTTTGCACTAGCTTGACTTTGTGCTGTCCTGTGGATCTTGTCCACGGAAGCGACGGAACACCACGTCCTGCGGCCAAAATTCTTCTTCTATGACGAGGGGCAAAAACAGTTCAATATACGCATGACGAACGCCTTGAAGTTGATGCTCCGTTTCGTGTATACGAGTATCAGCTTGATCTATAAGAGGTGCATGCTGTGGTAAAAATATCTATAAGCTAGTCAGTAATGTAACAGCGCACTTTCCACGTTGCACCGGACGTCCATATTTTTATTGCTAACTGTCGAGATAATAATGGGTGTATAATAAATGACTCTTAACAAGCCGAGGAACACTTGTACTCCTAACCATTATGAAAAAAAAAAAATTGTTCTGTACGATATCTGGAAATCGTAAAAATTGCAACTTTTTGAACTTTGTTTTCTTCAAAAATATAATTTTAACTTAACTTTATCAACCCCTTTAACTCCTGTACCCGCTGCATGCTCCCGAAAGTAGTTTCCCAGTAATATTTTTGCTCAATGTTACTTAAATAATCTTAATGTTTGGTAGACAAGTTGACGTTTTCGTCCATACAATTTTTGAAGCACGGAACCCCAAACTTCCGTAATAAGGGTTCAATTATGTACTTACTTAATAATTGCATGATTAATATGCTATGTAATGACAATAACGACAAAGGAGTTTTCATAATCTGTTGTCGCCAGTTAATAATGACAAGGTTAATTAGATATACATAAATGATTTCATAGCTCGCTGAAGATACTGTTTCCTACATATGAAATGAAACTATAACAATGTTACAAGTAAGTATTATCCCGGACATTAAAATATTGGCTTCACCCGCGTAGAGGTCGGAAATTATCCCACGGGAACATACTATCGAGATATAAGGCTCCTTCAAACAAGCGCGACACGCAACGCGACACAAAAGACACCGCGTGTAGCGCTACAAGCGGTGCCTTTGTGTCACGTCGCGTGTCGCGCGTGTTTGTAAGAGTCATTAAACTATTTTATGTTCTAACATAAATAGGAAGCGCGAAGGAAATATGTTATTTTAGGCTCGAAACATCAGTAGTGAATTATATAATTTGAAACAATCATTCCGAAACGTCGTTGAAATTTTGTATTTTTTCCTCAATAAAAACGGGACAGGAATTCTCAAAGATTGGAGACCCCAGTAGACGAACAGAGTTTTTTTTCAATAATTTTGATTTCTGGAGCTATTGCGTTAAATTTTGGTAGTGTCAGTTGTCTGTCCGTACTGTCCGCTAAGTATAGTTCACATTTCTAAATGTCGAGATCAATGGTGTGAAGTTCACTTTTTAAGAAATTTAGGTAATTTAAAACAGATTCTACATCGCCTCCCAAAGTTCCATCATCAAGATACCAAACATTAAATTTTTAATTTAGCTTTCGAATAATAGGGTGTATGGCTAAACTAAAAATCACTGGCCCGAGAGGGTCACCTTGTTGACAGCCAACAGCGGATTCCAAAAGGTTGTCCCAGCACAATAATTTAGATGGGTGTCTGTAACATTGCCAAAGGAAGATATAATTTGGGGTATTTCATTTCTAATTTCTGCCAGCAAGGTGTCTCTTTTAACAGAATTGAAGGCATTCTTTATGTCAACCTTCAGGATGACCTCTCCTTTGCCAGAATTTAGGTAGGTCGACAAAGCGTATAAGGCAGCCTCACAGCCCCCTTTGGAGCCGTAACCTAGCTGCAAGGGCTGAAAATTTTCGAAAACCACCTCTCCATAAAATTTGGTGCTAGGGATTGACACTATCGACAGCTCACTTTACCAAAGTTTTCATAGTGAGATTTTTACAGAATAGCACTACTGGTGCTAGGGATTGACACTATCGACAGCTCACTTTACCAAAGTTTTCATAGTGAGATTTTTACAGAATAGTAGTACTGGTGCTAGGGATTGACACTATCGACAGCTCACTTTACCAAAGTTTTCATAGTGAGATTTTTACAGAATAGTACTACTGGTGCTAGGGATTGACACTATCGACAGCTCACTTTACCAAAGTTTTCATAGTGAGATTTTTACAGAATAGCACTACTGGTGCTAGGGATTGACACTATCGACAGCTCACTTTACCAAAGTTTTCATGGTGAGATTTTTACAGAATAGCACTACTGGTGCTAGGGATTGACACTATCGACAGCTCACTTTACAAAAGTTTTCATGGTGAGATTTTTACAGAATAGCACTACTGGTGCTAGGGATTGACACTATCGACAGCTCACTTTACCAAAGTTTTCATAGTGAGATTTTTACAGAATAGCACTACTGGTGCTAGGGATTGACACTATCGACAGTTCACTTTACCAAACTTTCATAGTGAGATTTTTTACAGAATAGCACTACTGGTGCTAGGGATTGACACTATCGACAGCTCACTTTACCAAAGTTTTCATAGTGAGATTTTTACAGAATAGCACTACTGGTGCTAGGGATTGACACTATCGACAGCTCACTTTACCAAAGTTTTCATAGTGAGATTTTTACAGAATAGCACTATTGGTGCTAGGAATTGACACTATCGACAGCTCACTTTACCAAAGTTTTCATAGTGAGATTTTTACAGAATAGCACTACTGGTGCTAGGGATTGACACTATCGACAACTCACTTTACCAAAGTTTTCATAGTGAGATTTTTACAGAATAGCACTACTGGTGCTAGGGATTGACACTATCGACAGCTCACTTCAAGCGCATTTCACCTAAGTTTTCACAGTGAGATTTTTACAGAACAGCACTGCTGCAGGCCTAGCATGACGCTTTCTATTTCTACTCTACTGTAGAATAGAAATCGCTGGTCTACATTTCTCGGTAGAAAACTGTCAACTGACTAGACGGAGACGTCATTTTTGTCTACTCTTCCGTCGACAAAAGGCTTCTCTAAGGTTCTCGTGCTAAGCCTGCTGGTGCTAGAGATTGACACTATGGACAGTTCACTTCAAGCTCACTTCACCTAAGTTTTCACAGTGAGATTTTGACCGAATATATCGTCTGGACACTCTTCGTGCCAGAACTTTCTCTTTTCCTGTTTTTGTCAAATTAATTTTGTAGATGTATGTAATGTAGGTTTACTGTTTGTTAATAAAAACTTACAATGATATATTTTATTATTCATTGTAGAAGTCCTCCGGTCATGGAAATAACGCACATGTTCAGTGTAGTGAGCGTTTACAGCTTGATGATGGTTAATCATTTTTACAACTGTTATTTAAACATTAGGGATGTTATTATGAACAAAAAAAAAAACTAACAGTAGGTCTTTTAATTTTTTGGCTGTTGGTAAATTAGTGTGATAGTAGAACATAAAGTAAAAAATAGAAAAGTATTCGGTTATTTCATCCTACAATGTTATACAAAAAAAAACACAAGTAGTATAATAAATTAATGGCCAGTAAAAAAGGAATGATGTCATGAAAGAGTAGTGGCGGCCCAGTCAAAATCAAAATATTTTTATTTCACATAAACCTACATGGGCACTTATGAAACGTCAGAAGCTAGGTGCACGGTTTCAATTGGTAGTTTCCTATGGAGAAGAGCCGGCAAGAAACTCCACGGTTACTCTTTTAAAAATAATTGTCTTTTACAATGTTTTCAAATCATTTTGTTAATATGTAAGGGAGGACGGTGTGAGCCTGTCAAGGAGTACCAGGTACTTAAGAAAACATAAATGATCTACAAATCTAGTCTATTAAGCCTACAAAGTTCTCACATTTACAAAATACACAAGAATCTATGTAAAATATTAATAAAATAATAAAAATAAACCAAATGACATGTTTGCCATGCCAAGTATGTATAAAAAAAACATCGTTATTTGGGAGCAGTTAATAGATATTTACATAGTTATGCCGTTTATGAAGTACCAGGGAAGCCACATGTGCAAGTCTTTAATCTTTTTATATGCGTTTTTGATAAGGACACGTTTGATGTGGGTTTTCAACTTTCCATCGCTAAGTTCTGTAACTGACTTTGGCAACTTATAAAAACGGATACTGTGGATAACTAATGGTAACAGTGGTAACGGTTGCAATTTACGTGTTCATGAAGTCAGACAGGCGCTTTACTTTGTGTAAATTATTTCATCACCATACTCTCAAATCGGTAAACGAAAACATCGTGAAGAAGCCGGCATGTATTAGAATAAAAAAATCGAAGACATGTGATATCTACCAAACCGCACTGGGCCCGCTTGGTCGATTACACACACTCGCTCTCGAAGAGAGGAGGCCTGTGTCCCAGGAGTGGAAACATTCAAGGCTGATTATACTTATACTAATGCTGTAAAAATAGGCAGTTAGATAAATAGTTCGGCAGTTCATAGGTTAGGTTAGAAACGAGACAAACCACGTGCGAGCCGAGCGAGCGAAGCGAGCGGTACCGCGGCAGCGGTCGGTGAGCAGTACTTCCAAATTATATTTCTTACCGAATAATTCCGATTTGTTAACTGGCAACACGTGACTGCCTAATGTGGTATTTTGCTACACAAAGCCACATCTTTATATTATATTTATAAATTTACCTTTTAAAGGGATGTTATGTCCAACAATTCTTGTTATAATCTCTATACCTTCCTTGCTTCAAACATCAAATCATATTGTTATGCCTCTCACTTTCTTACATATGTTTGAACACTACAGCTGTGGTCACAATTAACTATTTTTGCACTCAAAACTGTATTTTATATTATTAGTTTTCTCTTGTAGAAATCTTAGAATATTTTTATCCATTGCCATCTTTCATCATAAATTGTCATCTGTCTGGTTTCTATATTGATGCTATAAGGCTACCACGTTAAGGCTAGTTCTGATTACGTTTAGTTAAGCTATGTACTCATGTTAACCGTTTTTATTGAGCATGCAAACAAATCATTTGAATAATGTTTGGATTGCTTCACAAAAGTTCTAGAAGATTACTAGAACTTTTGCTAAAATCTATAAAAGCGTTCATCAGACCTGACAAGGGTTCAGTCATCTAGATTCTTAGACCATTTCAGTCATCTTCAGTTCTCAAGCTAATTCAGTCATTTTTGGATGCTATAACCTACCACTACTGTGTGCCGTGGGAGGCCTAAACACCTCCTGTAGAGCGTGAGGTGCTATAAGGCAACGAGACTTGGATGCAACGAGACTTTTGACACTAGTGTAACTGTCCTAGTTCCTATCTACGGCTGCACGTCCTCTACATCGTGAGAAGTATCAGCCTCGTCTTCGTGCCTTGCCTCATCTACCAGTCCCGTTCCACTACTGCCTGCCGATCCTGCATCCTGCCGTCGAAGCGTCCCGAGCTATGACACTCGAACTGGAAGCCTGGAACTCTATCTCATACTAAACTTTTAGATCTCTGTTAATAATTCTAATTTATAAAAGTGACTTACGACTGGCCCTCCGGTCAATCGTAACGTTACGCTGTTCAGTCATTTAACTGCTTAATTACTTATTTAATTACACATTCCAATATTTGTTACTAATTTCTGTCCGCGACTTAAGACGCTGACAACACCTAAACCGCGGTCACTGTCAAATTCCATAGAAAAGAAAGAGAAGCGCGATGACACAACGCTTGTAACTTATTGCAAAATATGAAGTAATTATCTATTTACTCAAAATCGAGTTGAGTAATCTAAAATAAAAAACAACCAAGTTCTGCATTCAAATAGACGTTCTTGTTATTAATTATATACGTAACGTATGTTGATATTTGATAGAGATATTTTGGATTAGAACTCAAAGTAAGAGGTTAGTTTAACGTTAGTTTGTATCAAGGTTTTGTTTTCAAAACGTGTTTTGGTAACAACCAAGTTCTGGAAAATATGGTCAAAATTAACATATATTTTTTCCGCTACCACAAACTATACAGATTTGGCAATTTTTTTTCTTAAGCGAAGCCTATTTTGATCAATTAAGTCTTGTCAGCGCTTTAATCCGCGTGAAATGTATTGTTCCCCCGACCCACCAGTCACATCATATTACCTGCCCGCGATATTACTACGTTTTCAATTAGCGTCTTGTGTCGGCTCCTAAGAGTCCTAGTGTGATGTTAAATAGCCTTATAACCTTGCTCAAGAATTGGGCTATTAGATTCAATAACATTTTTTGAAATATGACTGGTAGTTTCAGAGATTAGCGCGTTCAAACAAACAAACAAAAAATAAACTCTTTAGCATTATTATTAGAATAGGTAAAAACTCATTTTTATTAGTTTACTGTTCATTTTTTATTGCCGAACCTGTTAATTAACATGCATTTCGTAATATTTAATTTAGCAAAACTAAAACAAACAATTGCCATTTAAATCAGTGCCCTTGATAATTAATTATCATATTATTATAACTGGTTGCACTTCGGGTTAAGCCCGAGAACACCGATGCCATATTATGGTATTATAGTAAAAAATAAACAAATGCGGTCTTATGACAAAATATGATTTATCTTTTGACCAGGTTTCTAAATCATCAAGCTATTTTTGAATTTCGAACTTTATTCCGACAACACTGAAGATGAAAAACAAACATTCAAATTTAATTTAAACCTGAAACTAAACGGTAAATTTTGTATAATGAACTTTATCTCAGTCGGAATAATGATCGAAGTAAAAAAAAATTGGCTCGAAGATTTGAGCTTGAACTAAAGAGATTTGAGTATTTTTTTTTTTTATTTCTTTGGCTTCACCTATAGTTAGAACTCGTTTTTAGGGCTCCATACCTCAAAAAGAAAAACGCAAGCCTTAGAGGATCACTTCGTTGTCCGTCCGGCTGCCTGTCAAGAGACCCTTTTTCTCAGAAACGCGATGAGGAATCAAGTTGAAATTAATATCAAATACGTAAGCCTACGGTCCCTTGGGGCTCTAAAATAATCAAGCTTCTAAGTTAACGCAATAAAAAATACGGCCATTTATGGGACATAATTACCTTCGCAAATAAATCAAAACCAATGGGGTACTTCCCGTTGACCTAGAATCATGAAATTTAGTCAAAGAAAAAAGGCCGATAATCGTTAATTAGTTGTAAAACAAAAAAATATCGATTACAAACTTACAAATTTGCAGTTGGAGAATTGACCGTGACTTTGTATGGAAGAACATTTTAGCATCTACAAAAACTTGAGTTTGTTCTTGGAATAAATTCATACCAACCACGGAACCTTTCATTGTGCGGAACCTTTCATTCCGACACGCACTTGGCCGGTTTTTTATTGGGATGGATTTTAGTTTGTGACTTATTTACATGAGTCGTTACTGGGTTTGGTAGTCAACACAGCTCGAGAATTAATTAAAATTAACCATTTGGTCTTAGAAATGTATAAAAATACTGGGTCAAACTTGATGTGCAAAAATACTCAAAACGTCAATATTTTATAGTTACAGACTCTTTGCTCAAAAGTAAATTCAAAACAAGCACTTAAAATGCATACCTATTTCTATTATTTCTCAGAGACTTTTAGTCAGTCACAGGAAAATCAACTAGTATTTCAAGGTGGTCAGCCAAATTAGCTTCAAGTGTAACTGGGACAATTACTTGTTACTTGTACCTACACATGCCTTGCGTTATATTTGCCATGAAGGCTTTTGCAGACCGGGGAGATATCACGGGCGCGACAAGCATATAGCTGCCTGTCGCGCCCGCGATATCGTGCTAGTCTGCACGAGCCTTGATTCATATTGACAGAAAATAATTAAAATTATGATGTGATGTGATGTTGTATTTATTTATTGATTTAATATTTATTGTATTCTAGACGTTTAAACTTATTATTATACATTTATTTTACACTTATATTTATTATATTATTATTAGTTTAATCGATTTATATAAATCGATTAAACTAAAGGATCACCATTACAATAAATATGACTATTTTATTACACAAAGTGACAGCTAGCACCAGTCAGATAACTCCAGTGAATTAATGCTCGACTTTACTAAGATACTTTCATAAAAATATCCTAAACTGTAATACACACATAATTCTACCATTAAGCCTAAAATATTAAACAAAACTAAGCCAATTCTCTAATACGATACATTTATTTTAATTAAGACGCTGGCAACACCTTAACCGCGGTCACTGTCAAATTCCATAGAAAAGAAAGAGAAGCGCGATGACACAAAGCTTGTAATTTATTGCAAAATATGAAGTAATTATCTATTTACTCAAAATTGAGTTGAGTATTCGAAAATAAAAAACAACCAAGTTCTGCATTCAAATAAGAGGGTCTTGTTATTAATTAAATACGTAACGTATGTTGATATTTGATACAGATATTTTGGATTAGAACTCAAAGTAAGAGGTTAGTTTAACGTTAATTGTATCGAGATTTTGTTTGCAAAACGTGTTTTGGTAACAACCAAGTTCTGGGAAATATGTTCAAAATTAATATATATTTTTTCCGCTACCACAAACTATACAGATTTGGCATTTTTTTTTTCTTAAGCGAAGCCTATTTTGGTCAATTGGGTCTTGTCAGCGCCTTAAAGGAATTTTGAATCGTCAAGGTTTGGTCAGTGCGAAAGATGAAACTACACTCGCGAGCAAAAGTATGGAATCACTTACTTGGAATTGATTCCGCGCGATCTTGAGTACTTAATATCTAGTTAAGAATAATAAAAATGGTACCATGGTAAAGGTTAAACTATTAACTTTAAATTGATTTCATTTAAATCACACTGGTATTTAAGGAGGTATTGAGGTAGTGAAGGTAGTGAAGTGAAGTGAAGTGAAGGTAGTGAAGGTAGATTGAGTGAAGGAGTAAGGAAAAAGATATATTTCAATCAGGTATGTGTCAGATTGCTGCTTTCGTTTCTTTACGACTCATATGATCGGCTTTTTTGTCTTCTACGGGAGCAGTGTTGCTCCGATAGTAGCGACTCCGACTTACCGATTCGTAAGTCATGGAATTGAAACGAGGCAGGCGTGCACTTTGCGGAATATTTCGAATCCATGATGTGATACTCACTAACCCGCACTGTGCCCGCGTTGTGGACTACGGCCAACTCCTTCTTCCAGAGAGAAAAGTCTAAATCCCAGCAGTGGGACCCTTTTTTTTTGGGTGGGAGGTCATCAAATAACTTCTCCCGCTCTGGGCGGAGCGGGAGGGTGTGTCAGACTCTTACTGACTAAAATTCACCCGTATTCCTTCCGTTGCCTGTGTTGCCAGGGGCCTCGGTGACCTTTTAGTACCTTCCCGCGACCCCCGCAGGCATTGGCCCCAGTGGACCCTTACATTTGTGCTGACGACATCTCTTTGAGGCGCGCGTGAATTACAACGCACCGTCGACCCGGGCCTGGTCTTTACCGGACGGTGAGCTACCCATTGCTCACCGTCCGCAAGCCAGCGCCTACGGTGGCCGGAAATCCGCCCGGGATTCCCGAGGCCCAGGGCATCTCCTGCGGTGGCTAGGGGCGAGAGGGCGCGAAATTTGCTGTTCCCTTAACCGTCCCGCCTCCTCCTTTGCGAGCATTACTACTTCGCAGAAGGAGGTGACGGCTGCCCATGCCCTCTCGCTCCGTACCATGGACTGAACCAGGGCCGGACGCGAGAGATCTCTGCCGCCGATCGCCTCCACGAGGACACGGTGGTGTTCTGCCCAAGCCGGGCAGACCTCCACCGTATCCTCCAGGCGATCCACACAATGGTGAGCAGTGGGACCCTTGGACTCAGTATCCTTCTGCTTAGGCATCGTCTTCTAAAAAATATATGACACATATAGGAAATATAATTTTGAAAATTATTAATTTAAATTACCTTCAAATTACTGCAAACATAACATTACCAAATATTAAAAACAGCTAAAGAAATAGCATAATTATTTTCCCTTACTTCTTATAGCAAAGTTAACTAAAGACACGTGAGTCCACTTTATTTTATCACGTGTCATATAATATTATGACCTTAACATTGCAGGGGTCAAACACACAGCATAGAGTGTAATTGTAACCGTGAAACTAAATGTCTTAATAGTACACATAACATAACATAACATAATGTATGTATGTATGTATGTCCCCGTAGAAATAGGAATATATTAGAGTTAAAATGTTTATTTGCATAGAATTTAGTACCCTCAGCGGGGTAGTTGCATAAAACACATAAAATGACAATTGATCTCAAGTCAGTGGTCTGCATAACCCAACCCCTATTTTTTTTTATTTGAAAGAGGGGTCAGGTAATACAGAGTCGGCGGCAGAGATCTCTCGCGTCCGGCCCTGGTTCAGGCCATGGTACGGAGCGAGAGGGCATGGGCAGCCGTCAGCTCCTTCTGCGAAGCAGTAATGCTCGCGAAAGAGGAGGCGGGGCGACGGTTGAGGGAAAATTTCGCGCCCTCTCGCCCCTAGCCGCCGCAGGAGACGCCCTGGGCATCGGGAATCCCGGGCGGATTTCCGGCCATCGTAGGCGCGGGCTTGCGGACGGTGAGCAATGGGTAGCTCGCCGTCCGATAAGGACCAGGCCCGGGTCGACGGCGCGTTGTATTCCACGCGCGCCTCAAAGAGATGTAGTCAGCACAAGTGTAGGGGTCTACTAGGGCCAAAGCCTGAAGGGGTCGCGGGAAGGTACTAATGGGTTACTAAGGCCCCTGGCAACACAGGCAACGGAAGGAATACGGGTGGGTTTTAGTCAGTAAGAGTCTGACACCCCTCCCGTTCCGCCCATAGCGGGATAAGTTATTTGATGATTTCCCACCCAAAAAAAATAATGTAATACAGAGAACTGACTAAACCTTTCATTTTCACAGTTCAGCCACGTTCATAACGTTATTTACGTTGTGGAGCCGATTCATAATTCAAACCTATAAAGCAATGTATTAGAAATTTCCTTCAAAACTCTCGGATTGTGACTGAAAATATAAATGCAATTAGAGTGCTAGTGAGTTATTACAAACACATAGATATTTGGACCAGGCAGAAGTGCAAAGCATATTTTTTTTTCCCTCAATTAACAGGCCACTCAGAAAGTATTGCGAAAATAGTTTTTGTGTATGAGAGACTGGCCAGTTATAATCTATTTTGAAAATATGTTTTTTTGTAAGTAAAATAAGGTACGTTACAATTTCAAAATTTCCCTACACATTGTTCTCGAGCTAATTTAAATTATCGTGTCTCATTAAAAAATGAATCTCCGCCGGGAATATTTACACGCTATGATTTTTACCCGACTGCCTCAGGAGGGTAATGTTTTTCGAGAGTATGTATGTATGTATGTATGTACGTCTATTTCTTTGGCACGCTCTGTAGCCTAAACGACTTGATGGATTTTAACATATGAGGTGTCCTTAGATTCGTCTTAATTGTGGGAGTGACATAGGCTATATAATATTTATAAATTGCATCTGCAATACAAAAAAAAAGGAGGGGAAGTTTTTTCTTTTATTTAATTGCAACAATATTGGTATCAAATAAAAGCTAGTAATGAGTCATTTTCAAATATATAATATTAATAAAACTAAAAACCTTGAAATAAAATAAATAATTTAAAAAACAAAAAACCCGACTGCAAAAACATATAACTGAAAAGGGAAAAAACAAGCATTAGGTATAATCTATATAATTTTGGTCTTGCAGGCGGGACAGTCGAATAACCTGAAATATGGTGTAACTTTTGATTGTCCCCGCCTGCGATACCAAAATTCTATAGATTATACCTAATGCTTGTTTTTCCCTTTTCAGTTATATGTTTTTGCAGTCGGGTTTTTTGTTTTTTAAATAATTTATTTTATTTACTATTTCAAGTCTCGCATGAAACCGGACGAATTCTACGATAGACTTCAAATGGCATTCATGGATAAAAGCCCTTCTAAGGCGACCGTGTATCGTTGGTATAACAAATTCAAGCGCGGTCGACTAACTTTGGAGGATGAAAAAAAAATGGTTGCCCTTTGTACGGAAGAAAACGTACTAGCAGTGAAAAATTTAATCCATGACAATAGGCGAGTTACGTATCAAGAGATTCAGCACATACTACAGGTTGGATCGGGAAGCCTTCACGAAATTCTACACGTGCATCTTCGCGTGAGGAGGATAGTTTCACGCTGGGTGCCGCACAACCTCACCGATGCTCAGAAGCAGGCCCGGGTGGAATGGTGCCGTGAGATGATAAAAAAATTTGAAGCAGGCTCGTCTCGGCGTGTTTACGACATCATTATAGGTGGTGAGTCTTGGATTTATCAATACGATCCAGAATCAAACCGCCAGTCGACGGTTTCGGTGTTTAAAAACGAATCAACACCTACCAAAGTGAAGCGATCTAGAAGCGGGGGGAAGATTTTGTTTGCGAGCTTTTTCAATTTGACTAGCTACTTGGTGTCAATTACAACCAAAGAAGCATCAACGCTGAATGGTATACTACCAAATGCTTGGTAGAAGTTTTCTCTGTTGTGAGCAACAAGCGACCAAACACAGGGCTCCGCGGGCTACTGCTCCACCAGGACAACGCGCCTTCGCACACCACGCTTAAAACGAGGGACTTCCTGGACAGCGCGTCGGTCAAACTCCTGGGTCACCATTCTTACAGCCCTGACCTAGCACCGCGTGACTTTTTTTTATTCCCGAAAATAAAAATTTTGCTCAAAAGGATAGAATTTTCGTCGCCGGAAGATGCGCTGTCAGGCTGAGGCTACATTAGACCGCGACGCGACCTGCGACACATGAGTGACTAAAACAAATAAATGAATGCTCACGTATATCGCTACACCGTACATCAAATATTACTAGCGATCTTTGATTTCTTTAAACGATCGGAAAAACATTACTGTAATCACGGCATCGGCTACATCAAAATATCAGAGAAATTAGCCTCAGGAATCGCTCATGCTAATTCGTTGTGTAGCATGTGTAGGTACTGTAGCCAAGTCATCGCTGAATATAGATTTTTGCTTATAATGTAGCTTACTATTGAATATACTCGTATTATATAGATAATTTTAATATATTTTATGTATGTATGTATTTATTGTATAATTATGTGAATGGTACACCACAGACTACCTGCAGTACTGTCTTTCCTTTCACCCTAATCCATCCAAAGGTTGTCTTTAAAAGATCGCTTTTAGCGATAAGACCGCCCATTGTGTCACCCTATGTAAAATTTCTACATATTTTATAGCTTTAATTTTTATGGTGTACATAATAAAGAGTTTCTATCTATCTATCTATCTATCAATCATACCATGTTTATCTCGTTTCGCTCTTTCAGTCTCACCGCAATTCGCTGCCTACTGTAGCCTCAGCCTCAACATTCGAGCAGGCTGTAAATGAGGTGTCTGCGGCGGACTGGAAAAAGTGTTTCGAAAACCGGTTCAGACGAATGAAACTTTGTATAGAGGCTAGTAGAGAGTACTTTGAAAAGATTTAATATAAAAATATTTACGTATAGATTTTTTTTTAAATTATCGCAAAACTTTCTGAGTATCCCACGTATGTTAGACGCTTTAAAATAGGGCGACCTTATTGCGGTTAACCGGGCATAAATCTCCGGGCATAGTTCGCTTATCCTTTACTTACTTACTTACTGATTACTGATTCTGATTTTGTTTGCTGATAAAACTATTGTTTTCCTATGCATATAGCAGTCCACTGCTGGACATACTCGTAGGCCTCTCCAAAAGCACGCTGTTCAACTCGATTCTCGGCAACTCTTATCCAGCTGCTTCCAGTCACCCTGCAAGAATCGTCGCTCAACCTTGCCTGAGGGCGTCCTACCTTACGCTTGCCGATTCGCACGTGCACGTGATCGATTGGAACATGATTGTGTTTATTTTCAAAAGTCAAAGCCTAAAGGCTCCTACATACTGGCGCGACTTGTCGCGCGACGCGACGCGACACAAAGACACCGCGTGGAGCGCTACAAGCGGTGCCTTTGAGTCGCGACGCGTCGCGAGACAAGTCGCGACAGTATGTGGGAGCCTTAAGGCTGAGAAAATGTTGAGCGGCTTATAATCATTTTGATGTTCAGATAGAAGGGATGTGAGACGAGGACGGGGCGCGGACGCGGCATGGACGAGATGCGGATGCGACTTTTTAAATTATATAGAAGGACAAGGACACGGGTGGGCCAAAAACGCGTTATATTGTACTGTGCATCTGTATGTAGAAGATATAAATTGGTATAGGAAAGAATAGGAACTTTATTTAAGTTATGGTTTTAGTGTAAGTCCATGGATCAGAGTGGGTTATTGACTGCACAACCGAAGTCAAACTCTATCGAGCTTAGGAACCTCCGTAAAATTATTAGTATATAGCAATAAAAAAAAAAATCGCTTTTAGCGATAAGACCGCCCATTGTGTCACCTTATGTAAAATTTCTACATTTATACCTGTAATTTTTATGGTGTATATAATATAGAGTATTCTATCTATCTATCTATCAATGTCTAGAGAAATAGTGCAAATTGATGAGGAAGGAATTGTGGTACCCTATAATATAAGTAAACCGCGGTGAGTGGGAAATCACCCCGCGCACTCTCCTTACCCCCCTGCATCTACTCCGTGTCCATGCCTAGTCACTTTAGTATATTTTAACAATTTATAGGACGCATACGGAAAAGTGACGTGCCTGCGTCTTGACCTTTCTGTATGTTTTGTGCCAGATTCCGTTACTACATTTTGTATGAAGAATAATGAAGATACCTGAAAAGGACCCCTTTGCGTCCTGTCTTCGTCTCTCGTCTCTTTTGTGTAGCCCGCGCCTAAGTGGGGAGAGTCGTAATTCTTAGCCTAATTTAAATACCTACCTAATGGCTAAATAGACCCACAATATCTAGATAAAGACGACAGAAAATGTATCTAAAGATTTTCAGTTCTCTTCTTCAAAAAAATTAAGTATGGTAACTAACACTAGCCCGTCTGGTATGTTTTTCTCATAAATAACTTATTATCGAATAAAATAATGAAAATAACTGAACTGAACTATTCTCGTTGTGGCTCAATCAAAAGAATTGTTGGAATAGCAAGGATGGAATAGCCTGTGCTTTCAGTATATATAGTATATATTATGAAACACATGACATTCCTATAATAACTAGTTTTTCACTTCTCATGCTCTAAAAGTTCGTCTTTATGTTTTGCGTAGGCGACATAAAATCGCTTTTTATGCTCTAGTGCATAAAGTAAACTATTTTTTAAGACTAAGATAATTAGGCCCAGTAATTAAACGTCGCAGATTAAAGACGTTATTTTATTTCATTTGCTTTAATTTATATCACTTCCGTGTTTTATATAGTTAATTTAGAAAAAAAAGATAATATAGGCACTTTGCAGTATGAAGTACTGAAGTCGAATGAAAATTAAAAAGTGGCGGGAATTAGCTATCCTCTTCTTCAGTTTTGCAACATTTTTGAAAAATAATAAATATACTTTATGACTATTTCATTTTCTCGCAATTGAAGTGAAAAGCAAAGTGTATATTAAACGAGCCATTTTATAAAATATCTTCTTTTATGCACTAGTTGTACAATCTACTATGTATTATATTATATATTTATTAAAACTTTGCACAAGTAAAAAATACTGTGCAAAGGCTTAATGCCCGAGGCATTTTCTACCAGTCAACCTTAGGGTGATGTAGAGACAAAACTTGGCAGGTGTAACGTAAGGAATAGGATTATACATAGATATATACATACGTATAAACAAAATAAAAAGCTTCAGGAGAAATAATAATTGGTAGAGAAGAAAACGAATCAGCGCCGCTAGGACGATTCTGCCGTCATTTATTTCAATTAAACCATTTACAGGCACTTTTGAATTGTCAAGGAGTTGGTCAGTTAGAAATATGAAGCTAGTTGGGTCAAAATCAAAATAATTGCTCATTTCAGAAAATTTACTTGTCCATCATCTTACTTTAATTTCTACTAAAAATCTATCAGGGCAATATTTATAAAATACTGAACAATACAAAGGAGACCTTCTTTAAATTGTATTATACATGTCGTTGTTTGTAGCTGACACCGCATTTTTTATATATTGCGGCATTTTTAAAGGCATGTATTGTAGTAGCCATACAAAAAACGTGTGTCCAACTTCCAGCGCTGATATTTCAAACTTGAAAAAACATTAAAAGCATTATATTTATTTTCAGACAAAAGTGGCTATCCTCTCAAATAACACTGTAAAATGTGTGTAGAATCTTTGAAAACTCATTTGAAATATAAATTATAGTTTTAAATAAAAAAGAAAACTGGTCTCAAAATTACTTCATCGATGTTATTTCATTTATGTAACGCATTATTTAGTCGCGAAAAACGTAGTTTGTAAAACTTTAATACTGGCAACATTAGCTGTCACTGTCCGGACCTCAGGCGACCAATCATAGGGCATCAGCCATTTTGTTCTCGGCAAAAGAGATGGGTGCATGGTGCGCGTCGAAAAAAAAACATAAACTGGTTTCTTTTTGGTAAATTGGAAAAAATACGATTGGTAAGTAAATTTAAACTATTTCTTAATGTCTGGAAACTATTATGTTAGTGCTATTCTGTCGCTTATTATCTGCAACGACCAAGTTAATTGTGTTCTGTGATTTGCGGTTAGTCTATAGAAAAACATGCTTATTTCTTCCTTTATGTTACACTTGTGTAACTTTTTTTTATGTTACGTTACATAAAATTGGATTAAGGCGTGTCTACAGCATACTTTTAAAATATTATCTAAATTATAATTAAACAAATAGTATAATAAAAAATAAGCATATTTTCTATGGTCGTAGTTAGTGTTTTGAGTGATGCAAACTTGAAATCCTTATTGCTGTGTCGTTGGCAAAGACAAGTATCTCGATTTGATAAAGGGGTTTGAACTTTTTTGTATGGGAGCTGACATACCGATCCACCGCCATTTTGTTTTTTTTTTCGAAATCGCGGCGCACGTAGAAAGTGGTATGTATGGGTAGAGGATACATAGACAAACAAAAAATGGCGTGGGTCCAAGGAGTGGATTTTATCGCGCGCCACGATTTCGAAAAAAATAAATAAAATGGCGCCTGTTTGATATGCCAGATCGGTTCTATGCCCTTTGAGATTACGATACGTAAAATGGCTTTACTTGTCTGAATGTGGCGTAAATCAAGCTTTACAAATTTTGACCGAAAATTTGCCTTTGAATGATGCAAATATCGTATTTGCATTTTAATTTTGCCTTAGTTTTGATTTCTTTCTTAGCTGTTGTAGATTTATTTACAGCATCTTGATTAAATAAAAAATGCATCAACTTTATTTGTCAGGTTGTTTCGTATTATTTTAACTTTTTTACATCAGGCATAATTCAATATTTGGCCCTATTAGCAGACTGTAATTTACTAATCATTTTATACTTTCGTTTTCGTGTTTAAACTGTGTGTTAATTTATTTGTGTAAATACTTTTATTATATAATTTATTTATTATTTAATAAAACCTAAGTTTTTACATATAGCTTAATAGGCTCTGACTTATTCTGGCATAACGTTTGTTACTGTCCGAAAATGTTCATAATGCTTATATGCAATGAGTTAATGTGTTGCAAAATCAAATGTGAAGGGATGTATGCTTTAAAATAAACTGCTTTTATTTCTTTGTTTTTATCATTAATTACGAAATTTTCAATTATAATTTTCTGAGTTATTACATTTATTTTTTTATTGTTTACAGACAATATGCCTTTGTCTGCTGCAGAGAGGCAGAAACGGTACAGAGACCGACTAAAACTCAATAATCCTCAAAAATGGAAAGCACTACAGGAAAAAAATTTAGAAAGAGCTAAAAAATTCTATAAAAAAATAGGAGAGCTATCGGATCAAGAGAAAGAAAGCAGGCGAAAATATTGGAGGACTTTGAAACAAAAATCGGACTGTAAACAAGAAGTTGTAGAAAAGTGTAAAACTCGAAAAGAATACCAAAGAATATATCAAAAACAATATAGAAAATTAAGCAAGGAAAATAAAAATATGAAGAAAAAAATTTAATTATTAATCAAAGAGAATAAAGCTTTGAAGAAAAAAATATATCGATACAAAATTTTGCAAAATATAAAAGAAGACGAAGAAAAGGAAAATATGTTTAGCAGAGACTCAGAAATCAATACCGTGTCAAGCCCAAACTCAAAAACGAATTAATTTGTAGCTAATTTAAACACTACTAAAGAAGAAAAAGAAATTATTAAAAAAGAGTTATTTGAAAAGAATGTGTTAGTAGAATCCTTAAAAATACAATATAATACAGCAGGGACTAACGAAAAGAGAAATGTATTGAAAGAAATTGTAAGTAACGACATCGTAAAAAGGTATAAAATGAAAAGTAAATTACGGTCTGCCATTGGGATTAAATACCCAATCAGGCGCAATGCAAAAAAAGTTAATATTAAACGAAACGACTTAGCAAATAAAATTGATGCATTTTTTAATCAAGATGATGTCAGTAGAGCTACTGCAGCTAAGAAAGAAACTAAAACGAAATGTAAAGTTAAAATGCAAAAACGATATTTGCTAGATTCAATGGTAAATTTACGGTTAAAATTTGTCAAGGAGACTGGAATCCCGATATCATACGCCACATTCAGACGTTTTAAGCCATTTTACATATTGATCCCAAATTTATCAAACCGAGATACTTGTAACTCGGTAACTGTCCATAAAAAGCCGAAATGGGTATCGCGCGGTATTAAAAAATGCAGCGAGAAAAAACGACAGTTACTGTGGCAGTTCCGTCTAAAACCGACTGAAAATAATAAAAGGCAATTCAAAAGTTACAATAAACTATTTAAAAAAATTATAAATTTAACTCAACGGGCTCAAAATAACCATAACATAAAGACTTCTAACAATAAATCTAAAACAACTTGGCAAATAATAAATCAAATTAAGTTAAATATGCCAAAAAATAATATTAATAAAATAAGAATTAACAATAATGAAATTATCTCGGATCCTAAATGTATTTCAAATTTATTTAATAATTATTTTATTGATAAAATTATGCCAAATAATAATTCGGGAGACAGAGTCACAAAACATATTACAAGTAGAAAAAACTCTATGTTCATGAGGCCAAGTTTGCCAAGCGACATATTCAAAATCATTTCAGGTCTTAATAAGACAAACAGTGTAGGTTATGATGGCATTTGTACTAAAATACTGAAAGCAGTAGCTGGGGAAATTTGTCGTCCGTTAAGTTATATTATAAACTTGTGTATAAGCGAAGGTATTTTTCCAGATGCCCTAAAGAAATCGGTTATTAAGCCATTGTTTAAAAAACAAGATAGAGAGTTAATGGAATACTATAGACCGATCTCATTGATACCAATTTTTTCGAAAATAATTGAAAAATATATTTATAAAGAACTCAATTTATATCTAGAAGCGAATAATATACTTTGCTATGAACAAAAAGGATTTAGGAAGCACAAATCGATTAACTTGGCCATTTATGACTTTTTGCGTACGGTTATGACAAATATGGACAAAAACAGTCCAGTGTGCGCGGTTTTCTGTGACATGACCCAGGCGTTTGATTATGTACAACATAATATTTTACTAAAAAAGCTTGATGCTTACGGCATAAGAGGTAATGTCCTTGAACTCTTGAAATCGTACTTTCACGATAGGAAACAAATAACGGAAATAACTAGAATAAATCTACGCACCAAAAGAGAAGAAATCTTTCTTTCGGAGGAACGTAACGTTATCTACGGCGTCCCACAAGGAAGTATACTAGGCCCACAGCTCTTTACATTATACATCAATGACTTTCCAAGGGCAATTACACATCCTGTGACACTGTTTGCTGATGACAGTACGATAACCATTCCATGTAATCAACGAGATCTTTATAAGGAGGATATAAATAATACAATAAAAGAGACTGTAGAATGGTTAGACAATAATAATTTAAAAATAAATTTAAATAAAACCGTAATAATTCATTTTAGCCAGCGCGCTTCGACTCTTCCCAATCTTGACATAACATACAATAATATCAAAATCGACACAGTTAATGCAACCAAGTTCTTAGGAGTTACGATAGATCGAAATTTAAATTGGAAGGCGCACGTGGATACCCTGGCTAAAAGAATAAATAGTAGTGCATATGCCCTGTACACCTTATCTCGAAAGGTTAACATAGATGCCTTATTAACTGCGTACTACGGGTTAACTGAATCTGTTCTCAGATATGGGGTTATCTTTTGGGGTAACTCGACGGACAAAGAAGATGCATTTAAAGCACAAAAGAGATGTCTCAGAGCCATGTTCAAGTTAAATACCACTGACAGTTGTAAGCCCTACTTTGTACGCTATAAATTATTGACGCTGACCTCCCTTTATATTCTAGAAACAGTAATGTTCGTTAGAAATAATTGCAACCTATTTTCGCGGATGGCAGATAAATATCCCAGAAACAGGCGTGATCAAAATCAGCTCTGCCTTCATGAGAGTAAGACTGCACTTATGCGCAAAAGTGTTTTCTGCATGGCTCCTATTATATATAATAAATTACCTAAAAGTTGGAGAGAGCTTAATAATGTACAATTGAAGAAAAGACTAAAATCATTTTTAACTGGCAAAGCATATTATAACATTAATGAATTTCTGACAGAACAATTTACTGTGACATAGATTTTGACATTATAATTTTATTTATTATTTCTTTAATTCACAGACTTGTATTAAACTATGACGTTATATTTTATTATTATTTTTATATTGCTATGTAAAATTTTGACATTTATTAATAATTTTGCTAAATTAAATTAAAATGAATGTTACTGAAAATAATTATTTAAGGTGAACACAATTTTGTAATGCAAAACATTTGCACGCCATAGTATGTGGCAAACATGTCAGAACAATTATTATTATATAATATCATCTTACATGCATTTTTATATTATTGTATGTAAACACATGTTTGAGCAAATAAATATATCTTATCTTATCTTATCTTATCTTGTCTTTGCAAAAGACACAGTAATATAGATTTCAAGTTTGCTTCACTAAAAACACAAAAAAATTTTAAGGACTGCGATACATTGGACACTGTTATAAAGTCTACAGTATGTGATTCATACTCCCAAAAATGCATGTATTCAACATGTGATATTTGCAAAAATAAATCGGTCGGATATGACTTGTTGAACAAGAAATTGAATGAAAAAGTGTCATGGCTAGAGTGGACAGTCAAAACCATAGAATATGAAAAGAATAACGAAAGAAAATCGACCAAAAAAACAGTTAAACAAATAATATCAGGTACATTACAATCTTTATTATCAAATTTTAATACGGAATTAAAAGGCTTTAAAATTCATATTTACAACATTTCACACCAATACAAAGTTTACAAATCTTTGAAGGAGAATTTGCAGAGAAATGAAATTTTGTTACACTGTGACTTCTCAGAAAATTATAATTGCAAATTTCATAATGAAATACAAGCAGTCCATTTTGGAGCATCACATTCACAAATCACATTGCACACAAGTATTGTATATAATGATGAAACTGATCCCGAATCATTTTGCACATTTTCGGACTGCAACAAACACACACCGGAATCGATCTGGGCTCATTTAGAACCCATGATGCGTGACATTAAAAATAGATTTCCGTTGAAAGACACTGTACATTTCTTCTCAGATGGTCCGTCAAGCCAGTACAGGCAAAAAAAGAACTTTGCCCTTCTTACCAAAATGATAGAATCTTATGGTTTTATTTATGCAACCTGGAATTTTTTCGAAGCGGCCCATGGGAAGGGTGCAGCCGATGGTGTTGGAGGAGTAATAAAAAGGTTGTTAGATAAACAAGTATCTTACGGTCATGATATACCTGATGCTGAAACTGCGATTCAATTACTTAAACACAATACTGCTACCACTGTAAAATTATTTCTTGTTAATCAGGAGGACATATCGAAAATAGAAAGGCAAATTGAGGGTTGTGAATTAGTGGCCGTTCCAAATACACAAAAAATACATCAGATAATACCCAACGAAGATAACATAATTCAATATCGGATATTAAGCTGCTTTTGTTTAAAGCCCAACATTTGCCAATGTTTTGCAATAAAAAGTCACAAATTAATTCAAGTTAAACGTACGAGAGTAAAACGACTCGTTATAGAATCTTCGTCTGAAAGTGAATTTGAGCAAGAAGATCTTGAGATGTTGGTAAAATATACCGGCGAAAATAATCTTGCCAATAAAGTTTTAACTAATTCTTACGATGTCGAACATACAGAAGAATCTAATTATTATCATGTTAATAATGCATCTACTTCAAATGTTACTATTTTATCAGATATCAAAGTAAATTTTAAACCTAAGGATCTAGCACAGATGGTTAAAAAGCCATCAAAATGTTATAACGTTTCTACGGTTGATTTGAAGAGAAATTTTTGGGAACTTTTTAGTAGCGATAGTGACTAATACATGTAGGTATATAAGTAGTAGTACTCGTGAAGAATTATCATGACTATAATGAGAATGTTCAAATTTCGCAATTTTATAAATATATTTTTTCAATGTGTGATTAACCATCTTCAAATTAAACATAAGCCTAACGGTAATGATAATACCTCTTTGATACTTAGTAATATATACACCATTAAATTTTAGTCGTTTTAATCCCACGGAGGGTCGATTCGGTACATGAAATACTATCGATTTGTAAAGAAAAAAATGAAAAAATAAAGTTTTTTTTTTTTAAACTCGAATTAATATACGCATGTACGAAATTAATTTCTTTAAGTAAACGAGTCAATGACTTTGCAGGGAGTTGTCGGCCGTTACATACTAACTACCTACAGTTCATTGGTCTCGATCAGCTGACGTTTAGTACTTTATTTTTCATTTTTATCTTTACAAATCGATAGGGTTTCATGTACCGAATCGATCCTCCATGGAATTAAAACGACCAAAATTTAACGGTGTATATTATTGAAACAAAAGAGAATAATAATATATATAATTGGGGACTTTGAAACTTACGAATTTTTATTACTATTATTTTTTATTACTTTTCTGAATACGTCTTATATACGCGTATTACATAAACTAAAAGATGTGATTTACGAACTATCAGTGTCCCGACTTAAAAATTATAAATAATTAACATCAATAAAAATATTTAGTAATGGCAGTACTCCTTTACTGAAATCATCAAAGCAGTACTGCTATTACTTTGTACATGTATCATGTTCATGTTCACTATGTCCAGTACACGGTGTACGTGTAAATGTTAAGATTTTTAATTATTAATATATATATAAGTCACAGTCTAAAACTGTTTTTTATTTACAACTGTGAATGCAGCCCTTGTTTTCCTTTATGTTACTTTTATGTTATTGTGACATAAAAATAACATTTATGAAATGAGCAATTATTTTGATTTTGACCCAGTTGCCCATTCCAAAGCGTAGTAGGTACCTAGGGAAAAGAACGGGCAAAAACTCCATGGACACTCTTTTTTCAAATTATATTGTTATATCACGATTAGTATAAATCATGTTGAATTTATAACTAAATGTGAGGACGATGTAAAAAAAAAACGATGTAAAAACGCGTCCATAGTAGCAAAATAAACAATAAAAAAAACAATATCAAAATAAAATAACTAAAAATAAGCCGAGGAAGCTAAGAGGTGACCAGTCCCAACTGACGGCACCCATTCACGAGCATGACGCATGGATCAGCACCATTCAGCTCAAACATTTTGAAGGGAGCTAAATGATCCAACACACGCGCCACCATCAGCGAGACATCTGAGTGAGCATGACATACCTACTCTCAGTCGCCCATTCAAGTCAATGACATATTAACCGGTAAATGGTAGCTCTATTATACATAGTACTCACACCTATGCAATGCAATTATATCTTCTTACGAATATATTGCCGTATCTTCACTTTAAATGTTAATCGACTGGTTGCTGTTGCTGATGTTCAGAGGGAGCGCAATCCAAAAAAAAAAAACCACCAGAAAAAAAGTAGAGTGAATGAAACCGGATCGGTGATATGGACATCGTAGAAGACGATTGTAGGTGGAACGACGATTTTTCGTATGAGCAAAGCAGTATTGAACTTGGGAAGTCAGGTAAGAAGGAAAAGTAGGTTTCTGGAGAATGAAAAACGACATAGAGCCCTCAACTCACTGCGCTGATGAATGGGCAACCATTTTAATACCAATAGATGCACAGATACGTGATCATACTTTTTCACATTCAGACTACATATATGAAGATTGAAAACGAATCAAATGCAGTTATTTAGAAGGCGGTCAAGTTTATTGAGTAAATCTGCATTCAGGTCATATTAACACACATCAGGGAAAGATTAGGGACTGTACAAGCATTGTCTTTATGCGTGAGGGGTGAAGGTTTTTCAACCAATAGAGTGACCGTAACGTTCCGGTGACTTTTTTACTGACGATCATGACTTGCTTTCGTCAGTGAAGACAAATGTCGACATGCAGACCAAGAACCTTAACTTCGGAGCTAAACCGGATGACCGAGTTGACGAACATCACAGGTGGCACAGTTGACACATTCAGCTTCCTCACCCAGTTTAGCTACTCAATCGTATCAGATATGTTGTCAACAAATCCCTGGCAGTAAAGCTGCAAAACGTCAGCATAAAGATGATTTACAGTCCGAAGCTCGGTGGTGATAAGATTAATAATAAAAAAATGGAGAACAGCATGAACAGACTACTGACGCTCCTGAATATAAGACGAAACCCATTACAATACCTACCAAGAGGCCACAAGATAGGAAAGGATGGACAGAAGGACTTCGTGACTGACGGTATTAAAAGAATTGGAGAAGTCAATTACCTTTAAGACTGTTACTTTAGTGTCCTCCATTCCCCGCCTTATATCGTCAGTGACCTTAAGAAGAGCTGAAACTGCCGTTTCAGCTCTTCTTAAAGCAACACAACACCCTGTACCCGTGTCAGAAACCAGATTGAAATGGACTGATGAGAGAGTTGCGGTGAATAAAGTGGGAGAATTGTTTATGCCCACTAGCCTCGAGCACCTGAGATAGAAAGGGAATGATGGAAATTGGGCAAAAGTGACCAAGAATAGAGGGATTGGGTATCTTTGGCAGTGACTGAACAAGGGCTTTACGCCCCAAGGAAGGGAAAACAGCATTGTAAAGGAAGAAGTTTGTGATGTGGGAGATTAACGGGAGGATTTAACCAACCGCCGCTACGAATATATGGCGTTGCGGCCCACAGCTTTGGATTTCATGGAAATCATAATCTTTTAGATCTCTCCCCAACAATAATTTTGTCTTTTATCTATACGTCGACCTTAATTCGTGAAAAGACCTAAAGTTCGTTTTTTAATCCCAGACACTAATTTGAAATTTCAAATTATTGAAATGTTGTTTGGTTTTTCAATACGGAGTTTGACATTTACACCTGTCAAATTAGTCTCCGAAATTTAATATTGTTTTTAGCAAATGACACCAGCCGTGGATCATACAGCCTACTAAGGTGAACTATTCCTCTATTTTAGTTGTACTTTTTCTGAATGAGTACAAGTGTGCAGTGAATCACGCAGTCGAAGGCCTTGGACAAAATGAAATATTATTTTGTTTAGCAATTAAATGATTGAATAGCATCCTGCGAAACGCCTTACGCATTTTTGAAGGCAATATCTAGTCTGTGTGACACTGACGAAGTCTTTAAGAATTTTAAACTAAAATACCTCGCACATCTCGTGGATATTTTTGGTTGCGCAGATAAATTCATTTCAGCTATCCTATTTTAATATCTCTTTATCAGAGTTAAATATAATTATATAATTATTATAATTTCGTCCTGTCAGATTAATCAGCGCCTGTCACTACTCTATACAAGTTTAGACGCGATTAAAAACTTGCCTACTAAAATTACGTCAATTTACGTCAACCGCTGATTAATTTGACAGGACTAAACTAAAATGTATCTTCTGTCCTTTTCTTATTGAAATAGAAAGAAAAAGATGCACTGAACTTAAATTTAGTTTAGTTTGTGAACAAGGGAATCGGCACCACTACCTGATGTTCAAAACTCTAGTACACATAGGCACAGTTTAAACGTCTAGTTGATGTAACTCGTGATCGAAAAGCTAGCGGCTTTCTCGCGCCACGCATCAGCATTGCAATTCAGCGAGGAAATGCCGCCAGCATCCTCGGTACAATGCCCCGAGGGCCTTTTTTAGGCTTAACTTAATTTTAATTTAATTTAGTTAATGTTAATAATCATCTTATAATTTGGTTATGTAAATAAATATGTAGCACAGTAGGTAGATATCGTACGTAAGCAATTAGAAAATTATGAGAACATCAAACTTGCAAACTTATCTGATTTGCTTCTTTGACGCCTCATGCCTTGCAAAAGCAACAACCTCCAATGTGAGTTAATTTAAAGTTACAAGAAAAAAAACTGAAAAATTAGATGAAGTTTAGCTGAAATGTAAGTAAAGAAAAAAATTGATTACAAAAAAAACACAGTCTGTATAGTTTTTATGCCCTATAAGAGCTAATGGGACCATACCTACTATGAATAGAGCGCCTATCAAAATACTTATAGATACCATCCATCAAGTTAAGGCGCCTAGGTGAGTAAATAAGAACAAATATTAAAAGACGAGATATTCTTGACAATTGATCTTGTGCCCTAAGTAGGTAATCGTAGATAGAACACCCACTTACGCCCGGTTTCTGAATCGAAAATCAACTCAAAAATTTGCTAACAAATTGTCAACCGTTCGTAAACTGCTGTGATTGGTTGACTAGATTATCAACGCCTAATCGGATCACTTGACTTTCATTTTAATAATAAGACACGTCAATAATTTTCATTCGAGAAATTGGATGTGAGTTTTTTAAAACTTCCCATAGTCCGCACAGATATCAATCGTACGTGGGATAATACAAGCTGGTCGCAATATCGGCAAAGCCTTCGGCATGCACGCTCCGCAAACAGCAGTCCGCTGGATATTGTTCATCTCCATATGGAACGATTCCGTTCCGTATGGACTTAATCCTCGGTATTATGTTTAAAATCTTTAACCGTTTCTTTGATTTTTGATTTTTTCAGATGTTTCTTGTGTCAGTACAGCAGTGATAGAACCCATATTTAAAACTTCTGCATTGTTTATCTCAATTTCCTCTCTTAGGTTCAGACGTTATTAGTGTTTCTTCTTTCCTATTCCCAAAGAATTGGGCCCTATCAGAATACCAGCGCTGTGGCACTTATTTCTTAAGTACTGCAGCATTATGCTGAGATAGGAGCCTTTTGGCCTCGTACAGGACATTTTGTTTTTTTTTTGTTTCTATGAGTGTTTTTTAGTTTAGTTTAATGTGTGATCTCCTGTGGGAGTTTCTTTCTTTCTTTCTTTCTACAAATAATCAGGTTTACTACGTTACCACACTTACTCGTACGTTACGTGTTGCAACAAAACTTCTTACTCTATATCTCTATGGATTTTTGTATTCTTCATGTTTAAGCACCTGTCTCACCGAAGGCGATTAACGAGACGTGAGTATAGCTAGCAACTAAAAACCAGCCAAGAGCGTGTCGGACCAGGCACAATGAAGGGTTACGTAGTTGTTAGCTTGGAATGAATTTATCCCAAAAACAAAATTAACATACGTTTATATGCTACGGTAAATTCTCCAACTGCAAATTTAAGTTGGTCGACTATTACTCGTTAACTTGTAAAGTCCACTTAACTGTGATAGTTTTCCTTTAAATTTCATTATACATATGTACTACTGCCATGAATTTTTTCACATCTCCATAAACAACAAGATTTTATTTTAGCACCATGTCGGATAAATTAATATAAACCTTTGCCGAATTACAGCTTTCTAGTACTAAGCGTCTCTGAGCTAGAGCGGGGACAGATGGACATGGCGAGACTGTAAGGGTTCCTTGTTTACTACGGAACCTAAAAACGAGATGACGAGCAGCGAGTACGCGACGGCGATGAGCGATTACATATTGGCATGCGTATGTAACAAATGTGAGTCTCTGGCGAGTGTTTTGCCCGCCAAGCGAGCGTTGCTGAGCAAGTACTCTGTTAGCTCTTGTCGATGCGAAAACTGAGTAGGTACTCGCCAGCGCAGCGGCGTCGCTTATATTAATAATATTAAAATTATTTATTCAGACCAGGTCCATAATTGTTAGTCACAAAAATTATCTTACAAACTATGTTAGTACAGACAATACAAAAAGGTAGGATACAATATTAATAGTCAGCGATCAACTATTAATATTATATTATACACCTATCTCTTTTACTGGCACAGCACCTACAATCTTATGTACGTTTCTTGAGCGAGAAACTCTTTCTTAGCTAGTCGCTTCGTTATCGGCATTTTACTTTTGTTAGCTTATTTTCCCTTAGATAGATATTTCCCACCTCATTGAAGTATCACTGACAACCTAGATATAGGGTAGGGCTCATGTACTAATTTTACAATATTATAAATAAAAACACAATCACTCTATTTTTATAATATTTTATTTTTGTATTATTATTATTGTGGTTAGTAGGGTGCGAGGGAGCACCAACAGCATCCTGTCTATGGTAGCAAGCAGGCTAGATTGTGCGTTTGTGAATCACTGCTGTAGGGTGTCGGCTGGGCCTGTGACCTTGCAGCAATGATGTCACATATTGTTTGTGTTAATGTTTTGCTAACATAATTTGTAAGTATTTTGTTACTAACAAGTTGAGTCTAGTTACTTGAATTAAATTTATTATTATTATTATTACCTCCACATGATCTGACACAATAATGAGAAATTAACCTAAATTATCGCAAAAAAATAATGTACCAGTACCTTCGTAGTTTGTGGATGAATTATTACTAACATAAGTATTACACTTTCCACCCAATTAAATTACGGTTGCAAAGTTCATTCAGATAGGCGTACAAATGAATGAAAAAATACAAGGAAAATAGTAAGGGAGACCAACAATCTACTGTTTTTGTCCTATACAAGATGGAGACGACGATAATGCGACAATAAATTCAACTACCATCTAATGACGTTCCCAGTCTGCATATAAAAATTCAACTACGATCTAATGACGTTCCTAGTCTGCATACAAAAATTCAACTACGATCTAATGACGTTTCCAGTCGGCATATAAACATTCAACTACGATCTAATGACGTTTCCAGTCTGCATACAAAAATTCAACTACGATCTAATGACGTTCCCAGTCTGCATATAAAAATTCAACTACGATCTAATGACGTTCGTAGTCTGCATACAAAAATTCAACTACGATCTAATGACGTTCCCAGTCTGCATATAAAAATTCAACTACGATCTAATGACGTTCGTAGTCTGCATACAAAAATTCAACTACGATCTAATGACGTTCCTAGTCTGCATACAAACATTCAACTACGATCTAATGACGTTCCTAGTCTGCATACAAACATTCAACTACGATCTAATGACGTTCCTAGTCTGCATACAAAAATTCAACTACGATCTAATGACGTTCCTAGTCTGCATACAAAAATTCAACTACGATCTAATGACGTTCCTAGTCTGCATACAAAAATTCAACTACGATCTAATGACGTTCCCAGTCTGCATACAAACATTCAACTACGATCTAATGACGTTCCTAGTCTGCGTACAAAAATTCAACTACGATCTAATGACGTTCCTAGTCTGCATACAAAAATTCAACTACGATCTAATGACGTTCCTAGTCTGCATACAAAAATTCAACTACGATCTAATGACGTTCCTAGTCTGCATACAAAAATTCAACTACGATCTAATGACGTTCCTAGTCTGCATACAAAAATTCAACTACGATCTAATGACGTTCCCAGTCAGCATATAAAAATTCAACTACGATCTAATGACGTTCGTAGTCTGCATACAAAAATTCAACTACGATCTAATGACGTTCGTAGTCTGCATACAAAAATTCAACTACGATCTAATGACGTTCGTAGTCTGCATACAAAAATTCAACTACGATCTAATGACGTTCGTAGTCTGCATACAAAAATTCAACTACGATCTAATGACGTTCGTAGTCTGCATACAAAAATTCAACTACGATCTAATGACGTTTCCTAGTCTGCATACAAAAATTCAACCAAATACAGGGTCAAATTAAATTAGCTAGCGTAACTTCGCAGACGTATTGATATCTACACATGATAAAACCAAAAATAAATAAATTTAATTAGTTTTTTTTTTTGGGGGATCATCAACCGCCGGTAGTGTAGTCACTTGAAATAGTCATAAGTTATTTGCGGAAATCGAGAAACGTCTAGTTGATTTAACCGGTGACCGAAAAGATGGCGGATTTGTCGCGTAACGCATCAGCATTGCAATTCAGCGAAGAAATGCCGCCAGCATCCTCGGTACAATGACCCGAGGGCCTTTTTTAAGCTAAACTTAGTTTTAATTTAATTTAGTTAATGTTAATAATCATCTTGTAATATGTAAATAAATTATGATACTTGAAATAGGTTAAAAAGTCTGTTTCTTTATGTGCAAATTTCACTAACGTGATGGTTATAGATAACTAAACACCATAAAATAAATATAAACAGATTTTCTGAAGTCATACTTGCAGTAACAACACTACCAGCGGTCGTTGACCCCTAAAATTTATCATCTTTAATTTTTCGTGTTATATATACCCATCACGTCTGCGACTTTTCGTAACAAACTTAATTTGATCCAATAGTTTAGTAACTATAGCTATTCAAAAAAATTTAAAACGTGATTTTTTTCAGAAAACTAAATGGGTAGTGGTGATGGGCCGACTTTGGGTATTTACAACCCATCACCACTACCTATTAAGTTTTTTTGAAAAAATCATGTTATCAACTTCCATGTTAGAATTTATTTGGCAGAAATGAGCTCGTGTCTAAGTAATTCCCTACTGCTGCATTGGTCGATCCATCAGGTTAAGCTACGCTTAACGCGGTTCGTCAGTGGGTGACCATCGTGACTCCTCCGTGCCTCGGAAATCACGTTAAGCAGTTGGTCCCGGCTGTCATTCGTAGATTTTTGACAGTCGTTACGGGGCGTCAGATGCCCGAAAGTCTGTCAACCACTTACCAAGGGGTATCGTATTACCCAGTTACTGGGATGTGGAAGTCAGATAGGCAGTCGCCCTATGTAAAATACTGGTATACAGCAGCATCCAGTTAAAGCCGGAAGCCGATTGCAACATAGTTGGGAAAAGGCAGGCAGATTGAATGTATTTGATACTTTATTCTTCAAAATACTCGTATGCGTTAATATTGCAAATGTTTTCCTTTACTGTCATTGTCGTTTCCACATTGCATACTATAAAAAAGTATAAAAATCACCAATTAGTCCACACTCAAACATCTGAAGGATCCAGGCATGCCCATGTAATCTTCATTGAACTTTCCTGCATGTCTTTTTGTTTCATCGGAGCATGCTTTGAACATCATTTTCACATACTCCACATGTTGGGCTGAACTTAATTCTTGCACTATTTCCTCTGTAATGAGAAATGTTTTTGTTAGTCATAGTAATAGCTTCTCATAATTATTAACTAGCGGAAGTAAAACGGGGTAAATTGAGATGCAGGGGTGAATCGGGACGAAACTTTACCCCGTTTTACGGTATCTTAAGGTTTACTGATAGTTCATTCTGATTAAACTTATTCTAAGATACTCGTGTATGGTACAACGAGGCATGGTGCTTTATTCCCCGAAGGCGTAGACAGAACTGTATATAGATGTGTGAATAGAGTGTGATTTTAATAACCTAAAGGGGGAAAGCAGAGTCGCTCAGCATCGAGTGCGACTAAAGGCGCTGTGATGGACCACAAACAGCAGGGTCTACCGAAGCTCACATGCGATGAGGACGGCTTCATCAAAGTGGAGAGAAAGAAGAGGAAGCCTACTTATCGATAAGATGAGTATTACTTAAGATGAGTATTACTTACCATGCAATTTTTCAACGGGTTTCTGTTTCCCACCGTATTCCACCGGCAACAATTCTCTGGGCACTACTTTATGTAAATCTTCTAAGGATCGTTGAACATGCATTCTATTGCCAATCTTCTCGCTTACAAATTGCTTAACAATATTTATTATCAGTTCTACTGCTTTTGAATCTGTTAACATGTGGATGCTTTGTAATCGGGCGCCGTAGCCTTCCTGTAAAAAGAGAGTTTTGGAACTTTTTTTAATATAACTACTTTTTAGATAAGCCGACGGACCTCCTGATGTTAACTGGTCGTCGTTAAGCCCATACCAGACGCTTAACTCGAGTTAATGTTCATTATTGTAACGTTTATTTGCTCATTTTATTTAGATTATTCGGTAGGCGAGTGAAAGATGTTGAATGCCGAAATCCAAAACCATTGGATCAGTTCACTAATTAATTAATTTTGTATTCAGAAGTTTCACTTTGTTTGAAAGATGACGAAAATGAACAAAAAGTGCTAAGAAGCTAACAGAAGACAGAAGCGTCTGATATCTGCTTTATGTACATGATCTGCTATACCCCAGAGACGAATCCCATCCCTAAAATGTCTCATGTGCAATAATTCCACTGGAAAACATACCCTTGGTTGCCGAGATACGGTAAAACGAGCGTTGACAGACCGACGGCCAGTTTGGACGACCAACAGAAGATCGTGGGGAAGACTTGGATGAGACTCGTACAGACCAGACAAGAATGGCTCAAAAGGGAGGAAACCTATACTCAGCAGTGGGTAGAACAAGGCTGGCGATGATGATGACGAAAAGAAAGAAAAAGAAAATACGTTTATTTGGAGTAAACATAACGCAAAGAAAGAACACAAATACGAAAGAAAAAGTTAGTGGAAAATATGCGTCACATCCACGCAAAACGGCCATCGTTCAGCATAATGCTGCGACCTTATACGAGACAGAGCCGCACCGCTAGTTTTCAGCGACAGCCGGCGTTGTCGTCATGACGTCAACCGGTGTAGCATTTAGTGGGATAAAAATATCAAAATAAGAAATAAAAGAAATACAATACTTAGTTTTAAATGTTTATATAAATAGAATATATAAAATGGCAACATTCCGAACCATTGGCAACGACTCAAGTGCAGCGCGCCGCCGGCTTATTGCAATCTGTTTGTGTGCAGCTGTCATAAAAGTATTTGTTTGACGTTGTGTCATAATAAGCTTCTTGATATAAAAATAAGTAAGATGGTAGTACTGTTCCGGACAAGCTCCTTAACAAAGAGCTAAACTAAAACTTAATTCATAAATTTGAAATAAAATACTTACAACTAAAATAGTTATAAACTGCTGTAGTTCCAGGGTGCTAATTTTTGAAATCACATCAAACAAATTTATTTGCCTGCAGTCGTATATTACTATGTAACCATTAATATAATCATTTGCTTTTATGTATTCGGCGAGCTGGAAAAAAAGTCATTTTTTAATTACAAAAAATACAATTTAGGATTTCGTAGCTTTTTTTTTTTTTGGGTGGGAAATCATCAAATAACTTCTCCCGCTCTGGGCGGAGCGGGAGGGTGTGTCAGACTCTTACTGACTAAAACCCACCGTATTCCTTCTTGTTGCCTGTGTTGCGGGGGCCTCGGTGACCCATAAGTACCTTCCCGCGACCCCGGCAGGCATCGGCCCTAGTGGACCCCTACTATGTGCTGACGACATCTCTTTGAGGCGCGCGTGGAATACAACGCGCCGTCGACCCGGGCCTGGTCCTTACCGGACGGTGAGCTACCCATTGCTCACCCTCCGCAAGCCCGCGCCTACGGTGGCCGGAAATCCGCCCGGGATTCCCGACGCCCTGGGCGTCTCCTGCGGCGGCTAGGGGCGAGAGGGCGCGAAACTTGCCTTTCCCTCAACCGTCCCGCCTCCTCCTTCGCGAGCATTACTGCTTCGCAGAAGGAGGATTTCGTAGCTTGATAGCTGAATTGAATCTAAGTCGGTTACGATTATCTTAAAACCCCAGAAACTATGAATTAAAAACTCAAAGAAACCATGCAATTTTCTTGTATAAAAAGTATCATAATATCACTTGTAAATGGCGTAGGTAACTATGACTGAAAGATTTTTTTATCGGATCAGTCTTTCTAGTGATTACCTTTTACAAATATACAAACAATTTTACTTCTTCATAATATTAGTTAATGTATAAAAGTGAGCTTTTGCCCGCGTATTATTATATTGTTTCATGTAACAGACAGAGTTACTTTCGAATTCTAACTATTAGTATGGAAGTATAAATAGATAGAAGAACCGTCTAAAATAAAACAAATAATGAACTTACGACTGCAGAGTACTGGAAATATTGCATAAAGCTCTCATTAGTGAATTCCTTGTCGTTAAGTTTAACGATTAAAATTCTGTAGTAGTCATCCGTCACAATGGGCAGTGGGACCAGCATCCTGCAAAATATCGTATGAAAGGATTTACCTAAATTATTTCAGAATATCATCAACAGCATTAACGTATATTAATACGGATGTACGTCTTTTTACATCGTTCTCACATGTATAATTTTAACATGAATGATAAAACCAATATTTTGTAACATTATTTTGATTTAATCGGTCAAGGACAGATAGTGAGACAATTGATTTTCTATTGTTTGACTCCGAAACGGTGTCACGCTGCGCTTAACAGGGTTAAACCGTGTCCATTTCTTGCCCGTTCTTTCTTTCTAACTGACCGACCCCATGTCAATTCAAAAGTGCCTATCATTGGTTTAATTTAAATAAATGTTTTGTGTTTGACTTCATTATCATCTTATTCAGTAGGTCTTTGTAAACGTGCTCGTCCGGAAAGACAATACCAACAGACTTATTTCTGCTGCCACGCAAAATTACGACACTAGATTGTCCTATGGAGCTGGACCAGCATGTTTCCAAGCATTCCTTATCATGGATATAATCCTTTAATTTGTGATATGTACCAATTATTTGTAAAATGTAGTTTAAAAGTGTATTTTTGATACAAGTTTTAAATTTTCTTTCATTTAATTGCAATATCACAAGGTGTCACATTATGTTGTAATATTTAATACGGTAGGGTTAAATATTACAACAAAATATCAAAGAAAAAAAAACAATATTATATAAAATACATACATTTTTTATGGGGATAAAAGATGTATGTACAGTCCACGTCAATAATATCGGGACGAACAGACTGTTCAAAATGATATAAAGTTTAATTTTCTTAGTTGTTGAGAT
The DNA here is from genome assembly GCA_905333075.3 of Atethmia centrago. Classification (NCBI taxonomy): domain Eukaryota; kingdom Metazoa; phylum Arthropoda; class Insecta; order Lepidoptera; family Noctuidae; genus Atethmia; species Atethmia centrago. Next base: position 23,630,261 of record HG995387.1, on the reverse strand, counting down.
GATACTGAACAGTCGGTTCGTCCCGATATTTTTGACGCTGACTGTACTTTAGATAATCTGAAAATCAAATAAAAATTATGTCTATCACTTATTTTATTACAAAGATGTAGATGAGATTTCAACTTTATGTCTGGGATGGCATCAGCGATGTGTCTGGTATTTTAAATCTCCATTGGCGATGGTGACTTTCTCGAAGACAGGTTATTTGACATGATAAATTTATATTAGGTCGCATTTTGAATTCTTGTGAATATACACCAACAGAGTTATGACTGTCTCATCTGTATCTTTTTGTTTTAAATTCGATCACACTTAGGATTAGTAAATAATAACAGCCAATTATTGATAACCAATAGCTTTTTAAGGTTTTTTGTATTACTAACAGTATATGGACTACGTCTGAAATAAATGCCTTATTATTAGGTATTATTATTTGGGGGTCAGTGCTGAGATACAAAAATGTATACTAATTTTTGTATCTCGGCACTGACCCTGGCCGGTTTTTGTTATTATATACCGGTTTTTATTATTAAATAGACCTGACATCGCAGGGTTTTTCTTAGAAGGCACAAGCATTAATCACCACGATAGCTCGAGACGGAATGACGATTTCAGACTTATATTAACTGCAAGTCCAGCTTTCGTCACGAAATTTTTAATTCGCCGATGTCAGTAATGTCTAAGATCAACTCGGATAGCACATACGAATTAAAAAAGTCACATTGGTACAGTTGCCAGCACATTAAGTTACCACAAATCGTCTAATATCTCCAAACTATTTTAAACCTTAAAATATTGACAGTTAAGTTCAAAATCGAATGAGAAAATTTGACAGTTTGTGGTAACTTAATGAGCTGGCGATTCAACATGCCAAGTTTTGAACCCAACGGGCCATCGCGACAATTTTATGATTCAAAAGTTACTCACGCCAACTTCAAAATGCTTTGCAGTTCCGTCTTGATATTGGTCTTCGAAAAGATCTTTGGTATCATCGTCTTCATCGTGCACAATCGATCTATTTGCTTCTTTGACTTTTCTACGGAACCTTTGCTACTAATCAGCGTTTTTTCCAAGTATTCCCTGCCTGAAAAAGTGTAATTTATTATTTTTTAATTAGAAGTATTTTTCAGAATTATTGCTAATTTAATTTCTAAAGTGTAATTTATTATTTTTTAATTAAAAGTATTTTTCAGAATTATTATTAATTTAATTTCTTATATTGTATCTCCCCATAGATTCCCAATCATCATCTGAGCCTTTTGCCAGACTATGTTGGGTTCGGCTTCCAGTCTTATAGTATGCAGCTAAATATCAGTACTTCACATGGAGCGACTTCCTTTCAGACCTCCACATCCAAGTTATTGGGTAACCTTTGGTTATAAGACTGGTTGTGAGCCTTTTGGGCTTCTGAATGCAATGACTGTCAAAGATCTACGAATGACAGCCAGGATCAACGGCTTAATTTGCTTTCAGAGGCGCGGGCGGGTCTCGATATGTAATGGTCACCCATCCACGAACCGACCGTGGCTAGAGTAGCTTAACCTTCAATCGTCCCGTAATTCATCCACGAGCCCCTCAACACAATCAACCAAATGATTTCTATGAATAAAATAAAAAAGAAACGGCATAAATTGAAATATCGAATCTATATAAATACAAAAATGAATCCCTATTTTCCTTGGTCACGGCATCACGCGTAAACGGCTGAACCGATTTCGTTAATTATTTTTGTTGTGTTTGTTATTGTTAGGAGAGAGGTTCTTAGTTAAGAAAAAAAAAACTCCACGTGGGTGATGCCGCGGAAAAGATCTAGTTATAAATAATATCGTACCTACTATGATTGGCTTTTACTGACAAGTTGGTCATCGCAATTTGATATTTTATTTCTACTGAAAGGTCGAGTTTTTGCTAATGAACCATAATTTAATGCACATTTAAAATTGCTTTAATGAGTTTCTTTGTCTAAACTTCTAGCAAAAACTATATTCGGTTGTGAATGTACTTTTATTTTATCGCGAAACTAGTCCAAACAAGTTTTAAAACTTACATCTTTGCAACAACACATGTATCAACCCGAAATAAATCATTTGAAAATGATACAGGAAATATATAAACAGAGTTGCTATGAAGGATCTTATTAAAATTCAAAAAACCTGTTTTGGTAAGACCACTTTTTTAACATACTCTATTTATTTATATGGATACCTATCTATCTAGTTATAATATGACCTTCAGGGATTAGATGTCATGGATTTTGTCACATAAATAATTATAAATTATTATTATAAATCTATATGTGAGGATTTGCAATTGGCTTTCTGGTGACTATGGTGTCCTTTTATACCCGACTGCCTCAGAAGAAGGGTAATGTTTTTTGAGAGTATGTATGTATGTATGTATGTATGTATGTATGTATATTTCTTTGGCACGCTCTGTAGCCTAAACGGCTTGATGGATTTTAACATAAGAGGTGTCGTTAGATTCGTCTTCACTGTGGAAGTGACATAGGCTATATGCATTTTATATATTGCATCTGCAAATACAAAAAAAAGGGAGGGATTTTTTTTTAAATAAATTACAACAATATTGATATCAAATAAAAGCTAGTAATAAGTCAATTCCATATAATTATATACTATATACCATATATATTAATAAATCTAAAAAGCTTGAAATAAAACAAATTATTTAAAAAAACAAAAAACCTTTTGCAGTCGGGTTTTTTGTTTTTTTTTAAATAATTGAAAAAAAAACAAAAACCCTACTGCAAAAACACCTAACTGAAAAGAGAAAAACAAGCATTATAATCTATAGAATTTTGGTATCGCAGGTAATCAATAACCTGAAATATAGTGTAACTTTTGTTTGCCTGCGATACCAACATTCTATAGATTATAATACTTGTTTTTCTCTTTTCAGTTAGGTGTTTTTGCAGTAGGGTTTTTGTTTTTTTTTCAATTATTTAAAAAAAAACAAAAAACCCGACTGCAAAAGGTTTTTTGTTTTTTTTTAAATAATTTGTTTTATTGACTGTTTTTGTTAGCTGTTCCATGTGCTCCATGTACTAAATAAATAAAAGAAACATCCTGGAGGCGGTACGTTCCAACGAACGTGAGAGTAACACTCCAGCAACGATAACCATTTTCATTGCTAAACATAATAGCGCTGTCAGTGTCAATGTTTTTGCATGACGTGTGACTGAAGTCTTATGGTAGCCATACTCGTTACAATTACATTTGTGCAATTCAAAACTTTTTTTTTTTTTTTTGTTGGGAAATTATTAAATAACTTCTCCCGCTCTGGGCGGAGCGGGAGGGTGTGTCAGATTCTTACTGACTAACCCACCCGTGTTCCTACCGTTGCCTGTGTTGCCAGGAGCCTCGGTATCCCTAACGGACTTTCCCACGACCCCGGCAGGCATGGGCCCTAGTGGACCCCTACACTTGTGCTGACGACATCTCTTTGAGGCGCGCGTGGAACACAATGTGCCGTCGACCCGGGCCTGGTCCTTACCTGACGGTGAGCTACCCATTGCCGTCCACAAGCCCGCGCCTACAAGTTTAGACGAATGATTTGACGAATAATACCAAAGAAAAGACATTTGGGCAGGCCGCATAAAGTACTCAAACTGCCAGACCATCATTAAAACTAAGACCCACATAGTCCTCACATTCCTAATAATTAAAATAATGTAATACTTTACAAAGTAAATATTCATGTCATTGTTTATATAGAATGTTATATAGAATAAGAAAATATAAATAGCTAGCAAAATAAAAAGAGTAAAAAAACAACATTCACTGTAAGTTTATTGGAGCAGCTCAATCCCAAGCCTTTTTGTCCTCAATATAATCTTTAACAGTATAAAAGGCTTTTAGGCACAGTTTCTGTTTTATAAAACATTTGAATTTATTAAGGCTTAGTTCTTGAATGTGGCTAGGAAGTTTATTATAAAAACGTATACATTGGCATCTAAACGAGCTGCCTATTTTTTTGAGCTTGGTTGTAGGAACAACAAATTTGTGTTTGTTCCTAGTATTTACATTATGGATATCACTGTATTTTTTAAACAAATTAATATTTTTATGTGCGTACAAAAGATTTTCGTAAATATACTGAGAAGCTACAGTCATTATATTAATCTCTTTAAATTTTTCTGTGAGGGAGTATCTGGGACTTAATTTATAAATTGAACGGATTGCCCTTTTTTGTAAAACAAAAATTGTCTGAATATCGGCGGCATTTCCCCATAACAGAACACCGTACGACATTACGCTATGAAAATAACTAAAGTATACTAAACGGGCTGTGTCTAAATCCGTTAAATCACGAATTTTTCTAACAGCGTATGCTGCAGAGCTAAGCCTTTTTGACAATTTATCTATATGGGGGCCCCATTGAAGCTTGGCATCCAAAGTTATGCCTAAGAACACAGTGGTATCTTCGGGGTTCAACTCTTCACCCTTTATGAGAACACTAGTTTTTACTTGTCTAACATTAGGTATTGTAAACTTAATACATTTGGTTTCTTTCTCGTTAAGAAGTAGGTTATTAACATTAAACCAGTTAACTACTTTTTCAAGGGCACTATTTACATTGTCAGTAACCAACTGCTGACGTTTGAGTTTAAATAAAAGTGAAGTGTCGTCTGCAAACAGCACTATATCATGATTATCCTTTATGAGGCAAGGCAAGTCATTTATATAAATAAGAAACAAAAATGGGCCGAGAATTGAGCCCTGGGGGACCCCCATTCTTACTACAGATCCGGGTGATCTTTTTCCGTTAACATCAACTCTCTGAATCCTATCACTCAAATATGAAGTAAGAAGATCCAGAGAGGAGTTTCGGATTCCGTAGTGGTGCAGTTTTCTGATCAAAGTTTCATGAATAACGCAATCGAATGCCTTGGACAAATCGCAAAAAATACCCAAAGCATCGCATTTATCCTCCCATGCATTATAAACATGTCCTAAAAGTTCAACACCGGCATCAGTAGTCGAACGACCCCTTGTATATAATAAACTAAACTAATAATAAACTATTTGTAAAGAATTACAAACAGTTTTTTTTTTTAGTTTTATGTTACACATACATACAAATAAGTAGATTTTAACGCGTTTGAAATAAACAACATTGATTTTTATTTGTTGATTATCCAAAAATACTAATTACTTCGTAAAAAATAAATGATAAATAATACATAATAATAACACAAGCGTATCTTTATGTATGTCTTTTTTCAACTTCATGGACGTATCCCGGAATCCCGGGATCTCGTATCGAAAAACCCGAAATACCGAGATTGATGAAGATGCCCGGAATTGTATTCTCTACTACAATATATTTATAAAAGTATTACACTATTTTTGGATGCGAAGTCAGACGTACTTTGTGATCGTCAAATACGAGAGTTATTTTTATAAATACTAGGGATGGACGAAATCCGTTTCACATTCGGTTCATTCGAACTTCGGCGAATTGAACCGAAGACATTCGAATGAAATTTGGTTCAAAAGCCGAATATGCGTTAAAAGAGAATATTAAAATAACTCAACGGTTATGAATAAAATAATAAAACTAAACCAGTAAAATAGAATAAAAGCATTTATTTATTGTTTGTTAGTTGTTTCAACAATTAAATGTATTTTAAACATTATCAGATTTTTTACATCTAAACATTCAATAAATAATACTATCGCCAAAAACCACTATTTTATTTTTTTATAAAAGCGTTAAATAAAATGTTAATCTTATACGCACTATTGAAGATTTACATATGATTCCACCGCGTTTTCACGAGAGTGACACAGTCGGTTATCCGAAATTCGGCCGAACTTTTATCAAACCACGTTCGGTCCATCCCTAATAAATATCTTGACAACTTGTTAGCACAACAATTCGTATAAAATTGTCCACCAAATTACGGAGTACCTCGTTAATTGTCGGACAGATTAACGTCCGTTTCTGCAAACATGCACCAAAGTCCATGTCACTCAGACTTACATCACCGTGAACATACATTATATGGTATGCATTAAATGATAAATTATTTTATTTCTGTAAGTAGGTTTATACAAACACTTTTACACGTCACTCATATTTTTTAAATAAAGCTAGATGAGGTCGGCGTTTCCTATCTGACTACTCTGAGAAGAAAGGTCGAAACAAACTCAGAGGTCACAGTCTCTTTTAAAGATTGGTGTCTGAAATGGTCCTTTTGAGGAAAGAACCACACAGATTGAGTAGACCTGTCCAGTCAGTACACGCATTTGTCAGTAATCGTGCAGCTCAACTCGGACAACTCAACGATTCAACGAATAATACTAAAGAAAGGACATTTGGCTAGGCCGCAAAAAATACTCATTACATTGCATTCAAATACAAAAAATACCCAGTGCGGCCCACATGGAATGTGCGATGGTTCATGTAGGAAATTGGCGTTCTTAAGAGGAGTTTTGCAATGAGTAGTGGCTGCCCGTGTATGTCAGCCTGAGTCAGAGCAGACAAGAAGATACTCCATGTAATTTCTTGGCTGTTCTTCTCCTTCCATAGGGAGGAGACGTTTTAGAATGGACAACTTACTTCAACTTGCTAACTATGTAACTGACCGACTCCTTGACAATTCAAATAAATTTGCAGTTGGAGAATTGATCAGCATATAGTATGTATGTATGTATGGGAGAACATGTTTTTCAACTACAATGTTAAGTTTGTTTTTAGGATAAATTCATCCCAACTTCCCAACCAAGGAACCCTTCATTGTGCGTAATCCGACACGCACTTGGCCAGTTTTTATATATATAGATTGATTGGCTATATTGCTTAAATTTCTTAGGCTTAAATATTTGTTTATTTTTGCTATATTTGTTTATTTAACTGTTTGGTAAACATGTAGTAAAACTTTTTTACTGACTGTTTTAGTATCAATGATTTTTAAAGTAGGTATAGAGAGCAGTGACCTCTTGCTATAATATTGACGCTGCGATGTCAATAATTTCATAACAGTTAACAGTTTTTAATGGTTTAAAAATAGTATTATAACAAAATCGCTTTTCGTCGCTGTCTGAGTAACTTAGTTCTGCTAAACTACACAATGGATTTTGAAACGGTTTTCACCATAATTTAGAGAATTCTTATTTCGGAAGATTTATGTGTATTAACAAACCATTACATCTCGTCTTGTTCTCCTGAAGAGTTGGGCAGAGGTGTAGGTACCTGTAGTAAACCCACATTTCGCCAGTTATTTTTTTTAAGTCCCATATAATAGGGGGCGAGCCTATTGCCATCAACAGGGCACAAATCGAAACTCCGGGCTGCTACTGAGAAATTCCAGATAGAAAAGCCAATAACTCTTTGCCTGACCCGGGAATCGAACCCAAGACATGCTCAGCAGTAGCCCTTGCGACCACCAGACCAACGAGGCAGGTGCGTATTACACATTCACATCATCATCTGCCTGCCTTTTCCCAACTACGTTGGGGTCGGCTTCCAGTCTCACCGGATGCAGCTGAATACCAGTATTTTACATGGAGCGACTGCCTATCTGACCTCCACAACCCAGTAACTGGGTAACACAATACCCCTTGGTAAGACTGGTTGTCAGACTTTCGGGCTTCTGACGACCCGTAACGACTGTCAAAGATCCACGAATGTCAGCCGGGACCAACGGCTTAACGTGCTCTCCGAGGCACGGAGGGTTCTTGGTATGTAAAGATGGTCTCCCATCCAGGGACCAACCGCGGCAAGCGTAGCTTAACCTGATCGATTGACCCGTGCGGCTGTTTTTATTTAGCCACAAGCCCCTCTTATTACACATTCACATAAATGATAAATGATTTTTATTTCTGTAAGTAGGTTTATACAAACACTTTTACACGTCACTTATATTTTTTAAATAAAGCAAGATGAGGTCGGCGTTTCCTATCTGACTACTCTGAGAAGAAAGGCCGAAACAAACTCAGAGGTCACAGTCTCTTTTAAAGTCCAGACATAATCTTGGTCAGATCATGTGATGGCCATGTAGATTGGTGTCTGAAATGGTCCTTTTGAGGAAAGAACCATACAGATTGAGTGGACCTGTCCAGTCAGTGCACGCATTTGTCAGTAATCGTGCAACTCAACTCAGACCTTAAGGAGCTCAACGATTCGACGAACAATACCAAAGAAAGAACATTTGGGTAGGCCGCATAAATTACTCAAACTGCCAGACTGATAGTTATGACGCTATTTGCTGTGGAGGATGAGCAATATTGCATTATATTGTATTCCTCGATAGTTTATAGCAAATTGTAAAAAGACGAGCCAAATGGTTATACAATTTCAGATAGTTACAAATCAAACCTTTTAAATGAGTATCACTACGATATCAATCATCATGATATATACAGTGTGGATTTTTGAGGTACGGCAGTAAGGGCAGGTACTTTAACCGTTGTAGCTACTCAAAATCTGTCTTTGGAGACTGTTTTTAACTTTCTAAGACATTTTGACTTGGATACACAAATTTTGAAAACTTTACTGTCCTCAAGAAAATGGGTAATATACACAAACAAATTTGTTGATGCCAGTGGACCCTTGTTTCTTATGAGGCTCAAAAAACTTTGTCAGACCAACTGAGGTTTGAGAAGAGACAGAAATCGAAAAACTTTTGTTTTGTTTCTTTTTATTTAGTTTCGACATGTGTGTCATTTTCATGGTTTTCGAGGTCGTTAATAACAAAACTCGGGTCAAAATCAAAATTCAAGATGGCGCCATTAAAAATTTACAAATTTTCGACATGGGTGACATTTTTGTGGTTTTCGAGAGCGGTGATAACAATGATGGGGTCAAAATCAAAATTCAAGATGGTGCCATTGAAAATTTGCTCATTTTTTGTCAGGGGTGTAGTTTTAAGTACGTGTCGGACCACGCGAAAAAAGGGTTCCCTAGTTGAAATCCAAACAATCCGACATTATTATATTTCAGCTGATAGATTCTGTAAAAACTCACCGTGACAACTTAGGTGAAGTGAGCTAGAAGTGAGCTGACGTTCCATATAACACTAGGCATTGACCCTATTGTCCTGGATTTTTCCTAGACGAATAGTTCAGTAGTAGCACCTTGGAGACTGGATTACCCGGTTGAAGCCAAAGGCTAGCCTTTTATTACATGGAATTTAAACATAAATGACAAATGTCCAACCTCCACTGTAGGTGAGCGCCAACTAAAACTGTCGCCCTCTTTCTAGATCGGCTCTTACCGGGCCTTCCCTAAAGAAATAGAGATCTTACCCAACTGGGGCCTGGTCTGACGGGCGTCGTGAAGAACTTCGAAATATCCTACAGTCACAACCCAGAAACACTTCAGAACCGGTGGGGGGAGGTAAATCCCTCAGCGACTAGGTATGCAATAAAGTCCTCCCAACACTGCTCCTCGCGCCCCTTCGGGGGCACAGAAGCGACCACGCGAACGAGTGTCTAGGCACACCTTATATAATAAGCCTTCGGGGCAAACAGACCTGATGTTATAAAAAAAATCAAGAATAACTAAATTTTGAAAAGTACCTATTACGTTTCAAGACTAGTAATAATAATAATAATAATAACCAACTTAATCATGTCTGCCTCACAAAATGGATGTAAGAACGGATCCCGCGGTACTAAGGAGCTGCTTCTCATCGATATTGCCATTAGCCAACAGGTTCGCCGTTCCCGAAAGGATCTGTCAACATGTTGGATAGATTATAAGAAGGCCTATGATTCGGTGCCACATACATGGCTCATGAGGGTGCTGGAGTTATATAAAGTAGATGCAACTCTGCGCACCTTCCTGATGTCATGTATGGGGCAGTGGAGAACGGTCCTTTGCTATCCAGGATGTCGATATATCCAGAGGAATAGCGAACCGATACGGATCAAGCGAGGTATATTTCAGGGCGATAGTTTGAGTCCACTTTGGTTTTGCCTAGCCTTGAATCCTCTAAGCACAATGCTGGAGAATTCAGGTCTAGGCTATCGATTGAGGAGAGGTGGTCAGGTTATATCTCACCTCCTTTACATGGATGACTTGAAACTTTTTGCCCCCAATAATTTGCAACTGATGGAGCTACTGAAGGTAACCAAAACTTTCAGTAGCGCCATCAAGATGGAATTTGGTGTGGACAAATGTGCGGTCATGCATGTAAAGCGAGGGGGGATTGTGGAATCCGTGGGAACCCAACTTTCGGATTCCATACACCTGAGATCCCTCTCTTCAACCGAAACTTACAAATATTTGGGTATGTCGGAAGCGTTAGGCATCAACGCCGCCGACATGAAACAATCGCTGAGGGAGCGCTTCTTTGGCCGCCTGAATAAAGTATTAAATAGTCTTTTATCAGGCGGAAACAAGGTGCGCGCCTTCAATGGTTGGGTCATGCCGGTTTTGATGTACTCTTTCGGCATACTCAAATGGACTCAGACGGAACTTGACGCCCTGGATAGGAGGGTCCGCACATTGCTGACCGCAAATCGGATGCACCATCCACGGTCATCGGTGATGAGACTGTATATCCCGCGGAAGTGTGGAGGTCGAGGCTTTTTAAACGCTAAGACCCTGCACAATCGTGAGATATGCAGTCTCAGGGAATACTTCCTAGAAACCGACGTGGTGATGCACCGAGATGTGGTCTCAGTGGATAAGGGCCTCACCCCGCTCTCCTTGGCTGACGAGAACTGGCGCAAACCTATAATATTAGATACTAATGACCGCAGGGAGGTATGGCAGAGCAAAGAGCTACACGGGCGCTTTTACCGGGTCCTACATGGACCCGATGTAGACCTCTTAGCGTCCGTATCCTGGTTGCGATTCGGTGATCTCTTTGGGGAAACCGAAGGTTTTGTCTTTGCGATTATGGATGAAGTTATAATGACGAACAACTACCGGAAATATATTGTGAAAGACGGCACGGTTGACATCTGTCGGGCATGCCACCGTCCGGGGGAATCAATCCGACACATTATTTCTGGCTGTTCTCGTCTGGCTAACGGAGACTACTTGCATAGGCACAACCTTGTAGCCAGGATTATCCACCAGCAACTTGCTCTGAAATACAGTCTTGTGGAATCGGAAGTACCGTACTATAGGTATGCGCCCGACCCAGTTCTCGAAAATGGCAATATTACGTTGTATTGGGATCGATCTATCATCACTGACAGGACTGTTGTTGCTAATAAGCCAGACATAGTGGTGATAGATCGATTAACGCGTCGCACAATGATTATTGATATAGCGGTCCCGCATGACGAGAACCTCGTAAAAGCTGAAAAAGATAAGCAGATTAAGTATCTACACCTAGCTCACGAGGTTGTCGACATGTAGGATGTGGATACAGCAATCATTATGCCGATAGTCGTGACGGCTAATGGCATAATACCCAAGAGCCTCGACCAACACCTGAAGAGGCTCTCGCTAGGCAGCTGGATCAAGGGCTTAATCCAGAGAGCGGTACTTCTGGACACGGCGCGTATCGTCAGGAGGTTCCTCTCTCAGGAGCCCTGACCACCGGTAGCTTGGACCCTGTTCCCGATACCGGTGGGCTGCTATTTTTTATATTTTTAAATGTTTTTTTTTTTATATTTTTATAAAAATATTTAAAAATGTAAATGATATGTTTTTAAGTGGAATAAAGGAAATAATAATAAATCGTTTATTTAAAAGAGGGACACATTTACAATAAATACCTTAAAAATTAATAGAGCACAGTTGCTAATTTGCCTGAACTAGGTTGAACCTGTGCTTCAGGCTAGAAAGTGCATAAGTACATAGATGTTATAAATTAACAATGAATATAGAGTTACAACTAAAATAAAACTTACGTAAATAAAAGTAAAATAGAATTTTAGCATTTCTATTTGCAGACAACAAGTAGATCTTCTGTCTATGCGTAATTGATAGTTAGTAAATACTTAAGCTATAGTAATTTAATTTATAGATACTTAGTTTTTTATTTAATCTATTGTCTGTACAATGGGCCTAAAAATGTAAAAAGCTTTGTACAAAGACATGTTTTGAGGGTGCATTGGATATGCATACTATATCATTCCGTCTCATGTTAGTATTGTCGGCATTGTAGATAAGCATGGTGTGCTGTTTTAATACTAAGTGCATTATGAAAAGCTGGCAAACTGTCAGTACGTTGCGCAGGATTTATATAGCAGATCTGTGGGAAAGAAGAAGGGGTGGAAGTTTGCTACCTTCAAAAGAGCTCTTTTTGAAGCAAATTAGTTTTTGGTGCGCCTCCCCAAGACGTGATACAGTATTGAATTATAGATTGACATAGGGCCAAATAAACTTGTGTGATCAATTTTGAATCTGCTAATGTTCGCAATTTCTTAAAAACATATATTAGTTTGCGTACTCTTTTAACCAGGCTTTCAATATGTTTTTTAAAAGAAAGTGTGTCGTCCATTATAACCCCCACGTATTTTATGTTGCTCGTTTTGAGGATAAAAGGACAAATACACATGTTGCCTGTACGGTTTCCACATTGATGGGCATATAGTTGAGCGTTAGTGATGTTAAATTGAGGCTTGCGCATGGAGAAGGTAATATATTTTGTCTTGTCGGCATGTAATGTTAGTAAATTGCTTTGAAGTTAATTAGTCACAGTATTAAAACCTAGTTGAGCGATTTCAAACAGTTTGCTACTGGATTTAGCGGTAAATATTAACGCCGTGTCATCAGCATATGATATAATTTTGCCGTCTTTAATATTTAAATTACACAAATCATTAATATAAATCAGGAAAAGGGTGGGGCCTAGAATACTTCCCTGAGGAACACCAAAACCAGTATTTTTCTGTTCATCACTTGCAATATTATCTATTATAAAACATTGGTACCGGCCATTTAAATAGTCAGTAAAAAGTTTCAGCGGCGTTCCCCTTATTCCTATGGTCTCTAATTTGTTCAGAAGAACAGAAACAGACACCGTGTCGATGGCCTTGGCTATATCGAGAAAGACTCCCAGGGTCTGGTTTCCTTTGTCGAGTTCTTCTGAAATATAATCAGTCAGGCTATGCACCGCATCCGCGGTCGATAGTTTGGCTCTAAAACAAAATTGCGCAGGGGATAAGACTGATGTTGTTTTTTCCTAGGTAATTAACTATTCTACTGTTTATGATTCTCTCTAGTATTTTTTAAATTGAAGGGAGTCAGACACAGTTAATGATTACATACCAATATCCTTATTGGTATGTAATCATTAACTGTGTCTTTACGTCCAGATTTAAAGATAGGGATTACAACTGACTTTTTAAGACAAATAGGGAAAATTCCTTCGGAAAGACAGATTGGAAAAAAATGCGTTAAGGGACGTACCAGAATATGCTTAAAGAGTTTAAGGATCTTATTGCTTATATTATCCCATCCAACTACACGTTATTTCATCGTCATCAGTGTCCAACAAAGCAAAAGATTTCGGGTAACAGCTATTGTTTGAGTTTTGAAAAGATAGTTGGTCGCGATATTTCGGAATCTGTTCGGCAAGAGTTCTTCCAACATTTACAAAAAAGTAATTTACATTGTTAGCTGATAAGATTGGTGAAGGATTAGCAAGCAGTAAACTCGAATTTGACTCTCGCTGTTTAGACATATTGGTGACATTTTTAATATGTTTCCAAAGTTGTTTGCTATTTTTACCTGCTCTATTTAATTCGTCTATAACGTAATTATTTTTAATATTCTTTAGGAGATTGTTGCAGAAATTCCTGTATCAGGGTATCTCTTAGTTTTCTGATGAAGTTTATCCCTGTGTCTTATACACCGAATTAGCCCAGGAGTAATCCATGGTTTAATATTATAAAGTTTCTTGTTTACTGTAGAAACTGTCATGTTACGTAATATTGCTTGTTGCACATGTTCTATTAAATACGATGAAGCCAAATTAGCGTCAGCAGTATTGTAAACTGGGCTAAAATCAAGGTTGCATAATTCATAGTCAAGTTTGTGTTTAATTTGCTAATAGTCTGAGGACGATTTAGCTTAGGCAGCGTTAAATTTACAGTTAGTAGGACTGCGTGGTGGTCAGTAATTGTTGAGTTAGTAACAAGCGTAATATATGTATGATAGGCTTGTTTTGATCATCATATGATCGAGGCAGGAACCGCTCTGATGAGTTGGCAATGTGTGAGCGGGGAGAAATCCATGGTATAAACAGATATTAAGGTAATCTTGGGTCCCTGCATCGCAGTTTTCGGTGGAATATTTATATTTAAATCACCTGTTAGTATAACATTCTTAAAAGGGCTTAGTGCTTGAACAATCTGATTTAAGGATTTGTTAAAAGGATCTAAGTTTCTAGCGGAAGGGGATCATCTATACATAGCTATTATAGCTGTGATTGTACCAATTTTCATGACTAAACAATTGCTCATACAGTCACGCAGAGTATGTTAGTTTGCACTTAAGGGTTGGGTAATCGCCGTTGACTCTGGCCATACAAATTTGCATCGCGCTCACGCCGCGCCGCCGTTCGGTTTCATAGGGAATATTTATTTATAGTAACGAAATTATGAATATTTGAAAACAAAACACAGAGCAAATAGAGCAAACAAAACAAATAGCCTTTTCATACAAAAAAATATCATGAAAATATCTGAAGTACTTTGAAAGTAATTTGGTTTTTTGTGCTTTGGGTAGACATTATTTTCTGAATATATTTAATTAAATATTAACATAATGATGTGTATACATTCTTGTTTAAGATATATTTTTTGCATAACTTACTTGCATTATATGAAGGCGTAATAAGTGATTTAAAAATCACTAAAATCATATATCTGCGCCTTAATCTATTAATAAAAATTAGTTGACCCACGCTATTTGAATTTGATTATTTTATTTTAAGTACAAGATCATTAATTTGTGCCCGCTAAAAAATCAACAGTGACTATTCAAATATTGATATTTAAAATAGAATCAAATGCTACATTATAAATATAACCAAAAAACTAGCCGCAAGTTGAATTGAAAAACTTGGTTCCGTAGATTTTTTTCATCTTAGAAATCAGGTGAACATTTCCAAATAGATTGCAATTCTGCAATAGATTTTGTGGCAGCGATGGGCCAGTATTATCAAGGGGTATCGTGCTACCCTATAACTGGGTTGTGGAGGTCAGATAGACAGTCGCTTCATTGAAAATACTGGTATTCAGTTGCATCCGGCTAGAATTTCTAACTGAAAAAGTGTGTTACAGTGTGAAGGAGTATCTAAAAGGGAATCCTTACGGCCAATAATATTGAACAGTTATTCAATAATAGAAATGACATGTGTAACTCACAATTATTGTTTATCCAGGACTTTTATTTATTTCACTATTTAATATGACATTTATTTAATTATTGACTACTAGATACTTCTTGACCTTGAAAGATAAAATGATTTTCCAATTTAATCATTTTGTATTTTGATTTTATATTGTAATATGTGTGTAAATTTTGCATGCCCAAGTGACGGCAGAGCATGGAGAACACTATCAAAACTTGTATATCATCTGTACCCCTACCCATGTTGGCAAAAATAAATGATTTGATTTGATTTGATTTGACTGAAAACCGACCCCGACTTAGTTGGGAAAAGGTTGGTTGGTAGTAGGCCTACTGAATGGCAACGATGGAAAATAAGTATATTTCGCGTTTCAGTCGTGAAATTAAATTCTTAAATGTATATCATAACACAATGTCAATTTTGGTTTATGATTAACGTAATATAACATCACGCCTGTATTCATGATGGGTAAGGCAGAGGTACACCTATAGTACACCTAGTACACCTACATTTCGCCATTTATTGGTTAAAATGTTACCACACGCTGTTAAGATTTCAAGTGTCTAGCTACCTAATACGGTTCAAAAGATACATCCCTGTGACAGACGGTCGGATGGGCAGACGTACCAACAGCGACAGAGGGTGCCAACGAGACCCTATTACAAAGGCTCCGAGAGCCTTAGTAATAGGGTCGCGTTGGCCTAACCCTAAAAATTAACAAACCGTAATGGTTTTGCGTTTCTGCTGTTTCTTAAGATATGTTACGTATGTTCAATCTGTTTCATTTAAGTTATATGAATTAGAAAATAGAGAAACCAGTCTTACAATCTATGAATTAATAGGAATTTGTTTTCCTTTTTATTTAAATAAAATAGATCCAGAGAAAGAATTTGAAAAATAAAATTGCCAACTTCAAAAATGTAGTTGGATACGAGTATATAAGGGTATCTGACACATACCCAAAGAAGCAAAGTTAAAATGACTGTATTTTTAAAACTTCCATACAAAAAAGAAAGTCAAGGTACTTACTAAAATCCTTCTTGATAATATGATTCTGTTTCAGTATCCACGCCTCCAAAATGTTAACACTTTGTTCAATCCTTCCTGGTTTATCCAAATTATGGATCTTCCTAATATCATACAGGGCTCCCGGGGGAAGTCTTAAAACACGATTCTCCGGTATTGACTCCATAATTTTTTTTTTAAACTCTTTTAAAATTAAAAATCTATTATATATCTTCTCTTATTTCTTATTGATCTGATATTTTATCAGCACAACTTAATTTATTATTATTTTAATTTTTAATGGTAAAAAATGTGAACAAACATGAAGACTCGGTGTCCAACTGAATTAGAACCTAGCCGAGATGGATACTTATATAAATTCTGTTATAATAATATCACTGTTTGTGTACAGTCGTCAGCAAAATTACGCAACGATGCCAATTTCTCAACCAAAGTGTAGGTGCTAACAGTGGTTCATCGCCGAATTAAATAACTTAAATAAAAACTAGTTTCTCAATACAATCATCACGATACACGCCTAATTATCCCGATAGGTTAGGCAGAAATGTATATGGTAAACCCACATTTCGCCAGTTATGTTGAAATCCCATGTGAGCCTATTGCCACCACACGGGCACAAATACAGACTCTGGGCTACTATAAAATTCCTGATGAAAAAACCCTATAACACTTTTCTCGACCTAGGATTCTCAGGAACTCAGGACCTCATGCTCCGTTGGTGGCGCTTGCGACCACTAGATCAACAAGGCAACTTTGTCAATGTCTCAGTACATTTTGCTTACTAATGTCATAAGGTTCACTCACTTATGACTTATGCTCCTCCCACTTACCCCCTCGACCCGTTGCATGATTTTTCTGCGATAACTCTCCCGTTGAACTACCGTAAGTAGTTACACTGTGGTTTAAAGGCTCGTGCAGATTGACAGGATATCGCGGGCGCGACAGGCCCCAGTCTACACGAGTCTTAACAGTTCAGTTTTTTTTTTGCTAACAAGCTTGACAATGAAAGGACTGACTTGCCGATACATATGATCTGACCAAGATTATGTCCGGATATACACATTGACATTGATGAATTTTATTTATGCAATGACATCAAATCAAATCAAATCAAAATATTTTTATTTCACATAAACCTACATGCCCATGTAGGTGGTAAGTGCCCACATATGGAACGTCAGAAGCTAGGTGCACGGTTCCAATGGGTCGTTATACATGAATATTTACTCTGTGTAGTATTATATTGTTTTAATTATTGTAAATGTGAAGACTATGTGGATCATTGTTTAATTTTGTTTTATTCTCAGTTAGTTTTTAACATGGTCTGGCTGGTTTTGAGTATTTTTTGCGGCCTAGCCAAATGTCCTTTCTTTGGTTTTGTTCGTTGAATCGTTGAGCTCCTTTAGTTATGAGTTGAGCTGCACAACGACTGACAAATGCGTGCACTGAATGGACAGGTCCACTCAATCTGTGTGATTCTTTCATCAAAACACCATTTCAGACACCAATCGACATGGTCTTCACATGATCTGACCAAGATTATGTCTGGACTTTAAAACAGACTGTGACCTCTGAGTTTGTTTCGGCCTTTTTTCTCAGAGTAGTCAGATAAGAAACGCCGACCTCATCTAGTTTAAAAAAATATGTTTGACGTGTAAGTGTTTGTGAAAACCTACTTACAGAAATAAAATCATTTATCATTTATTTATAAAAACTAAGATATAATTATTTGAATCCAATTAAATTCTGACAGGATTAATAAGTTTATCTCTTTGTTGCACTTGCGTTTTTAGATAATTAAGCAAAATAATAAATCATTACATAACGTAACATCACGTCGGCTTCCCCGAAGGGTTAGGCAGAATGGAGCTATAGCACACGGCAGCATATCAAGCCATACATTTCCAGTTTAAGCTGATCTCGCATTTTATAGGATTTCGGTACAATGAGAGGTCAGCTTATACTGGATATATATCGCTCCCCCCAGCGAATAATATGGTAATGTGGTACTACGACAGTTTTCGTTTTATTGCATATCCGGTGTTTAAGGCATTAATTACCATCTTGTAATTTGTTTTGTATTTTTTATATGTATACTTATAAAAGTACAATAATTTCAATGGTACCGTAATGAACACAACAATATTATTCCCTTAAAATCTAAACACACTTTTTGCACGAATAATACCATAACAAGTTATTACAGATTATGCAATCATTAACTTTTTCGGTAAGCGGCGATTACCATTATATTCGCGTAAGAAATGCATATCTTTTTCCGCGTAAACTATAAAACAATTATATTCATGTGTTATTTTTATTTACAGGATTTGGTTATGTATTTTTACAAAACGTGTTAGTTATTTATGCAAAATTGTAACGTCGTTCACTGTGTGTTATAGTTAATATTTTTGAATATTATTTACTGTCGCTTGGATTTCACCCGAATAATATCGTAACATCATATTGCCGATAGGTTTTTTGACACTGTATTTCAACGAATAATACTATAATGCATTAAGATTGACTACGGTATCGTTGTGTTTACACGCGAATATTATGGTGATGATGCGTTGCGTACTATACTTTTGCCCTTTAATTTCAGTAACATTATTTTTGTCAATAACTTAATTTTGTTAAACTATTTAAAAAAAAAAACATAATATAAAATATATTGTTAAAAATTAGCTTTGTTTTGACGTATAAATGTCTATCTTATGATCTACCCGTTCTGAAATATACGCATAAAACAGTTTTTTATTTTACCTGTAAAATTTAGATTTATCGATCACCATATTGTTCGGTGGGGGGAGCGATATAAGTGAATGTCTTTATTATATATCAAGACATACACATATCCAGTTTAAGCTGTGTATACATACACATTTCGCCAGTTTTGTCTTAGTTTTAAAAAAGAAACAATACGAGACTAACAAAGACACTGGTCATTTTCTGAAATAACGATAAAATAAGTGGTCCCACTGATGATATTTTACACAAGTATTATGTTACGTTCATAGTAACCGACGTTTAACATGTGGTCGTGATACGTGACTGCTCGTCGCCCATCGTCTTGACGCGCGGACTAAAGACAAAACGTCCTAATTAGGAAGTTTCGAGTCCTCATGACGCCCGCGCATATCAAAAAACAAACAGACAAAAACTTATCCAGCTTCACTTCATTGTTAACAGCGCTATGTCTTAATTGGTCTGAGATCCACGGCAGAGTTAACACACTCTTTTAAGACCAATAAATATTAGGCATAAAATGAATTGCCCTCCACTTTTTGTTCGCTTCGACTAATATAGAAGGCCTTTGATACCGTTCCTGCGCCTGCCCTGCTGTGGAAGATGGAGAATATTGGAATTCGTGGTCCCGTTTTGGATATTTTTTCGGATTACCTGAGGGGACAAACTCAATACGTTAAAATTGATCAAGATGAGAGTGAGGTTTTACCTATAGCATACGGCGTGCCCCAAGGCAGCGTATTAGGGTCCACATTATTTCTCATCTATATAAATGCTCTACAAATGTAGAGCAGTGGTGGCCCAGTGGTAACGGCCGCGACTTACGAGTTGTAGGTCGTAGGTCCGAACCAAGACAGGCACTTTGTGTAAATTATTTCATCACCACTGCTCTCAAAACGGTGAAGGAAAACATCGTGAGGAAACCGGCATGTCCTAGAATCAAAAATTCGAAGACATGTGATATCTACCAACCCGTACTGGGCCCGCGTGGTGGATTACGGCCCACTCCCTCTCACAGAGAGGAGGCCTGTGTCCCAGGAGTGGGAACATTATAGGCTAATAATATTATGCTATATAAATAAAACAGCAGGTGAAAACGAATGTATTGATAAAGGGCGAAGAATTGAACCCTGAAGATAGCACAGTATTCTTGGGCTTAACTTTGGACGCTAAGCTTCAGTGGCGTCCACATATAGATAAATTGTCGAAAAAGCTAAGCTCCGCAGCATACGCTGTTAGAAAAATTCGTAATTTAACTGATATAGAGACAGCCCGTTTAGTATACTTTAGCTATTTTCATAGTGTAATGTCGTACGGTATTCTGTTGTGGGGAAATGCTGCTGACATTCAGACTATCTTTGTTTTGCAGAAAAGAGCTGTTCGGTCAATTTATAGATTAAGTCCGAGACACTCTCTCAGAGAAAAATTTAAGGAGATTAATGTAATGACTGTGCCCTCCCAGTATATTTTTGAAAATCTTTTATATGCCCATAAAAATATAAAATTGTTTAAAAAATACAGTGATATCCATAATATGAATACTAGGAACAAACACAAATTTGTTGTACCTACAACAAGGCTCAAGAAAATAGGTGGCTCATTCAGATGTCAATGTATACGTTTTTATAAAAAAACTTCCAAGCCACGTTCAAGATCTAAGCCTTAATAAATTCAAATCCTTTATTAAAAGTAAGTTGTGCCAGAAAGCCTTTTATACTATTAAAGATTATATTGAGGACAAAAAGGCTTGGGATTAAGCTGCTCCAATTATTGCATACTGAAACTATTATTTTATTTATATACCATTTTGACATATTTACTTTGTGGAGTTCAATATACTGTTTGGAACTTAATATTTACTTGTAAAGTATTAATCATGGTCTGGCAGTTTGAGTAATTTATGCGGCCTACCCAAATGTTCTTTCTTTGGTATTGTTCGTCGAATCGTTGAGCTCCTTAAGTTCCTAGTTGAGCTGCACGATTTCTGACAAATGCGTGTATTGACTGGACAGGTCCACTCAATCTGTGTGGTTCTTTCCTCAAAAGGACCATTTCAGACACCAACCTACATGGCCTTCACATGATCTGACCAAGATTATGTCTGGACTTTAAAAGAGACTGTGACCTCTGAGTTTGTTTCGGCCTTTCTTCTCAGAATAGTCAGATAGGAAACGCCGACCTCATCTAGCTTTATTTTAAAAATATGATTGACGTGTAAAAGTGTTTGTACAAACCTACTTACAGAAAATAAATCATTTATCATTTATCATTTAATGAGCTGTGTAAAATGCGTATGCTGATGACACAGCCCTGGTAATAGATGGAGTAGATTGGGGCCAATGCTATTCTAATGCATACAAGGCACTGAAACTAATTATGAATTGGTTAACAAATAACTTGCTTACCCTAAACGTTCAAGAAACAGTATATAATGTTTCCTTTGCCATTAGGTCAAATCTTTCTCCTCCGCTATCATTTGTAATCAGAGCGCACACCTGTACCAATCTGCATGTGACTGCCTCAACATATCCAGGTCTAGGGGGTGTAAAATATCTCGGCGTCTATATAGATCAATGCCGGAACTGGCATAGGCAATTAGAAATACTCTCAGACAGAATCCGTACACTGATCTATGTATTTAAATTAGCACTGTGCCAGTCGGTTTTATTCAAATTCAAAATTGTTTATTTCTTCAACAAGATTACAACAATTAGTTTGTGATTGGAGCCTTCTTTTATCCTGTTAAGCCCCGCGCGACACCGATTCGGAGTCAATCAATAGAACGTCAATTGTGTCTCATTAGCTGTCTTTGACCAATTAAGCAAACAATGCTTGTGTTAGAAGACACCGCTCTTCTATAACAAAAGTAAGAAAAATATTAAAGACATTTAAGGCGCTGACAAGACCCAATTGACTAAAATAGGCTTGTCTTAATAAAAAAGAATGCCAAATCTGTATAGTTTGTGGTAGCGGAAAAAATATATGTTAATTTTGAACATATTTCCCAGAACTTGGTTGTTACCAAAACACGTTTTGAAAAAAAAAAATCGACATAAACTAACGTTAAACTAACCTCTTACCTTGAGGTTTAATCCAAAATATCTGTATTAAATATCCACATACGTTACGTATTTAATTAATAACAAGAACTTCTTATTTGTATGCAGAACTTGGTTGTTTTTTATTTTCGATTACTCAACTCAATTTTGAGTAAATAGATAATTGCTTCATATTTTGCAATAAATTACAAGCGTTGTGTCATCGCGCTTCTCTTTCTTTTCTATGCAATCTGACAGTGACCGCGGTTTAGGTGTTGTCAACGTCTTAACAAAATTGACATAAATTCAGTTTGTGTGTCTGCGTGAATGTGCGTGAGTGAGTATGAGGGTGTGTGACACACAACACACACACATACTCGTAATGTGTGTGTGTTGTGTGTTTGTGTGCCTGTGTGAGAGTATAGGTTATATCGTGGGTTTCAAGAGCTCTTCCGTTTCCTTATAAGTGGTTTGATCCATTTCAGTATATTTTCTTCGCATTCATAATATTGGTTTTTATATATACATATTTCTTTATTTATTCTATTATATAACCGAGCAGACCGTGAATTAAATTGCTTGGAGGCAACAAAAGTTTTTGTTTGGGGGACTTCTTCAATATCATGCTTTCTTCGCTTTCCTAGTTTAGATGCATCGTAAGGTAGGGTCTTGTGTTTCTTTAATATAGTTTGAACTATAGTATAGTTTTCTTCCGGAGAGTAATTCGCTTAAGTTATAAAGACTTTATGTGGGATATCTAATTTTCTTAAAATACATAGTTTTTATCAGGGCATGTTGTGCATACTCTACTTCTATGGATTTAGTGTTTGCTGACCCTCTCCAGTTAGGAATACACCAAGACAGACTGAGCCAAAGCGACGTACGAGTGTATCTCATTCAAAAGATTTCTAGAAGTTTATCTTATTTTTCTTATCTTATTTAATCCGGTTTGGTATTTTTATTATGCTGAATGTGACCTACTGACTGTCAGGCAACTCTACGAGCATCAAATGATAATCCGTAAACACTTTTCCCGCCCCCTCGCAGAACCAGCTGGTAGAACAGTGCATAGGCATAAGATTCCCCACCACAACTTCACAGAACATCTTTTGCCAGGCGCCAGTATTAGCATAAAAGAGTACAATAATTTAACCAAGGTATTAAATGTTTTAGTCAGTAAGCATCTGACACATGAGAGAGGGGGAAGTTATTTGATAAATTCCCACCCAATAAAAAAAAGCCGGCCAATAAAGGCAAGGATGGGGTAGGAGCTCTGTTCCTCGTCAGTGTTTACTCCAGCCGGTCAATAAAGGTAAGCCCGAGATGAAGAACAAGACTTCTTCCGGGAGATAGGGTCGGTGGGGTCACTAGTGCCCAATAGCTTGCACATGCTGCCCTGCGGGTTTCTGTATCTCTCTTGGTCTAACTTCTTACCCTAGACGTCCCCGGATGAACCACTGCCTAACGATAATTAACGATACTTAAATCGTGGCAATCTTTCATAAATAATATGTCTAACATTCGCAATCTATTAATTCCCCGTCATGTGTTAGGTAACAATTCGGTTTTGATAGAATCGCATTGTTTTTGTGATTCGTAAATTTTTTGCAATTAATTAAAGTACATAAGCAAAAGAATGTTATATTTGTTGTAAAATTGCAAAAATTCTTTAATAATATTACAGGTGTTTTACAGCCTGATGATTAAAGCTTTGTTAGAAGGGCTAGTGCGTCTTGCTCAAGAGGAACTTTATAGTTCAGAATTGAAAACGCTTCGTTCTCAAAAGACACTCAGTCCTAAAAATCCATTGTTAGCTTTAAGTCCTTTCTTAGATAGTAAAAATGTTATAAAAGTTGCAGGCCGTCTAAAATATTATTCTTAATCATTTGAGCCAGAATCATCCAATGTTGTTGCTTGATCTTGATCTTGATCTTACGTCTTCTCCAAGCTGGTCCACAGTTACTTTTTGCATGCATTCATGAATTTGTCCGGGCCGTTGCTAGCAGAGATCTTACGCGGACCACAGGGAGGCAGTGCATTATTTGTAGGATGGCTAGCAGAAAAACCGTAACTCCCATGATGGGTTCTTTACCTGAACAGCGTGTGAATCCCGACTTGCCATTTGCTAGTGCTGGTGTCGACTTCGCTGGATCATTTTTGATAACAGATAGGAAGGGGAGAGCATACAAAATTACAAAATGTTTGCATTTTTTAAGCTGTGAGTGAGCTTTTGAAAGATGCTTTTGTACTTTCTTTGTGACGTTTTATCTCTCGCAGAGGAAAACCTGCAGAAGTATTCTGCGACAATGGCTGCAATTTCGTTGCTGCGGATAAGGAAACTCAAAACTTGATCTCAAGACATGCTGATGGTATTGCAGGCTTTGCTTCAGCAGGCTTAGTACGAGCACCGTTTTGTCTACGGAAGAATATACAAAAATGACGTTTCGTGTAGAAAGTACGACGGCAGCAAAGTAGAAAGAGTCAACTGCACTTTTTACGAAATTCACTCTTTTACATAATTCGACTAAGAATTCTTTGTTTTATCATATGATTTTTTTTCTGTTTGAATTTCAATTTTTACTGATATTAATTAAGTCACGTATATAAAGACAACTACAAAATTTGTTCTCAAAGTGTCGAAGTACCGTATTTTGGTAAATATTATAGTAATATTAGCTTTAACCATTTCCTTGGTAATGCCTTAAATGATGTAAAATAGGAGAAGATGGCCTTGTTCTTCTATTGATTATCACAGTTTAGCGTTCAAAACGCTCTCCTGTAAAGTCATGACTTTTAGATAATCATATATAAGGTACCCTGTGGCCAACTGTCAGTTGTCAGTGTGATTTTGACAGTTTGGTATAGAAAACTTTCTTCTGAAATAGTCTACATAAAAAGGACCTAGACAACTTCACTTACCGAAGAGGTGTGAAGTACCTATGTCACCTGGTGGATGCTACAGAGGATGCTTCATTGGAGTCAGGACCTTACAAGGCCCCGTTGGATGTTTGTGCACCGCACTGATGTGAGATGTCTTATAAACATAGACAATCAAGCGAACCTGCACCGCGACAGTTCATTCGTTCATACGTAAACTATTCGTAAAACATCTATTGTAGCATTAGCTTATGGAACCATCTTCTGTAAAAATCAGAATACACGTTTTTAAAGTTGGAGTCAGATTATTATTCGTTGTACCCTTTTTTTTGGGTGAGAAATCTTCAAATAACTTCTCCCGCTCTGTGCGGAGCGGGAGGGTGTGTCAGACTCTTACTGACTAAAACCCACCCGCATTCCTCCCTGTTGCCTGTGTTGCCAGGGGCCTCGGTAACCCATTAGTACCTTCCCGCGAAGGATTAAATAAAAACAGAAAGCTTTAAATAAAACAAATTATTAAAAAATACACAAAATTGTCTGCAAAACACAAACCAATAACCTGAACTAAGGTCTTGCTTTTTTGTCTGGTCTGCGATATCTTACAAAAAACGAAAGCTCTATATTTAGTACTGCTCCTTTTTTTCTTTTCAGTTATACAGTGTGTTTGGAAAACGTTTACCGATACTTTAAGAGCATTGACAAATTCACTCCTAACCCAACACTCCGCCAACGGCAGCCATCTTATTTTTTTAATCGACTGAAAATACCCTATTTCAGCCGATTAAACAAATAAGATGGCTGCCGTTCGCGGAGTTCAATAAAATAAAAATAAAATGCTAATATCTTTGAATCACAGTGCTCTGCTGAACAAGAAGCCATAGGAACAGCAATTTGTTTGCAAATTAGAAGAGACCATTACTTACAATTTTTGTAATTAAACTTATTCAGCCTATCCCAGTTCACTGCTGGATTTTTTTTTTTGATGAGGAACCCACCCGTATTCCTTCCGCTGCCTGTGTTGCGGGGGCCTCGGTGACCCATTAATAACTTCCCGCGACCCCGGCATGCATCGGCCCTAGTGGACCCTACATTTGTGCTAACGACATCTCTTTGAAGCGCGCGTGGAATACAACGCGCCGTCGACCCGGGCCTTGGCTCTTACCGGACGGTGAGCTACCCATTGCTCACCGTCCGCAAGCCCGCGCCTACGGTGGCAGGAAATCCGCCTGGGATTCCCGATGCCCAGGGCGTCTCCTGCGGCGGCTAGGGGCGAGAGGGCGCGAAATTTGCATTTCCTTCAACCGTCCCGCCTCCTCCTTCGCGAGCATTACTGCTTCGCAGAAGGAGGTGACGGCTGCTCATGCCCTCTCACTCCGTACCATGGCCCGAACCAGGGCTGGACGCGAAAGATCTCTGCCGCCGATCGTCTCCACGAGGACACGGCGGTGCTCTGCCCAAGCCGAGCAGACCTCCACCGTGTCCTCCGGGCGATCCACACAGTGGTGATACCCGGGCGATTCCTCCCACCTTATCCGACACAGGAACCTCCCGAAGCTGCCGTGTCCAGTGAGGACCTGCGTCAGGCGGAAGGTGAGGACGCCGTGGCGCCTCTCTAGTCACTCCTCAAAGCGGGCATTTATCGCCGCAGTCGTGGCGTGCCCAGCACTGGGTTGCGACAACCGTACTCTCCATGTCGCCATGAGATCCCGTCGGAGCTCCGTTCACCGTGCCGCGATTTCTCGCAGCAGCGGAGTTTCGCCCCGGCGTTTCGCCTCCTCGCGCCACTCCCATACGTGCGCGAGGAGGCGAAACGCCGGGGCGTAACTCCGCTGCCGCGAGAAATCGCGGCTGCATATTATGATCTTTTTATGTTATGTTAATAGTTTATAAATTATTTTAATTAAAATAATGAAACGTATTTTTATGTTGTTTAATGTTTTTTTACTTGCTGTTGAGCATATCTCTTAAAATAATTGGCGTAGAGTCAATATTTTGGCATAATTTTGTATGTTGACTCAAATACTTTTAATTAAACATTAAAATAAAACTATGCAACACTCAAGCGTCATTTTTGCACTAAAGCAGAAAATGTAAAAAAAAATAAGTAATTTTTGTGTACAATTTCAAAGTTTCGTTTTTGGCTCGTTTTGCTTGTTATTCAGGAATATTTATAAAGTTATTCGATAGCCTTAACGTTTACCTTTAAATTAAGCTATACTGTTAGTATGTGCATGTCTGTAGTTCTCTAAGACTCAAAGATATTAGCATTTTATTAAACATAGGGTATGTTTTCAGCCGATTCAAAAAAAGACTGCTACTCGCGGGGAGTTGCGTCATTAAAAGCATTTGTCATTAAAAATTAATATAATAAAATAATATGACCTTAAATTATCAGTAACTGTTTTACAACATACTGTATGTTTTTGCAGTCAGGTTTTTTTACCAACACGTACAGGAAATAACAACCAACAAGGGTACTGCATTGAACATAAACTTTTTGTTTTGATTTTACTTTCAATTAGCTGCTGGCCGCGGCTTCGCCCACGTGGGTTTTTTCTAAAATAAGTCTTAGTTACTCTTTATAACATCAGCTATCTGCCAGTGAAAATCCCGTTAAAATTGGTGCAGCCGTTTCTGAGATTAGCCAGAACAAATAGACAGACAAAAAGTTGGTTTGTTATAAGTACCGTATATACATTCATATGCATTTAGTAAAAAACAGTTATTTTGACATTACAAACAGAAACTTCAATTTAATTTATTTGTTTTGTATGTATTGATGTTATGTGCGTCACGTTCGACGATAATAAAGTCACCCATCCACGAACCGGTCGCGGCAAGTGTAACTTAACCTTCGATCGGCTGTTCATTTTGCCACACAAAAGCTGTACTTACACCAGCAATTTTTCAGCAATTATTGCGAGGGC
The DNA here is from genome assembly GCA_905333075.3 of Atethmia centrago. Taxonomy (NCBI): domain Eukaryota; kingdom Metazoa; phylum Arthropoda; class Insecta; order Lepidoptera; family Noctuidae; genus Atethmia; species Atethmia centrago. The sequence goes on along the minus strand of HG995387.1, from coordinate 23,602,356 downwards.
TAGTAGAGAATATGTAGGCTAGTATATATATAATGCCTTCGTATATGAATGATTTACCTATAGAGATCTGCAATGTAATAAATTCGAAAAAAAGATGCAATAAAAATCGACGATACGATAAAAATACGACGATACGGGTACGATTAAAATATCGATTTCCGTACCTAATTGTATTCATTAATGATTAACATTTTTTTTTTATGAGAAAATGTCTTAAGATTGTTGTTTCATATTGCTTCATTATTGCGATATTTTTTATCTTTAACAGTACAATCAAGAGATATCCCACCAAACACCAACCAGCCTTATCAAGGGTTTTTGTGTTACCCAGTAACTGTGGAGGTCAGATAGGGAGTCTCACCATGTAAAAGTATTGGTATTCAGCTGCATCCGGTAAGACTAGAAGCAGACTCCAACATAGTTCGGAAAAGACTAATCTGCCTGGACAGAAATATGTTGCGTTTCATAATATCATTCAGATTATCTGTTATATTTTATTTCTACATTGTGTTTATAGACACAACGTACGTTATAAATATTAAATAGCATAAACATAGAAGATGACATGTTATAATAATTACTAGTGGTCGCCCACTAGTCGAAATCCCTTACTCCTCCCTTCCTCTTCTTACAATCTTTACAGTACTTACTAACTCCATGCTATTAAAAAGTACTTTCTTATGCCATGCTCAAGCTGTCACTTCTGTCAGTTATCAACAAGTCATCAGGACATGGTACTATGTGTATGAGTGTCAAACGCATGGTAGTGTGTGTAATGTTCTTTATTATTGTTTTTTTTTTTATTTTTTGTTTTATTGCATTCCATATTGTAAAAAAGATGTAACAGGAGGCTTAAAGCTAGGTACAAAAATACGTACCCTGTTAAACATAACATTGTAGTTGAAAAACATGTTCTCCCATACATCGATATATGCCACGGTCAATTCTCCAACTGCAAATTTAAGTCGGTCAAATATTACTCGTTAACTTGTAAAGTCCACTTAGCTGTGATAGTTTCCCATTCAATTTCATTATATGTACTACTGCCATGAATGTTTTCACATCTCCATAAACAACCATTTAGCTGGCAGGAGGGCGGAACACTTGACTCTAACAAAAAGTAGCACTTTAATGCTTAATATTACGCAAACGGATCCTTGAATCGAAAAGTGGTGTTCACAAAGCTACAATATTTTTGAATGGCCTATCCAATAATACCCCACATCATGGGGTAGACGAGAAAAAAAAAATCATCCTCACATTAAGTGCAAGGGAGGTAACGTAAAATTTTTTTTTTCCAGATTTGATTTTAGTACTTTGTTAGCGTGATTAGTATGTATACCTATACCAAATTACAGCTTTCTAGTACGAAGCGTCTCTGAGCTACAGCGGGGACAGACAGACAGACGGACATGGCGAAACTATAAGGGCTCCTTGTTTAATACGGAATCCTAAAAACGAGGTATTTGTAGGTTACACTATCTACATCTAAATATGACCAATTATTCAGTGGAATATGGTTTACGTAAGAAACTCTTACGGTGATAAAGCTCAATAGAATTTATCGACAAGTGGTGGCGTAGTGTGGTGGCATCCTGGAGGATATCAGGAAAAATAGAACCAAAATATGAAACGGTTAAAAAGACAATATAAGGAAATCCATCAAATTAAAGACATTTACCCGATTCAATGATGCTAGTAGGTAGCTATTACACAAAATCTTTAAGACGCTGACAACAGCTAAAGCGCAGTCATTGTCGGGCTGCATGGAAAAAAAAGAGATCGCGATGACACAACGCTTATAATATATCGCAAAATGTGAAGCAATTATCTATTTACTGAAAATTGAGTTGGATAATCGAAAATAAAAAACAACCAAGTACTGCATTGAAATAAGAAGTTCTTGTTATTAATTAAATTCTCGTACTTACGTTGATATTTAATACCGTTTTTTTTTATCGGAACTCAAGGTAAAAGGTTAGTTTACCGTTAATTTGTATCGAGTTTTATTTTTCATAACGTGTTTTACTGAGAAATATGTTCAAAATTAGCATGATTATATTTTTTCCGCTACCACATTTCATACCTTTAACTGTGTCACATTTCATACACCTCCAGCCGCGTTATTTTTGTAAAAAGGGGAACTAAGTTTTCGCTTCACGTATTATTCTAATGATGATGATTATTTTAAATACGGTCTTAAAATGTGTGACAGAAAAAAACCCCGCGGAGCTTCTGACGAATCCGCTTTTAAGAACGGGTTGCGTATTATAAAAGTATCGTCAACCTCAGAGCGCTCACTTCTAGTGGGATTACTTACAATATCCATGCCTTTTTTTTCGGGTAGGAAATAACTGCTACCGCTCTGGGTGGAGCGGGAGTGTCAGACTCTTACTGACTCTTACTTAAAAAACCACACGTGTTCCTTCCGTTGCCTGTATTGCCAGGGGCCTCGGTATCCGTTTCGGACTTTCCCGCGACCCCGCCAGGCATCGACTCTAGTGGACCGCTACATTTGTGCTGACATCTCTTTGAAGCGCGCGTGGAATACAACGCGCCGTCAATCTGGGCCTGGTCCTTATCGGAGGGCGAGCTACCCATTGCGCACCGTCCGCAAGCCCGCGCCTATGGTGGCCGGAAATCCGCCCGGGATTCCCGACGCCCAGGGCGTCTCTTGAAGCGGCTAAGGGCGTGAGGGAGTGAACTTTATATCTCCCTCACCCATTCCACCTCCTCCTTCACGAGAATTACTGTTTTGCTGAAGAAGGTGACGGCTTCCCATGCCCTCTCGCTCCGTACCATGGGCTGGACCAGGGACGGACGCGAAAGTTCTCGGCCGCCGATCGCCTCCACGAGGACACGGTGGTGCTCTGCCCAAGCCGGGCAGACCTCCACCGAATGCCTACCGTGTACAATATCCAAGCCTGGAATACATACAACATGCTATCATAAAAGTATGGTGGCGGTCCTACTTAGCACAAGGGCGAAAATACAGAAATGTCTGTAAAATGGAGCAATAGCTTGCATGCTAGTTACAAGTAAGTAAGTAAGTTATGTGCAAGTAAATGGCACATTGTGGATACATTTGCAAGCCAACTTACATGTCATTTGCTTCCTTGCATGCTTCCATACTTGCAAGAAGTATGCACAAGCTAGTTCACGAGACAGTACGAGCCAGTCCCACGCTAAAAATACTATTTGTAGTATTTGCAATGGAAAGTATTCAAAGTGAATTAAATAATGTCATATTGATACTAGCAGTAGATTGTGTGGCTAAATGAATGAGATAATAAAGAAGAGAAGAAGAAGAAAGTTTTGGGCGAAAGATTTTTTTTTTTTTTTTTATTTGTGATGGGTTTGCTCTTGACCTTAGTCTATGTCAGAGGTGACAGAAACAAAGTCGACGATGGAGCGAGCTTACCCAGAAGAAGCCTGTTCACTCTCACTTTGAAGAGATTAGGGTTGTATGTAGGGTTGATTGGATTAGTAGAAGAGATAATTATGAAATAAGTCGTTCTTTGATTTCTGAAATACGACAAGAAGATGCAGATGGTTACAGAAACCATTTAAGAATGCTTCCTGAACATTTTTGTATGCATATTTAGCAAAGTTTCAGACAAAATACAAAATTTCGCTCGCTAGGTGAAGTGAGTCGGCGGGCGCGATTCGCGAGTGTCAGTTGGACTGTTGAACTTTGTAATAGTATGATGATGGTGGATTGTTTACAGAATACTCGTAGCACCACTGGTCAGTTACTCGCATGCCAGTAGCTGTCGCGTACGTTCACACGTAGTTCTACAGCTCCCCCGCGTCTCCTCCTTCATATTGCATACCAGTAAATCAAATGTTGTGTAATCTACTTGTTTGCAGAAACTGGCATACCGATTAACGTATACACATGAAAGTAGCTGGCACGTGCAAGGAGCTGGTATGCAAGCGTGCCAGCTACAAGCATGTGTATTTTCGCCCTAAGATCATAGAAAGCATAATATGGGTATTTCTGGTTTTGAGGGAGCTTGTGGCTAAATGATAACAGCCGCATAGATCGATCGAAGGTCAAGCTACGCTTGCTGCTCTGTTATTTCAGAACTCTATAAGCGAAGTGACTCTACTCACCAATAGGTGGGCGTTGGCATCCGCTTTTTCTCACCCTAGAACTTAGTAAAGAATCCGTTTTGTAAACTTTTGTGTTGACACAGAGTATGATTACTGGATCCATCTACTATTCGAAATAAAACTTAGGTACAATTTTAATGATATTTTCAAAACACGCAAGAGAGGTCAAACTATAAAACATTGTTATTATTTTAAGTGTGTAATAATTGACATTTCTGGTATTTTATGCAATTAACAGTCTTTATCGTCTCATTGTATGTTTACGTTAATGAGCTTGTAATTGGCAGGTTTATCAGTCTGGATCTAATAAATTAGTTTTAATTTTAGAAACAACATACTTACATGTTGCCCAAGGCTTCAGTTGCATCCCAACTATACTCGAACCTACATTTTTTAGCATTCTTTAATTAAAAAACCGGCCAAGTGCGTGTCGGACCACGCACAATAAAGGGTTCCGTAGTTGGGATGAATTGTATTTATCCCAAAAACAAATCAACATTGTAGTTGAAAAATATGTTCTCCCATACACCAATATACGTCACGGTCAATTCTCCAACTGCAAAATATGTAAGTTGGTCAACTATTACTCCTTCACTTGTAAAGGCTACATAGCTGTGATAGTTTTCCTTTTAATTTCGTTATATGTACTACTGCCATGATATTTTTCACATACCCAAAACAACCATTTAGCTGGCTGGGGGGGGGGGGGGGGGGGGGGGGGCACTTGACTCTAATAAAAAATTGTACTTTAAAGCTTAATATTACGCAAACAGGGGATCCATTTGCGTAATATTAAGCTTTAAAGTACAATTTTTGACTCTGTACATCACAGTATTTTGACGGTTTGTTACACGAAATAGACCTGTTCCGTCTTTTATTGAAAAGAGAAAAAAATGAAGAAGGCGCATGACATTTAACTAGTGTGGCAGTATTGGTGATATTTATCTAGTCTCGACTACATCGAGTGGCATCTCGAGCAAAAATGAACTCAGGCCTATATTTGATTTACTCGGGGACCGAGTTAAATTAATTCGAGCAGTCAGAAAGATAAGTGTCACGTGATAACAATTTTTTTTTTCCTTCGGTTTCTTTCGAATTGCATGAAATTTTATTGATATTATCTATTTTGCTGTGGTTAATTGAAGGGTTAATGAATATGGCATCTTCAAAAAGGTAGGTACAGCATTAACTGCAAAAGGATGCAATGTTAATTCTTCAGTACCTAAGATGCAATGTGCAGCGATTTTTTTAAATGGTCAATAAACTTCTTCCTATAACTGTTTGATGTTTTAGAAAATTTGGTTACATCGAAAGGTTTATTAAGTATTGGGTATCTAATGGAATATCAATGAAGGCCATTCGATTAGAAAGTTTACAGAAAAGTGATATTTAGTGGCGAATTCTGGGAAATATGAAAAAGTACATATAAATTGTTTTTTTTTTTTAATTACATATCTATAAAATGGATTTATGGGGTGCTTAATTGTTGCAAATGGGTCACACTCACGCCTTGGAAAGAATACGTCAAATTACAAGTCACCCCTTTTTTTTTTTGGATTGGAAATCATCAAATAACTTCTCCCGCTCTGGGCAGAGCGGGAGGGTGTGTCAGACTCTTACTGACTAAAACCCACCCGTATTCCTTCCAGTTGCCTGTGTTGCCCCTGGCAGGCATCGGCCCTAGTGGACCCCTACACATGTGCTGACGACATCTCTTTGAGGCGCGCGTGGAATACAACACGCAGTCGACCCGGGCCTGGTCCTTACCGGACGGTGAGCTACCCATTACTCACCGTCCGCAAGCCCGCGCCTGCGGTGGCTGGAAATCCGCCCGGGATTCCCGACGCCCAAGGCGCCTCCTGCGGCGGCTAGGGGCGAGAGGGCGCGAAACTTGCCTTTCCCTCAACTGTCCCGCCTCCTCCTTCGCGAGCATTACTGCTTCGCAGAAAGAGGACAAGTCACCCTGTAGATCTTTCAACCAATCACAGCAGTCGACATGTTTGACAATTTTAATTTACTTGTATGCATGGAATTAGTATGTACTATTTTGTATGTTGATTTTCGGACCTGAATCCGGGGTGTCTGTATCACTTTTATTTTAAAATATCATCAATGAGTATAACAACTGCCACTTGCTCACTTCAGATGTCGCTACTATCCAGCGTCTAAGAATTTGGCAGCTAGCTGTCACTATCCATACATTTTTGTAAACAAGCAACTTCTTTTACGTATAATTAATTAATATGCCCCGTTTTGCGCAGCCGTTAAAAGACGAAAACTGTTGAAAACAGCCTTCGGAAAAATAAATGGAAACCCAATATTAGGTACGTCGAGACTGTGTGCTACCCTTTTGGAACCTGAAGACTTATATTGGAGAAATTCGTATACAGGTGATGCTCCCAAGAGAACTTGATGTGATATTATGTAAATTATAGTAAAGGTGTATATTAGATCTGTGCTAGAATAAACGTCTCTGATGTTTTTCAGTCAGAAAGATCATTCTCGACGTGGTTTTCAACTCAAATCAGGTTATTTCCTGTCGTACGCCTCCAAGCTTCAACAAAAAAGAACTTAGTCAACAAATACAAAATAACATATAAATTATAAAACATTCATAATTTATTGTCTTTTCAACTACAGCTGCTTTTTTACCAGTGGTAGAAGGTTCCCCTGTCCTTAGTTCGTCTTCGAATAGTGGTACACTCCAAATTGCATACATTATTTATTTATTTATTTATTTAACAGTTTATGTACACACATATAAACAAACAAGAAGAAAGGAACAGAAAAATACGTACAAAGGTGATGCTTATTTCTAATGAAATCTCTTCCAGCATACCTGCAATAGGACAGTAGACATAGAGATGTAGACAACGTGTGTAAGGTAAAAGAGAAAACAAAATACCTAAAAATAAAATAAAACTATTCACTAATTATTTAATTATACAATAAGAGAACAACTTATCCCACTTAGCTAGGGGCGCTTAGGGGGTTATCTACTTTCGTTTAATTTATGATCGACACAAAAGTAAACATAATCAAAACAATGGCGGTTTGTAGACAGACAACGGTGCTGCCACCTCTGACGAGCTTCCAGTTTTTAACACCATCATCATCATCATCTGCCTAGCGTTTTCCCAACTACGTCAAGGTCAGCTTCCAGTCTAACCGGATGCAGCTGAATCCCAATATTTTACTGCCTATCTGACCTCCACAACCCAGTTACTGGATAATAACGTTGGTAAGACTGGTTGTCAGATTTTCAGGCTTCTGACGACCCGTAACGACTGTCAAAGATCCACCAATGACAGCCAGGACGGCTTAACGTGCTTTCCGAGGCACGGAGGAGTCTTGGTATGTAAAGATGGTCACCCATCTACGGACCAACTACAGCAAGCGTAGCGCGTAACCTGATCGATTGACCTGTGCGGTTGTTATTTTTTAGCCACAAGCCCCCCAGTTTTTAGCACCATGGCGATATTTTTACTGTCGAGTACTTAGGTGAATTTATCAAACGCAATGTACTCAGTCCAGCAACGTTTTTTTAAGTCTCGGAATGAACGGGATTGTCACTTGTCACTCCAACGTGTCATGCAATTATATATATTCTTTATCGTGGCTAAAAAAACGTCAAACATTGCTTATACCTAGCAATAATGAATGTATGCTATTGTAGAAAGAATAGCTGCTGTTAACTTCCTATTTTCATTAGTTTTTGCTAGCGTCGAGGTTTTTTAAATTTAAAATTTAACGTTTTTAAACATTTAAATACACACTGTGCCGCTACATGCTACTGCTGGACATAAAGCTTCATTTACACGATGCAAGCTTCTACCCTGTCGCATACTGTAAAATTATAGCAAAAATCACTTGCATCATCTAAACACTGTTTTGACGGTGCAACTTTTATTATTGCTTCAACTTATGGTATGCCTGGGTATGCCACAGGCAATCAAATAGTACCGTGTAAATCAGGCTTTAGACTCTACAACTGCACGTCATTTTACTCTATGCGGCCAACTATATACTTTTCAGGCATGGCTACACTTTAGTGCAGAAAATATCGTCTTGTAATCTTATAAATATAAGTTTCTTTGAAGAAAAGTATCCTGACAAATTGGAGTTCTCAATAGTAAAGCCTTTATACAAAAATAATAATAAACATTACCTAAATAATTACCATCCAGTTAATTCCTATAATTTCAAAAATATATGAAAAAGCAATGCATAGTAAGATTGTCTCATTCATACCTAAAAACGGGATAATAAGACCAGAACATGGTGGAAAAAGGTTCTCAGACACAAAAATCTTGCTACTAACTTGTAAAATTAATTACAGAGAATATATACAAGAAAATACCGGTTACCGCTATATTTTTCAATATGAGCAAGGCTTTTGACTCTGTACAACTAAGAAAATGTGAAAGCTATGGAATAAGAGGGAAAGCTTTAAATTGGCTAAAAGATTATTTAAGTAATAGACAATCACGCGATGAAGAAATCTTAGAAAGACAGAGTATCAGAGTAGTTATAAACTATAAATCCCAGTACAGGTCTAATACTTATGGCGTGCCTCAAGGTAGCATTTTGGGGCCATTGCTCTTTCTTCTGTATGTGAATGACTTGCCTAAAGTAATTAAGAATAAGTGCGTGCTATTTGCAGATGACTGTTCACTGGTAGTATATAAAGAACATAAAAATGATCAGTGTGAAGACAAAATAAACACGGCCGTAGAATTACATTACGGCATTAGAATCGTTTGAGCAAAATAATTTATGTGTTAATGTTTCCAAAACCAAAAATATGAATGTCTGTAACTACAAAATGATAAATGAAACAATGAAAATGATTGGATATGATAATGAAATTGAAGAAGTAGATAGACTACACAAAATTTTTAGGAATAGTAATTCATAAAAATTGCAACAACATTAAAAAAAAACATATTATTGAACATGTGCAACAGGCTAAACAGCTTTGCATTTGCACGAAGGAACCTAAGGAAAACCGTTCGAATAAATGCTGCTTTTTTAGCCTATCATGGATATGTCTTATCTGTGTTAAGATACGGCATAACAATATGGGGTAACTCTACGGACAGTGAAAGGGCTTTTATTGTGCAAAAGAAATGCTTACGAACAGTGTTTGGTGCAGGTCCATTAGAATCTTGCAGACCCCTATTAAAAGAGCATAAATTATTAACTTTAGCGTGCTTATATATACTAGATAAGGAATTGTTTATAAAAAAAACATCCTAATCTATTTAGTAAAGCTGATAGCGAAAATGTTTATAAAATGGGTAAAAACTCCAGGGATCCAACTAAATTGGCAATGCCTAGGTGTAGAACAGTATTTTGTAATAAAACACAATTCGAGATTCCTAAGGAAATAAGAGAACTGTCAAGGAATTTATTCCTTAAGAAAAACAATTTTCAATAAGCCATGCTCTGAGAGAGCATGGCTTATTGAAAACTGTTTTAATACTGTAAATGAATTTATGAATTATAATAGGAACTTGCACAGAAATGAATAATTTATTAATTTTGACATTTATTTTATTACTGTGACTTTTTAATTGTATTCTTCAAAATATTTTTATTTCTTGTTTTGACATTGACATTGTAATTTTAGAAATTGTAATTAATTTCAATTAGTTCGTTGCCATAATTTAATTACTGTAATTATTAATATTGTGTATTCATTTTTAATCATGGCCGTGTCTAAAAAATTGCATGCTGAACTTATTAGGCGGAATATGTAGTACTATTTATTGTATTTAAAGATCTATAGAACACCATATTTCAAGCAAATACATTATTATTATTATTATAACAAATGACAGCAATCGTCCTTAAGTCACTTAAGGGGGAAGACAGATAATTATATTTTGATGATTAAAATCTACAAATAACTATAACGTTAAGGGTATAATAAAATATCTTATTCATCTTCCCTGAAAACATTTTGCTGATTATCAGGCAAGTGTAAATACGTTCACAGCCTTGAGCTATGCGACGTGCGTCAAACGACACGCACGCGCCCTCTTATTTCCGTCCATCGCTCAGCAAGTCGCATCGCAGTAACTGGTGGCATGCTCTAAACCACTTCTTTAATTCGTTTTCTACACAGTCGCTGTCACAAGATGCGTGTCACTTGAGCGTATACCTCGTGGCAGGTCTCGTGGAGGCCTCGGGTAAGCAATTTGTAGCTGTTATTATACATTTATACCACCACGCGGTCCCGCACTTGGTTCGCGTGGTAGATTGCGGCCCACTCTCTGTCACAGAGAGGAGGCTTGTGCCCCAGCAGTAAGAACATTATAGTCTGATTATATAATTATAAATTTTGTAATTTTGTTTTGACGTCTTTATTCCCAATTATTTTTTACATTATCAGTAACTTAATTAGTCGACACTCAAACATCTGAAGGATCCAGGCATGCCCATGTATTCCTCGTTGAACTTCCTGTCTTTTTGTTTCATCTGAACAAGCTTTATTCATCATTTTCATATACTCCACATGTTTTTCTGAACTTAATTCTTCCAATAATTCTTCTGTAATAAAAAACAATGTATGGTAAATCAATCTTGATTACAATAACAACTTAATATTACTTCTTCATTGTCATCTGCCTAGCCTTTTCCCAGCTAGGTTAGGGTCAGCTTACAGTGTAACCGGATGCAGCTGTATACCAGTATTTTACATAGAGTGAATGCCTCTGTGGCATCCACAGCCCAGTTACTGGGTGCTACTTAATTACTTTCGTTACTCGTTTCGTTCCCGTGTCGGAAAAGGCGGGAGGAAACGCCCGGGTGTCACCACTGTGTGGATCGCCCGGAGGACACGGTGGAGCATAAGGTGGAGGTCTGCCCGGCTTGAGCAGAGCACCGCCATGTCCTCATGGAGGCGATCGGCAGTGGAGATCTCTCGCGTCCAGCCCTGGTCCAGGCCATGGTAAGGAGAGAGAGGGCATGGGCAGCCGTAACCTCCTTCTGCGAAGCAGTAACACACCCTCCCACTCCGCCCAGAACGGAAGAAGTTATTTAATAATTTCCCATCCATAAAAAAAAGCTTCGGCTTACAGTCTAACCGGATGGAGATGTATACCAGTATTTTACATGGAGCGAATGCCTCTCTGGCATCCACAGCCCAGTTACTGGGTGCTACTTAATTACTTTCGTTACTATAACCTAAGACTGTACGAAGTCCTGAGTCCAACCAAGTCAAGCCTGTCTTTAGAAAGACTTTCCCCACTTTCACTCTATGAAAACAATGATAAATGATTTTATTTCTGTAAGTAGTTTTATAGAAACAGTTTCACACGTCAATCATATTTTCTTTTAAACTAGATGAGGTCGGCGTTTCCTATCTGACTGCTTTGAGAAGAAAGGCCGAAAAAAACTCAGAGGCCACAGTCTCTTTTAAAGTCCAGACATAATCTTGGTCAGATCATGTGAAGACCATGTAGATTGGTGTCTGAAATGGTCTTTTAATAAACTATTCTGTGCACGATTGTATATGGCAATCATAACGTTGTATCACAGACTTCAAATAGTATGCTGTCAGTTCACAATCAATTTTTAATGGAAGCCCACCTTTTATTATTAGCTAATATTGTATTAATAAAACACGTTCAGTTACACAGCCTTCTTCAAGCTTCGAAAATCATCATTCACATCATAACATCGAGCCATGTTTCCCCATGGTTTGCGAGCCTATTGCCATCAACGGGGCACAAATCCAAGCTGCTACTGAGAAATTCCAGATAGAAAACCCAATAACACTTTGCCCGACTCGGGAATCAAACCCAAGTTGCTCAGCAGTAGCAACTCACAGCTTGTAACAACTACACCAACGTGGCAGACACACCAAAAAAAAAAACAAATCAAATCATCATTTAAACCCATTTTATCTTCATTTATATCGAGCTCCTTACCATGCAATTTGACAATGGACCTCTCAGTCCCACCGTACTCCACTGGCAAAATCTTTTTAGGTACTACTTCGTGTAAATCTTCTAAGGTTCGTAAAACGTGCACTCTATTGCTAATCTTTTCAGTAACGAACTGCTTCATAAGCTTCACTAACAGTTCTATGGCTTTTGAATCTGTTATAAAGTTTATAGACTTTAATCTGGCGCCGTAGCCTTCCTGAAAAAAATGGTTAAGCATTTTTAAAGTTATGGAATCTAGACTTTTAAAATCCATGCTCTTCCTAGGTATGTAGTAGATGTTCTCACTTACACTCACTCAAATATTTATGTTTAAAGCATAAGCATAATCAGGCTATAATGTTCCCACTGCTGGGACACAAGCCTCCTCTCTGTGAGAGGGAGTAAGCCGTAATCCACCACGCGGACCCAGTGCGGGCTGGTATATGTCACATCTCTTCGATTTTTTTGTTATAAGACAGGTCGATTTCTTCACGATGTTTTCCTTCACAATTTTAAGAGCAGTGGTGATGAAATAATTTTCACAAAGTAAATTACCTGCCTGGGTTCGAACCTATGACCGTACGGTCGTTCGTTACTCCAGAGATAAATTTAAAAAAAAGTTACTATGGAGTTTCTGGGCGTTTCTTTTCTATGCTATGGAACGGGTAAAGTACCTTCAACTTACCAACTAACTAGTCGACTATTTCAAATAAAAGCTTTGAGTTTGACTTCTTAAACGGCATCGCCTGGCACACCGCCAATGAGAAAGCGACTATTGCTGTCCACGATTTTCTCGCTCAAGAAACGCACAAAAGATTGTAGGTTCCATGTGAGTAAAAGAGATACATATAATATAGTCGATCGTTGACTGTTCACATCACCGGCGAGTACTCCTTTTACATATCGACAAGAGGTATAAAAGAGAATACTCGTTCAGCGACGCTCGCTTGGCGGGCAGAAACTCGCTGAGAGAATCTCGCGTGGTACATATGCATAACAGCGAGTAATCGCTCGACGCTGTCCATTGCTTGCCAACTCGCTTTCCTTTGCTAGCTCTACTTCTCTCGCTTCTCGTTAATCGCCGGATCCACCACCGGCGAGTAACGAGTAGCGAGTAGAGCTGGCAACTGAAAACGAATTGGCGAGCAGCGAGCAGCGAGTCTGTAGTTCCGATAGTTTGGTCACTGGGCTATCAGCAAGTGTCCGAGTGTGACGGGTGATTTTTGCACCACTCGCTCGACCATTGGTTGGTGTCTCAGCGTGAGTTCTGATTGCCAAACGAGCGTCTCTGATCAAGTATCGCTGAGCGAGTATTATCTTTGATAGTTCTTGTCGCTCAGCGTCAAATTAGTGCAGCGAGTACTCGCTGGTGGTGTGAACAGTCAGCGATCAACTATTAATATAATTATGCATCTTTTATTTACATGGAATATGTATCTATAGTACGTTTCTTGAGCGAAAAAAAACCGATAGTTAGTCGCTTCCTCGCCGGCAGTGAGACAATTGCTTGGGATATATTATCTATTACGCAATTCATACGTTTCTAGGCATCCATAGTAAAAAGCAAGGGTGATTTTTGCCATGCAGTGGGTCAATACATGCTTATTATTATTATTATTTAAAATATTTTGACATCTAAAGAAAGAAAGAAAAATGCGTGTGTGTGCGTGCGTGCGTATCTGGTGCGTGTGGAAGGCGTGCGAGGGGCCGTTCGACAATTTTAAATGGAATGAGGCACCAACCGACGATTATACCTGTCTGTTCTAAGCAAGTGCATCCAAAGACAGGACTGTTGAAGAGTATGGAAACAACACATTTAAGGTGTGACCAATGCAGGGCATGACCCAATTGACCAAAATAGGCTTCTCTTATGAAAAAAAAATGCCAAATCTGTATAGTTTGTGTTAGCGAAAAAAAAATATATGTTAATTTTGAACATATTTCCCAGAACTTGGTTGTTACCAAAACACGTTTTGAAAAAAAATCTCGATACAAACTAACGTTAAACTAACCTCTTACCTTAAGTTCTAATCCAAAATATCTGCATTAAATATCAACATACGTTACGTATTTAATTAATAACAAGAACGTCTTATTTGAATGCAGAACTTGGTTGTTTTTTATTTTCGATTATTCAACTCAATTTTGAGTAAATAGAGAATTGCTTCATATTTTGCAATAAATTACAAGCCTTGTGGCATCGCGCTTCTCTTTCTTTTCTATGCAATCTGACAGTGACCGTGATTTAGGTGTTCTCAGCGTATTAAGGCTTTGATTGTGGTAAAAACTTTCCTCACTACTATTATCCAGAAGGACGAAATTATGAATAGGTACTTACGGTTAGAATAGTCGTATACTGTTGTAACTCCACTGTGTTCATTTTGGTAACCAGTTCAAGTAAGTTGATATCTCTGTAATCGTCTATAACTATGTAACCATTAACATAATCATTTGCTTTCATGTATTCAGCGACCTGAAAAAAAAACGATTATTTTTAATATAAATTTAATAATTTATAGAATGATAAAATGATACATGATTTTATTTCTGTAAGTAGGTTTGTCTCCCTCTCATAGAAAGGAGGCCTATGTCCCAGCAGTGAGAACATTATAGGCTGATTATGCTATTATTATAAGTAAGTTTGTACAAATACTTTTACACGTCAATCATATTTTAGAAACTAGATGAGGTCGGCGTTTCCTACCTGACTACTCTGAGAAGAAAGGTCAAAACAAACTGAGAGGTCACAGTTTCTTTCAAAGTCCAGACATATTTGTTGGTCAGATCTTGTGAAGACTAGAGAGAGAGACAAGAGAGATTTGTGTCTGAAATAGTCTTTTTAGGATAGAATCACACAAATTGAGTGGACCTATCCACTCAGTATATGCATTTGTCAGTAATCGCGCCACTCAACTCAACTTAAGGATCTCAACGATTCGACGAACAATAACAAAGACACGGTGTCTACATCTCTTTGTCTACTGTCCTATCGCAGGTATGCTGGAAGAGATTTCTTTAGAAATAAGCATCACCTTTGTACGTATTTTTCTGTTCCTTTCTTCTTGTCTGTTTATATGTGTGTACATAAACTGTTAAATAAATAAATAAATAAAGAAAGGGCATTTCTGTAGGCCGCATAAATTACTCAGAATACCAGATCAAGATTAAAACTAACTGAGATAAATAAAATAAAACAATGACCCGCATAGTGCTTACATTCACAATAATTAAAATAATGTAACACTTTCCAAAGTAAACATTCTTTTCTTTGTATATATAAAAAATCATTATAGTGAATGTGTATATAAAAATCCAGAAATAATCTTGGTCGGATCGTTTAAGGACCATGTAGGTCAGTGTCTGAAATTTTATTTTGAGGAACGAACCATACAGATTTGAGTGGACTTGGCCAGTCAGTGCACGCATTTGTCAGTAATCGTGTAGCTCAACTCAGAACTCAAGGAGCTCAACGAATCGACCAATTAAACCTAAGAAAGGAGATTTGGGTAGGCCGCATACCATAAAGTACTCAAACTGAGAAACTGAGAAAAATAAAAAAAACATATATTATGTATATATGTTTTAATAAATAATAACAGATAGTTATCTCCCTTTTTTATTTTTAATGTATTACGAGACATAATATAATTATACCTCTAAGTCCCGTAAATCAATAAAAAAAGTCAATATTAATCCCAAGACACTTAGTATCGAGGGAAAGTCCGAAAGGGATACCGAGGCCCCTGGTAACATAGGCAACGGAAGGATCACGGATGGGTTTTAGTCAGTAAGAGACACACCCACCCATAGCGGGAGAAGTAATTTGATAATTTCCCACCCAAAAAAAAATACACTCAGTATAAAACAGTTTGTTGCTTGGGGTAGATTAAATAATCCCAAGCCTTTTTGTCGTCCAAGTAATCTTTTACTTTATAGAAATCTTTTTGAGAGAGTTTCTGTTTAATAGATGATTAAAATTTATTGAAGCTTAGTTCTTTAACATGGCTTGAGAGTTTGTTATAAGAACGTATACTTTGGCATTTAAATGAATTACTAATTTTTTGGAGCCTAGTCTTGGGCACAATAAGTCTATATTTCTAGTATTTATGCTATAAATGTCGCTGTATTTAGAATATACATTAATATTTTTACATACATCAGGTTCTCCCATACATATTGAGATGCGACTTTTATTACCTATGTTTATTTCCTTAAATTTATCCCTCAGTGAATACCTACAACTTAGGTTATAAATTGCACAAATGGCTCTTTTCTGCAACACAAATATAGCCTGAATGTCGTCTGCATTTCCCAATAGAAAAATGCCGTACGACATTAAACTACCTATGGAACTTACTAAAATATACTAATCGAGCTGTTTCAACATCAGTCAAATAACGGATTTTATAGACCGCGTAGGCTGCATAGCTTAGCCGCTTCGACAATTTGGTTATATGTCGGCCCTAATGTAGTTTCGAGTCCAAAGGAATAACTAAGACGGAACACAGTGATCCAATTATGCCCCTTTTACTAGTACATTGGTTTTTACCTGCTTATCGGAGGGTGTCATAAATCTATTATTATATTAATCTATTGTTATTTAGTCTTTTTCTTGTTTAAAAGTAAATTATGAACACTAAATAATTACGTTATTATAAAGAGGTAAAATTAATTGTGTGTTTGTTATAGATAATGTCTGGGCCCTATATATAATGTAACTGACATGCTCGCTGTCACTTTTAGCGATAAGACCGCCCATTGTGTCGCCCCTTGTAAAATTTCAACATTTATATCTGTAATTTTTATGGTGTACATAATAAGGAGTATTCTATTCTGACAATGCGACATATTTGTCAAAAAAGACATAACACTCACGTTTCCATGACAGGTGTGGTTCAAAGCAAAAAACTATGATAGACTCTTAAAATTGTCGGATTGTCGAATTTTTGATTGTTACCTGTCGCCTGTCGGTTTTTATTGAATATGCCGTTGTCAGTACTGATCCGATTATAAAAATTATTTCACTAATAGAAAGCTACACTATTGCGTTTTGCGAAAGGTACATTCTGCGACTGAACCTTGCTATTATCTTCCGTTCCACTGGTATGCGCTGTACAACGTATCTGTCAAATTTTTGTTGAATACCACGTGAATTGAAGTCGAGGGCAGAAGATAAAAATCAATTGCCGTGCGTTAGTCTCACAAAAACTCGAAAATGGCTCGAGCGATTTGTTTTTTTTTTAATTAATTTTTTTGTTCGTTTCATTGCTGGGGTGATTTAGAAAAAAATGAAAATGAGGAAAACCCAAAGGAACAGAAAATTTTTGTCTCATGTGGTACGAAGTTCGCGGGTCATCTAGTTTTTAATAAAACACCTTCACATAAGTTATATTTAGATTTTTTTCTAACAAAACAGCTTTAAGCTTTTAAAAATGACATTTTTCTGAAGCAGATGATCCCAGTCACTGAAGAGTCTCATTCTTTATCCCCCAAGTTATTCATCAGATCTTTACCAATTTATATTACCCCAATATGAGAATGTGCCCAATGCCCTCTTTTAAATAGGAAACAATCAGAATAGGCATATCTGTTTACATTACTTTGACAATATTGAGACTTTGAAATTGATTACTATAATACGAGTAGGGATGATGACAATTTTGTTTGCCCGACAGGTACCAAGATTATTAAAAAATATTGGACGTGTTTTTTTTTTACGTAATTAAAAGAATACGGCGATACATTGAGTTAAAATGTGACATGACGTTTTTATTTTTTTGTGTATACACTCTGTGTCTCAATTGTGTATACTACTCAACCGGATTATGACACGCCTTGCTAGATTTTTTAATGAATTGTGACGTAGCGAGCACCCACTCCCCAACATTAATGCGTTTTATCTAAGTATTTTTTTACTGATAGGTATGATAAAGCAAAAAAATACGTGTCTAATATTTTTTTTCTTATCTGACTGACGGACTAAATAGGATTTCTTTATTTTAACCCAGACAATAGTGCCGATTCCCTTGTTCACAAACTAAACTAAATTTAAGTTCAGTGCATCTTTTTTCTTCTATTTCATTAAGAAAAGGACAGAAGATAAATTTTAGTTTAGTCCTGTCAAATTAATCTTCGCTTCCCGTAAATTGACGTAATTTTGGTAGGCAAGTTTTTAATCACGTCTAAACTTGTATGAAGTAGTGACAGGCGCTGATTAATTTGACAGTGCACTAAACTTAAAATAGTTTAGTTTGCGAACAAGGGAATCGGCACCATTATCCCAGTTATGGTCGTATTTTGAATACGGCTTAAAGATTTACTTACGATTATGTTGAACTGGAAATACTGCAGAAACATATCACCTGTAATACTCTTGAGTTCTCTGAGTTTTATCACCAGTACTCTGTAATTGTCTTCTGTTAATTTGGGTAGTGGTACTACATACCTGCGAAAGATTATACGATAATAGGAACAGAAATTAAATATTAGACTATTTTTAATCATTTCAGACAAAACTAATTAACCTATTGACCACCACGTCAAAAAAGTAAAAACGTGCCCTCGGCGCCAAGCTACCAATTATTCCTTAAAATCTGTCATGTAGTCTTGACCGTGGCGTGCCGGGCACATTTTGGTCTTTCATTTATACATGACTGTGGCGGTCAAAAGGTTAAAGATGATGTCACCCTCGCCGTCCATCCTCTAGTCTGTTAACCAGTCTTACCAAGGGGTATCGTGTTACCCAGTAACTGGCTTGTGGAGTTCAGATAGGCAGTCGCTCCATGTAAACTACTAGTCTTCAACTGCATCTATTTAGACTGGAAGCGGACTCCAACGTAATTGGGAAAAGGCTAGACCGATTGATTGACTAAGTACCTACCCCATACTTAAAATGTTTTGCAGTTCTTGCTTCACATTGGTGTTCGAAAAGAACTTCGGCATCATCGTCTTCATCGTACACAATCGGTCTATTTGCTGCTTCGCCTTCTCTACCGAACCTTTGCATGATACTAGCGTTGTCTCCAAGTAGCCCTTGCCTGGAAAGTTGAAGAATTTCAAATATTAGTAACTAGTTTTAACCCGCGGGTTCACCCGTGTGGAACTCAGAAATTATTCAACGGAAATGTACTACTGGGATTAATTTATACTATGCGTAATCAAGGTTAATAACTATCCGTGTGACAAATTTCACCCAAATCCGTTCAGCCGTTTTTTCTGTCGTAGTAATAGCAGAGGAAAAGTTCATTAACTCCTGCGCCATCATCAACTATTTATTTTGTAACGCGTAAGGTATCTTTTAAAGTATTCATTTAAATGACATGATATAAAGGCAGATTTTTATTTTTATTAAATGCCCAATTTATTGGATAACATAAGACCACGCCTTGTTTCCCCGAAGAGTTGGGCAGAGGTGTACCTGTTGTACATCCACATTTCGCCAGTTATGTTTTTTTTAAGGCACATGTAATAGGTGGCGAGCCTATTGCCATCAACCGGCCACAAATCCAGACTCTGGGCTGCTACTGAGAAATTTCAGATAGGAAAACCCAATAACACTTTGGCACCCGGGAACCGAACCCAGGACCTCATGCTCAGCAGTGGCGCTTGCGACCACTAGTCTAACAAGCTGTTTAAAATAGCCTCGGAAATAACAATGAAATCTTTATCAAATTCTGGAAGATTCTGAAAAATGGTTACTGTGGGTCATCCTTAGAAGATAGACATTGCAGACTTTTTGTTGAACTTTTAAGATCTACAATCCTGTAGAACATAAATATTATGTATCTGGTACGGTTCACGCAGCGTACGCCAGTAATGCTCCCAGTTGGCATGATTTGTTCCGACATCTTTAACAATAATCGCATATTCCAGCCAATTTACACAAAACCTTAATGAATTATACACTTAAACCTTGCTCATGAATCACTCCGACCATTCGTTCAGTAGTTTTGAGTATTTTGCATTCAGACAGACAGACGCGGTGGGGCTGGTGACTTTGTTTTATAATATGTAAGGTTATCATGGTGGCCTGTCTCAACAGAGACTAGCAACGTACGCAGAAGATATTATAGTTCACAAGTGTGGACGCAAACAAATGTGCAATCTCCTCTCAAAGTCCGATGGGACGGTAAAAAATACGACCGCGACCGGGAGTCCTCAGGTGTAAGACCCAACGGCTTTACGTTCAACTTCCAAACTCCAAGCTGCTGCTGAGAAATTCCTAATGCCAAAATTCAATTATACTTTGCCCGACCTGGGTAACAAACCCAGGATAGCCCCACGCTCAGTAGTCGCGCTTGAGACCACGATCGACCACGACCACCAATGGGGCAGTCACTTAAAATATTAATATTTATGTGATCAAGATTATTAATTCGTAAGTGTTTACTGCTGAACGAGTCATTGCCAAAGGTTAAATGTCACAAATTAATTGTCAAATGGGAAATCACAATGATTTATATAATGGTTGGTGATCCCAGTCTCACATCTATCATTTTTTTTTTTGAGGGTTGGGAAATTATCAGAGGAGGGTATGTCAGACTCTTACTGACTAAAACCCACCCGTATTCCTTCCTGTTGCCTGTGTTGCGGGGGCCTCGGTGACCCATAAGTACCTTCCCGTGACCCCGGCAGGAACTTTACACCCTGTCCCTCATGCCTCTATATCAGGACCTCTTAAGCAGTCAACAAACGCAGAACCAGAACAAGAACTAGATTATTTTCTTGATATCCTTGACATTTTAATACGGATAGACCAGCAAAAGAATTCTCCGTATCTTTAGTTCTGATATTACGCAACTCAACTGATCTAATTTGAAGTATTATTTTTAATATAAGCGGTTTATTTTTTGGTTTACAGGTAGTAACTTTGTAATATTTTTTCCGTCGTGATTTTTTTATGGAATCGTGTTTCATCAAACATAAAAAAATATATAGTAAAGTCAAAGATTACTGTTAAGTACTAACATTAATCTTTAACTTTACTATACATTTATTTCAAAATTACGGTGCTCAAGTATTTTCGATATAACGGAGGACCATGCATGCTAAGCAATTTAAGGTATTGTAGACTCTTAACCGAACTTTGTAAAGCTGTTATCGTCATGTCACGGTAGTATGTTTTGTAGTGGGGATAATTGTGTGAGCACTGTGAATTTATAGGTACCGCCAAGAATAGCACCAAACCAGAGGGCAAAGAAAAAGATAAAGTGACATTCTATAGCCGTGTACGCACGAGCGAACAAAACTTGGTGAACACGAACATCTAACACCGAACATTTAGTTCGTACTTGTGGACATAAATTAGCAAAGTGAACACAAACACCATACACCGTCCACACAAAACAATGAAATTGGACCGCCATGAACATTTTTGACGAACATACTGTTTGATATTCGTTAGTGGTACGCACATGCGAACAAAGTGTTCGATGTTCATTTATCGATGTTCGATGTCCGATGTTCAATGTTCGATATTCATCGTTTGATGTTCATTGTTCGTGTATGCACGCCTATCAGCGATAAGGATGTTAGCACAGTCGAAAATGTTCTGACATAAGCTACCTAGATGCATAAGCCAATTCGAACACGATTGCCACTCGTTTAGTTAGGATTGCAACCTTCTCACATAAAAACGTTGCTTGAAGATAAGACAAGCTTAAGGTAGATCCGCAATGGTAGCCCGTGAAATTCCAATTTTCTTACGTTTTTTGCATCTTAAATAATATAAAAAAAATATATTTAAATATTATGTATTTACAGAATTAAAGTCATTAATATATCTCTCTATTAAGTTAGATTTATTCCATAAGAGATCTGTTTTTTTTTTTCAAAAAAACCTAAGAATTTTACAGGCTACCACTGCGGATCCAGCTTAAATGTCGAAAATGAAATCATTACTTTAACGAACGTTTATAAGTAAGGGGAGTATACCAATGTGATAAACTGAATAGAATAGAATAGAATAGTTCTTAATTTGAACAGAAAATAAGTACAAGTTACAGAAACATCTGTAACTTCCCGCGACCCCAGCAGAACACTGCTGGGGTCGCGGGAAGGACTGCCGGGGTCGCGGGAAGGACTGCCGGGGTCGCGGGAAGGTACAAAAGGGTTACCGAGGCCCCTGGAAACACAGGCAGTGGAAGGGACACGGGTGGGTTTTAGTCAATAAGAGTCTGACACACCCTCCCGCTCCATCCAGAGCGGGAAAAGTTATTTGATAACTTCCCATCCAAAAAAAAAAAAGTTACATATGTAAGTTTAAAATTATCCTTATACTGACTACCTTAACTAAGGCATGCAAACAGTTTAATCTATAATAACCAAAATTCACTCAATATATATTATTAACACATTCAATCAGATCAATAATACAAGTTTACCATACATTACATTTTACATAATCAGCCTATAATGTTCCCACTGCTGGGACACAGGCCAGACAAGTTTACCATGTCAAGATGAAATTCAGTAAATAATTTGAAATTGGCAATACAAAACATAATGTCAAGTTTGATGATAAATGGGTTTATAAATTCGTCAAGTTCGAGGTCAATACAGTTAAATTAAAATATAAATGATTTAGTACAAGTCAGGAGTACAGAGATGTCATCTTATCATTTTCAATACTTATCGGTCAAAAATTAGCCAATTGAGTAATAACATCTATTAGACATCTCAATTTATTTTTGAAAAATTGAAATGTTCTATTTTTTCAACCGTTTCGAACGTTGATAATATATATAATTTGCATATAAAATTGATTAGTGTATGATTATATAGTCTGAAATTAATCACTCTCACATTAACATTAAATGTTACTATGTTTAAAATTAGCCAGTCAACCTTGACGGGATCGTGTATCGCATAAAATTTAAAGTCGTTTTACTACATAAGAAATAAATAAAATTGAAGTGTCTGTTTGTAATGTAAAAAAACAGTTTTTACTTTAATGCATATGAAAGTCTACACGCTACTTAATTTAAAAAAAAACTTTTTTTTATTTTAAGTAAGTAAGTACTTTTATTTTAGAAAAAAACACACTAGCGGAGACGTGGGCAGCAGCAGCAGCAGCTAGAACTTTATGTATATTTTATTAACAAAAATAAAAAAATACAATCGGCTCCCAAAAAAAGACTCCTAAGTGAAAAATTACTTTAAATTCGGAAATCGGTGGCAAAGAACGAAAATACAAAACCAAAGACACTTCAGGAATTAAAATTATTCTTCACTTCTTATCTCTGGGTACTCTGGGTTTTGTTTGGAAATCGTTTTTTTCTTTTTTGTAAAATGTTTTTCTTCACTTTTTAGTCGTGGTAGGTACACCCCACACAAATTTGAATACCACTACTTGTTATGTACATAACAGTGACGGGAAGTTATCATAACATCAAATATATAGACTAAGTGGGAAAAATACGTATTCAGTGGGTTGATTTGTAATGTATCTGAGTTACAATGGCCTAGTATCAACTGTTCATCATCTTTAACAGATTGTTGTCCTTCCCGACGTAGGGACGTTAATTCTTTAGGAGTTCTCCTGGTACTTCACCATCAGCTCCACTTCACCATATGCATTGATGAGCATAAATTGCTTAGCAACCGTATTAAAGAAATCCAATCGCAACCCGTGAAATATCTATTATTTAGTAGTTCCGGTGCCTATAATATTTTAAGAGTTCCCCTCGATTTCTTCAGGATCCCATGATCAGACCCTGACCTGATGACAATGGAACCACCTAGGAAGTATGATACCATTTCAAACAAAAAAAAAAAATTCTCCAAATCAGTCCAGCCATCTTCGAATAATTTGGAACATGAAAAAAAAATAAGCTTCCGACGAACTGAGAACCTCCAGCTTTTTTTGAAGTTGGTTAAAACAAAGTCCCCCTACCTCGTGTGTCTGTCCGTCAGAATGCGTTATACTCAAAAACCACCGAACAAAAAGATTTCCTTACCGTTTTCACCAATGGACGGAATGATTCATGAGGAAGGTTTAGTTGTTTAATTCATTAGGGTTTTGTGTAAATCGGCTGAAATATGGCTATGGCAAATGCTCCAAATAGGACGACCATCAGTTATATTTTAATGTAACCCACATGCACAACGCACAAGCGGATACGACAAAATTACAGAAAAAATAATTGGCATATTGTCCGCTCTGCCACCCACGCGAAGCTGGGGCGGGTTGCTAGTTACTAATAACACGAGCTTGAACAACTACTAGAGGAGATTTATTTTTCTGTGGAAAAGTCCTCTCCGTCTGGGGAGAACGGAGGGTTATATTGGACTCCTAGAAACGGAGTAGGACGGTTGAGGGAAATGGAAATTTTGCGCCCTCTCGGCCCTAGTCATCGCAGGAGATGCCCTTGGCGTCGGGAATCCCGGGCGGATTTCGAACCACCGTCCTTATCCGTCCGTCCGTCGTAGCTCACCGTCCGATAAGGACCAGGCCCAGGTCGACGGCGCGTTGTGTTCCACGCGCGCCTCAAAGAGGTGTCGTCGGCACAAGTGTAGGGGTACACTAGGGCCAATGCCTGCCGGGGTCGCGGGAAAGTCTGAAAGGGATACCCAGGCCCCTAGCAACACACGCAACGAGTGGAACACGGGTGAGTTTTACACCCTCCTGCTCCGCCCAGAGCGGGAGAAGTTATTTGATAATTACCCACCCAAAAAAAAGAGTACCTATGTATCTCCCAACTACCTATGTCCCACTGCTGGGCAAAAGGTGAAGAGGAAGAGAGGTCTCTTCCTTTTCACACACACGTCTGTCCTCTGCCTTTGCGGACCAGTCCATTCGGTAGGAGTCAAGTTTGTCCCTCAATCTTTCACTGCATTATTTTATAATTATTTTAAAGCCCTGTTGACTCATTTCTTTTCATCCACAAACAAGAGAAAAGCTTGGTAGGTACTTACTAAAATCTTTCTTGATGATATGGTCCTGTTTCTGAATCCACTCATTCAAAATGTTGATAGCTTCTTCAAGTCTTCCTGGTTTATCCAAATTATAAGTTTTCCTAATGTTTTCAACAGCACCTAGCGGTTGTTTCAAAAATTGACCATCTTGTGCGGCGTCCATTTTGTTTTTTTTTTTTATTTTTCATAAGACCTTTTAACACTCCAAAAAAAAAAAAAAATCAAAATATTTTTATTTCACATAAACCTACATGGGCACTTATGAAACGTCAGAAGCTAGGTGCACGGTTCCAATTGGTCGTTTCCTATGGAGAAGAGCCGGCAAGAAACTCCACGGTTACTCTTTTAAAAATAATTGGCTTTTACAATGTTTTCAAATTACACAAATTAGGTATGGGAGAACAGTGTAGGCCTGTCGAAAAGTACTTAACAAGAAAAAAAAAGAGAAAAGGAAACGGTCTAAAGAAAAAAAGATCTAGTCTATTAAGCCTACAACGTTCTCACATTCACAACGTACACAAGAATCCATGTAAAATAATATTAATAATATTAAGTCTGAAATATAAATTGTAGGTATATAATGTCAAAAATGTATGTCTAAAAAATAATAATAATAAACATCGTAATTTCGGAGCAGTTAATAGATATTTCCATAGTTATGCCGTTTCTGGTGTACCAGGGAAGCCACATGTGCAGAAGGAATTATTGCCAAACTTCCTTGTCTTCAACGTAGTCTTTAATCTTGTAATATGCGTTTTTGATAAGGACACGTTTGATGTGGGTTTTGAACTTTCCATCGCTAAGTTCTGTAACTGACTTTGGCAACTTGTTATAAAAGCGGATACTGTTGATAACAAATGATTTGCTTGTTTTTGTTAATCTAAATTTGGGTATCACAATTTCATGTTTACTACGTGTATTTATATTATGGAAATCA
The DNA here is from genome assembly GCA_905333075.3 of Atethmia centrago. Lineage (NCBI taxonomy): Eukaryota > Metazoa > Arthropoda > Insecta > Lepidoptera > Noctuidae > Atethmia > Atethmia centrago. The sequence goes on along the minus strand of HG995387.1, from coordinate 23,576,454 downwards.
CTTCTTGTTTTGAAAAGACATAAGTACTTGCGAACATACAAAATACTTTCTAAGATATAAAGAGAAGGCAGAGTAAGCACATTAATTTCTTTGAATTTGTTTCTAAGGGACTCACGAGGACCCATTCTATATACTGCTATATACTGTCCAAAATTGACTATTATTTTTTAAGTTGCCAACAAAGTAAATGTCACTGGTGTTTATTTAAATTAATAATTGTTTTGATTTCCTTTCCGTATTCATTGAAGCTCGACATCCAACTGTATTAGATTATCATACCAAACCTGTATTTATAACCTTTGTAAATTATTAAGATTGAAGGATTTACAGTCGACACCAAAATTAAGTTGGATTATTCATTCAGCGTTTCAAATAACTCATGATCAAAATAATTAATATTTCTGTCTTAAACAGTTCATTATTTGAGTATAAGGACCGTAGCTGTAGCCCGTGAAAATCAAATTTTCTTATGTTTTTTGGAATTTACAGGTCAGAGTCAGGTTGTACGAGTATCTTGATTACAATATGATTCGCGACTATAACAGATATGCATTTACAGAATTAAGTTAGATTTGTTCCCCAATGTCATGATGTCATGAAAAAGTCATTCAATGGAACAAATCTAACTTAGAGAGATGTATTAATGATTCTTAAGTATTTTCTTCACTTTTACTGAGCACTTTTTTTTTTTTTAATGTGAAATCATCAAATAACTTCTCTCGCTCTGGGTGGAGCGGGAGGGTGTGTCAGACTCTTGCTGACTAAAACTCACCCATATTCCTTCCATTGCCTGTGTTGCGGGAGCCTCGGTGACCCATTAGTACCTACCCGCGATCCCAGCAGGCATCGGCCCTAGTGGACCCCTACATTGTGCTGACGACATCTCTTTGAGGCGCGCGTGGAATACGACGCGCCGTCGACCCGGGCCTGATCCTTACCGGACGGTGAGCTACCCATTGCTCACCGTCCGCAAGCCCGTTTTACTGAGCACTTGAAATGTAAATTATTTATTACTAGTTGCACCCCATGGTTTCACCAGCATAAAGCTCGATCCTGTAAGAAAATCGAGATAAAAATGATTCTATGTCCTAATCCAGGACATGGTCTACCCATGTGCCAAGTTTCATTCAAATCCGTCTAGCCGTTTTAGCGTGAAAGCGTAACAAATAAACAAACAAATAAACAAACAAACTCACTTTCGCATTTATAATATTAAATTAGGACAGTTAAGATGTACACATGGTCTTTGTGAGAAAGATCCTGTGTATACTTCTTTGTGACGGACCTTTGTGGCTAAAGTAGTGTTTTATAAGTTCTGGTTAAAAACCTCAAAATATTTAAGTAGATAATATTATTCCAGTTATTCATAAAAAATTGCATTTATCGACATTTTTTTGCAGTTGACTGTACTTAGTGGTACTAAATCAACGTAGCTTTTCTACTAGGCTATGGAAGGCATTTAAAAATAATTTTTAGACAATACGGGATTCGTTCACGTAAATTGCCCGGTTTACCCTGGTACCTGACCCAAGAACGAGTTGCCTACGCTGTGGAAGCGAGTGCGATGTACAGCATGATTGTATTTATTCCGACTGATATTATACGGGTTCAAATTATATTAGCTAGCGAAACACGAGGATTTTTTTATTTTGGGGTCAACAACCGCTTGTAGTGTTGTTACTTGAAGTATGAGTTGAGTTTTTTTTTTTGTTTGTTGTTTTGATAACGAAACCACGTTATAGCTAATATAACAAATTGTAGTATTAGGGACGAGTCTGTGTTGTCTAGTTATACTAAAAAATAGTGATTAATTATGAATCATCATGATGTACGAAGGAGGATCCACATATAATACCAACATCCTTGGAGGCCACTACCAGTCAGAAAGGGGATTCTCTTCCTGTTGGAACTCATACGGGCATTCTACACTCTTCAGTTGTAGTTGTGGAGGTCACTCCGGATAACACTTTAAACTAGTTAGTAAGACAAAATAAGCTCCCCCTTTCAAATAACCTATTATTAATCGAGAACAATAAAAAAGGTAGGCCTTCTGGCAATATTACTCATAATATTAAAAAAACAAAGGGGGGTGGGGCAACATACTTTAAAATTGTTTAATCAGAATATCCAAGGTTTTGGTTTTTTTTATCATCCAAATTCCAAATTACTGGAAATAGCATTGTTTCTGGAAAATACATTTGTTTAACAGAACATTGGCTAAAAGATTATCAAGTAATGTCAAATGAAAATTATTGTGTAGTTAGCCATTTCAGCCGAAAACGAATGATACATGGCGGGTCATTAATATTTGTTAAAAATTCTACTAAATCGAAAGAACGAAAAGACATCGTCGGACCGCCTGTTGAACACACCATTGAATTGTCCGGTTTTGAGCTTGATAAGCATGTTATAGTATGCGTATACAGACCTCCAAGTTACCAGAATCTATCAATGTTTGATTTTCTAATGGAAGATGTCCTAAAGAAACTTAGTGCTTGTAGTAAATCAATAATCATATGTGGTGATTTTAATATTAATTTATTAGAAAATAACTCAAATACTGTTAGATTGTTAACCCTGTTTAGGTCATTTGATATGTCAAATGTTTTTATTGAACCAACCCGTGACAGCTTCTTCTGCCACTTGTATAGATATTATTTTTTTGTGATTGTGATTACTTACACAAACAAATTGTAAATAATTTGCCATCTGATGACAGTGGACAATCAATAACATTTTGTTCCTACCATTTATACCTTTGCAAAAAAATTAAATAATTATTTGGCCATTAAACTATGTGTTCAGAGTTTTAATAATATATGTAACCCAAATGAATTCTACGCCGCATTCTTTTTACTTTTAAAAACGCAATTTAATGACACGTTTCCTCTAAAGACTAAAGGTATTTACATAAAGTTCTTATTTAGTGATTGGGCGACTAAAGGTATTCGTAGAAGCAGGGAAAAGCCTTTTGAATTTTATGGCCTAAAGCAACATATGAAAAATAAAAGCTTTCATGAGTATGTTGCCAAATATTCTAAAACTTTTAAAAGAGTGTGCGAAATTGCTAAAGCTAAATAGCAATAAAATAAAATCTTCTGATGATAAAATAAAAACTACCTGGCAAATAATAAATAATGAAACAGGTAGGAAAAAAACAGCGTAATACTGAATTTAATTTAGAGACTTCACATGGATCCATCACTTCAGATGTAGAAATAGCTCAAGAATTTGAAAACTTTTTTGTTATTACTCATAGAACTACTGAAACTTTAAATTCCTCACCTGCGCTTTCTGCTGCCTTACTTAAAAAAAATGTAAAGGCATGCCCTTTAGAGTTTAGGTTTCAGTATACAAACCCCCAGGCAGTCCCCTCTTTGAGGAGTGGCTGGAGAGGCGCCACGGCGTCCTCACCTTCCGCCTGACGCAGGTCCTCACCGGACACGGCAGCTTCGGGAGGTTCCTGTGTCGGATAAGGCGGGAGGAAACGTCCGGGTGTCACCACTGTGTGGATCGCCCGGAGGACACGGTGGAGCATACGGTGGAGGTCTGCCCGCCTTGGGCAGAGCACCGCCGTGTCCTCTTGGAGGCGATCGGCGGCAGAGTCCTCTCGCGTCCGGCCCTGGTTCAGGCCATGGTACGGAGCGAGAGGGCATGGGCAGCCGTCACCTCCTTCTGCGAAGTAGTAATGCTCGCGAAGGAGGAGGCGGGTCGGTTGAGGGAAAGGCAAGTTTCGCGCCCTCTCGCCCCTAGCCGCCGCAGGAGACGCCCAGGGCGTCGGGAATCCCGGGCGGATTTCCGGCCACCGTAGGCGCGGGCTTGCGGACGGTGAGCAATGGGTAGCTCACCGTCCGGTAAGGACCAGGCCCGGGTCGACGGCGCGTTGTATTCCACGCGCGCCTCAAAGAGATGTCGTCAGCACATAGTAGGGGTCCACTAGGGCCGATGCCTGCCGGGGTCGCGGGAAGGTACTTATGGGTCACCGAGGCCCCCGCAACACAGGCAACAAGAAGGAATACGGGTGGGTTTTAGTCAGTAAGAGTCTGACACACCCTCCCGCTCCGTCCAGAGCGGGAGAAGTTATTTGAAGATTTCCCAACCTAAAAAAAAAAAAAAAAAAAGGCTGTTATATTTTTTTTTAAAGATCTTAAAATTAAATCAACAGAAGATATCTGGGGAATGTCTGTAATAGTCTGTAGATCTATCATCGAAACCATTCCGCCCTATTTAGCTTTCATATTTAACACCAGTGTTGACCTGACCAAGGAGTCTTTCCAGATCTCATGAAACACAGTTAAGTAGTTCCTTTGTTCAAATCCGGTGATAGTAAAGAACCCAACAATTAAAGGCCTGTGTCAGTTCTGCCAGTTCTTAGTAAGGTGTTTGAAAAGTTGATGCTCAATCAAATATTACGTCACTTTAATAAAAATTCTATCTTTTATGAACAACAGTACGGTTTCACCAAAGGGGTACGACTGACGCCGGTGTCACCCTAATAAAGATCATTTTTAACGCCTGGGAAGAAGCACAGGATGCCATTGGTATCTTTTGCGACCTCTCTAAGGCGTTCGATTGCGTAAACCATGAGACACTTCTGCTGAAACTAGAGCACTATGGACTTAGAAATACAGCTCTTGATTTACTAAGATCATACAAAAAGATAGAAAGGATAAAGTTTAATTAAACGGCGTAAACTCATTGGGGTCTGAAATGGCAATGGGCGTTCCCAAAGTTTCGATATTAGGTCCATTCCTCTTTTTAGTTTGCTTTATTGATTTACCCCAATTACTTAAAATCAACCGAAAATGGTGTTATTTGCAGATGACACATCACTGATCTTTAAAATAGACCGAAAATCACAAAATCATGACGACGTGAATAACTCTATTCTTCAGGTCCAAAATTGGTTTACGGTAAATAATTTGGTACTAAATGAAAAAAAAACAAATGCATTAGATTTAAATTACCTAATGTTAGAAGTAGCGAATGTGATCTCATATTGAATGGAGAAAAACTGGAATTTATTAATCAAACGGTTTTTCTAGGAATCACTCTAGACGAGAAACTACAAGACCACATATAACATCTCTTGCGGGGGGCCAAGCTCGGCCGATTATGCTGTTAAAAAGATAAAACAGTTGACAGATGTAGAAACCGCGCGTTTGGTCTATTTTAGCTACTTCCACAGCATTATGTTGTACGGCATTTTACTGTGGGGTCGGGCTGCCGATGTTGAATCCATATTTATTTTGCAAAAGAGAGCTGTCAGAGCCATTTATAATCTACGTCGCCGTGAATCGCTTAGGGAACAATTTAAGAAGATTAATATTATGACGGTACCTTGCCAATTCATTTATGAAAATATTATGTATGTAAGAAAAAATCGATATCTTTTTAATAAAATAAGTGATAAACATAATTTTAATACTAGAAATAAAGATAAAATAGATCAACCATTTTTCAGATTATCTAAAGTACATACATCTTTTATGGGGTACTGTGTCAAATGTTACAACAAAATAACTTATGATATATTGTAATTAAATGAAAGAAAATTTAAAACTCATGTTAAAAGTACACTTTGTAAACAAGCATATTACAAATTAGAGGATTATATCCAAGATAAGAATGCTTGAAAACATGCTGGTCCAACACCATAGGACAATCTAGAGTCTAGACAAATCAAACTGGTTGCTATTTTAATTGTACAATTTATTATTTGATACAAATAATAAATCAATCAAGGTTGAATTTAAATTCTGTGATTACTTTACCTCACACACTGACCTATTACTTTATTTATTATTTTTAGGAAAACGTATACTTTTACAATGTTTGTAAATATGTGAGCATCAATTGTTCTAGGTGCATCGTCTTCACATATAATTATATAATGTACCTATACACAATTTTGTAAAACATTTTAAAAGAGTAACGGTGGAGTTTCTTACCCATTCTTCTCCATACGAAACTACCTTTTGGAACAACTAGAATCAATTCCATTTTTTTTTAAATTTTCACTTATTAAAGTGCCTTTTATGTGCCTATTTGAAATAAATAATTTGACTTTGACTTTGAAACCGATCACGTCTTTGAAGGTTACATAAAAAAAAATTAAAACTCATCAAATGAATTTCAAATGAGAGCGGTGGTGGCCCAGAGGTAACGGCCGCGACTTACGAGTTCTAGGTCGTAGGTTCGAACCCAGGCAGGCGCTTTACTTTGTGTAAGTTATTTCATCACCACTGCTCTCAAAACGGTGAAGGAAAACATCGTGAGGAAACCGGCATGTCCTAAAACCAAAAATCGAAGACATGTAACATCTACCAACCCGCACTGGGCCCGCGTGGTGGATTACGGCCCACTCCCTCTCACAGAGAGGAGGCCTGTGCCCCAGCAGTGGGAACATTATAGGCCGATTATGTGTAAATGAATTTATTTTTTGTTTTATCATTTGTGTGGATCATATTTTTAGAGTTGGACTTGCTAATTTAAGGTTAGCCTGTATATGATGACTTAAGCAATCTACATACAATACATACATAACATCACGCCTTGTTTCCTCGTAGGGCTGGGCAGAGGTGTACCTGTAGTACACTGACATTTCTCCAGCTTTGTTTATGTCCCATGTAATAGGGCATAAACATAAACGTTTATGTCCCATGCCTATTGCCATCAACCGGGCACAAATTTACATAATCATTATCCTAAAAAAACAATCCGACTGAACTTAGTCCGTTTACTATTCTGCCTTGCCTTTCTAAAATCGCTGAAAAGGCAAAATGCCAGCAGCTGTCAAAATATCTAAAAGATAAAAACATTCTGCCTGAGCTACAATCAGGCTTTCGGAAACAGCGTGGTGCCTCTACGGCTCTTTTGGACGTGGCAGATAATATTCTGTTAGCACAAGATAAGGGTCTATGTACACTTATTGTCTTACTTGATTTTTCGCGAGCTTTTGACTGCATAAATATTGATTTGTTCCTATCGAACCTTCACTACTTAATTATGGGTTTGACCTAAGTACGATACACTGGTTTCAAAGCTATCTCACAAACCGTCAGCAGCGTGTGGAACGGCAATGACTCATCTCTTGTTTCGTCAGTCACTTCTGTTTACAGGAGAGTCCTGCAAGGCTCAATACTGGGCCCTATCATCTTTACCTTGTATTGTGCGGATACCATAAATTCCCTGAACCGATGTAGCTACCATATTTATGCTGATGACGTGCAAGTCTATATCTCCTTTAAGCCAAGTGACTATGACATCGTGATAAAGGATTTAAACGATGATCTTGACAGGATAGCATGTTGGGCTGAAAATAACGTTTTAATACTTAACCCCACTAAAACCAAATACATATTGTTTAGAACTAAGAACCAAACCAGTGCAGTGCCGGCAACACTCGACGTTACTCTGCTGGGTGAGTCGGTCAGTCGAGTCAGTGAGGCACGTAATCTGGGTCTGAACATGGATGCTGGGTTGATATACGAAGCGCACGTGTCAGAGTCAGTGCGCATTTGTTTCTACAGGCTTAAGGTCCATTATAAAATAATACCTCTATCTATCTATCAGAGGAGCTGCGGATCCACCTGGTTGAGTCATCTTATATAAAAGACGCACACCGCACCTTGAATTCGAAAATTGATTTGAAATATGTCATAGCGTCACTCTATTAATTTATTTAAGACGCTGACAACACCTAAACCGCGGTCACTGTCAGAATGTATAAAAAAGAAAGAGAAGCGTAATGACACAACGCTTGTAATTTATTGCAAAATATGAAGCAATTATCTATTTACTCAAAATTGAGTTGAGTTATCGAAAATCAAAAACAACCTAGTTCTGCATTCAAATAAGAAGTTCTTGTTGTTAATTAAATACGTAACGTATGTTGATATTTAATACAGATATTCTGGATTGGAACTCAAGGTAAGAGGTTAACTTAACGTTAGTTTGTATCGAGATTTTTTTTTCAAAATTGTTTTGGTAACAGCCTAGTAGCCTGAGAAATACGTTCTAAATTAACATATATTTTTTTCCGCTACCACAAACTATACAGATTTGGCATTTTTTTTTTTTCTTAAGACAAGCCTATTTTTCTCATTTGCCTCTTGTCAGCGCCTTAAGTATGTTTTTCTTTTTTTGTATATTAGCACCCTGTTTTTATATAATTATATTCCTGTTATTTGTTATATATTAATTGTGCTATTATGTGTTGTGCTGTCTGTGTGTCTTTTGTGTGCACTGAATAAATGTTTTATCTATCTATCATCTGCCTAATCCTTTCTTTACTATATTGGGGTCTAGTCTAACCAGGTGCAACTGAATACCAGTATTTAACATGGAGCGATTGCCCATCTGATCTCCACAACCCAGTAACTGGGTAGCACGACACCCCTTAGTAAGACTGGTTGTCAGACTTTCGGGCTTCTGACTACCCGTTACATCTATCAAAGATCTACTAATAACAGCCGGGACCAACGGCTTAACGTGCTTTCCGAGGCACGGAGGGGTATTGTATGTAAAGATGGTCACCCATCCACGGACCAATCGCGGCAAGCGTAGCTTAACCTGATCGATCGACCCGTACGGGTATTATTACTTAGCCACAAGCAATCCACATAATGTGATAGTGTGTGCTTGTGTGGTCAGCAAGACCACACCTTGCTGACCATGGTTTTGTTTTGTTATTAGTTATTAACTATTTATTTATTTTACTTCGATGGTCCTAGTTTATCATTTGTGACAGAGTTATGGCTATAACTATATGTAAGCGGGCGCCCTTTATGCCTAGAGGCTTTTATTTAGGTATTAAGTTCTGTTTACGTTTTTATTCATGCTTGAATATAGTTTTCGGTGTTTTTGTTTTTTTTTGTTTGTTGGTCACAAAAAAATCTCAAAACGACTTCTTTATTAAGTCTGCCAAAAATAAAAACAAAGCTACTTGGAAAGTCATAAATTAAATCAAAACTAAATATCCAAATGAAGGCATAAATCAAGTAATTATAAATGACGAAATAATAAATGATCCTATAGTTATCGCGAACTTATTCAATAACTTTTTTCTTGACATCAATAATAATAATACTAGTGTACCCCAGAAATCCTCCCATAAACTGACTTATAATTCTAATTCAATTTTTATGACACCGACTATCCCTGATGACATTAATAAAATAATATATGCTCTAAAAAATAAAACCAGTGCTGGTTACGATAGCATTACGACAAATATTATCAAAGATGTAGCACATATTATATCTGAACCAATAAGCTTCATCGTTAATTTATGTATAGAAGAAGGCACTTTTCCAGATAAACTAAAAATATCTATTATAAAGCCAGTATTTAAAAAAGGAGATAAAACAAACATGAGTAACTATAGGCCCATAGCACTGATACCTATTTCTGCAAAAAATTTTGAAAAAGTGGTTTTTAATTATCTCTATACTTTCTTTGAAACACACAATATTCTAACGTCCAGCCAATATGGTTTCAGGAAAAACAAATCCATTAATATGGTAATATATAACTTTTTACATAAGGTAATGTCCAACCGTGACAAAGGGCTGCCGTCTGTTGCGCTATACATGGATATGTCGAAGGCTTTTGAACGAGTTGACTACAAGATCCTTTTAAGAAAGATGTATGCATATGGAGTGAGAGGCAATGTGTACAAACTTATAGAATCATACCTTAACAACAGACAACAGCTCACAGAAGTAAGGAGGATAAATCCCTCTACTAAAACAGAACAAGTATATGTTTCTGAAACTGGAACTGCTAAATTCGGCGTTCCACAAGGGAGTATTATGGGTCCTTTATTCTTCCTTGTTTATATAAATGACATGCCTTCGGTAACAAAACATGACATTACACTATTTGCTGATGATAACACTGTTCTATTTGCTAATGACAATACAATTAATTTAGAATCTGACAATTACCAAACAATATTATTAATTATAGACTGGCTAAAAACGAATAATTTAAAGATTAACATTGACAAAACTAAAATAATGAATTTTAAAATACGAACTAGACGTACTGGTACTTTAAAAATCCGTTACCTAGATAACGACATAGGTGAGACTGAATTAACAAAATTTCTAGGACTACATATCGACAACAAACTTAATTGGAAATTACATATTGACCATGTATGCAAAAAGCTGGGACAGTTTTCATATGCACTTCACAGATTAGCGAAAATAGCAAGTCAATCTACACTACTAACAGCTTACCACGGATACGTAAGCTCCACCCTCAGATACGGTGTAATATTTTGGGGCAACAGTACAGACAAGAAGCGTGCTTTCATTGCTGAAAAACGTTGCATCAGAGCGATATTTAACATAAATTAAACTGATTCATGTGAGCCATTTTTTAAAAAGATGAACCTATTAACACTTCCATGCATTTCTATATTTGAGACCGCAATGTTTGTCAAAAACAATATTGAGTTGTATAACCACTACACTCGTATAAGGCGCAAGGACCTATTGCGCACAGTAGCTAGCAAGACTCATTTAATGAATGAAAGTATCTTTTGTACAGCTGCTCGCATCTTTAATAATATTCCGGGACCTATTAGAATATTACCAGTAATAACAACATTGAAAAAGAATCTCCATGATCTGCTAGTAAACAAATGCTACTACAAAAGAATTCCTATCAGACAAATCTCTACTCCAATACGGTCTCCCTCAGTCATGACGCGTTCAGTAGCCCTCTGATGTGTACCTACCTGTGTTTATTATTATCTTTAAAATTGTGTGACATTCTAATAATGTAATCTATAACTTAATAACATTTTAACTGACATTTTAATAATTTAATCATTTGTAAACTATGTATTCTTAATGTTTGTAATTTGCATGTAATTGACTATTGTATGCCCTATGGGCGGGACATAGCTGATCAAACAATTATTTTAAGACCTGTATTATGTACCTACCTATGATCCACAATAAAGATATTGACTGATTGATTGATTGATTGATTGGTATAGTGGTGTGCTAGCTGACATATGGCTTATAATTTACTGTTTTGTGTTGCGCGTAGTGTAAATTATTTTACAAACTACTGTAAAGAATCCTTTTTTTTCTAATTGAACAGACAGCTGTGCTGCTGGGGAGTTTGTTGCGCCACTTCTTCTTCCCAGCTATAATAATTTTGAAGTTCGAAAAGTGCTGATTTTCAGCCTAATTTGAATAAATTACTTAATTTAGATTTTTGTAAAGTAAAGTACAGAGCACACACAACTCGGCGGCCGCTACCAGAGGCGGCATTATCAGCATTTTCCATAAAAACCTAGCATGTCGCCGTCTTTTTTACTCGCACTATGACACAACAAATGACGTATCGAAACTGACTGCTTTGAAGTCGGCCATGACAGAAATTGTATGAATGCATTCAACGCACTTTCGGCACCGCGAATTTTATACCGGCGTGTCAAAAAAAAAAAAAAGACGCTGCTGTAGCGGCGCGACAGCGTGCTTTGGCTTTGTGATATAGGGCGGTGAAATAAACTTACATCCTTTAATTATTCTTTACTGGCACAAGGGTTTAAAATTAACAATCATATTTTTACAAATTAGTCTACATTCAAATTTCTGAAGGCGCCAGGCATGCCCATGTATTCTTCATTAAATTTCCCGGCATGTCGTTTTGTTTCATCCGAGCAAGCTTTATTCATAATTTTCATAAACTCCACGTGTTTTTTTGAACTTAATTCATCCACTAAGTCATCTGTAATTAAAATGAGAAAAATGATCTAGGTATAATGAAATAATGTTTTTTACTTGACTAGGTCGATCGGCCACGACGCTACATAAGGTGTATAGAGTCGCAATACCCTGGCACATCAGGGCGTCTACTCCCTAAGCACTAAATCCGTAGTTTCGGCCAAAGTTACCAGCGTTTCCTACTCCGCATCAATTACGGACATAAGATTACTTCGGAGCCTGAACTGAGAACAAATGACAACACGATTTGACAATTGTCCCTACTCGCAATATGATTGATTGAAAAATTTAATTTGTCACTTGTCTTGACGGATCAACTACTTTAGGACGGGCCCGTATCTTCGTTGACGAACTTAGACAGTAGTCCCCTGGGCAGAGCTAAACGCACTAGATCGCGACCCCGTTCTTATTTTAAATCTCTGTCTGTCAGTCTGGCAGTTTTGAGTATTTTTTGCGGCCTAGCCAAATGTCCTTTCTTTGGTATTGTTCGTTGAATCGTTGAGCTCCTTTAGTTATGAGTTGAGCTGCACAACGACTGACAAATGCGTGCACTGACTGGACAGGTCCACTCAATCTGTGTGGTTCTTTCATCAAAAGACCATTTCAGACACCAATCGACATGGTCTTCACATGATCTGACCAAGATTATGTCTGGACTTTAAAAGAGACGGTGACCTCTGAGTTTGTTTCGGCCTTTCTTCTCAGAGTAGTCAGATAGGAAACGCCGGCCTCATCTAGTTTAAAAAAAATATGTTTTGACGTGTAAAAGTGTTTGTAAAAACCTACTTACAGAAATAAAATCATTTATCATTTATCATTTATCATTTATCATTTAAATGACGATAAAAAATATGCAGGGGTGCAGAGTTGCGTAAAAATACCGACCTAGGGTCGGTATTTTTACCTACGATCTGGTAATGTTGGATCTAAGGCTGATATTTGTATAGAATTACAGATAGAAACAAGTTGCGTATATTTTAAGTTTTTACTGGAATTTTGACTTTTGGAGTTTTTTTTGCATATAATGTAAAAAAAACATAAAAACAAGATAGGTATTTTAGCAGATTATTTATTATTATATTTATTTGCTTAAATATTATGTGTGTATACAAGGTATTTTAGCAGATTATTTATTATTATATTTATTTGCTTAAATATTATGTGTGTATACAAACAATAATAAAAGAAACAAGAAATATTTTTCTGTCTGTCTGCCTGTTAAGATTGTCAAACTTTTGGCTACTTTTTATGTGTTTATTATACGTAATCTTTTTTCTAATGTGCGTTTTGCTTGTGCAGAATTAACAATGTTTCTTTCTTTTTATTTTCTTTTCTATCTGACCACCATAATCCAGTAACTGGATAATACGATATCCCTTGGTAAGACTGTTTGTCAGACTTTCAGACTACCTGTAACGACTGTAAAAAATTCTACAAATAAAAGCCGGGACCAACGGTTTAACGTGTTTTCCGATGCATAGAGGGATCTCGATATGTAATGCATGGTCACCCATCCACGAGGTAACCTCGCCAAGCGTAGCTTAACCTGCGATCGATCCGAGTGGCTGTTATTATTTAGCCATGAGCGGGAACGACGGGTCTTATATTTACAAAAGTAAAGCTCCTTACCGTGTGATTTTGTGATAGATCTGTCTTTCCCACCATACTCTGCCGGTAAAATCTCTATCGGCACAACTTTATGCAGATCTTCCAAGGTTTTTTGTACATGCAGTCTATTGGCAATCTTTTCACTAAGGAATTGTTTCATAATCTTAACTAAAAGCTCGATGGCTTTCGAATCTGTTAGAAAGTGAAGCCCTTTCATTCTTGCGCCGTAGCCCTCCTGAAAAAAAAAACAATATAATTATCTAGTCAATGTTATAAGACGAAAGTGATTTATTCAAATTAGGCTGAGAATTAGCACTTTTTGAACGTCAAAATTACATAGGACAGCCCCCAAAACGCCCCAAACCCCTTTACCACCTCCCACAAGCTTAGCACGAGAACCGTAGAGAAGCGTTTTATCGACCGATGAGTAGACAAAAATGACATTTCCGTGTAGACAGTTGACAGATGTCTACCGAGGATATATAAGTGATTTCTAGGCTTATCTACGCTTTTCTTACAACTTATTTTTTATTATTTTAACTAGGGGAGTTTGTTGCGCCACTTCTTCTTCCCAGCTAAAACACTAGCAGGCTTAGCATGACGCTTTATATTTCTACTCTACTGTAGGCAGTAAAGTAATAATAATAATATATCATGCTAATAATATAATAATACCATGGTCATTTCAGCCGGAGAGCCTAGACAAAGTGACATTTTTGAATTGGCCATCATCGTTATTGGTCATAACGATGATGGCCAATTCAAAAATGTATTCGATCGACATATTTTACCGAAAAGCTTATGTCAATCCTGTTGAAAGTCATTATAAAAATACGGAATGCTTTGAAAGCGATTGCTCTTAGGTCTACTTTGTTATTTGGATACAACCAGTTTTTAAAATTATAATAATAAGAAGCTGGGCGAGTTTTCTATAAAAATAAAAATAAATAAAATTAATTTATTCCTTATTTGGTCCTTATTTGGTCCTTGACCAATATTCAATACAAAAACTCACAATTTTGTCAATTTTATCAGTGTCACTCTTTGTGCAATTAAAAAGTGACAAAAAGTTGAGTATTAATAACTTGTTGATATTCTATGGCGCCCCTTTTTACTCTCCAATTCACACGTCACGTGAAAAACGTAGGAAAAGAGAACGAGGCAAATAGTTAAAAAAACAACCGTTTATTATACTTTTCTAGCAAAAGCATTAAGGCACCAAAGTCTATTTTTTCTGCAATTTCATTTTCTATTGACAAAGTTGCCAAGTTTGTCAATGTCGACTGAGATATTGTCGATCATAGATAGGATTTTCGAAAGGGATAAAGAGGTCCCTGGCAATACAGGTAACGGAAGGAATACGGGTGGATTTTAGTCAGTAAGAGTCTGACACACCCTCCCGCTCCGCCCAGAGCGGGAGAAGTTATTTGATAATTTCCCACCCAAAAAAAAGATAGGATTTTGTCAGTTTAAGCTTGGAAAACATCCTTTCCACACTCGCTACCGTTACAGGTATAGTGACAAATATTCTCTATGCTACCCATACATTTTGATTAAATTCTTGTATGTTGAGATATTTAATGAAATTTAAAATATATAGGAATAACATCATCATCTTCATCAGGCAAAAAGGATTTCAGGCTTAAAAGTTCATAAAACAACACATAACCATCTATATCTGACCTTATAGTTAATTTTAATTGCAGATCACCACATAGTTTGTGAGTTGAGTTTAGAGTTTTTTTAAAAGGATTATGACGTAGGATAGGATATCTATTCTGTTAAACGGTAGAGAATTATTCGATCCATATTTCTTGGGGAAAAATCAAAGTTGTTTGATATCAAGAGCACATACCCACCCTTTTAAAGCCTTTTAGTTAAAAGGCATCACCTAAATAACACTCTGTATTCTAATAGCTTTAGGAGTTAGCTCAAAACTCAATGCAGTTGAGACAGACGAGTTGGGAAACGGGTGATCGCCCAACTACGCTCTGTGCAGTTGAGACAGACGAGTTGGGAAACGGGTGATCGCCCAACTACGCTCTGCCCTAACGCCACTACTGGATACAACGCATCGGCGTGTTCTTCCATACCACCTTTATCAACTGTTATAATATGATCAATATTGAATCATTTGCAGCCTTATTATATTTTACACATTATGCCCATATTATTGTGGAATAACTATTTTAATATTCAATACATTCTTCGGTTCAGTAGGGAAACCCTAAAACAGTAATTAATACTTACGATTAAAATAGTCATGAACTGCTGTAGCTCCACTGCGTTTATTTTAGTCACCAGTTCAAATACGTTGACATCTCTGTAGTCAATTATTACAATAAAACCATTAACATAATCATTTTCTTTCAAGTATTCACAGAGCTGAAAATAAAGAATTAAGTATTGTAAAACACACAATAAAATAAAAAAAAATCACGTAAACCTATATGGGCACTTATGAAACGTCAGAAGCTAGGTGTACGGTTCCAATTGGTCGTTTCCTATGGAGAAGAGCCGGCAAGAAACTCCACGGTTACTCTTTTAAAAATAATTGGCTTTTACAATGTTTTAATAGGTATGGGAGGACAGTGTAGGCTTTTCAACAAGTACCAGGTACTTAACAAAATAGAAAATGGTCTTCAAATCTCCAGGCTATTAAGCCTACAACTATATCACATTCACAAAGTGTACAAGTGTCTATGTAAAATATTAATAAAATAATAATTAATATCTTGTCCACAAAAGCTACTAATAAATAGTTGAAATTAAAATTTTTGCTATATAATGGTGCCGATTCCCTTGTTCACAAACTAAACTAAATTTAAGTTCAGTGAATCTTTTTCTTTAATCAGCGCCTGTCACTACTCCATACAAGTTTAGACGTGATTAAAAACTTGCCTACTAAAATTACGTCAATTTACGTCAAGCGCTGATTAATTTGACATGACTAAACTAAAATTTATCTTCTGCCCTTTTCTTAATGAAATAGAAAGAAAAAGATGCACGGTACTTAAATTTAGTTTAGTTTGTGAACAAGGGAATCGGCACCACTGTCAAATAATGAAGAGATTATATACCTATATACATATTCATACTCATATATGGGGAAATATCTAATTGCTGCTCTAAAAACTCTTTGTCATTCTTATAATGTTCACATTTTAGATAAATGTGACTCTTTTTAATTTTCTGGCCTTCTCTTAAATTAGTCGCAGTAACTGAGCTTGGGCACCCTAACCAAGATAAAGGGTTAAGTTAGGTTAGAACTCCCGGAGGACACGGTGGAGCATACGGTGGAGGTCTGCCCGGCTTGGGCAGAGCACCGCCGTGTCCTCGTGGAGGCGATCGGCGGCAGAGACCTCTCGCGTCCGGCCCTGGTTCAGGCCATGGTACGGAGCGAGAGGGCATGGGCAGCCGTCACCTCCTTCTGCGAAGCAGTAATGCTCGCGAAGGAGGAGGCGGGACGGTTGAGGGAAAGGCAAGTTTCGCGCCCTCTCGCCCCTAGCCGCCGCAGGAGACGCCCAGGGCGTCGGGAATCCCGGGCGGATTTCCGGCCACCGTAGGCGCGGGCTTGCGGACGGTGAGCAATGGGTAGCTCACCGTCCGGTAAGGACCAGGCCCGGGTCGACGGCGCGTTGTATTCCACGCGCGCCTCAAAGAGATGTCGTCAGCACATAGTAGGGGTCCACTAGGGCCGATGCCTGCCGGGGTCGCGGGAAGGTACTTATGGGTCACCGAGGCCCCCGCAACACAGGCAACAAGAAGGAATACGGGTGGGTTTTAGTCAGTAAGAGTCTGACACACCCTCCCGCTCCGCCCAGAGCGGGAGAAGTTATTTGATGATTTCCAACCCTCAAAAAAAAAAAAAAAAAAAGTTAGGTTAGAACTGTGATGCCGGGAGGAGACGGCGCGGCGTACATTGGCAGAGTGTGCCGCTTTGGAGGAGCAGCGCCGTGCCCTCATCTAAGGAGTAGGCAGTGACCTGTCACTGCCAGCCGTGGTCGACTCAGTGGTCGGCAGCAAGGAGTCCCGGGACGCAGTGGTATCCTTCTGCAAAACAGTCGTTTCGCAGAAAGAGGCTGCGGAAAGGGAGCGGGAGATCTCTTCCACTTACCCTGCCCGCAGCAGGCGCACCGGGCATCGGCGGAGGGCGAGCAACGCCCTCTGTCAGCCCCCCTAAATGGGTCCAGGGGCGACGGACTCGGGGACATCCGTCGCCCCCCACATATCAGGACCCGAGGTGGCGGTGCGTAGTGTTCCACGCGTGCCCCTATTGGATGTCGCGAGGGAAGTTTTACAACTCATTCCCCTCGCGAGCCTGAGGTGGCCCGCAATGGCAGGGATCTGCGATCCCCGGAATCGGATCGCGGAAGTCGCACTAGATCCCACGATCCCCAGTGCAAGTGTGAGAGGGGAACGCCGGGGTAGTTTTTAATCAATAAGAGCCTGACAGACCTGATTTACTAGCGGCTCACAAGAAGCACATCTTAACTTCCTAACTTATAATATCTATTATATATTATATTATTATTATTTATTATACTAATATACTAATAATATTAAAAATGAATGTGAATGTGAGTTTGTTTGTTTATTTGTTACGGTTTCACGCTAAAACGGCTGAACGGATTTGAAATTTGGCACATGGGTAGACCATGACCTGGATTAGAACATAGAATTTTTTATTTCGATCTTCCCACGGGATCGAAATGTATGTGGGTAAAACCGCGGGTTCGTAGCAAGTCTTATTTATTATAATAGAGTGTATAATAGATTAATATTTTTGGGACAACAAAATGGGAATTTCAACATTTATTTTCTAAATTTTTGCATACTTTATCCTTTGTTGGTGATCTTAAATCAATAAATTATTTGGGGTACAATTAAATACATGCCACACATAATTACGTAAGTGAGGATTAGCACATCGTAGGAATTTTCGGATAGATTTTTTAGTTCATGACATAATGTAAGCGATTGTCGCGTGAATAGGCGATCGTCGCGATCACGATTTTTTATATTAGGGCACTGGGTTTGGCTTGTTTTACATGGCCTTAACGAGTGCTATGCACACATTTTTGAAAACTTCTTCACCATAATAATATTTGACCAATCAATATGAGAAAAAATACTCGTTTAAAAAAAAGCAATCAACATACTCTACCAGGCCACTCAGAAGTATTGCGAAAAAACCTTTTTATGTATGAGAGACTGGCCAGTTATAATCTATTTTGTAAATATGATTGTAAGAAAAACTAGGTACGTTCCAAATTCAAAACTTCCCTCCACATTGTTTGCAAGCTAATTTAAATTATCGTGTCTTTTAAAAAATGGTTCTGCGCCGGGAACATGTTTGCGCTATGAGTTTTTACGATTTCAAGTGTCGCCTAAAACCGGACGAATAGTACGATAGACTTCAAATGACATTCATGGATGAAAGCCCTTCTAAGGCAACCGTGTATCGCTGGTATAACAAATTCAAGCGCAGTCGACTAACTTTGGGGGATGAAGAAAGAAGTGGTCGCCCTTTGACGGCTGTTACGGAAGAAACGTGCTAGCAGTAAAAAAAAATAATACATACAGGTTAGATCGTCAAAGCCTTCACGAAATTCTACAGATGCATCTTCACGTGATGAGGATAGTTTCACACTGGGTGCCACACTTACAACCTCACCGATGCTCAGAAGCAGGCCTGGGTGGAAAAAACTTTGAAGCAGGCTCGTCTCGGCGTGTTTACGACATCATTAGAGGTGATGAGTCTTGGATTTATTAATACGATCCAGAAACGAAGCTCCAGTCGACGGTTTGGGTGTTTCAAAACGAATCAACGCCTACCAAAGTGAAGCAATCTAGAAGCGGGGGGAAGAGTTTAATCGTGAGTTCCACGTAGTTATGCTATACAGCGTGTACCAAAAACTGAATAACTCTCTCCATGGGATACCATGCAAAACTTCAACCCCTACTCGGCCCAAACGTATGGAACAGCTGATTATTTCCTCCTAGGTCGGCGTATAAAAAAAGATTTACTTACGATGAGAGTGAACTGGTAAAACTGCATAACCATCTCACTTGTAATATCCTTGAGTTGTTTGATTTCAATCAGCACTATTCTGTAATTGTCCTCCGTTAATTTAGGTAGTGGGACCACCCTCCTGCAAAAGGTATAGTTATATTTATTTATTTATTTATTTATTAGATCTCCAAAAGAGGCTACACAATTACATGCAAGTTTACATAGAATAGGGCCAAGTACAAGTGTGCGCTTCCAATTATAGAAGTCCACATCATTTATATATTAATCCAGGAACAGTAAGTTTGACAAGGTAAAAATATTAAAATAAAACAAAATACTTAACAGGAAAATCATATAAAGGAAACAAAGTGAATTACATAACCAATTAATAATAATAATACAAACAAATAAGCAAAAAATAATAACTATAAAAGACAACTGACAAAAATATTACGACTTGGATACAAAAATTTTTGTCTTTCTTGATCTTTAATAATGACCAATTTAACCAATGTGATGCTATTATGCTCATCATCAATGGAGTGTAGATCAGCACCCCAATTGCATAAAATACTTTCAATCACAATCCGAAGTATTATGAAGGAAATTGCTAATCCATTACCTCGTATGTTTAAAAAATTCGTATGCTCGACAACGTAAATTACGGAGTGAATGTTGTTGAATTGTCAAAATTAAAGGCATTGTTAGTGTGTTACACAACCACCACTCAGCGATCGGTCACACAAATACGCTATCCAGAAGGTGCCCTCAGTTGACGCGATGTACGTGTTTGGGTCCACCGAACAAAAATGATCGCGACTGTAGCGTGTTCGCGCGACAATCTTTTAGGTTAGGCGATGGCCTCATATAATATCTCTTACGTCTCTTTTGCTAACTGATACTGGAATAAAACCTTTATCGCAAGACACCTTTAAATGAAACTTTTATGGAAAAATCTGTTCTAATTGTACAGTAGGTACTAACAGCCCCTCCAAAACGTTTTGCAGTTCCATTTTCGCGTTGGTCTTCGTAAAGAATTTTGGCATCAGCGTCTTCATCGTACACAATCGGTCTATTTGCTTCTTTGCCTTCTCTACGGAACCTTTGCATGTTATCAGCGTTGTCTCCAAATAGTACTTGGCTGGAATAATAATTGAATTTTAAATATTAGTATAAGGCCCCGTTCACGACCTCGAGCGATGCAACTTGCGACGCGAGTTGCGTCAAGCGACACGCGACACGCGCACGCGTCACCTGTTTCTATTCGTCATTCGACGCAAGATCGACTCGTATGCAGTGATGGCAAACGGCATAACGCTCTGTTATGCCGCCACACAAGGGGTGTGGCGCCACGTCCTCTGCCATGTTTCACAAATGCCGGGCGTCCCGTGGAAGGCCTCATTTTTTCCACCATCGCTGTCGCTAGACGCGTGGCGGTTGAGCGTGGAGCTCGTGGCCACGGACACGTGCTACACGCTCAACCGCCACGCGTCTCCGGCATAAGGTCACTTTCAGAGTCCGTAATTTCACTAAGTTGCGAAGATTTCTCATTAAACTATTATTAACTGAATTTGTGCACGAAGCCAGTGAATGATCTAGGCTATCAACTGAACTGACTTGCGAAATAGCTGTGTCGGTGCACGAACGCGCTGTGTAAACATGACGGAAATTCGATTTTAAAATTGAAAATAGTCGTTACGCACATACTATTTACATAAACTTTATTCATATTTATTGACCCCGTTCATGTCCTCGGGCGACACGACTTGCGCCAAGTGATTCGCGTGCGCGTCACATAGTTCCTTCGCGTGTATACCGTCGCTCAGCAGTCGCGTCGCGGTGACTCGTGGCATGCTTTATACAGCTTCATTCATTTGTTTTCTCCGCAGTAGCTGTCGCAAAACGCGTGTCACTCGAGCGTGTCGCTTGAGCATGAAGCTCGTGAAAATTGAAATCAAAATTTTATAGGGTGGTGTACTTTTGATTCTAAGACGGTTCGAAGTTACGTTACGTTAACGTCGCACGTTCGTACTAGGTACAATAAATAAAATAAAAAAAACATGTAGAAATTAGCGTCTGCTTAATTTAGCACTAATTTCTGGGTCGGTTGATATTTGGTTGATTTGGTTTTATATTAGACTGGTTATGCTTTTGTTGTTGGTTTACGATCACTTAATAATACAAAATGATGTGTTTAAAAGGCTAATATTGGATACTACAATTTATTGTAATTATCAAATGGTAAATCTAAGCTAAATTCACACTAAGATGGTTTGATCTTGTTTGGTTTGAGTAACGGGATTGGTAGTCGAACACGTACTAACTGGTAATAGTTGTGATGCGTGTATTTATGGAAATGCACCCAGGCAAAAGTGCTGAGCTGTTTGATTGCAAATATTGTACCTGAACCCATAAAGCTAACGTTACCCAATAACTATAAACGTGATTTCACTCCACACAACACTATGCTTAATAATATAGGTAATATATTATAAAGAGAAAAGATTTGATATTTTGTTTGTTACTGAAGTCACAATAACAGTTTGTGTTTTTTCTTGTTGCTCCCAACAAATGATTTATCTATCGAACCATCAAACTAAAATTGCGCAATCTTTAGCAAATTCCACGCAACGCGCTGACACGTCACGATTTTTAACAGTTTGTGTTTTTTCTTGTTGCTCCCAACAAATGATTTATCTATCGAACCAACAAAATAAAATTGCGCAATCTTTAGAAAATTCCACGCAACGCGCTGACACGTCACGATTTTTAACAGTTTGTGTTTTTTCTTGTTGCTCCCAACAAATGATTTATCTATCGAACCATCAAACTAAAATTGCGCAATCTTTAGCAAATTCCACGCAACGCGCTGACACGTCACGATTTTTAACAGTTTGTGTTTTTTCTTGTTGTTCCCAACAAATGATTTATCTATCGAACCATCAAACTAAAATTGCGCAATCTTTAGCAAATTCCACGCAACGCGCTAACATGTCACGATTTTTTTTTTTGGTGGGAACTTATCAAATAACTTCTCCCGCTCTGGGCGGAGCGGGAGGGTGTGTCAGACTCTTACTGACTAAAACCCACCCGTGTTCCTTCAGTTTCCTGTGTTGCCAGGGGCCTTGGTATCCCTTTCAGACTTTCCTGTGACAGTCATGGGGACTGCCGACGCCAAATGTAATTAGCTAGCAAAAGTCTGACGTGATGGATATCGATATCTAAACACGACAAACATGTCAAACAGACACAATATACAATAAAATTCCGAATGACATTAAGCAATTGAATTTTAATTTATGTATTTAAGAAAACACACAAACAGCTGCATACTGATAAGTGCTACTATAACATTGTTGTTGTTTTTTTATGACAAATTTTGATTTTTATTATATACTGACATATTTTGTCTGTAATTAATATTGACATTTTGTACTGACTCTGATTGTATATTGAATTATTGACTATATTTTGCACTGACTCTAATTTTATATATGAAACTGAAATTAATTTAATTAATTTATAATTGCTAATTTATTTAATAACATAGGTATAAACATTTTGTACGCCGAGTGAGGCAAAACATGTTGGTCCGGTAAAATTATGTATCCATCTATATATGCATATTCATGTGTCATATTACGTATATTTGAACAAATAAATGTATCTTTATCTTTATATTTGTATTTATGAATTTTCTTTATGCGTCACGATTATTCCATTTTTGCCAGATTTGCCTAAGAAAGCGTGAGCAGTATAATAATGGTTGTCTAAATATGGAGTGCTTTTTGAATACTGGTGAAAAAGAAAGATTTTCATGACGGCCGTTATAATGTGACGAAACCGCTTTCCTTTCCATCTTCTCAAAATAATATAATCATGGATTCAGTTTAATACCTACTGCTTTTGTTTAACAGGTTTGTGTGTTATATAAAGCTAAAAAGTACCTTGACTTTTGTAAATTTATTATTTATTACTATTACTTGTTTTCAAAAGGGTGTATCGTCATTCAAAACTGTGTGTGTGACAATTTTTAGGACATTTTACCTTTAAATAGAAAATATAGTCATCTATTGAAGAATAAAGAAATTTAGTACTTACTGAAATCTTTCTTGATTATATGATCCTGTTTCTGAATCCAGTCATCCAAAATTTTTATAGCTTCCTCAAGTCTTCCTGCTTTATCCAAATTATGTATTTTCCTTATATGCTCAATAGCATCCGAAGGTATATTTAAATAACGGTCATTCCGTATCACCTCCATTTTGGATTATATGCAATTTTTCACAACACAACACGATTTAAAAGTTTATTTTATTATTTCACTTATTTTTATTAAACGGATATTGATATTTTTAATTTTCGTATGTCTGTTAAAGCTCGATATTCAACTGTATTAGATTCTAATTATAAACAAGTCTGTATTTATAGCCTTCGCTGCAATACTATTATTCATATTTATTTAAAACATTCGTGTAGGTACGGTCATCGTGAAAATTAGGTTGTTGCACAAACCACACCATACAAACATTTAGGTCTTCTACCTAAATGTTTCAACATTCATAAACGGAACACATATTAAATACCATTTATATTTATTCACCTTGAGTCTTGAGCAAGTGGGGTGATCAATGCATTCAGAGAACACACACACACATTGCCTTGCCAGGCCTTTGCCAGAGCAGGGACCATAATCAAGGATAATTATTTTAGGACACACTCCAACTGGAATTTACCCCACAACTGAACTAGAAAGGCCTAGGGTAACTGCTATAGTAATTGTCCACGCTATAGTATCCGACCACTCATAACAAATGAGCTAGAAACAAGGTAATGCAAGCAATCCCATGAACGAAAACGACAGAAAATATTTCTGTATCTACAGTATTTTCGTTTTAGTTCACATTACCTTGTTTTTACCTATTTTTTTATGAATAGCCAGTTACCATAGCGTGGCTAATTACTATAGCAGTTACCCTATCACTCTACCATATCTACCAATAAAAAAACGGATTTTTTTAAATAAAGGACTATCAGAAGGTAATTAGTTAAATATCTTTTGTGATATCTGCACTAACTTGTTTTTTTTTTGGTGAGAAATTATCAAATAACTTCTCCCGCTCTGGGCGGAGCAGGAGGGTGTGTCAGACTCTTACTGACTAAAACCCACCTGTATTCCTTCCGTTGCCTGTGTTTCCAGAGGCCTCGATTACCCTTTTGAACTTCCACGTGACCCCGACAGGCATGCGCCATCGGACGGCGAGCTACCCATTGCTCACCATCTGCAAGCCCACGCCTACGGTGGCGGGAAATCCGCCCGGGATTCCCGACGCCCAGGACGTCTCCTGCGACGGCTAGGGGCGAGAGGGCGTGAAATTTTCCTTTCACTCAACCCTACTGCCTCCTCCTTCGCGAGCGTTACTGCTTCGCAGAAAGAGGTGACGGCTGCCCCTCTCGTTCCGTACCATGGCCTGAACCAGGGCCGGACGCGAGAGATCTCTGCCGCCGATCGCGTCCACGAAGAATCTGCACTAACTTGCTGTTTTGAAAGTTTTATTTTTATTTTTGGTCAAATTTTGATTTATTTTTAGAAAAATACTAAAAATATCTGACGATTAAAAATCATAAACATTTAAGAGAATATATCAAAAATAATTACGAGTCATTCGTTGTTTCTGTGCCCAACTGTACTTTAGTTTTGTGAGAATTGTTCCACCCAGAAAAAAAACTTGCATGACTTCTTTAATGTTGCTGCCTTATTTTGCCACTCTAGACTTTGATAGGTTAAATCGAGAAAGGAACACTAATAATAATGTCGAATAGAATAGAATAGAATAGAATAGAATACTCTTTATTATGTACACCATAAAAATTACAGATACAAATGTTGAAATTTTACAAGGGGTGAAACAATGGGCGGTCTTATCGCTAAAAGCGATCTTTTACAGACAACCTTTGGATGGATTAAAGGGGGAGGAGAGACAATACTGCAGGTAGTCAGTGGTGTACCAGTTATCATATATCATACATACATACATATATATATATATAAAAACATAAACATGAAACAAGATCAAGAACTATTTAACGAATTCGCTAGTTATAGTTGCCACGCAAATGCTATCTTGGGATAAACAGATTGGACGGATCAATCTAGCTAATCGATAAGAACAGGTTTTTGCTTGCAGGGACAGTTGTTGGTTCCGTATATTTTGTTTTTGTTATTAATCTAATTACTAATTAATGTATTCATGTTTATATATAAAAAGTATGTATTGGGTATGTTGAAATTGTTTGTACTCCCCGTCACTTGTCCCTAAAGGTTCATTAGAAAACCAGCGTCAGACAGCATCTATCTGGCATTAATGCTGAAATGAACCTTTTTGGTGCAGCCGTGAAGTACACACTATTGTTTTAAAATATATTTTCACTTTTTTATTCTGTTATTTTTATTTTGTGTTGCACGAAGTGTGTCTAAAGAAACGTTATTATTTATTTTTAAAGCAACATTTTAATCGATAATGTACAAAAAGTTTCTAGTTGGATATTGTCCTTCAAGAAGTTTGTTTTGGCGCTTATTGAATACGGAGAAGAGATTTTTTTAACAACGGTCGATTCATTTCTTCACCTAGAATCAAGCACTGAATTCATGGTAACAGTTTTGCGCATCGATGTGGGGCTTATACCCTGTATATTTATTGATGATTTATATTTACGTTAAAGGCTACTATATCTTCTCAAACTTACGAAGGGCTTCATATACCTAAAATATAAAGGCTTTCAAAACAGGAGGAGGTTGTATGTGCGTCTGTATGTATATATATATACATATATTTTTTATGTTCTACGATATTTTCGTCAAATGTGGACTGATTTTGGAAATTCTTTTTTCATTTGCTAAACTTGCGCGGTTGCTTGGTTCCACATAAATTTTATTAATTTTGTTTGGGTAGTTTTTCAGTTAGCTCCAATAATCTGTATTTTTATCACTTAGTGTATGTGTTCCTATCTCTGTTTTTTAAAAAGCAGGCAGTGGTAATTCGAATTTGTGTGACATACCACAACTAAGTGAAATCTAAAAACTTTTTATAAACAAAAACAACCATATTTCCAAAAAAAAATCACTACAAAGTGAAAAATACGCTGGCAAAAAAAGAAAATACAAAACCAAAGACACCGACTACCGAAATTACAGTTATTTTTCACTTTGACGTGTTTTTTTTTTGGAACTAGGTTTAATTAAAAAAATTTGATGATTGATTTTTAAATGTTATGCAAGTAGCTACCTATTTATTGTTCTATTTTATGATTTAATCATCAACTATAATTTGCATAACATCAAAATCAGGAATACTTAATTATTATCTACCATCACAGCTAGTACAATAGTGAGAAATTAAAACAATAGACCGTTTTTTTTTGTAACTTAAAATAGACAACATCCTATTGTTTTTTTTGTGTGTGTTTGTGTGTCTTGAATTAGGTGTTAATTTTTGGTTCTATTTTTGTACGGTCAGTAACGGCTGTCGATTAACACCTAGTTCTTTTACATTTCATTTAAGTTGACACAATACTAGACTTAGCAATCAATTAAAATTTTCAGCATAATTTTAGAGCTTCGTACCTCAAAAGGAACAAAATATTTTTTTAAACCAGCTTTTATTAAACTTAAAAGTACTAAATAAAACTTACGTTAACATAGAACTTTAATATTTTCTTAAAAGCTTGAGGCTTATCTTAAACTGTACGATTCACGCCTCAAGCTTTTAAGAAAATATTAATGTTCTATGTTAACGTAAGTTTCATTCAGCACTTTTTAGTTCAATAAAAGCTTGTTTTTAAAGGGATTTTTACTTACATTTTATTTTGTACTTTTTAGCATTAGAACTTGATAAAATATCTGTTTCATCACCTTCACTTGTATGGTACTTGTCAAGACAAATCCAACGAGTCCAACACAACAGGGCTACCTTGTAAAGTTAAGGTGTTCCTGTGGCCACCTTTCGGCACTATCATTAGACCTAGGACTGTAATCCTGCCGAAAGGTGGCAAAAACTATAACGCAAGGTGTACTTTGTAGTTATAGTTTTTGTGAAGACAAAACTAACGATCCCAAATACTTCAGAGCTATCTTAATAAGTTAAGGGAGTCCCTGTGGCCACATTCTGGCTCCACCATCACTCTGGACTTCAACCAAGACTATAGTATTTGTCGAGACAAGATAAAATAGCCGACAGACAACGGGGCTATCTCGTTTCTGTGAAGAAGACTATGGCGTGCTTCCAGCTCCATCATCAGGTCCTGGACTACACCTACATGGGCTAATGTAACAACTTGTCAGAACAAATCCAAATGGCTGAAGCACAACGGGGCTATTTTGTCTAGTTGAGGAGTTCCTATGGTGACCTTCCAGATCCATCATGACTACACCTTGGGCTATTATATAGTACTTGGCAAGATAAAACCAACGACTGCCATCACAACAGCGCTATCTTGTATAGTTGAGGAGTTCTTATGACCACCTTCCAGCTTTATCATCAGACCCTGGCAGCATCTAGTATAAAAGGACTTAACAATACATATCCAATGAGTCCAAACACAACGGTGCTTTCTTGTTTGTTTGAGGAGTTTCTATGGCCACCTTCCAGCTCCATCATCACACCCTGGACACCATCTTGTATAATAACAGTTGCATATCCAATGAAACCAAACACGACGGGGCTATCTGGTGTACTTGAAAATTTCGTGCCTGTACTATTGATGGTTGAGGAGTTGCCTCATCGCAGTAGCCAGGTCATGGTGGACTTAAGAACGGAATCTAATAATTAAATGCGTATATGAAATTTTGTTTCGGCACTGTGAACTGTGTTGAGTCCCTCGTCTGAAGCCTATTCTGGCTGAAGCAGCCAGGTCATGGTGGACTTAAGAACGAACTCTCATAATTAAATGCGTATATGAAATTTTGTTTCGGCACTGTGAACTGTGTTGAGTCCCTCGTCTGAAGCCAATTCTGGGTGAAGCAGCCAGGTCATGGTGGACTTAAAAACGGACTCTCAAAATTAAATGCGTATATGAAATTTTGTTTCGGCACTGTGAACTGTGTTGAGTCCCTCGTCTGAAACCAATTCTGGGTGAAGCAGCCAGGTCATGGTGGACTTAAGAACGGACTCTCATAATTAAATGCATAATATGAAATTTTGTTTCTGTACTGTGTTGTATTTTGCTACACAAAGCCACATCTTTGTTATATTTATAAATTTACCTTTTAAAAAGCTGTTATGTCCAATAATTCTTGTTATAATCTCTATACTGTTTCCTTGCTTCAAACATGAAATCATATTATGATCTCTCACTTTCTTACATATGTTTAAACACACAGCTGAAAAGCAAAACCACAATGAACTGTTTCTAACACTAAAGACTGTATTTTATATTATTAATTTTCTCTTGTTGTAAAATCTTAGAATATTTTATCCATTGACATCTTTCATCTGCTGCCATGCTTAAGCTAGTTCCAGACTTCATTTAGGCTATGTACTCATGTAATCCGTTTTTATTGATCTTGGCAGGCCTTCAAACAAATAATTTGAATAATGCTTAACAGAAAATTCTAGAACTTTTGTCAGAATCTATAAAAGCGGTCATCGGACCTGACAAGGGTTCAGTCTAGTGATTCTCAGTTCAGTCTTAGTCAGCTTTTCTGCAGTCTTGTGCAGCTCGCTGGCAAGCAAGTTTTCTCTACCCTGGACCTGAACAGAGCATATTCACAACTACCAGTCCGTGAATGAATAGAGAAGACAGCAATAATAACCCCTTTTGGTTTATACGAGTTCCCACGTATGTGCCCAGGACTATAGAACGCTGGTCAAATATTTCAGAGATTCATACACAAAATTCTCCGGGGCCTTAATTTTGTCTACCCATTTGTCGATGACTTGCTTGTAGCTGCAGAAGACGAAACAACAGCTCGAGATCACCTCAGAATCGTACTACAGCGCCTAGATTAATACGGTATCACCATCAACCCCGCCAAATGTGTATTTGCCAAGAGAGAACTCACATTCTTGAGAACTCAAATTTCATATACGCATTTAATTATGATAGTCCGTTCTTAAGTCCACCATGACCTGGCTGCTACACCCAGAATTTGCTTCAGACGAGGGACTCAACACAGTTCTCAGCACAGAAACAAAATTTCATATATGCATTTAATATAGCATGCATGCTGCATGCTTGCTGCATGCAGGGTGTATGCTTGTTTCAAAATATATCCCCTGACCGTTTAATTGACCTTTTGATTTAATGACTGTCGATATGAGATGTATACCAAAAGACGATGCTGACTGTGAACTTTCTGCGATATGATGGTTCTACTTTTTAATTATAACTGATATAAAATTTATGCCTAAAGATGATTCTGACTTACAAACTTATGAGTTTTGAATGTATGATAAATGAGTGTCTGCCAAACGATTTTCTGCGAAATGATGTTTATGCTGTCCGCTGTTATGCAAAATAATATTATGACAAACAAAGTTCTGCCATAAAGGGTAGACCGAGAGGGTGCAGTGTATTGCTTTTGCACCGAATTTTTTGGGATCTTTTGGGAACAGTGGGCCAAAGGAGTAGATGAGCGAGATCTGATGTTTCTTGAGTGCGAGCGAGACGACGTTCTTCAACGGTGGCGGAAATAATCACGTCTATGTTGATAATGCGACGGCGGTGATGTGTGTGTGCACCGACAGTTATCTTTCTTGAGCTCGGTGATTTCTAGGTGTAACTTGCGTATTTCTTCCACTATGAGCTGCATGTTACCTTGAGCTTGAGAGTTGTCAACTGATGCTACGGCGGTCACTTCGGAAGTCTGCTCGATGGTGGGGATTTTAAGGTCGAGATGGTGGATCTCGTTTTGGACGAACCAGGGGGATCCTGTTGCCTTTCGGAGGAAACGGTTTTAGAGGCACTGCATCCTGTGGATGTGGTGGGGCCTAGCTTGTGCGAAGACTGCACAGGCATATGTCATAATTTGCACTTAAGGGACAATTTGCTGCGCGCATTTAAGACGAAGTTTCTACTGAGAGTGAAAGCGGCACGCGAACACGCCTGCTTAATGTGCTCTGAGAAGGAGAGATGATGGTTGAGGGTCACGCCTAGGTATTTGGCTTGCTTCTCCCAAGGGATAGGCTTGCCGAACATGGTGATCGGTCGGGGTAGGATGAGGTGTTTTCGCGGTTTGGTGAAAAGAACCGTCTTATTTTTGTCGGGATTAACTTTGCTTCTCCACTTTCTAAACCATGCGCCAAGCTTGTTGACTTCGGTCTGGAGAGTGCGAGCATATCTGGTCGTGGATTAAACCGGTGTAGTAGATGGCCATGTCGTCTGCGAACAGAGCCAACTTCGCCATTCTACTTTTGGGGATGTCGCTGGTAAAGAGAGTGAAAATGAGACGGGCTAGCACAGAGCTCCGAGGGACGCCTGCACGGATAAGATGACGGGAGGACAGCTCTCCTTCGATGCGATAGCGGAAGATGCGGTTTGACAAGAAGTCTCGTAAGATGAGCACGAGACGATCGGGCACACCGAGTTTGTAGAGCTTATATAATAAGCCGTTGTGCCAGACCTTGTCGAACGCTTTCGCTATGTCGAAGAATACAGCACCGGTCGTAAGACCACGTTGAAAGCCGTGGCTTATGTGTTCTACGAAGAGGTGGACCTGTTGGACGCAAGAGTGCTGAGTTCTAAAACCGAACTGCTGGTCGGGGATGAGGCCCTTTGTTTCAGCAATATCTCTGAGGCGCTTATAAGTAAGCCTCTCATAGACTTTGCCGAAGACATTGAGCAGACTGATAGGCTGGCAGCTGGTGGGCTCCGTTTTTGGCTTACCGGGCTTGGGTATGCCGATGTCGGTGGCCTTTTTCCACTCTTGTGGAAAGATGTTATTACACAAGGCACCATTGAAGATGGTGGCCATGAGCATTATAAGGTGAGCGGGGAACAGTTGGAGCGCCCTATTGGTGATTCCATCTGAGCCGGGGGCTTTGCGAGGTTTTAGTCCCTTGATGATATCGTGCACTTCGTCTGGAGTGACGGGAGGCAGAGGATAATCAGGGTCTTCAACGGGCGGGAGGGAGGCTCTACGTTCGATTTTCGCGTCAACCTGGGACAGGTGAGCTTGCTCTACTGGTTTAGAGCTGGATGAGCATTGAGCCACAAGACTAAGCCACAAGGCTGGGCATTCCGCCTTTTCGACGTCATCGAAAGCGTTGGTCTTGTCGGGGCGGACCAGGGGGGGCATAGAGACGACTTCATCGGATTTGAGTTTCCTCTGAAGATCCCAGAAAGCTAAGTGCCCACCGCTCTAGCTCGTTCAGCTTCTTGTCCCAGCCGGCGTTACGCAGCTCCGGTAGGCGTGTCTTTACAGATCTCTGTAAATAGCGCATATGGGCTTTGTTCACGTGGCAGCAAAAGTTACTGTACGCACGGACAACCGCGTTCTTCTCATTCAACAGTTCGCACGTATCGTCCGAAAGCTCGAAGTTTTTCTTTTAATTTCGGAAATAAATGAAAATCGCAAGGTGTGAGGTCGGGGCTATAGGGCGGGTGACCCAGTAATTGCACGTCTGACGTCGCCAAGTAGTCGATTGTTTGCTTGGCGGTGTGCGACAAGGTATTGTCGTGGTGAAGGAGGATCCTACTGCAAGGTCGTTTCTCCCGAACTTTTCCAAGACAAGTTGCAAACAATTGTTAGTGTACCACTCTGCAGTAACTTTTTTCGATCCTCTAAAACATTTGTTGAGTAATGACCTGACCTTCCAAAGAACGAGGCCACCATCTTATTTCCCACGCTTCGACCTCTCTTCACTTTAGTTAGCAACTTCTTGGAAGGAACCACCCAGACAGCAGATTGTCTATTAGTTTCAGGATGATAACAATAAATCCAGCTTTCGCCACCCGTAAGTATGTCGAACACAGCATTTGAGTCATCTCCGTTAAATCTTTGAACCATTTCACGACACCAATCTACACGACGGAGTTTTTGGGCCTCTGTCAAATTATGAGGTATCCACCGGGCACAAAACTTACTGACGCTAAATGTTCATGGAGGATTTTGAGCACTTGACTCATACCGATGCCTAAGCTTGTCCGAATCTGCTGATAAATCACACTTTAGTTAGTCTCTATCATATGCCGCACAACACTGATGTTATCATTATCATTATCATTAATCAATCGTGTCACCAACAGAAAGGATTTGGGAGTGACTTTCGACCGCTGTCTGACTTTTAGAGATCACATTCTTACCCTTGCGAAGGAATCTTTCAGGCGGCTGGGATTTGTTTTGCGAAATACTCGAGACTTTCACAATCCAAATGTTATTAGGCTTTTGTACACCGCTCTGGTTCGTAGCAAACTCGAGTCCAGTGCCTGTGTTTGGCACCCTTATGTCACGACCCAAACATTGATGCTGGAAAAGGTACAGAAAACTTTTTTAAGGTGTTTATTCCAAAGGTTATACCATTTCTTTCCCTTCATGTACCCTACCAACTATCTTTTAGGGACGTTGGGCTTTAACTCGTTGGAGGTGAGAAGAGGCCTTGATCAGCTCACGGTAGCCTGTAAGACCTTACGGGGACGTATCGACTGCCCAGAGCTCCATTGCCTTTTCTGCCGATTATTTGTGCCCGACAAATACATCGGACATTGTCAGAGCCGCCGGCACAATCTGTTTGCGCAAATGCCATCCAAAACTGTAGCCAGAGCCGAATCCCCAGTCTGTCGTACTCTAAAGATGCTAAATGCCCTTCTGACTGCCAACCCTGAATGTGATGTGTTTGCGGATGAATGGAGTAAAATTATGCGTATATGTCTGGTGTTCTGTGAGAGGAAGTATGCAAGGGGGAGTCCACTGTTCCATGATAGTTTTAAATTAAATTATTTTTAACGTAATTATTATTAATATATTAATCATTGTTTCTATGTTAATTAATGTAATTGGTGCTGTACCGTTTTAATTAACTATAAATAAAATAAATAAATAAATAAGTAAATAAATCATCAGTCGTCGCCGTAGAAGGCCGTCCCTCACGCAGATCATCGGTGAGATTAGTGCGACCACGTTTAAACTCATTAAACCAGTTGTAAACTGGTTGTAATCGTGACAGGCCAATCGAAGTCTAAGAATAACTTTCTTGGTATCGAAAGTCATATAAAATCATTGTAAGAAAATTTTCTCGCTTTAAATTCATGCTGACGTGACAAAGACAGTTTTCAATTTGCCGCCAAATCGTAAACAAATGACAAATGAATAAAATACATACAAAACTATATTGACAGACTTCCATTTTCAAAATTTGAACTGTTTTTTTATTACACCGTTTACAAGTGGCCATTTCTTAAAACTTTCAGTGTCGCCCTCGTATATTTTAGTACAGAAGACCGCACGTCAGTGGTAATACTTTGACCTTGAGATTGCCTAGCGCATTATTAGCGTGATTGTTACGAATTTACTGGAATCACCGAAAAGGTAGGTTATGAGTGACACTGGCTGGTTACAATCACTCTAGCAGAGCGTCGCATCTGTAGTTGCGGGGCGGTTGTCTTCTGATAACAGAAGATGATGTCAGAGGAGCCTCTGTTGAACCACGTCCACGAAGAACTGCTATATTCCAGCACAATCCCAGTGATACTGAAGCCGCCGAACCCCTAATATGATTAGCACTTCTACTAAAGGCTGCGCTTTTGTAGTCTTTTTCTCTATTAGTTCTTATTGTTAAAATTAAAAAAAGAAACTGTCAATCGTAGCACTGCACGTCAGAAGTGAAAAAACGCGCTTAAAGAAGTTTTCACTCAAAAATGTTCATTAAAAATATTTTATTTCTAATTAGTCTACACTCAAACATCTGAAGGATCCAGGTATGCCCATGTATTCCTCATTGAACTTCCCAGCATGTCTTTTTGTTTCATCTGAACAAGCTTTATTCATCATTTTCATATACTCCACATGTCTTTCTGAACTTAATTCTTCGACCCATTCCACTGCAATGAGAAAGTTTAATTTATTAAAAGTAGTTTATGCAATTAAGTTACTGAAACAAGTTTTGCAAGAAAATAAGTTACTAAAACAATTCAAATAGGTAGATCGATTTCAATTGTTTTAGTAACTTATTTTCTTGCAAAACTTCGATATACATAGGCGTATGTAATACAACATGTTTCATTCTCTGAATAGAAAAAAAAAATATTTTTTTTGTGAATATTCTATTTTTGTCAATTTTGTGTTAATTGAATTGAATTGTTACCGGTAACAAAGATGTATCGAATAAGAAAACTTATGTTGTGCCGACCCCAAATGAATTACATACAATTATAGGACGGAGAATACAAGTCATAGAGTTCGCTCGTAAATAGTTAACGTTAAAATGGATATAATTATTAACCATTGAATCGATGGTTGTTGCACAGACGTTTTCTATAAGGTCCGCTTACACCATAAATCACTTAATACGTTTAGCTGTCCCCGTCATATTCAAACGATTGCCAGAAATAGAACGATATTTTTGTGTCTCGCTGTGTGCTGCACCGGTCGACGTCATCACATCAACGCCAGCTATCGCTGAAAACCAGCGCTGGGGCTCTGTCTCGCATAGGGTTGCAGCATTATGCTGAGCGGTCGCCGTTTTGCGTGGATGTGACGCATATTCTCCCCCAAATGGTTTCTTTTTGTATTTGTGTTTCTTCTTTGCGTCATGTTTACCGCAAATAAACGTATTTTCTTTCTTTTCCTTATTTTATTTCTTTTCAATCTTTTCTTCTTTTCTTTATTTTATTTATTTTCAATCTTTCTTCTTTTCTTTCTTTTCTCTAATCCGTTTAGCGTTAAATGTAGTCAGTGATTTGTGGTGCAAGTGGACTTTAGACGCACATAGACTACGCGGAGTGATTATAGTTGCAATATGGCTGAGAGAATTCATGATTTTGGCATCATTTAAATCATTTGAAACAATAATTAATTTATGCAGATTACAATTGCAAAGTGAATTAAAATGGGGTGCAAAATCGAATACAGGGTAGTTTTTCATTGCCTTTCTTCAAGCACGTACTCGTAACATCATACTTCCAATAGTTTTGTTGTCCTCACCATGCAATTTTTCGATAGATTTCTCAGTTCCACCGTATTCAACCGGCAAAATTTCTTTAGGCACTACTTTATGTAAATCTTCTATGGTTTCTTGTACTTGTATTCTGTTACCTATCTTCTCATTAACAAATTGCTTTACAGTTTTCATTAACAATTCTATGGCTTTTGAGTCTGTTAGTATTTGTACATTCTTAATTCTTGCGCCGTAGCCTTCCTGCAAGAATGAGATAATATGTTTATAAGTTGAAAACATTCAACTCAGAAAAACAGATGACCTATTTCTGTCTCCAATACCGTACCATCGTTGCCATACAATCTGATGCAGTCGGAGACAGTAGCTCTTTCTTGTTTTTAAGAAGATGCCTCCCACTGCATGAGATTGTATAAGATTGTATAATCTCATGCAGTCGGAGGCATCTTCTTACTAGACTACGATAGATAGTAGCACCTACAGTATTGGTGACAGAAATAGGTCATCTTGTTTCCATCTTTTTTAAAGGTCACTTTTTACGCAGTCAGATTTTTTGATCTTTAAATTAACTTTTTTATTTTACTCTTTTTAGTTACCTATTATTATTGTTTATAATAATAATTTAATAACAATAATTTTATTTCATAAAAAGAGATAAAGTCTGTTACAAAGTTTATTTATTAATCCTGAATTCTGTTATTTTTCTCTCAATAATTAACGTAAAGCGTTAATTATCTTCAAAGAAGTAAAATTCTAGGTGTGTCACTCGATTTTAAAAATTATTTTGAGCTATATTATGATAATTATTTTCACATTAAAAGATCGATTAATAAAAGAACTCTATCACAGCTTTATTATAAGTTTTGAAATTTTAAATTAGAATGGTTGCTAACCAAGTTTAGATCGTTATAGATCCTAAATGGTAATTCAAAATGAAAAAGGATCTTATAAAGCTAAAGATGATTTTAAAATATCTCATCTCCTGCCGGGGTCGCGGGAAGGTACTAATGGGTCACCGGGGCCCCCGCAACAAAGGCAACGGAAGGAATACGGGTGAGTAAGTCAGTAGGAGTCCGACACACACTCCCGCTCCGCCCAGAGGGGGAGAAGTTAAATGAAAAAAAAAAAAAAATGTAAAATACCTCATGTGCCTAGGCTTTTCCCAACTATGTTGGGGTCGGCTTTCAGTCTAACCGGAGGCAGCTGAATACCAGTATTTTACATGGAGCGACTGCCTATCTGACCTCCACAACCCAGTAATGGGTAACACGATACCCCTTGGTTATCTTAACTGGTTGTCAGACTTTCAGGCTTCTGACCACCCACTTCTGACACCGTAACGCCTGTAAAGATCTACAAATAGCAGCCGAGACCAACGGCTTACCGTGCTTTCCGAGGCACGGAGGGGTCTTGGTATGTAAAGATGGTCACCCATCCACGGACCAATCGCGGTAAGCGTAAGCTTAACCTGATCGATCGACCCGTGCGGCTGTTATTACTTAGCCACAAGCCCCCCAAATACCTATTCATAACTAATATTGTCATGTTTTAGTGACTCAGTAAGAATCATCAAAATTGGCCCACGCGTTTGGTCTCTAGCGCGCAAAAAAGTCTAAAGGAACAAACATACCTACATACACAGGCTGCTAAATACATTACCCTCCTTTGCTTTGCGTAGTCGGGTAAAATACTTACGATTAAAATAGAAACAAACTGCTGTAACTGCACAGTGTTCATTTTTGATATTACTTCAAATAAATTGAGTTGACTGTAGTCGCAAATTATCATAAAACCATTGACATAATCATGTGCTTTAATGTATTCAGTAAGCTGAAAAAAAACAAATATAATTTAAACAAAAAATAATGTAGTTTTGCAAATTGTTGTTTTACATATTATATGACGCTTGTAATTCCCGAAGGGTTACCAGAGGTGTACCGATAGTCCATCATCATTTCGCCAGAAGATTAAGTCCCACGTAATAGGAGGTGAGCTTATTGCCATCAGCCGAGCACAAATCCAGACTCCGGGCTTTTACTAAGAAATTCCTGATAGAAAAAACCTGTTTAACACTGCCCGACCCGAGAATCGAACCCAGGACCTCGTGCTCTTTATTAGACACCGACTAAACTAAACTAAATTAATTGCTATGATTAATTGCAGTAATAAGATGACAGGATATTTTTTGTAATGTATAATTTGGTGTACACAAAGTATAAATAAATAACCAATAGATAAATAATGCTATGTAGACAAAAAATGTATCTGATTCGTCATTAGCAACATCATCTTACTTCCAACCAGCAGTGCTATTCTGTAACCTTCTCACCGTGAAAGCTTAAGTGAAGTGAGCGTGGAGTGAACTGTCAGTGTCATCCCACCTGATACTAGGGATGGACCAAGGAATACATTTACAGTTATAATCGTGATTTTAATAATATTTGTATGCTAATTTTATTGATCATAATCAGTTAACTGATTAAATAAACGCAACCCCATGACCCAATCGCGATGAGTTTTGAAGAAGCGATAGTGGATTGAGTCGAGTAAAGACTGTGCGACGTTATTCAGCGTTGTTACGAGTATTAACCCAAATCTATTCAATAAGAAGAGATAACCGAGTGTGTCAAGTGACCGAGTGCTAAAAGTGTGCCTGGCTGACGGACCATAGAATTTATCACCTCACAAACTGTGTGGAAACCTAACTAAACTATGTGTGTGTTGTACATAAGCCATTTGGATTAAATAGGTGCGACTTATTTAATAGGTACCATTCTAATATTATATTTTAGGTAGGTAAATTTATACCGACCTACGCTTTGCCAATAATAAAATAATATTAATAAAATCACCGTCATCAATACTATAACAAAATTCAACAGTTCAACTGACACTCGCGCAGCGCGCGCACCGGCCGGCGGGCGGCTAGGCTCACTTCATCCAGCTCAAGTGAAGTGGTGTTGCTATGGCAACGAGAAACGAGTGAAGTGATAAGATCACGACACTCGCGCGTTGCGCTTACCGACTCACTTCACCTAATCGATTCACTTCAGCGCGGGTGATTACTATGGTTACGAGAATCGTGAAGTGATAAGATCACGGCGCGCTTGCGCGTGAGGCGCTGTTATTAATATGAAGTTGAGTTTTTTTTTTTTTTTTTTTTTATTTGCCGTTATTTATTTTTAAATGCGTGACAAACAAAAAATTGATCCAAAATCCAAAATGGCGACTACAAACATTTTTCATCATGGGTGTCGTTTTCATGGTTTTCGGGGGTGTTAAAGCCGATAGTGTCGTCAAATCTAAACAACAGGATGGCGGCTGTGGGGTGCGTGCAGAAAACCTCCTCGTGTGCCTGATTGCTGCTGGTTCCCTTCGAATACGTTCGGGGGAAAGAGCAGTCGTCGGGCCGGTGCATCCTGGGCACGGCCAATAGTCTCTCCATGTTTCGGAGAGGGTATTGACCGTGGCGAATTTCTGCGTGGCGGGGAGCTTCATGCTCGATCGTCGGTCGTCCACTCCCCCCTCTGCTTACAGAGGGCAGGTCGAGTGGGCGCAGAGTGGCGAGGCGGAAGGGAAGGTCCGCGAAGGAGGGGCCAATATGGGCCGACGTTTTTCCTCGTGTCTCTCTGATCCAAACAGAGGACATAGGGGAGAAGCAAGGGCGGTGCTCGTTGTGCACTCACACTGCCAGCGAGCTAGCAGCGGGAGAACTGATTCTCCTGACTGCAACCGTCGAAATCGTAATCCGTAAAGAGATCACAGTCATGTTTTGTGACTTGGAACGGGACGAGGATCTTGGCTTGGTCGCCCGGATCGCGAGGAAGATAACCTCTATAAACAATTCCTCTAATATCATGTTTTGGTGCGTGGCGAGGATATGAATGGCTGAGGAGTAGTGTCATCTGCAACTTCGTAGTTGTAGGTGGCGCATCAGTCGTTAGCGCACCCCCAGCCAGGGTACCAGTGGACCCCCTGGTTGGGTTATAAATCTACACTTACCTAGGGACAGGGGGTGAACCTAGGTGGACTGAATAGATCCCCCACACTCGTGGGAACAATATGGACACATTTCTAAAAAACAAAAAAACAACCGGACGTAAAGAGGAGGAGAGCGATGCGGGGTCGGAATCCGACGCTGCATCCGGCGCAAAGAGCTCTGGGAGCTCAAAGCGCAAACAGATCAGGGACAGGAAGAGAGGGTCTTTAAGAGCCCCGAAGCGCCCCAACTCGGGGTCGTCCTCCGACGAAGGGGTCGGGCGGAGGACGAAGAAGATACACTCCAGCCGGCGGGGTGGAGCCCGAGGAATTAAAGGGGTGGACAGAGGGCCCTCCACTAGGGACCTCAGCAAGCCGAGCCGAGCCAGTCCAGCCGAGCCAACCAGCCCAGCTCGGCCAGCTCAGCGAGCTGAGAAGCTCGCCATGGAGGGGCCCCTCTCTGAGGTTTCCGGCGGGGGGCCGGACGCCGGTGGCTCCAATTCGGAGCATGTGGATGGGTTTGC
The DNA here is from genome assembly GCA_905333075.3 of Atethmia centrago. Taxonomy (NCBI): domain Eukaryota; kingdom Metazoa; phylum Arthropoda; class Insecta; order Lepidoptera; family Noctuidae; genus Atethmia; species Atethmia centrago. The sequence continues at coordinate 23,536,469 of HG995387.1, read as the reverse complement.
GGAGGTGGTGGCCGCGGCGATCAAGGCTGTATCCGTTAAGAGGCTCAGGTCCTCTAAGGATCAGGCCATAGCCGCGGCCACGGCCTCTATTGTGGCGGCGGCGGAGGCCCTCCACGTCGGGCCTCCTCCGGATGGCATGTCAGAGATGCGGGCGGAGGTCGCCCGCTTGACAGCCGCCATGGAGCTTCTCCGAAAGGAGAATGAGAAGCTCCGAGCGGACCTGGCTGGGCTCCGAGGATCCGGCCCCCAGATGGAGCCGCAAGGGGGGCAGCAGCAGGGACAGGGACGGCCCGTGTCTGTGGAGGACCGGGTTCTGACCCTGGTGCGGCAGGAAATGGCTTCCTTGCGGAGTCGTTTCTCCGCCCTGGAGGCCATCGTCCTGCGCCCCCCGTTGGCTGCGAGTCAGCCGGCCTCGGGCAAGCCGAAGCCCGCCTCATACTCGGCTGCCGTGGGTGTCACGGCCAAACCGGGGTCGTCGGGGCAGAGCAATGGCACGGCAAAAGCGCAGGCGGCGAGGGCTCCAGCCCCAGCAGCGAGAGCTCCAGTCCAGGGGAAGAGGGCTCCGGCCTTGGCAGCGAAGGCATCGGCCCTGGTGGTGAGACGGCCGCCGCCGCCTCCTGAATCTCTTCCGGCCGATGCCGAATGGCAAGTGGCCGGGGAGAAGAAGAAGGCGGGCAAGGCAGCAAGAGCGGCCAAAAAGAGGGAGAGGCGGCAGCAGCGCAAGAAGCGCACCGCCGCGGCTAGGCTCCGCGCCCCGAATTCCGCAGCCGTAGTGATTACACTACAGCCGGATGCGGAAAAGAAGGGCGTGTCCTACAAGACTGTTATGGCGAAGGTGGGTGAGGTGGTGCGCCTCGAGGAGCTCGGCGCTGCCACTGGCCTAAAAATGAAGGTAACGGCGACTGGGGCCCGAATGGTGGAGGTCCCCGGTGCGGCCAGTGGCCCGGCCGCTGACGCTCTGGCCGAAAGGCTCAGGGCGTCCCTAAATGCGGACGAGGTCCGAGTGTCCAGGCCCACCAAGTGCGCTAGCATGCGCATCATGGGCCTGGACGACTCCGTGACGGAGGAAAAGGTGGTCGCCGCAGTAGTTAGGACTGGGGGGTGCTCTGCTGAGCAGGTGAGGGTGGGCACCATCCATCCTGACTCCGCGGAGTTGCAAACCGCTATGGTGAGCTGCCCCGTGTCGGCGGCCAAAAATATTGCTAGAGAGGGCCGCCACTGCCGCCGCCGCCGCTGCCGCTTCCACCACCGCAGTCGTCGCCACCATAGCCGCCGCGGCAGGACCCCTGGTTCGGGAGGAGGCCAATGCCATTATGGAGTGCCAATAATGGCCCCATTACGCCTCCTCCAGGCGAACATCAACCACTGCGCCGCCGCTCAGGATCTGTTGCTCCAGAGCATGGCGCAGTGGTCGATTAACATCGCCGTGGTCGCTGAGCCGTACTTTGTCCCGCCCAGGGATGACTGGGTGGAGGACCTGAGCGGCTCAGTGACCCTAATTTCGTCGGCCGCCGCCGGTACCCCGTCCCTCGAGGCCGTCAAGAGAGGACGGGGCTGCGTAGCAGCACGGTTCGGAGAGATTGTTGTGGTAGGGGTCTACCTCTCTCCGAACCGAACTCTTGCCGAGTTCCACAACTCCCTTGCGGAGTTGAGAGACGTCGTCGTCGGGTTTGGTTCCCTCCCCGTGGTCGTCCTCGGGGACTTCAATGCCAAGAATTTGGCTTGGGGTTCCCGGTTAACGGACACACGGGGCAGGATGGTGGAGGACTGGGCTCTGGAGACAGGCCTGGTCGTCCTAAACCGGGGTTCTGTCCCCACGTGTGTGCGGATGCGGGGTGAATCAGTGGTGGACATCTCGTTCGCCAGCCCCGCTTTGTCGCCGCGTGTAGTTGACTGGCGTGTCATGGAGGGGGTGGAGACCTATTCCGATCACCGTTATATCCGGTTCGACGTCTCCGCCCAGACCTCGGACGCGCCGGTCCGACGGGCCCCGAGTGGTCCGCGGTGGGCGCTGAAGCAGCTGGACCGGGAGCTCCTCCTGGAAGCCTCGATCGTGCAGGCCTGGGTGTCACCACCGGACAGGCCTGCCGACATCAACGACGAGGCGGAGTGGTTCCGGGAGGCCATGTCCGACATATGTGACGTGGCAATGCCCCGGGTCCAGCCTGGACGTGCCTCGCGCCAGGTGTACTGGTGGTCGCAGGAGCTGACGGCTCTGCGCACTGCGTGCGTGGCTGCGCGACGCCGGTACACCAGGCACCGCAGGCTCCATATCAAACCTCCGGATACGGAAGCCATTCAGGCGGAGCTGTACGAGGGGTACAGAGCGGCGAAGACCGCCCTCCAAGCGGAAATCCTGCGGGCCAGGGGTTTGGCCCGCGAGGAGTCGCTGGGGACTCTAGACAGGGACCCGTGGGGACGCCCGTACAAGGTGGTGCGGGATAAACTCCGCCCATGGGCTCCCCCGCTAACGCAGAGTCTCCGGCCCCAGCTTATGGAGGACGTGGTGAGCGCTCTGTTCCCTTCGCGAGGGGAACACTCCTCCCCGCCTATGGCTCCGCCTACTGTGGTGCCTGATGCGGACCACACCGCCGACGACGACGACGATGCTCCGGAGGTGACCGAGGGAGAAATGAGAGCGGCGGTACGCAGGCTTAATGCCAAAAATACCGCCCCAGGACCCGACGGCTTACCTGGGAAGGCCTGGGTCCTGGCCTTGGAGGCTCTCGGGCCTCGACTTAGGGGGCTCCTAAGCGCATGCATGGAGAGGGGCCAGTTCCCGCTTCGCTGGAAGACGGGAAAACTAGTCCTCATAAAGAAGGCAGGGCGCCCTGCGGACTCTCCGTCCGCTTATCGGCCCATCGTGCTGCTCGACGAGGTGGGCAAGCTCTTTGAAAGAGTAATTGCAGACCGCCTCGTCGGCCAGCTGGTGCGGGTGAGGCCGGATTTGGCGGAGAGCCAGTTTGGTTTTCGCAGAGGGCGCTCTACGATGGACGCCATCATGCGTGTGCGAGCCCTGACGACGGGGAATGCTGTTGCCCAGGGTGGGGTCGTCTTGGCGGTGTCCCTAGACATCGCCAATGCCTTCAATACCCTGCCCTGGAGTTGCATCAGGGAGGCACTCCGGTATCACCGGATGCCGACCTACCTCTGTCGTGTGGTTGAGGCCTATTTGACGGACAGGGCCGTCATCTACCCCGGTCACCAGGGAGTGTGGAACCGGCAAGAGATGTCGTGTGGTGTCCCACAGGGATCGGTCCTGGGGCCGCATCTGTGGGACATCGGATACGACTGGGTGCTGCGCGCCGACCTCCCTAGCGGCGTCAGCGTAGTGTGCTACGCTGACGACACGTTGGTCCTGGCGCAGGGGAGGTCGCACCAGGCGGCGGCCGAGTTAGCGGCACGCGGGGTTGCGACAATCGTCGAAAGGATCCGGCAATTGGGACTCGAGGTGGCCCTGCACAAATAAAACCACACTCCGAGGCCATGTGTTTTCATGGTCCTCGGAACGCGCCACCGTTGGGGTCCCAAATAACGGTAGGAGGGGTTTCTATCGGCATCGAGTCGACGATGAAGTACTTGGGACTCGTCCTCGACAGCCGGTGGAACTTCGTGGAGCATTTCCGACGTTTGGCTCCCAAACTGGAGCGGGCGGGCGCTGCATTGAAGCGGCTTCTGCCCAATCTAGGGGGTCCAAACGCCTCCTGCCGGAGGCTCTACGCGGGGGTCGTGCGTTCCATGGCCCTCTACGGGGCACCTGTATGGGCGCGCTCTCTGGCGCTGCGGCCAGCCCGCCGGTTGAGCGCGGCCCAAAGGGTCATGGCCATCCGGATGGTCCGAGGATACCGCACGGTCTCCTGTGAGGCAGCGAGCCTCCTTGCCGGATTGCCGCCATGGGATCTGGAGGCAAAAGTCCTCGCGCACGTATGGGAGTGGCGCGAGGAGGCGAAACGCCGGGGCGTAAGCCCGCTGCCGCGAGAAATCGCGGCACAGCGGACGGAGCTCCGGCGGGATCTCATGGCGTCATGGAAAGTACGGTTGTTGCAACCCAGTGCTGGGCACGCCACGATTGCGGCGATAAGTCCCCTCTTTGAGGAGTGGCTGGAGAGGCGCCACGGCGTCCTCACCTTCCGCGTGACGCAGGTCCTCACCGGACACGGCAGCTTCGGGAGGTTCCTGTGTCGGATAAGGCGGGAGGAAACGTCCGGGTGTCACCACTGTGTGGATCGCCTGGAGGACACGGTGGAGCATACGGTGGAGGTATGCCCGGCTTGGGCAGAGCACCGCCGTGTCCTCGTGGAGGCGATCGGCGGCAGAGACCTCTCGCGTCCGGCCCTGGTTCAGGCCATGGTACGGAGCGAGAGGGCATGGGCAGCCGTCACCTCCTTCTGCGAAGCAGTAATGCTCGCAAAGGAGGAGGCGGGACGGTTGAGGGAAAGGCAAGTTTCGCGCCCTCTCGCCCCTAGCCGCCGCAGGAGACGCCCAGGGCGTCGGGAATCCCGGGCGGATTTCCGGCCACCGTAGGCGCGGGCTTGCGGACGGTGAGCAATGGGTAGCTCACCGTCCGGTAAGGACCAGGCCCGGGTCGACGGCGCGTCGTATTCCACGCGCGCCTCAAAGAGATGTCGTCAGCACAAAAGTAGGGGTCCACTAGGGCCGATGCCTGCCGGGGTCGCGGGAAGGTACTTATGGGTCACCGAGGCCCCCGCAACACAGGCAACAGGAAGGAATACGGGTGGGTTTTAGTCAGTAAGAGTCTGACACACCCTCCCGCTCCGCCCAGAGCGGGAGAAGTTATTTGATGATTTCCCACCCTAAAAAAAAAAAAAAAAAAAGGATGGCGGCTGTGAAAATATTCAGATTTTAATAATAATATAATAATAAAAGCTTTATTTTATAAAAATAGTACTTAGATTGCTTCACAGTTATGTGCTATAATAAAACAAACGTACACAAAAGTCTGAACATCTGGAGCCGAACTAGGAGGAACCTGTGTTTTGGCTGACAGCGCCAAATCCCTCGAGTTACATTAGATTAGAGTTCTTAAATGCTAGCATTTTACAAAACAGGAATAATAATAGTCTAAGGTTCTGTTTAAGGTCTATTAATGATCTGCATGGGTTTCATCATGGGTATCGTTTTCATGGTTTTCGGGGGTGTTAAATCCGATAGTGACGTCAAAATTAAAAAGCAAGATGGCGGCTGCGAAAACGCTCAGATTTTTCATCATGGGTGTCGTTTTCATGGTTTTCGGGGGTGTTAAAGCAGATAGTGTGGTCAAAATTAAAAAGCAAGATGGCGGCTTCGAAAATGTTCAGATTTTTCATAATGGGTGTCGTTTTCATGGTTTTCGGGGGTGTTAAATGTTAAAGCCGATAGTGAGGTCAAATCTAAAAAGCAAGATGACGGCTGCGAAAATGACCAAACCTTTTGGAATAAAAAAATCAAAATTGAGTTTCTGACTGAATTTCTGTTTTGCTATTTTATTTAAAAAAAACCCTAAATAGTAACGTTTCAACACTCAAATACTAGTTTTGAAATAATATAAAATGATCAATAGAATCAGCATAAAAATATTATTAAAACCTCGATTAAGATTATAAATGTAATGCTTGGTCACTCCCTAGCATCAGTGGGATGACACTGACAGCTCACTCCACGCGAGTTTCCACGGTGAGATTTTTACAGAATTGACATGCAGTATCCCAAGTACTTGGGGTCGCAGCATGTCTCTTCTAATTATCTCTGTGTTCTCGTTTTTTCTTTTCTTTTCCTTTTTTTTTTGTTGGTACGAGTATAGTGGTGTGCTAGCTGACATATGGCTATTAATTTAATGTTTTTCTGTTGCACGTAGTGTAAATTGTTTTGCTGTTGTATAGAATCCATTTTTTTTCTCTAACTGAACAGACAGCTGTGCTGCTGGGGAGTTTGTTGACCACTTCTTCTACCCAGCTAAAGCACTAGGAAGTGGTGAAGGGTGGGCCTTTTGGGGGACTGTCTTATGTAATTTTTGACGTTCGAAAAGTGCTGATTCTCAGCCTAGTTTGAATAAATGACTTTTGATTTGATTTTGATTTTGATCTAGCCTGTACATGGTTACTGGTAACTCGACGCACGTTCTTTGCAGCAGATTTAACACGAGAACCGTGGAGAAACGTTTTTCCGCCGGATGAGTAGACAAAAATGACGTTTCCGTATAGACAGTTGACAGTTTTCTACCGAGAAATTTAGACAAGCGATTTCTATTGCTCTTGCTAAGCCTGCAAGACGTCATAGTAGGATTAAAATGAAACAAATTAAGCTACCAAATGTTCTAGTGAAGTTCAGTAGTTTTTGAGTTAGTTAGATTTTGATACCTTTTTGAATAGCTGATAAGACAAGGATCCTAGTAATTTTTATATCAGGTGTAGTATTTTTTTTACACTAGTCAAAATGTTTATGATAACGTAATTTTTGCCATTACGGCAAACATTACAAAACATATATACATATTATTAGAATGTTTGATTAGTGATCTTTGTCAAAGTTCTAGGCATTTATGAACTTTTAATTAATAAAAATATCTGCTACAGCACTAACTATGATGATAACTTAATTTCAGTATTTAGGGCGCGATGGCGCCGTAAATCGTTTTAAAATTGGCTTCAAATGATTGAATCTAGGATTTTTCATCTAAATATCTAAAAACTAGTAACCCTGTATTGTATCATCTTTCCATCGTGTCTTTGGTCCTCTCCACAGAGCATGGTATGCCTCGACGGACGCTGCTTGACGCGCTATTGTCAATGTTTCCACACAGGCCGAGCGTGTCACCATTTACTCGCACTTAGACGACGACGTTAGAAACTGACAGCTTTGAATGGCGGTACCACGAATTATATTAGCACTACCATATCTTAATGTTATAAATGAATATAGTTAAATAGTAAATAAATAAACATAATAGCCAACGATACCATTGGAAAATTAACTATTACTAATAATAATATACTTTTAGGAACAACCTGTATCAATCTAAATCACATTCCTCCACCACTTTTTGTCTTAAGGACGGTCAGATTGGTCATCGATGTTCGCTCGTAAGTAATAGATAAATATTTCGCTTATTACCCTCGATGTTGTTTTTGTTACTGTATCATTTTATGATTATGAACTTAAGTTTGTTTTGATTGTTTAAATTATGTGGTCGATAATTTTGGTGCACGGTAAAACTCTAATGAGTTTATGTTTGCATCAACTTATTATGTATAAAGATGTAAGTACTGAATGAATGAATAAATAAATAAATAAATAATGCCGCCGTTACTCTGTTTTCTGCTCCTACTTCATTTAGATAAGGAAAACAAGGATTTCACTTACGATTAAATTGTACTGGAAATACTCCATGAAACTCTCTGTTGTAAAGTTCTTGTTGATCATTTTAACGATTAGTACTCTGTAATAATCTTTTGTAATTATTGGCAGAGGAATCAGCCATCTGCAAGAAATAACATCTATAAAGATTTGAACGAAAAAGATATAGGTACACAGCGAAATTAAAAAAAAACACGATTGGTAAAGAAAAAAAATGTAATGAATCGACAAAACCTAAGCAGAAACTTTTAAATTTTGTTGGATTCCGACCTAGTAAGGAAAAATGGAACCTTTATAAGATCAATTTGTTTGTTTGTCACACAGGTTTTTATTCGAGATCTATGGCAACACAGGAATTCGAATTTTGGTATAATGTTAGGTCTCTATCACAAACACAGATCCCGCAGGTTGACCATGACGCTTTCTAATTTCTACTCTACCGTAGAATAGAAATCGCTTGTTTACATTTTTGGTAGAAAACCGTCAACTCTCTACACGGAAACGTAATTTTTATCTACTCTTCCGTCGATAAAACGCTTCACTTAGGTTCGTGCTAAGTCTGCTGGTGATCTGTGTGTTCGTGATCGAGACCTAGCAAAGAATTTAGTTAATTCTTTTTTTTTGTTCTGGTTTTATGGTTCGATGCAAAGAAAAAAAGTTTTGATAAATGTAACTGATTAAAAATCATTTAACAGATACTTTTTGTTACGGTATTTAGAAATACTTTTGTTATATTTGGTCCAGTGGTCTTGAAGATATAGCTAAAAAAGTGCAATCTTACAAAGTAAAATTTAAAGAATATTAACCCTCAACCAATATATGAAATGCTGAAATACAATGTGTCCCGAATAAGTTTGCGTCAATTTAGGTGATGTGCAAAATTAGCAAGGCTCCCACAGACAGACGCGACGCAATGGTGCAACGCGATTCTGGTAGAACAATTTCCTTGAAATTCTTATAGTGTCTTTTCTGTATGTATTAAAGGCTACCTTAGTAGGTAGCCTTTAATTGACTTTTTTCTTCCATCTCTTACTTACGCCATATCCAAAATGCTTTGTAGTTCCATCTTGGGATTGGTCTTTGAAAAGAAGTTCGGTAGCAGCGTCTTCATCGTGCACAATCGGTCTATTTGCTTCTTTGACTTTTCTACGGAACCTTTGCACGATATCAACGTTTTCTCCAAGTAATTCTTACCTGAAAGTGTTGGAAATTGGACTTTAATTCTTCTACTAAAGAGATTGTTTTTCATTTTTAGGGTTCCGTAGTAAACAATGAACCCTTAAGGTTTCGCCATGTCCATCTGTCTGTATATCTGTCTCCGCTGTAGCTCAGAGACGCTTAGTACTAGAAAACTGTATATGGAGCGGGCTTTACAAATTATAGTCGACCAGCTTCAATTTGCAGTTGGACAATTGACCGTGACTTATTATATCGATGTAGGGAGAACATGTTTTTTCAATTAAAATGTTAAGAGTGTTTTTGAGATAAATTCATCCAAGTAATCCCAACTAAGGAACCCTTCATTATGCGTGGTTCGACAAGCACTTGGGCGGTTTTTTCTTAAAATAGGCAGTCATAGGGACTGCTGACAGAAGTGAAACAAAGACGCAACAGTTCACATGAGCATGTCGGAGACGCGGTCATATTAGCATGTCGGTGACGCGAACCATAAGTTTAACCATAAGTTGCTCCAATCAAAAATCGCTCGAGGCGGATAAGGAATATTTCACGTCATGAAAATTTAGGTACATCTTTATAGATGGAACTAAATTTTCGTATTTTTTCTAGCTATCTTGCTAGTTATAGATAAATCATTTATTCAGTGCAACTAAAACGAAACACAAAATATAGAAGTACAGTAGGCCGCACGCCAGTGTTAACCAGTACAGTATATGCTAGGCCAGCTCAAGGTCAATGACCAAATATTACCACTGACGTGGTGTTGCCTCCTTCCCTCCAATATGGCGAGGGGGGTGATGGCTGATCTTTGCGTTATGCTCGTGAACGGGTGCTGCTTGTGGTGACTGGACGTTTCGCTGATAATGGTTTTAATTGTTATTAGTAATTGTTAATTTATTTTACTTCGATGGTGCTAGTTTATCATTTCTCAGTTCGAGTTACAACAATAGCTTTGTGTAAGCGGGCACGCCCTTTATGCCTGGAGGCTTTTATTTAGGTATTAAGTTCTGTTTACGTTTTTATGTTGTAATTTTTATCTGCTTGAGTACAGTTTTCATTGTTTTGTTGGTATATTGGCGTGTGCTAGCTAACATATGGCAAGTAATTTAATTTAATGTTTTGTGTTTTGTAATGTTAATTACGTTGCATACGATTTGTATAGAATCAAGTTTATATAAATAAACAGACAGGTGTGCTGCTGGGGAGTTTGTTCCGCCACTTCTTCTTCCCAGCTAAAGCACTAGGAAGTGGTGAAGGGCGGGCGTTTTTGGGGGACTGTCATAAGTAACTTTTTCGTTCGAATAGTGCTGATTCTCAGCCTAGATTTTGATTTATTGATTTTGTCTGTACAATGTTATGACACTAATATAAATTACGTTCATTGTTCCCATGACAAATGATGTGAACGTTAGTAACGTTCACATCAGTTACAAAATACGTAAGAAAAACTATTTAGTTTAAAGGATTTAAAATATTAAATAAATTACCGAGAAACCTCAAAGAATCTAAATCTAAATCCACTTTTAAAAAAACTACTTAAACTCTTCATAACAAAAAACTCATTTTGCCTACAATAATGACGAGCCACATCCAGTTACCGCTGATCTGTGTTGTACGGAAACTTGTTTACGTACTTTGACAGCTGAGCCCGTCCCAAGTAGCACAACTGGGTGGTAAAATAGTTCTAATCATATTTATTTGTAAACTTAGGTGAAATATACAGCCATGTTTAGGTTCTATAAAGGTAGAGATAACCTTTATGCAAACATTATAGAACCACAGGGAGAAAAATTGCAACCTAATTTTGGTTCCAAATTGAATCCATAGGAGTTCTCATGATCACCTTTAAGTGTCAATTGGAATTATCGGTGTACATTGTGCGCAGTGGACGAGATTGAACGATAAGTCGTTTTAAGTTCGGTCATTGAGTGATAAATGAGACGCAAAAGTTCTTTTGAGCGGCGTTATGTCAACACTGTGTTCTTTGAATTTGTATTGTGATCAGCCATTTTAATTATGGATTACATCTATTTGGTGAGTATTAAAACTTCACATAATGCAGGCATTGATTTATAGTGCAATCCTTGCGAATGTTTTGTTACTGTGAAACTATAGTGTGGTTTCTTTGTAAATTTCGAAGCGCCTTCGATTTGATCAAGAACAATTAAACAAAGTGTGCTATGTCAATTGACGAAATAATACTATAAAAAAATAAAACTGTTATGTTAAATCATTATGTTAGGTTTTTCCTAACATAATGATTTTAGACTAAGTATAATGTCAAAGTACATCAGTTACAATTACCAAAACTCAGTTATTATGCGTCAGTGTGAGAAAACACCGTTCAAAACAAGACATTTGTAAGGACTCCATTTCCTAAACATGGCGATGTTTATGGAATCCCATAGTTGTTATTTTCTCTTATTTGTTCTCTATTTGGAACTGTTAGGTCTAAAAATCACTTATTTGTATGTTGCTAGTGGCAAATCAGTGGATTTTACTACCAGCAGTAATTATTTGCACTTTTGTAGATCTTCCAATGCTCGTGAATTAGGGTCCTCAAGACTAAACCAAACTTGACTTAATCGAAGAAGGTAAATCATTTTTCTTTTTTTTTTTAAAGTTAATAAATTGTAAACGCTGACGGTAATCGAACCCACAACTTTTCCATTCAATCGAGCATATGGTTACATTTTTGTAACTTTCAACTATTATTATTACAAACAGAATTTTGTGTTTTTAAAATAATACAAACAATAAGTAAAAATATGTAGGTATTTACTTTTTTATATTTTTTTATTCAGTACCTATTATTTATTACCTACGTATTTGATGAAAAGTGATAAGAAATGTAAACTTAATTTTTCTAAGCGTGATTGCGATTGTGCCATAGTCAGATTACAAGACTGTTTTTTGTTTCTTTTTATTTGTTTTTAGCGAGCAGACATGTTGCTGCCTGTCGCACCCGTAATATCGCCCCAGTCTGCACGAGCCTTTAATCGTAAAACCTAATTATGTTGAAACTTGTTAGACTTTATGTAACACATATAAATATGTACCATAAGTACATTAAAATGTACTAAAACTCTAGTACTAAATAAAGTACTTAATTGATCTACGTGTAAGACAACGAAAATTAGAAGACTGCAAGTTTTTGTGATTGCCAATGCTCTAATTTCTAAATTAGTTGTATGGCAGATGTTTACAAATAAAACTCAAGTTTGTTATACATTTTTCTTTTTGTTTTATTTTGAATCTTAAAATAAGCAGGGCTAACAATACATTTCAGTTTTGTGTTAAATTGCTACTAATTTATCATTTATATCCTCAGGAAAACGTACACACTCGGTAACAGCATTTGTGGATAATTTATATTTAAATATTTTGAGATAAGAAGACAATATAGGGCGCTCAAATACATTTTCTTTGTTATTAATCATGTAACCCTTGATTCCACAGCTTTTTTTCTTGAAACAATAATATCTAAGTAACATAATTAATATATTTTTTTATTTCACCTACGTATTTTCTTACAAGATTGCTAATTATAATTTTAAATTGATATACTTTTCAACATTAAGAGTATCTATATTTTTTGATTGCTGATTAACAGCTTCATGGCTTGAATCAGTATCTATTCACATCGTTTAACTTTTTTCCATTTCACGGAATTAATTTTTAATGAAGTAGTTTAATGCCTATGAACTTTATACAAACAGAAAATAAAGGTTTAAGACAAGAAAAAGGAAAGAAAGAAAGAAATAAAGGTTTTATCAACAGAGTGACGCGCAGGACAATCTGATTTAAGTAATAATAGGTAACAATTATTATGTATTTTTGAAACTGTTAGATTGTTAGTGGTTATAAATAGGTGGAACTAGCTGCTTATGGTTTTCCAGAACCCGTATTGAAACTTAGTTACGTGTTGTAGTGGCATATTAGAGTGCAATAGGCCTTAAAGATACTATCTCGTTAGTTTCTAAAAGGGCTGCAAAATTATCCCTTTAGCCACTACAGGTGATATACTACTCTAGAATACTACCCATTTGGAAAAAGAAGTGCCAAATAAGGGTACCTTATCACTTATATGTAACAGTTGCTTACAAGTAATTTTAAGGCCTCATAAACCACTGTTGCATCCAAATCAGTGACAATTAAAACCTGTTTTCAACTTTAAGTAATAAAATCGACTTTAGGCAACCATAAGAAATAAATTAGTAGAAACAAAATATATTCATAAGCAACTACGAGTGATAGGAGGTACTCATATACAAATATGAGTAGTGATTGAAGAAATAAGTTTTATCAAACACTGCAACCACTCATTTGCAACTTAAAGGTATAAGATAGGTTGCAAAATTCACTAATGTGCTAATTGGCGTGTATTGAACTAACACTTGTTCTATTTGTAACCTACGCTCAAAACATTATATACGATACCCAGTTTTTTATAATACGTCCAACATTTAGTTTTTTTCCTATCAAAATAATCCCACTTTTTCCAATTAGACCCACTTGTGCTGACGACATCTCTTTGAAGCAGACGTTAATATTTTTTTTTTTATATATTCACTATATATTCAATTAAATATATAAATATGAATATAATAATTACGTAACGTAAAAAAAACCTTAAATTATTTGATTAAAATTGGTCTGTGGCAATGAATATTGTTTAATTGTCAAAATAAAGGTAATGGGGATTGTGGATCCCGTGGGGTAAACAGTATCTAGACCTGCAACCACTCTACACCAACGAGGCAATAATTTTATTAGGAAAATAGAAGACAGAAAATTTTTGTTTTTATAAGTACTGGTTTCGTCCGTGAGGAATATTTTTTTTTTTAACATAACGTAATTATTATATCATAAGACACTCACACGCAATACTGTAGCTTTACATGAGTGGAAGAATTATCGGAATCGGATTAGTGGCTCCGATGATTATTTACTCCTTACATACAAATTAAAAAAAAATACCTCTTTATCCATATCCATACTACGAATTCGAAAGTAACTCTGTCTGTCTGTCTTTTTGTCTGTCTGTGTGTATGTTACCTTTTCGTGCCTAAAACACTGAACGGATTTGAATAAAATTTGGCAAGGAGATAGATGGCATCCTGCGCAAGGAAATAAGCTAGTTTTTGTCTCAAAAATAATCCTAAAGGGATATAGGGATGAAAGTTATGTTAGGGATATACAAATCAAATTTAAGCTTTTGGTAAAAAATAGAAAATTACGTGTTTCAGCGTTCTTGTTAAATCATCCCCAAGTGGGTAAAATAGGGGATGATTTTAAAATTTAAACGATTAATGAAATTTTAATTTACCTATTTTTAAAACATTTAAGGAATTGGAATTTAGTCAGAGTCCCGTTGCTTGAGGTAATATTTATTTTAGTATTTATTTCATTAAAATCGGTCCTGCCTTTTAAAAGTCATTACAATTTAGAGTTATAAAATAACATAGCTATTATATAGGTATTACGTGGTCAATGGCGTCGCTAGAGTATTTTAAATAATGATTATAATATTAAAATTAATTATTGTTAATTTTAAGATAGACATTTAAAATAACAAAAATCTGTTTTATAAAAAATCGGCCAAGTGTGTGTCGGACCACGCACAATGAAGGGTTCCGTAGTTGGAAAGATGAATTTATTCCAAAAACAAACTTTACATTGTAGTTGAAAAACAGGTTCTCCCATACATCTATATATACCACGGTCAATTCTCTAACTGCAAAAAGTTGGTCGACTATTGCTCGTTAACTTTTAAAGCCCACTAGTGATAGTTTTCCTTTTAATTTAATTATATGTACTACTGCCATGATTTTTTTCACATCTCCATAGGCAAATATTTAGCTGGCAGGGGGAGGGGCACGACTCTTACAAAAATTAGCACTTTAATGCTTAAAATTACGCAAACGGATCCTTGAACCGAAAAGTGGTGTTCACAAACTCGCAATATTTTTGAACGGCCTATGCAACAATGACCCACACCATGGGGTAGACGAGAAAAAAATATCATCCCAACATTAGGTGCACGTAATGTGGGGATGATATTTTACCAAAAAAAAACTATTTTTTCACGATTTTATTTTAGCACTTTGACGGCGTGATTAATATGTATACCTATGCTAGATTACAGTTTTCTAGTACTAAGTGTCTCTGAGCTACAGTGGGGAGACAGACAGACAAACGGACGGCGAAACTATACGGGTTCCTTGTTTACTACGGAACCCTAAAAAGATTATTTGCATTTATTATCTCCGTCTATCTGTAGCCTTATCACGCTTTAACGGCTGATTTGGTATGATATGTATATCATACGGATAGGCCATGACCTAGGTGACATAGGATACTTTTAATCCCGGTAGCACGTCCCCGTGGGGTAATTTCCGACATCCACGCGGGCGAAGCCGCGGGCGGAAGCTAGTAATATTTCAATTTCAATTTCAATTTCAATTATTTATTGCATTCCATATGTATTACACAGATGATATAAAAGTTAAAGATCAATATGGACCCTGTCGGGCACAGCAACATTTAGGAGAGAGGGAGAGGGCTAAGTCGCAATTCAAGAAATTCAATATTATTATAAATTATTATATGTGTTTAATTGGTTGTCTGATTATGTATTTAGGTTTGTGTGTATAGGTATAGTATAATATAATAGTTACTTTTAATTTATGTATTGCATAAGAATGATGTAGGTAATTATTATGAAATTCTTAAGAGGTACTTTTATTATTATTAAATTATGTTATTATTTATGTATTCATATTTTCTTATTTATATTTGATTTTCTATATTCCATATTATATTATTTTATTTTATTTTGCAATCGATTTATCATCTAAAAACTCCCTAACTGAATAGTACGATTTGGATTCCAGAAATTGTTTCAATTTATGAATAAAAATATTTGTTTTGTTTACTTCTCTAATGTCATTTGGCAATTTATTATAGATTTTTATGGACATAACTAAAGGGCTGGTTGAGTGCATTTTGAGTCGGGATTGAGGTATGTTTATTTTGTTTTTGTTGTGTCGGAAAGTATATCTTGTTTGTGTTTCTTCGCAAGTGGTGTAAAAATCTGGGTGTTTCCTGACAAATTTACATAATTCTAAGATATATAAGCAGGGAAGTGTGAGTAATTTGTGAAATTCTTAAGAGGTATTTTTATTATTATTAAATTATGTTATTATTTATGTATTCATATTTTCTTATTTATATTACATACATAATCAGCCTATATTGTTCCCACTGCTGGGACACAGGCCTCCTCTCTGTGAGAGGGAGTGGGCCGTAATCCACCACGCGGGCCCAGTGCGTGTTGGTAGATGTCACATGTCTTCGAATTTTTGGTTCTAGGACATGCCAGTTTCCTCACGATGTTTTCCTTAATCGTTTTGAGAGCAGTGGTGATGAAATAATTTACACAAAGTAAAGCGCCTGTCTGGGTTCGAACCTACGACCTACAACTCGTAAGTCGCGGCCGTTACCACTCGGCCACCACTGCTTATTTATATTTGATTTTCTATATTCCATATTATATTATTTTATTTTATTTTGCAATCGATTTATCATCTAAAAACTCCTTAACTGAATAGTACGATTTGGATTCCAGAAATTGTTTCAATTTATGAATAAAAATATTTGTTTTGTTTACTTCTCTAATGTCATTTGGCAATTTATTATAGATTTTTATGGACATAACTAAAGGGCTGGTTGAGTGCATTTTGAGTCGGGATTGAGGTATGTTTATTTTGTTTTTGTTGTGTCGGAAAGTATATCTTGTTTGTGTTTCTTCGCAAGTGGTGTAAAAATCTGGGTGTTTCCTGACAATTTTACATAATTCTAAGATATATTATAAGCAGGGAAGTGTGAGTAATTTGTGTTTTTGGAAGTGTGGTTTGCAGCTATCTGTTTGTTCTATGTTAGTTATTATTCGAATTAACTTCTTTTGTAAAATAAATATGGTTTGCGAATCCGTACTGTTACCCCACAGCATGACCCCATAGCTGAGCCATGCCTGGGCATAAGCATAGTAAGTGACAAGTGCAGTTTGAAAGTCGGTAGTTTTTTTAATTTCGCGTAGGGCATATGAACATTTTGATAGCTTTGCTCTTATTTTCTGTATATGGGATTTCCAATTTATGTGGGTATCTATAGACAAACCTAGGAGAGTAAATTCATTTACTTGTTCCAGTTTTGCATTATTAAAGATGAAATTTAGTTTTAGTGGGGATTTTTGATGGGGATGAAAAGTAATTAATTTTGTTTTGGTGAAGTTAATTTCTAGATTATGGTTATCCATCCAGTTTACAGTTGTTGAAAGAAGGGACTTTAATTTGGCGTTTATATTGACATCGTTCTGGCATGAGGTAAGCAGAGAGATATCGTCCGCAAATAGGACACATGGTCCGTTTATAATTTTAGGAAGGTCATTTATGTAGATAATTATAAGTATATGTCAGTGTATGTTATATGTACATATAACAATTGTTATTTGTTTATAAAACATAAAATATCACATTCGTATGTATACTTACTAAAATCCTTTTTTATAATATGATCCTCTTTCTGAATCCAGTCATCCAATATTCTGATAGCTTCGTCAAGTCTTCCTGGTTTATCCAAACCATGTATTTTCCTTATATTCTCAATAGCGCCCGCATGTAATCTTAAAAGATGATGTTCCGGTATTGACTCCATATCGATTTTCGGATATGAATTCTTTTTTTCGCAACACTTTCTACTTAAAAAAAAGCAATTTAAAAAATACTTATTATTTTTTTATTCTGTATTTTTTACAAATCGTTATTAAATCTTACCGAGTTTTGTTTTATAACTTCAAGTATGAACTTTATATTATTTTTACCGCATATACTGACGTTCTATTTCTAAATGATTACTAATATTGTGGTCCCGTATATTTATAACATTTGTAATTATTTATTTAAATTTTGCATTACATACTGTGTAGGTACAGTCAACATCAAAATTGTTTAATATTAATAAAAAACAAAAGACGACGAATGTCTTTAAAAGATCTCTTTTAACGATAAGACCGCCCATTGTGTCACTCTATGTAAATTCCACATTTATATCTGTAATTTGTGTGGTTCTCATAATAAAGAGTAGATATTCTATTATATTTTATTAATAGTTAGGTAGTTGTTTAGTAAAATACCTGTTACTCGAATGGATAGAATAAGGAACGAGACAATAAGAGGAAGTCTGAAAGTGGCACCGCTGAATGAAAAATTGTGTGGAAATCGGTTGTCATGCTGTGATTGGCAAGTGATGCGGAGGAATGAGGAAAATGTCGCGAGGAAAGTTGGAGGGACAGGCGTGTAAATAGCCGTGTATCCTTGCGGGTCGAGGACGACAGAAAAATTATTATCTGGAATGCATAATAATTCAATTTGCCTTTTTTTGAGCAAACTTTCAAAGAGGAATTGGTGACGGTCAGGTGGCGTTTGTAGCCTAACTCCAGCAAATAATGCAAAAGCGGTACCTGTGCTTCTCCTGGCGAAAGTCTTGAAGAATCCTTCTGGACAGGTGGCCACCTTGCTTGCCCGTACACTGCTCACTTGAAAGTCTATATTTTGTATTTAATCGGACGCGGGTTATTATTTTTAATTTTGAAAACTTAACACAGTATATCCCCAAGGATTACGGGATAACGTAATAAAGTTTGCGGTTTTTGCGGGCGCGATGAATTGAGATTGAAAAAACGTGGTTTGCGGTGAGACGAAATGCTTCCGTTCGGCCCGGTGCACTATGACGTCTGACAGTCATCATTAGCTGTCACTAGCCGCAGGATTCTCTAAAGCCCGCGACACACAATATCCGCGGCTGCAATATAAGCCTAAGACAGACTACAGACACCTTATAAACCGTCCACAATCAAAAAAATGTAAGGGGCAATAACTTGCCACACCATACTCCCCGCCTTGAAAGGTCCCGAGCTTTCAAAGATGATAATCTATACGCTGAAAAGCTGGTGCGGTTGGGAGGATGAGATGATGTTTATATATCTGGCAGTCTGAAAGCATCAAGAGAATCCCAAGCAGCAGTTCAAAACACCATTACTAGGAAACGGCGTTCGAAATTAATTATCAGATTCCAAAGAATGAAATTGCAGTTTGATTAAATTAAGACAAAGTTGAATTACTAAGCTAAATTATAACTATGTAATGGCGTACCATTGAGAAATATACTATTGTAAATTATAAACTAAATTAAACTACGAAATAATATAGTTCTATTGGGTTGGCAAAGGATATAACTTGGTGACAGGACGTTTATATGTACCTGACGCGGTCTTTACTGAAGCTACTCGAATTACACCATCTGATCCCGGAAAAACTTTCACTATGATGCCCAATGGCCAAGTCAATGGTGGTACGTTATCTTGACCCAAGAGAACGACAGTACCGATCTCTATAGGGCGATCGGGAGTGCACCATTTCTGGCGAACTTGCAACGTGTGCAAGTACTCAACTCGCCATTTGTTCCAGTAGGATAACACAAGCTGATCCAAAAGCCTTTTGCGGTTTGTTAAATTTATGTTTTCTTCTGTCAATTCAGAAGAAGGCAAATGCTTAAGTGGACTGGACATTAGAAAATGCGCAGGCGTGAGCACGTCCGGATGCGGGTCTGATGAGAGAACACTAAGCGGTCGAGAATTTAAAAGGCACTCGATTTGTACCAGTACGGTAGAGAGTTCCTCGTAAGTGAGAAGCTGCTTTCCTATGACTCTATACAAGTGAGTTTTAACACTCTTAATGTTCGACTCCCAAATACCTCCGAAGTGCGGAGCTCGCGGCGGTATTCTTGTCCACTCAATGCGAGATTTTAGAAGCTCATTTTTAATATCTGTTTGAACAGACGAGTTCAATAAGAAAGAATAAATATCATCAAGTTGCGCCTTAGCGCCAACAAAATTGGTACCATTGTCTGAGTACATGACAGACACTGGACCGCGGCGAGAAATAAATCTTTTAAATGCGGATAAGAAAGCCTCGGATGTGAGGTCCGATACGAGTTCGATATGTATGGCTTTAGTTACCATACATATGAACAAACATATATAAAGTTTTTGCGAACGTTGACCTCTACGGCGAATAGGTGTGTAAGCAAGCGGCCCGGCGAAATCTACTCCAGTGTGCACAAAGGCTTTAGTATCACGGACACGGTATCCAGGAAGTTCAGCCATTTTGGGTGTTAGATGCGTAGGATTTAGACGGAAACAAGTGTTGCATTTCCGACAGCGGGAACGTATGACTGTTCGTCCATCTAATATCCAAAACCGCTGCCTTATAATAGACATCAATAATCCGGGGCCCGTGTGGCAGTACGTATTGTGATAGTGATCAATAATTAGATCAACTACGCGGTCACGTTTAGGTAAAAGCGCGGGATGCTTGGCTTCATATGGTAAGTCAGATTTAGACAATCTGCCCCCAATACGTAAGATTCCGTAGCTATCAATAAAGACAGACAAACAGCGCAACTTCTTAGATGGAAGTTCGCCTGCTTTAATTAAATTTAAATCGTTAGAAAAATGCGTATTTTCAACTATTCGAATAATGAAATTTTCGGCGGTTTGTATATTTTTAACAGAGCTATGATTAAGTAGTCTGTTCGTAAATTTAAGAATGTACATAAATACACGTAACAATTTATTCCATGAACAAACACGGTCAGCTATTGTATCTAAAATACGCGGTTCAGTATTTGATGTTTCTACAAGAAAAACCTTTGATTTAAACTCTGGCAATGTTTCACATTCAGTAGGAGAGAATTTTAAAGGCCACTCGCTAATGGGTCGATGGAGCCAAGTAGGACCGTTCCACCATAACGAGTGTTCAATTAAATCAGATGGCAGCATGCCGCGGGAGAGACAATCGCTAGGATTCTCCTTTCCGGACACGTGATTAAAACTAGCGGCAGGTAGATTTTCCTGTATTTTAGCAATGCGATTACTGACAAAAATAGACCATCTATGGGGAGATGAGTGGATCCACGAAAGAGCTATGGTGGAGTCCGAGAAAGCGTAGACACCTGCAATAGGTACACGAGCGGAAAGTTTATCTTTGACCACGCGAACAAGCTTAGACAGAAGTAAAGCGGCGACAAGTTCTAATCGAGCTAGCGTTGTTATTTTAGCGGGGGAAACTTTGGACTTTGCACATAAAAGCCGAACGCTGATATTGCCTTTAGAGTCAGTTATGTGTAAATAAATACAATATTCACTACAGCTTCTCTAAAGACGCCAATGTGGCGAGGAACCTTTAGAGAAGAGAGTGAGGGGAAATCGCGCAAAAAAACGGAAAACCGATTGGTGATGGAGTCCGGAGGAACCTCATCCCAACCTATTTTAGCTAACCAAAGTTCCTTAATTAGGATTTTCGCGTACAACACGATGGGTGCTACGAGGCCAAGTACGTTGAACAAGCGGGCAACTAGCGATAGAATCGCACGCTTAGTGCATTTATCATCTACAGCGACTGTTGTCAAAGAAAAATAATCATCAGCGGGTTCCCAGGTTAATCCAAGGATTTTGAAATTATGTTTATCATTATCCATGCCAGAAAAATTAACTGGTAAGCGGTGAGACTCTGGGAGAATCTCCAACAAAGCGGGTGAGTTAGTAGCCCATTTGACCAGGTCAAAGGATCCTAACTTAAATAACTCAATTAAATCGCGGGATAATTGTATAGCAATCTGTTCATCAGGAACAGAATAGACATAATCGTCCATAAAAAACTGAGTTTCTACTAATTTAGAAGCCTCAGGATAGCGGTCGCCATGCTCACACGCTAAATTGCGTATTGTGCGCATCGCTAAATAAGGACTAGGCTTTAATCCAAAGGGAACGCGGTTAAAGTGAAAAGTACGTATAGGTTCATTTTTGTTGAATCGATATAAAATTCGTAAATATTTGCGGTGGTGCTCATTGACACCGATCCGTAGGAACATTTGTTTTATATCCGCTGTCATTGCGACAGGAAGGGTACGAAAATCGAGTAATAATAAAAACAAGTCGGCCTGTAAATTAGGTCCGACATGCAGAATGTCATTGAGTGACAACCCCGAGTGTGTTTTGGCACTAGCGTCCAAAACCACTCGAATGCTGTCTTTGTCCGGTCTAATAACGGCGTGATGCGGTATGTAGTAACCCTCTTCTGTTAATTCAGAGTCGGGTACCTCCGATAAATACCCCTGAGTTATATAATCGGTGATAGTTTTATTATAATCCTCGCGTAGGGTTGGCACGCACGTGAATTTACGCTCGAGCGCAAGTAGCCGCCGATGAGCGACACCACGTGAATTGCCTAATTCGGAGGGATTGCGCGCGAAAGGTAAATCGACAAAATATCTACCGTCTTTAAATAAAACTGAAGAATTAAAATTATTTTCACACTCTAATTCGTCCGGACTAATAAAACGCTGAGATGGAATTTCCTCTAGCTCAAAAAACTTCTGCAAACTTGACTCGACGTCAATGCTAGCAAGCGCGGTAAACGAAGATGTCATGTGTGTTACGTCACTACTATGACAATCAATATCACCCATCAGTACATATCCGAAACTAGTCAGTATAGCTGGGGGTGCGCGGGTGCCTGAGTCAACCCTATCACCTAAATAAATAAAAGGGAACAGCTGTGCTCCAAGCACAACATCGATTCCACCAGGTACATTCCAGGTTGAGTCAGCAAGCGGTAAATTATTTAAATATGACATATCGTCATTTAATCTGATAAAACTAGCGGGAAGTCTACCTGTAATGCAATCAACAACTAATGCGTGTATATAATACTTATTGTGAGGATTAATCCGAGATTCTATATTGAGATAAATAAAGCCGTGTACAGGTCGTGAGGTCATACCAGCACCTTGTAAAGACGAATTGCGTAATTTAATTATGGGTAAGTTCAAACGTTTACAACAGTCCACAGTAATTAAATTATTTTGCGATCCATTGTCTATTAAACACCTGACAACAAGCTTATCTCGGCCGCTGCTATCATATACGTATATCTGCGCGGTAGCTAACAAAGTAGTTGTCTCTGTCGGTAAACATATTTTAGCGGCGGCACTAAGCGAGACAGACGTAGCGGCAGGCTCGCTCGGCGTTGAATCACTTTTTACTTCGGAGAAATGTTGTGTGGAGAAATGATGTGTTTTTTTACAAGTTTTACAAACACTCCGTGATTTACATTTAACCAAAGAGTGGGATAGACTTAAGCAATTAACACAGCCGCGTTTCTTTTTAATAAATTCGAAACGAGCTTGCGGTGAATTTATATTTTTAAATTGTGAACAATTGAACAGTCTATGATCGACGTCATCGTTATCACATAGCGGGCAACGGTTATTCGGAACTGGTTTGCATGACACGAAAGACTTGGCGGTACTTTGCGTATTATTTATTCGATTGTGAGCTAAACTAGACTTAGCACGTGGTTCCGTCTGTGGATTATTAACGTGTGAGCGCTGGAGTACCTTAAAATGGTCTTGCAAAAATGATATAAACTCCGTATAGGAAGGTAATTCTTTCCCACTCACACGGCTTTCAAATTGTTGAACAGTTTGTGCGTCAACCTTTCTTAAACCACAGTGTAATATTGCGAAATCGAATAAGTCTGGAATGTCTAACTGCTTCAATGCAGCGACAGACGCTGAATATCGTTCTACAAATGCATTCAGACTAGCAGCATTGCCGGCGCATCCTTTAATGTCCAGTATATTATTGAGATAATGAATACCTAAACTACGTTTATCTTGATACCTTTTGACAAGACTGTTCCACATAACACTGTATGTATCTCCTGTGGGAACAATGCCTGCAGTTAGTTTTAAGGCATCATGAGTTAATTTACTTATTAAATACTGCACACGCTGCGAATCCGTCAGATCAGTATTTAAATGAACATTAGTACGGAACATTTCATAAAAAATGGGCCAGTTTTCAGTTCTACCGTCAAATGATGGTAATTCGATTGGTGGTAATTTTATGCCACTACCTCTCTTCTGATCTGATGTTAATGTTTTATTGTTTGAAAGTATGAGATTACGTTTGTATTTAATACTGGAATATGAGTCTTCAATAGGACATAGACTCGTATAATCTGGTGGTGTGTCATCAATTTCAAACCACAACTCATTAATCTGGTCGATAATTGCTTCAAACTTGCTGTATTGTTCACTAATAGATTCAGACTGCGCTAGAAATAACTCATTTGAGCGTGAATCTAAATTGGAGATATGTTTAGATGCATCATACAAGCGATTAACTCGCTCAAATATCATTTGTTTTTTAGCAATTAGCTGATCTAATTTTTTCTCTTGTTTATTAGTAGCCATTATAAGGCACTATCTAATATTAATTGCTGTAAATTATCATAAGTACTTGCAATGACTTGTACTTATTTAACTGATACCTATCCAGGCTCGAATGGACCATAAGTATGGAGGGACAGGCGTGTAAATAGCCGTGTATCCTTGCGGGTCGAGGACGACAGAAAAATTATTATCTGGAATGCATAATAATTCAATTTGCCTTTTTTTGAGCAAACTTTCAAAGAGGAATTGGTGACGGTCAGGTGGCGTTTGTAGCCTAACTCCAGCAAATAATGCAAAAGCGGTACCTGTGCTTCTCCTGGCGAAAGTCTTGAAGAATCCTTCTGGACAGGTGGCCACCTTGCTTGCCCGTACACTGCTCACTTTTTTGTATTTAATCGGACGCGGGTTATTATTTTTAATTTTGAAAACTTAACACAGTATATCCCCAAGGATTACGGGATAACGTAATAAAGTTTGCGGTTTTTGCGGGCGCGATGAATTGAGATTGAAAAAACGTGGTTTGCGGTGAGACGAAATGCTTCCGTTCGGCCCGGTGCACTATGACGTCTGACAGTCATCATTAGCTGTCACTAGCCGCAGGATTCTCTAAAGCCCGCGACACACAATATCCGCGGCTGCAATATAAGCCTAAGACAGACTACAGACACCTTATAAACCGTCCACAATCAAAAAAATGTAAGGGGCAATAACTTGCCACACCAAAAGTTTTGAGTAAATGTGGATGGCTATAAGAGTAGGGGAATACTAAAGCAGCGATGGATGGACTGTGTGAGGATGATGTGACTAGAAAGGGAGTGACTACCGAGATGACGAGTAATAGAGAAGTAATAGACAAAGTACGTAGGAAGAAAAATACATCAAATCAAATCTTTTTATTGTAGGCATAGGTTATACATACAGACGTTAGGTAAATTACAGATCCATTATGTCCTGCCTAGTATGCATACAATAATAAATTATGTCAACATGCAGTATAAAAAATTGAGTTATTACTTATAAAGCAAATCTTACAAAAATAATTAGTGACAGATTATAGCAAGTACCAACTAATTATTAAGAAAATCTTGGATCGTGTAGTAGGCTTTGTCAATTAAAAATTACGCAATTTACATGTTGTGCCGACCCTAAATAAATTGGCATTAGAATAATGATCAGTTATTTAAGTACCTACCTGTAAATAGTTTATACAACGTATATTATGTTTTATATTTTATTCAATAAAGAATTATTTAAGTCATATTCATTTGATACCATTTTGGTAAGGATGTTTTAAGTTTTTTCTTTGTTAGAAGCAAATCCGTATAGAACAAACAGATTTTTCGCAAATCAATCCTAACAATAATATGTATTAGTCGGGATATAAATTAAACAAGACAACACAATCATTAATTTTTTAAATTTATCAGGAAAAGTGAAGAAATATTCAAATGAAAAAATGTGACGTTAACGACCAAATTCAAATTTATACGATTATTCGAAATAACCTCGCCAGATATCTTTGTGAGAGAGTTTATATGTGAAGTATCCAATAAAATATAGGTACTACTACCTATAATTATAAACTGCGTTGCAGCTTCACGCTGATAAAATTGGTTTCCAGTGAAACTAGCTCCAGTGAATGACAGTTGTGATTTGAATATACAGTTAGATATTTATATATACATATATAGAAAATAGATGATTCACCATTGCGAGGCGGAGGGAGCCTCCTTCAAGCCCTTAACTGACCCGGCGCTATCTCACGGCAACGGTTGCCAGGGCTCAGCTGCGCCAAAATTTCATACGGCGGCGCGGTGCCCCAGGCCGCCAGCGCGACTGCGCCGCTGTCACCGTGCTTCCGTCAAGATTAGTGTCAATTTTTTTTAAGTCATATTTGTTATGTTTATTTTATTTAAGCTTTTTAACTTGTTTTACGTGTAATTTATAAGGAAAATCGTGTACCTAACTATTTATGTTGAACAACAACGACAGTAGTGACGCCGTACGAAGCGCCAGTCAACCTGCCAAATCGCTGGATGGCCTAGTGAGATGCCCTCTTTGTTCCCAAGCACGCTTTTTTAGGGGTGAACGAGGCTTGAAGGTACATTTGGGCAAGAAACACAAACCCCAAAACGTGCCTTCATCATGCCCTACAATACCCACTTACCTAACACCTAATTCACCTGCTCAACCCTTTTGGAAAACCCTTGCGAAATTAAAAAGTTCAACTCCAGTTTTGAAGAGAGTTCCTCGTGGCGCGAGGCCATCTGTGGCTTCATGTTTAGCGCGTTGTGTCCGCCTTGTCACCCGAGAGAACTCTCAGAGTGCTTGGGAGCAATTACTCACCTTCCCGTTTAGAATTCTACATGTGCAAAAAAATTTAGCAAATAAAAAAACGTTAACAGCACAAATCAAAGATAACTGTAACATTTCGGCCCAAAGTTTCGACCCTAAATTAACAGCGCACCTCCCCCAAAGAGGTTTATTGCACCATGTGGAGTCTAAACTAGCCGAGGGTGATATCAGAGGTGCAGCTAGGATCATCTTTAGCAGCGATGTGGTTGCGTCGTACTCTCCAGAGACACTCACAGCTCTGGAGAGCAAACACCCCGCCCCGGCAGATGACCTCTCCTTCCCTGACCCACCCGATCCAGATTCCAACTTACTTGAAATTACAGCTCAACAAGTATGTGCGGCCGTGGGCTCCTTTCGAAGTAGCTCCGCCGGCGGCCTCGACGGCTTGGCACCTCAACATTTGAAGGACCTAATGTGTTCAGGCGCCGGGGAGGCTGGTGAGTCTCTTTTGAAGGAGCTGACGGCCCTCATTAATCTCATGATCTCCGGCAATGTGAACGAAGCCGTCGTTGATATCTTGTATGGGGCAAATCTATGTGCCCTACGCAAGAAGGATGGCGGTATTCGTCCCATTGCCGTAGGTTCCACTTACCGCCGTATCGCAGCCAAAATTTGCTGTGCTTTTTACAGCGAAACATTGGCCAGCAAATTCCAGCCCCTACAGCTGGGCTTCGGGTCTAAAGGGGGCTGTGAGGCTGCGGTACACGCTTTGTCCACTTACCTCAATAGCGGTAAAGGTGAGGTCATCCTTAA
Source organism: Atethmia centrago (assembly GCA_905333075.3). NCBI lineage: Eukaryota > Metazoa > Arthropoda > Insecta > Lepidoptera > Noctuidae > Atethmia > Atethmia centrago. The sequence continues at coordinate 23,509,469 of HG995387.1, read as the reverse complement.
GGTTGACATTAAGAATGCTTTTAACTCCGTTAACAGGGACACCTTGTTGACAGAAGTTCAAAAAGAAATACCCAAAATTTACAGTTTTCTCTATCAATGTTACAGGCACCCCTCTAAATTACTTTATAAAGACAACCTTTTGAGATCAGCCGTTGGATGTCAACAGGGTGACCCTCTTGGGCCAGTCATTTTTAGTTTGGCAATAAATCCAATTATTCGACAGCTAAATTCTGAATTCAACGTATGGTATTTGGATGACGGAACCCTAGGAGGTGATGTAGACAGTCTTAAAAGATTTAACTTTTTTAAAAGCAAAATTCAGTTCCATTGGCCTAGACCTTAACCTTTCAAAATGTGAAATTTATCTTCCCCAAACCACTGACAGACAGACTACCATAACAAAATTTTACACATTAGCACCAAATATCAAAATTACGGAAAGAAATTCTCTTCACCTCCTGGGGTCCCCAATTTTTGACGAATCCTTTCCAACTTTCATTGAGGAGAAAATACAAAATTTTAATGATGTCTCGGAAAGACTTTTCAAAATTAACATTCATTCGGCTTTCACACTTATTCGATACTGTTGCTTTGGACCAAAATTTACATATAGCCTTCGCTCCTCCCATCTATGGAAGCACCCACAACTTTTAGAAAAAGTAGACCAAATTATTAGAAACACACTAACTTCGATCCTTAATGTGGCTCTGGACGACCGAGCGTGGCAGCAAGCCACACTACCCATTCACCTGGGTGGTCTCGGCGTCCGCAAAATTTCAAGTATAAGTTTACCGGCCTTCATCTCCTCGGTTCACAGTACTGATAAATTAACCAGGAACATTTTATCTTCCTCACTAGTTGATTTTGAGGTACCGTGGTTTACCGACGCGTTGAACGCTTGGAAAATGGCTTGTCCCAATATGGATTTGCCAGACAACCCAACCTCACAGAGACGGTGGGACGTGCCGCTCTGCAGTGTTATACGGAATACCCTCATAAATACATCACTTAATACTGCTGAGCGTGCTCGTCTGCTGGCTGTGGGAGGGTGAGAGTCTGGCTTGTGGCTTCAGGCGCTCCCGTCATCTACCATAGGCACTATGATGGATGACTCATCGTTTCGGCTCGCTACGTGTCTCCGCTTGGGCGCACTTTGTGTTGCTCCGCATCGGTGTCACTGCGGTGAAGCCGTCGACAGTCTTGGACACCATGGCCTGTTCTGCTGCAGGAGCGCAGGTCGCATAGCACGGCACGGCAGCATCAACGATATTATTCGTCGAGCCCTTGTCACCGCCGGCGTACCTGCGGTATTAGAACCAAATGGATTGGTACGTGACGATGGGAAGAGACCAGATGGTATGACGTTGTTGCCTTGGAAGTTGGGTAGGCCTCTGGTGTGGGACGCAACCTGTGTCGACACCCTTGCGCCATCTCATGTTCCAAGCACGGCTGGCTGTGCTGGCGCCGCTGCTGCAGTTGCTGAGACCCTCAAGCGGCGCAAATACTGCAACCTTATAGGAAACTACAGTTTTGAGCCGTTTGGGGTTGAAACGCTCGGGTCATGGGGCCCAAGTGCGCGTCTCCTTTTTAAGGAAATCTCTCGCCGATTGATCGACACTTCACGTGACCAGAGGGCTGGCTCGTTCTTTGGCCAAAGAATTAGCATTGCCATTCAACGTGGCAATGCTGCCAGTCTTCTGGGCACGTTTCCGGATGACAGCGATGCGGACGAATACTTTGACGCCTAAGTGTCCTTTTGTTTTTTGTATTAATTTGTATATATAGTTAGTAATTTAATTTAGTGTCTACCTAGTGTAAATAGTTAGTAGCATCAATATTGTATAGTTACTTTTTTATGAATACAAATAAAGTTTATTAATTTTTTAACAAATTGGAGATACTTGTGAAGCATAAATTGGATATATGTATTTCTAGAGGAGAAGCTGTGGCCATCAGGCATTTCCTTTAGGCGCTTTTTCAACTTTGGGGAACGGAGGAATGTGAAAACAGATTCAGAAACCAGAGTCAATGTGTCATGTCTTGTATAGGTGTGGCGAGTCATGGAAAATAAAATATTAAGAAATATTTATTAAGTTAAGGTTTCTATGGGTCTATGCCATCCGAAATAAAGTTCTTACTATTATTATTAATTTAAATCTAAATGTGTGACTATAAAAATAGTGAAATATTCTTTTCGATTTGTGCTTTGGTCTGTACATTTACGTAGGTACTCGTACATATGTTATTTGTCATGGTTCCGCAATTTTTATAGTTACAAATTCCCACCCATTCAATTCAATTCAGGTTTAATTATATTTTATTATATTAGTATTCAAATGTTTCTGTTGACCAAAAATAGTCTAGTATTTTTGGTATTGTTAAGAAAATAATCAAATGCTAAATCAAATATTAGCGTTGTTACATTTTTTTTTAAATAAAATATACTAATATCATACATAGCTAATAGCTGAGAGCCTGAACAACATCCCTTCTTTTTATTTTTTGTTTGTGAAATCGTCAAATAACTTCTCCCGCTCTGGGCGGAGCGGGAGGGTGTGTCAAATTCTTACTGACTAAAACCCACCCGTATTCCTTCTGTTGAATGTGTTGCTAGGGGCCTTGGTAACCCTTTAGTACCTTCCCGCGACCCCGGCAGGCATCGGCCCTAGTGGGGACCACTAGGGTCACATTTGTGTTGTCGACATCTCTTTGAGGCGCGCGTGGAATACAACGCGCCATCGACCCGGGCCTGGTTCTTACCGGACGGTGAGCTACCCATTGCTCACCGTCGGACAACATCCCTGGAGGCTTTTATTAGGCAGCTGGTACAGAAAATAGCACTCCTGGATTAGGAAATGCAATCTCCAGTCTTTTTTCGAGATTGAGTCTCGTAGGAAGACAATCTCGTTCTTGAAATCTCGCTCGTGATTAAGAATGAGTTTTCGCGGCCGAGCATGCGCGGCTTACTAAACTATGCTTTACAAGAAGCCATTATCAAAATAATAATAATAAGTGGAAATGCCGGGAGGGGACGCCCCAGAAATACATATAAAGTGACCTCATTAATGATGTACTTCAAAAAGGTCAGGTGCGTAGTACTCGCAACCGGCGTGCGTGTTTGAACGTAAACGAAGCAAAAGGAGTATGTAAAGAGCGTAGCAGGTGGCGTTCTATAGCTTCTGCCTACCCCCATGGGAAGAAGGCGTGAGTTTATGTATGTATGTGTGTATGTATGTAATAAATGGATTTATAGTGTATGTGCTAATTATGTGTCGTGCAGATGATTTCAAGATTCAATTAATATTGTTTTATTTTCAAAATTTATCACCAATATCGTAAATCCTGGATGCGTCGCGTATAATAATAATATAATATAACATCACACCTTGTTTCCCCGTAGGGTTGTGTTTAAGTCCCATGTAATAGGGGCCTATTGCCATCAACCGGGCACAAATCTAAACTCCGGGCTGCTACTGAGAAATTCCAGATAGAAAAATCCAATAACACATTGCCCGACCCGGGAATTGAACCCAGGACTTCATGCTCAGCAGTAGCGCTTGTGACCACTAGACCAACGAGGCAGCCGTGTAATAATTCGCGGGAAGGTACTTATGGGTCACCGAGGCCCCCGCAACACAGGCAACAGGAAGGAATACGGGTGGTTTTTAGTCAGTAAGAGTCTGACACACCCTCCCGCTCCGCCCACAGCGGGAGAAGTTATTTGATGATTTCCCAAACTAAAAAAAAAAAAAATGTAAACGCTTTTCAAAACTTATTTTACCTCATTGTACACGTGTGGGGGAATCACACCCAAAAAGCATACGAAGCCGTCCGTGTCCGATATAACAACGCCTGAGACTGCCGTGACATTGTAGTGCCTCGGGCATGTTTGCCGAAGCTAGTGAGTGTCGACTGCTTCTACGCAACGATGCGTAAGCGAAGTGCGGCTCTGGTGCGCAGGGTGCACAGCATCCCCTACAGTATGCTGATGATGATAGCGGACAAGCTCGACTGTCCATACATTAGACGCTGCAGTGGCTCGCACGTCCTCGGTCACTAACGTAAGTGTTGATAGTGCGGTAGTTTTTGTTTTGCTTTTGTATTGTATTGTAATGTTTTGTCTGCTGTGTGTATAATGTATTAAATATTGTGTATAAGTCATGTAACTTGAGTGAATAAATGAATAATAATAATCAGTATATAACGTTCCTTCTCCTAGGACACAGGTCTCCTCTCCGTGAGTGGGAGCGCCGCCCAGTGCCAGTTGGTGAATGTTACATGTATTAATATTTTTTGTTCTAGGACATGCCGGTTTTTTATGATGTTTTCCTTCATGCCTGCCCTCACACTTCTACTTTTTCCATCGATCCTCCAGGTAATTATGAGTTTCTTTCCGGCTCTTCTCCATAGGAATGTGGCTGTGATTAATGCAAGACAATGTTTATGTTATTTCTCCAGAATTAGCTTCCTTAAACTGACAGGTTATAATATAAGTTCATATAATTGTTTATTTTATTTGACTGTCTATGCTAATGAATGGTCTTGGGATAAATAACATGGTAGATAACATATTCATTGTACGAAACGTTCTCACCACGCGAATTCGAATCGCACTTGTTCGGTTTTTTTTAATGAGTTTTATTGCAATAAGTGGTCAGCTAGCGACCTCGACAATTGATCATATTATTATTCTTGCCTGAGCAACCAGCAGCAAGTTCATCATGCACCCAAACATGTCATTGTTTGCGGTAGCGCCTGGGGTCGGGTTGCCTCCTTCCCTCAAATATGGCAAGGGGGGATTTTCTTTGTGTTATGCTCGTGAGTGGGTGCTCCATGGTTTTGTTATTGTTGATGGTAATTAACTGGTTATTTATTTTACAAAATGTAGTAGGTACTAATTTTTTAGATATATTTAGACCATTTTTGAGAAATACACCCGCAATTCTGACACACACTTCTGATCTTCAGTGTATAATACGGCGTCTCGCCACAGATCATGGCTCAATTAAAGATTGTTAAGTTATAAATACCCACAAGATGATTAAAATTGTTGTATCACCTTTGACATGAATAATAATAAAAATAACGTTTATTTAAAGAAAACTTAGACATAAATTACAAAATATTTTAACAGGCTAATTTAGGACAGCTTAAGTGGTGTGCTCATCTGTAGCCGATCTAGACAGAGCCTGTATTTCGGCTATCAGCGCCAAACCCCTCGAGTATTACACGTAATATAATACTATCTAGTACATAGTCAAAGTCATTTTAACAATATACTTTACAGGTATTAGAGAAAAAACATAAAAAAATATAAAAGAAATAGAAAAGAGTTGTGTAGTGTTTGCATGTAGGTCCTCTTATTTGTGTGGGAGAGGAATGTACGTGTCTGATGTATAAGAAGCTATGTGTGGTGTTGTCTTGTGTTGGCTGTGTGTTGTGGTGTGAGTGAGTGTGCGTGCGTTTGTGTGTATGTTATGAGAAATGTATGTTATATTGTATTACGTAGGTTTTTTATTAGGATGCTATGTGCAGACGAAGTTCAGTCTCTTCGTAGGTAAGACTTTTCAGGTATTCGGTAAGTTTCTTCTTGCATTGCATTTTTGTTAACGGGTATATATTAAGGATTCTGTTTAACCTATTGTAAATTAATGAACCAATGGAGTGGGCAAAACGTTGACTAAATTTAGTTTTAAACAGCTTAGTTCTTTCGCATACTATATCTTTCTTCGTTTTTGGAGGAGTATAGCTAAAAGGGTTATAGCTAATTTTACTGTGTTGTAGGAATTTTACTGAGTTAAGAATAGTAATTAAGTCTTTTCCCTTAACGTTGGTTATCAACAATTCCTTTATATTCAAGTTAATTACTTCTTGTTATAATTACTTGTTGGTTAGGACATCATTGGACGAGATTAGGTGTAATTAATGCTTGTTATTGCAATTTCTCAGTAGCCCGCAGTCTGGATCTGTGCCTGGTAAATGTCAATACCTACAATCACCTCTTATTACATGGGACTGGCGAGATGTGGGTATAGTATTTTTATCTTACGAAGCGACGCGCGCTTTACTTGTGGTAACCAAGTTTAAAAACACGCTGTGAAGATGGGTAGCGTCAGCACATAATACACACATGCACATACACACACTTACGACTTCACTCGTGTCTCGGACGGCTCCTGCGCTTACAAACACATTCGAGAGTGTTTGTACACTTGGTAACCACAACTAAAGCGTGCGTCGCTTGGTAAAATAAATATAATATACCATAAACCTTTGCTTACTCCTTTAGAGAATACTGTCGTCGTTTCAAGGCTGTTCTTATTACTAAAACCGTTTTCATAGAAACCAATAACTTATAGGATATAAGAGTATAAAAGTTTGTAGGTACCTACCGTATGGAAAATCGACAACTTACTCAGGTAAGTCATACGAAACACCTTGGTAAGACTGGTTGTCAGACTTTCGGGCTTCAAAGATCTACAAAGGAGAACTGGGACCAACAGCTTAACTTGCTTTCTGAGGCACAATGGAGTCTCGATATGTGATGTATGGTTACTCATCCAGGAACCGTCCTCGGAAATTATAGCTTGACCTTCCGTCGACCCATCATCTGCCTAGCCTTTTCCCAACTATGTTGGGGTCGGCTTCCAGTCTTACCGGATACAGCTGAGTACCAGTATTTTACATGGAGCAACTGCCTATCTGACCTCCACAACCCAGTTACTGGGTAACACGATACCCCTTGGTAGGACTGGTTGTCAGACTTTCGAGCTTGTGACGACCCGTAACGACTGTTAAAGACCTACAAATGACAGCCGGGACCAACGGCTTAACGTGCTTACCGAGGCACGGAGGGGTCTTGGTATGTAAAGATGGTCACTCATCCACGGACCAACCGCGGCAAGCGTAGCTTAACCTGATCGAGCGACCCATGCGGCTGTTATTACTTAGCCACAAGCCCCGCACCTTCACCTTCCGTCGACCCAAGCGGCTATAATGATTTATACTTACACGAGTAAGAAATGACCATTCAAAAATCTGGTTTGTCTAAAAAAACTGTAGTACAGAGTATTTTCCTTACCAACTTGTTTTTAGAAAGAAAACTCAAACTCAAAGCATTTATTTCAATTAAACCATTTACAGGCACTTTTGAATTGTCAATGACTCAGTCAGTTAAAAATATGAAGCTAGTTGGTCATTCCAAATCGTAGTAGGTATGGAGGAAAACGGGCATGGACACACACTCTTTTAAAGCATACTGTCATATAAAAATTAGTATAAATAATGTTGAATTTATAACTAAATGTGAGGGCAACAAAAAATTTTATTTTTTATTTAGTTTAAAAACAAATTAACTATATAAAAACAAAATAATTAATAAAAATGTGTGGTTTTATGAAACGACGATGCAAGTGAAACTTTAGTGAAGCTGATGTGCGCCATGGGCGCCGCCATATTGGCCTTGGCTGCTCTGCCAAGTGCCATTTAATTTACCCCTATCCCGCGGCTAGCTGTAATGCGACATGCGATAGATGGACGAAAAAAATTGAGGCAATGTAAAAAAAGTTTCAATTTAAAATAAGCCGAAGCAGCTAAGAGATAACCAGTCCCAACTGATAACGCCTTCACGAACATGACGCATGGATCAGCACCATTCAGCTCAATCATTTTGAAAGGAGCTAAATTATCCAACACACCCGCCACCATCAGCAAGACATCTGAGTGAGCATGACAAACTCTCAGCTGCCAGGGCACATTCAAGTCAATGTAAGACATATTAACCGGTAAATAGTAGGTCTATTATTAATACATAGTACCACACCTGTACTATGCAATCATATAATACAAAGGAGATTGAATTTATACAATGCAAAGATAGATCTTTGTCTGGGTCATGCGTATATACCCTCGGATATGTTGAGAACAGTTGTAGTGCCCGTAGCAAAAAATAAAACTGGACTATTGACTGATAGGAATAACTATAGACCTATTTCACTGGCTACGGTTGTGTCTAAGGTATTGGACAGCGTGTTTAATGCACAATTAAATAAACATGATCTATTGCATGACGACCAGTTTGGGTTTCGACCTGGGTTGTCTACCGACAATGCTATATTGGGCTTTAAGCATGCTGTGGAGTACTACACACGCCGTAGCACTGCGGTTTACACTTCTTTCCTCGACCTGTCGAGTGCTTTTGATCTGGTTTCGTATGTCATTCTTTGGAAAAAACTTAATGATGCGAAGCTACCACCTGAAATCATAAATATTTTTAAGTTTTGGTACGGAAACCAGGTCCACAGTGTAAGGTGGAACGGGGCTTATTCGAGTCCATATGGTCTTGAGTCAGGTGTGAGGCAGGGGGGTCTGAGTTCTCCTACACTCTTCAACCTGTACATGGACCAGTTGATTGGGGATCTGAGTAGCACCAGAGTCGGATGTTATATTGATGGCATATGTGTCAACAATATTAGCTATGCAGATGATATGGTGCTGTTCATTGCCTCAGTCTGTGGCCCGAGGAAACTGGTGAGTGTGTGTGAGAGGTACGCCAGTGCTCATGGCCTGTTATATAATGTAAAAAAAGTGTGTCGTGATGGTGTTTGGGGCTGGTGTGAAGTGTCCAGAAACGGTAGCTCCAGTAATGATTAATGGTGTACCGTTATCGAGAGTGCACTCATTCAAGTACCTTGGGCATGTTTTGACCGCTAGCCTTAGGGACGATGGCGATATTGCGAGAGAGCGGAGTGCGCTGTCGGTCAGAGCGAGTATGATTGCCCGCAGGTTTAAGCGTGCGTCTACGGAGGTTAAAAAAAACATTTTTTAGAGCCTTCTGTTCCTCATTTTACACCTGTAGCCTGTGGGTACATTTTACGCAGAGATCGTACAGTGCCCTTCGCGTGCAATACAATAATGCTTTCAGGGTGTTGATGGGGCTGCCTCGCTTCTGTAGCGCATCAGGGATGTTTGCGGAATTGCGTGTTCATTGCTTTTATGCATTCATGCGTAAAAGATGTGCGTCCTTGGTGCGCAGGGTGCGAGCCAGTTCCAACAGCATTCAGGAAATTATTGCTGACAGGCTGGACTGCTGTATTGTGAGTCGTTGCTGCATTATCTCAGCTAGAATGCTGAAGCAATAATTATTTAGTATTTTGTAGTGTGTGTTTGTATTACTAACATAGTTGTAAGTTTATTTTGTTGTCACTAACACTGTATGAGACACATGGTTAGTCGCAATAAATAATTTATTATTAATTATTATGTCGTTTATTCATTTTTTTTTTACATATAAAATATATTTTTAAATATTTCTTAAAAAGGTATAAAAAAAACATTTAAAAATATAAAAAATAGTGTTCCGCCGGTGTCGGGAGCAGGGTCCAAGCTACCGGTGGTTAGGGCTCCAGATATAGGAACCTCCTCACAATGCGAGCCGTATCGAGGAGTACTGCCTTCTGAATCAGGCCCTTGATCCAGCCACCTAACGAGAGCCTCGAGAGATGTTCGTTGAAGCTTTCGGCCATCAGGCCATTGGCCGTTACGACAATCGGCACAATGATAGCCGAGTTCACATTCCACATGTCAACAACCTCGTGTGCCAAGTCGAGATATTTTATTTGTTTCTCTTTCTCAGCTTTCACGAGGTTTTCATCATGTGGAATGGTAACATCGACTATCATTGCGCGGCGCGCTAATCGATCTATCACCACTATATCAGGTTTATTGGCGACAATAGTCCCGTCAGTAATGATAGACCGATCCCAGTACAATGTGACATGGTCATTTTCGAGAACTGGGTCGGGCACATACTTATAATACGGTACCTCAGAGTTCACAAGTTTATATTTCAAAGCAAGTTGCTGGTGAATAATCCTAGCTACTTGGTTATATCTGTGCAAGTACTCGCCGTTAGCCAAACGAGAACAACCAGAGATAATATGTCTGATAGACTCACCCGGACGGTGGCATGCCCGACACATGTCAACCGTTCCGTCCTACATAATATGTCTCCAGTAGTTATTCGTCAAAATAACTTCGTCCATAATTGCACAGACAAAACCTTCAGTTTCCCCGAAAAGGTCCCCAAAACGTAGCCAGGATATGGACGCTAAGAAATCTACATCGGGCTCATGAAGTGCCCGATAGAAGCGCCCGTGTAGCTCCTTGCTTTGCCATATCTCCTTGCGGTCATCCGTGGTAAGTACTACAGGTTTGAGCCAGTTCTCTTTAGCCATGGAAAGTGGGGTGAGCCCCCTGTCCACTGCAACCACATCACGGTGCATACCCATTTCGGTTTTCAAAAAATATTCCGTGAGACTGCATATCTCGCGGTTGTGGAGGGTCTTTGCATTTAAAAAGCCTCGACCTCCGCACTTCCGCGGGATGTACAGTCTCATCACCGATGATCGTGGGTGATGCATCCGGTTTGCGGTCAACAGTGTACGGACCCTCCTATCCAGGGCGTCGAGTTCGGTCTGAGTCCATTTGAGTATGCCGAAAGAGTACATTAAAGCCGGCATGACCCAACCGTTGAAGGCGCGCACCTTGTTTCCGCCTGAAAGAAGACTAATTACTACCTTCTTCAGGCGACCAAAAAATATTAAATGAAATAAAATAAAACTGCTTCTAAAATTACTGATGTTTAAAATATGAACCGAATTTCTTGACGTGTTGACTTTGGTGTTGCCAGCTTATTAATTCAGCAGCTCCAATAGTGTTTTCAAATGTTAACCAATTGGTTGTGGTTGTGGAGCAGGACCAGCATTGAGCCAAGCATTTTTATCACCGATGTAATCCCCCAACTTATAATATGCCTGCCTGCATAGTGTGCGTTTTATACAAGATTTAAATTTCGTCTCATTCAGTTGTAGTATGTAGGGAGGAATTTTATTGTAACATTTTAAACAGCCGTCCTGTCAAAGATATATATTTGTCAGGTTATAAAGAATAATATATAACAGAGCTATATTCACTAAAAAATACAAATGAATGGAAACAGAATTTAACAAGTTTTCTTTAAATATAAAATTACATTAAAAATCGGTATCTTCAGGTCCAGATGTCTCTACTGACTCTGTGTTTGGGTCAGCAGGAAATAAAAGTTTAACCGTTTCTGGTAGAAATGCGTTACGTGAAGGTTTTCTTAGTTGTCTCAAGCAACTAATGAAGGGATCTGAACTTAACAAAAGCCTTTAATATACATCTAAGTTACATTCTTCCCTAGAAAACTTTCTGGCAAAGTTTAGCCGGTACGATCGGAAATGCTTGTTCCGGGCTTCTGCAGCTTCTTCCGATAGCTGTCCAATTGGAAGCAGCGAACTTTTTATGATTTGGCTTCCATGTACCAATATCTTGTGCATAGTAGGCGTCATTGGGTGCCGACCATACTGTTCTACGTACAATTTTGCTGTGTCGTACGCATATTTAACATATTTTTCAGCATCAATTTTATGACCACTAGAAATAGTTTCTAAAATAACCTTGAATCTGTAAATCAGTTCAAAGTTCATACCTGTGATGTCTGAAGCCAATTCGGGGTTTTCAAAAAACCTCTGGCTTGTGTTGCCATCATTGGTGTTGCCAAAGTTGGCCTTTGGCATGTCAATAAGCAAACCGGTTTCATTTCGAAACCTCACCTGAATTTCCAACTTCTTTTGGGCTTCTAATGCCTTGTCTTCTTCAGTTTTTCTTTCCCTGTATTTTTTTACTGGCAGTTTATACGAAAGGTGTATAATGCTTTCGAAAATGCGGATTCGGGCGTGTAATACTGACAAGCCGAATTCCAAAGCTTGAGGGTTTACACTATTTTTCTTCGATAGATCATTAAGGGTTTTCGAAGTAGCTCCACAGATGTAGCACTGGGATGTTGACTTTGTGTCTGTGGCTGCGTTGCACACCTTTCCGTCAATCATACTCATTTTGAGTTGGTGCTCGAACGAAAACTCCTCTTCATTCAACGTTACAACTGTTTTGTTTAGTTGCCTAATGGACTCCTGCACATATTTTATCTCTTCTTTAGTTATGTCCGTTGTTTCTTTTACAAATCGGAATCGAATCGGACGGCAAAACCTTGACGACGAAGGAGTTGGATTCTGCCAAACAATTTTACTGCCTTATTTTCGACAAACAATGCGCAAAGGCACAAAGGAACTCATAAAAATGTTGGCATCGGAATCAGTCTCATTATCGTAACTTTGTTTAAATTTGGATTGCTGAGAATCGTCACAACCCCATTTGCAGATTATCATTAACGACTTCCTTTCTTGCTCGTTAAGCCGGATTAGCACATCTTCTAGGTATTTTGATAATTGTGTTACGGTTAGATCCATTAGGCACTGTAGATAACTTTCCGTGCAAGTAGCCATAATTCTTAGGGATTCTTTCGGCGGATAGCACTCTTGTTTTGCATTCAAAACAAGATCATAGCAAGGGAAATGTTGTGGATTTGTTGCCCTTACTATCTCATACTGTCATCTCGTAAGATCAGCTTCTTCAACTTTCAACGAACATCTTAAGTGCTTGCAGAGGCGTCAATTGAGGTACCTCATCGTTGTCGGTAACTCTACTGTAGGCTTTTCTATATTTACTAGCCCGTGTTGGTGAGTTCGTAATATCTTTGAGCACTTTCGAGGCGGTCCTATGTCCCGTTGTCTGCAACACAGATGTAGCAGCGTGAACAATAACTTCATCACCTACGGAGGCCCTTATTTCTTCCGTTTTTCTTCTTTTACTACGCTTACTTAGTTCTTCAAAAGACTTGGGTGGTCGACCTTGCGAGGAGGCTAATCATCCTCCTCGCAAGGTCGACATTCGAGATTCCCATTAGATCCAATGGAAATCTCGAATGTTCCCTCAAACCATGATTAGTTTATTTTCAGGAAAACATCTTGGTGTTTATTTGCCTTTACCCATCGTTGCTTGATTTGTGATTTTACATAAGAAAATCTTTTTTTTAAGCCTTCTTTAGCCTCTTTGTTGTGCCCATATAAGGAGAAAATTCTCATAATAGTCAAGTTTTTCATTTAAAGTTGGTAAATTTTGACTCTCTAGTTCGTCAAATATGTATTGACGAGTCACTAATTTAGTACCCGAGGTAGTAGGTAGACCTGAAACAAATAAAAAACAATTTTAATAAAAAAATATCGCACACTCAATATTTCCTATATTTGACTAAGAGCCTTTCAAAAGAGCTTAGCTCAAAAAAACGCGATTTTGCGCGGCTATTTCTTATGGAATTAGTTAGTTACAAATATGAACTATATAGTATAATGAAAATTATTACAGGGACGGACTCATAAGTACATTAAAAAGGCACTCGAATTTATATATATCTAAAAAAATAAATTTTGGACAGAGTGATGTCTGTCGTGTTAAAAATGAATGACAGAGAATGTTAATTAATTTTTTCTGTAACGAAAACAAATTGTTCTTACCTCTATTATCGCAATCCATCACAGTTAAAACAGAATTATTAGCTTGAAATGAATAACGCACTTTGGAAAGTTATAAGTTTAGGAGAGCGCCGAGACCCGACATGTACACACTTGCTCACTATCGAATTCCGACTGATCAAAGTCGACTCCCGCGCTTCAAAGGCGGGGGTCAACAGTTCTATTGTATAGATACCTTACCATTATATTGATTTAAAAAAAAATACTTTTGGCCGTCTAAATCATTAAAATCTATGTATGTGCAGCGGCCGCTGAGCGTCAGATCCCCTCGGTTGTTGGTGACTCTCAGTTACCAAAACAAAAACTCTTCACTGTAGCTGCCAACCCTTATTTTTGTTATCCAATTTAATTATTTTTAAAACTTTCTAAATCAGATTAGTTTGTCGCCGCGTTAAATACATGCTAAATCGAATGTACTTAGTTTTTTTTTTCATTTAATACAAAATTTTTGGTAATGAACCAATTTTAAACCTGCAGTAGGGCGTTATATACGTCGGCGGAAGAAAAGTGCTTTATTCTGCACAGACACACATTACAAAAACATAATAGGTAGACAAAATACACACTCTAATACAAAGTAGCCGAAAATATACTTGCTACTAAATAGTAGGAAGTATATAAAATATACTTCCTACTAAAAATAGTAGGAAGTATATTTACTATAAAAGTATCGTTTTACCGAGAATGGTAAACCCACAAGCACGAAGTCGCGAAAAAGTAATCAGCTATAACTGGAAGCCAAAACAAATCTAGTAAAGAGTAAATTCAAGTTTAGTTAAGTTCCGATAGTTTATCCATACCTCTACAATAAATTGAGTAGGTATAGTTATAAAGATCAAATCTTGAGTGTTTAGTGTCATTATAATTGTACCGTATAGTAGAAACAGAAAGCGTCATGCTAAGCCTGCTGACATCTACGGCATCAGTCACGACCTTCAGTTCCGATAGTTTATCCATATCTTTATAGTAAATTGAGTAGGTGTAGTTATAAAGATCAAGTCTTGAGTATTTAATGTAATTTATAATAATTGCACCTACCTAAGTCAGTTAGTTGCCTGGAAGAGATCGCTGAAAGCGATAAGGCTGCCCATTGTATTTATTTGTTGTATTATTTATGCACACATAGTAAAATACATACAGATACGACATAATTATAGTTTTAGTACAAGGGTTATTATTTGTTTTGGGTGGGAAATTATCAAAAAACTTCTCCCGCTCTGGGCAGAGCGGGGGCTGTGTCAGACTCTTACTGACTAAAACCCACCCGTATTCCTTCCGTTGTATGTGTTTCCAGGGGCCTCGGTAACCCTTTCGGACTTTCTTGCGACCCCGGCAAGCATCGGCTCTAGTGGACCCCTACACTTATGCTGACATCTTTTTGAAGCGTGCGTGGAATACAACGTGCCATCGACCCGGGCCCGGTCCTTATAGAATGGCGAGCTATTGCTCACCATCCGCAAGCCCACGGTACGGTACGGTGGCCGGAAATCCGCCTGGGATTCCCAACACCCAGGGCGCTCCTGCGGCGGCTAGGGACGTGAGGGCGTGAAATTTGCCTCTCCCCCACCCATCTCGTCTCCTTCTTCGCGAGCATTACTGCTTTGCAGAAGGAGGTGACGGCTGCCCATGCCCTCTCACTCCGTACCATGGCCTGGACCAGGGTCGGACGCGAGAAATCTCCGCCGCCAGTTGCCTCCAAGAGGACACGGCGGTGCTCTGTCGAAGCCGGACAGACCTCCGCGGTATAGTCCACCGTGTAGTACAAGGGTACTGGTTATTTCTTAAGAAAATTCTTCCAGCAGACCTTGTATGTTTTGTAGTGTTCAATTTATTGTTTAGAGTATTTACTGGTGTACAATAAAGTCATCATCATCTTCTTGCCCACGTTACTTGTGGTCGTCACAACACGTTTTCTTCTTCCAGTCTCCCCTGTCAACCGTCACGCTATCATTCACTTCTTTCTCTTTCATATCATCCCTCACAAAATTCATCCAACTTTTCTTTGGCCTACCTCTCCCTCTCCACACATCAACATTTACGAGTATATTCATCACTCTTTTAGTCACATGCTTTTCCTCCCTCATCGCAGGCCCGTACCAAGCGAAAAGAAAAGTTGAAATGAGATCCCTTTCAACTTTTCTGTCACTGGTGCCACTATCAAAGTTATTCAGGATGGATTTGGGCAGTAAGGGCAGGTACCTTAACCGTTGTTGCTACAAGAAAATGGTCTTAGGAAAGTGTCCTTAACTTTATAAGATATTATGATCTACATTCACAGATTTTGAAAAAAATGTGGTCATCAAGAAAATGGGCAGTTTTTGTAAAAAACTTTTTGATGCTAATCGTTTCGTATAACAATCAAAAAACTCTATTGGACCAACTGAGGTTTGAGTACTAGAAAAGTCAGAAATTGCAAAAACTATTCCCATACCTACATTTTGTAGAAAGTTGTTGAAAAAATGCACACATTTTTTCAAAATCTGTGAATGCATATCTAAATGTATCAAAAAGTTAAGGACGGTCTCCTAAGACCGTTTTCCTGTAGCTACAACGGTTAATCTAGCTGCCCTTACTGCCCCGTTTCAAAAATCCAGCCTGTATAGGGGGAAGTCCCGTAGCGCCGGACGGCACCTACCGCCGGACACTCGTACTATTCAAGCAAGTATAAACCGGTTCGATTCAAAGTACAAGTGAAAGGGGCGCGGGGGGCACACAGCAACAGGATCACGCGCCGTGGCTCGCCAGTGACGCGCAAGGCCACGGCGGGAGCGGGCGTTTGCTGCTTTTGGCGGGAAATCACGGCGTCACATAAAAATCGATGTAAGTAATTCTGGCACATTTGTGCATTTACATTTTAACACTTTTAGTGCCACGATAAGTCGTTTGTGTGCCCACAACTCGCCTCCCGCGTCGTATATATATATAAATAGCTGTAGGTAGCATATGACCATGCCCAGCACCCACCTAGCAAATCAAAACGTGGTACTAGGGTAAGGGCGAGTTGTGGGTACACAAACAAATTATCATTCTACCCGGCAGCCGGGTGCTTGGCACTAAAAGTGTTAATGGTATTCAAAAATAAAAGTAGTACTTAATTGTTACCCGTAAACTGATAGAATATTATTAGATTTTTTAACTAATTATAGTAGGTACCACCTAATGTACGAAATCATCTGTCCCTTAGTACCGGACACTAAGTTATCCCTTAGCACCGGACAGTAAACATATTGATATTTCTCGTGAGAATTAACGTTATTTATTCTAATTGTTAAATTTTGTTTTAGAACATAGAAGAATGAATAGCATTGAAATGGAAGAGAAGAAAAAGAAAGGATCGTGGGCTTACAAACGGTGGAAAGCTTACAAACTGCTATCGATATTTTTTTTCCAAAGAACTGAGTGTAAGACAAGCTGCAATACGATACAATATTCCTAAAAGCACTGTATATGACAAAATAAAGGCGCTAAATCGAGGAGAAGAAGAAACGCCGTACAAAAAAGTGGCGGAAGAAAAAGAAAATGAAAAGAACATGAGAGACAAAAAGAAGAAATTAGGATCTAAGTTTAAAGCAGCAATTGTAGGCAAAGGAAAGCAAACCAAAGGAATTAAACCCAAAGGAAAAGAAGCGAAAGACGTGGAGCCCAAAGAAAAATATGGAAATAAAGTGGAACCATTAACTGAAACATCTAACACAAACACAACAATTTGCGTGGTTTGCTTAGAAGACACTGAGGAAGACTGGATCCAGAGCTCATCCTGTCTTGGGTGGGCACATGAAGCATGTGCAGACGTCTCAGAGGCTGGAGATGGCTACATATGTGATCGATGCAAGCTATTCTGAGATTTCCAGTGCTTTTGGTATGGCACAAATATCCGTCCGGTACTAGGTGCCACTTTTATAAATTACATTTTTTGTTACCGAAGTCTGATTAATGGTGTTAATTATTTTTAAGCAGAGGTTGTGTTTTTTTTAGTTTAATTTGATTTCTAACTTAGTTATCTATTGTAAGTCATAAATAAATAAACATTCCTTAAAATATTTTTTATTTTATTTCTAAAAAACCTTAAGTGTCCGCCACTAGGAGACTTCCCCCTACTCATTTCTTACTTTATCCAATCTTAATCTTATGTACTGGTATACAATAAAGTATATATAAATAAATAAGAATATGCTAATTTTCATGACAGACCAAGTCCTAGTCAAGCTGAAGCAATTCATCCATACTTACCTTCATCCATACTTATCAGGCATAAAATAAGGGCTTGCGGACGGTGAGCAATGGGTAGCTCGCCGTCCGATAAGGACCAGGCCGGGGTCGATGGTGCGTTGTATTCCACGCACGCCTCAAAGAGATGTCAGCACAAGTGTAGGGGTCCACTAAGGCCAATGCCTGCCGGGGTCGCGTGGAAGAAAGGGTTACCGAGGGCCCCGGCAACATAGGCAATTGAAGGAATACGGGTCGGGTTTTAGTCAGCAAGAGTCTGACACACCCTCCCGCTCCGCCCAGACCGGGAGAACTTATTTGATAATTTTCCACCCGAAAAAAAAGGCATAAAATAAACGACCTAACAACCTAACCTAAAATATTTGTGCATGTGACTGTGTACATATTTCTATAATAATTTTTTTATCCATTTGCGTCAAAATGACGCAAATAGTTATAAAAACTTTTTGTAAAAATTAAAATTGTAATTATCTTCATAAGAGAATTAATTAATTTAAAGTGTAACTGGATGTATTGTCTGGTATGAGAATTCCACTGAAAGCAGACTAAGCGACTAGATTGTTACTTAAAAACTCCTGCAGCCCGGGGTCGCGGGAAGGTACCAAAGGGTTACCGAGGCCCCTGGCAATACAGGCAACGGAAGGAATACGGGTGAGTTTTAGTTAGTAAGAGTCTGAGACACCCTCCCGCTCCGCCCAGAGCGGGAGAAGTTATTTGATAATTACCCACCCAAATAAAAAAAAGTCGCGTCGCGTTGTCGCATCGCGCCTGTCTACGGGAGCCTTAAATTTCTACATTTACTATCTGTAATTTATATGGTGTAAATGTTATAGAACATTCTACTACATAACATAATGCCTGTAATCCCCGAAGTGTTACAAAGAGGTTTAGGTACCTATTATATACACCCACATTTTGGCATGTTATGTTAAACACGCTGACAACACCTAAACCGCGGTCACTGTCTGATTGCATAGAAAAGAAAGAGAAGTGCGATGACATAACGCTTGTAATTTATTGCAATATATGAAGCAATTATCTATTTACTCAAAATTGAGTTGAGTAATCGAAAATAAAAAACAACCAAGTTCTGCATTCAAATAAGACGTACTTGTTATTAATTAAATACGTAACGTATGTTGATATTTAATACAGATATTTTGGATTAGAGCTCAAGGTAAGAGGTTAGTTTAACGTTAGTTTGTATCGAGATTTTTTTCAAAACGTGTTTTGGTAACAACCAATTTCTGGGAAATATGTTCAAAATTAACATATATTTTTTCCGCTACCACAAACTAAACAGATTTGGCAATTTTTTTTTTCTTAAGACAAGCCTATTTTGGTCAATTGGGTCTTGTCAGCGCCTTAAGTCCAATGTAATGGGGGCGAGCAAATCCAGACTACGGGCTGCTACTGAAAAATTTCTGATGGGCAAGTCCAGTAAGTAACGCTTTGCCAGAACTAGAAATCGAACTCAGGACCTCATATAAGTAAATATTCTATTCCAGTATTAATAGCATAAACAGCATAAAATGTTTCCACTGCTGGGACACAGGTCTTCTCTCTATGAGAGTGGGACAGAATCCCTGCGGGCCCAGTGCGGGTTGGTGGAAGTTATGAAATAGCTCTGAAATTAAATCAATTAACATTTTCTATTTGTGTCATATTAACATTAAAATGCTTATCTATATACAATTGATACACAAATAAAGGCTCGTGCAAACTGGCGTGACGCGACATCGGTAGAACAATTTCCACGAGTCATAGAAAATGTTATAACGGTGTCGTGTCGCGCCAATCTGCACGACCCTAAACTTCATAAAAACACACTAGCTACTAAATTAGATGAATTACTTACTACATATAAAAATAAAAACAAAAGTATAAAATAAAGGATAGAATAAAATTAATAATCTTAGGCGTCGAAGTACTCTTCCACATCGCTGTCATCCAGAAACGTGCCCAGAAGACATGCAGCATTGCCACTTTGTGTCAAAGCGCAAAGGAAACGTTAAATAATAATCTAGGAGCTGAGGTTTGAATCATAAATTGATTTTGGCATAATTATAAAAACCCACAATGGCCGAGAGGAGGTCTGAGACCCAGCAGTGAGAACATTATAGGCTGATTATGCTTGCTATGTAAACACCTGCTTACATGGCGACTAACTAACGTGTAGTGCTCAATAACATTATATTATATAGTTGTATCTATCCAAGAAAAACGACAAGAAATCATTAAGGAGATATTATTGTTTTAGCTCCTGTAATACAGTGTACGAGTACACTAGCGCAGGAGCTAGGGAAATCATTAAGGAGATATTATTGTTTTAGCTCCTGTAATACAGTGTACGAGTACACTAGCGCAGGAGCTAGGGAATTCATATAAATGTTTCCTTAATTTATGTCAATAAAGATTATTATTATTAAAATCGTCTTGTATCAGCAACTACGCTAAGAATACCAGGATAATAGGTGTTTGTAGGAGGTATAAGGAAACACTTAAAAAAAACAGTGATGCATATTTCTATGTACCTAGAAGCGCACCCTAGAATAATCTTAAAGGCTTGGTTCCATGTTTTCAAATATTTTTTTACTTACTCAGCACAAGTATTTGAAATATCTTAATTCAGCCCTATAAAAAACTATTATATATAATTTTTGTACACCACAGAAATACATAACAAAAACTAAATCAAACACTACAAAATGGGCGGCCTTATCGGTTATTGTACGTTTCGTAATGATACATTTATTTTTATATGTATTATCTGGTGAACAATAAAGTGATAAATAAATAAAAATATATCGCACCTCCGCTCAAATGTCGTAAGTCAAAAAATAAAACTTTCGAGAAAAAGGTGTTTGAAATTTATTCGTACTTTTTTTTCACATTTCGGGTCTTAAATCGAAAACTAACAAAGTTAGCTCAATAATTTCTGTAGTAAGTTACAATGGTTTTTGAAGTTCTACAAAATGGTGTGTAAGGCATACAGAAAATAAGAAAGAAAATTAAATTATTTGAGTTGTGACACTATAAGGATAAAAAAACGAATAATTTACGAAGTGTTTTTTAATTAAAATGAATTAACAGTAATCAACAGTACAAAAATTAAACAGAAATGTAGTTAAATATTAAATCTTAGAGAAGAACATCTTTTAAATCTTTTATAATTAAATTTAACTTCAAAAGAACTCACAAATTGTTAAAAAGGTCAGCATAAAAACTTGGAATGTGATTGTTTTGTAGCAAAGTCATTAAATCAGTCTTTTTATTCTCCTTGATTTTAATTTTAGTAGTATATGCTTGCTTTGTATTAAAGAATGATTATTTTTTTATTTCGAGAGAGTAAATCACCTTCTGACCATTCAGTGTCCGTGTAAGACGTTTTGCACTTTAAAATATTTGGTCTATCTTTGGCAATACTCATCATTTTTACATCAGATATCTTTATCTTATTTAGTGTCGTAATACCCATATCACTAAATAAACTTTTCAAAGAAAAAAAATCTTTATGTGACAGCTCATTTACTCTCAATGACTCCCCAGTTTTTTTAGCCTGTTTAATTATCTGTACATATTGGCTGGGAACGTAAATAGGACCTGACTTCAACGAACGTTTTATTTGTTTTTCAATAACCGAATATACTGAGTCACCCTCATTCTGAGTGTATTCCGCTATTAAAAATTTATAAGTAATCGAATTTAGTTTTTCGTATTTCAATACCGCAAACATGTACATCCCGACTATATACTTATTTTTATTTTGCCCGCAACAGTTGTCCGAATAGAAAACTAAATCAATGGGCTCGTTACCTGTGTGACTTTGCAATTCTTTTTCAATAAATTTAAGCAAGCAGCTACCGATTTCATCTGCACCTCGATTACCTTCACCCTCATGCCAAAAATAGCACTCAGTAATACTGTGATTTACAATAGGTTCACCATTAGTACTGTTACTTGTTGTCGGTTGATTTCTTTTTCATCCTGTGTTTTCTGCTGTCAATTTACTTACCATGAAATTCATGTTATTCAGGTTACTCTTGTAGTAAAAAACAGAAACATCGCCACGGGGTACCTGCAAAACAGCCTGTAAGTCGTATACAGCCACAATGAGGTTTTTGTTTATCATAAGAGCTTCCTTGTCTTTGTACTTTTCTTCACTAGATACATTCTTTTCTACTAAGTGTTCATCATATTTTTTCTTAAGTAGTACTTTATCTTCCAGATTTGAATTTTCATAGGCTACACATAATTTACACCTGTCTTTCTTTGGTGCGAAAAAACCTATATTAAATTCACCATTAAAAATACGACTGTACGTCACATAATTCCCATAGTTTCAACCATCTTGTTTGCACTGATCCACGTAGTCCCTATGTAAGTCAGAAATAGTTTTCCCTCCATCAAGATATTCTCGGGTAGTTTGTGGCCTCAAATAATGGCTTTCAATCTTTAGTATTCCTTTTATATGATCCCTGATTTCATTTTTGATAGATTTGCCCACAGTCTGAGTGTAATGTTTATTATGTTTTCCTCTCTGATCTTTTTAAAAAAAACCGCCAGTTGATTTATCTGTTACGGTTTTTATGGTTCTGTCATTAATATCCAGCGTATTTTGTAACATAGTTTTGCAGATCCTTTTCAATGAACCTTCAACTTCGAAATAGAAAGCATAATTGTTTTTTCGAGGTTTGTTTGATTTGACATACCGGTACTTAACATCTACAGGTCTTTAATGTTTATGTATAAATTGCCTCTGTTTCTCTAAATTTTGCAAAGCCCAGTAAGAATCAAACAATTGGAGCCTAATCTCATTGGTAAGAAAAGAACTGCATTTCAGTCTACAACGTTCGCCACAACCTTCTTTAATAACTTTTTTGGAATAGTTCGTCCAGATTTTGTTTTATGAGGCAATCCTGAGTTTCGTAGAAGTTTAGTCACATTTTGCTTCCATTGTCCTTCAGCACGCCGTTTCTTACGTGAACTCGGTATATTTATTTCCGTCATCTCGTTTTCCCCTTGGGGGTGATGTCTGTCTAAATTAGATTCTTGTGAAGTTGATGGGCGGTCTTCGCAAATGTCTTCACTTATTTTTGCATTAGGTGACAATGATAACGAGCTGGATGAGGATGAATTTGAACTAGACGCAGATGAACTTGATCTGGATGACGAAGAACTCGAAGTATTCGATGATGATGATGATGATCGACGATGAAGAACGACGTTATGTTTCTTACTCTTTTTACGAAGAGTGTCGTAATTTGGATCTTTAACTGAATCATCTGTTTCTTCACCCCCAGTGTGATCTTGCATAAGTTCTACGTTTTCATAATTATATTCAACAGGAAAATTAGAAATATTTTTGGAAGTTTCATTTAAATTAACATTTTCTTTATTTAAGCTGTCATCCATTGCTTCTAAATTATTTTTATGAGTTGGTTCTGGTAGAAAAAGTAATTCATCTGTTTCTTGATTAAGCTGGCCGTTCGGCTCCAGGCACAGAGACAATATTTTGCTTGATCTGGAAATTGTATTACAACCACCTATGGAGAAAAAATCATTAATTAATTACAAAAAAATGTCTTCATTCATACTAGGTACATAAATAATATTAAAATCTGTCTTTACTTTGCCTACAACCGTGACATGTTTCGATACAAATCAGTTTTAATTAAGAAAATAAATAGTTTTCTGACTACCTTAACTAAACAATCTACAAGTAGTCAAGTACACTATCATAACTAAACAATGAACAGTATTATTACCAATAAAACAGACTGTTGACTAACCACAATAACATAATACTGTCAAGTGTTGAAAAATTGCACTTTAACAAAATAAAAATGTTGTTTGCAATATAACCTCAATCACGTGTGTTGTCATAACACGACACAGATCAGTTTTATTGCGAAAAAAATAAGATTTTTGACTTGCGTTAATCAGTTATACTGTAATAACTCGACACAGATCAGTTGTATTGCAAAAAAGATAAGATTTTTGACTTGCATTAATCAAATATACTGTAATAACTCGACACAGATCAGTTTTATTGCGAAAAAGCTAAGATTTTTGACTTGCCTTAATCAGATATATTATAATAACTCTACACAGATCAGTTTTATTGCGAAAAAGCTAAGATTTTTGACTTGCGTTAATCAGATATATTGTAATAACTCTACACAGATCAGTTTTATTGCGAAAATAAATAAGGTTTTTGACTTACCTTTATCACATATACTGGAATAACTCGACAAACAACACTTTACACGAAATGTATTAATACGACCACCTCGCGCAAGTCGAGACGTGACACTGTTTATGTTTGGCAAGACAACTTTCATTTAGCATTATAGGCTCTTATTCATAAACGTCCATCAAACATATTTTAGTTAAAATGCTGCTAACGTTCGTTTGTCCGTATCTGTCACTTTGAAATTTGTGTTTGTTAGAAAGTGACAAAACCTATTTTAACTAAGATAGGCATGCTAAGTTTTATGAATAAGGGGAATAATGACACTAGTGCCATCTAGAGATAAATATTTAAACCATAAGTGTGACACTATCTGAGATAAGCTTTTGAATTTTTCTGTAACGAATGGTACAATAATAAAATAAATTATTTAAAAAACAAAAAACCCGACTGCAAAAACACAACTGAAAAGGGAAAAACAAGCATTATAATCTATATAATTTTGGTATCGCAGGCGAGGACAATCAAAAGTTACACCATATTTCAGGTTATTTGACTATAATGCTTGTTTTTCCCTTTTCAGTTGTGTTTTTGCAGTCGGGTTTTTTGTTTTTTAAATAATTTATTTTATTTCAAGCTTTTTAGTTTTATTTACATATATATTTGAAAAGTACTCATTACTAGCTTTTATTTGATACCAATATTGTTGCAATTAATTTAAAAAAACCCTTTCCCTCCTTTTTTTGTATTTGTAGATGCAATTTATAAATATTATATAGCCTATGTCACTCCCACAATTAAGAGGAATAGGACACCTCATAATGTAAAAATCCATCAAGCCGTTTAGGCTACAGAGCGTGCCAAAGAAATAGACATACATACATACATACATACATACGTACATACATACATACATACATACATACTCTCGAAAAACATTACCCTCCTGAGGCAGTCGGGTAAAAAAGGTTTAACGTTTTTTTGAGTTGTGACAGTATTTGAGCGGAGGTGCGATATGTCTACTCGTATTTTTTCTGCAAATAAATTATTCTTATTATCCTTTATTTAGTAGGCGAACATTTCATTTTCTAAAACCTCCTATATACATTAGTCCCTGAAAAAAATAAAAATAAAAATATTAGAAGAGAAAGTAGTTACATTTCAAGTCGTGAAACTATTATACGAGTATGTTGAAGGATAACAAGCCAAGCAAGTCAGTTATTTCCATTGGAAACGGACGCTACTTCAAAGCAGCAAGCCATTTCCATTAAACATTGCACATTGGAATCAGCCGCGACTAACGAGTTGTAGGGCGAAGGTTCGAACCCAGCCGGGCACTTTAAATTACTTCATCACCACTACTCTCCAAATGGTGAATGAAAACATTGTGAGGAAACTGCTAGAACTAAAAGTTCGAAGACATGGGACATGCACCAACCCGCACTGGGCCCGCGTGGTGGATTGAGGCCCACCCCGACTCACACAGGCTATTTCGTATAGAATGCTTTTTTGAGTTTTTCACTTTGTAAAGGAGTCATAAATAGCAACTGCGAGTTTAAGATTATGTCAAGAGAATGAAAAGCAGCTGGAGCGCCTAATACTACTAATGTTTGCTAATAACAATAAAAACCGATGAGACTTCAGTTTGCTAAGTAATCTGTTTGTTTTTGCTATATTTACCTCCCTGCTAGTGGAATCAAATCTAAGAAATCATATAATTTATTTACAGAAATCACAATTATAACGTCCACACAGATTTACAAAAAATAAAATGATTGTAAGCAAAATTACATATAGTAAAATACTAATATAATAATTTTATTATAAACATGGCAACGTTTATAATATTTACACCTCTTTCAATATTATTTGTGGCATTCGAATGAATCTCTGGCAGGTTTTGCCCTCGTATGTCCTCCGATACTGTAATAATGTTAAAAATACGTGCGGCTATAGGACCCAGTAACTGTTAATATTCGAATCCGAAGTGTAAGGAAACTAGACGTATTTCAGTAGGTAGTAAATATCCAATTGCACCCATGACGCCAAATCAAATCGACTCAAATGATTTATTTGCAGAAAACATGTTAAAAAGGTATAAAAGGTAGGTATTATAACCTAATGAGGTGTACAAATTAATATATTGGGTACTAATCGCAACATAAAATATACAGAATAAATTTTAAATTGTACTACATTCAAAAATAGAAATGCCAAAAAATTTAAAATAACAATCATTATATTTGTGGTGCCACTTCACATAAAATCAGTCATCTTTCATTTAAATATTCATTAATGGAATATTAACATTTTGCGACTAGGAATTCGTGCAAACATATTAAATTGGTCCATTTTATGTAGGTTTTTTATTTATTTTTGGTTGGGAAATTATCAAATAACTTCTCCCGCTCTGAGCGGAGCGGGAGGGTGTGTCAGACTACTACTGACTAAAACTCACCCATCCTTCCATTGCCTGTGGTGCCAAGGGCCTCGGTAACCCTTTCGAACTTTCCCGCGACCCCGGCAGGATTTTGTGTAGGTCTGAGATACTTTTTTGCAACTTATTGTTTATAAATATTTTAGGTGCTATGCCCAAAATGTTTTTATTAAATATTGCTTTTTTGTGACGTCTTACGCATATTTTATTTTTGTGTCGTGTGCTTCTTGGATGTGTATAAAGATGTATATTAGCTTAAAAAGATCGCCACTTCATATATAACTTCACTTCATATACACGGGAATGTCAATAACTCGAACTGTTGAATATGTGGCTTTAAGCTTTCTGTGCGTTATATGCCACATATTGCCCTTATGCATTTTTTCTGGGCTTTGAGCGCCATTTCTCTGTCTGGCGAGTTCCCCCAAAATATAAGTCCGTAGCCTAAAGTAGAGGCAACATACCCGTGATACGCCATTAATAATGTTGCACGATTTGACACTTTTCTTAGGTTATGGAGAGCATAAGAATACTGTCTAAGTTTTTTGCATGTATTTTCAACGTGTGTTTTCCAGCTCATGTTTTTATTTATCCAAACCTAAGAACTTTGTGTGTTCTACTTCACTGATGGTTTTGTAACCGTAATGAATATCCGGTTTTTTATTGTTGGTTTGTTGTTCAAATGAAATGTAATTTGTTCTTCAAGATTTATATTTTTTTTTCAGTTAGCCAAGTTATTATATTATTTAAGTTGTCGTCTATTTCTTTTTCTAATGTCACATCATCTTTACTTTTGGTTAGTATTGTGCTGTCGTTAGCGAATAAAACCACTGGATCATTAAAGTTTTAGGCATGTCATTAATATATATAATGAATAGTATTGGAGCAAGAACACTGCCCTGCGACACACTAAATATGCATTTTCTATGTCTAGGGACATGTCTTTTCAGAAGCTAGGTGCACGGTTTGAATTTGTCGTTTCCTACGGAGAAGAGCCGGCAAGAAACTCGAATCCACGGTTACTCTTTTAAAAATAATTGGGTTTTAGAATATTTTCAAATTACAGTGTTAATGGGATGGTATGGGAAGACAGTGGCCTGTCAAGAAGTACCAGGTACATAACAAAACATAAATAGTCTACAAATCTACAGTCTGTAAAGCCTACAACGTTCTCACATCACAAAATATAAAATAATCTATGTAAGGTATTAATAAAATAATAAAAATAAAAACCTATTTAATTAAACCAAAAATGACATGTTTGCCATTACAACTGTAACAAGATTAAGTTAATATCCAGTCCAGAAAAGCCACTAATAAATAGTTTGAAATCAAAATTGTAGGTATATAATGTCAAATTATGAAAATATAATATGTCAAGGAAGTATGTAAAAACAATATAATTAAAAATAAACATCGTAATTTGGGAGCAGTTAATAGACATTTAAATAGTTATGCCGTTAAAGAGGTACCAGGGAAGCCACATGTGCAGAAGGAATGATTGCCAAACTTCCTTGTCTTCAACGTAGTCTTTAATCCTAAAATGTGCTTTTTTGATAAGGACTCGTTTGATGTGGGTTTTGAACTTACCATCGCCAAGTTCTGTAACAGACTTTGGCAACTTGTTATAAAAGCGGATACTGTTGATAAGACATGATTTGCTTGTTTTTGTTAATCTAAATTTGGGTATCACAATTTCATGTTTACTACGTGTATTTGTATTATGGAAATCGCTTCTATTCTTGAATAATCAAGGGATTATCCAAGAATATTCTTCCCTAGGGGCTGGTTTCATGATGTCTGATATAACCACTAAAGCTCCGTTTACACGGTACAAGATTCTTGTCTGTGGCATGTAATAAATTGAAGCAACAAATGACGTGCATCATCTAAACACTGTTTAGAAGGTGCAACTTTTAATTTTGCTTTGAATTATGGTATGTCACAGGCAATTAAATCACACATATCATATCACAGACTTAAGTGCCTACTCACGCCCGGGTGTCACCACTGTGTGGATCACCCGGAGGACACGGTGGAGCATACGGTGGAGGTCTGCCCGGCTTGGGCAGAGCACCGCCGTGTCCTCGTGGAGGCGATCGGCGGCAGAGATCTCTCGCGTCCGGCCCTGGTTCAGGCCATGGTACGGAGCGAGAGGGCATGGGCAGCCGTCACCTCCTTCTGCGAAGCAGTAATGCTCACGAAGGAGGAGGCGGGACGGTTGAGGGAAAGGCATGTTTCACGCCCTCTCGCCCCTAGCCGCCGCAGGAGACGCCCTGGGCGTCGGGAATCCCGGGCGGATTTCCAGCCACCGTAGGCGCGGGCTTGCGGACGGTGAGCAATGGGTAGCTCACCGTCCGGTAAGGACCAGGCCCGGGTTGACGGCGCGTTGTATTCCACTCACGCCTCAAAGAGATGTTGTCAGCACAAATGTAGGGGTCCACTAGGGCCGATGACTGCCGGGGTCGCGGGAAGTTACTTATGGGTCACCGAGGCCCCGAAACACAGGCAACGGAAGGAATATGGGTGGGTTTTAGTCAGTAAGAGTCTCACACCCTCCCGCTCCGCCCAGAGCGGGAGAAGTTATTTGATGATTTCCCATCCACAAAAAAAAAAGTGCCTACTCACCGAAAAAATCTAATTCTAAACTAGAAAAGAATTTGAATGAAATTATTTGCCAAGGAATTTAAGGGAACTCAATCGAAGGTTAAACAGGTTATTAATCTTTACAAACGAAATGCACGTACGCACTGAGCGCTTTTTAACGCCTAAGGATGAGCTCTGTTGGATTTTCAATGTTCGGCTCAGTAACTAGAATGCGATAAAAAATGACCGCGTTCAAAAATCACCATTGGTCGGCTGTCATCAAGGACACTAAAAAAATACAGCAATAAGAAGTACCAAATAGCTTAATCTACACTTAAAGCCCTAAAGGAACCAGGCATCCCAACATATTGCTCATTAAAATTGTTTGTTTGTCTGCATGACTCATCAGTCTTCGCCTGACACATTTCATTGAAATATTCCACGAAGTCCTTCGAAGTGACTCTTTCCCGCCATTCATCTGAAAACAGTAAAATGTATGGTTTAAGATGTATACTCAGCTATGTTTCAATTACCAAATTGTTAAAATTAAAAATAAACATTTGATACTATTTATTACTGATTTATTAATTATTTATTATATATGGCATTTTGTTGACCACAACACACACAACCCACAGGCTGGCTATTACGTAGGCCTAAGGATATAATAAGCATTTCTATCCAACACAGTGATGCTGCCAGTCTTAAGGCCAACGCACACGTATTAGCACTGCACGGGATCAGCATCCGTGCAGAGCTTATACGTGTGCATTAACCTTTAGTCGACAGCAATGTGGACAAATACCTATTTTCAGTCTTATTACAAAACAAAGTTTATCCTTTGTCCAAGTTTTTCAATTTAAGTGTGTACTAAAATCTTTATTTTGACTCAGGTAAAGTTCTTAATTTAATTTAGATAATGGTGCCGATTCCCTTGTTTACAAACTAACCTAAATTTAAGTTCAGTGCATCTTTTTCTTTCTATTTCATTAAGAAAAGAACAGAAGATAAATTATAGTTTAGTCCTGTCAAATTAATCACCGCTTGACGTAAGTTTTTAATCACGTCTAAACTTGTATGGAATAGTGACAGGCGCTGATTCATTTGACAGGACTAAACTAAAATTTATCTTCTGTCCTCTTCTTAATGAAATAGAAAGAAAGAGATGCACTGAACTTAAATTTAGTTAAGTTTATGAACAAGGGAATCGGCACCAGTAGCGTTTTATTCTGCTGCTGTCAACATGAAGTAGAAAAACAAAAACAATAAAATGATAATCAAACAAAATACCCACCACTCAGTGTCTGCATAGACCTTTCCTTGCCTCCATACTCTTCTGGCAGTATATCTTTCGGCACAAAGTCGTAAAGGGTATCAATATTTATGTGCACATGTATTCTTCCCGCCAGTTTTGAGCTCAGGACTTGTTTGATGAAGCCGAGAAAACCGTCAAGCATTTTGGAAGCTGTTATTAAATGTATCTGTTTTATTCTCATACCGTACCCTTCCTGGAACATAAATGGGTAGAATAAAATTAAACATAGAATCACGCCCTTAATACCCAAATTAGGCAAACAGAAAGTGGGCACCTCGCTATTATGTTTTTACCCTTGAGAATCTGTAATTGGCTGTGTTATCTATACAATCCTTATCCTGGGGTTAGAGCTGTTGATTCTCAAATAAATAATTAACTACACGGCATACACTTAAACTTCGGGAAATTATACTAAGAATTTTGTATAATTAAAACTCAATAACACGATGCCATACCTGAGGGTAACACCTGAGAGACTCGGCAGTCTTTACGATTATTAGCGTTATTTCCCACGTTATTCTGCTGTGGGGCAAAGCCGCTGATATTCTAAATATATTCGTTCTTTAAAAACGAGCTGTTCGAGCCATTTACCAGCTTGGTGCCAGAGTTTTTTTTAAGATATTGGTATTCTCACGGTGGCATCACAATTCATCTTCGCCATCTTATATATTAGGCAAAATATACACTTATACACTAAAAACAGTGATATTCACAATATTAACACCAGAAATATGGACAAATTACGAGCTCCATTTCACCGGCTTCATAAGGTTCATAACTCATTTGTTCGGCTTGGTATAACTTTTTATAACATACTACCATCTTCTTTGCTAGATTTGCCCTTTAATGCGTTTAAAACTAAAGTAAAATCCACCCTTTGTTCAAAGGCATACTATTGTATCAATGACTACTTAAACGATAAGAATAGTTGATCGCCGTGATTAACTTATGACAATGTTTATGTTCTTTCTCCAGAATAATAATTGATTATTTTTTATTTGACTGTATAAGTCAATATATTTTAATTTTATTTAATTTAAATTTATTATTGACATAATCTACTCATTACAATTTGTTTTTTTTTATGAGTTGTATTGCAATAAGTGGTTAGCTGGCGTCCTAGACATTTGATTATACTATTATTGCCTGAGCAACCGGCAGCAAGTTAGTCATGCTCCCTTAGATGTCACTGCCTGCGGTAGCGTCGGGGGTCAGGTTGCCTCCCTTCCCTCCAATATGGCGAGGGGGGTGATGACTGATCTTTGCGTTATGCTCGTGAATGGGTGCTGCTTGTGGTGACTGGTCGTCTTGCTGATCATGGTTTTAATTGTTATTAGAAATTGTTTATTTATTTTACTTCGATGGTGCTAGTTCATCATTTCTCACTTCGAGTTACAGCAATAGCCTTATGTAAGCGGGCACGCCCTTTATGTTGCATTTTTATTTTGTAAATTTTATTTGCTTGAGTACAGTTTTCATTGTTTTGTTGGTATATTGGCGTGTGCTAGCTAACATATGGCAAGTAATTTAGTTTAATGTTTCGTAAAGTTAATTACTTTGCATACGATTTGTATAGAATCAAGTTTATATAACTAAACAGACCGGTGTGCTGCTGGGGAGTTTGTTCCGCCACTTCTTCTTCCCAGCTAAAGCACTAGGAAGTGGTGAAGGGCGGGCATTTTTAGGGGAATGTCTTATATAACTTTGACGTTCGAAAAGTGCTGATTCTCAGCCTAGTTTGAATAAATGACTTTTGATTTTTTGATATTAATTGACCAATACATTTTTTATTCGTCGTGAAGAATCCTGGACTAAATTTTAGTTTTAAATCGTCAACTCTTCTTGAGCAAGCGTGGTGATCAATGTTATTTAAATATTAATACGTGAAGCAAAAACTTGTACTTGGATAGTTGTCTGATAGATTTGAAAGAGGGTGATTGCGGACTGAGAATGAATGAGTTGCCTGTCAAATGCCTTCTTTACGCAGATGATCAAGTTTTACTTGCATCGTCAGCAGAACAGCTGCAAGACATGGTGACTGTGATGGATAGGATAGAATGATATGGAAGCATATAAGATGAAATGTGCGTAGAACTCGCAACCGCCGTGTTTGTATGACCAGATGTATGAACGTAAACGAAGCAAAAGGAGTATGTAACTCCTTACATACAACGTAGCAGGTGGCGTTCTATAGCTTCTGCCTACCCCCATGGGAAGAGGGCGTGAGTTTATGTATGTATATGCATTAGAAATAAATTAAATGAATAAAAAAACACTACACACACTACCATGCGTTTGACACACACACATACACATGTACCAGGGCCTCGTGAGCGTGACTTCAATAAATGGTAGGTGACAGAAGTGACAGCTTGAGCATGGAATTAGTAAGTACTTTTTAATGGCATGGAATTAGTAAGAACTTTATAGATTGTTAGTAAAGGTCGGCCAGTAGGCGACCACTAGTTTACTAAAGTAGTTATGATACTCACTGTCATCAATGTGATAATTTTTCTAAGTTCAATAGGTGTGCATTTAGTAAGAAAGGTCACTATGTTCGCATTTCTGAAGTCCAGAACTATAACGAGGCCACTGTTGTAATCGTTTATTCTGACATATTCACTAAGCTGAAAAAAATAGAAATACCACTAATTATGCATTTACAATAATAAAAAGTAACATTTGATTTCATTTTATTCGTCAGCTTGATTTAGAAAGCCAGCACTTCTGGCCACGGCTCGTATTAATAGGTGGTTACCTCTCTGGAGCCCTGTCAAGCGGTAGCTTGGACTCTGTTCTTGACACCGGTGGACTAGTATATTTAAGTGTTTTATATTCTAATATTTCAATATGTATGTGATATGTAAAAATTTGAATAAACAGAATAAAAATAAGGAATTATAGTAAAAATAATTAACGGTACTCAATTAGTAGCAAAAGTGACACGAAAATAATTATAATTATTTTTATAAACCATCACAACTTAAAAAAAAAAACGATTATCATTTATTTTTTAAACATCAATTGAATGAAACTGCTAGTCCTACCAATTCATTAACTACTTGAAATTTAAAATAATGCATTTTCCATTTAAATATATTGTAGGATGCCTTTAGCGAATGATAGCGTGACGGTCGACAGAATCGAAGAAAAAAAGCGGACTTCTTTCGCCCTATAATTATATCACGGAGGAATATCGAACAATTCGGCCTTATTCCTTGTCTACATCATAAAACGAATCAATCAATCAATCAATAGTCTTTATTTATAAACATAGATTCCAACAGTGCACAAGATGTTACAATTGTTTTAAGACAGTTTCTTTATGTTTTTCATTGCGCGTACCAATAACACATTTATATATAAAGCCTTTGCCAATTAAGTAAATCTATTTATATAAAAATGAATGCCTATTTCCACGCGTGAACGGCTGGACCGATTTCGCTAATTATTTTTTTGTTGTTTGTTATTGTCAGGAGAAGGTTCTTATGTAAGAAAATAAACCTCCACGCGGGCTAAGCCGCGGAAAATATATATTTAATGTATAAATAATTCAGTAGTATTTAGTTTTCAGTATTTAAAAAAAATATAATTTAATTAATTAATGTCTGATAATGTGAATATTTAACACAACACGATAACGTCAATATTAAATAAGTATAACGTCAATAAGTTACTTGACATGCAAAAGATTAAAATCGGTATTGTCTATAGAAATATGCGTATAGTCATTTTACGAGTATACAAACACTAGTATGTCAAAGTGAACTTCTGCGCATCAGCTTTCTAGGTCCAAAGTCCTGAGCTGGGCCTTGATGAGTCAGTCAGTCAGTGAATGAGGGCTTTTTTATCCATTTTATACAGGGTGGAAAAAGTAACATTATATATAGTCGCTTTCTACAAATAAAACGCTGAGAAACGCCTTTTATTTTTGGTGTCGAAAAATCGCTGTTGACGGTAGTACGCATTGAAACTCCCGCAAAACATTGTGCTTATGGTACGTAACGGTACAGGGATTGCGGAGGTATTTAAAGTCAAGATTATAGCATTTTATTTTTGTAAAAAAAAATTGGCTCCTCACAGAAGTGAAATCTTAAAACTCAGGAATAACACATCATATTTACACATATATGCGGATCGATCGAACAGGTTAAGCTACGCTTGCTGCGGTTGTTCCGTGGATGGGTGTCCATCTTTACATACCAAGACCCCTCCGTGCCTCGGAAAGCACGTTAAGTCGTTGGTCCCGGCTGTTATTTGTAGATCTTTGACAGTCGTTACAGGTCGTCAGAAGCCCGAAAGTCTGACAACCAGTCTTACCAAAGGGTATCATGTTACTCAGTAACTTGGTTGTAGAGGTTACATAGGCAGTCGCTCCATGTAAAATACTGGCATTCAGCAGGAAAAGGCTAGGCAGATGATATATATATATATATGTATATATATATATATGATATATATATATATCATCATCTGCCTAGCCTTTTCCCAACTACGTTGGGGTCGGCTATCACAATGACGGGTTCATCCCGTCATTGTATTTCTTTTTTAATTAAGCCTAATGTTCCAAATACCTTACGTTTGGCTTCGTTATGAGGCTTTTTATATCCGTTATGTACTGAATTGTAACTTTCAACAGTATTATACCTGCAGAAATTATAAATGTCCGAAGATTGATAATCGTCTGATTTCACATTTAAAATTAACAGCCTGTAATGTTCCGTCGTCATTTTGGGTAGAAAACCGTACCGTCTGAAAATTAAGGTGAATTATTAAAAATTATTTCTAAAAGAAGGCAGAACTACCTCGATAAAAGCCTCTTGAAATAGCCTATTGCATTTAAACGGACACAGATCCAGAGTCCGGGCTCCTACTGAAAAAAAATCCTGGTGGAAAAACCCAATAACACTTTGTCCCAGAATTGGGACCTGGGAATCGAGCCCAGGACCTCGTGTTTAGCAGTAGCGAGTGGAACAGCTAGACCAACGAGATAGTGAATAAATAACTACTTATCAAATAAGGCAGACGTGCATTACGTAAGAACGATCATGTTATAAGTCACATGTATTAGAAAGCATATTGCTATTAACTGAGCAAAAATCCAAATCACCGTCGCTACTGGTCAAATGGAAAAATCCAATAACAACAGTAATTGGTATATTTGTAATAAATGCTTTGACTTTTAGTTTTCTGACCAATCCAACACACCCAGTGTGAGTGCATTGTTTCTTATCAGACCATGTCCCACTTGCCGGAGTGATCTAAGTGTCTTAAATAATATTACTGAAGCTGCAAACAACGTGGCCACGTACTGGGCTCAAACGATATAAAAACTAAGAAGACTACCATCGACACGAAAAGGAGAAGATCTATTTGAACAAGTTTCTAGGAAAAAATAATCTACTTAGTGTTTACATAAAACAATCCAAGGTTTCAAACTGTTTCCTGGACACTAAACTAGGATATAAGTCGGGCATTAAAGACTTGAAGGTGCACAACTTATCTATCCTTTGTTTGGCTCGTTCAACCATCCCTTTAGCGTCGATTAAAGTTCTTTCAAGGTAGGCTCGAGCTGAAAAAAGTAAAATTAAAAGTGCTTATCATGGTAGGGGGGCACGTCAGAGGCAACATAACCAGAAGTTGGCGCCTATTGCTGTTGAATCTACGTATTACTCTAGACCAGCTCAAGGGTTAGTGATTGTCACGTCATGTCTTCGAGTTTTTGGTGCTCGAGCATACTCGCGATGTTTTTAAAAAAGGAGGAGGTTTTATGTTCGTGTGCATGTTTTTTTTTTTTTTTTTTTTATGTACGTTCAGCGATTTCTCCGTCAATTGTAGACAGATTTTGAAAATTATTTTTTTTTTCTAGAGCTCCTCGAGAGCATACACTTTCAAACATCATCCAAATTCAGAATCTGATGAGAGGATTCCGTGGATACTAAGGGAAATCCTATCCTAAATTTTATAGGCACTCCTATAGCAATTTGGGTATTTTTTACAGTAACTCATGCATATGCTCTCGGAAAGACCATTTGGTGAAGTGGAACTGGTGATGAAGACTTCAGATGGCCACCGGAACTACTTCGTTCTTACCAGAAGAACAAAATAAAATAAAAAAATTAACGCCCCTGCATAGGGAAAAGCAATATTTTGTAAAAGGTGATAAGCAGTTGACATTAGGCTGATGTAACTCAGACAAATTACAAACTGACCCACTAAAAAGTGAAAAGTGGTGGCAAAAAACTAAAGTAACTTTTCACTTTGTAGATTTTTTTTTTTGGAAGTCGTTTGTTTTTTTTTTGGAAAAAGTTTTGTCCTTCACTGTATTGATATTTTGTATTTTTTCTTATCATAATATTATGGAGATACGAGTAATTTGTTTTGGTTTGTCTGCTTTTCATAATTTATTTTCTGGGTATAAAAATCATCAAAACATTTTTATTAGGTGCAGACCGTCGCACATCTATGCTAACAGTTTGATTTTGATAAAGCTGGTGCAAGTTTATGGAACGTTCAATAATCGCGTGCCATAAAGCACGTTCAGTTATTGCCATTAAAGAATTGCGTGCAAGTGTTAACAGGCGTGCGATATCCGTAAAATTTTAATGACATATAATAATTGAATCTAAGTTTTGCTGTTCAATAAAATTGCATGCAACTTACACCGAGGAAATTTATTAATAATAATAATTCATTTATTTCAGACATAGTCCATACATTATATAAAAATAAAATCGTAAAAAACACATTACCTAAATTAAAAAAACCAATAACAATAATTAAATTAAATTTCAAAATTACAAAAACACAATATAATCATAAACATATGTATGTCAAATAATACGAGGAGAGGCGCTAACATGCAGCTGCATCCACCTCTGTATCAGGGACAGGTCCCACCGCTCGGACAACACCCTCAGGAGACTGTTTGAGCTGCTTCGTAGGCGACTTAAAAGTGTAGCGCTCCGCTTCCTTATGATCGCGAAAAGATCATCGGTCCACGCCTCAGCAAACATAGTCGAAGCACTATGAAACCGCAGGAGCCCTAACAGTATCCTGAAAGCATTGTTGTACTGCACCCGCAGTGCGCTGTACGCCCGCTGCGTAAAGTTGGCCCACAGGCTGCACGTGTAAAACGACTGACAATATGCCTTAAATAAAGTCACCTTCACAGGCCTAGTACATCGCGCAAACCTGCGAGCTAACATCACCGGACAGACAGTGCCCTGCGCTCCCTCTCAATGTCCAGATTGTCACATAAGTCGTCAGAGACCCAGTGGCCCAAGTACTTGAAATGTTAAAAGGAATGCCGCAAAGAGTGACAGGAGGTACAGATGAGTAACATTAGGTACCTGCTTTGAAGATTATGAATTCACTCTTTTTAGCATTGTAAGTGACCCCATGGGCCTCCGTATATGACTCACATATGCGCAAAAGTTTGCGTAATGCACCGATCGATGGGCTCAGCAACACCATATCATCTGCGTAACTAATGTTTTTTATGGGTTGATCTCCAGAGGCATTTTTTTTCGTGTCGCGCTGGATAAACCCATTTTAAAATCGAAAAACGTTTTCAAAATATTTTTTTATATACAGTTCGGTCTCTAATCTACGTGGTACAAGGCTAATATTATGAATAAGTTTATATTAAATATAAAAAAAAAAATCTTAAACCCTAAAATCCTGATCGCTCTGGGTTGACCCAACTCTCGATTGAATGAAAAAAATATTCTTTAACTTTTTAATGAGAAGGTTCATATGAAACAACTTATTTAGATTACATAACAGATAGTTAATATTCATAGTGATAAAATATTTTTAGTCCTATTAACAATACTTTTGCCACAATTTTAATTTAAAATCGTAACCGGGTATTTTATCTCATCGCTCTGCGCTGAGGGAAACATCGCGCTCATCCCTAGTTATAATTGCCGGCATTTATCTTGAGCTCTGATCCTTAATTACTTTAAGCGATTTTGGACCTTACTCCTGAGACAATACGATGCGCACACAAACCCCCACCACTCCGCCGAAAGCTCAAGTTAAATGCCGGCAACTATACGCGTTATAGACACTCTATTCCCCTCCCGCGGGGCAACGCCAGTAGTAGTCTAACCGCCGAGGAGGAACCTGTGTGCCACGTTCCCGCGCTCCAACATTACGAAGGTAAGTTTATGATTGCTCTGGATTTGGTTCTCGAATTTTATGAATGCTATGGCACGTTATTTAAATTAAATAGTAAGCTTGTGAATGTGTTTGGTATGTGAATGTGTTTGGTATGTGAATGTGTTTGGTATGTGAATTAAGTGATCGTTACGATGTTTTTTATGAGACGTAATCACAACTTTCTACTGCTTTTTAAATCGGCTATATTTATGATTTTGTGACTTTTTCTGATCGGTATGGCTGTGATTGCTCTGTCCAAAAAGACCAGAGCGATGATATTTTGCATGAATTGTTCGTTATAAATCTATTTTAAGTAGTAGTACCGGACTGTAACAATGACAAACGATGAATTATGCATATAACCTTTAATTAATAACCTTTCCTGGGTTTCTTTGGGTAACCTAAACCCATAAACAGATTTTGACGTATTTTACCTTGATGATATTATTATATTGGCATTTAGCTAACCACAACTGTAACCCTTCCTGCCGGGGTCGCGGGAAGATACTTAAGGGTCACCGAGGCCCCCGCACCACAGGCAACAGGAAGGAATACGGGTGGGTTTTAGTCAGTAAGAGTCTGACACACCCTCCCGCTCCGCCCGGAGCGGGAGAAGTTACTTGATGATTTCCCACACTAAAAAAAAAAAAAACTGTAACCCTTTCTTCTCTAAACTTTAATGGCAACTATTATTGCAGATTGAAATCATGCCTCGAAATAAATTATCTATTGAAGAAAAACGTCTTAGGAAGAAATTGGCTGAGCGTCGTAGAATGGCCAAGTAAAAAAATTATCCAGATCTATACGCACAATGACTTGTAAAGTCAAGAGAGAGTTACCAAAGGAAAAAAGCTCGGGGCACAGTACTACCAATGAGTGATTTGACTCCAAGCCAGCAAAAGTTTCGTAGGAAGAAAAGTAGGCAGAGTTCTCGACGATATTATTTAAAGAAAAAAGTGGATAAGTTACCAGCAACTGATGAGCTCCCAATATATGAAGAACCTATCTATATATCAGAGAACCGTGATCCTCTTTCAAATGTTCCTCAATCATCTCCAAACTTAAGAACGAACAATGTAACAAAACATAGAGAGATACTGCAAACTGTAACACAAGATGTTGAAAATGAGTTTAACATTATTAATCGTGTAAAAGTTAATTCTCAGAAAAGTTCCTGTCTTCCAGAGACCTTTAAAGAATACGAAAATTTGTCTTATTTTGATTCACCCGCGTCACCGGTTAGTAGACTAAGAAGAATAACGAGATCTCAGCAGCTATCGCAAGATACCGAACGAACGAACGAACGAACTGACACGCATTAGCAGTGCTTCCTCCAGCATCTGTCCTGGTAGTCCACAAAGCTCAATTAGCAACATATCACATACGTCTCAAAAAAGTCTAGATATATTCCCTAAACATAAAATATCGTCAGTTACAAAAAAAACCTCTCCGTAGAAAGTCTTATTAAGAAAGATAAAATATAGAGCTAATAGGGAAATTAAAATTAAAACTAAAACTAAAAGATCAAAAAATTCAAGAGTTGAAAATAAGTAATGAACGTATTAGAAGACAGTTGAACAGGCTAAAAAATCAAAGTAAAGAAGGTAAACGTTTAGAAAGAAAAATGTTGGTTTTAACTCCAAACATCGATAACGTACTAGAAATAAAACATACAGTAAAACAACAGTTAATAAAAGATATAAAACTGTTTTTTGAAGATGACGATATTAGCCGCATGACGTCTGGTAAAAAGGAGTTTATAACTAGAAATAAAATAAAAAAGCAAAAGCTAAATAACTTACACAATTTGCACCAAAAATTTACATTAAGATTTCCGCAGCATAATATAAGTTACAGTTTCTTTTGTAAGCTGTGATCTACGTTTGCCTTTTGGGCCGTTTTCCCAGATGCAAAATGCCGTGATACATGTCTGTGTGCAGAGCATGAAAACATGGATTTGGTGACCCTATCATTGAAAAAAAACTGTATTATTAAAGAAAAATCATCAATGGAAATCTTAATCTCCTTAACGTGTAATTCGAGAAGTATAGACTGTTCAAAAGTTGATTTTTATAATTATGTTAAATTGTTATTTTAGCAATTATTTGATATAAAATATTCCGTATTTTTGATATGTATGACTGATAATATGCCTTGACCGTTTTTCTAAAATAATAAATTTCTCTTACATATAATCTTGTTACACGTACACTGAATATGACTGAAAACGGCTAAATAAATAATATTTTATCAATATTATTTCTTTTGTTTCACTGATTTCACCATTTATGATCGCTCTGGCACCAATTATGATTGCTCTGGTCGCGAATTTTTTTGAACTTAAATATTTCCATAACTGTTTGGGTAAATTGAAGGCCAATAGTAAAAATGGACTATTTGAATATCATTATTTTTAATGAGATACATAATTACCATTAAATATCAATATCTGAAAAGCACCAGAGCATCACACGAATACGCCCGTTTTGGAGATTGATCCTTATACACATTCCGTCTATGGAAGATACAATATTAGTGCTGCTGAACTCACCGATCAGCCGGTTCATGTACAGGTTAAAGAGGCGAGGCGAGGATAAACCCCCTTGTCTTACTCCGCATTCCAACTCATACACGTCCGACCGCGCACCCGCCCATCTAACGGTATTCTGTTGCTTACTATACCAGTATCCGAGCAAAGACACAATCTTATGTGGCACATCTGTTTCACATTATAGCTTCTGCCACAGCTTGTCATAACACACCAGATCAAAAGCTCTTGAAATATCTAAAAAGCATGCATATACTAGTATGTTTCTGTCTGTATAGTACTGAACAGTTTGCTTGAGACCGAGGATAGCACTCTCAGTTGACAAATCTGAACCCAAACTGAGCGTCATGCAAGTGGAGGTGGTTCTCCAACTGTCGGTCAAGCAAACTATCCAGCACCTTAGCTATGACAGTCGCAAGTGAGATCGGTCTGTAATTAGACAGATCCGATGAGTCACCCGTCTTATCTTTAACAATTGGCACTACGACTGTGTGCATTAAATCATCAGGTAAATAACCATGACTAACACACATAATTGTGCAAGGACTCTTGGCAGGTACTTCAAATGCTCGATGTTAAGGTAGTATTTTGGGTCCTACTTTATTCCTTGTATATATAAATTACCTGTGCAGCTTGTCACTCCAAAATGGTGTCATAATGCTCGATGCTAAGGTAGTATTTTGGGTCCTACTTTATTCCTTGTATATATAAATGACCTGTGCAGCTTGTCACTCCAAAATGGTGTCATAATGCTCGATGCTAAGGTAGTATTTTGGGTCCTACTTTATTCCTTGTATATATAAATGACCTGTGCAGCTTGTCACTCCAAAATGGTGTCAAAATATCATATGCAGATGACACAGCTCTATTGTTTTCAGACTAATCTCGAGATGAGGTGTATAAACAAGCCCAAAACGGTTTTAATATAGTGTCTAATTGGCTACATGTAAATCTCTTAACACTAAATGCAGATAAAACCAAACACATTTCATTTACTATTAGAAATACTAACCTGCCAACTACTAACATAAACATTTATGCGCATCAGTGCAACACGTATGCTGACAATGCATGTAGTTGTCCTATCTTAGCAAAAACCGATCATATGAAATATATAGGTGTAACGATTGACACCAATCTGAATTTCCGTAAACACATCGATTTATTATGCACACGAATGCGTAAATTAATGTATATTTTTAAGAATTTACGATACATATCAGACTACAAATTAATTAAACAGGTATATTTAGCTTTGTACCAATCCATTCTCACTTATTGTATAACTTCATGGGGTGGGGCTGCTAAATCAATCCTACTGCCATTAGAACGTGCGCAGAGAGCTATCCTTAAGGTAGCCACATTTCGCCCATTTAGATTTCCCACACACGAGCTTTACACGGCATGTAAGGTGTTAATCGTGCGACAATTATTTATATTGAATGTAATACTACTCCAGCATAGCAAACTTCCTTATATCCCAATATCTATAGATAAGAGAAGAAAAGACTTGGTTTGCATAAAGCCTCAAACTAGACATACTTTTATAAAAAAAAAATATGTATTTTTAGGTCCGTTCTTATATAATAAAATCAATAAGTCTCTAAGTATATATAGTGTAAATCGTAAAAAATGCAGTGAAATGTTATGTGAATATTTAGCGACATTTAATTACTCAGACACTGAAAAATTGCTAGATGTAATGCAATAAGTTTATTAGTGTTAAATAAATATTTATTTTAAAATATAATTAATATGTATCAATGCCAGCTCTATGTACAGAACCATATTGTCCACTAAAGCACGCAGCGTTGTTAAGTGATGGCCTGAAACACAGGTTTGAATAAACCTACATCAGGCAGGTCGCTATTGTATTGAATTAGACCCTTAACCAATCTATATAAGTTATACACTAGATTTATTTTAGACATAGTCTAACATTTTCTTACTAATATTAATATGTAAGTTTGTAATGATGTAATTTCTAGTAATTTCTATGTGAACTTATGAATAAAATTATTATTGTTATTTTTGTTGTTGTTAAGACTATCGTGACCTGGGGACTTGCCTCTCACCAGCTTCTTTATAATTTGGGCCACATCCTTGGCGGAGAACCTAACGTTAGCTGCGAGCACCTGCGACGTGGACCGGAGCGGTGATACCACACTAAAATGCCGCTGAAAGGCGCAGCCTATGTCCCGCGGCTCATGCGCACCACCAACACTCGCCGGAGAGCCCGACCTTGGATTCAATTTATGGGTATTTTTCCAAAAATCACCAAAGCTTTTATAAGCATGATGTTCCGCAATGATGTCCATCTTTATCTAACATTCATTATTTTAGCAGTACTTTTATTTTTCTTTAAATATTTTTCTAGACTCACACATATTATTATAATCATGACCAGATCTAGGACCTCCATAAGATACCCATGTCTGAAAACAAAACCTAGCCCTCCGGTGAGCGTCACTAACATTCCTGTTCCACCCCGTTACGTAGGTACTTAAAATTGTTGCACTTGGTGTAATGCAGCTTCTCCTAGCAGCTTCAGTCAAAATATTTACAATCAAAATATTTATTATACATCCCATTTATAGTAATTTTATGGTTCTGATCACTGCACATTCCATCTGCGCAGTTACAAAACTCAGATGGGAAGTCAATCTGCTTATATCTTAAATTACAGTAGCTAGTATTGTCTCGTATTTGATTATTGTCCC
This sequence comes from Atethmia centrago, assembly GCA_905333075.3. Lineage (NCBI taxonomy): Eukaryota > Metazoa > Arthropoda > Insecta > Lepidoptera > Noctuidae > Atethmia > Atethmia centrago. Next base: position 23,465,826 of record HG995387.1, on the reverse strand, counting down.
TAAGTCCCCATTTTATATAATTAAAAGTATTTGGACTGGTTGTAACTTTAGGTTTAATAATATTCACATTACATTCAATCATTAACGGATAGTGATCACTAGTATGTATCGTACAGTATGCACACATCCACGACTACGCACCGCGCCGCACCTGTCACTACACAGTGATCGTGCCATCGCTGGCACCCGTGCGCGTCACTCACAAATGTATAAGTATCGCGAGGCAGCCACTCAATGTCTAGACACGACCACGATTGTTCGGTGCAAAAAGTTAACAACTCATTAGCGAACAGCTCACCTGGGTGCGCGTTGAAGTCTCCGAGAATGAACACAGATCCCACATCGTTACTTTCAATAATTGCGTTTAACTCACTGAGGCACTCTGTAAACTCGATCAGATTTTCGATCGAATCAGTAGGCATGTACACTGATTTAACTAGCATAGACCGGTCCTGAAGCACTACCTTTATTGCAGTGAGACGCACATTCGTACACGTGATCACAGACACTGTTGGAAACATCGCCTTCGTCCACAGCAATGCGACTCCACCATACGGCCTTCCTCTAAGCACTCCAGCAGATGTATCCTCAGCAGACTTTCCAGTAAATGAAAAAGCGTCATCAATGCTGCCCAGGAACTGTACGTCGTGGGGCAAAAGCCCGGTCTCCTGTAGTGCCACAATGTCCGCCGTCTCACAGAGACCCTTCACACATTCCATCGACCTAGTAACACTCTTGCAGTTGAATGTAACAAGCTTAATTGTACTATCCATTTACTGTCGATAATACTCCATTTATCTCCCGGTATCTAGGTCTGTCCGCGTTGCGAGTAAAATCAACAAAACGGCGATATAGTAACACGTCGGGTCAAAAGTCATCCGTCATAAAAATATCAAGCTTGTATTTGGGCACAAAAACAATGTATCCATTATAATCCTTATTTAATTTCATATTCGTTTTCTCTAATTTTATGTCTAAGTTTGTTTTCTTCAGCAGATAAGATGTTATATGTATAACTTGCCGACGTCTCTTTAGACACATTATAAACATAGATTGGAACTTGCGTGCTTGCTGCCTTGAGTTAAAAAACACCAGATACCTAACTAGTTCGTTTTTTATGTCTTGCGGTTTCCTAGACGATTCACACAAGTCTACAGGCATCTTTATACAATGATTAACTTTTGTATAAAAAACCTTTAATAATATTCTACTCCTTCAGTTTATTGCCGACTCCACTCGAGTGTGTAGCTAAAATGGTATCAGTGCTTTCAGATAGGATTAGACGGTTTTTTCACTGAACGTACATCAATGACCTCAAAAATGAATTGTAACTAACAAAGTAGGTGATATCGAAAATATCACACTGGCACTGAGTGTCAGAAATCCCCATTCCCGCAGGCCTAAGATGGTCGGTGACGTACCACGTCACCGACCATCTTATCTATAAAAACAATTAAAATACTTACAAAAATCTTTTTTGATGAAATGCTGCTGCTTCTTTACCCAATCGTCCAAAATATCCAAGGCTTCTTCCATTCTACTTTCCTTCTCCAAATTAACGTCTTTCCGAACATATTCCAGGGTGTCTGGGTGGAATTCCAGAATCCTATCTGAAAACACTGATACCATTTTAGCTACAGACTCGGGTGGAGTCGGCGATAAAGTGAAGGAGTAGAATATTATTAAAGGTTTTTTATACAAAAGTTAATCATTGTATAAAGATGCCTGTAGGCTTGTGTGAATCGTCGATTCGATTTGGCCAAATTTACTTATCGATCAACAAACTAAGTTTACTATAACTTAGTTTGTTAAAACACTAAATTGAAAAGGCCGATTAATCACCTCATTATCATGAACAAAACTGCCACTAAATTATGTTTGAGAAATCGTTTGTTCAAAAGTAAAAAAAATAAGTACATAAGCCTCAAAGTAAAATAAAAAACGGAAACCTACTTTTTTTATTCACTTTCATGAATGAGTGGTCTTTAAAACATTTGTAATTTTACTACTTACTCGTCTTCCTAAATATATGGATTCGACTACGTCAGCCAATTAAGCAAGTGTGTGGAACTTCTACCTGCCCTTGTTCCACGTTACTTGGGGGCGCAACATTTCATTTCCTTCCTCATTCCATTCTCCCCCTCAGCCGTCAATAACATTCACTCCTTTTTCTTTCATAATATGTTCTCCCACACTATCCATCCATCTTGTGTGTAAGGAACTTAACAAATTAAAAACATTAAACTAACCACACGATTCTTGCGCGTGTTTTTAATGCAAATTTATTTAATTATTCAAATCAAGTTACAATAAATAATTCAAAAATAGTCAACATAGATTTAGTATATACTACTCTAGCGTTAGATAGGGAATGCAAAAGAGAAATAGCATAGTCTAAGCGTACATTAGAGCGAGATAGATAGACGAGATCATTCTCCTACACGCTATCTGCCAGTATCGGCCAATTTTGTTTATGCGCTAGTACGAGTAGTTAACAAGTTAAGGATAAAAAAGATTCAAAGTAACAGATAAAGGTTAAAATATCCGAAGGTGATCCCGGTCGTGCTTAGCTTGGCCAGGTCAGGAACAAGAGGCACTGCTCTGATGTGGGCCACGGCATAAACTACTTGATGATGGCGGTCGCTAACCTGCTCTGCTGGCGGGGTGAGAAGCAAAAAAAAGATGGCTGAGCAGAACAACGAGCTAACCTAAATAAAGAACAATGGACAAGATATCGACCTGCTAGCCAGATTTGAAATGAAAATGAAAAGATGAGTTGATTACATACCAGATCGTTGTCAAATTGATATTCCTATTTGTTGATTTACATATTTAGAAAAATCAATCTTTAATCGATTCTATAATAATCGATACATCGTAGGTACTTATTTAAAAGGAAAAACGGAAGCCTGCTTCTCTTACTACCCGTTATCATTCTTACATTTACTTCTTGTTTGCGCTTTAACGGAGACGGACGTATAAACCCTCCTAGTGTATTTTAATTGGATAATAATAACTACAATTTAAAAAGCCCACAACTCATTTTATTAAAGTGTTAGAACCAAGATTTCCTATAGGTTATGGGTCCAGATTACGTTTTTACTGCAATATATATTAAAAATAAGTCCGTTACGAAGTTTTTAAAATGGATAATTTAAAAACCAAACGCAGTAACAAGCCATTCGATGGGGAAAAATACAGTGTCTGGAAGTTTAGAATATGGGCATTGTTAAGTGAAATGGACGTGATAAAAGTTATTGACGACGACCCGATAATTCGATGCAGCTTGTGGGAGAGAAATAACCGGATAACAAAAAGTGTTATCATCGATTATTTATCGGATTCTTACCAAGGTTTTGCGAAGGAAAACAGTACGGCGAGAGAAATTTTGAAAAGTTTGTATGTTTGTATGAACGGAAAAGTATATAGCTTCTCAGTTGGCTTTAAGAAAAAAGTTATTGACTAGCTCTTGACCGGCAGGCCCCGTTTACCAAATACCGCTTAAAATGCAAAGACCTCGTCAAGTACTTTCAATTATTGGGTATGCCCTCGGAAAAAAGGAAAATTCATCAATATAAAGCCATCAACACGGTATACAAGGTGTCTTTTTGCATCTTCGTCAAATTCAAGAAGGTAACTATGCGAATGATTCTCGACACGATCAATAGTAAAATAAGTAGGTCTTTTTTTTCTAATTTTTGGTAATCGGCATGTGTGGGACATGCATGTTAAAACGTGGCCTGTGTGATACCGCACTGTAACTGCCCTTTTACACACACACTACCGCACACGCAACGGGGTGATTCTGTTCTGTGAAAGTGGTGTATTCTTAAATACTGTTAAACTTAAATAACTAAAAAAAAAGTATGTATTAATTATTGGGCAGGTATCGTAATTTTATTTGAATATATATGTCTTTCATAGCAGCCTCCTGAAATTTGACGAGAATGCAAAACAACACCTTGTATATCATACCTTCCTGGCTTCGTTATGAGTTAAACTAACTACTTTTAGTATAATGTAAACAAATACAACTGACCTTATCTCGCAGTGATGTGATATGTTTTCATTTTGATAGTTTTCACTCGCATAACCTTGAAACTTTATCACAATATATCGAATTTACGCACTCATTCACTATAAAACCATTTGAATACGATAACAGAATATGTGTAGGCAACACAAACATCCGATAACAGAACTCATACATAACACTTGAAACTGTTCAAAACACCATAAAAACTCTTTGTTTACGCAAAGCAAAACAAAATGGTGACGCGTGCGCGCGAGCCGATCTTTAAACTATCGAAGGACACTGGCAGTCACAACAGAGTACCTACTAGTACACGGTGCGTGGTACCGTCAGCACAAAGCACTGCGAATGGAATATTTTGATGTTACAATTTTCAAGTACGATTTTTGTTGTTATTTTATTATAAATAATTATTGTTATTTTATTGTGCTTATCATGTTACTTTATGTTAGATAGCATAATATTACTCTTTATTAAAACTACAAGGTGACGTCATACTTATAAAACATTTATGATTTTTGATGATTTGATCACCGAATTATTAGCGCCGGAGCGAAGTTGGAAGAAACTGACAAAGTAGCTGATTTGTTGCTCACCCTACCCGCAACATATGATGGCGTGATAACTACGATCGGAACTTTATCGGAGGATAATTTAACGCTAGCATTCGTTAAAACAAGGCTTTTGGATCATGAAGTCAAGTTGAAAAATGAGTTCAGTGATACCAGCGTCAAAGTTTTGCAAGTTGAGAGTAAAAATGGATAGGAATTTCGAAAAAGAAAATTAGATAATTCTCAAAATAATAAAGGGAACAATAGCTACAACCAGAGGAATAACAAGCAGAAGAAGTCTCAGTTAGTGAAGTGTTATCACTGTGGCCGCAAAGGGCATCTAAAAAACGACTGCTTCTACTTCAAAGAGCTCATCAGCAGCAGCAAAAAAATACGGGAGAACAAGGACGGTCCAGGCAGTTAAGATTAGTGAACCATCCACGTCGAGCAATTTTTCTGGCTTTGCGTTTATGATGGGAGACTATCAAGCGGATGATGATGGAAGCAAAGTTACTTTCCTGTTGGATTCTGAAGCATCGGCCCATATTATAAACAGGGAAGATCTTTTCATTAGTCACACCATCTTACAAACACCATTAAAAACTTCTATTGCTAAAAATGGTGAATTTATTTCAGCTACCAAAAAGGGAACGATGTGTGTGACCAGCAACATGGGCATTCAAGGAGTTTTGGAGGTCGTGCTCTTCTGTGCACCATATAACCTGCTGTCCGTATCGAAAATGCAACGTGCTGGGTTGACAGTAATTTTCGACCAGCAAGGAGTCCAAATATATTACGTAAGAATAATAAAACCATCATGAAAGGTAAGCTGAAAAATAGTTTAATTGCTGTAGACTTAATGGCATCTGTAAATAGGTGTCAATCTGTTTCTAAAGTATGCAGTAATAAAAAGATTTATGGCATCAACGCTTTGGTCATATTAGTAAAAATAAATACGTCGAAATTAAAAATAATAAAATGGTTGATGACACCAGCCAAATCGAAATTGTAATGCCAGATGATGAGCTGTTGTGTGAGGCCTACATAAAAGGGAAACAGAGTCGACTTCCGTTCAATCAGGTTAAAGATAAAAGTCATGTTAATTAAACGGCCATTATTTATTGTACACTCAGATATTTGTGGACCTATTACTCCCCCAACCAACGACAACAAAAACTACTTTGTACTTTTTGTTGATGAATATACGCATTACTGTGTTACGTACCTATTAACCTATAAGTCAAACGTGTTCACTGCTTTTAAAGATTTTGTGGCTGAAAGCGAGGCTAAGTTTAATTTAAAATTAGTCAACTTATACTGCTATAATGGTGGCGAATATCTATCGTCTGAAATGCAAGGTTATTGTGTAGGGAGAAGGATATCGTATCATTTAACAGTTCCGAGAACACCACAGGTAAATGGCGTTTCTGAACGTATGGTCAGAACTATTACTGAAAAAGCACGTTCCATGATATGCGCTACTAAATTAGACAAAGTGTTTTGGGGCGATGCAGTACTGACTGCTGTTTAATTGATTAATTTGACCCCGACTTAAACTTGGAAACTTTCAATAACGTCGTTCGAAATGTGGCATGATAAAAAACTTCAAATTAAATATTTGAAGTTCAACTGTTTACGTTTATAATAAAATCAGTAAGACCAAGTTTGATGAAAAATCATGGAAAGGGATACTTGTAGGTTATGAACCAAACAGGGAACACAGAATGCGAAAGATATGTAGTAGTCAGGGATGTTATTGTTGATGAGACTGGTTTTCTTCAATCCAGGCCAGACCTCAAGTCTGAAGGGAATATTAAAAATTCTCACGGCAAAACTGATGATGTAATATCCAAGTCAGTGCCGGTAACGTCTCTTAACTCTGACAGTTCTAAATCAGACACGTCTAAATCTGTACGTCGATTCTGTAAAAATGTCACCGTCAAAACTTGCGTGGAGTGAGCAGTCAGTGTCATCCCACTGATGCTGGGGATTGACCAGGGCATCAAGTCTGCTATTACAATAGTGTCAGAATGGTCTATCATTGATTTTATAATCGTTGATTTTGACAAGTTTGGTAATCTACTAATATAATGGCGTCATTAATGAGGATCGGAACAGACCATTATGACACTATTGTAATAGCAGACTTGAGGCCCTGCATTACATTTATAATCATAATCAAGATTTTAATCATGTTTTTATAATAATTATATTGGTCATGTTATATTATTTAAAAACTAGTATTTAAGTGTACAAACATTACTATTTAAGGGTTTTTTAAATAAAACACCAAAAAAATTGGTAATTTTCGCAGTTGCCATCTTGGTTTTTAATGTTAACCTCACTATCGGCTTTAACGCCCCCAAAAACCATGAAAACGACACCCATGATGAAAAATCTGAACACTTTCGCAGCCGCCATCTTTCTTTTTAGATTCGATCTCACTATCGGCTTTAACACCCCCGAAAACCATGAAAACGACCCCCATGATGACAAATCTGAACATTTTTGCAGCCGCCATCTTGGATTTTTATATATATTATAAGTGAGAAAAAAACATCAAATTTAAAAAAAAAAAACTCAATTTGACATTAATAACAGCACCTCACGCGCAAGCGTGGCGTGATCTTATCACTTCACCCGATTCTCGTAGTCATAGCAACCACCCGCGCCAACGTGATTCAGCTAAGTAAATTTATTTATTTATTAGGGACAAAAAACAGTTAGGTAGGTACATGCTACAAAATACAGATAATTACTTAAGCTGGGAATTGTCAAACATGCGACCCACACCATTGTTCACGTATTAACTAAAAGTTAAAAGAAGTGACAAAAGACAAGTGATAATATAAAGATAAACAAGACAAAACAAAAGAACCATTGTCATAATATTGCTGAGATTGCTTAGTGTAAGTTAATTTACTGTGCAGACAAAATATCCAGAGCCATTTTCTTAAAATACTTGCTTAGACAGATAAAATAATATATCCAAGTTCATAAAATGTGTGTTGTATGTATCAATAAGACGGCGAAGAGGTGCTCGTTCCCAAGCATTAGTCCGTGTGGAACATACATATATTATATGTGGAACAGTTGAGGCACGCGCACGCCCCTTAAAATAACACTTCGGGGCACCTTGTAACACAACTTATTTGTAAGGTCGATACAATCAATTTTATTATTACATATACCGTGTAGGGTTATGACATCTAGTAATAACCGCCTGGACCCCAAATACCATACCGTTTCAATAGCTGCACATATGGAACTTTTGACTGTAAACACTTATAGTTCATATATCGTAGGAACTTCTTCTGTACCAATTCGATTTTAGAGCCATATTTGTCGTAGAAGGAAGGTTCTAGATTGGAATGGCGTACTCTTGCTGTGATCGTACCAGTCTTATAAAGCAGTAGGAACATAGAGGGTCGCACAAAGTCACGTGATGATCTCATGACGAAACCAAGGTACGCCTTATTTATTATGTTGTTGACGTGAATGTCGAAGTACAAACTGGCATCCAGTGCAACACTCAAGTCACGAACGAAACCAACTTTATCCAAGCCTGCGTTGTTAATGGAATAATTAAAATTTATTTTATTTTTCTTCTTAGTAAATGAGATAGCATGACATTTGGGTGGACTGAAAATGATTTTATTGTTGTTACAGAATTTATATAATCTATCTAGGTCCTCTTGAAGAAGCAAGCAGTCTTGTATATTTGCAGGATCTATAGAGTTTTATGTCGTCAGCGTACATTATGAAATTTGCGTTGATAAAGCAGCTTTTGATATCGTTGATAAATATTATAAAGAGCAGAGGGCCCAAAATAGATCCCTGTGGAACGCCAGATGTGACAACTATAGGGTCAGATTCATAACCATTAACCGCCACTATTTGTATCCTATTAAAAACATATGAAACAAACCATCTAAGTAGGTTGCCACGTATTCCATTATATGCAATCTTCTCAAGAAGCAATACATGATCCACCTTGTCAAAAGCCTTCTAAAAGTCCGCGTACACATCGTCTACTTGAACTCGTTGATCCATTTTCTCAAAGAGATTGTTGACATATGTTGACATTATGTTAACAGATTTGTCATGGTAGAGCGATGTTTAAAGAATCCGTGTTAATCGGGAATGATAAGCCGATGAATATGTGAATAAATAGCACTGTGGACAAAACGCTCAAAGACCTTGGACAAGGTGGAGAGGATTGAAATAGGGCGATAATTCTCTACTTTATTTTTGTCACCTGTCTTGTAAACCAGAGTGTTAAATGCCCGTTTCCAATTAGCAGGGAAATCTCCGTCACGCTAACATTTATTAAATATTATATATAAGGCAGTGCACAAGCTATTACATGTCTTTAAGAAAAATATAGGTGGTAGACCATCGGGGCCCGCTCCGTTGGAAGAATCTAATAACTTTAGTGCCAAGCAGATAACTGTAGGGGATAGGTATATTTCAGATAAACATGTTGTGTTATTTGAATAGTAGTTAGATGGTTCCCAGTTGTTAGGGTCGAGGGTTGAGGGTTCGTATACAGAAGAGAAGAAAGATGAGAATAAATTGCAGATTTCCGTGGCATCACCAGAGGAAATATTTTTTAAATACAGACAGGCTGGATATTTGGCTTTTCTATTTCGTGATGAGACGTAAGACCAGAAATGTTTAATATTTTTGTGAATGCTATCCTCCACGGATTCTATGTACTTTCTGTAACACTTATTATACTCGCTGTGGAAAACTTTGCGATAGGCAGAGAAACTTAGGTAATCGGAAAGATTATTGCACTTCTTCCATTTTATCCAAGCGCGTTCTTTAGCTTTAACAATACGTAATAGAGACTGTGAAAACCAGACAAGAAAATTTGAATTTTTAGTTTTGAGTAACGGAACATGTGATCTGATGACGCCATATATTATCTCATAGAACAAAACAACAGCTTGCTCAGATTCAAGATGAAAGAGTTCCTTGTTCCAATTTATTTCACCAAATTCGCTGTTAATACCTACATTGGTATTAACAGCGAATTTGGTGTGTAATCGGCCTTATGGAAGTTGTACCTATATACTAAATGGCATTTCATGGGAATAAATTTCATATTAAGACAGGTATAAGTAGAGCATCACAAGATGCTACCTGACAGTCAGTATTAGAGATAAATAAATCTAGAATTCGACCCAATTCTTTTTTTATGACATTATATTGTGATCCATTAATTAGGTTCATGAAATTTAGTAATACTCTACCGAGTGAGTTAGAAACTTGTGCTATAGCCCTACCTCCTTGGTCGGACCAATCAATGTCGGGTAGGTTATAATCTCCAACAATAAAGAAAGAATCGGTAGTGGTATCGTTAGCTAAACCCTGCAACCTGTCAAGGTATTGCAAATAAATATCTTCACATCTACGTGGTGGTATAAACGGAGCACTGAAGATATAAAATTTATTATGTTGGGAAGCAGGCAGTCGAACGACAACCTGTTCTATATCTGCGTGGGTGAATTGTGTCGTTAACATAGTACTCGTAGGTTGCAGTTCGCGGAGCACAGCCACTAAACCACCACATCCGTCGTGTTTTTTTGTCGCAGAGCGGTTACGGTTACATCTAAAAACCATGTAACGTTCGTCAATAAATTAATTATCCTGGATGTCGGGAATTCACCATGTTTCCGTCAATATGATGATATCGTATGATCTCGCCATTATATTCATATACAGTGTTTGTAACTTTGTACGGACCCCTCTGCAGTTTTCGTAATAAATTACAATGTTATTCGAAGACATTGATGAGATTTGTGTACATTAATAAAGTATCACAACATTTATCGGTACATAATAATGAAACAGTAGTTTCAAACTTGCGGCCCAGTGCGAAACGGCACAGAACACATAAAGGAAAAATTATGTTGTGTACCATTACATTACTCGAGATTAGGTTTTAGTCGTTAATTTATGTTTATCTACAATGTTATTATATAATTTAATACATCATTTTTGTTTACCTAACAAATAAATATACAAATTATACAATGATATCCAGTGGTTAGTTAATAACACACGTGAGAAGAACCTCCAATACTGAAAAACATACTGCAATGAGATTTTTATATAGGGAGGCAGCAAGCAATTAAAAACAAAAACAAAATACATACGGAGTACAAAGCAATCATAGACCAGTATAAGAACTACATTTGAAAGCAAATGGTGAAAGGATATAACAGACCAAAAAACAGTAGCACAGTTAAAATAATTTAATTGCGGTTTCATTGCCGGTCTTCCCGCTAATCTTTTTAAGATCAGTAACGGAACGAATTGCAAAAGCGGAGATCCCATCCCGTTCACGCACCAGTATTGTCGCGTTCCTGATCCAGACATATTTAAACCCGCTTTTGTTAGCGAGGATTTTGGCTTCGCGAAATAAGTCCTGATTTTTTAAAGTGAGATGTTCGTTCAAAAATTATATAGATACCGCAGCGCCTGCGATACCGATCTGATCCGACTTGACACTCTTCACTTTCCGGTAGGAGCTGAGTATATTGTCACAAACGATCCGTGATTTTAATTAAACAATAATATTTTTTGGCGCGCTATCCTGCTGTCTATATTTTTCTTACAACCGGCAGCAAGTTCGTTATGCTCCCTTAGATGTTACTGCTTGCGGTAGCGTTGGGGGTCGGGTTGCCTCCTTCCCTCAAATATGGCGAGGGGGGTAATGGCTGATTTTTGCGTTATGCTCGTGAACGGGTGCTGCTTGTGGTGACTGGTCGTCTTGCTGGCCATTGTTTTGTTTTGTTATTAGTAATTAACTGTTTATTTATTTTACTTTGATGGTCCTAGTTCATCATTTGTGACTGTTACGGTTGTAGATATATGTAAGCGGGCACGCCCTTTATACTTAAAGGCTTTTATTTAGGTTTTAAGTTCTGTTTACGTTTTTTATATCTGCTTGAGAATAGTTTTCGGTCTTTTTCTTTTCTTTTTTTTTTGGTATAGTGGTGTGCTAGCTGACATATGGCTAATAATTTAATGTTTTGTGTTTCACGTGGTGTAAATTGTTTTGCATACTATTGTATAGAATCCATTATTTTCTCTAACTGAACAGACAGCTGTGCTGCTGGGGAGTTTGTTGGCCACTTCTTTTTCCCAGCTAAAGCACTAGGAAGTGGCGAAGGGTGGGCGTTTTGGGGAACTGTCTTATGTAATTTTGACGTTCGAAAAGTGCTGATCCTCAGCCTAGTTTGAATAAATGACTTTTGATTTTCATTTTGATTTTGTCGAGCGTGTGCAACTCAATGAATTGATATAATGTCATTATGTGACACCGGGAAATTGACAGCACTACATATTGATTCCATAATATTTAATAAGTATTCACTGCGCTTTTCAGGCAGATTTCAAATTTCTATATTACAGTGATGTGCCTGCTGCTCCATGGATTCAATCTTCGCTCCAAGTAAGGCCACCTTTTGATCACCACTATTACTGGACATAGCATGGCAGTGCTTCACATTTTCCTTAAGTTCACCCTCTAAGGTATCGAAGCGGGCTTTCATTTCATCATAGCTTGTGCTAATGAACTGAATAGATTTTTCAAACTCCTTGTTGGACTGCAGTATTTCAAGGTTTTGCTGTTTCAAGTCACCAACCTTTTTTGATTTTATCCTGATCGGACTTCAAGGATTGCAGCATACTCCTCAATTCTTCGAATCTTAACCTGTTCAACGAAGCTATCGTGACCACGAAAACGTTTATTACTCGGCCTTGTAGTGATATTAGCCGGGTCGTAGAATGCGCCCTCAGAGGCTGAGGTGCCAGGAGAGAGATCCGGCTCTGAATGCGTCTCCACTAGAGCACGGGTGATTGCCGAACTTTGCTGAGTTGAACGAACGTATTGTACGATGCATGGCTGGTAAAGTGATGCAGTCGGAAACTAGTAGAAGATCCAAATGCAGGTGAACAGTTGATAGTATGAAGTAATTTCGACCAAGTACTTAGATGTGAGGATAGCCCAGTAAGCGCGACGGCGCTCCACACACCCCGAACCCGAAAGTCGCAAGTTCGCAGCCCGGCAAAAAGTTTTTTTTTTTTTTCCGATGGTTTTTTAAACTTTAAAAATCGAAGCTTTAAACTTTAAAAATTGAAGCGTAAGGTCGCAGAAATCTTCTACCCTTCTTTAACTGCGCCCACTGGGAGTTAACCACAGGTAACAACTCTGCAAGAGGAACAAGGAATCACAAATACGAGCATCAGCCAATCACATCACTAGAAGTCACATAATAATTAATATTCACAGCACGATATGTAACACGTCCGACCGCTTCAATACAAAAGACCTAACTGAGAACTGTGAAGTGAGTCGATGAGTGCGATGCGAGTGTCATCTTATCACTTCACCCGATTCTCGTAACCATAGTAACCACCCGCGCCGAAATTAATCGGCTAGGTGAAGTGAGTCGGTAAGCGCGACGCGCGTGTGTCGTGATTTTATCACTTCACTCGAATCTCGTTGCCACAGCAACTACACTTCACTTAGGCTGAATGAAGTGAGCTTAGCCGCCCGCCACGCGGCTGGTGCATGCGCTGCGCGAGTGTCTCTTGTAACTGTTAAATTTTGTTTTCGGCTGAGCCATAGCAGGGAAGGCCTGCTGATGGTTCAGGTAATTCCAGAGACTAGGCCTTTATGGGCTTAGTCTCTGGGGAAGTTGGGAGAGTGTTTGAGGGAAGTACCCATTTTCACCCGTTGACGCACCTAGGTTTGGCATGGCAGTTCTTCTGCGCGTATAGCGATGACATTGGCCAACGACGCCTCTCTTCCTGGGCTTCACGAGGCCCGTGAGACGGCAGATATTGGACACCTTGAAGATGGGGTGATGTCCTTCAGTCGGGGGACATACGACAAGGACCATGTCGTATGCTTGACAGTCTCTGGCGCGGTGCACGCGGTTGACTTCGTCGACCAGGATGCCTTGCGCTTCGAGGTTGGCCTTGATCTCCGCTGAGGGGATTTCCTTAGGGATCCTACGGATCACTCGGGTCTGACGGTCCTCTGGGAGTGATGAGGTGTGGAATGACACACCTCTCGCTCTGAGGACTCTGGTTAGTTCCCTATAGTCGCGGGCTGTAGGGTCTAGGATTTTACTACCCTGTTGGGTAGTAATTGCTTTTGTGAAGCCGATCTTTTGATCGACGCACCATTTGGAAACGTCCATCCATTTGGACTTGTCCTGTAAGAACACAAGAGGGGTTGGTGGGACCTTTTTGGGGGCCAAAGTGGACTGTTGATCCTTGGAAGAGGATGAAGTCGGGGTGGGTTTGGTAACGGAGGGATCCATGGGGGCAGGGGGATAGGGGGTAGAGATTACCTCCGCGGCAGCGATCTTTGTCACCTGCGATCGCTTTCTTCTGCTTCCTCTTTTTACCTTTTCCGGTGACGGGCACGAAGTCATCTTCCGCGGAAGAGGGGTTGGAGTGAGCCAAGGAAGATTGCTCTGACTCAATGTCTCTGTATGAGAAGGAGGTCGGGCAGCATTTGTCCTAAGACACATCTTCGTCACTGTCCCTGTCCATGAACACTAAGGGACTTGGAGCGGTAGCGGGGACCAGGGCATCGCTGAAGTCAGCGATGGAGTCTGATTTCGAGGGCTGCTGACGAGCGGCAAACTTTGAGCCATACTTGGCTTGAATTTCGGAGTCCTTAGAGAGGACCTCCTTGAAGAACGCCACTAAAAGAGCGTCCTCCATGGCGGGGGAAAAGGGGGGGTTCACGCAGGTGAAATTTTGGAATTTAATTCCTCCTACTGATAGTTTAACGGCCCTATACATAACTCCCCGGGTGGATAGGCCCGGGGATGAGTCGCCCTTCCTGTCGGGTGCAGTCAGGAAGGTGTGTACCTAATTGTGAGCCCTAAGCTTGTAACCCTTTGCCAGTCTTATTGTCCAAAGGGGACCTGAACCAGTCTAGCGCGAAGGGTGTAGACACACCCTAAAGTCGCTAGGTGAGTAGCTGTGTGAAAACCTGGTGCACCAGAGCCGACTAGGAGATCCCCTAATGCCGGTTAACTTTGGGACCCATCCAATTGACTGCCTAGCCCTGATAGGGTTCGGCGGGTGTGATTGGGACAACACCCCACTCGGTTTCGTTGGCACCGTAAGGTATCCACCGAGGCCCACGAAACAGTGGTTTTGGCCTAGAGGGGGCTTAAGCTACTCAGACGATATTTCTAAAAGAGAAACAATTTGCCTTGAAAAATGCACTTTTTTTGATCAAGTACGGGCAATTAATAAAATTAATTAAGTCAAGTTATACCTATTGAGCAACTTCCTGAATACTTTTCAGGAAGTTGCTCAATAGGTATAACTTGACAATACCAAATGGCTTATTTGGTAATCCAGACATGGATCCTAAATTTATGCCAGCCATAGTAATATGTGACGGTACATACATTTATGTACAAAAAAGTAGTCATTACGTAGTAATTGTACCAAAAGCTAACATACAGTTTGCATAAGTTTCGCAACTTGGTTAAACCGTTTTTACTTGTGTGCGGTAATGGTTATATCCTTGATGTTGTTGGACCATACCCTGCAACAGAGTCAGATACTTTTATAATGTTTAGATTGTTCACTGATAATAGTCCACTGCGAAGGTTTTTCAGAGAAAACGACATTTTCATTCTTGATAGGGTTTAGGGGTGCAATTCCATTCTTGCAACAACATGGTTACAAGGCATATATGCCTGAATCTAAACTGGCTGGTGAACACCAATTATCGACCATTGCAGCCAATAAGTCCCGTTGTGTGACCTTGTGTAGGTGGTTGTGTGACCTTGTGTAGGTGGTTGTGTGACCTTGTGTAGGTGGTTGAAGTCGTAAATGGCAGATTTAAACGGGACTTTAAGTTGTTTCGTCAGGAATTTTTCAATATAGCATCATCCCACCTCACACTTTAAATAGATTTCATATATTAATCAGAGATAATTTTTATGCTGAACAGATATTAGCGATTGCTCGAGCAAAACTAAATACTCCAAACCATTTAGCCTCTTATATAGAAATGCACAATTTAAACAAAGTGGGAGTGCAATTTGCCAGTATTGACGGTAATCTTCCAGAGCTGGATAATTTTCCTCAATTGACATTCCAGGACCTAATTCTATTTTCTCTAGGAATTTATCAAATCAAAAAATCTCGTTCGTACTATGGGGAGCATGTCAGGGCCTCCGGACAATTCAAAATCGAGGTATACCGACAACCTGTCCATAATTTTGGTCCAAATAATTTTCTTTTACGAGGTAGGATACAATTAAGATACACAAGTAGGAAAACTTATTATATTTATATATTAGTTGACACCACCTCATCAATTACTAACACTAGGGCTGCTCTTGCTGGTTACTGTTGTAATTGTTTAGTGGGCAGACGCACTGTTGGCTGTGCACATGTGATGTGTTTAATGTGATTTTTATCTTGGGCGCGGCATCAAGGTGAGGTTGAGCCACCTGCATCTTTTTTAGATGAAATACTGCTTTTAAAAGATGACTTTGAAAATGGTGATGATGAACAGTAATAAATACTTCTTGTGACGTACCTAGAATGTGTTTTTTTTTCTCCTTACACAACCAGCTTATACAATATCACCTTATTATTTTAGATCTACAGTCAATGGCCGGCAAAAGCCGCGCTATTTCGAAATGAATACATCTAATCCATTTTCAAGAATCAGTCTATCAAATCACATCAAAATCTGTCACGTAGTACAGACTTGACTTTGTTTTAAACTATTGATTATTGAACAGTGTACTGTTTTAATTTAAATTACCAATGAGACCTATCCACTCATTAGACAATCACTCTTGTGAGATTTTAGGTTATTATGAGAGTCATGTTTTGACTTTCGTATTTCATGTCGTATTCAAGAACTAAGCCTTAATAAATTTAAATGTTTTATAAAACAGAAACTGTGCCTAAAAGCCTTTTATACTGTTAAAGATTATATTGAGGACAAAAATGCTTGGGATTGAGCTGCTCCAATAAACTTACAGTGAATGTTGTTTTTTTACTCTTTTTATTTTGCTAGCTATTTATATTTTCTTATTCTATATAAACAATGACATGAATATTTACTTTGTATAGTATTATATTGGTGCCGATTCCCTTGTTCACAAACTAAATTAAATTTAAGTTCAGTGCATCTTTTTCTTTCTATTTCATTATGAAAAGGACAGAAGACAAATTTTAGTTTAGTCCTGTCAAATTAATCGCTTGACGTAAATTGACGTAATTTTAGTAGGCAAGTTTTTAATCACGTCTAAACTAGTATGGAGTGGTGGACAGGCGCTGATTAATTTGACAGGACTTAACTAAAATTTATCTTCTGTCCTTTTCTTAATGAAATAGAAAGAAAAAGATGCACTGAACTTAAATTTAGTTTAGTTTGTGAACAAGGGAATCGGCACCATTATATTATTTTAATTATTAGGAATGTGAGGACTATGTGGCTCATTGTTTGTTTTTTTTTGTCTCTTATGGAAATCGTTTCTATTCTTGAATAATCAAGGGATTATCCGAGAATATCCTTCCCTGGGGGCTTGTTTTACGATGTCTGAATAGCCACTAAAGCTCCGTTTACAGGGTACAAGTTTCTTGTCTGTGGCATGCAATAAACTAGAAGCAACAAATGACGTACTTTTATTTTTGCTTTGAATTATAGTATGTCACAGGCAATTAAATCACACATATCAGATTTAAGTACCTACTCACTGAACAAATCTAATTCTAAACTAGAAAAGAATTTGAATGAATTTATTTGCCAAGGAATTTAAGGCGCTGACAAGACCCAATTGACCAAATTAGGCTTCGCTTAAAAAAAATAATTGCCAAATCTGTATAGTTTGTGGTAGCGGAAAAAAGATATGTTAATTTTGAACATATTTCCCAGAACTTGGTTGTTACCAAAACACGTTTTGAAAACAAAATCTCGATACAAACTAACGTTAAACTAACCTCTTACTTTGATTTCTAATCCAAAATATCTGTATCAAATATCAACATACGTTACGTATTTAATTAATAACAAGAACGTCTTATTTGAATGCAGAACTTGGTTGTTTTTTATTTTCGATTACTCAACTCAATTTCGAGTAAATAGATAATTACTTCATATTTTGCAATAAATTACAAGCGTTGTGTTGTCGCGCTTCTCTTTCTTTTCTATGGAATTTGACAGTGACCGCGGTTTAGGTGTTGTCAGCGTCTTAATGGAATACTCAATCGAAGGTGGTGAAACAGGTTATTAATCTTTACAAACGAAACGCACGTACGCACTGAGCGCTTTTTAACGCCTAAGGATGAGCTCGGCTCAGTACCTAGAATGCGATAATAAATGACCGTGTTCAAAAATCACCATTGTTCGGCTGTCATCAACTACACTAAAAAATTACAGCAGTAAGTAGTACTACAAAATAGCTTAATCTACACTTAAAGCCCTAAAGGAACCAGGCATCCCAACATATTGCTCATTAAAATTGTTTGCTTGTCTGCATGACTCATCAGTCTTCGCCTGATACATATCATTGAAATATTCCACGAAGTCCTTCGAAGTGACCCTTTCCCGCCATTCATCTGAAAACAGTAAAATGTAAGGTTTAAGATGTATGTTTCAATTTTCAAATTGTTAAAATAAAAAAATATTTTACACTATTTATTACTGATTTATTAAAAATTTATTGCCTACATATACATGACATTTGTTGATACTTCCTATGACCCACAAGCTGGTAATTACGTAGGCCCAAGGATATATAAGCATTTCTATCCAACGCAGTGATGCTGCCAGTCTTAAGGCCAACGCACACGTATTGACACTGCACGGGATCAGCATCCGTGCAAAGCTTATACGTGTGCACCTTTAGTCGACAGCGATGCGGACAAATACCTATTTTCAGTCTTATTACAAAACAAAGTTTACCCTTGGTCCAAGTTTTTCAATTTAAGTGTGTACTAAAATCTTTATTTTGACTCCGGTAAAGTTCTTAATTTGTTTTAGATAATAGCGTTTTATTCTGCTGTTGTCAACATGAAGTAGAAAAAACAAGACCAATTTGTAAAAACTAGCATGCTGTGATCTTTCTTAATATTTAAATTATGACTAAACAAAATACCCACCATTCAGTGTCTGCATAGACCTTTCCTTGCCTCCATACTCTTCTGGCAGAATATCTTTCGGCACAAAGTCGTAGAGGGTATCAATATTTATGTGCAAATGTATTCTTCCTGCTAGTTTTGAGCTCAGGACTTGTTTGACGAAGCTGAGAAGAGCTTCAACCATTTTGGAAGCTGTTATTAAATGTATCTGTTTTATTCTCATACCGTACCCTTCCTGGAATAAAAATGGGTAGAAGAAAATTAAACATAGAATCACGCCCTTAACCCTTAATAGGGCATGAGAAAACTGTGGGTGTTTGAAACAAAAACGCAGTCAATTTGACATTATGGCCGTATAGTGTTGTAGGATTGTACATCCGTACATCCCCAGAAGTTTCAGTTTTTCAGGAAAATATGTAGAAAAATAATACGTTCGTTCATTTCGAAAACGAGTCTTTTGGCACATGCCGTAGGTCAAATCATAAAGAAACAAATGACAGAGACATTTTGTGGGAACAGTTACACATTTGACCCTTTACAACAAGGAATTGATCTGGGAATAATGTTCATCTTGCCATATTAAGGGTTAATACCCAAATTGGGCAGGCAGAAAGTGGGCATCTCGCTATTATTATGCTTTTACCCTTGTGAACCTGTAATTGCCTGTGTTATCTATACAATTCTTATCCTTCTGTCCGAGCTGTTGATTCTCAAATAAATAAATAACTTCACCGCATATGTACACTTAAACTTCGGGCAATTATACTGAGAGTTTTGTATACTAAAAACTCAATAACACGATTCCATACCTGAGGACAAAACCCGACAGACTTGGCAGTCACATTTACGATTATTAGACCAATACATTTTTTTTTATTCGTTGTATAGAATTCTGGACTAAATTTGAGTCTTGAATCGTCAAATCGTCTTGAGCAAGCGTGATTTTCAATCCTTATGCCTTTCTGTATGAGAAGAGGCCTTTTTCCTAGAGGGGGTCAATAATAGACTGGTATCATTTATTTAAATATTAATACGTGAAGCAAAAACTTTGTACCCCTTTTTACGAAAAGTACGCGGATGGAGGAGTATGAAATTTTGCACAGTTAAAGCTTATATGGAGGAGGAGTGACTCCCTCATGCAAAGAGTTTAATAACTATTACATAATAGTTATTATACTCTACATCTCTACATCTCTGCAAGCTACATAGCTTGCTACATTTAAGTAATCTGTGATATTATGCCCTCATGAGTTGTATAGATACACAGTGACAGAAGTGACAGCTTTAGCATGGAATTAGTAAGTACTATATAGATTGTAAGTAGAGGGGGCGAATTTGGACCAGTGGGTCACCACTAGTTTATTTAGAAAGTTCTGATACTCACTGTCATCAATGTGACAAATTTTCTAAGCTCCATCGGAGTGCATTTAGTAAGCAAGGGCATTATGTTCGTATTCCTGAGGTCCAGAACTACAACGAGGCCATTGTTGTAATCGTTTATTCTGACATATTCGCTAAACTGAAAAAAAAATAGAAATACCACTATAGCACCTACAATAATAACAATTAACATTGGATTAGGGGCATGATTCAGAAAGGAGCACTTCTGGACACGGCTCGTATTGATAGGTGGTTTCTCTTTCTGGAGCCCTGTCTACCAGTAGCTTGAACTCTGTTCCCAACACTGGTTGACTACTAATTTTAAGTGTTTTATATTCTAATATTCAAATATGTACGTGATATGTAAGAAATTTAATATAACCTTTATTCCGTGGATGGGTGACCATCTTTACATACCAAGACCCCTCCTTGCCTCGGAAAGCACGTTAAGCCGTTGGTCCCGGCTGTCATTTGTAGATCTTTGACAGTCGTTACGGGTCGTCAGAAGCTCGAAAGTCTGACAACCAGTCTTACTAAGGGGTATCGTGTTACCCAGTAGCTGGGTTGTGGAGGTCAGATAGGCAGTCGCTCCATGTAAAATACTGGTATTCAGCTGTATCCGGTAAGACTGGAAACCGACCCTAACATAGTTGGGAAAAGGCTAGGCAGATTATGATGATGTAAGAAATTTAATAAAAGGAATAATGATACAATAACAATAATGGATGAAATAAATATGTTTTAATAAACCAACCTATCTTCAAAAAATAAGACAATTATCATTAAATATTTAAACATCAATTGAATAAAACTAGTAGTTTTATTCAATTGATGTTTAAGTCCTACCAACTCATTAACCACTTGAAATTTAAAATAATGCCTTTTCCTTTTAAGTAGATTGTAAGATGCCCTTAGGCACTGAATAATAGCGCGACGGTTTTTTTTTTTTGGATGGGAAATCATTAAATAACTTCTCCCGCTCTGGGCCGACCGGGAGGGTGTGTCAGACTCTTACTGACTAAAACCCACCCGTAGTCCTGCCTGTTGCCTGTGTTGCGGGGGCCTCGGTGACCCATAAGTACCTTCCCGCGACCCCGGCAGGCATCGGCCCTAGTGGACCCCTACCTTTGTGCTGACGACATCTCTTTGAGGCGCGCGTGGAATACAACGAGCCGTCGACCCGGGCCTGGTCCTTACCGGATGGTGAGCTACCCATTGTTCACCGTCCGCAAGCCCACGCCTACGGTGGCCGGAAGTCCGCCAGCGTGACGGTTGACAGAGTTCCAGCGTGACGGTTAACAGAATAGAACAAAAAACGTGTTGCGCCGACCTCAAGCAACATGGGATAAGGGCAAAACCTAGCCACCTAGCCAGCGACTTCGTCTTTATTAAATTTAATCACGTAGGAATATCGAAAAATCCGGCCTTATTACAAGGAATAAGACAAGTCCAAGTCAAGTACTTAGACAAGTCTAAGTATATCATAAAACAAATCAATCAATCAATAGTCTTTATTTAGAAACATAGGTTCCATTTTGGAAATTAAGTTTCTAAATCTTGAAAGGAAACATCCTGCACACTGTTGCAAGATATTACAATTGTTATAATACACTTTCTCTACATTTGGCCATTTGGCGTACAAATATATACATTTATAGGAGGCTGTTGCTAATGAAGTAAATCTATTTATAATAATTCAGTAGTATCAACATCGATATTTTTTTATCTAATTTAATTAAATTCAATAGGTAAGGTCAGGTAATGCCAATATTAAATAATTATAATGTCAATATTAAGTGACTGGGGATCCTGCCGTTTTGCCGAAAAGATTTTGCCAAAATTTCACTACCCAATCAAATTTAAGCAACCTTTTTTTTATACCAATGCAATGTTTGGAATGATTTTAGTACGCACATTTTCATTTGGTAAATTTTTTACTTGGTAGAATATTATCAAGGATAATGTCATTTAGGTATTTGGTCTTTAATGAAATGATTTATTACAGCAAACAATCTTTAGACAATAAACGTAAGAGAATGTGATGTGTGAATGAGATGCGCTTGTATTTGTCTGAAACAAGTCAAATTTATGGTTACTTATGGAACTAGTTAGAGTAGGTTAATTATTTTAAATAATGGTTAGGTTAGGTTAGGTTAAAACTGTGACCTCCTACGAAAAACGAATGGATTATATATATATAATATATAATATACAGAAACGAATAGAATATATATAAAAAAAGAACCGTACTAGTTAGACAAGGTAGAAATTTTATTTTGCGAAAAATGAATAAATGTAATAATAAATTAATTCCAACTGAAATATTTGACTACATAAAAAAATGGTAAAAGTACTAGTTGGTAAACAAGTAATTGTTTAAACGTACTCTTGCCAAACATTAGGTTTGCGTTACAATTATTTGTGAAGAGATTATTTGCTAAGTAATACAATTAAATTAAAAAAATGTAATTTGGCAAATGAAATTATGCGGAAAATTGTTTGGGAAGTGATAATTTGGCAATTTATTTTCGATGAAACAAGGGAGACTGATATGATAATGTTTAAAATCGATATTGTCTTTAGAAATACTACTAAAGTCGTCATGCGTGTAGTCATTTTACGAGTATTTGTATACTCGTGAAATGACTAACACACTATTATGTCAAAGTATACCTCTGCGCGTCAGCTTTCTAGGTCCAAGGTTCTGGGCTGGGGTTTGATGAGTCAGTCAGTGAGTGAGTCAGGACTTTTCTAGGTCCAAGGTTCTGGGCTGGGGTTTGATGAGTCAGTCAGTGAGTGAGTCAGGACTTTTCTAGGTCCAAGGTTCTGGGCTGGGGATAGATGAGTCAGTCAGTGAGTGAGTCAGGGCTTTTCTATCTATTTTATACAGAGTGGAAAAAGACACATCACATAGCCGTCATCAACGCTTTCTATCACATCAAATTAAAAATCAATGTACAAATAAAATGCTGAGCAACGACTTTTATTTTTGGTGTCGAAAAATCACAGTTGACGGTAGAACGCAAAACTCACGCAAAACGTTGTGCATATGGTACATAATGGTACAGGGAATGTGGAGGTATTTAAAGTTAGGGTTGTAACACTTTCAAGAACTAAGCCTTAATATTTTTTTTTATAAAACAGAAACTGTGCCTGAAAGCCTTTTATACTGTTAAATATTATATTGAGGACTAAAAGGCTTGGGATTAAGGTGCTCCAATAAATTGACAGTGAATGTTGTATTTTACTCTTTTTATTTTGCTAGCTATTTATATTTCCTTATTATATAACATTTTATATAATAAACATTTTATATTAATATTATTTTAATTAGTAGGAATGTGTGGACTATGTGGGTCATTCTTTTTTTTGTCTCTTAGTTAGTTTTAGTGATGGTCTGGCAGTTTGAGTACTTTATGCGGCCTACTCAAATGTCTTATCTTTGGTATTGTTCGTCAAATCATTGAGCTCCTAAAGTCTTTAGTTGAGCTGCATGGTAACTGACAAATGCGTGCACTGACTGAACAGGTCCACTGAAATCTGTGTGGTTCATTCCTCAAAAGACAATTTCGGACACCAACCTACATGGTCCTCAAATGATCTGACCAAGATTATACACATTGACATTGATGAATTTTATTTATGCAATGACATGAATATTTACTCTGTGAAGTATTATACATATTATTTAAATTATTGTAAATATGAAGACTATGTGGGTCATTGTTTAATTTTGTTTTATTCTCAGTTAGTTTTTAACATGGTCTGGCCGTTTGAGTATGTTTTGCGGCCTAGCCAAATGTTCTTTCTTTGGTATTGTTCGTTGAATCGTTGAGCTCCTTAAGTTCTGAGTAAAGCTGCACAACTACTGACAAATGCGTGCACTGACTGGACAGGTCCACTCAATCTGTGTGGTTCTTTCATCAAAAGACCATTTCAGTCACCAATGGACATGGACTTCACATGATCTGACCAAGATTATGTCTGGACTTTAAAAGAGACTGTGACCTCCGAGTTTGTTTCGGCATTTCTTCTCTGAGTAGTCAGATAGGAAAGGCTGACCTCATTTAGTTTAAAAAAATATGATTGACGTGTAAAAGTGTTTGTACACCTACTTACAGAAATAAAATCATTTATCATTATTTTATCAATCCGGTTTTTGTAAAAAAATAGTCAGTCGTGGGGACTGTCGACAGAAGTGAATACTCTGGAATAACACATATATACAGGGTCAAATATAATTAGCTGGCTAAACTCCGCAGACGTGATGGATAAATAAAATAATTAAAAAATACGTTTTTTTTTGTGATCAACGACTGCTGGTATTTTTGTTACTTGAAGTGTGAGTTGAGAAAAACTGACTACTCTGAGAAGAAATGCCGATTTCTTCTCACAATAGTCAGATAGGAAAGGCCGACCTCATCTAGTTTAAAAAAAATATGATTGACGTGTAAAGGTGTTTGTACACCTACTTACAGAAATAAAATCATTTATCATCTAGCAATACTGTTTTTGTAAAAAAATAGTCAGTCGTGGGGACTGTCGACAGAAGTGAAAACTCTGGAATAACACATATATACAGGGTCAAATATAATTAGCTGGCTATACTCCGCAGACGTGGTGGGTAAATAAAATAATTAAAAAATACGTTTTTTTTGTGATCAACGACTGCTGGTATTTTTGTTACTTGAAGTGTGAGTTGAGAAAAACTGACTACTCTGAGAAGAAATGCCGATTTCTTCTCACAATAGTCAGATAGGAAAGGCCGACCTCATCTAGTTTAAATAAAATATGATTGACGTGTAAAGGTGTTTGTACACCTACTTACAGAAATAAAATCATTTATCATCTAGCAATACTGTTTTTGTAAAAAAATAGTCAGTCGTGGGGACTGTCGACAGAAGTGAAAACTCTGGAATAACACATATATACAGGGTCAAATATAATTAGCTGGCTAAACTCCGCAGACGTGGTGGGTAAATAAAATAATTAAAAAATGCGTTTTTTTTTGTGATCAACGACTGCGGGTATTTTTGTTACTTGAAGTGTGAGTTGAGAAAAACTTTTTTTGGTTTGTTTTATCATGTTTACTCGTACCTAAAGGATAACTTGACTATGAAATTTACACAAAAACAACTGATATTTCAAGTGACTCCACTAATTGCGATTGATGACCTCAAAAAAAACTCATGAAAGTAATTTATATTTTGTTTGATCATGTTTAGATAAGTATCGATATCCATCACGTCTGCGGAGTATATGCGTATACATGTACATAGACCGCTGCGCGTCGCCAGTCTTCGGCAACACGACTTATTAGCATGTCGGCGCGGGCATGTTGGTGACGCGACCCTATAATCGATCAACGTGCTTAAAGGAGTTTACACTTCAAAAAAGTTTATAAAAATGGAACATAAATAATAAAATAACCTTCATTATCTCTGTAATCGTTTCCATGCGTGGCCTAATGTTCCAAGTACCTAATGTTCGGCTTCTTTAAAAGGCTTTTTATATCCGTTTGTATTGAATTGTAACTTACCACAGTATTATACCTGTAGAAATTATGAATGTCCGAAGATTGATAATCGTCTGATTTGACGTTTAAAATAGTGAGCCTGTAGTGTTCCTTCGTCATTTTGGGTAGAAGACAGTACCGTCTGAAAATTAAAGTGAATCACTAATAATTATTTGTAAAAGAAGGCAGAACTACCACGGTAAAAGCCTCTTGAAATAGGGAGCCTATTGCATTTAAACGGGCACAGATTCAGACTCCAAGCTTCTACTGCAAAATTCCTGATGGGAAAACTGAATACCACTGACCTGGGAATCGAACCCAGGACCTCATATTTAGTAGTATGTGCGTACGCTACACCAACGAGGCAGTGAATAAATAACTACATATCAAATAAGGCAGACGTGCATTGCTTGAGTACTACTACGTGATAAGTCACGATGTGTATTATAGAGCCTATTGCCATTAACTGAGCAAAAATCCGTGTCACGGTTCCTAATGGTCAAATGGAAAAATCCAATAGCTCTTCGTCTGACCCAGGCATCGAACCTAAGACCCCACGCTCATCAGCTGCGCTTGCGACCACCAGACCACCAGATCTCGAGGTGATTGTCGGTCAGTAAGGATAGTAACTTGGTAAACTACTCAGGAATACCCAGGATGCGCCTGACGTACTTGATATACAAATAGTGCCATTCTTGGTGGCATTTTAACGCTAGACCAAGGCCCGGTCCATTTGAGAAGGGCATCAACGGTGTTCTAGCATTTTTTTTTTCAGTCAAGCGGTACCCTGCGTCTTTCTACATTGTTCTCGCATGTATAATTTCAACATGAATGACGTATCCAATATTTTGTAACAATATTTTGTTTTAAAAGAATGTCCGTGGAGTTTCTTGCCCGTTCTTCTCCGTGACAGCTACTCCGCTTTGGAATAGGCAACTAGCTTCATATTTCTGACTGACCGATTCAAAAGTGCCTGTAATTGGTTTATTTGAAATACATGCTTTGAGTTTGATTTTTTGATTAGTGCAGTGTTTCTTAGTAGACCATGGCCCACTTGCTGGTATGACATAAGTAGCCTGAATAATACTTCTGAAGCCGCAAACATCGTGGCTACCTACTGGGCTCAAACAATAAAAAAACAAAGAAGAGTACCATCGACACGAAAAAAAGAACACTTACTTGAGCAATTTGCTAGGAAGAAGTAATCTACTTAGTACTTACATAAAACAATCCAAGGGTTCAAACTGTTTCCTGGACACTGAACTGGGATATAATTCGGGCATCAAAGTCTTGAAAGTGCATAACTTATCTATCCTTTGTTTGGCTCTTTCGACCATCCCTTTAGCGCTGATTAAGGTTCTTTCAAGGTAGTCTCGAGCTAAAAACAGTAAAATTAAAAGTTCATAATATGGTAATAAGGCGCCAGCTTATCTCGTCAAAGACAACATAACCAGATAAACTGGCGCCTTATTCTATTGAATCTGCGTATACTCTAGGCCAGCTTAAGGTCAAACTGTTAACTCTGACGTGGGAAGAAAACATCACATAATGCCTGATTTTGAAGAGATTACCAGATATGTTTTAGTAAAGTCACATTTAGTTCTGTTAACGTCCCATGGGACAGGCGCAAATCTATTGCCCTCATATTCTTGACTACGGGCTACATAAAAACTCCGGATGAAATAGCTCATTATCACTTAGGGGTCCAACAAACCCAAGACCTCACACTTAGCAGTCACGCTCATGGCCACTAGACTAACAAGGTAGTTCTGACCAATTTCTTTTAAATAACCAAACAGAATAGAGAAAAGGGTGGTTCAAGACCCGATCCTTATGATCCCCGCATCTCCTCTATATACTTCCAAAGTCCAGTGCCATAATTATATTAACTGTCCCCACACACTATTTATTCATGATTGTCCTATTTAAACTAATACGAGATACATAAGAACGTGTTGGGTTAAAGATCAAGATCATAAAAGGTTATGCGATGTGCATTACAATGGGTTTCTATTTTCCTTATTGGAAAGATACTAGTCCAACGGTTGAAGCCCTGACTGGGAAGCGAAAGGTCGTGTGTTTGATCTGCATCAGATGCACCATTGAAGTAAACTTATTTCTATAATTATTATCAACCTATATTGTTCTCACTGCTGGGATACAGGCCTCCTCTATGGGATGGGGAGCTACAAAACGCTCCCCATCCACCACGCGGGCCCAGTGCGAGTTAGTGGTTTTCACGTCATGTCTTCGAGTTTTTGGTGCTCGAGCATACTCGCGATGTTTTCAACCGACTTTTAAAAAGGACGAGGTTATATTATGTTCGTCTGTATGTTTTTTTTTTCTTTTTTATATAAGTCACACCGAAATATCCGTCGATATTTTAGACAGATTTCGAAAATTCTTTTTTTGTTTGAAAGTGTATGCTCTCGAGGTGGTCTCATTGACACCAAGTTAGAATCTGGTGAGGGGAACCAATGGAAATCGATGGAAATACTAGAATTTTATAGGCACACCTTTAGCAATTTGGGTATTTATTATAGTAACTCATGCATTTGCACTGGGAAAGTACCATTTGGTAAAGTCGAACTGAAGAGCACAGATGGCCACCCGAACTACTTAATAATAAGTATTTCACGGGTTGCGATTCGATTAGGCACTTTAATATGGTTGCTAAGCAATTTATGTTCGAAACAATGCATATGGTCATCATTAGCTCCAGTTCTCCTGGTTTTTACCAGAAGAACTCTTCAACAATTAACGCCCCAGTATCGGGAAAAGCAATAATTTGTAAAAGGTGAGAAGCAGTTGACATACCTAAGGCTATTGTTACATAGATAAATTACAAACTGACCCACTAAAAAGTGAAAATAAAAATCTTTTTACAAAAATAAAACAACCGACTTCAAAAAAAAAAAACGCTACAAAGTGAAAAATAACTTTAATTCCGGAAGTCGGTGGCAATAAAACTAAAATACAGATTCATAGACACCGACTTCCGAAATAAAAGTTATTTTTCACTTTGTAGCGTTTTTTTATATCAGTCCTAACGGGAGAAATTTGACCGTGACCGTGACCCTGGGGCCATTTACATTAAAATAAATAACCTTCTATATTAACATTGAAAAACATTTAAAAGTGGGGATCATTGCACTTATTTGTTTTGTATTTTTTATCTTATCATAATATTATGGAGATAAACCGTGTTTTGTTTTGTCTGCTTTTCGTAACATAGATTAATCTTCACTTCTATCAATATTCATATACCTATAAATATTTATTTTCTGTGTACAAAATTGGTCAAAACATTTTGATTACTTAGGTGCAGGCAGTCGCACGTCTATGCTTTTTTTTTTTGAGGGTGGGAAATCATGTGTGTCAGACTCTTACTGACTAAAATCCACCCGTATTCCTTCCTGTTGCGGGGGCCTCGGTGACCCATAAGTACCTTCCCCCGACCCCGGCAGGCATCGGCCCTAGTGGACCCCTACCTATGTGCTGACGACATCTCTTTGAGGCGCGCGTGGAATACAACGCGCCGTCGACCCGGGCCTGGTCCTTACCGGACGGTGAGCTACCCATTGCTCACCGTCCGCAAGCCCGATGCTAGCAGTTTGACTTTGATTGCACTTTTATTTCCTAACAGCAAAACCGGTGCAAGTTTAAGGAACGTTCAAGAGCAATAATCGCGTGCCATAAAATACGTTCAATTATTGCCATTCAAGAATTGCGTATACACGCGTGCGATATCCGTAAAATTTTAATGGCATATATATAATAATTGAATGTAAGTTTTGCCGTTCAATAAAATTGCATGCAACTTACACCAAGGCAAATTGATTGCAAGGCGATTATTGCATGCAGGTTTTGTCTCGCCTTAGCAGAGTTACACGACCTTGTACAATTGATTCAAGTACTGCAGTATTTGCGCTGCCAAATATTTCATTAAAATTTTATTGAAAGGCTCCTCAAGATTATTTTTTGCTTGTTACATTCGTTCGTACTTGTAGAGTTCAAAGCGACTTTATTGCACGTGCAATTATATAGTACCTACCTATATGCAATTTTATTGTGTGAGCCGTTTACACCTATACTAGTTTTGAACAGCAACTAACTTGCCCATATCGTTCAACAATTGCACAATACGGTAAGGTACGGAGCAACAATTGTTTAGACTATTTACTCAAAATTAAGTTGAGTAATCGAAAATAAAAAACAACCAAGTTCTGTATTCAAATAAGACGTTTTTGTTATTAATTAAATACGTAACGTATGTTGATATTTGATACAGATATTTTGGATTAGAACTCAAAGTAAGAGGTTAGTTTAACGTTAGTTTGTATCGAGATTTTGTTTTCAAAACGTGTTTTGGTAAGAACCAAGTTCTGGGAAATATGTTCAAAATTAACATATATTTTTTCCGCTACCACAAACTATACAGATTTTCCATTTTTTTTTCTTAAGAGAAGCCTATTTTTACCAATTAGGTCTTGTCAGCCCCTTAACACAGAATTACACAATCTTGTACAATAGATTCAACCACTGCCAGTATTTACACCTATACTACATAATTTTGAACGGCAACTAACTTGCCCGTATCGAGCAACAATTGTACGTGTTGTTTAGACGATGCCAGTGAATTGTTGCTTAAATTTGATGGTATGCCACGGGCAATAAACTTGCACCGTGTAATTTTAGTTCAAATGACACCACTGACATGCAAGTGATCGTATTCATGACGCAAATGTATATATTATAATTATTAATATTCTCATAACTTAACTTAATAGTTTTTACCTATATTAAGCCTGTTTTGAGTTTGAAACACATAACTACCTAGTTCGTTTTCTAAGTCGTCATACATACAGAAGTAGAAGTCGTCTAAGTCGTCATACATACGAATTACAATATCAAAATTAAATAGGTAGGTCACTTACCGGTAGATCACTGACCGGTACGTCACTGGCCGGTAGGTCAGTTTTGTTATAATGCATGACAAAAATGCATCTTCTCATTTAAAGAAGGGACATTTATCACAAGGCTTTTTTTTGGGTGGGCAATTATCAAATAACTTCTCCCGTACCGGGCGGAGCGACAGGTTGTATCAGACTCTTACTGACTAAAACCCACTCGTATTCCTTCCGTTACCTGTGTTGCCAGGGGCCTCGGTAACCCTTTTGGACTTCCACGCGACCCCGGCTGGCATTGGCCCTGGTTAACCGTTAACTTGTGCTGACATCTCTTTGAGGCGCGCATGGAACATAACGCGCCGTTGACCTAGGCCTTATCGGACGTCGAGCTACTCATTGCTCACCGTCCGCAAGCCTGGGCCTACGGTGGCCGGAAATCCACCTGGGATTCCCGACGCCCAGGGCGTCTCCTGCAGCGGCTAGGGGCGAGACGGCGCGAAATTTGCCTTTCCCTCAACCGTTCCGCCTCCTCCTTCGCGAGTATTACTGCTTCGCAGAATGAGGTGACGGCTGCCCATGCCCTCTCGCTTCGTACCATTGCCTGGACAAGGCTAGTTGTTGTAATTTTAAACAGGTTTTTTTCTTAAATTTCGGTTTTTTTTACGGTTTTTTCACTGAACGTTTCTCAGTGACCTCAAAAAGAAATAGTAAAAACACATCAGTTTCAAAAATCCCCATTCCTACCCTCAGGCCTAAGATGGTTCCGTGACGTGGTATAAAAACAACTAAAAATTACTTACAAAAATCTTTCTTGATGAAATGCTGCTGCTTCTTTACCCAATCGTCCAAAATGTCCACGGCTTCTTCCATTCTACTTTCCTTATCCAAATTAACATCTTTCCTAACATATTCCAGGGTGTCTGGGTGGAATTCCAGGATCCTATCTGAAAGCACTGACACCATTTTAGCTACTGACTTGAGTAGAATCGGCGATAAACTGAAGGAGTTCAATATTATTAAAGGTTTTTATTCAAAAGTTAATTCTTGTATAAAGATGCCTGTAGACTTGTGTAATTCGACGATTGAATTTGGTCGATAGTTTTACATCTCGATCAACAAACCAAGTTTATTATATTTTATTTGTCAAAACTCTAAATTTAAAAAAAAGCCCGTGTATTTCTCATCATCCAGAACAAAGGCTGGCACAAAATTATGTTTGAGAAATCGTTTATACAAAAGTTGAATTTGAAATACCAACCGACTTAAATGTCCACTTTTGAAAAAAAAACGTAAGCCGCAAATTAAAATACAAAACCTATTTTTTTAATTCAGTTTCTAGTTTCGCCATGGCCGTCTGTCCGTCTGTCTGTCTGTGAAATGAATTTAAATAAAATGAAATTGTTTATTCTGTAAATAGGATATCAGAATCACTTTTACACGACATATTAAAATAAAAAAAAATGAGATAGATGGAGACGACATTTCTTGTCTGACTACCACAGAAGAAATGGCGAAACAAACCCAAGGCTATATGTCTGTCTATCTCCGCTGTAGCTCAGAGACGCTTTGTACTAGAAAGCTGTAATTTGGCATAGTTATACTAAATAATGACGCCGATAAAGTGCTAAAACAAAACCTTACAAAAAAAATTATGGTACCTTGCACGTAATGTGGGGATGATATTTTTTTTTCTCGTCTATCCCAAGGTGTGGGGTATCGTTGGATAGGCCGTTCAAGGGAGAAAAAATATTGCGGGTCTATGAACACCACTTTTCAAATCAAGGATCCGTTTGCGGAATATTAAGCATTAAAGTGCTAATTGTTGTTAGAGTCAAGTGTCAGCTAAATGGTTTATTTATGGAGATGTGAAAAATTCATGGCAGAAGTACATATAATGAAATTAAAAGGAAAACTATCGCAGCTAGGTGGGCTTCACAAGTTAACGAGTTATAGTCGACCAACTTAATTTTGCAGTTGGAGAATTGACCGTAGCTTATTATATCCCAAGTACGGAACCTACGGAACCCTTCATTGTGCGTGGTCCGACACGCACTTGGCAGGTTTTTCTTTCATATCTTCTCTCACACAATCCATCCATCTTGTGTGTAAGGAACTTAACAAATTAAAAACATTATACCAACGACACGATTCTTGCGCGTGTTTTTATTTCATCATTCAAATCAAGTAGGTATAATAACTTTAAAAAATCATTCAAAAAACAAAAAACCCGACTGCTAAAACACATAACCGAAAAGAGAAAAACAAGCATTATAATGTATAGAATTTTGGTATTGCCGGGGGACAAACAAAAGGTACATCATATTTCAGGTGAATGGCCTGCGATACCAAGATTCTTTATATTATAATGCTCATTTTTCTCTTTTCAGTTATGTGTTTTAGCAGTCGGGTTTTCTATTTTTTTTTTTAATAATTTGTATTATTTCAAGCTTTTTAGTTTTATTTATATATATATTTATAATTGTCTCATTACTAGCTATTATTTGAAACCAATATTGTTGTAATTTATTTTAAAAATACTTCTCCTCTGTTTTCTTTGTATTTGCAGATGCAATATTTAAATATCATATAGCCTATATCACTCTCACAATCAAGACGAATCTAACAACACCTCTTGTGTTAAAATCCATCAAGCCGTTTAGGCTACAGAGCGTGTCAAAGAAATAGACATAAATACATAGGTACATATTCTCGAATTCTCGAAACTTTACCCTCCTTCTGGGGCAGTCGGGTCAAAATAGTCAACATATGTATGTACACTCATAGATTTAGTGTATACTACTAGCGTTCGATTGACAATGCAAAAAAAAAGGGAAAAGCATAGTCTAAGCGCATGTTAGAGCGAGAGAGATAGACGAGATTATTCACGTAGACGCTATCTGTCATCGGCCGAGGTCAGTCGTCTATGAAATAAATCCCGCTTTTCACAAAATCTCAGGTTTAGTAGACGTATGGTAATGGTTACGTGTGCAGTACCTGAACGTAACACATCTAAGAAATAAAACCCACAGAATGATTAATTTCACACGTAAACACAACCGGAATGTTTGACTGCCTAAATGCAATGTTTTGGAACTGCTATGATATTTTTTACACAAATATATGCGGAAAATGATCGCATTTGATCACATTAATGCTCTGAATGCATAGGGATTATATTTAAAATAACAGCAAATGAGTGAATTCTTGCTTTTTCTAACGTCATTTTTGTAGACCTAGAGATTGACCCAAAAAGTCGACACTATCGATAACACGACGACGACATCAGACACGACGAGTCATGACATGCAGCTGTGTGTGTTTTGTGATTAATATGATTATAATGTAGATCTATTATGTTTTATTTTTCTGTAGGAAATTAAACATCCAAGACATTTTGTTTGCAGCTTTATTTTCAAATCAGGAGATACGAAGCCACTGCGATCTATATCGATAATCGAATTTGAGGCAGCTAGTGAGCACAGCACTATTTGTCTCGTATACATGCACATCACACACACACTGGTCTAATTTGTTTTTGGTCACGCCCTTATCACCACATTGCCCATCTAATGCACATACAGGGTCTTATAAAATGGTTGCTGTTAAATTGCTGCTGTTGACAATTCTGCCAAAATCAACGTGATCTTAATTCTCATTACAATAAGGTTGCTGTTAAGTTACTGTTGTCAAAGTTAAAAGAACAGATTACATATTTATTACAGAGCTGTAGGTACAGTCACAAGCATAAATATATTACAATGGACAGTTCGGCAATAATATCTGATTTTAAGATTCGTCCATTAATATATGTCGTCAAGATGACGGCATTGTGATCATTTGTGTAATATTAAACTGCAAAGGCCCAAGGTTACTGCCCTGAGTCATCCCCGACCTGGTAAATATGGCTTATATCCGTATATTCTACGTTCTGTTGTCTAATAACTGCAAAAGTAAATGAAATAACTTGCAAAAAACCTTAGCAGACGTGGAGTGAAAACAATGGTCACTAACTTTTTGAGCAAAACATAAATTATTTACCAGATCGAATGCTTTTTAAAATTGAAGTAAACGTCATTAGTTCGGCCCCCACTGTCCACTGTTGGCAGAAGATTAGCCATGTAGCTAAATAAATTGTTAGTAGTGCTTCTTGCTCGTCGAAACCCATGCTAGACATCTGAATAAAAATCAAAATCAAAATATTTTATTTTACAAACCTACATGGGCACTGATGAAACGTCAGAAGCTAGGTGCACGGTTCCAATTGGTCGATTCCTATGGAGAAGAGCCGGCAAGAAACTCCACGGTTACTCTTTTAAAAATAATTGGCTCTTGCAATGTTTTCAAATCATAGGGTTAATAGCCATGGGAGGACGGTGCAGGCCTGTCAAGAAGTACCAGGTACTTAACAAATAATAAATAGTCTGCAAATCTAGTCTATTAAGCCTCCAACGTTCTCACATTCACAAAATACAGAAAAATCTATGTAAAATATTGATAGAATAATAAAAATAAAAATCTATGTAAACCAAATGACATGTTTGATATTGCAACAGCTGTAACAAGACTGATTTAATATCCTGAAAACTGGCCGTTGAGCAAGATTTTTGAAGCGGCTATTCAAAAGGGCATTTTTCAACAAGCAGCTGCTGCTTGTTGAATATTATGCTCTTATGAATAGCCGCTTCAAAAACCTTCGTAAGTTGGTCACGATAATATGTAACAGCGATGTATTTTTTGTAATAAATATCTACCTGCGGTTTTTTACATGTCTTTTTACATAATCCTAGCTTTTGCCCTCGGCTTCGCCCGCTTGGAGGTCGGAGATTATCCCACGGAAATGTACTACCGGGATTAATTTATCCTATGTGTTAATCCAGGTTATTAACTATCTGTGTGCCAAATTTCATCCAAATTCGTTCAGCCGTTTTTTTCTATCGTAGTAATAGCAGAGGAAAAGGTCATTGACTCCCGCATCGCCGCGCGCCGACAACTATAATTATTTTGTTACGCGTAATTTTGAATCTTTTAAAGTATTTATTTTTGTTATAATGTCATATGATGGGCATATTTAATCTAAATTAAATTCCCAATTTAAATAACATAATATTTTATTGGATAAGGACTAATAATATACCGATCAAAATTGCTTCGGAGTTACAATGAATTTTTTATCGAATTCTTAAAGATAAACAAGGTTGCTGTGTGTCATCCTTAGAAGATAAACATGTGCACAAAAAGTTCAACAAAAAGTTTGCATTTTTGTTGAACTTTTTAGGGTTCCATAATAAACACGGAACCTTTATAGTTTTGCCATGTCCGTCTGTCTGTCCCCACTGTAGCTCAGAGACGCTTAGTACTAGAAAGGTGTAATTTGGCATAGGTATACTTATTCATCACGCCGACAAAGTGTGTAAAAAGGTTAAAAAAAACCTTTAAACTGCAAATTTTTGTTAGAGTCAAGTGTCATCGTCGTTGGAGAATTGACCGTGACGTATATCGACGTAGAACATGTTTTTTAACTACAACGTTACACGCACCTGGCCGGTTTTCAAGATGTACAATCCTGTAGGACATTAATTTAATTTATTTCTTACGGTTTACGCGGCGCAAGCCAGTAAAACTTCCACTCGGCATGATTTTTTCCGACATCGTTAACAATAATCGTCATATTTCAGCTTACACAAAACCTTTAATGAATTATACACCTGAACCTTCACCATGAATCAGTCCTTCCATTGGTGAATATCGTTCAATAGTTTTTGAGTATATCGCGTTCAGACAGACAGATGCGGGGGGACATTGTTTTAAAATAAAGATTCCAAACTACTGAGCCTAAAATTTTGAAAAAAATACAGAAATTATAATAGTTCTTTACTAATAGATTACAGGAAAATGTATAAGAAGTCTATAGTGGTTAAATGACATGGTAAATCTCTCAATATTGTGCGTACAAACTTACATTTGCAGTTGGAATGTATGGGAGAATATATTTTTCACCTGATTTTATCTTAAGAACAAACTTAACATTGTAACGTTAAGTTTGTTCTTGGGATAAAAACATGGTAGATAACATATTTATTGTACGGAACCCACACCAAACGAATGGAACTCGCACTTATCCAGTTTTAAAGAAAGTAATTTCATTTATTGTATTATCTACGATGAATGCCCTTTTACCCCACATAAGTTTTTTTTCTATCGACTCTGTTACCCATATATTTTTGGGCATTCTCCTTTCCACCGGTTAAGTACTTATTATTGTTACAAAGATATAACCCTCTTGCGGATAGATAGACGGGCGCACAGACAAACAGACAAGCAGTTAATGTATGTCTGCTTACTGCTGGCTTAGTAATAGGGTCCCGTTTAAACCTTTACTATGGAAAAAATTTATAAATGTCTTATATAAAAAAGGGTAAATGGAAAATTCTGTTTATATGCAAAGTTTGAAATCGCTCTAATTTAACTGTAACACTATTTTTCGAAAATATTTTATACTACT
This sequence comes from Atethmia centrago, assembly GCA_905333075.3. Classification (NCBI taxonomy): domain Eukaryota; kingdom Metazoa; phylum Arthropoda; class Insecta; order Lepidoptera; family Noctuidae; genus Atethmia; species Atethmia centrago. The sequence continues at coordinate 23,428,781 of HG995387.1, read as the reverse complement.
TTTAGACCTATGTATCCTGCTTATGTGTGTGAAGTTTCAATAAAATCGGTTCAGGCATTTCGAAAAATAAGGACTTGAAAATTTGTATGAAATACCGTACGGCGTATACGCTCTTAACGGTGTCCTTTATTTAATATTGTTAACGAGTTCAGAATTTTTAATGGTTGTTTAATAATTAACTTGCTAACATGTAACGAGTGAACATACAAAAAGCCGTTTACGTATTATTTGACGTCATATCTTGTAATTATTATTTTACAAACATCTTGTTAGTAGTCTGTTTACATGAAATAAGATAATCAGCCAAGCTTGTCGTGAAAAGAATACTTTTTTACTTGTTTCAAGATTAAGCATGGTTATAAAAAGTCTGAGTAGGTCTGGTGGTGGTGGGTCTGGTGGGTGGTGAATGCATTTTTAGAGCTGGAGGAGGGATTAACCTGGATTTCGTTGGTTTCCTTACGTCATTTTTGTGTGACCACTGAAAACACTGTGAAAATGCCTGGGTCCACCATAGCACTGCGCTGATTTTCATCTTGCTGAGTGGAAGCCGTCTGTCATATATTTGTTTGGTTTTAATAAGTATTTGAGCTAACTTGTCTTTTTTAAAGCCACGTATTTTTGTGTCAATAAAACATTTGCTCCATCTTTATTTCTCAACTAGTGATAAAAATATTTGCCTGTCAACAAGATGGTGGCTCGCAGACTTTCCAGTTTCTAGGATTCGTGGGGTCGCGCATTGTATGCGTGAACGAATCTTGCACTCTCGGCTCGTAGTAGCAGGAGAAATATCATGGGGCTTTAGTCAACATAACCAGCTGTTCAGTGGTGGCCCAGTGGTAACGGCCCCAACTTACGAGTTTAGGTCGTGGGTTCGAACCCAGGCAGGCGCTTTACTTTATTTAAATAATTTCATCACCACTGCTCTCAAAACGGTGAAGGAATACATAGTGAGGAATCCGGCATGTCCTAGATCCAAAAATTTGACTGAGCCCGCGTGGTTGATTACCTACAGCCCACTCCATTGCACAGAGAGTAGGTCTATGTCCCAGCAGTGGGAACATTATAGGCTGATTATCCTTATGTTTATGCTTAACCGTCTGTTCTGCCTAGATTTAGGGTTTCCGAAAGAAAGTTCTTTCGAGAAAGTACGTTTCCCAAAAATGGGGTTCGCTGGACGATCGCACTTCATTTCAGACGAAAGCCGTCCACTGCTGCACATAGGCCTACCCCAAGCATCGCCACATCGTCGGGTCCTGTGCTTCTCAGCGGATTCCTGCGGTATTCACAAGGTTTATCAGACGTATGAATATTATTATTCGTTAAAATCGCCTTTCGTCGAGGCTACTTTGACGCAACAAGCGGGAATCCACTGGACGCGAAATGGAAAGAACTGTTTATGTGGTCTTGCTTAGGGGAGGCCTGTGTGTCAGTCCAGCAGTGTCCGACGTCTTTCGGCTTAAATGATTGTAATTATGACGAAGACCTGTAAACCTAGTGAATATTTTAGTCCTATTACCCTGTATTTTTTCAGTAATCACTGATATTAATCAAGTATTATAAAACAGACACTATTATTAAAGTTAAATGAGACGCGAACGGTCGGCCAGAGGTCAAAGGATCGAAGTCTTTGTGAGCATTCATTAGGTACTAATGTAAAATGAAGGATGAAAAGAGGTACTACAAATGACAAGATACTGTCTTGAACAACACTTAAACAAAAAAAATTAATATGTTTGTTTGTTCATACAGGTGGTTGATTTGATGTCAAGACAAAACGGTGAAGGAAAACATCGTGAGGAAGCCGTGACATTCACCAATACGCACTGAGCCCACGTGGTGAATTATGACCCTACTCACTCTCAAAGCGAGGAGGCGGGGAGTCTCCAGCAGTGGGAATATTAAAAGCTGATTTTGCTGTACGAAAAAATCTGCATCGGGATTTATTATTACAGGTAATGAAATGAAATGAAATAAAATGATTTTATTTTCTGTAAGTAGGTTTATACAAACACTTTTACACGTCAATCATACTTAGAAAAAAAAACTAGATGAGCTCGGCGTTCCCTATCTGACTACTCTGAGAAGAAAGGCCGAAACAAACTCAGAGGTCACAGTCTCTTTTAAAGTCCAGACATAATCTTGGTCAGATCATGTGAAGACCATGTAGATTGGTGTCTGAAATGATCTTTTGAGGAAAAAACCACACAGATTGAGTGGTCCTATCCAGTCAGTGCACGCATTTGTCAGTAATCGTGCAGCTCAACTCAGAACTTAAGGAGCTCAACGATTCGACGAACAATACCAAAGAAAGGACATTTGAGTAGGCCGCATAAATGACTCAAACTGCCAGACCAAGATGAAAACTAAATGAGAGAAATAATAAAAACAATAATCCACATAGTCTTCACATTCACAATAATTTAAAAAAAGAATATAATACTTCAAAAAGTAAATATTAATGTCATAGTGTATAAGCATAACAAAATCATCAATGTCACACTTAGTATAAAAATAGATTTAGTATAAAATTAGTTTGTTGCCTGGGGGTACATTGGAGTAGCTTAATTAATCCCAAGCCTTTTTTTCGTCCAAGTAATCTTTAACTTTATAGAAACCTTTTTGACAGAGTTTCTGTTTAATAAATGATTTAAATTTATTGAGGCTCAGTCCTTTGACATGGCTTGGGAGTTTGTTGTAAAAACGTATACTTTGGCACTTAAATGAATTACTAATTTTTTGGGGCCTAGTCTTGGGCACAATAAGTAAGTCTTTGTTTCTAGTATTTATGCTATGAATGTCGCTGTGTCTAGAATATAGGTTAATATTCTTTTTGACATAAATCAGGTTCTCATATACATATTGAGATGCGACTGTCATTATATTTATATCCTTAAATGTATCCCTCAGTGAATGCCTACAACTTAGGTTATAAATTGCTCGAATGGCTCGTTTCTGCAGCACAAATATAGCCTGAATGTCGGCTGCATTTCCCCACAGCAAAATGCCTGGGTAAGCATAGAATTCCCCCCACAACAAGATCTAAAGATTGCTGGGAAAGACTGGGCGGTGAAAAGGGTGGCGCAACTTGGTAGAGGCTAATCTCCAGCAGTGAACGGTGATAGGCATATGGAATCAACTCGTTGATTGAGAGAATCGTCAATGCGTGATTCTACCTGTCATACTGAAAAACATTCCATCCGGATCAAGATTCCATTTTTGTACCACTGATGGCCAACAACCAAATGAACATGCATTTGGTTGTTGGCCAAAAGAGTATGGGAGAACATGAATTTCAACCACAATGTTAGGGGGGCACTTGACTCTAACAAAAATTAGCACTTTAATGCATAATATTACGCAAACAGATCCTTGAATCGAAAAGTGGTGTTCACAGAACCGCAATATTTTTGAACGGCCTATCCAATGATATCGCACACCATGGGATAGACAAGAAAAAAAATATCATCCCTACATTATGTGCATTGTGCAAGGGCGGTACCTAAAAACAATATGTTTTTCAAGATTTTGTTTTAACACCTTGTTGGCGAAATGAATATGTATACCTATGCCAAATTACAGCTTTCTAGTACTAAGCGTCTCTGAGCTACAGCGGGGAGACAGACAGACGGACATGGCGAAACTATAAGGGTTCCTTGTTTACTACGGAACCCTAGAAAGGAGTGAATGATAGATCGGTGGCTGACAAGGTAGAATAAAAGAATAAAACGTGTTACGCCGACCCCAATAGGAAAAGGGCAGGAAGATGACGATGACCAATGCTGGTCTTAATCAGCTTATAATGTTCCCACTGCTGGGACACAGGCCTTTTGTCCGTGAAAGGGGGTTGTCCGGAATCCACCACGCGGGCCCAGTGCGAGTTGATAGATGTTGCATGTCTTCGAGTTGTTGGTTGATCATTTTATAACACAAAGTGACAACTAGCACATGTCAAATAACTCTAGAGAATGAATAATTTGACTTTAATATATACATAATTATACAACGTCCTAACATCAATCTTCGGGCAGTTGCCCGCCAGACACAAAATTCGTCTGGTTGACGGATCGTCCCTTTTCTATGGAGGATGAGTGAAATTTACACCCTGTTCTTCATACCTCTATAAACACTTTAGATTACATCGGTATCATTTATTTATTTATTTAACCATTTATGTACTCACAAAAAAAAAACAGAAAAGAAGAACAGAACAGAAAAATACGTACAAAGGTGACTATTAAAAATACAGGGAATTTAATTGTTTTCATGGTTCAAGGACTGCTGACCAGACGGAGCCCGCAGAGGTGGGCCAGCACCAGTCGAAGGCTACGTTGCAGAATGCTTAAGTGCCCCGTAGCCTCCGGTACAAGTGTGCGAGGGAACACGGTGTGGTTTTAGTCAGTAGAAGTCTGATAGACCCCTCCGACCGCCCCAGGGCTGAGGACATCGATGAGGATTTTTAGCCCGTTACCAAAACAAAAAAAAACATGGTTCAAGGACTGCTAATTAAATAGAAGCAAATTTACTAAATCTGTTGTTGTGGATTGTGTCATTAATAGAATATTAAGTTCTATTTTAATACTCTCCTATTCATTTACTTTTTTTATTTTGGGTGGGACATCATCAAATAACTTCTCCCGCTCTGGGCGGAGCGGGAGGGTGTGTCAGACTCTTTTATTAAAACCCACCCGTATTACTTCCGTTTCCTGTGTTGCCAGGGGCGTCGGTGACCCTTTAGTACCTTCCCGGGACCCCGGCAGGCATCGGCCCTAGTGGACCCCTACATTTGTGGTGATGACATCTCTTTGAGGCGCGCGTGGAATACCACGCGCCTTTCTCCTTCGCGAGCATTACTGCTTCGCAGAAGGAGGTGGCGGCTGGCCAGGCCCTCTCGCTCCATACCATGGCCTGAAACAGGGCCGGACGCGAGATTTCTCTGCCGCCTATCGCCTCCACGAAGACACGGTGGTGCTCTGCCCAAGCCGGGCAGACCTCCACCGTATGCTCCACCGTGTCCTCCGGGCGATCCATACAGTGATGACACCCGGTCGTTTCCTCCCGCCTTATCCGATACAGGAACCTCCCGAAGCTGCCGTGTCCGGTGAGGACCTGCGTCAGGTGGAAGGTGAGGTACGTCGTGGTGCCTCTCTAGCCACTCCTCAAAGAGGGGACTTATCATAACCGTAAGTATTCATTTACTTACCAATAGAACAGTTCATGTGAATAAAAATACCTTTCGAATAATTTATTGTAGAATGGTTGGTTGGAAAGGTGTAATGAGCTATAAATATGAAAAATCAGCTTAGTTTTGTTAATGATTTTATATTAATAATTGTTTCTGAGAAATAATTGCGTAAAAATAAAGCCATTGGCCACGTGACTTTGAACGAGGATCAGAGCGCGACACGTCACAACTTCCAGACGACCGTTTAAACATTGTAAATAAAATATAAAGTTATTTTTTTTAGGATTATCCCAAATAGTATTAACAAACAAACCTTAGAAACCAACTTTTTAGGTTCGTCAGGCATAAGGTTTACTTTGCGTTACCAATTATAGAGGTACGAAAGGAAGGAAGGTGTTAAATTATTAATCTACAAAATAGATAGTATTCAGTTATATTTTGTGTAGGCACATAAAATAATAGGAAGCGTAAATCGTCTACCTACGACTATCAAAGTAAATATTAACACGAATAATACTGTGGATTTCATGTCTTCAATAGGTATTTTAAAACGTTTTTATATTAAAACTACCGAATTATTATATTCTGAAAGAAGTAATAAATAAAATTGTGCGCACAAGACTAAAAAAAACTCTTAGATTTGGTAGAATGATAGAAGACACGCGAGCAACCTATGACAGATTGTCCCATTTTGACAATCAAAATTAATTTGCGTTATAAAAATGAGAATTTTAATATCACTAAAATGTTTATATTAATTTTGAAGAAAACAAACCTCATGAAACATTACTAATAGGTTTCTCAAAAACTGTTATCTATACAGATTTTGAGTAATTGGTAGATATAATTCTAAAAAAAACAAATACGCATGAGCAGTTTAAGAATACGAACGAAAAAATAAATACTTAACAAATGACAATATAGAGGCATGAGGAACAGGGTGTAAAGTTCACTCATCCTCCATAGAAAAGGGAGGATCCTCCGACCAGACGGGTGTCGTGTCTGGTGGGCAACTGCCCGACGGTTGATGTCGGGATGTTGTATATATGCTAGTTGCGCGGTAAACTCTGCTTGCGCGATGCAGGATTTTGCGTGACGTCAGTGTGATGCGTTGTTCGTATGTGGCGCTGTAGATGCCGCCACAACAATGAAACAAGTTTTACTGTTCAAAATTATTTTTATTTGGTTTCCTTTAATAACAATGTTATGAGCAGCATCCTCTTCCATTTACATTATATTTATTTACATATTTTTTCTGTAAAATGTTAACTGTGTGTTACAAACATTCTTCTATTTGCAATAGTAGATTTTTTCTACCACAAGGTTGTGCTCCTAGACAAGTGGCAATCGCTTTTAAAGTGTTTCGTATTTCTACAATGACTTTCAATAAGATTGACATAAGTTTTTAGGTAGCTTATGTCAGTCCCACACATTTTAACTGTTCCATCACCATCATCGCTGATAGAATGTCACTTTGTCTAGGCACTCTGATATGTCTCATTTTCCTTTTTTCACTTATACCCAATAAATTCCAATATGCAGGAAACTTTGTAGTGTAGATTTTTTTAAATTAGTAGGTAAAATAACTCCCAGTGTAAGTAAGAACAAAGTAAGAACACGAAGCTATTTGGCAGCCTAAGTATTTATTGGCATTTGACCTTTTAAAAATGCAATTAATTAACTAAAAAAATATTATCATCTTGTTTAAGGGACACTAGATAATCATCATTTTATTAAATTCAGAAAGAAAAAACGATTATGTACAGTGAAACCAGAAAAAGTATGCGCATCGCTAATTTTCGTGGTTCCGAATAAGCACGAACGTAACGCCGAAAAGGAGACGAGGCAAAACTTTTAAGTTTTCTACTGCCTCGCTTTGTTGTACTGCACCTATTACTGCGTGTTTGTATGATGCTTTTCCCTGTAACGTGACACACTGTAGTCGCACCTTTTCACTCAAAAGCTTTTTGGATTGTATACCGTTGTTACTAACAAATCTTTTAACCATGTAACAAAATGGTGATGAGAAATTGGTAAGTACTTCCATGGCTATAACATATCTATACTAGTTCTCATTAACGCGCGTTCGTGTATTGAAGATAGACGATGATTGCCGAAGCGCAAACTTTTGCTGGGAGATTCGTTATTCGAACATGGTTGGTCCATATATTGTTCTGAGGCTCCGCGATTCAACGCTCGTATAGTCTAAGTTTCATACATTTTTGGGTAGAAATTGCCATGGCCTAGCATAAGCCCCTAAGGCTGCTTTTCCACCAGAGATGTGCTAGGCTACGTTGCTATGAATGCATTGGACATCCACCAATCATATTCATTGGTCCATATAGCATAGCAGTGGTGGAAACTGGTTCAAATAAGCTATCTTTTTATATGAAAAGATGCGTGCTATGTATGATTTGATATCGAGTGCCTCTCCCCTCAACGGGCCGCAGCCGCTGCCCGTGCCTTCCCTACTATCGATGCATCGCATAGCTCGAGCTGCGCATGTTCCTCGCAAAGCTACCTCACGGCGGCGCATCTTCATAGCACATCTTACTCGCTCCGCTACACAGCATAGCATTAGTGTAAACAGTCAAATAGTTTTGTAGCTTAGCTTTCAGATCTTCGCAGCATATCTGCATAGCAAATCTCTGGTGGAAAAGCAGCTTCACACTTATAGGTAAGTAGTCACTTTCCTTTCTATAATAAAATTAATCTACGCTCAAAGCTCTGAAGGAACCAGGCATGCCAACATAATGTTCGTTGAATTTATCTGATTGTCTGCAAGTTTCATTGGTGTTCGCTTTGTTCATCACATCCATGTACTCCAGAAACTCTTCGGAATTGATGGCTTCTAACCAGGCTTCTGTAATGATAAAAATATGTTTGTTTTAGGTAATTATTTATTTGGCTCTTCAACAATGAGTACACAATAAAACAATTAGTTCATTGAAAAGTATCAATACTTTTGCTGTTACTACTTAAATCAGTTACTTGAAAGTGTACGATTAATGATCTCCTAAAACATACTCGTAACTTTCTCTCTCCTACCATTTTGCCGCGCCCTATAGGGTACATAATGATCTCAATTATATAGTTACCACCTAATTACACATTATGGTAAAGCAATAAAGATATTGAGTAATTGAGTATATCTTCAAACCAAAATATTGGCATGCTGCTTGGTGGTACAACATATATTAAAAGCATTACGTTCCTTTGAAATGAATTGAGCATACTGTTTACACTTATTTTTTTCTCGTATTGGCACGAAATATAGATATGAGACTACGCATGCTGTGGTAAAAATAATAGCCAGTTGGCAGGTTGGTCGTGAGGTTTGCTGACTGTTTCATAACAGTCAGCAAACCTGACGAACACCCCAAGCCAACTAGCATTTTTTTTTTGCCGATGACGACATGTGCCGAGTCTTTTCCCAACTATATTGGGGTCCACTTCCAGTCGCTGAATACCAGTATTTTACATGGAGCGTCTACCTATCTGACCTTCACAATCACCAGTTACTGGATAATACGATACCCCTTTGTAAGACTGGTTGTCAGACTTTCAGGCTTCTGACGACCCGTGACGACAGTCAAAGATCCACGATTGATAGTCGGGACCAACGGCTTAAAGTGCTTTCCGAGGCATGTTTGTCGGTATGTAAAGATGGTCATCTATCCACGGACCAACCGGAATGACCCGTGCGGCTGTTATTGCGAATTTTAATGGAAAATTTTAGTGAAATGAACTCAGATGATCTCCGAAGAGATGCTAGCAGCATTGACTGGGCTGGGACTGGGGATTCAGTGTTGAGTCGATGAATGATAAAGTGAACCTTCTGACGGACAATCTTGTGCAGCTGTACGATGCTCACGCTCCTATACGTGCAGTAAAAATCAAACATCTTCCGGCACCACGGATTACAGGAGGATATTAGAACCGTCATGCACAGGAAAGCTGTTACAAAAACGAAATTTAAGTGTCGGCCCTCGTCGTCAAACCGTGAGATCCTTGTTGATGCTCGCAATCGCTGCAATAAGGTGTGTAGAGCCGCCTAACGCCGCCAGATCCATATTTCAGTTGAAAGTGGAGATCCAGCTAAAGTCTGGAAATTTCTTAAGACCATGGGAGTTGGGAAATCACGTCAAGAACCAATTCCTTAAGACTTAGATATTGATCTACTAAATCAACACTTTCCATCTTCGTCCTTTTGTAATGGGACCATGAAGGCAACAACAGTAAACTATCTCTCAAACCTTCCAACTCTGGATCATCCCCCATTTATTTTTAGTCAATTCTCTGTTTGTGGTATTAAGAAGAGTGTTGTTTCAATTACGTCTAATGCAGTTGGTAGTGATTGTGTAAGTCGGATAATGATACTCCCTGTCCTCGACAAAATCCTTCCTATTCTATGCTATATCCTAAACTACTCTGGCATCTTTCCGTCGACGTCGAAAAAGATCAAAGTCACCCCTTTACCCAAAAATTTTAATCCTGCTTCCTTTTTGGAATAACGTCCTATCTCCATCTTGCCTTTCCTCTCCAAAGTCCTAGAACACCTTGTCCACAATCAGCTTAGTGCATTTCTTTGTAAGAATAGCCTGCTGAATCCTTTCCAGTCCGGATTTCTTCCTGGTCACAGCACCGCTACTGCCTTAGTGAACGTTACCGATGACATACGGTTAGGCATGGAGGGAGGAAATCTGACGGTTCTCTGCTTATTGGATTTCAGTAATGCATTCAATACTGTCGATTTCGATATCCTGCTTGGCATGCTTCGCTCGCTTAACATATCTCCAACGGCGATTGACTAGTTTCGTAGTTACCTGTCGCTTATCGCGCTGGCATCGTATATGCATAGAAGAGTCTTGCTCTTCTTTGTGTTATACTTCTGCAGTTGTACCTCAGGGTGGCGTTTTATCTCCGTTACTCTTCGCAATTTTTATAAATTCTATTTCCAAAAAACTTCTTCCTTCCCGCCACTTTTATGCAGATGATTTGCAAATTTACAAACAAGCTGCATATTCAGATTGAACAACAAGGATATGGTTTCAATTTGCGAGTGGAGTGAGGTACATGGATTACAGGTTAACCCGTCGAAGACTCATGTCATTAATGTTGGCAGCTCAAGGATGATCTCCAAGGTAAACTGGTCGCAGCTTCCGCAGGTAAAATGTAACGGAATTGCTATTCCTGTAAGCGAGAAAGTTAAGAACCTTGGGATTTGGATCGACAAACATCTTTCTTGGGATCCCCAGCTGCCGGACGTAAGTCGCAAAATTTTCGCATCTGCGATAGCGGATAGCATAGACGATAGCGGAACTTTCTTCCAACTGCCACTAAAACTGCGCTTGCACAATCTCTTTTACTACCCATCCTTGACTACGCTGATGTCAGTTATATCGATCTAACTGAGGCACAGCTAGATAAACTTGAGCGACTTCAAAACTTTTGCATAAGATTCATATTTGGCTTGCCCAAATATGATCACGTCTCCGAATTTCGTACAAAGCTCAAGTGGCTTCCCATACGTCTTCGCCGGAATTCTCCTTACTTGTTTCAGCTCTACAGTATTCTGTTCAATCCTACAACCCCCATTTATGTTAAGGAACGTTTCAAGTTCCTAAATTACACATAATAGATACCCGAGATCACCGGAAAAATTTGAGACTAGAGATGCCGATGCATTCTACCAGTTTCTATGATAAATCTTTTACGGTTCAAGCAGGATGGTCGTGATGCCTTGCCCATGTCAATAAGGCGTGCTCAAACTCTGTCCATTTTTAAAATTATGGTAAAAAAACACTATCTCTCCTTAAACATATTTTTTATTTTCTTTGTCCTTTGCACCTGTTTTGGTTCATAGCGCTAGTTTTATGATTATTATTGAATATATTAAATAGATAATTTTAATATGTTTTTTGTATTTATTTATTTAACCATTTATGTACACACATAAAACAGAAAAGAAGAACAGAACAGAAAAATACGTACAAAGGTGATGCCTTTTTTTTTTTAAAATGTAAAATGTCTACATTTATATCTGTAATTTTTATGGTGTACATATTAAAGAGTATTCTATTCTTCTATTCTATTATTACTCAGTAGCCATAAGCCCCTCCTCAGCCACGAGCCCCTGTTAACTGGTGACAAATTTCAAACGATGTCGCTAAGTTTAAAAAATATTGAAAGAAATAAATCAAACTTACTATTCATTTCCAACAAAGGTTTCTCCTGACCACCGTATTCAGTCGTCAATATCTCCCTAGGAAGGTGTTCTGATATCGTATCATGAGTTTTGTGTAGATGTATCCTGTCAGCCAGCTTCGCACTGAACACTTGCTTCAGCAGAGTTATCAGCGTGTCCACCATCTTGGACGATGAGATCACGTGGATGCCCTTTATTCTGCAGCCGTAGCCTTCCTGAAAATATTAAGGAAATCTTTTACTAGATGGTGAAGAAAATCCCTGATAATATGTGATGATTATTATATTTAGATATACCATGATGCAAAACGTGATGAGTCTAAATAAAGTTTCTTGTGTTTGTTACTTAAGCTATAACCAATTTGAACTATAGAGGCATGAGGAACAGGGTGTAAAGATCACTTATCCTCCATGGAAAAGGGAGAATCCTCAGACCAGACGGGTGTCGTGTCTGGTGGGCAACTGGCCGACGCGACGGTTGATGTCGGGGTGTTGTATATATGCTAGTTGCGCGGTAAACTTTGCTTGCGCGATGCAGGATTCTGCGTGATGTCAGTGTGTTGCGTAGTTCGCATGTGGCGATATAGAAGCCGCCACAGAACCTTATCGCGAATTTGGAATACTCCTTTGTGCATTTCAATAAATCATGTTGTTAAGCGATTTTAATCATTATCTGGTTATTGTTAAGGTTGAAAGGCTAAACTGTATTAACAAGAAACATGTCTACTAAAACTTACCAAAGAGAATATTGATAAAAAAATTACCGCGCGTCAGTGACAATATCTGTCTACGCTTAAGACGCTGACAACACCTAAACTGCGGTCACTGTCAGATTGCATAGAAAAGAAAAAGAAGCGCGATCACACAACGCTTGTAATTTATTGCAAAATACGAAGTAATTATCTATTTACTCAAAATTGAGTTGAGTAATGGAAAATAAAAAACAACCAAGTTCTGCATTCAATTATGACGTTTTCGTTATTAATTAAATACGTAACGTATGTTGATATTTAATGCTGATATTTTGGATTAGAACTCATAGTAAGAGGTTAGTTTAACGTTCGTATGTATCGAATTATTTTATTCAAAACGTGTTTTGGTAACAACCAAGTTCTGGAAAACATGTTCAAAATTAACATATATTTTTTCCGCTACCAGAAACTATACAGATTTGGCAATTTTTTTTCTTAAGAGTAGCTCATTTTGGTCAATTGGGTCTTGTCAGCGCCTTAATAGCAGTGCCAACGGACATTTGTATACATTTAACGTAAATCAAGAAAAATAAATTTTAAAGTCGAATTATTAATTCTCTGGACTTATTTGACATGTGCTAGCTGTCACTTTGTATAATAAAATGGTTATATTTATTGTATTTATTGTATTCAAAAGTTTTACACTTATTATTATACATTTATTTTAGACTTATATAAATCGATTAAACTAATTTTAAATTTTGGCATATGTAATCTATTCTCCCTAATTTTTATTTTTGATTAAGTTATTCTTTTTATTTTATTGTGTAGAGTCAAATTCAATTTTTATTTTGGTTTTTTTTTTCTCTAGACCAAAAAAACATGTTATTATTGTACGCCATTAATGGCAAAACATGCAGATCTGCCTATTATTTTTAAGACCTTGCACATATTGTTGGATGTATACTCATGTTTTACAATAAATATATTCTATTCTATTCTAAACGTTCACCATTACAATAAATATTACCATATTATTATACAAAGTGATAGCTATAGCACATTATCATAATACTCCAGTAAATTAATAATTTGACTTTAGACAAGTCCTTTTGTTTAATATTTTGTTTTTTGCATAAGCAGTTATCGCAACTAAGTGGTTATACAAAATAGAAAATAATCTTTCTAAAATGAGGATACTACTGGAATCAAAGAGACTGATGTGATTGTGTTTTTTGAGCTTCTATTATATAGCTATTAGTGCTTTAAATAACTAACAAACAATTGGCCTATTGCACTTCCCCAATTCATTATTTCAATTTATTATTACTCATACTCAAGGGGGGTTAGATAATGTTGATCACAGACTGAACCACCCCGCGGGAAAGTACGAAAGGTTACCGAGGCCCTGGCAACACAGGCAACGGAAGGAACATGGGTGGGTTCTTGTCAGTAAGAGTCGTGGGAGAAGTTATTTGATAATGTTCCACCCAAAAAAAATAAAAAAGGCTAAACCATCCAGACACTCAAAAATAGAAGTCAATAATGCTTGGTTGTCAGTAAAAATAAATTAATACACTACTAACTGTTCTATAATTTCCGAGGTTTTTAATGAAATACCTGATTTTATTGAAGGTTAAACTGGCCAGTACTTTAAGCGCCTGTCAAAAGACTAACAAGTGCCTATTCAAAACTGTGAGCAAATCATTCTCAGCAATTATTGTGTGCGAAAAACTCGGTCGTCAATTCTGTCTTCTTTTCTGTATGGGTACGAGAAGACGGCTTAGCCCTACCGTTAGATGATTCACTGTAAGACAAAAATGGCCATAATGAAAGTTAAATGAAATAAAATTTTGCAACAGCAGCAAATTTAAAAAAAAATGCATCACGTATGACGAGATCTTTTAGCCCATGGTGTTAATAAACTGTACAGCAAACAGTATGTACAGCAAACACTTGGAGTCCAGGTTTTATCCAAATTTCGCACCGAAAAGCTAATACCTAATTAAAATAACCGTTTTTAACTAATTGTGTCAAACTACGATGTTGACCACATATAAATATAAACTTATCAGGATGATTTACACACACTCTGGGCATCTTATTACGATGTAGAGAAATTCCAATCGCTAGAGTAAACCGTTTCAATTTCAAGAAATTAATGTTAATTTACAAACAGCAGCGGTGGCCCAGTGGTAACTTACGAGTTGTAGGTCGTAGGATCAAACCCAAACAGGCGCTTTACTTTGTGTAAATTATTTCATCACCCCTGCTCTCAAAACGGTAAAGGAAAACATCGTGAGGAAACCGGCATGTCCTAGAACCAAACATTTAAAGACTTTTGACATCTACCAACCTGCACTGGGCCCACGTGGTAGATTACGGCCCACTCCATCTCACAGAGAGGAGGCTTGTGTCCCAGCAGTGGGAACATTATAGGCTGTTTATGTTGTATCGCAAACAGACATCGATAAGCAAAAGACGCGTAATTAATTTAGTTAATGTTTAACGGAAACTGAGAGTGATTGAACAAAATTAAGTATGTGGTGGGTATTTGCGGGTAGGCAGTAAGTTGTGTTTATAGCAACTCGATTTTATTTAAAAAAATCACTATTGAACAGTGTTATCTGCTTATCTTCTTCCCAACTATGTAAGGATCGGCTTTCAGACTAACCGACAGACCGACAGTTCAGACAGTTTCAGACAGTTAAATACCATTATTTTACATGTAGTGCCTATGTAAGCTCCACAACTCAGTTGCTGGGTAACACGATACCCTTTTTTTTTTGTTGAGGCTGGGAAATTATCAAATAACTTCTCCCGCTCTGGGCGGAGCGGGAGGGTGTGTCAGACTCTTACTGACTAAAACCCACCCGTATCCCGTCCTGTTGCCTGTGTTGCGGGGGCCTCGGTGACCCATTAGTACCTTCCCGCGACCCCGACAGGCAGATACTTTACAGACTAGTAATAAGAAAAATGATATAAGAGATGTACTACTTATAGTACTATAAGTATTACATCTCTGCCTGGGGACATGGGACCCATATTACGACAATTATGTCCCAGTTCCATGTAATAAGGGGAGATTCTATTGACATCAAATGGCCACAAACCCAGACCCCGGGCTGCTATTTAGAAATTCCAGATGGAAAAACCCAATAACACATTTCCTGAATAATAAATATTATTCAAAACATAACACATAACATCACGCCTTGTTTCCCCAAAGGATTGGGCAGAGGTGAACCTGTAGTACACCCACATTTCACCAGTTATGTTTAAGTCCCATGTAATAGGGGACGAGCCTATTGCCATCAACTGAGCACAAATCCAGACTCCGGGCTGCTACTGAGAAATTCCATATAGAAAAACCCAATAACAATTTACCCGACCCGGGAATCGAACCCGGAACCTCATGCTCAGCAGTAGCGCTTGCGACCACTAGACCAACGAGGCAGTATTATTCAAAATAGTAAACTAAATACTACGGTGCCGAAACGTGGATACCGACAGTCGTGTTTTTTTTTTTTTGAGCACGGGAAATCATCAAATAACTTCTCCCGCTCTGGGTGGAGCGGGAGGGTATGTCAGACTCTTACTGACTAAAACCCACCCGTATTCCTTCCTGTTGCCTGTGTTGCGGGGGCCTCGGTGACCCATAAGTACCTTCCCGCGACCCCGGCAGGCATCGGCCCTAGTGGACCCCTACCTATGTGCTGACGACATCTCTTTGAGGCGCGCGTGGAATACAACGCGCCGTCGACCCGGGCCTGGTCCTTACCGGACGGTGAGCTACCCATTGCTCACCGTCCGCAAGCCCGCGCCTACGGCGGTGGCCGGAAATCCGCCCGGGATTCCCGACGCCCTGGGCGTCTCCTGCGGCGGCTAGGGGCGAGAGGGCGCGAAATTTGCCTTTGCCTCAACCGTCCCGCCTCCTCCTTCGCGAGCATTACTGCTTCGCCTGGTCCACAAATTCAAAGTCACGCAGCGTGTCATGGAGTGGGCTATGCTCGGAGTTTCTTTGAAGGATAAGATCAGAAATGAAGTTATCCGGAAGAGAACCGGAGTTACCGACATAGCCTGCAGAGTAAGCAAGCTGAAGTGGCAGTGGGCTGGCCATATTTGTCGAAGGACCGATGGCCGGTGGAGCAGATGAGTCATGGAGTGGAGGCCTCGTATCGGCAAGCGTAGTGTGGGACGCCCCCCAGCTAGATGGACCGAAACAAAAAAACTTACTCTATCGTTTCTGTAGTGGAGTATTATATTTCAGGCTTACCTGGTGATGTAGGACATTATAAGTCACACTGTAAAAGTGGTTCAGGCTGGTACTGTTATGATGACAAGATAAGCAAAGTAACCAAAACTAAATTAAAAATAAATATAAAATCACATATCATAATATACGCTAAAAATGATTGAATGTATTGTTTTTTTATGTATATAAAAATAAAACAAATTATATTTATATTTTTGTCTATTTTTGCTTAATCTTTATAATAGCTTGCGAATCTATTTTCTTGATATACAATTTATTAATTTATTTATCGTAAAGAAATATATATAAATAAAAAGATTAATAGGTACATACATATATTTAAGCATCTATCTATTAATCTTGTTATTTGCTAAAAAATTCATGGCAGGCGCATTCCGATAAATCATTTACATATTACTAAAAATCAGTAAGTATTTATCTAAAATTGTAGATGTTATCTTGATATACAATAAATATACATTTGATTATATTATGACATGTGCATAATCAGCGTGAAATATCCGTTATTTTAAAGTGGTGCTGCTGGAGTGTATGTTCTGTAGCATGACCACTTTGAATTGATATTTTCCAAGAAACTAACAATATACAATTTTTGATATTAAGCTACAAACATATAGACATTATCTACATTTTATCCTGTATTTTTTACATAATATAGTCAAAATGGTTCTGCTGCGGAGCATGACACCCTATGTCCAGCAATGGACTGTTACATGCTGATTTGATTGAAACTAAATACTTACAGTCATCAAAGTCATGATTTGTCTAAGTTCCAGAGGGTTGATTTTTGTAACGAAGGCTAAGACATTAATTTCGGTGTAATCCAAAACAATATGGAAACCCGTGCAGTATTCAACTCGCATGAAATACTCGCTGAGCTGAAAAGGAAAAACAAATTGTTAGAACATAACATCACGCGTGTATTATAATTCGCCGATGGGCTAGACAGTGGTGTGCATAAAGTACACCCATATTTCGCCAGTTATGCCTAAGTCCCATGATGATTGGTCCGTGGATGGGTGACCATTTTTACATACCAATACCCCTCTGTGCCTCGAAAAGCACGTTAAGCCGTTGGTCCCGGCTGTCATTTGTAAATCTTTGACAGTCGTTACGGGTCGTCAGAAGCTCGAAAGTCTGACAGCCAGTCTTATCAAGGGGTATCGTGTTACCCAGTAACTGGGTTGTGGAGGTCAGATAGGCAGTCGCTCCATGTAAAATAGTGGTATTCAGCTGTATTCGGTAAGCCTGGAAGCTGACCCCAACATAGTTGGGAAATGGCTGGGCAGATGATGATGTCTAAGTCCCATGTGGTGCTGCCCGCCCACGTCCGATAATCGTTGACCAATTTTTGTAGGAGAAAAATAGAACGTACATAAGGCAATTATAATAGTGCAACGCACACGTCCTACAAAAAGTCGCTCGTATAAAATGTATAGAATTTGAATCGTCCCGATAATCGGCTCTACAAAAAGTCTGACGTGGGCCGTAACCGGGGGTGAGCCTATTGCCATCAACCGGGCCCAAATCGAGACTCCAAGCTGCTACTGAGATATTCCAGAATTCTAAAATGCTAGAAAGATTATGCGAATTTTCAAAAATTAAGGACTGAAGGACCTTATGTGGTTCTTGATAATATCTCCTGCGTAATCTCCGCCACTGTGAACTAAATCAGTCGGAAGAATACAATTATTATTTTATTATAGTATTGAAACTGTATTTTAATGAAGTAGTTTTTTTTCTCCCTCAAAGTGACGTACCTATTACATAATCAGCCTATATTGTTCCCACTGTTGGGACACAGGCCTCCTCTCTGTGAGAGGGAGTGGGCCGTAATCCACCACGCGGGCCCAGTGCGGGTTGTTAGATGTCACATGTCTTCAAATTTTTGGTTCTAGGACATGGCGGTTTCCTCACGATGTTTTCCTTCACCGTATTGATAGCAGTGGTGATGAAATAATTTACACAAAGTAAAGCGCCTGCCTGGGTTCGAACCTACGACCTACAACTCGTAAGTCGCGGCCGTTATTACTGAGCCACCACTGCTCTCACGTACCTATTGCTTTACCCAAAAAACAGAAATAATCTAAACCTACCATAATAAGATACTTGTAGAAATTGAAGATAGCTCCTGAATCAAAATTCTCTGAAAATAATTTAACGATCAACACCCTGTGATGTTGAGGTGTCATCTGAGGCATGTGTGCTGTATGCCTGCAAAAAAAAGGAAGGAAATAAATTAGAGGAAAACCAGAAAAAATATTGTATGAAAGATGTTTTTTTTTCTTTTTCAGTTAGTTTTAACCTTTTGACCGCCACAGTCATGTATAGATGACAGACCAAAATGTGCCCAGCACGCCGCGGTCACGACTACATGACAGATTTTAAGGAATAATTCGTAGCTTGGCGCCGAGGGCACGGCTTTGCTTTTTTGACGTGGTGGTCAATAGGTTAATGATGACCTGACAATTTGAGAACTATATGCGGTCTACCTAAATGACGTTTCTTCGGTATTGTTTGTCGAGCCGTTGAGCTCCTTAAGTTCTGAGTTGAGCTACACGATACCTGACAAATGGTTGCATTGACTGGTCAGGTCCACTCAAATCTGTGTGGTTCCTCCCTCAAAAGACTATTTCAGATACTAATCAACATGGCCTTCTCATGATCTGACCAAGATTATGTCTAGACTTTAAAAGAGGATTGACCCCTGAGTCTGTTTCGCCATTTCTTTTCAGGAGTAGTCAGATAAGAAAATAGAATAAACAATTTCATTTCTTGGTGACTACGGGGATGATGCCTGATTGAGATGCAAGGAAACAGAAGATATAGGTACTGCGCCTCCCCAAATAAATTGAGATAAGGTCAGATGAGTGATCAGTGGTTTGTATAGTTAAAATGTGTCTTACTAATCCTAAAAGGTGAAAGAAATATATTTTGTAGTAGTTAATTTGAAAATGTCACGGAGCTTTGCTCAGGTTAAGCCTCAGGTTATGAACCTGAGCAAAGCTCCGTTCCAAAAGTGTTGTTTTGTTTCGAAGCTATGACGATTTCTGAACGCTTTTGAGGAAGGCAGTTAGCTGTGTGGTCTATTTCCAATGACTTTTCTGAGAGACGAGTGAATCTCCAGATGGATGCTGAGCGTATTTTTTTTTTACCAATTAACGGATTAGTAATGTTAGGTTCACTTGAAGCGGTACAGGGTTGCAGTAAATAAGCAAACACAACAGCTTACGGAAAAGAAGAAATATATTGTTCGAAGTTTCACAGACATAGATAACACGATAGAAGGCGAAATGAGAAACACAGAAAACAAGCGATAGGCATAGTCAATAGTTCAGCACTATATAGCACGTCTAGGTACAAGTCTTTATAAGTACTAGATAAGGGTTTATATGCACTAACGTTACCGGGTACAAGCGAGATCGACATGCGCATACGACCAGAGACGGTTCTCGACTTGTGCCTGCGAGCGAGCGCCGCGAGTTTGAAAGAGATAGATAGACAAGGCGTGGCGTCCGCTCCGGTAACCGGTTCGCATTCCACAAGACTAGATAAAAATATGTAATAACAAAATAATCAGTTTGTACTGATGTCTTAAATTTTAATTTATGATATATAGAAAGTTATATAATATTAGGTTATAATTAAGTTTTTAGCTTTATATACATTAGAATTAAGTACGTATAGCGTATAAATATGATGTTGTATAGATTTAGTGTAAATACTTACTTAATTACATTATGATAGTTTGTTTATACAATACTGGCTTAATTTACTGAATATACCTTATACATATATAAATAATATAGGTATTGAAGAAGTAGCTACGCTACACACTTATGGACATAACTTCTGTAAGAGGGTGTGAAAATGAACAACATAACTGGGACCAGACCATCCACGCGAACGACAGATTTTTTTTATGTTTCAGAATTCATCCCATAATGGCAGGCAGCGTCGCATTATAGCTGTCAAAGATTTCGCTGTTTTGATTGCTTTTGAAATAATATTACTATCAAATTAAATTAATATCGGCAGCGAACTGACAAGAAATTCTCACTTACGAATTACAATTTATAAAAAGTGAAAAAACGTAATTTTTTTTGATAAGTTTAATTGATTTATCGAAGTGCCAAAGTCAACACGTGTCCCATGGAAGTTAAGAGGTAATGCCATAGCCGATATACCTAGATATTAATTTTGATCTATGCTGTTGCAATAGATGATACTAAAAATGTAGCTAAGATATTTTACTAGAACACGCTAATTTGACCTTTAAATTCGAAACCATAAAAACTGAATTTTGCAAAAAAACAGATATGACTTTGACACTTCGCCGTCGATATCACCCTCTAGATAAATCTTAGCCAAGTGCCCTAAAAAAAGAAAAGTACACTCACATAAATTCCTGAAGTGGTTCCAAATCTCTCTTGATATCTGTGGCATTAAAAAATTCCGGCATCAACGTCTTGAATGTGCATAATTTATCTAGCTTCTCTTTCGCTCTTTCCGTCAGACCTTTAGCCGTGATCAAAGTGCTTTCCAGGTAATCTCGAGCTGTAAAGAATTTAAATTGTTTATTTAATTATAAGGTTTAAAGGCATGCTACGGAAATAATAACTAAGTTACAGGTTAATTGGCTGATTACAATGGCTTGTAGGTTTGCATGTTTTTATTTATTAGCTGCTACGACAAAGCCTTTGACTCGATCGAGCTTGGGCTGTACTGCAGTCTCTCCAATGGTGCCAGATTGACTATCGGTACATTGAGGTGCTGAAGTGTTTATGAAAATGCAACTATCAGTCCGACTTCAGAACCAGACCACGAAACCAATCCTTTTGCAGCGAGGGGTGAGACAATCTCTACGACACTCTTCACCACATTGGAGGATGTTTTCAAGGTGCTGGACTGGAAAGGGGTTGGCATCATAATCAATGGTGAGTACATCACTCACCTTCGGTTTACCGATGATATACTGTGGTCATCGAGCATTATACTGAGGTCTAAAGTTTTTGACAAGTGCGTGTTGTCAGTGATGACCAGAGATCGGATATTCGGATGCATATTTACCTAAAGTTAATTTTTCGTTATGAAAGTATGGAAGCGGCTTCTTAAAAATCTTTTTTTTTTTAATGAGGCCACGAACAACGGGAATGCATAACTAGTCCGGCGTATAGTAGGGAAGCGACTTCTATAAACCATTTATTAAAAAAAAAACCCGGGATTATTGGATTGCATGTTTATTTAAAATTAATGTTTCTACCTAGTTTAGATCATAATATTAGGTAGGTACATATGCATCCAATTACATATGTAGTCAGAAAAAAACAAAATTTGTCGATTCGGGAATGGCGGGCGGGATTTTTACGATCGATACAAAAGTGCATTCCATATAAGCTAACATTTGAAAGTAAGTTAATATACATTCGATTCTATAATCAGAAACCTAAATTTGTATTCCCAGAGCCGCGGGGTTTTGCGTTACAAAAGCGCATTCCATATTAGCCGACATCTCAACTTTAGGTGAATATGCATCCGAATATCCGATCTCTAGTGATGACTTATGGCACTAAAACGTGGTCGCTTACAATGGGCCTCATTAGAATGCTGAAAGCTACCCAAAAGAAAATGGAGAGGGTTATGCTCAGAGTTTATCTACGAGATCTAATCAGAAATAAAGGTATTCGTAAAGAATCAAGGTAACCAACATAGCCCGAAGAATTACCAAATTAACTGGCAGTGGGCACGGCACATTGCTTTGAAGAACAGATGGTCGATAGGGCCCAAAGGTTCTTGAGTGGCGACCGCATACCGGAAGACGTAGCATTGGGAGACCTCCCATAAGGTGGATCGATGACTTGGTGAAGGCCGCAGTAATCCGCTGGATTTGCGAAAGCGCAGAACCCATGTCTAGCAAGTCTTTCGGCTAAAATGATGATGATGACGATTGGCTGCTAAGTGTAAGGAAATACAATGTTATACGGGCTGCAATAATGACCTAGCACTGAACTATAATTTATTTAAGCGATAAGCTATGGAGCAGACGAGTCCTGGAGTGGAGACCGCGTATCAGCAAGCGTAGTGTGGGACGCCCCCAATTAGATGGACCGACGCGACGTCCTTAAAAACGTGGCTGGGACTGGATGCGGAAGGCGGAGGACAGGGTGTTGTGGCGCAGCCTGAGAGAGGCCTATGTCCAGCAGTAGACTGTTATAGGCTGAGTTGATTAATAAGCTATATTTTTATAATTTGTAAGCTTTTACAGACACCATCATACAGTGCTGCTGGTTTAGTTTACTGATTCCTCACCATTCAATGTTGACTTTACCAGATCTAGACCAACTTCGGAGGCTAGATTTGTCTAGGCTCCAAAGTTGGTCTAGATTTGAATTTCTAAGGAGAGGATCTCTCTGCCGGAGACTGTGTTTACCGATAGATATAACCTTGGAGGCTTCAAGTCAATAATAAATAGGTTAGGTTAGGTTAGTTCAAGTCAATAATAATGAGCTCTGGCCTTTCTAACAATTCATTTCCCTGACTTTATCACTAACACATGATTTACCAAGAGTGGTGGATGTAAAGAGCAAGAACCACAAAAATTGATATTAATGTAAATAAGAACTGATGAAAAACTCTTATACGAGCTCAAAATATTGATAGTGAGTATGTAAATAACGACGAGTATTGCAGAGTATACATACTTGTGCATATATTTTCTAGAAACCTCAAGACGGGCGGTGTGCCGTCCACTTAAGGCACTGACAAGAGGCAAATGACCAAAGTAGGCTTGTCTAAAGAAAAAAAATTGCCACATCTGTATAGTTTGTGGCAGCGGAAAAAATATATGGTAATCTTGAACATATTTCTCAGAACTTGGTTGTTACCAAAACACGTTTTGAAAAAAACATCTCGATACAAACTAACGGTAAAATAACCTCTTACCTTAAGTTTCAATCTAAAATATCTGTATTAATTATTAACGTACGTTACGTACTTAATTAACAACAAGAACGTCTAATGTTTTAATGCAGAACTTGGTTGTTTTTTTCGATTACTCAACTAAATTCTCCTTAAGTTTTGAGTTGAGCTGCATGATAACTGACAAATGTGTGCACTGACTGGACAGGTCCACTCAAATCTGTGTGGTTCTTTCCTGAAAAGACCATTTCGGACACCAACCTACATGGTCCTCAAATGATCTGACCAAGATTATGTCCGGATATACACATTGACATTGATGAATTTTATTTATGCAATGACATGAATATTTACTCTGTGTAGTATTATATTATTTTAATTATTGTAAATGTGAAGACTATGTGGGTCATTGTTTAATTTTGTTTTATTCTCAGTTAGTTTTTAACATGGTCTGGCAGTTTTAGTATTTTTTGCGGCCTAGCCATATGTCCTTTCTTTGGTATTGTTCATTGAATCGTTGAGCTCCTTTAGTTCTGAGTTGAGCTGCACAACTACTGACAAATGCGTGCAATGACTGGACAGGTCCACTCAATCTATGTGGTTCTTTCATCCAAAGGCCATTTCAGAAACCAATCGACATGGTCTTCACATGATTATGTTATCACATTCATTTGACCAAGATTATGTCTGGACTTTAAAAGAGACTGTGACTTTTGATTTTGTTTCGGCCTTTCTTCTCAGAGTAGTCAGAAAGGAAAAGCCGACGTCATCTAGTTTTAAAAAAATATTATTGACGTGTAAGTGTTTGTAAAAACCTACTTACAGAAATAAAATCATTTATCGTTTATCAATTTTGAGTAAATAGATAATTACTTCATTTTTTTTTCAATAAATTACAAGCGTTGTGTCATTGCGCTTATATTTCTTTTCTATGCCGCCTGACAGTGACCGCGGTTTAACTGTTGTCAACTTCTTAAGCCCAGTATTAAATAAAAAATAATTTTTTTAAGCTGTTCTCAGTAGTTTCCGGAGTCTGGGTTTTTACCGGGTTGATGGCAATAGGTTCGCCCCCTTTTAAATGGGACATAAATATAACTGGTGAAATGTGGGTGCAAGGACACCCCCGCCTAATCCTTTGTGGAATACAGGTGTAATGTTAGATTATGTTATGTTACGTATAAAATGTTCTGCAACACTTGAAATTGCCATCAACAATTATGAGTACAATAAATAAATACAAGTTGTTACTTTTCTGCAAAAACTTTGGGTTCGATTATTAGGTAAACAAGAAACTTTTCAAAAAAATTGAAAAATGCAGTACCTTTCTCCAAGGAATGCTAATGCTGGTTCCTTTTAACATACTCTATTATCAGTGTCTGTTTTCGCCCTATAATCCCGTAATCGCGACCTATAGCGTCTGGCAATCGCTATTTACATTAATTTCTGAAAAATTCTTAGGTACTTAACTTATATAATCGCACGTAATAATTAACTGCAGTTTTGTACATAAAAATTTTAGCTCTGGCCACAAATGAGGCGAATTGCGTGACTTCCCGCACGGGATTCGCTTTAGTTTGGCACTCGCTCTAGAAGTGAGTTACTTTATAAATAAGTGATGAACTGACCACCTTACCGGTAACAGACAGCTAAATCTGTTTACTCCTGCTTTTAGTAATGTGACACTGCATGACTGAGTTTGAGAGTTTGTATGTTACCTGTAACATAATCAGGCTTCACTTATCATACCATGACAACTAAATTCCACACAACTTTTCAGGCACCGGTGCCACTTTCAGACTTCCTCATAAAAAAACCTAATTTTTTATTCTATAAATTCGCGTAACACCATAGATTCCAATTAGCATACATTCATTAATTAATACATTCTTAATTATTGAATGGCCTTTGTTGAAATACGTAATAGGCTGGTGAACATTTTTGAAATTTTGACGCGCTGTTTGATCCAATCTACTTAATAAAAGTCTTAAATTCTCTGACAGATAGACAACACATAGCCTTAACGCTGCCTTAAATTGCATTAAATTTTGGACAAGAGTTTTTTAAATACTTATAGTGAGCAATAAGGAAGGAATTTTGAAATGTCACCCCCTAAACGCTTTTAAATAGGGAATGAACTTTTCTAAAGAATGTCATAATTTTTGCCGATGAGAAATCAGGTCAAAAAGTAGGTCGGTCGGGGCCAATGGTTTCTTAAAAATTCAACCAATTTTATTTCACATTAATCGTGACCAGAGGGCTGGCTTGTTCTCAGGCTTAGCATTGCCATTTAACGGAAGGAGCTCATTAGGCATCAAAAAATTTGTCGGCATCGCTATCAGCGGGAATAGTGCTCAAACGCTGGCAGCATTGGCATGTTGAATGGCAATTCCCAGAAAACGTTCTGGGCAGGTTTCCGGATGCGCTGTTATCTGGAAACCTGCCCAGAACGTCATGTGGATGATTACCGACTTTAACGCTTAAATGTCTTTGTTTTTTTATATATTATTTATTTAATTTGGAACTTTGCTATCCATCGTGCCAATTCAGCCAGCATTTTGGGCACTTTTCGCGCTGACAGGGGATACATTTTTTGATGCCCAATGAGCTCTTCCCCGTTTTTTTTCCTTTAATTACTTGCAAATGACATAAATATTTTACTGTTAGATTGTATTTAAATATATGTTTATTTTTAATAATAATTTAGTACTTAGTGTTAATAGTTATTTGCATAAGCCTACATGCCATACCATGTTGGCTTATGTAAAAAGTTATTTACATAAACCTACATGGGCACTTATAAAACGTCAGAAGCTAGGTGCACAGTTTCAATTGATCGTTTTCTATGAAGAAGAACCGGAAAACTCTTTTGAAAAAAAATAGTTGGCACAACGTTGCCACTATCCTGATATAACAGGTAGAAAAAAAAACTCACAGAAATCCTTTTTCGCAAAATGCGGCTGCATTTGCACCCAATTCTCCAAAATATCTACGGCTTCACCAATCCTTCCAGGTTTCTCCAAATTAAGTTCTTTTCTCACCGCTTCCAAGGTATCCGGACGAAACTTCAACATCTTATCGTCTTTTAAACTTTCCATTTTGAGACCGACCGCACTGTTTAACTGTTAATCAAAAACTGAACGCAATGTAAATTTTTGTTCACTTTTATTGAGAGAATTATTATTTTAAGGTCCGCTTACACCATAAGTCACTAATATAAGGACCATACCAGACAAGATAATACTTTTAGTATCGGCGAGCTATAGCTATAGCTTTTCGGAAGGGTATGGGGCTCGTGTAGGAGATAATTATGGGCTAAATAAGAACAGCCGCACGGGTCGATCGATTAGGTCAACACGTTGAGCGCCAAGTGTATCTTTCTGGAAACACAAAGTATTTGTGCTGCACTGCTCGTGTTTCCTTTGGGAAACACGAGCAGTGCTTTATTCGTAGGTCAGTGTGTCCGCCAGGAAACACATTTTAATACATTTTACTATGAATTCTAATACCTCTGGCCTCCACGGTTGTTGTCCAAAATATCAAAAAACACGGTTTTTAAGCTTGGCGCTGAACGTGTTAAGCTACGGTTGCCGAAGTCGCCTGTGGATGGGTGATAGGGTACCGAGACCCCTCCGTGCCTCGGAAAGCACGTCAAGCCGTTTGTCCCAGCTGTCATTCGTAATTCTTAGATGTTCGTTACGGGTCGTCAAAAGCCCGAAAGTCTGACAACCAGTCTTATCAAGGGCAATCCTGTTATTCAGTAACTGGGTTCTTGAGGTCGGACAGGCCGTTACTCCATGTAAAATACTGGTATCCAGCTGCATCTAGTTTGACTAGAAGCCGACCCCTAAACAGTTGGAAAAACGCTAGGCAGATGGTGTCTAGTGATTTTCGGAAGCTCGATACAGTGACCGACTTTTAAGCGATCGCCAAACCGACTGCAACGAGTCGCCAAAACGCTGTGCGGTCGTAAAATCGCCGATCGTCCATGCTAAAAATACCGCGTCTGCTATGGCCCTAAATCAATTTTTTGTCGCTTACGCATTTAAAACATAATTCTGTCTCTGTCACCTTCGGACGATTTCATAGAAATTATTCTACTAGAGTCGCGTCGCATTGTCGCGTCAATCCAGTCTGCAAGAGCCTTAACACGTCCTTGTTTACCGGCTAATATTTTTATCACGGCATGACCAATCGATTATAGTTCGTAATGATACGCGTGAAGTCGCAGTGGTTTTCTGACGGTTAGGGACGGCAAAGCTGGCTCAAAAAGTTGTATGGACCAGGAAGTGTTTTTGGAACGAATTTCCTTATCGCGCGTTGCGAAAGGGGGCTAGACGGAAAAAATTAAGACCATAAGTTGTAGCGACACTTTTTGCTATAATTGCTATAGTTGTAAGCCGTGCGGCGTGTGCGTGTTTCTCTGTCTGTCTCTCTCTCTCTCTCTTTCTCTCATAGAAAGCAAGCCAGTTATTTTCGTTGCGTCTTTCTATTTCGCATTGAACAGTGTGGTGTCGCGACGATTATTTTTGTTGAGTGTATACAGGTTTTTTTTGTACATAATAAATCCTTCACTAATTAATCGAAAGGAACTTCGTTCCATCCGGGTGTCCCTTGACATCTCTCAAGTATTTTTTTAATATTTTATTCCTACGTCATGTTTGGAGGTGTTACATCGAAACAAAACATTATAAAAATAACTTTTATATTACTAATAATAATATAAAGACGTAAAATTTGTATCCAGGAGGTAATCTCTGGAACTACCAGTTGGATTTGAAAAATGTTTTATGCATTTGACAGCCCAATTCTTAAGGGAGGTTAAGGCTATTTAACATCACGCTACGACCCTTAAGAGCCGAGCAAAAATAACAAAAGTCAGAAAGAATGCTAAGTGAAAATAAAATAATAGCGCGGGCGGGCGATGCAACGCGACGCAGTGGGTTGGTGAAACAAGAAATTTCACCCAGATGAAGTCGAAGGGCAGAATCTGGTAATATCATAAAGAGGTGTGGGTGGGAATCTTCTGCCCGGGTCGCGGGAAAGGCCGAAAGGGATACCGTAGCCTCTGGCAACACACAGGTAACAAAAGGAACACGGGAGGGTTTTAGTCGGTAAGTCTGACACGCTCTCCCGCTCCGCCCAGAGCAGAAGTTATTTGATGATTTCTCACCCAAAAAAAAAAAAAAATAAATAAAAAAAAAAAATAAAAAAAAAGGGTCACATAAAGATACCTGAAAGTCTCGGAAACTAACACTACTACTTTAATTTAAGGAACAATTTGTCTATTAAACACAATTAGTTTTGGGCGAGGCACCGCCGTGTCCTCATGGAGGCCGTGTCTTGGTCCAGACCATGGTACGAAACGAGAGGGCATGGGACGCCGTCACCTTATTTTGTGAAGCAGTAATGCTCGCAAAGGAGGAGGCGAAACGGGTGAGGGAGAGGCATATTTCGCGCCTTCACACCCCTAATCGCCGCAGGAGACACCCTGGGCGTCGGGAATCTCAAGCCGATTCCCGGCCACCCTAGGCACGGGCTTGCGGACGGTGAGCAATGGGTAGCTCGCCGTCCGATAAGGGCCAGGCCTGGGTCGACGGCGCGCTGTGATCTACTCGCGCCTCAAAGAGGTTTCAGCACAACTGAAGGGGTCCGCTTGGGCCGATCCCTCTCGGGGTCACGGGAAAGTCCGAAAGGGATACCGTGGCCTCTGCCGACACACAGGCAACGGAAGGAACTCAGGTGGGTTTAGTCAGTAAGAGTCTGACACGCCCTTGCACTCCTCCCAGAGCGGGAAGTTATTTGATAATATCCAACCAAAAAAAAAAGGCGGTGTAAGCCGGTTTTCTTTGTTTCTGCCTACCTTGGCCTTTGGCTCCGGAGTCAAATTTAATTGAATTTGCTATAATAATTGAAAACGTCAATAATATGCTAAAATATATGTTTTGATTTAAAATTTGTGTTCTCAATTATAATAATGTTAAAATAGATGAACAATTAAACTTGGCGTCTTGTATACATTTTGTTGATGCTTGGGCCAGTTTTTATAATCTGGCTTAAAAAAATAATTAATAGGTATCAAAGTACGAATCAATTATTATTTATACTAAATTGAGCTTTTACACATGCTATCGTTTATTTGAAGGTTGATTTAATAAAACACAATTATAAATAAACTAGCCAGACAAAACATCGATATTTCTTTATAATATTAAGGTTAAAAAATTAATGTAGGGGGCGAAGCCGCGAGTACAAACTAGTATAGGTATATTTTTTTCCTATCCGGGCATCGTTCGCATGGAAGAAGAGTGATTCTCACCGAATTAGTACCTGTCATTGAAGTATGCTCGTTACGTTTCAATAAGTAATTATACAAATACCTGCATAACACAGAAAAAAAAAATGTGTGTGTGTCAGCTCCAACAACGCACGCCTGGAGTTTACTCCTTGAGAGATGGGCAAGGTACGTTGGGCAGAAAAACGTAACGCTTTTGAATTAACGCTTGCCTTATATGAAAATCGGTTCTTAAGGCGCAGATATATGATTTTAATGACTTTTAAATGTATTATTATGCCTTCATATAATACTTGCATTATTATGTTATGCAAAAAAAATGTATGATTACTTAGAACGCATACACATCAATTCCGTATGTGAATATTTAAGTATTGTAGTGAAATACTTGAAATAAATTCAGGAAGTAATGTCTACCCACAGCAGCAAAAACGTTATTACTTTCAAACTCCTTAAGAAGTTTCATGTTTTTTTTTTTGTATGAACTGACTATTTTATTATATGTATATATTTCTATCTGTAATTTTTTCAAATATTCTTAATTTCGTTCCTAAAAATAAATATTCCTTATGAAAATGAACGGCCGCGTGACGTAAGCGGGACGCACATTTGTATGGCCAAGGTCAACGGCGATTATCCGACCCTTAAGGAGTAAACTCCAAAGACGAAAAATAAAAAAAAAATATAAGCTTACCTTGCCGACTGAGTTGATAATTTAAGTTGTTTGGTTGTTAAGTGATATTTTTATTATACGTTTTGTTTGCAGAATAAGGAATGTTTCTTTCTAATTTAAATTTATAATGCTACCTATTTCTGGTTTCGATATTGATAAATTCAAACATCCATACTCTAAACAATACAGTCGATAACTTCGTGCCATATTTCACGTAAGTAAATATTATATGTGGGAAGCGTCTCGCACCGTCCGCGGCCATACGTAACTGCGGCACACTCGAGACTTGAGTACTAGTGTACACCAAAATTAATTTAATAAATAAATATAAATTTCAAAAAGTATAATTTCGGCCGTTTTGTGTGAAGACGTAATTATACAAAATGTCGTTTTGCATACTCGTCAAATTCAAGGAGGTAACTATGCTAATGATTCTCGACACGAATCAATAATAAAATAAGTAGGTAATTTTTTTTTTTTGGTTTTCGAATTCTCGGAAATTGGCATGTGTGGGACACACGCATGTTAAAACGCGGCCAGTGTGATACCACACTGTAACTGCCCTTTTACACACACACTACCGCATACGCAACGGGGTGATTCTATTCTGTGAAAGTGGTGTATTCTAAAATACTGTCAATCTTAAATAACTAAAAAAACAAGTATGTATTTATTATTGAGCAGGTATCGCAATTTTATTTAATTATAATTATGTGTCTTTCATAGCAGCCTCCAGAAATTTGACGAGGATGCAAAACGACACTTTATAGCCAAAATTGTTGTTATGGGTCTCAGTTGTCTTTCGCTCCTGGGGTGGGCGCTGATAACTGCGACACAGTTACTTAACTAACGCAGTAGGTAATAACGTACACAAAAATTTTAACATGTTTTTGTTCCAATAAAATATTTGTATTTGTACTACGTTTTTTTATACTATGACATAAGTAAGTGACAATGCTGTATTAAGTATGTATATTTATAAGTTTGGATGTTTATTAATCAATTGGCACAAGGATAAATCATGACCTGGATCCATCAGACCTCGGACACCTACACTGAAACACTTCACCGGTGGACCCCAGCGACTATGGCTTACATTCATTAGCTTTTCAAGCAATTTCGAGACGTAATTTCTTTAGAAAAGTCATTGTTTACTTACAATTTGGTTAGTACACACGGCTATACATCAATCTATACATTTCTAGTATAAGCTGACCTCTCATTCTACGGGAATGCTATACAATAAGAGATCAGCTTAAATTGGAAATGTATAGCTTGATATGTAGCTGTGTGTACCAAATAAACTCTAATTTTGTGTAATAACGCTTTACGGTCCCTAAAAAAAACCAGTTCCGGTTGTGAAAACACAACAAGGGTGCTGATTCTCCTGCGCGGATTTCCGGCCACCGTAGGCGCGGGCTTGCGGACGGTGAGCAATGGGTAGCTCGCCGTCCGATAAAGACCAGGCCAAGTTATTTGATAATTTCCCATCCAAAAAAAAAGGAAAAAACTGATTCTACTTTGTATGAGGTTACTTTAGCGCAAAAAATATTATCACCAACCACAAAGCGATGTCATCAACGAGCGTCCTGAACCACGATTTTGACATTTGTCAGATGTTTTTTTTTATGGCAAGTTCGGTGGTTCTGTACAGGGTGGAAGAATAATGCACGCACACATCGTCCTCGACCAACAAAAAGTTTCAACGCAGGGGGCCCAGAATTATGTACTGAATGTATAGTAAATGGTTGTGCGTCGATGACCCTGCCACCTGTATAGGCAGACACTGAACTTGCATTAAAAAACCACAGGCAAATGTCAAAATGGTTTCATTTTTATTTCATTTATTCGTGAACAATTTACATTATGTTGAATATACATGCAATTTACATAAAAATAAGCACTATGAATTATTAATTAACATTCCAAGATATTCAAAAAATAGTGCCTAACATTTTCAAATATAGTGAGGAAACAGTTTTAAAATACTACTTACTAGTTCAAAAATAATATAGTTATAATTGTCAAACAATTTTAAAGTACAAACGTCAAACGCAGTATTAAAACAATATAATCAATATGTCAAACAGTTTTAAAATAGAATGTCAAACAGTTTCAAAATAAAATGTCAAAACAGTTTAAATTATGTTGTCAAGAGATTTTAGATTTTAATTGACGTGAAAAGTTTTTATTTATCGGCATCAGAGTGGCAGCAACATATCATTTAAAATTTCATATTAATTCAAATCTAAAACAATAATATTACGGTTGTCGCTTATCATCTAGGTACTCATCGACGCTGTAATAGCCCTTCCTCAATAAATATGTCTTCAATTAGTTTTTAAATAAGTTTGCACTATTTAAGCTTTGAAATTCTAAGGGAAACTTTTTGTATAGAAATACTGATTGGTACCTAGGACTGTGAAGAACCACGTTTATTTCCGGCTGTATTGTGTTTGGGAAGTCTTTCCTACGTACTCGAACTTGTCGTTTTTCATCAGTTTCAGATTTGTGCAAGTTCTTAACAAAACTGGTTAGCAGCACCAGTATGTAAAGGCATGGCACTGTCAAAATATTAAGTGTAATGAAATGGTCTCTGCACGAATCCATTTGTTTTAAGGCGCTGACAAGACGCAAATTACCAAAATATTCTTGTCTTAAGTAAAAAAAATGCCAAATCTATATAGTTTGTAGTAGCGGAAAAAATATATGTTAATTTTGAACGTATTTCCCAGAACTTGATTGTTACCAAAACATGTTTTCGAATAAAATCTCGATACAAACCAACGTTAAACTAACCTCTTACCTTGAGTTCTAATCCAAAATATCTATATTAAATATCAATATACGTTACGTATTTAATTAATATCAAGAGCGTCTTATTTGAATGCAGAACTTGATTGTTTTTTTTATTTTCGATTACTCAACTCAATTTTGAGTAAATAGATAATTCCTTCATATTTTACAATAAATTACAAGCATTGTGTCATCGCGCTTCTCTTTCTTTTCTATGCAATCTGACAGTGACCGCAGTTTAGGTGTTGTCAGCGTCTTAAGCGGAGTATTGTCCCTAAGGCTCCTTTTTGAATTACAAATGCCGAGTGGATATTGTACTTATAGCTATTGCCCCAAAACTTAATACTGTATCTAAGCCTAGACTCAACTAAGGCAAAGTAAACTATCCTAAGCTGGACCAAGGTCAGTTCTTCCCTTAGGCTTTTCATTGCATAGCATGCTGAGACAGACGATGTCTCAACCTCCCCGTTTAATAATGCATCAAGAACACCTAGGAATTTTACATAGTCAACCACTTCAACTTTGTTGCCACATGATAAAACCTCAAGACTAGCGTTGTTCCGAACGTTTGACTTGAATAGTCCACATTTTGTTTTATTTAAATTGAGCTTGAGATTGTTTGTACCAAACCAGTGTTCAAAAGCTTTTAATAAGTTATTAATTTTGAATTCTAAATTATTTAAGTTATTTTCAGACACTATTATATTAGTGTAATCCTTAAAAATAACGAGCCTAATGTCTGTTTTATGTACTCAATTAAATCATTAAGGAATATTATGAAGAAAATTGGACCTAGGACGGATCCCTGGTTGATTATGGAGCTTACGAGTTCCCTACTGAGGGTGAATAGACGAGAACGAGTTGTTGCTTAGGAAACTGCATAGGCTTTGAAGAAAGAAAGAAAATACATTTATTGAGTATAGACTAAAAGGTATACAACACAACATATTATACTACAAGTAAAAAAACCGGCCAAATGCGTGTCCAACCACGCACAATGAAGGGTTCCGTAGTTGGGAAGTTGGGATGAATATATCCCAGAAACAAACTTAACATTGTAGTTGAAAAATATGTTCTCCCATACATCGATATATGCAACGGTCAATTCTCTAACTGCAAATTTAAGTTGCTCGACTATTACTCGTTAACTTGTAAAGCCCACTAAGCTGTGATAGTTTTTCTTTTAATTGCATTATATGTACTACTGCCATGATTTTTTTCACATCTCTATAAACGACCATTTAGCTGGCAGGGGGGGGGGGGGCACTCAACTCTAAAAAAAATTAGCACTTGAATGCTTTAGCATATTACGCAAGCGGATCCTTGAATCGAAAAGTGGTGTTCACAAACCCATAATATTTTTGAACGACCTCTCCAACCATACCCCACAATATAGAAAAAACGAGAAAAAAATTATCATCCCCTCATTACGTGCAAAGGTGAGAACCTAAAAAAAATCTTTCAAGCATTTGTTTTAGCACTTTATCGGCGTGATTGATATACATACTCATGCTAAATTACAGCTTTCTAGTACGAAGCTTCTTTGAGCTACAGCGGGGACAGACAGACAGACAGACGGACATGGCGAAACTATAAGGGTTCCTTGGTTACTACGGAACCCTATAAAGAAAGAAAGCAAATACCTCCATTACCTCAATGGACATTGATTTGCTTGACTATAGCGAAAGAAAACGGGCACTAATGATCATTATTTAATCCATAGTTCTCAAAATTCGACCTCTAAAATATCGTTTTACCTTCTGATTTATAAGTATAAAAAATACACTCTTTAACGTCTCTAAAACGATCTCAAGAACTAAGTAAATTATGATCGAAATATTGTGAGCAAATAGTTTTGTTGATATTTAAGTTGCACGTAATGTGTGTTTGTTTTAAATAGTTCAAGGTTCAAAAGCGATAAAGCTGGGCTAATCGATCAATATCAATCCGATTTTGATTTTGAATTTGAACTTAACCAGCAACATTTCAAGGTTTAAAATAATTTGGAGAAATTTGACAGTTTTTGGTAACTTGTGCTGGCGCCTAGACCTAGTAACCCGTATAAGCTGTGGTTACCTGTATTTGAGTGAGAATTGCAGGATAATATAAGCTTACTATTTTTAGTATTGTGGAAGATATTTGGCTCCCTTTGGTAATCCATACAAATAAACAAAATTGAAGTGTCTGTTTGTAATTTCAAAATCACAGCTTTTTATTAAATGCATATAAAAGTATGTATTGCAATTTTTTGATTTTTTTCTGTGTGTCCACCTTTTTGTTCCGGCTAAACGGGACTTCCGATTTTGACAGAGTTTTCACTGTCAGATAGCTGATGTTATAAGGAGTAACTTAGGCTACTTTTATTTCAGAAAAACCCACGCGATCGAAGCCGCGGGTAGCAGCTACTCCTGAAATATTTAAATTAAAGGAGGATTGAAGGAGTTGTGTCTGTGGAAGTGCAAACAGCTTCAAAAATATGTAAATACGGACGACAATTTATTTGACTATCTACAATTATTATTCCATAATACGGTTTTAATGTGTTGCCACAAAATTATTACACACTAGCTGCTGCCCGCGGCCTCGCTTGCGTAGTTTTTTCTAAAATAAAATTAGCTTTAGTTACTCCTTATAACATCAGCTATCTGCAAGTAAAAGTCCTGTCAAAATCGATCGCGCCTTTTCGGAGATTAGGGGAAGGAACAAACAGACAGACAGACACAATTTTTTTTTAATTGTTTTTTTGTTACTTTCATATTAGTATGCATTTAGTAATAAGCTGTTATATAACTAATGCTGTTAAATAACAAATATACACTTCAATTTTCTTTAATTGTATACAATACTCGTATACAGAAGATTGGTAACTTAATATGGATGATGCCTGGGTAAAAAAAAAGGAAATTCTATTTATTCTGTCAGTAAAAAATATATTAGACACGTATTTTTTGCTTTGTCCATATTAACAAAAAAATACTCATAAAACGCATTAAAGTTGGAGAGTGAGGGCTCGCTACGTCACAATTCAGTATAAAATCTAGCAAGGCGTTACGTCATGACAAATATTAACTCAATGTATCGCCGCAATCTTTTGATTTCGTAAAAAAAGAAAAAATACGTGTCCAATATTTTTTAATAATCTTCCCGACGAACAAAAACAAAAATTTAAGTCATCGTCCCTATTGCAGCCATACATTGATACAATATTATGGAACGCAGATTCTACTGTCCTACTAGCATCCCTGCTATTTCTGCCGCCAAACAGTATTGCTCAAGCATATTGCTGCCTGTCGCGCCCGCGATATCGGGCTAGCCAGCACGAGCCTTTACGGTTTTAAGACTACGAGTGCCGGTGTAGTTCCGGGCACAAAACATGTCATATTAGTCTTTCTTTTTTTTTTTTGAGTGGCAAATTATCAAATAACTTCACCCGCTCAGGGCGGAGCGGGAGGGTGTGTCAGACTCTTACTGAATAAAACCCACCCGTGTTCCTTCCGTTGCCTGTGTTGCCAGGAGCCTCGGTAACCCTTTCGGAATTTTCCGCGACCCAGGCAGCCATCGGCCCTAGTGGACCCCTACACTTGTGCTGACATCTCTTTGAGGCATATTAAGGCTCCTTCATACAGGCGCGACACGCGACGTGACACAAAGGCACCGCTTGTAGTGCTACACGCGGTGCCTTTGTGTCGCGTAGCGTGTCGCGCCTGTTTGAAGGAGCCTTTAGTCTCTCTGGGGTAACAGCTTAGGGACAGTCGCCAGCATATCAAGTTACCTCATACTGTCAAATTTCTCCAAATGATTATAATAATTTGCGGAAGCAAGGGTTGATGGCTTCCACGCCATCATACGTAAAAGAACGGCTTCATTATTAAGCAGGTTGCGCGGTAGTTCTAACGGCATCTTGCGGGTTATTGCGGAGAAATACGATTCACCAATTATGAAGGCCTTCATCGGAGTTTTGATCGAATAACCTCTTAGTAGGATATTCGATCAAGGCCAAAATGAATAGTCCTATTTCCTATTTCAATTTATATGTAATTTATTTCTTACTAACATAGTGTATAAGTCAATTTGTTACTAACAAAATGGACTACGTATATATGTCTGAAAATAAAGAATTAATATTAATATTATTATAACCTAAAACCGACTACCGACCTAAAAGCGACTTTCAACAGGAGTAACTCCTGTTGAAAGTCGCTTTTCGGTTTCGTCGCTTTTCGAGAAAAAAATACATTTTGTGGTAACTTGATGTGCTGGCTGGACATTTTTGTAATTTGTGTCAAAATAGTAGATTAAAAGTGTAATCAGTGATCGGAATAGGTAGAGCTAATTACATTCAAGTTCAAAAAACAGAGAAAAAAAAAAGAGTGGAGACTTCCTTACGACAAAAAATTGTTTTCGGAATATTTGTTCCGAGTTTCGGGATATAGCTTAAGTACATTTAATATTAATTTTATTAATATAGTAAACTAATTGAATTCATTTTCCTTTTTCTATAGATTCTACATTACATTAAGACTTTCTAAAGATTAATAAACTATCCTTGATTAATTTACAAAATTTAAACAATTTTATTAATCAACCTGCGATGCTTCTGATATTGCATCCGGTTGGAAAATACGCATATCTTTGGTCCAGAGTCCCAAGACAAAGTGATATTCTACCAACAACAACGATTATGGAAATGGAAAAACTCTATGGGACTGACAGAAGCTATCCTATGTGGTTTCTCATTTAGTATTAATCATGGTCTGGCAGTTTGAGTAATTTATGCGGCCTACCCAAATGTTCTTGCTTTGGTATTGTTCGTCGAATCGTTGAGCTCCTTAAGTTCTGAGTTGTGCTGCACGATTACTGACAAATGCGTGCACTGACTGGACAGGTCCACTCAATCTGTGTAGTTCTTTCCTCAAAAGAACCATTTCAGACACCAATCTACATGGCCTTCACATGATCTGACCAAGTTTATGTCTGGACTTTAAAGGAGACTGTGACCTCTGAGTTTGTTTCGGTCTTTCTTCTCATAGTAGTCAAATAGGAAACGCCGACCTCATCTAGCTTTATTTTAAAAATATGATTGACGTGTAAAAGTGTTTGTACTTTGTACAAACACTTTTACACGTCAATAGGTTTGCTACTTACAGAAAATACATCATTTATCATTTATCATATCGAAAAAAAAGAGTAAATCCTGTTGAAAGTCTTTGCGGAATTAAACAACTACTTTCAACTGGATTGACTGTTGAAAGCCATTGTATAAACACGCTTTGAAAACTTGGTGTGTTTGACTTCTAGTACCTGGTGTCATTACAGTCAGTTATCGCCTTTCGGTCATTATTATTGCGGGCTTAGGACTTGCGAGCAATATGCTAGACTACATGGTCTGGCATATAATGTTAAGAAGAGTGTGATCATGGTCTTTGGGGCCAGGAGAAGTACCCAGAAGCTCTACCTTCAGTGAAGTTGAGCGGTAGGCTCCTTGTGAGGGTTGACCAATTTAAATATCTGGGTCACTTATTGACCACTGGCCCTCAAAGATAATGAGGATATTGACAGGGAGCGGAGGGCGCTATGTGTGAGAGCTAACATGATTGCCCGCAGATTCAGGCGTGCCTCTATGTAGGTCAAGCGCACTATATTTAGTACTTACTGCACGTCTTTTAACTCTTGCAGTCTGTGGGCTCATTATACTCAGAAATCATACAGCAAGTACTTGCAATACCTACAAAATAAAGGTGCATATCTACAAC
The DNA here is from genome assembly GCA_905333075.3 of Atethmia centrago. Classification (NCBI taxonomy): domain Eukaryota; kingdom Metazoa; phylum Arthropoda; class Insecta; order Lepidoptera; family Noctuidae; genus Atethmia; species Atethmia centrago. The sequence continues at coordinate 23,389,992 of HG995387.1, read as the reverse complement.
TCGATATTGTCGCATAAAATGGCTGCCGTTGCTAGGGTTGTGTCAATCAAGGAACATGGGTGTTACTGTAACTAGTATCGATACTAGTCTTACTAGATATCACGTTTGGATCATAATTACACACTTATAGTCCGTTGTAACAGAAAAACATGAGTAGGTTAACTTACGTTCTGTTATCTGATAATAAAATTAATGTCGTGTTGTTTTCTGCACAGAAATAAAAAACGCTTTTTAATATTGCATCACGTTTACGTATTTGAGTGAACAGCAGGAAGAGATAGATCCGTTGGAAGGCCATAGTTCAGTAGCTTCTGTTAGGTATGCGGAGCCTAATGAAAAACAAGAAAATCTAGTGATTATCTTGTTTTTCATTAGGCTTCGCGGCTTTCGTTATCTTTTCCCTAGTGGGAGAAGATAATGTTTATTATGTGTTAATCAGTAGTGGATTAAAAATAAAATAAAAAATATTTTTATACCTTTGTTTATTGGTGTGATAATGATTATAGTATAAAGTTTGATTAGAAAAGTAGGCTTACACTAGTACATTATGATACAAGTGTGTAATGATCAATACAAGGTAATGATCAATGCAAGGAAATATGAAATATGCACCGTGTCCACAATTCGATGGGATAACTGCAATAGAGGCATTACAGTAGTTGTACCAGAAACATCAGATTTTTAATGATGCTTGTTTTACACAAAACATATGACTCTTGAAATTGTGTTTAAGTAAGTAAGTAAGTATTTATTTGCATAAAACATGGTATACATGGTGTTACAATAATTTACAATAAAGATCTTACATGTTTTGCCAGAATTGTACTTAGCATGCATATGTTCACTTAATACTAACATGAGAATTTGTTATCCATAAATTCTTTAAGACTATAGAAATTTTTCAAGTGTAACCAGTCAAACAATTTTCCCTTAAATAATCTGGAGTTTAAGTTTTTTTTAGGCGATTGCACCTGAAAAAATTTGCTCACTAATATAACGCATGATTTTTTTTTATGTAATATATTTATCAATTTATTTATTTCAGGCCAAAGGGCCAAGCTATTATTAATCAATCACTTTAATACACACTTACCAAAAATACTGTGGGAACAGAGTTATTATGTAATCTCATTACACCAAGAGTTCTATTGAAACAGCTTTCAAAGTGAAGTGAACACAGGTAAGTACCATTCTTTATTTCGGGGATTAATATTTTCTTCACCAATAGCCTCTAGCCACTTTTTCTTTAATCCTTTATTTTTATGAAAGCTACAAAAAAGGCAAGTATTTTTATCAATAATTCATTTTGGTTAGAGCTGCTAATATGGAACTAAACAAATAACAAAATGCTGACGTCTTGTTTTAGGATCACTTATAACTCTGCGGGACGGTTTCTCTGTGCTGTGAACCACGGGCCGGACCTAACAAGGTCACTCGGGCCGATTAAGACACGCAGAATAATTTCTGTTAACATCGCAAATTCTAACCAATATCGTTTCAGCGGAGGAACTACAACACTATTCTACTATGACATATTATTGTAAACAAACTTATGAAATAGTAAATATTAAAAAGGTATAGGGAAATGAACCCAAACATCAATACTTCAGCAATAAATCCATGATCCCGTAACAATTTTTTCATGGAATGTGTATTACTGTATGTACTATTGCATAAAAACCGACTACTAATCTGTGTAAAGATAATCGAGGTTGATTTTCATTCTTTTTTGCGCTATACTTCACAATACAACACACAGGCATGTAGAATTGCTATTTTCCAACATTTACATGCAGTTTTAAAGGTAAACTCCTCGTAATTTTCTCGCAAATCTCAATAATACAAAAAGTAAACAACCATTTGACAGCAAAACTATCACGAAACTTGTCGCATAAAATGGCTGATATGCCACTTACCTACAACTGTCATAACGTCACGACAAAATGTTACCATAATAAGCAACAACTTAAATATTGTTGACTCTTTTATCAAATACGATTAGTTTATTAGAAAGAATAATACAAAACGATATTTCACATTCTGTATCGTATTTCACTCATATTTGTATAAGCAAATGTATTTATAGAATAACGCGGCGCCTCCATGTTTTTCCTATCTCATTGGAGCATACAGAATATGACATTTGGATTCCTTTCCGTTACATGGGTTTCTACAAGACACGATACTGACGTAGTTTGCACATGCTAAGAGGCCCTGGCTAGATTGTGCGTTTGTGAACCACTGCTGCAGGGTATCGGCTTTTTTTTAGGATGGGAAATCATCAAATAACTTCTCCCGCTCTGGGCGGAGCGGGAGGGTGTGTCAGACTCTTACTGACTAAAACCCACCCGTATTCCTTCCTGTTGCCTGTGTTGCGGGGGCCTCGGTGATCCATAAGTACCTTCCCGCGACCCCGGCAGGCATCGGCCCTAGTGGACCCCTACCTTTGTGCTGACGACATCTCTTTGAGGCGCGCGTGGAATACAACGGGCCATCGACTCGGGCCTGGTCCTTACCGGACGGTGAGTTAGCCATTGCTCACCGTCCGCTAGCCCGCGCTTACGGTGGCCGGAAATCCGCCCGGGATTTCCGATGCCCAGGGCGTCTCCTACGGCGGCTAGGGGCGAGAGGGCGCGGGGCCTGTCACCTTGCAGCTGTGATGTCACATATTGTTTGTGTTAATGTTTTGCTAACATAATTTGTATTTTGTTACTAACACTTTGAGTCTTGTTACTTGAATTAAATTAATTATTAGTAACATAACAAATGGGTATTTATAATAACAATTTGTGTAAAGCATTATCCTTGTTCTTCTATGATTGCAAACCACATTGCTGAGCATCAGGATGCTCAATCGCTAGTGAAGTGGTCTGTAAAACGTTACAAAATATGACGAAAGACATGTTTTTATTACTTATATAAAATGAACTTAACATCACGCATTACGTTGATTAAGGGGATTACATCGCTCAAATCCCAAAAATACCGTATGTTTAACGAAGTTTGTAGATGAAACCTGTAGTGCGTTTTCGATATAAAAAATATATGTTGTACTTAAGGTCATTACAAATGCATTGTATTGTTTAAAATTTTAATAAACTTCCCAAATTTTGGAAAAAAAATATTTTAAATAGGTCCTTTTTCAACCTAAATTGTAAATGTTCTCTGTAATGGCTGAATAGTTCGGCATGAATTTTGTACCAAAAAATACGTAATGACGTATTTAACAATTTGTATTGTTTTTTTTTTCGTATTTAATTAAATATTTTTTAATAATAAATAAAAACCCGAAACTACGCGAGAAAAGCCTGTGATGCACACTCGGGACGCGACACTTCAGTGTCTCTATGACTCCGGTGACGGGTGGATTATACGCGCGTTATTTTTTTCAAATAAAATAGTTAAGTTCACTTTTTGAATGATTTCTGAATGAAATCATATTGTAAATAGTACAAATATAAATATTTCGTAAAATAAGAATAGAATTTAAGTTTGTAAATATATATAAAGTAGTTTGTAGTTTTGTTTTGTTTTTTGAACCCATCATAGAGTAAGCTTGAATATGCCTAAATATAAAAATAAATGTAAAGTGAAGCGTGGACGAGCTCTCCAAAACTATTGGTAAGTACCTACCCTTTTAGTGTATATACATATTATTATTTCTATGGTGTTTATTTTTTTATCGTTTAACTATCTCGAGAATTTCGTTTGATGGAGGATGGAGACCTAGGTGACTAATGATGTCACCTACCTGATGGTGGACTCCGAAGGTGGGTATAGGATCTCATTGATGGCACTACGTAGAACCATCGTGTTTGGACTCATTTGAAAGAGCTCTTAGAGAGCTAGGCGACTGGTGATGTCACCTACGTGATAGTGGACTCCGAAGGTGGTAAAGGATCTCATTGACGGCACTACTTAGAGCCGTCGTGTTTGGACTCATTTGAAAGAGCTCATGGAGACCTAGGTGACTAATGATGTCACCTACCTGATGGTGGACTCCGAAGGTGGGTATAGGATCTCATTGATGGCACTACGTAGAACCGTCGTGTTTGGACTCATTTGAAAGAGCTCGTGGAGAGCTAGGCGACTGGTGATGTCACCTACGTGATAGTGGACTCCGAAGGTGGGTAAAGAACCTCATTGTCGGCACTACGTAGAGCCGTCGTGTTTGGACTCATTTAAAAGAGCTTATGGAGACCTAGGTGACTGATGATGTCACCTACCTGATGGTATACTCCGAAGGTGGGTATAGAATCTCATTGATGGCACTACGTAGAACCATCGTTTTGGACTCATTTGAAAGAGCTCATGGAGACTTTGGTGACTGATGATGTCACCTACCTGATGGTGTACTCCGAAGGTGGGTATAGAATCTCATTGATGGCACTACGTAGAACCATCGTTTTTGGACTCATTTGAAAGAGCTCATGGAGACTTTGGTGACTGATGATGTCACCTACCTGATGGAGGACTCCGAAAGTGAGAGAGAGAGAATGTAAGAAGATAGCTGAAGTTGTAAGGAGTAACATAGGTTGCTTTTGTCCCATAGCACGTTCCCGTGGGATAATTTTCGACACTCACACGGGCGAACCCGCGGGCAGCAGCTAGTCAATTATGAAAAAGAACGTTTATATTTAGGCGTCAGTAAACATTTAGGTATTATCAGTATTTTTGTTCATTTTATCATTTAACAAAAGGCTCCTAATTTGTCTTCGTGGTGCCGAAATTTCTAAGAAAGACACCTGAGGTCGTAAACAGCCGCCTTGCATTTGTTATTGTTAATTGTCTAGAACACGTGTGCCATTGCCCTTAGATAATGTAATTAGGAGCCTATTGATTCAAATATAAAAAAGTATTATGTGATATCCAGGTATTTTTCTTTTTTCACTCAACATAACGAAAAAAATGCTCGGGCCCTTGAGTTTCGTTAAAAAGAAGTTACATTGTAATATACCGGCTGACTATTTTTACCGTCTTGAATAAAATTGGGTATTATACCTTTGGTGAACGGAGCAGAAAGCTTATGGCTTATTTTTTTTTTTTAGTTTTCACTAGCATAGAGAGAAATTAATCTATCACTAAATAGTAAACATTTGAAGTATTTTTTCACACTAAAACAATAAAAACAGAAACCTGTGATTTGAACTTGGATATTCATTTATCGATTTATTTATTTTTTACTAATTGCGCAGAATATATCAATGAATTCGTAGCGCGATTCTATCCTTTGAAGCCTGCCGATAGATACTCGCCACACTTGCCGTCGGCCTCTTTGATATCCTGTCGCAGGTGCACGAGCCGCTCATGCATGTACTCGCTCGCCCGAGTCCCGCTCTCTCTCTCTCTCTCTCTCTCTCTCTAGTACTTACATCATTCATTCATGCGTGATCGCAACCAACGCCGCCATTTCCTATCTTCTCCTGTTTTGGCTATTATTCGTTCTACGCACGGGCCGTAGCATGAATAGTTTTCATGTTTTTTTTTTGAGATACCTTATCGGAACTTTTACAAATTCAATGGTACTAACCAAATATAACCAAAACAATTTCCAGGCCGTAAAAATGTCATTCGGTATATATTCTTTTTGACCCTATATCGGCTGTAAAAACATATGACTAAGTATTTTCTTAGCCCTTGAACAAAAAAAAAAAAAAAATATCTTAAAAATCATCTTGTATATTATTAAAATGTTTGTTATAGCTTGAACAACATGAAGATTTACCAGATTTGATTATTGAAGAAACACACTCACAAGCAGAAACAAAATATTATATATCTGGATGACGAGTCATTGACATTGCTTACTTTTTTCCAAAATTCAAGAAATAGGTGGTCATGGTGCGTTAAACTGTGGTATACAATGATTGAAACTCATAGGAGAGAAAAGCGTAGGACTTGCATCTAAGTTTACAGTAGAGTACTTTTTTGAAAATAAAATGAAAATAAAATTATGTACATTTTATTTGAATTGTTTTTTTTTACATTTTATTTGAATTGTTTTTTGCCGGAACTTTTGGATACGCGGCATAGTCGAAATATGGAAATTTGAAATCCGCCATATATATTACAAGCAATAAAGAACAAGGAAGACCGGAAAAGGTGCATAACGTACAAAAACTAGAAGACAAAGATATGTGCGCACTTCAAGAAAGCCTACATGCACCTTCAACACCAACACCAATCCCAATAAATGACCAACCGACCTGTTCACGCTTTTTGGATTTCAATGACTTTTAACGGTAATTAAAAGTTTTAGATTTTGTAAACGAAACATTTAAAAAAAACTAAACTTATTTTTTTATTTTACTAGTCATCATCAGACACCCAACTTTATTACCTACACACATAGGAAAATACATGGTCAAATCAAATCGATCTGATGACATTATTTATAATTGTGGTTACTACTGACACTGACATGGTCATCATCAGACCTTCAGAATGTATCATATAGTAGCAACCGTGCTCAATTAGATAAATATTAAAATCTAGGTCATCCTAACTATTTCCGTTACTGAGCACCGATAAGCACTTACCTGGTCATCATCAGACCTTCAGAATGTATCATGTAGTAGCACCCGTGCTCAATTAGATAAATATTAAAAGCTAGGTCATCCTAACTATTTCCGTTACTGAGCACCGATAAGCACTTACCTGGTCATCATCAGACCTTCAGAATGTATCATGTAGTAGCACCCGTGCTCAATTAGATAAATATTAAAAGCTAGGTCATCCTAACTATTTCCGTTACTGAGCACCGATAAGCACTTACCTGGTCATCATCAGACCTTCAGAATGTATCATATAGTAGCACCCGTGCTCAATTAGATAAATATTAAAAGCTAGGTCATCCTAACTATTTCCGTTACTGAGAACTGATAAGTGCTTACCTGGTCATCATTAGACCTTCAGATTGTATCATGTAGTAGCACCCGTGCTCAATTAGATAAATGTTAAAAGCTAGGTCATCCTAACTATTTCCATTACTGATCACCGATAAGCACTTGCCTGGTCATCATCAGACCTTCGGAATGTATCATGTAGTAGCACCCGTGCTCAATTAGATAAATGTTAAAAGCTAGGTCATCCTAACTATTTCCGTTACTGAGCACCGATAAGCACTTACCTGGCCATCATCAGACCTTCGGAATGTATCATGTAGTAGCACCCGTGCTCAATTAGATAAATATTAAAAGCTAGGTCATCCTAACTATTTCCGTTACTGAGCACCGATAAGCACTTACCTGGTCATCATCAGACCTTCAGAATGTATCATGTAGTCGCACCCGAGCTCAATTAGATGAATGTTAAAAGCTAGGTCATCCTAACTATTTCCCTTACTGAGCACCGATAAGCACTTACCTGGCCATCATCAGACCTTCGGAATGTATCATGTAGTAGCACCCGTGCTCAATTAGATAAATATTAAAAGCTAGGTCATCCTAACTATTTCCGTTACTGAGCACCGATAAGCACTTACCTGGTCATCATCAGAACTTCAGAATGTATCATGTAGTCGCACCCGTGCTCAATTAGATAAATGTTAAAAGCTAGGTCATTCTAACTATTTCCGTTACTGAGAACCGATAAGTGCTTACCTGGTCATCATCAGACCTTCAGATTGTATCATGTAGTTAGCACCCGTGCTCAATAAAGTAACTGATGAAAACTAGTTCATTAAGCAAAGTGCATCTACAATTACAAAATAAATACAAGTTATGATGTAGGTACTCGTACAAGACTCATAAGGGACAAAATGTATTAAATCTCTCAGAGAGCGAATAAAATAGGCAAAAACGATGACAACTCTGCGACAACTTAAGTTCGTTTTAGTGAAGTATGGCCGTTTGTCGGTAGGTGGCGCCAAAGTAACTAATACCAGAACGGAGATCAAATCATCAAGGTCATCGAGCAATGTAATACCCTTAAGTTAACATCACGCCTTGTTTCTCCGAAGGTATGGGCAGGGGTGTATCTATAGTAGGTACAACCACATTTCGCCATTTATGTTTAAGTCCGCTATAATAGGAGGCGAGTCTATTGCCATCAACCGGGTACAAATCCTCAGACTCCGGGCTGCTACTGAGAAACTATTTGTTATGTTTTTTAGTTTTTTATGTGTTAAAGCTTATAATTTAAATGAAAATCTGTGCTGTCCTACTTTTTGTAACCCAACGGCTACATTGTCGCGATAATGCGAACTCCACTTCGCACGCTCTCTGTTGCACACCGGTCGACGTGTTGCTGTCCAAGATGAATTATAAGCTTACCCTGTATCTTAGCCAATCAAATCAGTAGCGCGACTACTTGATCGTCGCGTTCATTCATCACTCATTTCTTTGGAACACCATCTGATAGTACGACGCGTTCGGGTTCACCGAACAAAATGAACGCGACGGTCGCGTGTTCACGCGATTATCACTTTGCTTAAGACACCGCCTTATAGATGTATCGGCGGCTGCTAATGTTTAGCAAGTATCATTTGAAAAGCCTTTTAGTAAGCAGCAAAAAAAAGTTTAATTAAGACTTAAGCCCCATTTTACTCTACATAAAACAGTCTTACATCGACGTATATACTTAAACTTTTCTCCAAGTTTAAGAAGCAAACCTGTGTTCTTCGGGGAACAGGCACAAAATGTCTCAACCTTGCCAGATGGGTTGTTGACATCGGAAAGCGATTTGAAACTTACGTGAATTCCGTAATTCGTCCAGAGATTTAGTTACATCTGATTTTTTTTCTTACAGGATAGCAAGAGGATTGGCGATTGAGGATAAAAACCTATTGACCGCCACGTCAAAAAAGCAAAAACGTGCCCTCGGTGCCAAGCTACGAATTATTCCTTAAAATCTGTCATGTAGTCGTGACCGCGGCGTGCCGGGCACATTTTGGTCTCATTTCATTTCGTTTCATTTATACGTGAACAATTTACATCGTGTTGAATATACATGCAATTTACATAAAAAATAAGAACTATGAATTATTAATTAGCATTCCAAGAAATTCAAAAAATAGTGCCTAACAGTTTCATACATATATTGGGTGGAAACAGTTTTAAAATACTACTAGAGAGTTCAAAAGTATACATAGTTATACATAGTTATGATGTCAAACAATTTTAAAGTACAAGGTCAAAAACAGTCTTAAAATAATATAATCAAAATGTCAAACAGTTTTAAAATATAATGTCAAACAGTTTCAAGATAAAATGTCAAAACAGTTTTTAATATGTTGTCAAAAGATTTTAGATTTTAAATGATGACAAAAGTTTTAATTTATCGGCATCAGAGTGGCATCAGTTCCGATGTCATCTAATTGTAAAAATAAAATGTCAGAGATACAATTTATAGATAAACTACTTAAATAATAATAACAATCAACATATCATTTAAAATGAATTTAATTCCAATCCAAAACATATATTCATACATATATTGTGTGGAAACAGTTTTAAAATACTACTAGAGAGTTCAAAAACAATATACATAGTTATGTAAACAGTTTCAAGATAAAATGTCAAAACAGTTTTTAATATGTTGTCAAAAGATTTTAGATTTTAAATGACAACAAAAGTTTTAATTTATCGGCATCAGAGAGGCATCAGAACCGATGTCATCTAATTGTAAAAATTAAATGTCAGAGATAAAATTTATAGTTATACTACTTATAAATAATAACAATCAACATATAATTTAAAATTAATTTAATTCCAATCCAAAACAATAATATTACGGTTTTTGCTTATCATCTAGGTACTCATCGACGATGTAATAGCCCTTCCTCAATAAATATGTCTTCAATTTGTTTTTAAATAAGTTTGCGCTATTTTTGCTTTTAAATTATATGGGAAGGTTGTTGTAAAGAAATACTGATTGGGACCTAGGACTGTGATGAACCACGTTTATTTTCGGCTGTATTGTGTTTGGCAAGTCTTTCCTACGTGTGTTTACTCTAACTTGTCGTTGGTAATCTGTTTCAGATTTGTGCAAGTTCTTAACAAAACTGGTTAGCAGCACCAGTATGTAAAGGCATGTCTGTCTATACATACATGACTGTAACGGTCATAAGGTTAATCTGTGGCCATAGGCAGACTGTCATCGATAAAGCATTATATAGACTAGTAACCCACCCCTGCTTGGCACGGTTTTTATGGCTTGAAGAAACATTATTTATTTTATGTAAATTTAATATTAAGTAATTGAATATACCCCATAAAACCTTCCGGCATAGATTCTCTAAATTATGGTTAAAACAACCGTATTTAATCCCCCGCGGTCCTACGGACGGATACGAAAAGTGACTTTAATGTATTTAATACAAAGATATAAAATAACATAACATCACAGCTTGCAGTGTGACCTCTGCGGTTTCAACACAACAACTTATTTTTTCTAGTTCATATAACTGGCCATCAATTTATTATTATTATTTTTTCAAATTAAATAAGACGTAAACAACATATCATAAAAAAAACTACAGTCGCAAAAAAATTTAATCCCGTCGATTTTTGACGCTTAATTTTAAATTGAGCTATGTGAATTTTATTTATTATACTTTGCCTTGATCCTTAATCAAGTTTCAAGTTATTAAGTTCTGTTATATGCAGTAAACCAAGTTATGTAGTTGAGTTTTGCAAAAAAGATATTCTTATTTGGTAAGTCCTTTCCATTATTTGCTATCTCAGCAGTTTTAGTGTTTTTTCTGGTGTAATACCCTATTTTATTTGTCATAGGTGTAGAATTAGTTGCAAAGGGCCACTTCCAGTAAGTTATTACAAAATAAAGGCTCCTACATACTGGCGCGACTTGTGGCGCGACGCGTCGCGACACAAAGGCACCGCTTGTAGCGCTACACGCGGTGTCTTTGTGTCGCGTCGCGTCGCGCGACAAGTCGCGCCAGTATGTAGGAGCCTTAAGAAGCAATACACTATTTAAAAAAGAAACTATTGATTGGACAAAAATAATAAAACACTATTATGCTAATATGTTGCTTTTAGAATAATCTTACAAAAAATTAGAACGATGCATGTATGGTTTTAATCGAGATATCTTCGTGATTTTTTTCTATCACATCAAATTATTTTATTATGTTTTCAACACAATATCTACCTAGTATATATCCTGAAGAATATCATATATGTTTCTGATTTTGTTTACTGTAGTGGATCATAATATACTTAAGCATTATAAAAACTTGCGTTTAGCTCCTGTAGTCCCCTTAAATTGTGATTCCCGGCAAAGACAGTTAGTTCATGGTCATATTGTCTGGCTTTGCATTATACTTTTCAGAATGACTAGAAAATAAAATGCAGTAAACCTAGAAGGAAAGAAAGAAAATACATTTATTTGCGGTAAACATGACGCAAGGAAGGAACACAAATACAAAAAAGAAACAATTTGGGGGAGAATATGCGTCACGTCCACGCAAAACGGCCAACGCTCAGCATAATGCTGCGACCCTATGCGAGACAGAGCCCCAGCGCTGGTTTTCAGCGATAGCGTTGACGTTAAGACGTCGACCGGTGCAGCATACAGTGAGATTGTAATTTGAATAACATAAATACAAATATTTAAAAGAAAGAATTACATAAATACAAATATTTAAAATGGCAACATTTCGTACCGACGAAAACCTATAATATTATGTCCCATGTAACCTTTTTTTTTTGGGTGGGAACTTATCATATAACTTTTCCCGCTCTGGGCGGAGCGGGAGGGTGTGTCAGACTCTTACTGACTAAAACCCACCCGTGTCCTTTCCGTTGCCTGTCTTGCCAGGGGCCTCGGTAACCCTTTTGTACCTTCCCGCGACCCCGGCAGATCCCATGTAGCCTGTGCATGTAACAGAGGGTGATCCTATTAACTTACCTGGAAGAACTTCAGACGTCGCGCTGCTGCAAAAAAAATCCATAAAGTGAAAACTTAAAACCCGGAATTCGATCTTTAGTTAACTACGAGTATTTTTTAGTCATAATAGTGATTGTTGATCGAATTTTGTATTTATTGTTTACGCTGGTTTACGCCATATTGTATGCATACTGACGTCATTTGCTCTCAAGAATCATCCACTCGTATTACTTCAAGCATTTGCAAATAACCGTGGAATAGGTATTGACCGTGAAAAAACACTATCTTGATACGCATAAACACTTTAATACATACTACAGTTTGACGTCAGTAGACGTCTTAATGATTTTTAGTAATTCAATTTGTTTTTTAGGGTTCCGTACCCAAAGGATGCCACCGGGACCCTATTACTAAGGCTCCGTCCGTCCGTCTGTCACATGGCTGTATCTTTTGAACCGTAATAAGTAGATACTTGAAATTTTCTCAGAGTGTAAACCACTATGGTCGCTAAAATAAAGTAAAAAATTAAAGACAAGAAACGTGTTTTTTTTACTAAAGTATTTTTTTAATATATTATTATGCAGTAATCAATATTGTACATTGCGTACAGAACCCTTCGTTTGCGAGTCCGACTCGCACTTGGCCTCCTTTTTTTGTTTAATTATTCTATTATTGTTCATGTAATCTTTTAAAAATATCGTGTTGTGGATATTCTGCCGAATCGTCGGAATTTATTTTAATTGATTGTTTCTCTAGCTACGACAGCTTAAATTGTAAAAAAAAAACAATGTATTTACTAGGATTTTTAATAATTTTGCTGTGGATATGTAAAAATACTTTCAAACAACATTTAATTTTTAGAAAAAGAATAATAAGTACCTACTTACGATTAGCATTATTTTTAGCCCAGAATACCTACATAATTATCTGGTTAACATCACACAGAAAAACTTACTTATAGAACTTAATTGTTGGATTTACGTCATTGTCAGTAAATATGTATTAGGCGCTAGGTAATGAGACGAGCAAATCTCATTACGGGCGAAATTTCAGGGTTAGCGCCTCGTAAAACTGACTTTAAAAATGTTTTTTTCCAAATATTTAATAAAAATCGGCCAAGTGCGTGTCGGACCACGCACCATGAAGGGTTCCGTAATCAAATCAAATCATTTATTTGCAAACACACGACAACGACGACACGGTTGGCGTAATGGCTGAGCGATCGACTGCTACGCAGCGTGTCGCGGGTTCGATCCCCGCACGGAACAAGTATTTGTATGATCTGCAAGTAATTGTTCTGGGTCTGGGTGTTTGTGTTTGTGAGTTTCTATGTTTGTAAACGCACCCACAATACAGGAAGAAATTCCTAGTGTGGGGCAACGTTTTTAAAAAACAAAAAAAAAAAAACAAAAAAAAAATACATGTTTATAGGGTGTTATAAAAGTATGGTAGGTACACTGTATTATAACCTATTGAGGTGTGCAAATTTATGTAATCGGTAGGTTTAAATTCATTTTATCTATAAAGTTTTAATTGCAGTTACAATAAAGAAAAATGTCATATTACAAAAATGTCAAAAGTAGTAATATAATAAAATGTCAAAAATTATTATGCATAAATTAACACATTCAATTATTACCTATACATTTATAATGATGTCAAAGAACTGTCATCAAAGTAGTCGCTGAGACAATAATAACATTACTGTATTATATATTAATACAGTAATGTTATTATTGTCTCTTGTACGTAATTTACGCTTGAAATTGACTAAATTTCGATTTTTTATTGAGCAAGGTAACTTATTAAATATTCTTTGGGCCATACAAAAAAAGCTTTTCCTCATTAAAGCCGTACCTGCATATGGTACTTTAAGTTAACTTATTTCTATCTCGTAGTTTCCTATAATGACTTATGAAAGCTACTTCATATAGGTTCATGTTTGTTTTAACAAATATATTTACCTCATAAATATATCTGTATATTTAGGCAAGGTTAAGATTTTGAGGCTTTTAAATAGAGGTTGACAGCTGTCGGTACTTTGTAAACCACACATAGCTCTGATGCATCTTTTTTGGGCCTTGAAAACATACTCCTTATTTACTGAATTGCCCCAATATATTATGCCATACCTTAGCGTGGATGCAACATAGCCATGGTAAGCCATTAAAAGAGATTCTAAGCTTACAATTTTAGCCAGTTTATAGAGGGCATATGAAAATGTATTGGCTTTTTTACAAATATCTTCCGTTTGAGGATACCAGGACAAGTTATTATCTAAAATAACACCAAGGAACCTAGTCATAGTTGCCGACTCTATTTTAATCCCCAAGTAGTTGATGTCAAGGTTCATATTAGAATTCCTTTGATAAAAGTACATTATTTTAGTCTTTTCTAGATTTATGACGAGATTATTATTATTTAGCCAAGTAATTACTTTATTCAATGTCAAATTTATCTCTGCTTCGTATTATTGTATGTATTAGGGTCGTCATATTTTACTACTATCATCGGGTGCTTTATTTCTCTAGGCAAATCATTTATATATGTTAAGAATAGCAGAGGTCCTAACACACTGCCTTTTGGGACTCCGCATTTAACAATCCTACTAATAGATCTGTATCTTCTTTCATTGCCAGTGCGTAGGCCATATTCGTGTTATTTCTAAAATCTGGTTTCTATTGTGTAAGTAAGATTCAATAAGATTTAAAATATTGCCTCATAGACCATATTTCTCTAATTTATTTAATAGTATTTTATAGTCTACATAGTCAAATGCCTTTGTAAGATCCATATATATAGCACATACGGCATTTCTTTCATCCACATTCGATAAGATAGGACGTATCAGATAATGGATAGCCATGTTAATTATCTTACGAAACCCTTTCTGTTCTTCAACTAAAATGTTTGATTTTTCTAGGTAAGTATAAAGTGCCTCATAATATATGACTTTTTCAAATATTTTTGCAAATATAGGTATCAAAGCAATAGGTCTATAATTTTTCATTACGCATTTGTCTTGCTTTTTATATAATGGACTAACTATGGAGGTTTTCAGATTCTCCGGGAAGATACCATTCTCAATACTTAAATTGATTATGTAACTAAGATGTGGGGCTAGGTATTAAGAGATTTTTTTATAGCTTTTGTGCATATTCCATCACTACCTACACTGTTTGTATCTTTAAGAGACCTAATGTGATGCATGATGTCGTGCGGTAAAGTTGGCTCCATAAATTAAGAGTTCAAAGTGTTTAGTTCATTTCGGGTGGGAAATTATCAAATAACTTCTCCCGCTCTGGGTGAGCGGGAGGGTGTATCAGACTCTTACTGGCTAAAACCCACCCATGTTCCTTCCGTTGCCTGTGTTGTCAGGGGCCTCGGTAACCCTTTCGGAATTACCCGCGACCCCAGCTGGCATCGGCCCTAGTAGACCCCTATACTTGTGCTGATATCTCGTTGATGCCCGTGGAACACAACGTGCCATCGACCCGGGCCTGGTCCTTGTCGGACGGTAAGCTACCCATTGCTCACAGTCCGCAAGCCCGCGCCTACGATGGTCGGAAATCCGCCCGGGATTCTCGATGCCTGCGGCGGCTAGGAGTGAGAGGGCGCAAAATTTGCCTTTCCCTCAAAAACAAACTTAACATTGTAGTTGATAAACATGTTCTCCCATACATCGATATAGGTCACGGTCAATTCTCTAACTGTAAATTTAAGTTGGTCGACTATTAATCGTTAACTTGTAAAGCCTACTTAGCTGTGATAGTTTTCCTTTTAATTTCATTACATGTACTACTGCCATGTTTTTTTTCACAAGTCCATTTAAAACCATTTAGCTGGTGGGGGGAGGGGATACCTGACTCTAAGAAAAATTATCACTTTAAAACTTAATAATACGCAAACGGATCCTTGAATCGAAAAATGTTGTTCACAGACCCGTAATATTTTTAAACGGCCTATCCAACAATATCCCACACCATGGGGTAGGCGAGAAAAAAAATACAGCTTTCTAGAACGGAGCGTCTCTGAGCTACAGTGGGGACAAACAGACAGACAGACGATTATTGCGAAACTATGAGGGTTACTTGTTTACTACGGAACTCTAAAAAGGATCTTCTTTTGAAAAATGTAAACAAACTTAGCTTTATTTATTAAGAAATGAACATCATGTCAATTGAAAGGAAGAATAATTCTATTAAAGTAACATAAGAATGTTTTTCAGACAGCAAAAAAAAACACTCGGTGACATCAATATTTATCCTGAACTACAACAACAACAAAAACATAATAATATATATATTCCGTATTCTTAAATGCAACGGTAAAAGAGAAAAAACTTATCGGAAATTTAAAATATTAGCGTTACCTCATCATAATCAGCCTATAACGTTCCCACTGCTGGGACACAGGCCTCCTCTCTGTGAGAGGGAGTGGGCCGTAATCCACCACGCGGGCCCAGTGCGGGTTGGTAGATGTCACATGTCTTTGAATTTTTGGTTCTAGGACATGCTGGTTTCCTCACGATGTTTTCCTTCACCGTTTTGAGAGCTGTAAAAAGTTGTAAAATAAAAACTAGATTTTTTTTAAAATTGTAGATACCTCCTGGTCTCTACAATTTAATTGTAAATTCATTACTTATCAGTGGTGATTAAATTATTTAAAGCGCCTGTCAGGGTTCGAACCTACGACCTACAACTCGTAAGCCGCGGCCATTACCACTGGGCCAGCACTGCTCTCCCCGTTACCTAGCGCCCTCATAATTATAATAATTATCAAACAGTAATTCTCCTAGGCGAACAATGCAAAAATTTAAGGTTTACTGAATCAAAAAACTATTAATGTGTTAACTGCTTTATTAATATCTATAAAAAATAATTATGTATAAAGATGAACGGCAGATTTCGTACCGCTTACTATTTTTGTTGTTTTGTTATAGAATTTGTAACACATATTAAGGCAACTAAGCCATTTATTTTCATGTAAGTGTACTATTTTTAGAAGTTCGGATTAGTTAATAATATTAAAAAAAAAAAATTTAATAACTACACGTAATTTAGTCGTAAACTAAACGCAGTTATGTTGGTATTTAACCTATGCTCGCCATGAGGGTATTACCCGACCTGCCCCCTTCTTAGATGAAGTAATATTAAGAATTAATTAATTATAAATAAAATAAATGTACTTTACAAAAACTATTAACGGTATTGTTTACCTATACTCAAAACCCCATCAGGACTTCATCATTATCAAACTGTTGCAGTCAGCTGCTGGACATAGGTATCTCCTAATGCACTCCACTGAGTAGGTACGACCCTCATCTCAATTTACCTACTTGATAGTAAGTAAAACACTACAAAAATAGCGACAAGCAATCTAGAACATATACTTTATTACCAGTGATAGGAATAGGTAGTGCCTATTAGCCTAAACTTCGAAGAACAGAGACAAGAAACGGAGACTTCCTTAGGACTAAATTATTTCCGGCACATCTGTCTCGAAATTTCGAGACAACACTTAAATACATTTAAAAAAATGTGTTATTTGGAATAAGTAATTCGTCTATATTTATCTAAAGTTTGTCTATAAATGTGATAGTTTGTATGGATGTCCATTACTCAATGCCACTGAAAATGCTGATTTTGGTAGTGATATAGATTAAGGTGTGGAATAGCACATATGCTACTTCCTATTAAAAAAAAAGTATAGTTCCCATGGGATACAAAAACAATAGTACACGCGGGAAAAGTCGCGGGCATTAACTAGTTAAAAAAAAAAACGTAAGGGTCCTTTCACACCACCGATATTGTCTGGCGATTTTTGAAGATTTCTATGCAAAAAAAAACGAAAGAAAAAATGCTCAAAAATCGCCGGTCGATATCGCTCTAGGTTCATTAAATAATTAATGGGCTCTAAAGGAAAAATAAAACACATAGAATATTGTTGTAACAAATATATGTATATTTATAATATTTTAAAATATGACGTAATTGGAAACCATGAAACAAAATGTACAGAAGGAAAGATTTAAGAAACAAATTTATGTTTATCTATCTTTAAATATCTATGTCATATTTATTTTACTGACGTTGAGGGATACAATTTTTACTCAAATCAAAGTACAAGTTAACCTTTGAAGTTTACAAATTAATATTTGAAGCATTTAGGACAATCGGTTTTAATACTGAACTACTAACTGTTCGGTTTTGATAAAGAACTTGATGCATCAAAAATTGCTAAGAATTTGAAAATCTTTATTTGTGTTACAAATACCATAAAAAATAAAGAACGATTTTAATTTAATCATCGTGATTCGATTCGTCAAGTTCAGTATCAGAACCGAAATTTTCTTTGTCAGATGAGTCATCTAAGTTAAAATACACAATCATAATTTTTTCTATATTTTCGACTGTCAGGCGATTTCTTTTTATGTTAAGAATCCATTTATAAGTTGAAAATGACCTTTCAACATCAACTGAGGTTAAAGGCGCGTACATATAGTATGATCGGTCATCCTTTCCTGCTGTTATCGCTTCACATATGTCTCTAATTTTATCTAAACCGGGATTTCTGTCCATGACATTTACGAGTTTATTTTTTATAAGCTCAGATGAACACCAGCTAAGCACAGTTCTCACGTGATCAAATATTTCAAAGGATTCCGTTAGAGTTAAATTCGATTTTTGTGATTTCTTTAATCCAATTTGTATATCTTTAAAATATTCCTCAATGTAGTCCAAGTCCGATTTCAAGTTTTCCTTTTGAAGAACATTTTTGGCACACCTAATAGATAGCGCGTCGGAACTTCTTAAAAGATTTACAATTGTTTTAATTTGATCATAATATTTTGCATAATATGACACTGCCTCCAACCAAGTACCCCATCTTGTAATAACGGGTTCTGGAGGAAGCGGCATGTGGGGAAAGGTGTTTTTTAACAAGCGCACTCAATTAGGTGATTTTAAAAATATTTTTTTTACGTTTGAAATTAATTCATCTACATCTGAGTATTCGTATCGTATTTTTTCTGCCACGAGATTCAGTGCATGTGCTAAGCAAGTGACGTGTATCATGTTGGGCAAATAATTTTTCAGCACACGTCCCGCTTTTAGCATATATGCTACACTATCAGTGCATAATACAGCAACGTCTCCTACTTTGGATTCATACAAATCGCACCACATATTTTCAATGCAGTCTATTACAAATTGGGCAATTGTGCTCCCATTAACAATTTCTAGTACTTTGAAAGCAACTAAAAGTGGTTTTTGTGTGATCGCATTTAAAGGTTTTACAAGTAAATGTACCATGTATCTGCCTAAAAAATCAGTTGTCTCGTCTAAAGATACCCACAGCTTTTGATTTGCAATTTGTTCATAAATCGAGTCAATTTTAGTTTTAAAAATCTTATCTAAATAAACTTTTCTCAGCAATGATTGCTCAGGAAGCTTTTGTCGATTTGTACAATTGCAGCAAATATATTTATGAAAGAATTTTTTGAAAGCGGGTTGTTTACTTGAATTCAAGGTATATTACATAATATGAGAAATTGTACTAGGTCCAAATTTTTTTTTTCTCATTTTAGTCAATGCGCAAAAGACATATTCCTTTTTGGTTCAAATATTAAAAGAACCGGCCAGAAAAATAATATATTTTGATAGAATTCGTCCACCTTAGCAATTCTTTATGACACCAAAGATATAACATTACTATGCTTGGTAGTATTGAAGTTCACTTTTATATTTGAACCAAAAGTTAAATGCGTATGTTTTTTTTCTTCGTTTCATACACAATAATTATCTTAAAAACTCCACTAAAAAATATCAAGTTCATACAATTGCATATCAATCTAGACTGTCAAATTGCTAGTTTAAGATAAAATAATATATACATTAATGTTGTTCTTTATATCTAACTTACTGTTTGTTTCCCTACAAGAAATAAAATAAATAACTTTAGCCAAAACATTAAAAAGTAATAAATGTTGACTTACCGTATTATTTGATGTAGACAGATAGGAACAATGTTATTGCAGCAAATCGTAATCCATAAATTCAAGCCAAAGTAGTCGTATTAAGAAGATCCAATGAACCAAAAAACGAGCGAGGGTGAAAAACAATATTCACAAAAACAATACAGGAAGATGCGCACTTAACAAACGGATTGAAGTGAAGGTAACCTGCGCGCACGCGGTTACCTTTTGTAATTTCTAAGTATGATAACGAAACGCGCTGCCGTAAAATGTGATAATGTGATACCATTATTATGCAATTATTTTAATATCATGCACATTTTTAAATATACTTTAGAAATATATTTCATTAAGATGAAAGAAAAAAAGGTATTTGTATTTTCATTTGTAACTAAATATTTGCACATCATGTATAACGGTAGAATGTAAAGGGACCTCATTAATATTAAGATCATACCACTTTGTATACCTACATTCTGGCAAATAAATGAATTATTTATTTATTTTAAATACCGATAAAACCAAAATCAAAGCATTTATTTCAAATAGACCATTTACGGGCACTTTTGAATAGTCAAATGTCGGTCAGCCCAAGAAAAGTGAAGCTAAATTGCACGTTCCAAAGATTAGGTCTCTATGGAGAAGAACGTGCAAGAAACTCCATGGACACTCTTTTAAATCATATTATGTGTTACATATAATGCCTTTTTTACACTTGAACTTTAGAAATCTCATTAAACGTAGCCGAGAGTGAGCTAGAAAGAAGATATTTACTTCGAAACGTGTACGGCTTCTTATTCAAACATTGTGATTCATTGTGTATTACGATCAACAAGTCATTTACAAAATGTTCTCCAAAAAAAAATTCAGAAAATTTTATGGTTGTAACGACTGTGTATGTTATTTATTATGATATATCTAGTCGCAAACTTTAGGTAAATATAGACGAATTACTTATTCCAAATAACATTTTTTTTAAATGATGTGTTGTCTCGAAATTTCGGGACAGATGTCTCGGAAAAAAAGTTAGTCCTAAGGAAGTCTCCGTTTCTTGTCTCTGTTCTTCGAAGTTTAGGCAAATAGGCACTACCTATTCCTATCACTGTTTATTACCGAAACAATGTTTATGTGCCTTTATGTAACAATCTACATTGGTATACTAGTACATAAACTTAAAAAATAAAACTGGTTAAAACTTTTACGTCCCAAGTTCTATAAATCCAAGAATTTAAAAAGGTCTTGTCTATCATATTAACTACCAAATAAAACAAAAGATATCCCAAAATACGAAATTTTATTAGCGGTACGAATTTCCCATACAAGCCTGCCGTTCGCCTTTTAGACAAATAAGACCAGCATTCCAATTGCGTATCACGCTTCTTTTTTTTTTAGGTGGGAAATCATCAAATAACTTCTCCCGCTTTGGGTGGAGCGGGAGGGTGTGTCAGACTCTTACTGGCTAAAACCCACCCGTATTCCTTCCTGTTGCCTGTGTTGCGGTGGTCTCGGTGACCCATTAGTACCTTCCCGCGACCCCGACCGGCATCAGCCCTAGTGGACCCCTACATTGTGCTGACGACATCTCTTTGAGGCGCGCGTGGAATACGACGCGCCGTCAACCCGGGCCTGGTCCATACCGGATGGTGAGCTACCATTGCTCACCGTCCGCAAGCCCGCGGCTACGGTGGCCGGAAATCCGCCCGGGATTCCCGACGCCCAGGGCGTCTCCTGCAGCGGCTAGGGGCGAGAGGGCGCGAAACTTGCCTTTTCCTCAACCGTCCCGCCTCCTCCTTCGTGAGCATTACTGCTTCGCAGAAGGAGGTGATGGCTGCCCATGCCCTCTCGCTCCGTACCATGGCCTGAACCAGGGCCGGACGCGAGAGGTCTCTGCCGCCGATCGCCTCCACGAGAACACGGCGGTGCTCTGCCCAAGCCGGGCAGACCTCCACCGTATGCTCCACCGTGTGTTCATCGCTGTGGAGCTGTCAAGCTCCACAGCGATGGTAGCGCTCCAGATGTTGTACTGGCCTCGGTGTACATGCCAGGCGAGGACGCAAACTGTCCTCCAAAGGAGATGGCCGACCTAGTGCAGCACTGTGAGCGCGCCAAAGTGGAGCTGATAATCTGCACCGACTCGAACGCTCACCACCCTCTATGGGGCAGCGACGCACCGAATTCCAGAGGAGAGGTATTATCCACCTATTTATTTTCTACTAATCTTAACATCATTAACCGCAGCTCTGAACCCACTTGGGTCACAGTCCGAGGACAAACGTTCATAGACTTAACACTCGCTACAGCAAACGCGACTAACTTTATTATGAACTGGCACGTATCGGACGAGCCATCTTGCTCGGACCATAGGAGGATACGCTTCACAATAACTACCAATACAAAGAAACCAACACCAAGGCGGAACCCGCGGCGCACCGATGTACCCGGGTTTAAACGTCTACTAGCCTCTCTATTAGATAGGCACCTATCACAGGTAACTATAAGAGACCAAACGCAACTGGAATACACCGTGACAAAGTTATCAGAATATATAACCGAAGCATACCATGCATGCTGCAAACTAAGAGCGCCAAAAACCAAGGGCGAGAGGAACCCCTGGTGGAACGCAGAACTTAGTAAACTCAGAGATGCATTGCGGAAACAATTCAACAGAGCCAAAAACACCAGACTCCCGGACGACGGGGAACTATACAAAGAAACCCAATATGCATACAAAAAACAGATTAGAACCGCCAGGAGATCTGCTTGGCGGAAATTCTGTGTATCCATAGAGACAAATAACGAAGCCGCTAGGGTAAGGAAGATCCTGGCAGCAGACCAGGACCGAACACTTGGCGCGCTGAAAAAGCCTGATAATTCATACACACTAACCGACCAGGAAACCAGTAAGGTCCTTCTCGAAACCCACTTCCCAGACTGTAGACTCCTGGAGGATGGGAGGTGGGAGGCTGAACCAGAATGGACCCCAACGGATCAACAGAATCCGCGCTGCACAGCGTGGTTTCCAAAATTGAATGCGCAGTGGATCACAAATGCTCAGCACTGGCCGCCTTCATTGACATCGAAGGCGCCTTTGACAAAACGATGTTCAATAGTATCAACACGGCCCTTGACAGGCACAGCATAGACCAGACCATAAGTGGCTGGATCTCAAATATGCTTAAACTGAGAGCGGTACAAGTCACAGTGAACGACACCACCAGGGCCATAGTGGCGAAGGGCTGCCCACAAGGTGGCGTCCTCTCGCCACTCTTATGGAACCTGGTTGTCGACAGTCTTATCAAAACACTCAACGATAAAGGTTACTACATCGTAGGCTACGCGGATGACTTAACCATAATAATAAACGGCACCCACGAGAATACCCTGTGCAAGTTATGCGCCAAGCCTTAAAAATAGTAGAGGTTTGGTGCAATAAGCACCAACTATCAGTAAACCCTACAAAAACCGAATTGGTTCTTTTCACAAAGAAGAGGAAATTGCCGCTACTACAGCTACCACGATTCTTTGGAACCACCCTAAGCCTATCAACTGAAACCAAATACCTGGGCATTTTCTTGGACAAACAGTTGAATTGGGCAAAACACACCAACTACATCATTACAAAAGCCAGCATATCACTGTGGCAGTGCAAAAGACTGCTTGGCAGGAACTGGGGAATTAACTCCAAGATTACCCACTGGCTATTCACCACGGTCATCCGGCCAACTATCACATACGGCTCACTAGTCTGGTGGCCCAGGACAGACCTGAGCACAGCCCAAAAAGATCTCGAAAAACTGCAACGGTTTGGTTGTGTAGCAATCACAGGCTGTATGAGAACTACGCCCACCGCCGCCCTACAGGCGATGCTTGGATTGCCGCCTCTGCACCTCATCGTGCGAGAGGAGGCGGCCCTGGCCGCCTTTAGGCTTAACATAACAGGGACCCTGAGCAAAGACTCTAGAGTCAAGCACATACGCATAAGGGAGGATGCGATCAAACGAAGACCGATGATGGCATCACCCTGCGACAGAGCCCCAAAACTACACTGTTTCCAAAAGCACTACAACATAATACTCACAGAAGAACGGTGCGACTATTCAGGCCCGCATGAGGTAAGAGTATACACTGATGGATCAAAGACCTACTCCGGAACCGGAGCTGGCGTTTTCTCACACGACCTTAACATAAATATATCCTGCCCGCTGGGAATGTTCAACACCGTCTACCAGGCGGAATGTGTGGGCATTATACAAGCGGCGTATGCCATAGAAGCCAGGAGAGTTACGGACACTCATGTACGTATACTCTCCGACAGCGCCTCAGTTCTCCAATCCCTAGGGAAGAAACATAATACCACGAGATTAACACAAGAATGTCACAATGTGCTAGAACGTATAACGGTATTGAACCGCAACACAGTGACACTGCAATGGATAAAAGGACACAGTGGATCGCTGGGCAATGATGCAGCTGACGAACTAGACAGGAAAGCATCCGGCACGTCAGTCTGCGGACCGGAGCCAATCGTGCCCATCCCCTTCAACCAACTACGCATGTGGCTACAGGAACTCACCCACACACAAGCGGAGAGCTGGTGGTCCTCGGTACAGGGGTGCAGACAGTCCAAGGAGGCTATGCCATCCTTGGATAGTAAGTTAACCAGGCGCTTGTTACGCCTGAACAGGACCGGCCTGCGCCTGTTGACGGGGACCATCACGGGCCACTGCTCGCTAAACAAACACTTCCACACAATAGGCATAACGGACAGCCCTCTGTGCAGGGCTTGCATGGAGGCAGAGGAAACCGTTGCGCATGTGCTTTTCGAATGCACAGGCGTCACCCACATTAGAACAGAAACCCTCGGGGCACCTAGATCCTACACAGAGGTTCTAAACAGACCAGGAGATATTATCAACTTCTGGAGGGAGGTTTCTTTTTTTGTTCTTGTGATTATTCCAACCAGCCCTGGTTGGAATAATCACCAGAAAACGGCCGCCATGGCCCACGCACAATGGTCCACCTGAAGGACTAAGTGCGGAAACCAAACCCTCTAACATAGAACATAGAACATAGGTACTTATGGGTCACCGAGGCCCCCGCAACACAGGCAACAGGAAGGAATACGGGTGGGTTTTAGTCAGTAAGAGTCTGACACACCCTCCCGCTTCGCCCAGAGCGGGAGAAGTTATTTGATGATTTCCCACCCTCAAAAAAAGTTACAGCAATATTACGCAAGCGGATCCTTGAATCGAAAAGTGGTGTTCACAGACCCGCAATATTTTTGATCGGCCTATCCAACGATACCCCACACCATGAAACAGACGAGAAAAAAAATTATCATCCCCACATTACGTGCAAGGGAGGTACCTAAAAAAAAGATTTTTTTCAAGGTTTTATTTTAGAACTTTATTGGTCTGGTTAATATGTATACCTATGCCAAATTACAGCTTTCTATTACTAAGCGTCGCTGAGCTACAGCGGGGACAGACAGACAGACAGACGGACATGGCGAAACTATAAGGGTTCCTTCTTTACTACGGAACCCTAAAAGTACAAAGAAACCATTAACTATTAAAATTCAATTACATTACATTTTTACCATTTCAGTGTAACCAGAAGCGGCTTTATATGTTGTGTGCTAAGAATAATCTCAAGTCGACCGTCCACTGCTACGTTGGCGATGCACGGACATATTAACCAGCGTGCAGCGTTAAGAGGCCGACAACAGCTAAAGCGTGGTCACTGTCGAAGTGCGTAGAAAAGAAAGAGAAGCGCGATGACACAACGCTGGTAATTTATTGCAAAATATGAAGCAATTATCGATTTACAAAAAAGCTATAGATTGTATAACAAAAATAAAACACTATCATACTAATATGTTGCTTGTAGAATAATCTGACAAAAAAATCAGAATGATTGCATGTATATTAGTATGGTTTTAATCGATAAATGAAATTTTTAGAGGTATCTTCGTGATACTTTTCTATCATGTCAAATTAGTTGTATTATGTTTTCAACACACTATCTTCCTAGCATATATCCTGAAGAATATTATATATTTTTCTGATTTGGTTTACTGCAGTGGATCATATACTTTTAGGCATTATAAAACTTACAAAATTTGCGTTTAGGTCCTGCAGTCCCCTTAAGTTACGGTTTTCTAGAAGAGCGGTGCGTGGCCACCACACAAGTCACAACTTGTGTTTACTTTACGGTGTCAAAAAACGCTCTATAAGAAAACACACTAACACCCGTATTTATAAACAAGTAAAAGTGATTACTTAAGGTGCTGACAAGACCCAATTGACCAAAATAGGCTTCTCTTAAGAAAAAAAATTGGCAAATCTGTATAGTTTGTGGTAGCGGAAAAAATATATGTTAATTTTGAACATATTTCCCAGAACTTGGTTGTTACCAAAACACGTTTTGAAAATATCTCGATACAAACTAACGTTAAGCTAACCTCTTACCTTGAGTTCTAATCCAAAATAGCTGTATTAAATATCAACATACGTTACGCATTTAATTAATAACAAGAACGACTTATTTGACTGCAGAACTTGGTTATTTTTTATTTTCGATTACTCGACTCAATTTTGAGTAAATAGATAATTGCTTCATATTTTTCAATAAATTACAACCATTGTGTCATCGCGCTTCTCTTTCTTTTCTATGCAATCTGACAGTGATCGCGGTTTAGGTGTTGTCAGCGTCTTAAGTAATGATATTTATCTACACCCATGCTATAAATCCTCTATAAAAGTTTCTGAAACAGTTAGCTTATTGCCAACATTAAAACAACCAGTGTCTAGTAACCATAATACGAGTGTTATAATGTTGTACTAAATTTCAATAGGCAACTCCTTTTAAAAAAAAATCATTGTCATGCACGCGCACTTCGCTACCACAGCGCTGTAATTAAAAAAAAAAAATATAGGTTATTCGAATTCACGTCGTATCCCGCCATTTTTGTTCGATATTAGTATAGCAAAAATGTATTACTTTGTTGTTTACAAAAAATAGTGATAAAAGCTTTGATAACACCCCACCAGACATTTCTAATGCAACAAAGGACATTTCTAACCAATTATTATGAGACGCTTCTTTAGTTTACATAGTTCTTGCAACACTGTACAACTCTCTATGGTTTCAGAACCTTTTTAGAGGATTCATATCTTGTGTGTAGATAAAGTCTTGTATGCGACTGTACATAATTAGGTATTAAAACAGTTGCACAAATAACTATTATTCTATAGTTTAGTAATTACCTGAAGTTAGAACTGTCAAAAGTTAGAATTCTTAGCCAAGTAATAGTCACCCTTTTCTTGGAACCAACCAACAATGGAAAGCATCGAAGCGACTTTTGGTGCTATAGATGATATCAATAATGTTAAACTACCGGAGATTGAAGTTGCTAAGCCTAGAAAACGTAAAGTTCACTTTATTGATGTAGATCAATTTCATGGTTATTCAAAAGATTTTTTTAAAAAGA
Organism: Atethmia centrago; assembly: GCA_905333075.3. NCBI lineage: Eukaryota > Metazoa > Arthropoda > Insecta > Lepidoptera > Noctuidae > Atethmia > Atethmia centrago. The sequence goes on along the minus strand of HG995387.1, from coordinate 23,362,678 downwards.
TTGATTCGATTGATTGATTCGTTGATTCTTACTCAAGTAAGTAACGTAGATTACTCGACTATAGAATAAGGTTTTGTAATGTTGAATTATATTCTTAAGTAAGGACTTCATGTGTAGGGGTCCAATAGGGCCGATGCCTGCCGGGGTCGCGCGAAAGTCCGAAAGGGTCCGAGGCCCCTGGCAACACAGGCAACGGAAGGAACACGGTTGGGTTTTAGTCAGTAAGAGTCTGACATACCCTCCCGCTCCGCCCAGAGCGGGAGAAATTATATGATAATTTCCCACCCAAAAATAAAAAAGGAAAGGACTTCATTAAGAAATTACTTAGCAGCAAGTAATTGCTTGTTAGGCCCCGCGTGACTCCCGGGCGGATTACCGGCCACCGTAGGCGCGGGCTTGCGGACGGTGAGCAATGGGTAGCTCGCCGTCCGGTAAGGACCAGGCCCGGGTCGACGGTGCGTTGTATTCCCGCGCGCCTCACAGAGATATAGTCAGCACAAATGGAGGGGTCCACTACGGCCGATGCCTGCCGGGGTCGCGGGAAGGTACTAAAGGGTTACCGAGGCCCCAGGCAACACAGGCAGTGGAAGGAATACGGGTGGGTTTAGGAAGGTACTAAAGGGTTACCGGAACGGAACGAACACGGTTGGGTTTAAGTCAGTAAGAGTCTGACATACCCTCCCACTCCGGCAAGAGCGGGAGAAGTTATATGATAATTTCCCACCCAAAAATAAAAAAAGGAAAGGACTTAATTAAGACATTACTTAGCAGCAAGTAATTGCTTGTTTAAAAATACGGCTGTAAATTATTTTTATAAATAACGTTTTAATGACGTCATTCGCCCGTAAATTACGGACACTGTGGCGGCCATCACTCTTCTAGGAAGCAGTACGTAGCTTTAGCTGCGCGGTTCATTTGTTTGCCAGTCACGCATCCGTGCGTAGCGTGACCGTGGGCCGCAGTGGTCGCTCCCACCTACATATTCATACAAAGCGAAGCTAACTTTACGTGCTTAGCTTAGCCGTGGGCCGCAGTGGAGCAACACATTTATCCTTTATTGCAAAACAATGATTACAGTGGCAACATAAAAATTATCTACAAAGGCGAGCTTGACTCAGAATAACTATGTAAATTAAAGTAATTATGTCGAATTACGTTTAAATCTTATCTTCAATTACTTGGCACTATTATTAGAACTAAAAACATAATTGTTAGTAATTAGTATCGTGTTTATATAACCATTCATTCATGTATTCATGTGAATAAAAAACTATATATACAACCGATACAGATTTTTTCGATGGATTTGTGTATAGTGTTTTTGTTTTTTTGGGTGGGAAATTATCAAATAACTTCTCCCGCGATCGGCGATCGACACAGTGGTGACACTCGGGGATTTCCTCGTGCCTTATCCGACACAGGAACCTCCCGAAGCTGCAGTGTCCGGTGAGGACCTGCATCAGGCGGAAGAAGAGGACGCCTCTCTAGCCACTCCTCAAAGAGGGTGTGTATAGCGCTACAAGGTTACTTTAGCGCATGGCCAAAATCGGAACTGACGCCGCCATCTTGTTTTTATCCGACTGCCCCAGAAGGAGGGTAATGTTTTTCGAGAGTATGTATGTATGTGTATAATGTATGTATGTCTATTTCTTTGGCACGCTCTGTTGCCTAAACGGCTTGATGGATTTTAACATAAGAGGTGTCGTTAGATTCGTCTTAGTTGTAGGAGTGACATAGGCTATATAATATTTATATATCGCATCTGCAAATACAAGAAAAAGGTAGGGAAGGTTTTATTAAATATTTTTTTATTGCAACAATATTGGTATCAAATAAAAGCTAGTCATTTTCAAATATGTTTATATTAATAAAACTAAAAAGCTTGAAATAAAATAAATTATTAAAAAAAAAATATCCGACCAAAAACACATAACTGAAAAGGGAAAAACAAGCATTATAATCTATAGAATTTTGGTATCACAAACGAATAACCTGTAATATGGTGTAACTTTTGATTGTCCCCGCCTGCGATATCAAAATTCTTATTAAAATTATTGAGAACTTTGACCTTTATATTAGAACCTTTTTTATCTAGTGCAATGGTGGGCACCATCATCATCTAGCGGGAGCAATTGGCAGTAAGGTTCCCACAAATTTTTACTAACAGCGCCCCCGTCAATATCATTCGAGCGCAAAATATCTTTGTAGCAGTGTACGACAGACATTTTTTTTACACTTTTCTGTTATGGTTTTCATAAGGATTTATATACATTTAGATATACCTATATCGAGTTATACAGTATGTCGGGTAGAATCATCAATATTGCCTTTCTGTATAAATTGCTAGTCGACTGCCAGGGTTCTGAAAGATCCTGGCATCCCTAACACCTGGACGTTGTAATGTTCAGGCAGTCGGTACTTCTCGTCTGTTTTTGCTTGAGACATCTCCTTGAAGAATTTTACATTTTCCTTCGTGCTTAGAACGTTTGCCCAGGTTTCTGAAAGTATTTTTGTAATTAAATAATTGTCAAAGATTAATGCTTAGGGAAGTCATTGTTATGCACACCAGTGGAAGTCTTCGGATAATACATTATTAGCACTGGCTTCTGCGCTATTGCTGCATTTTCAAGGTTTTCAATTTCAGCACAAAAAAAAACAGAGCCTTGTTCTGTATGTTTTTTTTTTTTTGTGAATGGGAAATTTGTTTCTAGAATTTACGATACAGAAGAAATCCAAATCCTGGATGAAATGTTTGAAATACACCGAGATTTCTGGCGTATATCCTTTATTTACACTTTTACGTTCCAACTACTCCAACAAATAACGTCGTCAGACCAATGTGAATCATACTTAAGGTGAATCCGGAGTGGTAGCCCGCGAAATTCAACATTTTTCTATAAAATTTTTAATCAATGGTTTAAGAAAAAAAGTAACTATACAATATTGATGCTACTAACTATTTACACTAGGTAGACACCTTGCGCAGGCACGTTTCGCGCCCTCTCGCCCCTAGCCGCCGCAGGAGACGCCCAGGGCGTCGAGAATCCCGGGCGGATTTCCGGCCACCGTAGGCGCGGGCTTGCGGACGGTGAGCAATGGGTAGCTCACCGTCCGGTAAGGACCAGGCACGGGTCGACGGCGCGTCGTATTCCACGCGCGCCTCAAAGAGATGTCGTCAGCACAAAGTAGGGGTCCACTAGGGCCGATGCCTGCCGGGGTCGCGGGAAGGTACTTATGGGTCACCGAGGCCCCCGCAACACAGGCAACAGGAAGGAATACGGGTGGGTTTTAGTCAGTAAGAGTCTGACACACCCTCCCGCTCCGCCCAGAGCGGGAGAAGTTATTTGATGATTTCCAACCCTCAAAAAAAAAAAAAAAAAGACACCTTGCGCCATCTCATGTTCCAAGCACGGCTGGCTGTGCTGGCGCCGCTGCTGCAGTTGCTGAGACCCTCAAGCGGCGCAAATACTGCAACCTTATAGGAAACTACAGTTTTGAGCCGTTTGGGGTCGAAACGCTCGGGTCATGGGGCCCAAGTGCGCGTCTCCTTTTTAAGGAAATCTCTCGCCGATTGATCGACACTTCACGTGACCAGAGGGCTGGCTCGTTCTTTGGCCAAAGAATTAGCATTGCCATTCAACGTGGCAATGCTGCCAGTCTTCTGGGCACGTTTCCGGATGACAGCGATGCGGACGAATACTTTGACGCCTAAGTGTCCTTTTGTTTTTTGTATTAATTTGTATATATAGTTAGTAATTTAATTTAGTGTCTATAAAAACGTTTCCATAAGAGATTTGTTCCTATGGATCAAATCTAACTAAAATAGATAGTATTAATGATTCTAATGAATATAATTCATTAAATCAATATTTATTATGGTCTGACCTGCAATTTGCTAAAAACATATGAAAACTTTGAATTTCACGGGCAACTGCGGATCCACCTTAATATTAAGAAAAGATACATAGGTACCATTAATTTCCTTCAACGTCTTTTCTTCACCACCGTAATCTTTGGGCAGTATTTGTTTGGGCACACGTTCATGTAAATCTTCAAGAGTTTTGACCACGTTGATCCTTGCACCTATTTTATCACTGAGGATCTGTTTCAGTAGTGTTACAAAGACATCTACTGTTTTCGATGGTGATATTACATAAATTGCGTTGATTCTTAAACCGTAGCCTTCCTGAAATATAGCACATATTTTATAGGTAATAGTGTCGCAAATGGTCTTTCTGATTGAAAGTGCCTACCGCTACTTGTAAACATGCTAGGGTAATGTAACGGATTGTCAGTGAAACTCTGGCTTCTATAACTCTGGCTTCTATATTATTTACATGGCGACCCTGCCATTTAAGGTTCGGTGTCAAATTCAGGGCGCGGTAGATCGCATAGTGAAATAATGAGATTAAAAATTCGATTGCATTACTGTTCGGACAAAGTGATAAGTTTGGTGCATAATTTTAAAAATGGGCAAACCACAAAGTAAAGGTAAAATTGTGATCGCGCAAAACGCCGCAGGTGGCACAAATGCGACTGATGTTGCGCAGCTGCATCAAAACCAATCAGTAACTAATATAATACAGGGGGTGATGATAATCATCCTAATTTTTGGATTTTTATTTGGAGTCTATAAAATGTATAAACGCTGCCACGTAGACTGGATGCGAGCGGAAATAGCCAGGAATGCTTTTAGGCGTTCTGGCCCAAGGTTTGAATCAAGAAGCAAAGGGACCGGTGTCCAAAACGTCTAACCTTGAATAAAAACTCGGCTGGACAAAAGCAAACATCGAGTAAAGAGTCTTCATATGTTACAAAAAAAAAAAAAGTGAAAATGTGAGTGTTACAGAGGTACGGTATGGACAGAGGTATTTCAGTTAAGATTTAGAATAGTTTTAATTCCTGTCGCTTAGTTAGGATTATTTTATATGATTAAAGGGTTAAATGTTTGATTTAATAGAAATTCATAAAACACTTAAAAATATTAAAATAAAGTAAGGCAAAGAGAATATATTACATTTCGTATAGAATTAGATAAAAATGGGTCTAAAGATAAACGGACCGTATTACGATCAACAACTCTTTCATATACTTAAGTCCCGTCCCTACATATTTCGAATTGCAAATTGCACTGCAATACTGCTTAATTAACTCAGCCTAACGCAGTCCACTGCCGGACATAAGCCTCTCCCAGGCTGCGCCACAACACTCTGTCCCCCGTCTTCTGCATCAAGTCTGACATAGCCACCTTCTTAAGGTCATCGGTCTATCTAGCTGGAGGGCATCCCACACTACGCTCGCTGATATGTGGTCTCCGATCCAGGACTACGATACGGCTTAATGATAGAACCCTATTCTAAATCATAGCCCAAAAATAATTGATACAAAAATCTTCATCAACATTTATAAAATTCATGCTTTCATGGCTATGATGAGACGCAGCTGAGATTTCCACATGGATCGAATATTTTTATAGCCTACTGGATTTTGACCGTGGTTTCGCTCGCGTTTTTATATCTCTCGAGAAGTCCTTTTTTTCTGGATGAATGACAACGTGTATGTAAAATTTCATAATGATCGGTTGAGTAGTTAAGAAGTAAAAGCGTAACAAACAAACAAACTTTTACTTCACACTCACCTCACAAATTTATAATATTATTCATGATATTAGATAGTTGGGTTGGGTATAGAAAGCCACAGACCGGTCCAGGACTCAAATTTTTGTCACTAAGCCGGGACCAGAAAATTAGTAGATGGCTTACGATCCTCACTGAGGGACCTATTATAAAGACTAAGACTAAGAAGATATTGAAATGTTCTGAATCTGTAGGTTACTTGACAGATTTGTGCTTACGCTTATTTTTTCAACAAAGTTAAAAAAATATTGATTTGCCTCCTTACCATCAACACAGACATAGAATTACGAAGATCAATGATATTAACTTTGGTTACAAAGCTCATCAAGTTGATATCTCTGCAGTCTATAACGCAGACAAAACCCAAACTGTAGTCGTATATCTTCACGTATTCACACATCTGAAAGAGACAAAACATACATTTATTAGTATTAACATCAGATAATATCACGCTTGCATTCCCAGAACTATACATATTGCCTGCACCCTTCACACCTTCACCGTATATCTTTTCAAACGTATGATTTGGCCCATTTATTAGAACCCAATTACTCTTTGCCCAAATCGGGGTTTGAACCCAATTTTAGCACTAGCTCTAGACATAACTAGACCACGAGAAAGTCAAATTATCGTTTAGTTGTTTATGCCATGTATTTCATCGAACCTTTAATAATAATTTCCACTTTGCGCTCCTGAAAATATAATTGAACACTGTATATAATGATTCAGTGGCGGCCCAGTCGTAACAGCCCCGACTTAGGTACGTGTTGTAGGTCATGGGTTCGAACCATATATATCCGTGAGACAGGCGCTTTACCTTCTGTCAATCAATCAATCAAAATATTTTGTTTCACATAAACGTACATGAGCACTTATGAAACGTGAGAAGCTAGGTGCACAGTTCCAATTGATCGTTTCCTATGGAGAAGAGCCGGCAAGAAACTCCGCGGTGACTCTTTTAAAAATAATTGGCATTTACAATGTCTTCGAATTACAGTGTAAATTCATCACCACTGCTCTCAAAATCTTTCACCATATTGAGAGTATGATGATCATCGCGAGGCAACTGGCATATGCTAGAACCTAAAATTCGAAGACACGACATCTACCAACCCGCACTGCATGGGCTGATCTCTGCTAGGATTGGTCGCCAAGGCCGAAATTCGATCTGGAGGACTTTATTATTTTGCTCCATATGAAAAGTTGGAAAGTGTCAACAACTGGAAGTAATTTAACTACCTACCAATATAATAAATCTATTAAACTCCAGTAACATGGCCGCATCGAAGTCAGAAGACACCAGTTTGAGAACATAAGTCCTATAGTTGTTCTTCGTAGTCTTTGGCACCGTTCCTTGTAGTCTGAAAAAAGAAGAGTATTTAAGTTAATTAGTGTGAAATATTTTAGAGTGTGATTTGGTAGCTTGGAAATCTTGTTTCAATATTTCATATTAATATCAATCACTTATATTATTTTATACTTACTTGACCTACTTGACCTCATATTATAATCAGCCTATATTGTTCCCACTGCTGGGACACAGGCCTCCTCTCGGTGAGATGGAGTGGGCCACCACATTTTTTTTTTGTTCTGGGTTTCAAAATCCTCATGGATGTCCTCCGCACTGGGGCGGCCGGAGATGTCTGTCAGACTCTGACTGACTAAGAACCACCCCGGTGTACCACCCCCACACTCATCATGATCATGGATCATGGGATCTGGTGCGACTTCCGCGATCCCCGCCATTGCCAGCCACCTCTCAGGCCCGCGGAGGGAATGTGGTGTAAAACTTCCCCCGTAACGTCCAATAGGGGCGCGCGTGGAACACTACGTGCCACCACCGCAGGTGCCTGCTGAGGGGGGGGATAGATGTCCCCGACCTGGACCCATTTAGGGGGGCTGGAAGAGGGCGGTGAGTGGGAGAGATCTCCTAAGTTCCGTCCCGCCGAGACTTACCAATCAGGGATAAAACCGGACAGTTTATGAACCCTATCGATAAATGCACGATCGTTCACGATTTGACATTGATAGATTATACTAACTACCAAAAATTAATGCGTTATATTGTAACAGTTCACAATTTTTCGACAGGTTATATTCTAACGGTAAATAATATAGATACATTATATACTAACGGTGCTCACAATCTTACGCTGACTTATACATGACATACTAACATACTTACATAACACCCGATATGTCCATGAATTCTTTATTGACGTCATGTTTCTCGAAGAAAGTTGGCAACAAAGTCTTCAATGTGCATAATTTATCTAGATTACTCTTAGCTCTTTCTATTGATCCTTTTCCATATATTAAACATGTTTCTAAGTACCTGCGAGCTGGAAAAAAATTACAATATAAGACCTGCCGCTCTATTTTGTAAAATGATCTATTATCTTATATCTTATTTTTCTGGCAGCTTTCTCGCGCAACGTATCAGCATTGCAATTCAGCGAGGAAATGCCGCCAGCATCCTCGGTACAATGCCCCGAGGGCCTTTTAATTTAATTTAGGGCTTAACTTAGTTTTAATTTAATTTAGTTAATGTTAATAATCATCTTGTAATTTGGTTATGTAAATAAATATGTTTATTATATACCTACTCGTAAAAATCTTACGCGTAGCTTTAAAGTGCACATTTTGGGATATGAGAATAAAATCACAGCAGTAGTATATACATAATTATAACGAAGTTAAAAGGAGGTAAGTAGGTGTTACAAGTTAACGAGTAATAGTCGACCAACTTCCATTTGCGGTTGGAATGTATGGGAGAACTTGTTTTTCAACTACAGTGTTAAGTTTGTTCTTGGGATAAATTCATTCCGCCGGTGTTCCTTCTTCCAGCTGATCTATTCTGTAAGCATCTCACCGTGTAAACTTAAGTGAAGTTAGCTTCAAGTGAGCTGGCATTCCACTTGGTGCTGTCACTATTGACAGCTCACTTCAAGCTCACTTCTCTCTCTGAATCGAAAAAGTTTTTTTGAGACCCGCAATATATTTCAACGGCTTATGTAACGATACCGCACGCGATGGGATAGACGAGAAAAAAAATATCACCCCCACTTTATGTACGTGGAAAGGACAAAATTTTTTTCCTAGATTTTATTTTACCTCTTATGTATATTAATATGTATGCCTATGCCAAATTACAGCTTCCTAGTACTAAGAGTCTCTGAACTAAGCTGCGGACAGACATACAGACGGACATGGTGAAATATGCTAACTGAAAGTGAGTTCAAACAAATTATAACAGCAAGCTGGCAGTATCATCACAACGGTAATGTTTTCCCATTGTTTGTCTTTTCTGTTTAGTATATTCGTGTATTTATTTGGTCTTATATTTATGTATAATTAGGTATATGTATTATATTTAATGTTTTTTTAATAGGTATATGTATGTATATACTTATATTTTAATAAATATTTATTCCACAGTTTTCGTTATTGCACCTACCGCTGTCTGTCTCTGCATCACCCAAAGGTTGACTGGTAGAAAATGCCTATGGCATTAAGTCCGCCTCTGTACATTTGTGTGCGTAAAGTATTAAATAAATAAACAAACAATATATTATGTAATTTAAATAATTGAAAATCATAAAAGGCAACATTGTAGGTACTCATCGTTATGAATAACTTTTACTATAGGAACAAGCCTAAAACTAAATTTTTTCGAGTGATGTGTCAATCAATCAATCTGCCTACCCTTTTCTGAACTACGTCGGGTTTGGCTTCCAGTCTACCTGGATGCAGCTGAATACCAGTATTTTACATGGAGCGTCTGCCTGTCGGACCTCCCCAACCCAGTTACTGGGTATCACAATACCCCTTGGCAAGACTGGATCTCAGACTTTGGGCTTCTACTACCCACAACGACTGTCAAAGATCTACGAATGACTTCTGGGATCAACATGCGCCACCTTAACGTGCTTTCCGACGCACGGATGGATTCGAAATGTAATGGTTAGTCACCCATCCACGAACCAACCACGGCCAGCGTAGCTTAACCTTTGATTGTCCCGTGCTGCTGCTATTACTTAGTCATGAGCCCCTCCTGTTAGAAATTATGTCGATAGGTAAGAAAACTAACGTAATCTATTCGATAGTCACTAACGTTTTTCAGCTGTCACCACACAAAACGGCAACGTGAGTCACTCATTTGACAGAAGCTATAGAAAAATACCCTTGCGATAGTAGTTACGTAGCTCACTGGCATTTTGAGGTGTGAAACATATGTTTACATTCTAGTAGAGTCGAGTTTATTAAAGTCAAAATAATTTGTGGAAGAGTATAAGTATTTAGCATGAAAAGTGTTAAAAGCTGCTGAATTTGAAGATCAACGACGCTTGCTTAAACTTTGTCAAAATTAAAATTTTTCACAAATTTTTCACTAGAACAATAATTCAACTTGTTTTTAAAAATAATCTATCAGCACAGTTAACGTAAATTACTATAACAATAAAAAACCAATGGAATTCATTAATTTGTGGTCGTGGTGTACAAGAATATAAAATAAGGTAACAAAAAACATCGATATTATTTAAAAAAAACATATCTTTGGTACCTACTACTTGTTTTTTTTTTTTAATTTGATTTTTTTTTTCTGAAATGCCATTAGTTCTATCATGAACCCTTTCAAGGTTATCCAGTAATTACCGGACACCCTGTATAATGTTACGGATTTAAAGTCGACACAAAGAGATCATTAGAACTAAAGGTAAACAATAATTTTCATTTCTCTATATTAAATTTTGACTGGTCCTGATTGTATTACTACATTCTTTTTTTGTAAACTTATTTCACCTTAAACTAAAACGCCGCGAACCACACAACTTCAACAAAATTACAAATTGAATAGACAGTTACTAACTACAATAAAATTCAACAACCACTAAATACCGCAAACCTTTCTATTTAGTCTGATTATTTCGTGATTTCGACTGTCATAATAATTATGAGCATAACAGCCGTTCTCTTTCTGTTACTGAGAAAGTAAGAAAAAAAATCTAAGGAGTGAAGTTAGCTAGATGATACGATCTATCGAACTTAACTTAGCGCTTGCGTAAGATTCCGTAATACTCACGGCGCATTATCGAAGTCTTATTTGATCCATGTTATTACGCTAGCGAATTTTACACAAATCATAATACATAATCAGCCTATAATGTTCCCACTGGACATAGGCATCCTCTCTGTGGGAGGTAGTGGGCCGTAATTCACCACGCGGGCCCAGTGCGGGTTGGTAGATGTCACATGTCTTCGAATTTTTGGTTCTAGGACATGCCGGTTTTCTCACGATGTTTTCCTTCACCATTTTGAGAGCAGTGATGATGGGCTAATTTACACAAAGTAAAGCGCCTGTCTGGGTTCCAACCTACAACCTATAACTCGTAAGTCGCGGCCGTTACCACTGGGCTGGGATTTTTTTGCTAACAACTCATGATGGGCGTAAAGAGGCACTAAAGCCTCGTGGAGACAGGCGCGATACGACACCGGAAGAATAATTTCCGTGAAGTTTTCGTAGAAATGGTTCTACTAGAGTCGCGTGCGCCTTCTCGTGGCGCCTGTCTACAGAAGCCTTAACCACACTTTAAATGATTATGGTGTGGCCCCAGAATGATGTCCATAGATGGTGGTCATTATGGACCTCCAACGCTAATCTAGTTTGCACCATTCAATTATTAAAAAAAACTTACTAAAATCCTTTTTAGTAAAATGTTGTTGCTTAGAAATCCAGTCTTCAAAATTGTCCAACATTTTGACAATTCCATCTTGATTCAAGTTCAGTTCTTCCCTGATTTTTTCAATGGTGTTAGGGGTGAATTCCAATAAAGGTGTATTTTTTAAAACTTCCATAATTATTGATCAAGCGGACCGCACGACAAAAGGCTGACTATTGACACAGACTGCAGCTAGCTAATAGTTATATTCTGAGCAGTAAAAAACCCCGTATTATAAACCAACAAACCGGTTTAAAAAAATATTATAGTGCGTTGTGATGCTTAGAGTTCCCACTAGAGATTTAACTATTTTGCCTTGAATTTATTTATATAATAGATTCAGCGATTGTAAAAGTTGTATGGTTCTCTACATATTTATAATAATGCCTTATAAGCTTTCATCATCATCTGCCTAGCCTTTTCCCAACTATGTTGAGGTCGGTTGTTGTGTTCTAGCCTAGACGGATGCAGCCGAATACCAGTATTTTACATGGAGCGACTGCCTATCTGATCTCCACAACCCACGTACTGGGTAATACGATACCCTTTGGTAAGACTGGTTGTCAGACATGTAGGCTTCTGACGACCCGTCACCACTGTCAAAGATCTACAAATGACAGCCGGGACCAACGGCTTAACGTGCTTTCCAAGGCACGCAGAGGTCTTTAACCTTTCATCTGTTGTTGCTTTCAATTTGCAAGATACAAAGTATCTTACGTACACATATGGGTCACAAACTATAGGTACCTAATTATTTTCCGACGATCAATTGTGGGGTTTAGAGTTTGGGCCGGTTTGCCCCGTCTTTCGGTATCTCAGTTCATTCGATGGCGAAGTAGCACAGAATTAACACTGGATGGATGAAATGGCAGCAGTCTATGACTCCCGCAATCCCCTTAAACTTAAGGGGAAGATATATAAAACAATGGTTAGACCTGCTATCTTGTATGGATAAGAATGTTGCAACACAAACGGGATGAATGAAAGGTAATTACACGCAGCTGAGATGTGAATGGAATGTGTGGTGTTACCCGAATGGATAGAATTTGGAAATGCGTATATAAGAGGAAGTCTGAAAGTGACACGAGTGACTGAAAGGATGTGTGGAAAAATGTTGCCATGGTATGGGCATATGATGCGGAGGAATCAGGGAAATGTCACCAGGAAAGTTTTGAGTATGCATGTGGATGGCAATACGAGTAGGGGAAGGCACGATGGATGGACTGTGTCAAAGATGATATGGCTGGAAAAGGAGACTACCGCGATGACAACAAATATAGAAATTCTGGAAGAAAAAACATGATGCACCGACTCCAAATAAATTGGGATAAGGGCAGGAGAATGATGATTATTTTTTCGCATTTAACTTACAAAAATAATTTCACTGCGGAACCCAAAGTAATGTAAGAACATACAATGCAGCATCACATACATATTTTAGTTATGAATATGTCGCAGATGGATTGTCGAATCCGCTGTTTTATATAATCGCTAGCTGTTTTACTAAACAGCTCCGTTATGTAAAACAGCTGAGCGACGTTAAGCGATTTACCATAATTACTGAACTTTAACACGCAGAATTTCATAAACGTTTTGCTTATCAATGCAGCGGGTCAACGATAAGAAGTCAATAGCTTTTGCTCGTGGCTTCGCCCGCGTGTAGGTCGAAGATTATCCAAAAGAAATTAATCTACTACGGGGATTAATGTATCTTATGTGTTAATCTAGGTCAGCGGTTCTCAAACTTTTTTGGTCACGGAACCCTTTTGACAAGCAAAATACTTGACGGAACACTACAATAAAACAATAGTTTTTAAAAGTGTATTCTTTATTATATGAGCATAATAAAATTACAATGTAACAGTTACTAATTATTATTTACTTTACCACATGGCAAGTACAATAACAGAAGATATTAAAAATGAAAAAATCTTAATTAATGGGAGGTATGAAACTGTTTTTTATTTTTCATCAATTGGTTGATATCAGGTTTGATAGAAGACATTTGAAGTCTCAAATCAGGTTCGGCGTCCAGTCTATTGCGATATTTTGTTTTCGTGGCTGCATAGGTTGAGAATCCTGTTTCGCACAAATATGTTGTTGGGAACGGGAGAAGAATATTCAGAGCCATTCTGCCAAGCATTGGATATTCATCACGGATTCTGCACCAAAAATCGTTGAGAGGCGTAGTTTTGAACAGTGACTCCATACTTGTGTCTGATGACATTTCTAAAAGAGATTCATACGAGTATATCTCGTTTGACATACTTTCGGGCTTTTGCAAGTTGGGTAAAAAAGGATTGTGAATCCTGCTTCATTTTTGTATTCTGTTCTTCGGGAAAATACTTTTCAAAAGATGCGCGCATCGAAGTGAGATATTGGACCAATTCTTCAAACACATCATCTTGAAACATTTCTGAGTCGTTATCGCTAACAAACTCACTGAGTGACGTAAAGCTTTCTATTTCTCTCTTACCAACGCAAATAATCCAAAAATCTAATTTTCTTTTGAAGGCAGTTATTTTGTTATAGGCCTGGAACACTGTTGTCTGTTTACCTTGCAATGATAAACTCAATTCGTTCAGTTTTTGAAAGATATCTGCCCTAAAAGACAATCGGAACAACCAAGTTTTATCGTACAAACGGTCTTTCAAATTAAAAGAAACTGTATCTGCTGAAAGAAACATTTGTAACTCGGCTCTAAGTTCAAATAGCCTTGTTAAAGTTTTACCCCGAGACAGCCATCGCACTTCTGTATGGAGCAGCAGTGTTTTATGTTTGCTGCCATAATCTTCACACAATAATGAGAACAATCGGGATTGTAGTGGTCGTGATTTGATAAAATTAATTATTTTTACCGCTTCATCCATAACTAATTTTAGATTTGACGGCATTTGCTTCATCGCAAGTGCTTGTCTATGCAGAATACAATAGCTGGAACTTTACTTTTTATTCGTGATACTGCTCCTGCTGATTTACCTGTCATCGCTTTGGCCCCATCTGTACAAATGTCAATGCAATCGTTCCAACTAAGATTATTTTCTTTAAAAAATATGTTTATTTTATTAAAAATTTCTTCCCCGGTAGTGTTTGTGGGCAGCGGTGAACACATAAGCATGTCTTCTTCAAAACGTTCATATGGATATCTCACGATAACCAGCAAGATAGCCAGACCAGTGACATCAGTTGACTCATGCATTTGCAAGGCGAATCGTGTTTTTTCTAGACGTGCAACTAGTTCTTGTTTGACGTAGCTTGCCAGATCATGGATTCGCCGTGAAACAGTATCGTTTGATAGCGGTACAGTAGAAAGATGCTTTGCAGATTTTTCATCGAGCATACATTTTGTTATGTCTAACACACATGGCTTTATTAAATTCTCAGCGATAGTGTGCGCTTCACCTGCTTGTGCAATGCGATAGGTAACTAAATATGATGCCTCCGTGGCCTTTTCATTGATAGTTTGTGTTACATGCATCATATATTTTTGACTTTCCAATAACTGTTCTTTTTTACGAACAAAAAATTCTGTATTCTTGTCTTTAGACTCGGGGTATACAGTTTCTAAATGTCTGCGCAATTTGGCAGGTGCCATGGAACTATTAGGAAGCAGTTTACTACATAACATGCAGAGGGGTGAGCCGTTGGAATCAAAAAATCCGAAACTGATATATGATTCATCATACTTCCTTTTTTTCGTCTTTGAAACCGTGGAGCTTGACGTCGTGGCATCATCGTCTGGATCGGTAATTGCTGTATTCTCCGCGCATACTGCTTTTGAACATTCAGCGTCATTAGAAGATGTTGTTGCAACACGTTTAACACCTTTAAGCCGACGTTCCAATCTTCTTTATTAATAATGTTACACGTCAGGATGGTGGGGTCAAAATAATGCACAATCGTTACTGCGTTTATGAGACAAAGTTTAGTCCAAAGAAGAAATGTACAAAACTGATACAATTAGAATACAGCAGGCAGTAGAACTTACAAGCAGGCAGCAGGCTAGCCAGCTTGTAAGTAGGTAGGTACGAACTTATCGCTCCGAACGCTAATCGTCAACTGACTGACGAGGCGCGACTTTTTTTTTGTGTATGGCATCTCGTAGTTGACCTTGAGAGGTCGTGACTACTTAACCGGACTTTCCTGTGGCTGCCTTAAGCGAACTCAAAGCCTCCAGCCAGGGGCGAATTTCTTATAATACTAAGCGACTGCACGCTAAGGGCACCCCCTGTGGGGTACGGACCTCGGCTTAGGGCGTCGCTGGGGGGAGGACAGCAAGGTGGGACAGGCTGGATCTGATCAGTATTATTATTATTAATCGGGGAATGTACGAGGCGCGACGCGCGATCGCCGCTTTTATACTTAGTCCTAGACTCGAACTCGAACATTCTCAAAAATACTTGAGTCGGCGCCTTTGATAAACAAAAAGCGGAATTAAAAATAGAAATACAAAAAAATAAGTTGTAAACAATCTCGACTTTATGTTTTTGAAGATAGAGCCGAAAGTCGCTTGTTCACAACTATAGCGTCTAATTCAGAGGCGGCTTTTATCAAAGGGACTGCGCGCTCACAAGTATACGCGCGGCGGGCGGAGTCAAAACGTTCGACCAGTGACCAGAGAGAGGTGTTTTGATTTTTTTTCTAAATTCTTGCGGAACCCTAGGGTTCCGCGGAACACACTTAGAGTACCGCTGATCTAGGTTATTAACTATGTGTGTGGCAAATTTAGGTAGTCAGAAGCCCGAAAGTCTGACACCTAGTCTTGCTAAATACTTTTATGTTATTTTATTGTATTTATTGATCAAAATGGTTGTATACGAGTAGGTATACTATTTTCTAAGTACTGTTAATTTTATTTTTCTTTATTACCTGTTTTTGTCTAATCTGTTAAAACCCCTCAAACAGTTTCCGTACGTCGCGACTTAAGGAATCATGCTGTTTGGAAGCTTTCTCGTCACAGTCACGGCGTGCAACTGCCGACTATATATGTAGTATTTCTGTGTTCATGTTCAGGTTAAGCTACGCTTACCGCTGTTGGTCCGTAGATGGGTGGGCCATCTTTACATACCAAGACCCCGCCTCGGAAAGCACGTTAAGCCGTTGGTACCGGCTGTCATTCGTGGATCCTTGACAGTCGTTACTGGTCGTCAAAAGCCCAAAAGTCTGTCAATCAGTCTTACCAAGAGGTATAATAGTATTACCCAGTAACTGGGTTGTGGAGGTCAGATAGGCAGTCGCTCCATATAAAATACTGGTGTTCAGCTGTATCCGGTAAGACTGAAAGCCGACCCTAACGTAGTTGGGAAAAGGCTGGGCAGATGATGGTGTTTCTGTGACAAATAAATGCTTTTTTCTTTCTTTCTTTTCTTTCTTAATAAGGGAGTATCCAGTAACTGGGTTGTGGAGGTCCAATAGGCAGTCGCTCCATGTAAAATACTGGTATTGACTGGATACCGACCCTAACATAATTGGCAAAAGGCTACACAAATGATGACAGGCTGGTTATGGTGTATCATATTTAAGAAATTATGACGTGATGACGTGAATAACAAAACAATTAAGAACTTGATGTTGTCTTCGATATACCAGACAATCGAATCGCGTAATTCAGTGCGAAAATATAATCAAATGTACGCTTTGACGTACTTGTTACGCAGTATGTAGAAAATCACGGGTCGTAATTCCTTTGTAAAATAAAAAGAAGGTCCGAAGTCCCAGACCGACCGATTTTAACGCTCACGGGGGTACGCGATAAAACGGTCGGTCGGGACTTCAGACTTTTAAGGCTCCTACATACTGGCGCGACTGGTCGCGCGACGCGTCGCGTCGCGACACAAAGGCACCGCTTGTAGCGCTACACGCGGTGTCTTTGTGTCGCGTCGCGTCGCGCGACAAGTCGCGCCAGTATGTAGGAGCCTTTATTTCATTTCGAAATTGAGGGCGTAAGCACGCCGAATTTGTGTATGTAAAAATAAATACTATTATGTCTTTTGCATTTGTTTGTCTCACTCGGGTTTTGAAAAATTCTTTCTTGGTGGACTTTTTGAATGAATCCGAAGATAATATGTGGTAGTGCGTACCTATCACCTGATAAGACAAGAATTTCTTGTGTTATCAGGTATCAATGATATATTCCTACTTTAATTTTTTTACCTATGAACAAAATAATTTTGCTAAACTAATACTATACCGGTCTATACAATCACTCAATACATTTTTTGTTTTTCCATCATATCATTATTACATAATGCGCCATCCATGTTAAATAATTAGACTTATGTAGCAATTATATAACGCCTGCATGTCAAAACGTCAAACAAATCGTTTTCTGACAGCTGCGCGGATTAGTTTAGGCCAGCGCGCGCCGCGTACGTCGTTCCCGTCCGTACGGAATGTTGCCATTTTAAATATTTGAATTTATTTTATTCTTTTTTTTTATTACAATCTCACGGTGTGCTGCACCGGTCGACGTCATCACGTCAACGCTGGCTTTTACTGAAGACCAGTGCTGGGGCTCTGCGTCGCATAGGGTCGCAGCATTATGCTGAGCGTTGGCCGTTTTGCGTGGCTGTGACGCATATTTTCCCCCAAATTGTTTCTTTTTGTATTTGTGTTCCTTCTTTGCGTCATGTTTACCGCAAATAAACTTATTAACTTTCTTTTTTAAAATACCTCGTATTTTACCTAAACAGAACTCCAAGAATAACTAAACTTATTCTTGGAGTTCTGTTTAGGTAGGTTACCTAAGAATAAAAGACGTCATACAAAACATAAATTAATGATTATGTCTCTTAAATGCGATGCAAACAAGATTTTTCCACGCTGATTGTGAGTTTTTGAGTAAAAAAAAAATGATTTGTTACTAGACATTATAATAACTAATAACATATTATTAGTTATTAAACTAACCAAAAACTTACAGATCCCTACGAAATGTACAATAATGTAACCCGAGGCCACATAAATTTGCCTTTATAAGTCATTATTTGGCGTGCGCTGCGAAAAGTATTGATGATACATAAAATAAAGTACTACATGTTTAAAGTACTCATCATTACCCATAAAAAAGTCTGCGAGGCTATAATTATGTCTAACTATGAATTATATGTTTTTGTTCAAATTAGTTAATCAAAACACGGGTAGAATCGAAATATATAAGGGAGGGATGAATTTACATGTCCATAATCAAGCTTGATTATTTAACATCAAGGTTGATTATGGACATATAAATGCCTCTTAAAATTATTCTAATTGGACCTTTCGTTTAGAAGTTACGACGGGTATAAAAATACTAAAAGTAAAAAAAATGCCGCTCTGTGAGCAAACAGCCCTACGCTTAGTCTATCAGTTACCTACACATTTTATTTTTTATGGATTAACACGAAGGATTTATTACTTTTAATTCCGGTAGTACGCCCGTGGGATATTTTCCGACATCCACTCGGGCGAAGCCGCGGGCGAATGCTAGTTAGTTATAAAGTTAGTAAAGTAAGGAGACTCACTTTGACTGTCCCGTTGGTCTCGTGGTCGTAAGCATGACTGCTGAGCCTGTGGAGTCCTGGATTCAATTCCCAGGTCGGGAAAGCGTTTTTTTTTTTGGTGGGAAATTATCAAATAACTTCCCCCGGTCTGGGAGGAGCGGGACGGCGTGTCAGACTCTTAGTGACTAAAACCCATCCGTGTTCCTTTCGGTGCCTATGCGTTGCCAGAGGCCACATCCCTTTCGGTAACAACCTGGAGTTTGGAAGTTGGCAGTGTGATAGCCCCGTCCTCGGAAAGCACGAGCTGTTCGTCCTGCGCCTGATCTCCCTCCGGTCGTGTCCGATTGCCGCCCCATCGGACTATGAGAGAGAGGTAAGAGTGAGTGCAACTGTGTCTGCGCACACACTTGCGCACTATAATATCTCATGGCTAGTCTCCGTTGAGATTGGCCGCTATAGCCGAAATTCGGTCTGGAGGACTATTTATTTTTAAAATTAAAGTAAGGCCATATGTGAAGGCCTGCTTGGATGGTAGATCAACAATATCGTTGCTTTTTATTTCGGTGTGTGGAATCCATTGAAGAACTATGTTTTTCATGAAATTGTAGTTTCAAAATAATTTTCAGTATAGTGCAGGCTATCGGTGTTCCTCAAAAGTCGAGTTACACCGAGCCAATCGTTGGAGCGAACTTCTGGAGTCTGTGAAAATGAAAATGTTGTTTTGATTGGTTGATTCTACATACAACAAACCTTCTGCAATCATAATCAGTTCCGCTTCCATTATACACACACTGCTGGGACACAGGCGTCCTCTCTGTGAGTGGGAGTGGGCCGTAATCCACTACGCAAGCCCAGTGCGGGTTGGTAGATGTCACATGTCTTCGAATTTTTGGTTCTAAGTCATGCCGGTTTCCTCACGATGTTTTCCTTCACCGTTTTCAGAGCAGTGGTGATGAAATAATTTACACAAAGTAAAGCGTCTGTCTGGGTATGAACCTACGATCTACAACTCGCAAGGCCGTTACCACTGGGCCACCCCTGCTCATATACACACACTGACATTAATTCATGGAGTTTCTTTCAGGCCCATAAAAGGCGGCCTCCATACCGGCACCGTCCTTAGATCCGGCTGTGGGTTCCGAGATATATAAACCCATAATAATATAATATATTTTAAAATAAGTCGAGTATTCGGAAGTAAACAAATCAAATATAAATAAATTAAAAAAATATATATATAAATAAACGCTTAAGCTAACAGGATTGTATTGCCTTTTTGGTCTGGTCATAAAACCTACGTTGTGTATCTAATTTTATAAATAAAATTGTTGCTGTCTATACTACCAACCCATGTATTTTGGTAAAAAATAACTAATTTATTACTGCAATGAACTTTTTAAGTGTGTAGTCATGGACCAAGATTAAGGCGCTCTGACAAGACCCAATTGACCAAAATAGACTACTCTTAAGAAAAAATTGCCAAATCTGTGTAGTTTGTGGTAGCGGAAAAAATGTTAATTTTGAACATATTTCCCAGAACTTGGTTGTTAGCAAAACACGTTTTGAAGAATACATTACATATTTAATTATAATCAAGAACGTCTTATTTGAATTCAGAAGTTGGTTGTTTTTATTTTCGATTACTCAACTCAATTTTGAGCAAATAGATAATTGCTTCATATGTTGCAATAAATTACAAGCGTTTTGTCATCGCGCTTTCTTTCTTTTCTATGCAATCTGACAGTGACCGCGGTTAAGGTGTTGTCAGCGTCTTAACAGGAGGATTCTTTGGTTTTGCCAATATAAGGAATTACTACACAATGTGGATAGCTCGGAAAATAAGTTGATACCTCCAGTATTTGCCTGCAAGGCTTTCATTTTAAGCCAGAATTTGCTAGCCAAAAATCGTCGACGTAGATATAATGGTTGTAGGTATAACTCACTCTCCATCACGTGAATGGGTGTCATTTTAATATGACCCACTACTCTCATAGTTTGGTTCTGTAATTTATTTAATTTTTCCAAGTGAGTTTTTGCACTGTTGTCATAGAAAAAGCTACCATAGTCAAGGCTTCTAATTAAATATATATAAAGTTTTCTTAAATATTTTGGGTGTACTCCCCAAGTTAAACGCGGGAAGGTACAAAAGGGTTGCCGAGGCCCCTGGCAACACAGGCAACGGAAGGGACACGGGTGGGTTTTAGTCAGTAAGAGTCCGACACACCCTCCCGCTCCGCCCAGATCGGGAGAAGTTATTTGATAATTTCGCAACCAAAAAAAAAACCAGTTGAACCAGATAACACTTTAATAAATAATATTGACCTGAGAGAACGGTCCAACGTGTCAACGACCCCCAATCTATATATATCACATCTGTCATGATTTCCAAATATTAATAAGATTTGTAGTGATTTTAAATACTAAATATAAAATTGAAAGATTGTGATTTGCTTCAAATGATTTTGTATCAGGGTAGGTCATGAAGTTTAAAAGTATCTAATTTGGCAGTTACCGTTACGCCCCTTTCACACGGCAGTCCAGTTTTTTGCAGGATCCCGTTTTCTGCAGGATCCCGTTTGATGGCGAATGTGTTTATATGCTAGCGTTCACACGAGCATCCCGCATGCGGGATCCTGCAAAAAACCGATCCGGTCGAATTGTGCGATTCGGTTTTGTCACTAGAAACTGGATCCGTCGTCCAGTAAAAAGCGGGATCCCGTAATCACATATATATTTTAATAGCAGTGTTCAAATGGCTTCCTGCGTGCCGACTGCCGATGCCGTGTGAAAGATGCGTAAAAGTACTGGTTTA
The DNA here is from genome assembly GCA_905333075.3 of Atethmia centrago. Classification (NCBI taxonomy): domain Eukaryota; kingdom Metazoa; phylum Arthropoda; class Insecta; order Lepidoptera; family Noctuidae; genus Atethmia; species Atethmia centrago. Next base: position 23,341,029 of record HG995387.1, on the reverse strand, counting down.
TTTTTTAACAAAACCGAATGGAAGACATTACAGATTTGGTGTGCTAAGTTAGTTCTCTTCGAGCCTCGGAATCTAAAGGTTGTCTTCAAGTCTAAAGTTTATACTGATATTATATTGAGAACCTAATTAAATAGTTTGTTAAATATTGCTATACCAAGTTTGTATGCGTGCAAGAATATCATTATCTGCCTAGCCTTTTCCCAACTATGTTGGGGTCGGCTTCCAGACTTACCGGATACAGCTGAATACCAGTATTTTACATGGAGCGACTGCCTATCTAACCTCCACAACTCAGTTACTGGGTAACACGATACCCCTTGGTAATCCTGGTTGTCAGACTTTCGAGCTTCTGACGACCCGTAACGACTGTCAAAAATCTACAAATGACAGCCGGGACCAACGGCTTAACGTGCTTTCCGAGGCACGGAGGGGTCTTGGTATGTAAAGATGGTCGCCCATCCACGGACCAAACGCGGCAAGCGTACCTTAACCTGATAGATCGACCCGTGCGGCTGTTATTAGCAACAAGCCTCAAGAATATAAATACAGAAATATTTGTACTGATAAGGCGTTTTCATTTCACATCCAGTCGATAATGTGTTAACTGAAAGTTTTACCCTTATTTGGTGATATATTTAGATTTCAGTTATGTAACGCTTCCTGTAACTCAGCGGCTCCTTAATCGGAGTTATGAGAAGTTATACAAAGTACGTAGTCATCGGCTTACTGCGAGATAGATACGGAGCTAGGTTCTGCTTTAAAAATATGAATGATAAAGTGGTGACAAGGAGTCACCTTCACCGCCGTGTCCTCGCGGAGATCTCTCGCGTCCGGCCCTGGTTCAGGCCATGGTACGGAGCGAGAGGGCATGGGCAGCCGTCACCTCCTTCTGCGAAGCAGTAATGCTCGCGAAGGAGGAGGCGGGACGGTTGAGGGAAAGGCAAATTTCGCGCCCTCTCGCCCCTAGCCGCCGCAGGAGACGCCCTGGGCGTCGGGGATTCCGGGCGGATTTCCGGCCGCGATAGGCACGGGCTTGCGGTCGGTGAGCAATGGGCCCGGGTCGATGACGCGTTGTGTTCCACGCGCGTCTCAAAGAGACACACAAAGAGACGCACAGGTGTAGGGGTCCTTTAGGGCCGATGCCTGCCGGGGTCGCGGGAAAGTCCAAAAGGGATAGCGAGTCCCCTGGCACCACAGGCAACGGAAGAAAGACAGGTGAGTTTTAGTCAGTAAGAGTCTGACAGACCCTCCCGCTCCGCCCAGAGCAGGAAAAGTTATTTGATACTTTCCCAAACTAAAAAAATAAAGGAGTCACCTTGTGCCAAGGCCTTATCTGGCAGTTTTAGTGACGGTATGCCAGTAATTTATGCCAGTAATCGTTAAATATCATCTTTATGAAACTCGCATAGACGTCTACAGTATTTTATCACACCAAGTTGGTCCAAGGTGAACCAGAGGAGCAGTGACGTCAGCGTTATCGTAAGCGTTATCAATGTCATCTGATAATGACAAGCTTTTTTGAGATACTTATTTGTATTTTTGAGGTACCTAAGTAAATTTATGCTATCTAAACATGAGCGCGCTTTCCTGAAACCTGGTCTCTTCAGCAAAAAATCCTCCACTTTCTAAATACCACTCAATTCTCTTATTGATAACGGAATGAAAGATTTTACTTTAACAGGACTATTGTAATAGGTCTTATTGCGAAAGTGGAAGTCAAATCTTGACCTGCTGTGCTATTTTGGAGATTGGTACTGTGTGGACTTGGTACCATTGCTCAGGAACAAAATTTAAAGAAAAAAATGTTTGGGTACCTAGTAACTACTCGCATAGCAAAATATTTTAACAAGGTCCGGAAGATTTTTAATCATTGAAAAGGAAATGTCATCGCAACCCGGTGCAGTATCTTTAGATTTCACACATGTGTCAAGCTCCTGTCTCCTGTTTTGAGAACCAAAAGTAGGTAATGAGGGGGATGTAAAATCAGGAGCTTAATTACAAAGGACTTGTTCAGTCAACGTCTCGTCCACATGGAGTCCAGCTGAACAGTATCCCTTCAACCAGCGGATGTGACGCCACATATCAAGAACAAAACTAACGGGATCCTTCATTATGAGCTTCTAGTTAGTTTTTGACATTCTTGGGTTTCGTCTTGTAATATTGTTGTAAGTTATCTGAAGTTGGGTTTTTTAAGTACGTTAAAGCCAATCGTCTTTCCGCGTTTTGGATAATATTAGCTTTTTCCCGCGGCTTAGCCCGCGGGGATGTCGGAAAATATCCCTCGGGAATGTACTATAGGGACTAAAAGGAAACGAAAGCAATCGCATACCTACCATAGCCGCCGGGGTCGCGGGAAGGTACTTATGGGTCACCGAGGCCCCCGCAACACAGGCAACAAGAAGGAATACGGGTGGGTTTTAGTCAGTAAGAGTCTGACACACCCTCCCGCTCCGCCCAGAGCGGGAGAAGTTATTTGATGATTTCCCACCCTAAAAAAAAAAAAAAAAAATACCTACCATAGCCGAGCGTTGCACCTTCATTCATTTTCAAATAACTTTATTTAGCACGGGAAACAATTAACAAAATGCACTTAACCTAAGCTACATTAACTTATTATAATTAAGACACTTTATGAGGCCAGCAATTCACCTTTCAAAGCTTATAGTCTAGATATTTTTTATACTGTAAACAACATAATACTTAACACACAATAATCTTGGGTACATAATCAAAGTTACGCAAATTATTTAGCTAGTTATAATTTACTGATTGCATGTAGGTATGACAAAAATATGTTTAAAAAAAATCAAAAATCAAAATCAAAATATTTTTATTTCACATAAACCTACATGGGCACTTATGAAACGTCAGAAGCTAGGTGCACGGTTCCAATTGGTCGTTTCCTATGGAGAAGAGCCGGCAAGAAACTCCACGGTTACTCTTTTAAAAATAATTGGCTTTTACAATGTTTTCAAATTACACATATTAGGTATGGGAGAACAGTGTAGGCCTGTCGAAAAGTACTTAACAAAAAAAAAAGAGAAAAGGAAACGGTCTGAAGAAAAAAAGATCTAGTCTATTAAGCCTACAACGTTCTCACATTCACAACGTACACAAGAATCCATGTAAAATAATATTAATAATATTAAGTCTGAAATATAAATTGTAGGTATATAATGTCAAATAGTGAAAATATAATGTCAAAAATGTATATCTAAAAAAATAATAATAATAAACATCGTAATTTGGGAGCAGTTAATAGATATTTCCATAGTTATGCCGTTTCTGGTGTACCAGGGAAGCCACATGTGCAGAAGGAATTATTGCCAAACTTCCTTGTCTTCAACGTAGTCTTTAATCTTGTAATATGCGTTTTTGATAAGGACACGTTTGATGTGGGTTTTGAACTTTCCATCGCTAAGTTCTGTAACTGACTTTGGCAACTTGTTATAAAAGCGGATACTGTTGATAACAAATGATTTGCTTGTTTTTGTTAATCTAAATTTGGGTATTACAATTAAAAAGCAAACGGTGTAGTATTTACTAGCCGGGCGACCAGTCAATGATCAGCGGACAGAGCTTCTCTGCCACCCGCGCTCCGACGTATCTGTGGCCGGGACCGGGGCGGCAGTGAGCCTGTCGGGGGTCAAGCCGCTCGCGCTGCTGGTCGCTTGAACCTCAGTTGGTGGGAACAAAAGATAGTGATGCGGTAGGCGGTAAGTGCCGTATCTATCGATATATGGTAATTTGTCAAGAGTTGATGAACATAGATTTGAGATTAACGGGTTAGTAGTATTAATTTTGTTTTTATTATAAAATCTTGATGTTACTTTAATTACTTGACTAAATAATAATGGAAGTTTAATTTTTTTATGTAGTTTCTTAAGGTTTGTTTTAAATTTAGTTCTGTAGGATAATTTTACTGCTTTATTTTGGACAACTTGCAGAAGTTGATGGATAGAAATACACGTGCAACTCCAGACGGGACAGGCGTACGTTATACATGGACGGACAAGCGTAGTGTAAATTCTTAGTTTAGTACTGCTACTTAATTTGCTTTTACGATTCAATATAGGGTTTAAAGCACCAAGGGCTTGGACGCCCTTCAAACGCAAGTCAGCTATATGTTTGGACCAGTTTAGACGACTATCCATTTTGATCCCAAGATAACGCACATTTGTTTTCCAAGGTACTGTATTGCCTGCTATTTTTAAAGTTCTTGAGGGGGGTTTCCTAGCACGGGAGAAAAATATTGCTTCCGTCTTATCCTCATTAATTTTGAGTTTCCATTTCTTAAAGTAGTCAACAAGCAAATCGATAGAATATTGTAGGCGAACTATGATCAAATCGGTATCATCCGAAGAAGTAAAAGAGGCAGTATCGTCAGCAAAGCATGCCAATCTGGTTCTAGGTTGAGTAGGGATATCATTTAGGAACAAAAGAAATAAGTATGGTCCTACAATCGAGCCCTGAGGAACGCCTGCTGGGACATTTTGAGGTGATGAAGTGGTGTTTCCGATGTGAACCTGGAATTTATGATCAGCAAGGTACGATTGAACGATTTTGATGAGAAGCATAGGCATATCCAGAGTGAGCAACTTGTGTAGCAGGCCTTCGTGCCACACGGTGTCAAATGCTTTTTCGATATCCAGCAGAAACATACCTGTGGATTGTTTGAGATTTAGGTGATGGGATATGTGTTCTGTCACCCTAGCTAACTGCTGGGTAGTTGAATGATTCGCCCTAAAACCAAACTGCTCATGGATCAGAAACTGACCAGTGGCACGCAACAATCTTGTATAAATTACAGACTCAAAAAGTTTACCAGCAGATGGTAGCAGACTTATGGGGCGGTAATTTATGGGTAAAGTGCTGTCCTTTCCAGGTTTTCTCAGGGGTATTGTTTTAGCATTTTTCCAGATGTTTGGGAAATAGCCCAGACCAAAACAGCCATTGAAAATGTTAGTAACGTAGACTATCGCTTTCTGTTGTAAGTTCTTTAAAAGTAAGTTGGATCCCGTCATGACTTACAGATTTACGGGATTTAAGCCTCGTCAAAATTTTACGAATCTCAAATGGCCTCACCGGCTTTATAAAGTCAGAAGCGGGATTATAATTATTAATGACAGACATAGAGTTCGATACCTCACCGTTGACTCCGAAGTCACAAGTCCAGTTAGTAGTAAGGCTCATATTGTCGCAAAAGGTTTTAGCCAAAGCGTTACATTGTTCACCCGTGCTAACCGTTTGGGACCCGTCCGAAAGTTTCAGGGGAGGAATGATCGCTGATCTAGGCTTGAGAGATTTAGCCACACGCCAGATATCTTGACTGGGGTTATCAACTTTTGCCAGTTTAGCATTCCAAACATTATCGAGGTAATTTCGGATATTTGTGTGTATGTATGTTTGTAAAAAGTTTATATTATTACAATTGAGCCTTCTAAGGTAAGCACTGGGCAGATTCTGTTCAATACGACGCAAATAGTTTTTGTAGCGGATTAAATTTTTAACGTACCGAGGAAGTTTGATAGGGGTATCGCTAAACACAGCAGTCGTGGATGGTATGGAGTAGTCTCTAGCATCAATGATAGTTTGCTTCAAATGAACAATAGCAGTATCAATCTCTTTTTGAGTTTTGAACGTCTTAGAACTAAGCATAATGTTTTTATTGAGGTGAAAACGAAATTTAGTCCAGTTAGCGCGGTTAAATTTAAAGAACCGAGTTTTTGCTTTGCGACACAGTGAGCCTCCAATGGTAAGGAATATGGGGTAATGGTTAGATGACAATGCTATTATCGTTTCGACATCACTAATGAAGCTTATATTTAAGGACAGTACCAAGTCCGGGCTAGTTGCTTTGCGATTGGGACAATAGTTTACTTGAGTAGGTAAACTGGGGCTGTGTATGACGTAGTCGGATTCAAGCATGTGGTTGAAAAGAGTCCTGCCTCGCGTATTAGTGTAGCTACTGAGCCAGTGTGAGTGGGTGGCATTAAAATCTCCCATGATAACAACATGGGAACCCAAGCCAAACAATAACTCAAGGTCACTACGAAGCAATGGCAGACTGGGTGACTGGTAAATGGATAGAACAATGTGATCAATTCCTGTTATTTTGATAGTTATACCGACAACCTCAATATTTTTAGTGTTAGGAACTGTTAAAGCCGAGTGATCCAGGTCCTTTCTTACAAGAATAGCAACTCCTTGCCCACGGCCAGTATGATGTTTATCTTCGCGATAACAGGAAAAGTCAGGTGTAACTAAAGTTGAGTTTGGGGTTAGTCTAGTTTCGCAAATACCAATAATATCAACAGACAAAACGCTTACCGCCAAATCGAGTAATTCGTGAATTTTTAAACGAACTCCATCGGAGTTCCAGGATAACAGGCGGAGTTCCGCAGAATCAGACATATTTACCAAGATGAGAGAGTATCAGCATGACCTTGTCCATCCAGGACGTGCAAGCAGCAAATTGGGATTTTATGTTTCTTAATGATAATAAGCGTTGCACCTGTTGCCGTCAACCATTATTATTTTGTTACGCGTAATTTTGAATCTGTAATATCTTTTAAAGTATTAATTTAATGTATGCATTTTTAAATTTACATTAAATGCTCAATTTAATTAACATATTTTATGGGATTATGATTCATATAATACCGGTTAAATTATCTTCGGAAAATAAAAATGAAAATTCTGAAAGATAAAAATGATCCCTAGAAGATAGACATAATATGCTATCACGGACTTATTTGTTGAACTTTTTAAGGTGTACGATCCTGTTAAACATGCCACGCCAGTGAAGCTCCCAGTCAGCATGATTTTCCGACATCTTCACCAATAATCGTCATATTTCAGGCAATTTACACAAAACATTAATTAATTATGGAGCAGTGGTGGCCCAGTGGTAACGGCTCCGACTTACGAGTTGTATGTCGTGGGTTCGAACCCAAGGGGCACATTTCTTTGTGTAAATAATTTCATCACCACTGCTCCCAAAACCGTGAAAGATAACATCGTGAGGAAACCGGCATGTCCTAGAACCAAAAATTCGAAGACATGTGACATCTACCAACCCGTACTGGGCCCGCGTGGTAGTTTACAGTCCAGCCCCTCTCGATGAGAGGAGGCCTGTGTACCAGCAGTGGGAACATTATAGGCTGACAGAGTGTCACAAACTATAGACCTATTTCTGTTATGAGTGCTCTTTCAAAACTTCTGGAAAGGATTCTGAACAACTGCTTAGTCAGCTTTCTGAAAAATATAAATTAATAGCTCAAAACCAGTACGGTACAGTACGGAGGACCCGTTGCTGCCTTCTCTAACAGTCTGGTAAGCCAACTAGATAATAAACTGAACTGCTATGGCATCTTCTTACGACTTAACCAAGGCTTTTGACACGGTCTCTGTCCCTCGACTTATTTCAAAAATGGAAAGCTATTAATTATACACATAAATCTTTCTCATGAATCACTCCGTCCATTGATGAATACCGTTTGAAAATCCGTTGAGTAGTTTTTAAGTTTATCGCGTTCAGGCAGACAGACCGATAGATGCAGTTGGGGGACTGTATTTTATAATATGTAAGGATTGGAGACCAATAAGGTTTCGGTTTAATTTGACTACTGGGATTTCGGTTAAATTTAAAATATGGAATATTTGCATCAGCAGCCCTATTGATGATATCTAAAAATAAATTATACGCTTCTTAGGGATTAACAGGCAATGTTCATTCAGCTAGTGTTTCTTGAACATAGTAACGGTACTTTATCCAGTCTGCCTTTTTAAAGTTTCGTTTTTAACGATGCGTGGTACACAGTTATCCAACGTCGTCAGTTTGATTGTCATGTGGTCGCTACCTAAGAACTCATTAGTTACGTTCCAATCGAACATTAACGATACGTCTTAAGAAACTATAGATAAATCAGGGGCCGACTTTTGTAAAATTCTATTAACTAGCTTTACACAAGTCGGTTTTATACCCGGACAGGCGCGCTTTACTTTGTGTAAATTATTTCATCACCACTGCTCTCAAAACCGTGAAAGATAACATCGTGAGGAAATCGGCATGTCCTAGAACCAAAAATTCGAAGACATGTGACATCTACCAACCCGCACTGGGCCCGCGTGGTGGATTACGGCCCACTCCCTCTCAGAGAGGAGGCTTGTTCCCAGCAGTGGGAACATTATAGGCTGATTATGTAATATAAATTTGAGGACCTCTTTGATCTATTTTCGTTGTGCAACTTGAGTGATGACCATTATAACGTCCTAAAATTTCAGTTTTAGATTTAGCTATAGCAAACAACGAGTCACACTCACGTTGTGTGAACGTTAGGTGGGCAATAAATTGAAATAACATTTTGAATGAAAGTACAATTACGAGTAATAGTCTTGACATGGACAATTTCAAAACTCGAATTTGAAATAGAAATTATTGAGCCTTGATGAATTTATGAGTTAGAATTGCAATTCCTCCATAATTAAGAGTCAAGTCTGTTGTAGCGGGCTTGCGGACGGTGAGCAATGGGTAGCTCACCGTCCGGTATGGCCCGGGTCGACGGCGCGTTGTATTCCACGCGCGCCTCAAAGAGATGTCGTCAGCACAAGTGTAGGGGTCCACTAGGGCCGATGCCTGCCGGGGTCGCGGATAGGTACTAACGAACATGACTGATTCCAGAAGTTATGTCAATATTTAATAGCGAATGAAATAGGGCTTACAACTATCGTTAGTTTTCGACTTAAACATGGCTCTGAGAAATCTATTTTGTGCTTTAATGCAACTTCTTTGTTAGTTGAGTTACCTCAAAAGATAACACCGTACCTTAGAACAGATTTAGACTGTAATAAGCAATTAGTAACGCATCTATGTTAACAGTGCGTTATAGAATGTACAAGGCGTTTGCATTACTGCTTATTCTTTTAGTCGGGGCCTCGAATAATAAATAATAATAATAAAATTTATTTATTTAGATCACTTTAATCCATAAACTGACAAAAATGAGACATAAATTAATACAAAATTGTTAGCAGGGACTTGGTCCGCTGCACTAACATCTATGTCAGGGGACAATCGTGCCTAGCAGCAATGGCACTCAAGATGCTGTGGCGACTTCCACGCAACCGATTAATGAATGACGCGGTCTTTTTGCGCCATAAAGCTGCAAAGTCAGCTGTGTGTGCATCAGCAAACATTGCTGATGCGCTACAGAAACGTAGAAGCCGCAACAGCGCCCTGAAAGCATCATTAAATCGGACTCACAGACTCCCCGTGTATAGTGAGGTACAATACGCATTAAATAAAGTAATTTTGACTGCATCTGTACACCGAGAGAATCTGCGCGCCAACATATTCAACCGAACTGACAACGGTCTGCGTTCCCTCTCCATATCAAAATCATCTTTTAAATTATCGGTTACCTAGTGCCCGAGATACTTAAACCTTATACTCTGCTTAAAGACTCACCATTCAGAAAAAGTGGTGGTACAGGTGGAGTCTTGGGACCTGATTTAAAAACCATGTAAACAGATTTCTTTACATTATACATGAGACCGTGTGAAGCTACAAAAGACTCACAAACTGCGAGTAGCTTCCGGAGAGCTCTGATTGAGGGGGCCAGGAGCACCATGTCGTCCGCGTTACTGAAATTGTTGCAACAAATACTGTCCACATAGCATCCGACATGCATGCCACTGAGCTCCTCAATCAGGGCGTTTACGTACAGGTTGAAGAGCAAAGGTGAGCTCAACCCTCCCTGTCGTACCCCACACTCCAACCCTCTCGCATCCGAAAGTTAACCCGCCCACTTCACACGGTTCTCCTGGTTGAGATACCAATACCTCAGGAGTGATGCCAACTCTGATGGCACCTGAGTCCCTGCTAACTTCTGCCACAAAACATCGTATGCCACTAGATCAAAGGCCTTACTGAGATCCAGGAAACAAATCCGGAGTATGTTTATCCATATAATACTTGACAGTATGCTAAAAACTAAATATTGCAGTTTCTGTGGACAACCCTGGCCGGAACCCGAACTGGGCGTCATGCAAATTAATATGTTTGGAGAAATGTAAGTTGAGCACACTGTCAAGTACCGTGGCAGCTATTGTCGCCAAGGAAATTGGCCTATAGTTGGTCTTGTCTGCCATATCTCCTGTCCTGTTCTTGGGTATAGGCACCACCAGAGTCTTCATCAGTCCGTGAGGAAGGTATGCGTGGCTTACGTACAGATTAAACATCATGGCAAGCACTCGAGGTAGATGGATACCAGCATTTCTCAGATGTTCGACACTAAGCCCGTCATGACCGGGAGATTTTCCGCCTGTCATAATTCTTATAGCAATTTTGATATCTATTGCAAGAATCACCGTTGAAATGTCTATGACTGGCATCAAAATCCCGACATGGCGGACCCAGAGGAGACTTAATGGAGTAATATTCCCCAAACATGTTGGCTATCCCTTTTGCACTAGAGATTCCGTCGATACCTACAGGAACAATAGGCTTAGTGGCTTAGGTGTGCATTATTGGTACATTTCCAAAATTTCTTGAAATCTGACTTGGCATGGTGCTTGGCTATTATGTCCATTTTAATTTGATCCTGGTTATTTTGAGACGACTTTAATCTACTCTTGAACTCTTTACGTGCTTGTAACATCTCACTATATGTATCAGTATGAGTTGGTCTACCACTGGATACCCATACTCTGAACTTAAGCCTCGCATTCCTATAGGCCTATACATGCTTATTCCATCCTGCTAACAGCTTTCTACGACTACTTCTATTTGAAACATATAAGGCACGAGCAGCCTCACATAAAAAATCAACTACATTTAAATACATCCTATCTATTATTTGCTTATGGCTGTACATATCACTACGGTTTCCACTACAATACTGAAACTCCATCGGAAAGTCAATACATTTTAACTTTGAATTACATATATCATGGTATATATTAACTTGAGATCCTTTTTACAACATACTTTATTACGTGGTGGGGTTTTATCTTCTGTTTTATGCAATATCACATTCAGATTACACTTAATGACTAGTGGATAGTGATCAGACATTGGTCTGATCACTATCATCTGATATATCATGTTTTACATAGATATCTTAAATACTCATGGCGGCTGCCTGGGTAACAACACACTAATAAATGTAAAAATATCTGAGTTAAGGTGTTCCAGATCTGCACAGATCAAACTTTGCTTACATGAAAAGTTCAAGAGCTCCTCACAAAAGCACTCACCAAGATGTGCATTAAAATCACCCAACACAAACACTGACTCGACATTACTATCCTCTATTATAGCACTAATAGCGCCTAAGCTGTCTGTAAACTCGGGTAAATTCTCAGTACAGTCGACGGACATGTACACACTTAGCACTAACACATAGCAATCATTCATCGTAACACGTATTGCTGATATTCGCGGATTTGCACAGGATACACTGACACACTTTGAAAAACTGATTTACGCCATAGCAGCGCAACTCCACCGTACGGCCTGTCTCTCAACATGACAGCTGTTGTATCTACCGCAGATGTACCGGTACTCCCAAAGTCTGCATGAATTGTATCAAGAAGAGGTAAATCATGAGGCATGAGCCACGTCTCCTGTAATGCAATAATATCAGCGAAATCGCACAGATCTTTGACCCCTTCGACTGATCGCTTTATAGATTTACAATTGAACGATATAAAGTTTGCGCTGTACAGATCCATAATTTAAAGACCGCTTACTGTCCGTCGTGCAGGGTAGTTCTATATGGCCTGAAACGCCGACAGGTAACACCATCAGACCAGACTTCATTGTTTAAAAATATGTTTAAAGCATCTCTATTTACAAGCGTTATATGGCTTTGCCGTCTTCATTTTAATCTTTTGAAGAGTTATCTTTTGTTTTTTTTTTATGTAATTAATGTATTCAATAATATCATTTTCAGAAGTATCCTTATGAACGTTAGACAAAAACAAAGATATTTTTATTTCAGCGGGTTTAAATTTGTCATCTGGTCTCTACATGCGCCTTCGAATTTAAATTGCGATCTACTGTAAGTCCTAGAAACGTAGTTGTATTAACTCTGTCAATTGTAATGTCATTGCATGTTATGTCAACATTTGAAAAACCCAATGCATGCTGGCTAAAATGCATCATTAGAGTATTTTTAAAATTTATTTTTAAATGATTGTGTCTAACCATTATTTAGTTTTTTTTTAATGTACTATTTATTTCCTCTTTATAAAATTCCTTTGATAACTTGGTATAGTTATTGTACTGTAATCCGCGAACAGTGTCATGGGATGTTTAATTGCCATTGGAAAGTCATTAATGTAAAGTCTAAAAACAGAATTTGTTCTAAATCTAGTTTTTTGGGTAACACGCTTTGTGCTTTGCAAAATGTTTATTTCAACAGTTTTCATTACGGAAATACTTTTTAAAAGAGGAAAAATCTTTAGGTAGGGTCTTATTTAGGAAACTAGATATGGCCCACTCCACGCTCATTTGAATAACAGATGTAATTTTGACCTTGAAAGTATAATTTCTCACTAATAAAATATATTTAATTTTAACTATCAGCCAAACCAAATGAATTATCGTGTTCCGAATCCTCATTTTTACTATAGTCCCTCCTCAGTTGCGTCTCTCCTGCACGTATCATCCTGAAAGTCCACATTATAACAAACCTGGTTATGGGAAGCTTCAAATTTGGGTATTAAAATTGTGGTTTCGTAGTAAACAAGGAACCCTTATAGTTTCGCCGTGTCCGACTGTCTGTCTGTCTGTCTGACCCCACTATAGCTCAGAGACGCTTAATACTAGAAAACTGTAATTTGGCATAGGTATACATATTAATCACGCCAAAAAAGTGCTAAAATAAAATCTTGAAATATTTTGTTTACCACAAATGGTCAAAACACAGACGGACTAAGAAGAAGAAACCATAAAGAAAAGTAAGAAGAAAACAACCAGCCAAGTGCGTCGGACGCACTTGGCTGGTTGTTTTCTTCTTACTTTTCTTTATGGTTTCTTCTTCTTAGTCCGTCTGTGTTTTGACCATTTGTGGTACATTTTTAGTTTGTTGTCCGTTTGTGGTATGTCTTTGGGTGGACACTGTTCCTTTAGTTGGTACAGGGCGTACTGTTTTTTGTGCAAATGTAGCTTTTGACCGTATCACGGGTGACGTAGGTGTACTTGAGGTAGGTGCTTGCGTAACTGGGACTATCTCATAGGAAGGTGTAAGTAGACACTTACACCTTCCTATTAGATAGTCCCAGTCCTATTGGTGTCGGTATATCCAATGCTTTTTTGTATGAAACATTAAAATCACTCATAAGACTACGTATTTTCCTTTCCTTAATGTACCCTGGGCAGGCTTTGTCTAATGACATGTGATTCTTTGTACAATTCACACACTTCAAAGAAATTGTTTTATAGTTATCGTGATTACCTTCGCATTTCGCACTTAAAATTTTCGTTGTCGGACACCTTAGCAGTGACCGAAACTCCAGCACCTGGAGCATTGCATAACAGGAAACACGTAAGGTTCTACCAGTACTCTAATTTTGTGAATGAGTACATAAGAGGGCAACAATGGTCCTTCAAACCCTATTCTCCATATCTCGCTTACGGTCCAACTGGCTGCTTCTCTTTATTTCATTCATGACATGGCATGTACTTGATAGTCATGAAAGTAGCTCATTCTCAGAAATGTGTAAGACGATATTTATAACGACTCCATATTATAAACCAACTTAATAAGGCCGCTGGAACCTCCACCTTAATCCTTTAAAATGTTCGGAGTTCACTAACTTCTCAGCGCTTTCGGCATTATTAAGTTCGACAATAATTTTGTACGGATTTATAGGAATGTTTTACTTTTGTTATATACATTATTCCTTGTTCCTTAAATAATTTAGCAAGTGCAAATTATTTAGAAAATTTATCTTTGCATATGACACGTAATTCCGTAATCCCTCTTACCTGTCTCGTCCTGGCTTTACTATTCCTAACTTCACGCCATTCATCATCTTCTCTTCCCTTTTTCGTAGGTCGCATTCCATCTTTCGACGTCTCATAACCCTCAATCTCAAATAATTGTGTTGTCTTGTCTTCTAAATGTGTATTAAATTACTTGACCGTCACTGGAAGCTTTATATTGAGAGAGCATATCCATTTTCATCGATTCTTATCAGTTTTAGTACTTCTTTAACCTACTCAGTGGCACCACCTGGTTTTTGCTTGCCATTTTTGATTCGTTAAATGTAACGAGCTACTTTTTTTTCTTTTTTAGCGGGTGCAGCGGCAGAAAATGCCGAAAATCTGAAAGTTATTAAATATAGAGGCCTTGACAGAGAGTACAACTTTGTGCCCTTTGGCGTCGAGACCCTCGGTCCGTGGGGTCCCAGTGCGCATAAGTTATTTGCAGAAATCGCGAGACGTCTAGTTGATGTAACTGGTGACCGAAACGCTGGCGGCTTTCTCGCGCAACGCATCAGCATTGCAATTCAGCGAGGAAATGCCGCCTGCATCCTCGGTACAATGCCCCGAGGGCCTTTTTTAAGCTTAACTTAGTTTTAATTTAATTTAGTTAATGTTAATAATCATCTTGTAATTTGGTTATGTAAATAAATATATTATAATTTTTTTCACTAGCGTTTCGTTCTCCGATGCCAAAACTTACACTATATATTTATTCCAAATTAGAATATTATATTACATAGAAAAGTATTGATCATACTTTTAACGGGTTGGTTATCTTATATATTACCAGCTAAGTAAATTCAATATTTCACTTAAAATTTAAAAATACATAGTGCTGTTTTATGGTGAATTATTTTTAAAGAAAAACTTAGTACCCTACTTAGTAAAAGTGGTCATTACTTTAAACGGTTTTTCCGTTTCGATAACTACTTAGATATGTTATTTACCACTTATTTTTAACATATGTGTGTGCCTAGAATTTGATTGTAAGTCAAGAAGGCTTTATAGTTTATACAGTCTATATAACGTAACTTTTATTGCGATAACGGGTGACCATGTAATTGTTTCGGCTGCCGAGCCACAAGCTGTGGCCCAACCGAGTGGAATGACCTGGAAACGGAACTTTAGCTGCTCTAGCAGCAGCTCAACGAGCAGCAGCTCTTCGAGCTCCTCGTAGCAGGCGGTCGCACCGCGCACGCCGCAAAAAGAATAAGCGCGCCCAAAAGTCTAACCCGACTTTGGACAAGCTTGTAAAGGAATTCAGTGAGCTATGCCAACCAGTTTTTGCAAATAATATGCATACTGCTTGCCTTGATGGCGTATCACTTTGTTCTGGGGTCAGTGTCTATATGACTTATGACCAGCATAATATTGACGAACAGAGCCCTGATGTTGAAGGTCAATACTTAAATTTATACTTCACTTTTGATATCGAGACAAAGCTTAATGAACCATTAGTTCCAAGAACTCCTGATAGTTTTTTAAAAATGCTGCCTACCTTAGGTAGTACATCCTGGTCCGAGGTAAGGTATTCTGATACTTAAAAGCTCTACAATCAGGCCCCAAGTTATATATATATATACTTAGACACAAACAAGAGAGATAAAATTATATTATGATACCTTACGTCACTTGGCACATGCTGATAAATCATATGCAGCAAATACTTTTGCATCCAAAAACAAAAATAATCATTACAAGAAGCTATTTGTAATATAAATATAATTTAAGCGGGAAGGCTGAAGAATTATTTCAAAAAGGTGATTTGCATAAAATCTCTCCAGACTCAAGTCTTGTTCCCATGGGGGGACCCATGGGAACAAGACTTGAGTTTAGGTGTCTATAAATATTACGGTGCCTACTTGTTGATAATTATCTATTAACAACAATGATTTTGGACGAAACAATTAATAGCTATACAAGCAAAAGCGAGTTGGACTCGACTACCAAAACTGTTACAGTTAAGGCGCTGACAAGACCCAATTGACCAAAATAGGCTTCTCTTAAGAAATAAAATTGCCAAATCTGTATAGTTTGTGGTAGTGGAAAAAATATATGTTAATTTTGAACATATTTCCCAGAACTTGGTTGTCACCAAAACACGTTTTGAAAAAAAAATCTCGATACAAACTAACGTTAAACTAACCTCTTACCTTGAGTTCTAATCCAAAATATCTGTATTAAATATCAACATAAATTACGTATTTAATTAATAACAAGTACGTCTTATTCTAATGCAGAACTTGGTTGTTTTTTATTTTCGATTACTCAACTCAATTCTGAGTAAATAGATAATTACTTCATATTTTGCAATAAATTACAAGCGTTTTGTCGTCGCGCTTCTCTTTCTTTTCTATGCAATCTGACAGTGACCGCGGTTTAGGTGTTGTCAGCGTCTTAACTTAGTTTTAATTGGTTGAAATGTTAGAGACACACAGACAGGAGAGAGGAAGGAGGAGGACTGAGGGAGAAGGCTTTAATAGGGTCCCGTTTTCACCTTTTGTGTACGGAACCATAAAAATGAACCTTCAAGCAACACAGTTCAATGAGGTTAGGCTATATATTTAATTGAACTTATGTTACTGGAAGTTCGGCAAAGAGTAGACCTCGCAAGCACAAACTTTTTGCAACAATTAATATGCCACTAAAGTTATTTAATTTGGATACGAGACAATAGAATGTCCGAACAAAACTGCACTTCCTTTGGAGCCAAAATCGAGATTTGCTGCAGGCATATCCTGTATTACCTATTGCCAGATAGTAAGCATAGGTCAGCATGGAAATTTTCGTAGTTAATTCAATTCGGCGTGCCATACACGACAGCGGTCGCAGCCATGCCGAAACATTGTGGCTTTGGGTCGTCAAAGCAGTCAGAAAACTGATTGAAGCTACCGCGCTTAGCAAAAAAATTCCTGGCAAGTGGCAAGACGGTAATTAAACAGAACACGTGACTTTACTTTTGAAGCTACTTTACACCTAACAAACCTCAGTCACACAAAATGTTCGACGGGACCTAACCATTTGGCAAATGACAACGACAGCGCGATCTAGCGGTGCACAGTAACGCCATCTAGTCCTTATTGTTATCCATTACAATTATTATTTTTATTGTATACTTACTAGCTTTTGTCTGCGGCTTCGCCCGCGTGGAGGTGTTTTTTTTTTTTCTTACATAAGAACTTTCTCCTGACAATAACAAATACAACAAAAAAACAATTAGTGAAATCGGTCTAGCCGTTCACGCGTGATGCCGTGACCAAGCGAAATAGGGATTCACTTTTATATAGATAAAATTGTATATTGTATATCATAATTATTATTGTAAGACAAAACATTAATATTAGTTTTAAATAGAATTCTGATTTATTTTTCATAATTCTCTAGTTCTGTGATGAGAAGGTAGTCCCAGGTGCTCCCCCATCAATCCCTACCAAGTAGTTAAAGGGCCGGTTCCACTGGTCAAATCTAAAACTGAGCATCGCTCATACTTTATCAGCTTATATTTGATTGTTCTGTCCTAATGGGCAAAAACAAAACAAAGCAAAACAAAGTGATTAAAAAATAAAACAATGGCTACTTTAATTCATTAACAAAATATCCTAAAAAATAAGCTTCTGCTTATCTAATTATTGTAAATAACAACTCCAAAAGAATTTATTATGAGTTTAATTATTCTGTTTTTCCTATTTAGTAATAAATATTTTAGGTTGTGCTTATTTGTGTCCATACTTTTTAACACTTTCTCCTTAATTCTAAAAGTTGTTAAAAAACATTTACTAATCCACTGAAAAAAGTTACATTATAACTTAAAACTACCCTTTTACAAAATCTGTCACATTTATATCTTGTTTTCCATTTTTGTTCACCATCAAAGATTTAAATCGCTGGATTTGCTATCGCCGTACCCTATTTAGGTCGCGTGAAAAGTGTCAATACTGAGAAGATGTCAATTCTGAAGAGTGAGCTCAGACATCCCGTATGTGGCGCTTCCATAGTAGCATGCCACATAGTCATGTGTATCGGAGGTGTCAAAAAGAAACCGAAACTCGATCATCTTTTGACGCGGCGAATTTAACGATTTAAATCTTTGACGCCCGTCACACGAAATATTATCAGCCCTCATCCCTCATGTGACCAAGTTTAATCTACAGTTAATTTTCTAAAGGACCCAGGCATTCCCATGTACTCTTCATTGAATTTGGAAGTCTGTCTCTTCGATTCGTCACTGATTAACTTTTCAGCATCTTTTACAAGCTTCCTTGCTTCTTCTGTTCTTAGAGTTTCCTTCCATTGTTCTGCAGAAATAATAAATTACAATACATTTTACGGATACATCAAATTGATAATGTACATTATTGTCGAAATCAGATGAGAAAAGTGCTGTATTTAAGAAAAAAAAAGAATTTTGTTGTGTGTAACTTGTCAAGTTGTCAAATCACAGAGAGGAGGCTTGGATCCCAGCAGTCTGAATACCATAGGCTGATTATGTTTTTTTATGCTGTGTCAAGTACAATGTTAAAAGAAGTTGGAGATATGGAGGATTAGATGCACCCCGCGGTTTCACCCGCATAAGTTTTGACCCCGTGGGTACATCGGGATAAAAAGTATTCTATGTGTTATTTCTGGTTATAAACCATCTGTGTGCCAAATTTCATCCAAATCTTTTCTTCTTGCGTTCATTCAAATCTTTTTGCGTGAAAGAGTAACAAACCTCCATCCATTCTTACAAACTTTCGCATTTATAATATTAGTAGGATGTGGAATTGTCGGTCAGAGTACGTACAAAAACTAAGCGCTGACAAATACTTGAAGAGTTTAGATAACAAAAGGCTGGATCGGCATCAGGAGAAAAATACGGAAATCGGTATTCCTTCCAGGATATGTACTTTTAAAAGTTAGTTCTCGGAGCTTTAAACCTTTTGACCGCCACAGTCATGTTTAGACGACAGAGCAAAATGTGCCCAGCACGCCACGGTCACGACTACAGGATATGTACTTTTAAAAGTTAGTTCTTGGAGCTTTAAACCTTTTGACCACCACAGTCATGTATAGATGACAGAGCAAAATGTGCCCAGCACGCCATGGTCACAACTACATGACAGATTTTAAGAAATAATTCGTAGCTTGTCGCCGAGTCTACGTCTTTGCTTTTTTGACGTGGCGGTCAATAAGGTTAAGCATAGGTAGACAACCACCTTTCCAAAAGCTGGCAGGAATGACATGGCAGAATGAATTTAAGGCTACCAATTTTAAAAAGCCTAGCAAGATGTCTGTCTCTTAGTTTATTTCATTCTATGTAAGGAGGTATTATGCATGGTCATCTTGTATGTAGTAGGTAAAATGTAGCTGGCTACTTACCACTCAACTTATTCACCGACACTTCATCACCACCGTAGTCTTTAGGCAGAATTTCCTTAGGTATATACTTATGAAGATCTTCGTAACTATTGTGAACATGAACTCTGCTAGCCACCTTCTCTCGAAGAGCTTGCTTTAGAAGGAATATAAGCTTGTCGATGAAAGGTGGTGCGTTCAGTATGTGGATACCCTTGATTTTTGTACCGATGCCTTCCTGTAATAAGAAAAAATAATTAACTAATTAGATTTGTCACCAGCCACATATCACAGGTTCAGATTTAATTAGCTAGCGAACTTTCGCAGCGTATTTTCGTCTTAACATGATAAAAAGAAAAATAATATTATTTAATGATTTTTGTTAGGGTAGCATTGGAAGGCCTCCTACAAGGTGGACCGATGAAGGCCGCAGGAATTCACTGGTTCAAAATCAATCAAAAATCAAAATCAAAAGTCATTTCTTAAAACTAGGCTGAGAATCAGCACATTTCAAACGTCAAAATTACATAAGACAGTCCCCCAAAACGCCCACCCTTCACCACTTCCTAGTGTTTTAGCTGGGAAGAAGAACTGGTCAATGGGAAGAAGAACTGGTCAATAAACTCCCCAGTAGCACAGCTGTCTGTTCATTTAGAGAAAAATAAATGGATTCTATTAACATTTATTAACAATTTACATTACGTGCAAAATAAATACAAAATAATGCCCAAATAAAAGCATCCAACCATAAAGGGCGTGCCCGCTTACATATAGCTATAGCTGTAACAGTCACAAATGATGAACTAGGACCATCAAAGTAAAATAAATAAAAAAATAATTACTAATAACAAAACAAAACAATGGTCAGCAATGGATGCGGGAAGCACAGAAACGGTCGAAGTAGCGGTGCTTGGGGGAGTCCTTTTTTTTTGAGGGTGGGAAATCATCAAATCCCAGGCCTCGGTGACCCATAAGTACCTTCCCGCGACCCCGGCAGGCATCGGCCCTAGTGGACCCCTGGAATACAATGCGCCGTCGACCCGGGCCAGATCCTTACCGGACGGTGAGCTACCCATTGCTCACCGTCCGCAATGGGGGAGGCCTATGTCCAGCAGTGGACGTCTTTTGGCTGAAATGATGATGATAGTGATGATGATGTTGGGGTCAACGACCGCAGGTGTCTAGTTATTTTTTTTTTATAAATTCAATGGTGCATCTAAAATAATTATACATATTCAATAACAGAACTTTTATAAATATTACTAAATGAACAGGCGTTTTAATACAAAAGCCCCTACATCACCAAACTCAAATACAAAAGTCATTTATTCAAACTAGGCTGAGAATCAGTACTTTTCGAACGTCAAAATTACATAAGACAGTCCCCCAAAACGCCCGCCCTCCACCATTTCCCAGTGCTTTAGCTGGGAAGAAGATATACATATACGAGTACTTACAGTGCATAGGACTTCAGCTTTCTTAATGACAATAGGATTCATTTTGCCAAGCAGACCCAAGTGTATGTTGGTGAGGTCTATCACAAACCTCTCCGAAGGTGTGTAGTCGAAGTTTATCCTGTATTCTCCGATCTGAAAAATATTATATTTTTTTTTAAATATTCAAACGAAGTTTTTTTAATTTAATTTTGCAAGAGAAGCTCTTATTCTAAGGCGGCAGTGCGTCTTCATAGAAAGCGATAGTCTTTTTTCGGAAAACCGGAAGGCACCCTCTGTCGGCGCAACCATGCGTACTGGTTCAACAAACAAAAAGTGACGTATGAACGTGACGATCGCGTATTCGCGTGACGATCGCGTATTTGGTCAAACAATAGAAAATCAATTGTGTCTCATTAGCTGTCCTCGACTAATTAAAGGGTTTTTCATCAAGAGGATAGGCAACAGCCTCCCCATGTTTGCCACTAGCAACGACATAAAACGTGGTGATGACCATTTCTCTGTTAGACGGGGATAAACATCTTAGACATGACGGGTATCTATATCAAAACCTGTTGATTTTTAATTTACATTTGATCAAACAATTAAGTGTCAAAACTTTTAACAGAGTCAAATTTCTTTGTAATCGAAAGATATCTAGCATCTATCAGAAAGATTGTGAAGAAAAGGTGTGGTACAGACCATCAAACTAGGGTCAAGGTCTAGGGGAATCATGGGAGAAACATCGTAATTGGAAAAAAAAAGATCAACTGTCCCATACAAAACTAAAATAATCAATCGATGTTTATTTTTTTGTTACGAAAGTAGTTATTTTTTCACTCTGCAATCGGCATTTTGTTTTTGTTGAGATTTTTTGTTTGTTGTCATTTGCCAGAGTTGTAGTTGTATGACCACGAGAGTAAATTACGCAATGTAAATTGTCTTTGGTCCGTGGCCTTAATATCAAGCAATGGACAAAATTGTCAAACTTTTATTACTTGAATCCCAGGCTTTTGGCTACTTTCTTATTACGTATATGCGTATTTTATGTAATTTTTTGTGTGTGCATTTTGTTTCTTTCTTTTAATACCTACTAAATACATGGAAGGGCTGATCTTTAGCGATTACGATGTTGATCCCATAGAAAAGGTGGTGCACCACATCATTAATTATGACCATAACTTTCTGTAACATGCTGTATATGTAACTTAGGTAACTTACTAAAAAGCAGTATCTGAAGTAAGACAGGATGCTGAACGGCTCCAGTTTATCCGTCAGGAATTGTGTGACCATTACTCTGGTCTGGTCTGTTGGGTGCAGCTTTGGGAGTGGTACATAGTTCCTGGAACCAGACAATCATAGATTATAAACCTTCACTTAATATGTAAATCTTTGACAGTCGTTACGGGAAGCCAGAAGCCCGAAATTCTGAAAAACAGTCTTACCAAGGGATATTATGGTACCCAGGTACTGGGTTGTGGAGGTCAGCTAGGCAGCTCAATGTAAAATATTGGTAAATACCAACCAAAAGAAAACCAAAACACTCGCCCCCTCGCTCGGTCGCTGAAAACCAGCGCTGGAGCTCTGTCTCGCATAGGGTCGCAGCATTATGCTGAGCGATGGCCGTTCTGCGTGGACGTGACGCATATTTTCCCCCAAATTGTTTCTCTTTTGTATTTGTGTTTCTTATTTGCGTCATGTTTACCGCAAATAAATGTATTTGCTTTCTTCTTTCTTTTTCTTTATTAGATATACATCTGTATCCAGTTGGAATCGATGCCGATTCCAACATAGTTGACAAAATGCTCGGCAGATGTTGACGAAAATTTTAATTATTTCATTAAAGACGTAGGTAACCTGCCAGTTTATTCTGTAAAAATCTCACCGTGAAACCTAAGGTGAAGTGAACGTGAAGTGAGCTCTAATTCCGCCTTACGCTAGGGATGACACTATTGACAGCTCACTTAAGTTTTCACGGTGTTATTTTTACAGAATAGCACTGCTGCTATTGGTAGTGGATAATGGGTTATTTTATCACCTAAATACTCCTATCCTATTCATTAATAGCATCCAAAATAATGTGATATTTCTTTTAATTCTATGAAAAGGACAGGAAGTATTTATACAACGTGTCATAAAATGTTATGCTTTTATGTTGGGTTTTTGTAAAAAAATCTTTTACCTTCAGTAATATTATGCTCCGGAGGGTTAAAATGTTTTTTCGGTTTTTTTTTTAATTCTAAAATCTTCAAAAGTTTACAAAATGTATAAGCTAACAGTCTTATATCCTAATATTAATCAAGTACATTTATGTAAAAAGTGGGGGAAGTTATCTTAAAGCATCAAAAAATTCCCGCATCGTTGTCTACAGAAAAAGTGCCCAAAAGGCTGGCAGCATTGCCACGTTGCAAGGCAATGCTGATTCTTCGGCCAAAAAATAGGTAAGCCCTCTGATCACGTTAAGAGTTGACTAACCGCTTGGCGATGTCTCGAAAATTAATCACAATAAACTTTTTACTGGCTGTTAAAAGAGGTACTTGAAACCATGGCTTTTAGTCAACAAATTCTATACAATAAGTAACTTCTAAATCAACTTGTAGATGTTTTTTTGCAGATTATATTTTTTATTAATTTCATTGAGTGTTTTCTATCATTGATGTTATTATGATTCGTTAAGAATTTAAATGGTTACAAACGAGTTTAAAACTGGTTCAATTACCTTTTTCATTATTTTTTACTCCTAATCCAAACACCATCGAAGCTTCGGTCATAAACCTCTAACGAGCCATAATTCACATAGCTATAAATGTTTTTCATATAATTTGAGATCAATAGCTATAACTTCGATGGTGTTTTTTTTTTTTGCAGCAAGAATACTACTGGATTCGAGGATAGGGTATCTGATGATTTTTTTCTGTGATCATGTATTGAAAACTGTCATGAGTTTTCAATAAATGATCACAGAAAAAAAATTAATAATCGCCGTACTTGGCAGAAGGATTTGTGATTAGTGATTACAAATCGCTGTTCTTTAAAGTGTGGTGAATGATCCACCTGTGATATTATCAAATAGGTATTTGTTATACCATAATTGATTGATTGGTAATCGCTATCACCAATACATTTGCCAAGCCTGGTGATTATGATGAAACGCTTTTTTTTTTTTGATGTTGGGAATTCATCAAATAACTTCTCCCGCTCTGGGCGGAGCGGGAGGGTGTGTCAGACTCTTACTGACTAAAACCCACCCGTAATGGTGAAATGCTTGTGATCTCTAATCAAATCAAAAGTTATTTATTCAAACTAGGCTGAGAATCAGCACTTTTCGAACGTCTTAATTACATAAGACAGTCCCCCAAAACGCCCACCCTTCACCACTTCATAGTGCTTTAGCTGGGAAAAAGTGACGCAACAAACTCCCCAGTAGCACAGCTGTCTGTTCAATTAGAAAAAAAAATGGATTTTCTTCAATAGTTTTTTTTTTTTTTTTGGGCGGGTAATTATCAAATAACTTCTCCCGCTCTGGGTGGAGCGGTAGGGTGAGTCAGACTCTTACTGACTAAAATCCACCTCTGTTCCTACCGTTCCCTGTGTTGCCAGGGGCCTTGGTAACCCTTTCGAACTTCCACGCAACCCTGGCAGGCATCGGTCCTTGTGGACCCCTACACTTGTGCTGACATCTCTTTGAGGCGCGCGTGGAATAAAACGCGCCGTCGACATGGGCCTGTTCCTTATTGGACGGCGAGCTACCCATTGCTCACCGTCGGCAAGCCCGCGCCTACGGTGGCCGGAAATTCGCCCGGGATTCCCGACGCCTATACAATAGTATGCAAAATATTTACACAACGCTAAAACATTAAATTATTAGGCATATATCAGCTAGCACACCACTATACCAACAAAAAAAAACATCGAAAACTACACTCTGAAGTGGTAACATTAATTGGGAAACAATGTTGACCTGCAATGATGCTAAACATTATTTCCCAAACATCTTAATGTTTCTGGAAACAACGTGGCGCAACTTTGTTGCTTTGGTCCCCGCAACACAAAAACGTGTTGCTGGAACAATATAATGCTAGTTTGTTGCTCAAAGAATATAGATCAATAGGCTTCATAGTCCAGTAGCTAAAGCCTTTAACACGTAATATATGCTTGTAACTTGCACAAAAGTATAAGCTGTAGAAAGATCTATCCTTCAAGAGCCGAAAGAGCCTTAGCACTATGCAAGTAGCTTGCATGCAATTTTGACATTGATATTCGGACTAGTTTTAACACCCCGCATCCCGCATCTCGCCTGGGTTTCCTTTTAGTTTAGCCAGAGCTTAAGGAGACTTACACAACATCCCATTGAGGTTCAAATTCCTCCACGGTCCTATTTGCACACAGTTCCGGCATCATTCCTCGTGACGTCAATAACCTTTCCAGTCTCCTCTTAGTGTCTTCTACTGATCCTTTGGCGATTAGGAGCACACGTTCTAGGAGACCTCGGGCTGATAAACAAATAAAAAAATAACAATATTTTTTTTTTCATCTGGAAATAAAGGTTAACATTTGTGTTTGCTCATCGTATCAATCAATCAACTCAGCCTATAACAATGCACTGCTGGACATAGGCCTGTACCAGGGTGCGCCACAACACCTTGTCCTCCGCCTTCCGCATTCAGTCTGTCCCAGCCCTCCTTTAAAGTCGTCGGTCCATCTAGCTGGGGGCGTCCCACACTACGCTTGCCGATACGCGGTCTCCACTCCAGGACTCGTCTGCTCCACCGGCCACCGGTCCTTCGACAAACATGGCGAGCCCACTGCCACTTCAGCTTGCTGACTCTGCAGGCTATGTCGGCATGTGTACAGCACACAAGCCGACATAGCCTGCAAAGTCAGGTGTGGTGGCAAGGTCTCATCGTATAGCAAGAATTATTTATCTAAATTGGTGGCCTAAACCGTGGTTTTGCATGCAGGAAGAAAATAAACATTCACAGTCTACTTATAAGCAACCAAAATGTAGGCATTATTGCCGAGTGTATGTCATTAGTTCGACAAAAAAGCATGCGACATGTCATTAGGTCGACAGGTCGTTAGTTCGACAGGTCCTAGGTTGCAAGTAAAACCGCGACCATCGGTTGGTCATTCAGAAAAGTCATAGTAAACTTACTCAAATACTGGCTGGCCTCCACCAAATGGTCTTGCTTCTTGATCCACTCCTCTACAATATCCAAGGCTTCGTTTATTCTCTGCACGTCACCTATATCATATTGCTCCCGGACTTTCTTCATCGCTTCTTGGGTCACCGTGATTAGTGGATGGTGGGGGATCTCTTCCATCTTGATCTGGAAAGATAGAACAAGCATATGATAAAAAATCCGGACATGTGCGAGTTGAACTCGCGTGGTGAGGGTTTCCGTACAATGAATAATGTTACCATGTTTTTATCCCCAGATAATTTATCCCAAGAACAAACTTAACATTCCATATATTTTAACTGCAAATGTTGTAAATTAGTCCGCACAATATTGAGAGATTTACCACGTTAACACCATAGACTTCTTATAGGTTTTCCTGTAATCTGTAAGTAAAGTAACTATTTTCTGTTTTTTTTTTTTTCAAAATGGGGGAATGTTCAATTTTTATATATTTTCTTAAATGACTTGAAAACAATTTATTTTACAATTATTTAAAAAAATAAGACGCTTGCAACAAGACCTTTCATTTGACATGTCCAGTTTGCTGTTTTTTTTCTAATTTACCCCCCAGAAGTTGCCAAGTTACCCTCATATTCAGAATTCATTTATTTACTTTACACGTCCGTGTTTGGGTCACAGTAATTCATATTGTGTACGAGTAAACCAAATCCAAACCAAATTTCAACTCAATCGGTCTCGTAGATTCAGAGGAAATCGGCTGTGATGACGGACAGACTCAATCAGAAAAGAACGCAACCCTTATAGGATCACTCGTGTGTCTGTCTACACGAGTGATCCTATAAGGGTTGCGTTCTTTTCTGATTGAGTTACAGAACCTTAAAAACTAGATATTTCAGATCATTTACCTCTCGTAGGTGACAATGATAAAAAAATGCCAGCCTATTATTGTACCATTGCAAGGCAAAGCTCTCCTCCCATGATAAGGCACGATAATTGATGGTGCACACTTGCTCTAGACAGGTTGGCGAATTTTTAGACTAGGACATTTTTTAGACCAAGAGTCTAGTCTAGTCAGTCTAGGTTCCCTTACGATGTTTTTAATCTATCATTATCATCTGCCTAGCCTTTCCCCAACTATGTATATTGGGGTCGGCTTCCAAGAGTCTAGGTTCCCTTACTATGTTTTTAATCTATCATTATCATCTTCCTAGCCTTTCCCCAACTAAATTGGGGTCGGCTTCCAAAGGTCTAGGTTCCCTTACGATGTTTTTAATCTATCATTATCATCTGCCTAGCCTTTCCCCAACTATATTGGGGTCGGCTTCCAAGAGTCTAGGTTCCCTTACGATGTTTTTAATCTATCATTATCATCTGCCTAGCCTTTCCCCAACTATATTTGGGTCGGATTCCAAGAGTCTAGGTTCCCTTACGATGTTTTTAATCTATCATTATCACCTGCATAGCCTTTCCCCAACTATATTGGGGTCGGCTTCCAAAGGTCTAGGTTCCTTTACGATGTTTTTAATCTATCATTATCATCTGCCTAGCCTTTCCCCAACTATGCTGGGGTTGGCATCCAGTCTCACCGAATGCAGCTGAATACCAGTATTTCACATGGAGCGATGTGACCTCCACAACACAGTTACTGGCTAATAGATACTTCTTGGCAAGACTGGTTGTCAGACTTTCGGGCTTATGACCACCCGTAACGACTGTCAAATCCATGAATGACAGGCTTAACGTACTTTCCGAGGCATGGAGGGGTCTTGGTATGTAAAGATGGTCACCCATCTACGGACCAACCGCGGCAAGCGTAGGTTAACCTCATCGACCCGTGTTTTTTATCTATCATAGACACAAAATAAAATAATTGTCAGTGGATCCATCCAATTTATGGATGTCACCGTAAGATTGTGAGCACCGTTAGTTCATAACCTATCGAGCGAGATAATAAACTATCGAAAAATTGTAATGGTTTTATTTGGATTGTGGAGAAAATATGCCTGAAAGCCTATATTTGGCTTCAGCAAGAGCTTGATTTATTTCATTGGTCTTTAAATTGATGGTTATCCGAATCCCCAAAGAAAATTTTCCGTTCCTTGCATGAAAAACTTGACTGCAACATACTCCAATATCTGACTCTTTAAGAATATTGTGGGACCTTTGCTACGATTACCAAGCTTGGTAGAAAACAGGACACGTATTACAACAATCATAGACGAACACGCTTTTTTTATTTGCTGGGAAAGGCATTCTCATAATAACGATTACAATTTAACAATGCATGTTTTAAAGTTGTATGCATTATAATCTGTTCGCAGTTGGTTTCCCTGAAACCTAGTTAAACTGCATTCAAATTTTAATCACGTTCGGAACTAGTTTAGGAGTTTTAGCGTCCACAATACCTTATTTAACAAACATGAGGGTTTAACTCCTTTAATGGAGGTGACCGGTATAAAGTGCAGTGAAATATATTGCTTTAGGTTTTTAGATGATATCCTTTTCAGATTTTTATTGCCTCACATAAGCAAAATCGGCTCATTATGTTCCCAGTGCTAGGACTCAGGCCTCCTATATGTGAGATGGAAATTGTTTGCTGCAAACAAAAACAATTCCAATCAACAAACAATTTTGCGCAACTTTTGTCTAACAAGAATACGAAGCAGCAAGCAGAATTTTCAAACGGTTTCTACCAATAGATGGAGTGATTCATGAGGAAGGTTTCAGTGTATAATTCATTAGGGTTTTGTGTAAATTGGCTGAAATATGACGATTATTGTTAAAGATGTCGGAAAAAATCATGGCAACTGGGAGCTTTACTGGCGTGTGCGGCGTAAACCGTACGAGATACAATGTTGTACAGAATTGCACATCTTAAAAAGTTTTGCAAAAAAGTCCCGCACGGACGGCGAGGCGCCCGCCGGCAGCATACCGCTAGCAGGCGTTTCTTCCCCGTGCTGCAAAGCAAGCTGGCCACTATTCTGTATTGTCATCGTATGCATTTGATTTAAAATCCATTTTTTTTTGGGTGGTAAATCAAATAATTTCTGCCGATTCGCGTATCCCTTTCGGACCCTCCCACGACCCCGGCAGGCATCAGCCCTAGTGGACCCTACAATCTTAACTTGACTGCAAGTTATTTGCTGTGACGGAGCGGTGCTGTTATTGAATTATGACCTTTACGCGTAACAAAATGACTATGGTTGACGGCACAGCGCTACGGCCTAGGAGTCAATGTCCTTTTCCTCGGCTATAAGGTATACGATCGCTTCGTTTCCTTTTAATCTCGGTAGTACGTTCCCATGGGATATTTTCCGCGACTCACGCGGACGAAGCTAGTAAATAAATAGGTAATTAATGAAGTCTTGTGAACTGTAATCCGGTTATGTGTGTTCTTGAAGTTATTTTTGGAGATTAAGTTAGGATTCAGAATATTTAAATAAACATAAAACATATTAAATTTATTTTTTTGTTAAATGCATTCTATTTGCATTTGTAACAGGTTACTTTTTGCATTAACTTTATAATAACTATGTAATTAAAATATACATAATACTGATTATTATCTGTCTTCCATTGATTGTCATTCTACACTTCCACACTTGGTATACTCGTACATACGTGCTTAATAATCTTTGTTAGAAAATTATAATTCTGCAGGGTAACTGCGTAGGTAACTTACGACTTCATAACACATGAATTTTGACATTTCAACACCATTCATTGCGTGATTTAGTAATGAATAAGCCATTTCCTTTAGAATCCGTCGGATTGTAATTGAATGTGTGGTATGCTATTGGGGTGCTGTTATCATTTAATTACACTTTGTAAACCTTAATCTTAATCTGATAGAGCAGTGGTGGCCGTAGTTGCGGCGCGGTGGTTGTAGGTCGTAGGTTTGAACCC
The DNA here is from genome assembly GCA_905333075.3 of Atethmia centrago. Classification (NCBI taxonomy): domain Eukaryota; kingdom Metazoa; phylum Arthropoda; class Insecta; order Lepidoptera; family Noctuidae; genus Atethmia; species Atethmia centrago. Next base: position 23,311,216 of record HG995387.1, on the reverse strand, counting down.
CCAGGTGAAAACTTTGTGTAAATTATTTAATCACCGCTGCTCTCAAAACGGAGAAGAAAAACATCGTGAGGAAACCGGCATGTCCTAGAACCAAAAATTCGAAGACATGTGACAACTACCAACCCGCACTGGGCCCGCGTGGTGGAATACAGCCCACTCCCTCTCACAAAGAGGAGGCCTGTGTCCATTATAAGCTGATTATGCATAACCTAATACGGTTAACCCACGATTATCACATAAAACCTAGAGTATTTGCTTCCTCTACATTTATTTGTCTTTGCATTCAAGCTTTACCTTGGACTCAGTAAAGGACATCAACAATACCGTTTACATATTATAATATTTTAAGGTACAGGGTCACTTCCTCCAACATTTGTGCTATAAATCCTTCCTTCTCGTTGGATCGGAGTAGCGAGACATCCTTTAAACCCTTATCAATGGGACATCTCAACCACAACGATCTCTTATCAGTGTTGCTCAATTTGTCTTATAGTGTAAAGTTCTTGCTTAAGTTTAGATAACGGAAATGGTAATTTAAATTTGTTAATGACGCCAATATTTTTAATTCAATTCAATTATTTATTTCGGAAAACATCCATATTGTATTGGTATTAAAACTTAGAAAAATATGTTAGTAGCGTAGAAATAAAAAAAAATATCGGCTTAGGCTGTTTGTATTCCAATCAAAAACCAAAAAAAAATATATATATTAAAGTCAATATTAAAATCAAAATAAAAATCAAATTCAAATACAAAATTATAATTATAAAATTAAATCAAATTCAAAATTACATTATATTATGATTAAATGGTTAACGTCAGAAATCGAAAAAAGAAGGTACGTAAAATCAGGGACTATTATATTCTATTTTTTAATAACTGCTAACTGTTTCGTTGATTGCCTCGTTGGTCTAGTGGTCGCAAGCGCTACTGCTGAGCATGAGGTCCTGGGTTCGATTCCCGGGTCGGGCAATAGTGTTATTGGGTTTTCTATCTGGAATTTCACAGTAGCAGCCCGGATTCTGGATTTGTGCCCGGTTGATGGCAATAGGCTCGCCCCCTATTACATGGGACTTAAACATAACTGGCGAAATGTGGGTGTGCTATAGGTACACCTCTGCCCAACCCTTCAGGGAATCAAGGCGTGATGTTATGTTATGTTTTAATAAATGGTAAGCAAAGCCGATGTCGACTATTCTGCCAATGTCTAAAGTCAGTTGGAAAAGGGGACATCAATTGTTTTAGAAATTTAAATTGCCCTTAGATTCAAATCAATTAAGTTTAAAAAAAAAACTTCCTTTCCTTTTTTTTGTATTTGCAGATGCAATTTATAAATATTATAAAGCCTATGTCACTCCCACAATTAAGACAAATCTAAGGACACCTCATATGTTAAAATCCATCAAGCCGTTTAGGCTACAGAGCGTGCCAAAGAAATAGACATACATACATACATACATACATACATACATACATACATACATACATACATACATACATACATACATACTTTCGAAAAACATTACCCTCCTGAGGCAGTCGGGTAAAAAACATGTTCCCCATACATTCCAAATACAAATGTAAGTTTGTACGCACAATATTGAGTGATTTACCATGTTTTTTTAAGACCATAGACTTCTTATAGGTTTTCATGTGATCTATAAATCATACTATTCATAGTACTTTTTTTTTCAAAATTTTAGGCGCAGTAGTGTCGGAGATATACGGGGAATGATAAATGTTAATTTTTTTCTTCAATATTTTTTTTTATCTTCGATATCGCGCAAATAATAACGCGAAACTATTTTATTATTTTGTTTTTTAATTGTGATTAAGATCTCTGAGGTGAGGTCTTCTTGCCTGTTATATATTTTTGTTATATACTAAGCAAGCTCTAAACGATCATATTATACGTAGTCAATTTTATATATAGAGCGGGGGAAGTTATTTGATGATTTCCCATCCAAAAAAAAAGGGGCACTTGACTGTAACAAAAATGAGCACTTTAAAGCTTAATATTACGCAAACGGATCCCTGAATCGAAAAATTGTGTTCACAGACCCGCAATATTTTTGAATCTGGCATATCCAACGATACCCCACATCATGGGATAAACGAGATATAAAATATCATCTTCACATTACATGCAAGGGAGGAACTATACCTACATTTTTTTTCTTTCAATATATTATTTTAGCACTTTGTCGGCGTGATAAATATGTATACCTAATGCTAAATTACAGCCTTCTAGTACGTAGTGTATATGAGCTAAAGCGGGGATAGACAGACAGACGGACATGGCGAAACTATAAGGGTTTCTTGTTTACTAGGGAACTCTAAAAACGAAGGTAAGGCCAAAGTAATACATCTCTTAGCTCAATCATGCAGGATAAATCTTACGTGTAAGTAGGTACTTACTGTTGCAAAATGAAACGTCAAGACTACACATAAGTAATTATACTAGTTTACCTTGCAACACATTCTATTATTATTATTGTAATAAATATACCATTTGTATGTAAAACACAAACATTTGTACATTGCAAAATCGTTTTTAGCATATCACCTCATTGTGGGTCCCAACGTTTTTTTGCGACATTTTACCTCGTACTTGATCCAAATACCTATTACAAATTCTGCAAGTACGTACTTAATAAAAATTCGTCGTCGTCGTTGCCTGAGATTCTTGGTTTAGATTCTCAAGGAAAAAGTTAATCCCCGTTTTCACCAACACATGGCGATACTTAACTGTAACCTAGCGCAAAAAACATCACCTATTCAGCCTATAGTGTTCCCACTCCTGGGACACAGGCCTCCTCTCTGTGAGAAGGAGTCGGCCGTAATACACCACGCGGGCCCAGTGCGGGTTGGTAGATGTCACATGTCTTTGAATTTTTGATTCTAGGACATGCCGGTTTCCTCACGATGTTTTCCTTCACCGTTTTAAGAGCAGTGGTGAAGAAATAATTTACACAAAGTAAAGTGCCTGTCTGGGTTCAAACCTACGAAATACAACTCGTAAGTCACAGCCGTTACCACTGCCACCCCTGCTCTCCATAAAAAACATAATTGTCACCAAATAAATGGCGGTTAAAAATTACGATACCGATTTCCATTTAAGCTAAATATGGAGAATATTTAGCTTAAATGGAAATCGGTATATAACTAAAAATAATCGCTAAACACTCAGGTATTCTGGAAAGCCCGTGGAAAGAAAGAGGTTTAAAAAAAGCGTTTTACACCACCGTAAGTAAACTCAGTAATCTTTTATCAGCTAGGATACTGTATAAATATATAAAATGCGAAAAAGAGTTTGTTTGTGACGCTTTGACGCTAAAATGCCTGAACAGGTTTCAGATTTGGATGAAATTTGGCACATAAGGTGACCATGACCTGGAAAAGGTCATAGGCTACTTTTTATCCTGGATCGCAGACGAAGTTGCGGGCAATAACTAGTAATATTATAAATGCGAAAGTCACTGTGTCTCTTTGTTACCTTTCACATCATAACGCCTGAACGGATTTCGGTGAAATTTGGTACATACGTATACCTTGACATGAAAAAGGACATAGGTTACTTTTTATACCGGTATAACGTATGTAACGTACTTCCCCAGACGAGCGAAGTCGCGGGTAAAAACCTAGTACTTTTTATAAGGGCAAACCGCAGGTAGCACCCAACATACTTATAAATATAAGCTCTACAAACATTGCAGACGCTAGAAATCAATCAATGAACATCAAAGGCTAGCCATCATGGCCCACTGTGTACTAGACAACTTGACCTGTAAGATGAACAATCGGTGATGATGACCTAATATGTTGATTGACGTAATGCTGTACCTTAATTGACAAGGGCACGTTTACTTGAAGGTAAAGTAAGGGATACAGTGCAGTTAGTCGGATATACTGATCTACTTCTGGATTTAGAGTTTAGACCTTTTAGAAAACTAATCGATTACGAAATAGTTAGATTATTGGTTGGTTAAGGATGACAATTTGATTTGATTCAACATCGATTAACAGACAATTTAACCTAAGTCTATTGATTTTAGGATCTAAGTTAGATCACTCACTAACATATTCTTTTGGCCAGGATATAGAGCTAGAGCATTCCAAGATTTAGATAATCTAATGCACTAAATGTACTACAGACTCTACCTACAGGCTCATGTCCAGCAGTTGAGGTCTATCCGCTGAAATGATGAAGAGAGCAACTATGGGTAGGTAGGTACATTTAGTTCTCGAGTACATACGTTTTGTTATATGACAGACAATGGCACCGATTCCCTTGTTCACAAACTAAATTAAATTTAAGTTCAGTGCATCTTTTTCTTTCTATTTCATTAAGAAAAGGACAGAAGATAAATTTTAGTTTAGTCGTGTCAAATTAATCAGCGCTTGACGTAAATTGACGTAATTTTAGTAGGCAAGTTTTTAATCACGTCTAAACTTGTATGGAGTAGAGACAGGCGCTGATTAATTTGACAGGACTAAACAAAATTTATCTTCTGTCCTTTTCTTAATGAAATAGAAAGAAAAAGATGCACTGAACTTAAAGTTAGTTTAGTTTGTGAACAAGGGAATCGGCACCAATAACAAACTGTTTAAGCTGCCAATGAGAGTTTTCAATGTAAAGGGATACAAAAATAATGACTTATGTTGAAGTAAAAGATTGTGATAGGTACTTTGAATCGTTAAAGAATTGCTGCTAATGAGCTGTGAGTTAATTATTACTCGTTCTACACTTACTACAGTATGGAAGAGTTTATTAACACACTTTTATTTTTTTTCTGTGAGGGAAATTATCAAGAAATGAGTATATAAGAGGAAGTCTGAAAGTGGCACCGGTGACTGAAAAGTTGTGCGGAAGTCGGTTGTCATGGTATGGGCATGTGATGCGGAGGAATGTGGAAAATGTCGTGAGGAAAGTCTTTAGTATGAATTTCGATGGCTATAAGAGTAGAGGAAGACCAAAGAAACGATGGATGGACTGTGTGAAAGATGATATGGCTAGAAAGGGGGTGACTACCGAGATGACAACCAATAGAGAAGTATGGAAGAAAGCAACATGTTGCGCCGACCCCAAATAAATTGGGATAAGGGCAGGAGAATGATGATGATGAGGGACATGATCAAATAACTTGTCCCGCTCTAGGTGCAGCGGGAAGCCGTGTCAGACTCTTACTGACTAAAACCCACACGCGTGTTTCTTCCGTTGCCTGTGTTGCCAGGGGCCTTGGTATCCCTTTCAGACTTTCCCACGACCCCGGCAGGCATCAGCACTAGTGGATCCTTACACTTGTATACTGACGACACCTCTTTGTGGCGCGCGTGGAACACAACGCGCCATCGACCCGGGCCTGGTCCTTATCGGACGGCGAGCTACCCATTGCTAACCGTCCGCAAGCTCGCGCCTACGGTGGCCGGAAATCCGCCTGGGGTTCCCGCTAGGGCGTCTCCTGCGGGGGCTACGGGCGTGAGGGCGCGAACTTTGCCTCTCCAGAGCCTGCCAGATATATGGTTGACCCACTGCAGGACAAATTCAGGCCTCGTCCAGAGAAGGCACAAGCATTGATCGCCAAGTTTGCTCAATGCGCGCGATTTCAGATTTACCTGTCTAATAATGTACTTAAAAATAATATTACTCAACATGAAACAAGCTTTACAGTACATCAAATGTTTGTCATGTATCGCAAACATTTGCGTGCTCACGTTAGTTGGAAAGCAAACAAAGCGTTTATGCTTGACCGTGGCATGTGTGTCTAATGGGACTGTCAACAATATGAGCGTTTGTTGTCCATGTGTTATGGGACTTTGAAATAGTGTTACGGCATTAGAATGGACAGGTAATGTTCATTTTGACGTCATTATTTTATTAGCATTATCTTTGGCATGTATGTATTAAATCGAACCTCTAATAATTCCCTTTTTCGTTCCTCAAAATATGATTAACACTCTAATATTAATGATTTAAGAACCTCAAATTATTCCTATTTTGGGGTTCTAAACATACTAAATGGAAGTACATACATACATAATCAGCCTATAATGTTCCCACTGCTGGGACACAGGCCTATCCATCACGCGGGCCCAGTGCGGGTTGATAGATGTCACATGTCTTCGAATTTTTGGTTCTAGGACATGCTGGTTTCCTCACGATGTTTTCCTTCACCGTTTCGAGAGCAGTGGTGATGTAATAATTTACAAAAAGTAAAGCGCCTGTTTGGGGTCGAACATACAACACACAACTCGCTAGTTGCCGCGGCTACCACTGGGCCACCACTGCTTTGTCAGCCAAGTAACTGCAACGAACTGGCTAAGTAACTGTAGCGCTCGCCGGTCGGTACCGCGGCTCTGCTCGGTTTGCTCGATCCACTCACGCGTGGTTGGTCACAGTTCTAACTTGACCTAACCTATTTAGTCGAGGTGCCCCAGCTTACTCACTGCATGCGACCAGTTCGGTTCGCGCGTAGGTGATCGCAGATCCAACCTAACGAGACCCGTTTTATCGGAGTATCCTAGCTTAGTTACTGCGACCAATTGTGAGAAAACGCGAAAGAAAGTTAACAATAGGCTCAATTATTTAAATAAATGTGCATCATTGGATGGTCAATAAATTATTAGAGGATCAGTTAAATATTTCTTCTTCTCTTTTTTTTCTTCTTCTTTTTCTGTCTTTCTTCTTTTTTCTTGTATTCTTTATATTTGTTTATCTTTTCTCTCATAATCGGCACATACGAGAGTAGGTAGCGCCGCCCGTTTGCCGTGGCAACTGCCATGCATATTGGAAAGAAACTAGTTCTTCTAATATAACAGTCAGCTGTGCTGCTGAGGAGTTTGTTCAGCTAAAGCACTAGGCAATAAAGTACTGAATCTCAGCCTAATTTTAATAAATGACTTTTGATTTGATTGATTGATTAAATATCAGCCAGTGAGCAAGGTTGTACCGAGGTTGACTACCCAAAGTATGCCAGACAGTAAATGACACACAAAATATATACACTGTGTATATTTTGTTATTTCGGCATCCACTTGATGGAATCACAATACTACTCGTAATTTTGAATTTAATAAGCTATTTTAATCAACTTCTAAAAAAACAAAATTACCATAAGAAAGTAATCGGCTGATTTTATCAAGAAAGAAAGAAATAAAGAATTACGTTTATTTGGACAGATTTCGTGAATGTGAACTGTGAAAAAAGTTTTCACAAAAAAAAAAACAACCGACTTCCAAAAAACAATACAAAGTGAAAAATAACTTTATTTCGAAAGTCGGTGTCTTTAGATCTGCATTTTATTTTTTGCCACCGACTTCCGAAATTAAAGTTTTTATTCACTTTGTAGAGTTGGTCCCGGCTGTCATTTGTAGATCTTTGACAGTCGTTACGGGTCGTCAAAAGCTCGAAAGTCTGACAACCAGTCTTACCAAGGGGTATCGTGCTACCCGGTTACTGGGTTGTGGAGGTCAGATAGGCAGTCGCTCCATGTAAAATACCTACTAATATTCAGCTGTATCCGGTAAGGCTGGAAACCGACCCCAACATAGTTGGGAAAAGGCTAGGCAGATGATGATGATTCACTTTGTAGTGTTTTTTTGGAAGTCAGTTGTTTTTTTTTTGTACCGCCACTGGAACTACTTATCAAGAAGTATTTAACGAGTTGCAATTCGATTAGGTACTTTAATATTGTTACTAAGCCATTTATTCTCTTTAAAATGCACATGGTGAGTGGCAGTTCTCCTGGTTCTTACCAGGAGAACTCCTCAACGATTAACGTCCCTGCATCAAGAAAAGCATTATTTTGTAAAAAGGTAATGCGAATGAAAAAGCTTAATACAAGAAAAAAACTAACCGACTTCTAAAATAACACCACAAAGTGAAAAATAACTTTAATTTCGGAAGTCGGTGGCAAAAAACTAAAATACAGATCCAAAGACACCGACTTCCGAAATTAAAGTTATTTTTCAGTTTATAGTGTATTTTGGAAGTCAGTTTTTTTTTTGTCAAAAGTTTTTTATTATAAAACAAAATGTGAAGATTTATTAAACCACGGAATGTTTTTTAACTGCCGTGAACATTTTCAGAAATTGGATAGTGACGGATTTGCATTTAGGCCCCTCACATGTCAGGTTACTCCATCGAATCAATTACAAACAGTTTCAATATACCTACCTAATACACATATTTTTGTACTTAGAAATAAATAAACTAGTAATTAATGAAATATCAACTCATCGGCGTCCTTAAAAAGGATTCCATTAGCGAAACATTTTCAGTATCATAGGATGGCCTCCTAAACGGATGTTACTGATCAAATTAACACCATGTATAATAGTGTGAAAAGTTTTATGACGACGGTATTAAGTTTATTTGGTGATTAGCATTTTTATCGAAAATCTATGATAGTTGTGATAAAAGGAGACTTTGAAGATGTGTTAATATTATCCAGAACTATAGTTATAGTTGGGAAAAGGCTAGACAGAGTAATTTACATTTAATAATTACGTCCCTATTTAAATTTTCAAGACAAATATAATAATAGAAATAGTACTATTATAACTAAATTAAAAAAAAAAAACACTCCAGAAACAGTCACTTCACACATACTACAATACTGTAAGTATAATACTATAGGTATATAGTAAGTATATAGTATAAGTGAACAAAAAGTTCCACAAAATAATATTGAAACAAAAACACATCACTTACCTGGTTTACGTATTTAATCCTACACGAGTGGAGTCCTATAAGATCACTAATATAATGTTGACCAAACAACTTGTCACTCGATTCAAAGATTTAAAGATTAGAGGGACAGACGCGACTACACTATTTCATATCTATTTGCCTCTGAGAGGCACCGGTTTCTGCCCGCTTATTGAATTTTTCGTGTTGTTTAATAATATCATGTTAATGATTTTATTGGCTTTTGCTTACTAACAAAATTGACCATAGAAAACTATTACCAATTCTACAGTTACCGTTCATTAAATTTTAATAGTAAAGTCAAATTATTAATATTCACTGGCGTAATCTGATTTGTGCAAGCTGTCAGTTTGTGTAATATAAAATGGTAATTTTATTATAATGGTGATTGTTTAGTTTAATCGATCTAAATAAGTGTAAAATAAATGTATAATAATAAGTGTAAAAGTCTAGAATACAATAAATACAATAATTGACTATGTTTATTTTATTTTTATTACACAAAGTGACAGCTAGTACATGTCAGATTATTCCAGTGAATTAATAATTTGACTTCTGGTGGTGTGAAAAATAATATAAACTATAGTCAAAGTCAGTTAGAAGGCAGTATACAAACATGCTACGTGTTAGTGGTAATAACACTGCATTATTAAAGAAAAGTGTTATATATACATATAACACTTTGTTACGCACGCACGCTTTGTTTGTGGGCACATACGTGCCCGATTGTCTTTAACAAAATACCCGATGGAATAAAAAACGAGTCCATTCCACTGTTTAAAAATAAATTGTCAGTCTTATTTTTTTTTATTTATTTGTGATGGGTTTGCTCTTGACCTTAGTCTATGTCTGAGGCGACAGAAACAAAGTCGACGATGGAGCGAGCTTACCCAGAAGAAGCCTGTTCACTCCCACTTTGAAGAGATTAGGGTTATATGCGTTCGGAAACACAGACGCAGGCAGAGAGTTCCATTCCTTTGCTGTGCGCAAAAACCTTCCCCTTTTTTGTATTTGCAGATGCACAAACCTTTTAACCACTTGTGTCGCATATATGCGACAAATATTTCCGTGTCCCTACCGTTCGTGTCGTATTTCTGCGACAAACATGCATGATTTTTTCGTTATATTTCGTCCTATTAACTGCGTGGTACAACTAAAACTATTATTAACGATTTATAGCCGCGCGCTAGGGGCACGGAAATTGATATTTAGCCAAGCGCTTAAAAGGTTAAAAGACGAATCTCACGACATCTCACATGTGAAAATCCATCAAGCTGTTTAGGCTACAGAGCGTGTAAGAGAAATAGACAAACATACTACATACATACATAGATACATACATACTCTAGAAAAACCTCCTCCTTCTGGGGCAGTGGGTTAAAAAGAGGTTACATGTCGTGGTTGCACAGTCGCATCTCCAACATGGTCTATGGTCTCGCATGTAGCTGTGAACACATCTTACAAGTACAGTGCGAGTAGCAAATATTTGTTCTGTTTTTCCGCCTTCAACTACTACGACATTCGCTATTAAGTGGATACGTTTGTATGTATACAGATTAACTAACCTTTACATACACGGATATTATATAAAAAACCTTAGGTAACTGTTTTAAAGAAATTATAAAGAAAATCGAGTTTTTAGTAGATTTTTTTATGAAAATACCAAAGATTTTTCCTTCTCTAGAATAATCTGGAAGCCACGAGTGAACCGATTTAGAGTAGGAGTTCTTTTTTATTGTATTATTCATACATCCCCTCATTTATTAAATTAAATATGTTGTCAAAATATCGGTAAGTTGTTGTAATGATTCAATCAATCAATATCAAACAGCGATCATGGAATTTATTTTGAATTTTTAGTAGAATTTGTTTATGAAAAAACTAAAGAAATTTTTCCTTCTCTAGAATAATCTGGAAGCCACGAGTGAATCGATTTTAAGCAGTAGTTCTTTTTTCTTGTATTATTCTTACATCCCCCTTATTTATTAAATTAAATATGTTGTCAAAATATCGGTAAGTTGTTGTAATGATTCAATCAATCATGGAATTTGAACAGCGATCATGGAATTTAACAACAGATTTTCTTTAGCCTGCTTCGATCAGGCATTAAAATTATGGTATATGTTCTGATACCAAATACGAACGTGTAACGGAAATAAATGAATTTTGAAAATGGCGTTCAAAACTGAGTTTCTCCCAAAGATATTTGCTGTTGAAATGTATGGGGGAACATGTTTTTCATTCAACTACAAGTTAAGTTTGTTCTTGGCATAAACTAATCACAACCAAGGAAACCTTCATTGTGCGTGGTCCAACTCGCACTTGGCCGGTTTTTAGAATACGGCTCTAATAAAACCTTTGAACGCCAGACTCCGGATATCTAAGTTTTTATGCACCAATGGTGTATCACGCGACGTTTAAGAGATTACAAAGACGATGAGAAACATCTTAGAAAAAGGAAGGCCGTGTAATACCTACGTATTCATTATGGAGGGCAAAATGTCATACTTATTATAATTACTATTATTATTATGTGCCATTGCCAATGTCAAGACCTTTTAACATAGGTAAACAACAAAATTATATTTTTTCTTGTAACTAGCTTAAACGCGGGGTTTTGCCTACTTGATATAGATTAGTTATTTGAGTCATATTTTTATTATTTTTTATTATTGTATTTACAAGGCAGATGTGAGTGGAAATGGGGAGGGGACGCCCCAGAAAGAATATAGTGACGTCATTGGTGATGTTCTTCAAAAAGGTCAGGTGCGTAGTACTCGCAACCGGCGTCCGTGTATGACCAGATGTATGAACGTAAACGAAGCAAAAGCAGTATGTAAGGAGCGTAGCAGGTGGCGTTCTATAGTTTCTGCCTACCCCCATAGGAAGAAGGCGTGAGTTTATGTATGTGTGTTTAGGGTGGCCCTTATTCCTTTAACTTCACGGGGCACCACATAATTTGATTCTACACCATAAGAAACTATTTCAGTATCTTTTTTTTATTTTTAACTGAAATTTATGCGTTGCTACTTTTTTTTTTTGGGGTGGGATATCATTAAATAACTTCTCCCGCTCTGGGCGGAGCGGGAGGGTGTGTCAGACTCTTACTGACTAAAACCCACCCGTATTCCTTCCGATGTATGTTTTGCCGGCCTCGGTGACCCTTTAGTACCGTCCCGCGACCCCGGCAGGCATCGGCCCTAGTGGACCCTTACATTTGTGCTGACGACATCTCTTTGAGGCGCGCGTGGAATACAACGCGCCGTCGACCCGGGCCTGGCCTGACGGTGAGCTACCCATTGCTCACCGTCCGCAAGCCCGCGCCTATGGTGGCCGGAAATCCGCCCGGGATTCCCGACGCCCAGGGGGTCTCCTGCAGCGGCAAGGGGCGAGAGGGTGCGAAATTTGCCGTTCCCTCAACCGTCCAGCCTCCTCCTTCGTGAGCATTACTGCTTCGCAGAAGGAGGTGACGGCTGCCCATGCCCTCTCGCTCCGTACCATGGCCTGAACTAGGGCTGGACGCGAGAGATCTCTGCCGACGATCGCCTCAACGAGGACACGGCGGTGCTCTGCCCAAGCCAGGCAGACGTCCACCGTATGCTCCACCTTGTCCTCCGGGCGATCCACACAGCGGTGACACCCAAGCGTTTCCTCCTGCTTTATCCGACACAGGAACCTCCCGAAGCTGCCGTGTCCGGTGAGGACCTGCGTCAGGCAGAAGGTGAGGACACCGTGGCGCCTCTCTAGCCACTCCTCAAAGAGGGGACTTATCGCCGCAAGCGTTACTACTAAGGGTTGAATTTTAAATCTCTACATTAACAAATGTACAGTTTTTATTATTTTTTTTTTTTAATCATAAGTCTGAACAAAAGAAATACAAAATTATTGTTATTATTACAAATTAAGACACATGTAAGTATTTGAATCATTTATTTTTAAGAAACAAGGGTTAATTTATTAGTATTAGGGTACTTATTCCTATACTCGTTCACCAATAAAAGCAAATACTGCTTTTGTTCTTTATTGGTTTTAATAAATAAATTATATTCCTAAATAAAAACAATTAGTGATAACCTTATTTAAGTGCCCATACAATGCTTTTTGTTAAAGTTCGATGACTGGTAGCGACCTCTAAATCGTTTCGAATAATTAAAAGAAAAAAAATCTGTTTCATATAACACATCTAAATGTGTTATAATCGAATGACAAAGTGCCGCGATGTGAGTTAAAAATAAGGACCACCCTAGTGTGTGTGTATTTTATTATAAGTAGAAAGGCAGGAACATGCCGTTTTTAAATGATAGCAACTTTGAATGCAGTCTGTCAATGTCAGATCAACTTCATTGTTTGACTAGGCAGCAAAGAGTATAATATTAAATAGGGAGCTTAACGGCTCGTGTAGACTGGGGCGATATCGCGGGCGCGACAGGCATATTGCTGCCTGTCCGCCCGCGATATCGCGCTAGTGCAAGCGCAGATATATGATTTTAGTAACTTTTAAATCTCTTACTACGCCTTCATATAATGCAAGTAAGCTATGCAAAAAAAAATATGTTAAACTAGAACGTATACACAGCAATTCTATATGAATATTTAAGTATAATATTTACTTTATGAAATATATTCAGGAAGTCAATTAAATCATTTTTTTTTTTTTTGTATTAACTGACTATTTTATTATCTATAATTCTATTGACGGTTTTTTTTTTCAAATATTCATATTTTTGTTACTAAAAATACATTTTCCATATGAAACTGAACGGCGGCGGTGGCAGTGCGGCGTGAGCGCGACGGGCATTTGTATAGCCAAGGTCAAAAGCGATGATTTGACCCTTAATAAAACTAAATTTCAAATCGGATAACAATTACAGACAAGCTAAGAGGTCGTGGTCGTGGTTGGATGAGCAGTGGTGGCCAAGTGGTAACGGCCACGACTTACGAGTTGTAGGTCGTAGGTCGAACCCAGGCAGGCACTTTACTTTGAGTAAATTATTTCATCACCACTACTCTCAAAACGGTGAAGGAAAACCTCGTGAGGAAACCGGCATGTCTTAGAACTAAAAAAATCGAAGACATGTGACATCTAACAACCCGCACTGGGCCCGCGTGGTAGATTACGGCCCACTCCCTCTCACAGAGAGGAGGCCTGTGTCCCAGCAGTGGGAACATTTTAGGCTGATTATGTATGTTATGTAAGAGGTCAGTACTGCAAAGGGACTTTCCTAGATCATTCTCTAGATCAGCTAGGTAATTGTTAACTAAGTCATTTAAATTGATATTTGCATGTCAGCCTTCCTTTAGCGATTAACCCTAGATGTGTTCATTATACAGGGTGACATTGAAAACATGCGACAAATCGAAATGGGAGATTGTACTCATCATTATGAACAACTTTTACTAAGGGACCAAAGCTACAATCCCAAAAAAAAAAATCTGCTGTCCCCTACATTTATGTTCGCAATACCTCATCAAAATGTAGGAAAAGCAGATTTTTTTTTTTGGGATTGTAGCTTTGGTCCCTTAGTAAAAGTCAAACAAACGACAAACTGAAATGGGACATCCATTTCAGTTTGTCGCAAGTTTTCAATTTCAACCTGTATAGACTACCTATATGATATTTCAATTCAAGGTAATAATTGAAATATCATTTTATCTAAGCCTAGATCTTTTTAGTACTTTTTTAGACTAGGTTTTTTTATTTTATGGGGAAGCCTAGGTAACACAATATGAACCATATTTGTAACCTACCAAATATATTGCTCGCCTCCTGTTACAACATAACTGTTTTTACCTACATGGCATTAAGCTAGGTATGTAAAAAGAATATATATATATAAACTGAAAACACGGCTGTAAAGTAAAAAACAAGTTGTATTAGTTAATCTATATATACAAAGCGAAAGATTTTACTCATTTACTCGCTGACTAAACAGACAAATAACCGTTCTGTAGAACACTTTTTAATCCAAGAGGTCCGCCGACTGCAAGGATAAGTATACATATTTAAGCATATAAGGATTCTAACGATACCCCAGACATCTAAATCTGTTCAGGCAGTTAAAAGTTATGGTGGCACGAAGAAATGGATACATACATACTTAAACCCTAAACACATTACACCCTTTTTTGGGCAATCGTGTAAAAACACGGATTTATGGAACCAAGTTTCGTTTTCTATTACCTGTTGCAAAAATTAAACTTATATTCTACGACCATTTATAAAAACAGCTTTATATTCTCATTTTCTACTCCAAAAATGTTTAACAAACATATTTAGACTACTCAAAACCTCCAAGCGAGTAAAAGTAAGATAAAACATGATTTTCTCAGAATGACTTAAAACAGTCACAAATTGTGAGACACCTTAATACAAGTTCAAATGAAGAGGTCCTTTAACGAGTTGTCAAATAGGCGTTGCGTAGTTAATCAAAAAAGTAATCTCAGTTTGGATATGAGTTAACTTTTGCCCCATTTTGTTTACTGCCACGGAATATTTTAACGTTCGTGGAAAATATGGCTGACAGAAATTTTTAACTTATTTTATCTTTCGTGTTTTAAGGTTACAAAATATGCTGTGGTTCTGAAGACCCAAGATTCGAAAACTCTTTATAGACACCTACAATATACTATTAAAGACATCTACAACTTAATGCCTTTTGGTGAAGCTGTCATCCTTGGAAACAAAGATTTAGCTTCAGTAGTTAATCTCTATAATAGACGAACGTCTTCAAAGGCTGCTGTAAATATTAACAAAGGACCCACGCAAACTAAAGGTTTCGTTGGTTAAAGGTATCGTTGCCAAAGGCAGCACAGGAGTGAAGATTCGGAACTATTCTGCTGTACCAAGGCCAGGCCTGCACGGTTCTGGTTGCATGTACAATAATAGTGCACGTGCAATAAAAACGCATTCAACTTAAAAATACGAACGAATGAAACAAGTTAAAACATCTCGAGAAGACCTTCAATACAATTTTAATGAAATATTCGGCAGCGTAAATACGAGCAATGAAAAAAAGACGTGCGACTGTGTATAAGGACGAGGCAAAACGTGCATGCAATGATCGCCCTGCCCTGGTGTAAGTCACATGCAATTTTATTGAACGGCTACACTTGTATCCAATTATTGTATGCCAGTTTATTGAAATCGCACACGTGTAAACGCTTACATGCAATTCTTGAATGGCTATAAAATTGAACATGTTTTATGGCATGCGCTTATTGCTCTTGAACGTTCCAGAAACTTGCACCATGTACATGGAGCTTAACTAGGGATTGTAATCCGTCATTTTCAATCTGGATTAATCCGACCGAATTCCCATCGATCCTGCCGAATCCGTCCGGATCGATGAAATCAGGATGAATTTCACTTTTCAGTCCAAACTGAACTGTTAGTGAGTTATTCGAGTAGGTATAATTGTATTTATCATAGGTAGTTTATAAAAAATAAAAACATAATTATACAAGCAGTCGTTTTGCATCCTCGTCAAATTTCAGGAGGCTGCTATGAAAGACATTATATAATCAAATAAAATTACGATACCTGCTCAATAATAATTAATACATACTTGATTGTTTAGTTATTTAAGTTTGACAGTATTTTATAATACACCACTTTCACAGAACAGAATCACCCCGTTGCGTATGCGGCAGTGTGTGTGTAAAAGGACAGTTACAGTGCGGTATCACAAGAGCCGCGTTTTAACATGCGTGTCCCACAAATGCCGATTTCCGAAAATTTGAAAAAAAAACCTACTTATTTTATTATTGATTCGTGTCGAAAATCATTAGCATAGTTACCTGCTTGAATTTGACGAGGATGCAAAACGACACCTTGTATACAGGTTGAAATTGAAAACTTGCGACAAACTGAAATGGGACATTGTATACATCATTATTAACAACTTTTACTAAGGGACCAAAGCTGTAATCCCAAAAAAAAAAATCTGATTTTCCTACATTTTGATGAGGTATTGCGAACATAAATGTAGGGGACAGCAGTTTTTTTTTTTGGGATTGTAGCTTTGGTCCCTTAGTAAAAGTTGTTCATAATGATGAGTACAATCTCCCATTTCGATTTGTCGCATGTTTTCAATGTCACCCTGTATAAAATCAATTTTATTTCCAATGTTAAGATTAGATAACAAGCAAACAATTTAAACCTAGAAGTTTAGGTATAACTAATAAAGTTTTAACAACGTAACGAGTGGCTCAGTCTTTTTAGATTTCACTTTTAGAGATAGATCAATTATTTTAGTAAGTAACTTTATAGACTTTATAAAGTTACTTATTAAAATAATTGATCTATAACATAATTAACCTTGCGTAATTTACTGAGATGAGAATTGAGATCACAATAATATTAAAGAATTTGAGAATGCTAAAAAACAAATCATATAATTATGACAGACACCATCATGACTTGATGAATCTGTCTAATGAATGGCACAATTATTACAATAATGAGCTTGTATTACCAAGCCACCACTTGACTTGACTTGACTTGGCTGTAATTATACTTATGGGGCATTTTCTAATTTGTCGGCGTAGCAAGGGTACAACATCAGCATCCTGTGATCATACGGTGGAAGTCTGCCCAGCTTGGGCAGAGCACCGCCGTGTCCTCGTGGAGGCGATCGGCGGCGGAAATCTCTCGCATACGGCCCTGGTCCGGGCAGAGGGCATGGGCAGCCGTCACCTCCTTCTGCGAAGCAGTAATATTCACAAAGGAGGAGGCGGGACGGGTGAGGGAGAGGCAAATTTTGCGATCTCACGCCCCGCAGGAGCCGTAGGAGGTGCGCCACAGAAGACGCCTTGGGCATCGAGAATCTCAGGTGGATTTCCGGCCACCGTAGGCGCGGGCTTGCGGACGGTGAGGTGGATAGCTCGCCGTCCGATAAGGAGCAGTCCCGGGTCGACGCGCAACGGCGCGTTGTGTTTCCCGCGCGCGTCTATTAGATGTCAGCACAAGTGTAGAGGTCGACTAGGGCCGATGCCTGCCGGGGTCGCGGGAAAGTCCGAAAGGGTTACTTAGGGAAAGGGCCCCTGGCAACACAGGCAACGGAAGGACAAACCCTCCCGCTCCGCCCAGAGCGAAAAAGTTATTTGAGAATTTCCCACCCAAAAAAAAAATTAAAAGCCACCACAAATGCACATCCCATGTAACGCATTTAAAGTACCTAGTCATTAAAATGCACTATTATTAAAAAAAAAATGCTACCATCGGATCCGGTATATTGGTACCGGATCTGGTAAACGTTTAATGATGCCGGATCCGCTGGATTACCGGATCCGTTTTCCGGATTGCAATACCTAAGCTTAACGGTGGAGTTTCCTGCCCATTTTGCTCCATATGAAACTACCTTGTGGAAGGGGCGACTAGAACCATTTATATTTTTTTGTAAAATTTGACGTTCAAAAGTGCATTTTATTTGCCTATTTGAAATATATATTTTGACTTTGACATGCCAATCCTGTTGAAAGTCGTTGTAGAAATACGAAACGCTTTGAAAGCGATTACCACCTTGTCTAGGCCCTCAGGCCTACTTCCAGCAGTCATATTTACGACCGCAAGATAACGAAGTGAATTAGAAGTGTGTGGTCATAATTAAGGATATGGTATAGACCATCAAACTGAACCACTTTCTCCATGGGCCCATCACCGTAATCGCGAAAAAATTAGTAACTGTCCCATACAAAATTTCAATATTTATTCGACCCAAATGCATGGGACGGCTGATTATTTTTGTGCGATTACGATAGTGGTGCAATTGAGAAAGTTGGCCAGTTTGATGGTCTGTACCACACCCTTAAATATGACCACAACTTTCTGAGACCTGCTGTGTAGTGTACTAGCTGCACCCCGCGCTTTCACCCGTGTAAGTCTTGATTTCGTGGGAATATCGGGATAAAAAGTATTCTATGTCACAATCCAGGTCAGTCTACCCCCATGTGCCAAATTTCATACAAATCCGTTCAGCCATTTTAGCGTGAAAGCGTAACAAACAAACTTACTTTCACGTTGAAAATATTAGATTTGGAGTACGAAAGTTATTAAATATGGAGACCTTGGCAGAGAGTACAACTTTGTGCCCTTTGGCGTCGAGACCCTCGGTCCATGGGGTCCCAGTGCGCAAAAGTTATTTGCGGAAATCGCGAAACATCCAGTTGATGTAACTGGTGACCGAAAAGCTGGCGGCTTTCTCGCGCAACGCATCAGCATTGCAATCCAGCGAGGAAATGCCGCCAGCATCCTCGGTACAATGCCCCGAGGGCCTTTTTTAAGCTTAACTTAGTTTTAATTTAATTTAGTTAATGTTAATAATCATCTTGTAATTTGGTTATGTAAATAAATACTTAATGGAGTAGGATATAAGGGAGTCAGGTTATGGAATTAAAATTGAAAAAAAAAGTCATAACAGTGTATCAATCACATTAATACCTCTACAGTGTACAGAACACAATGCGGTAGCCTGTATGAATGATTTCACATTAAAATTGAATGAATTTATAATGACCACTCTTTCATACGTCGCTGACTGATTGAGTGAATGTTTGAGCTTTTATTTGCATTTCATTCATTTTAATATGATTGTGTTGGTCATCTGTTGTTGTGTGCACTGCAGTGTTTACTTATTTATTTACTAGTGACCTACCTCTGTTTCACAAGGTTTATACGACTTGACAAAACGTCAAGATTTCTTTATTATTATGTAAGTTAAACATTAATTGATTATACACATAAACCTACCTAGAGGGGTGTTTGGCTAAGTAATAAGGGTTCGTAGCTGAGGGACCCGATCCCGTAGGTACGCGTCCCGGAGGGCTACGATATCGACTTTGATCACATGTTTTCTTTGTTATTTTTTCTATTGTTTTCAACTTGTACCGTGAGCACTTTAAGGTATTTAAGGAATGTATTTGTTTTTGGTTTCTGCCGGCTTAAAGTGGTTCCAAATATGGAAAATACGTGGACTTATTAAAAAAGTAATTTAATTCCAAAATTTTGAGAAATATAGAATCATAATTTCTATAATTACAATTTAAACAAAATGTAAATTTAACAATATTACAATATAATATTTTAAAAACTGATACTGAACTATAATTAAAGAGAACAACAATTATTTCAAATCTTCGAAAAACGAATGTTATGGATGATACTTTTAAGCAAGATTGACTTTTAATCGACTTTATCGAGATAATTAGAAACCATGGCCCTCCAGGACGTGTACCTGCGGGA
Source organism: Atethmia centrago (assembly GCA_905333075.3). Lineage (NCBI taxonomy): Eukaryota > Metazoa > Arthropoda > Insecta > Lepidoptera > Noctuidae > Atethmia > Atethmia centrago. The sequence goes on along the minus strand of HG995387.1, from coordinate 23,291,267 downwards.
TCGGGGCCTTCAGGCTCTCAGTCGACATGATTTTTTCCGACATCTTCAACAATAATCGTCATATTTCACCAATTTACACAAAATCTTAATGAATTGTACCTACATTTAAACCTTCCACATGAAACACTCCGTCCATTGGTGACAACCGTTTGAAAATCCGTTCAGTAGTTGTTGGGTTTATTGCGTTTAGACAGATAGACAGACGCGGGGGAGGACTTTGTTTTATAATATGTAAGGATCAGGTTTTGTCAAGTACACTCCTTCAATTACAAGACGCCACAGCATGTCTTCGTAATACCATAAAATACCAGAGAAAATCGCTGTTGAATTTTGCTTTTGTGTAAATTATACGTATATGTATGCTCGTGACTGTACTCTTATAGAGGTCCATCAATATATTATATAAAATCTCAAACTCAAAGTCAAAGCATTTATTTCAATTAAACAGGCGCTTTTGAATTTTCAAGGAGTTGGTCAGTTGGAAATATGAAGCTAGTTGCCCATCCCAAAGCGCAGTAGGTACATTTGGAGAAGAACCGACGGGCAAGAACTCTTTTAAAATACAACGATACAAAAATATTGTTACATCTCTAATCTTGAATTTAAAACAAAATGTGAGGAAGATGTGAAAAACGCGTCCATAGTACAGAAAATAGAAACAAACATAAAAAATACCATTCAAAAATAAAATAAAAGAGACAGCTAAGAGATGACTAGTCCCAACTGACAGCGCCCATTCTCGAACATGACGCAGGGATCAGCATAAAAAGAACAAACATTGTGTACACTTGTACAGGTAGATCAATTATTATATAAAATTTTGCAAACATCGTTTCATATCGTGTTTAATATCATAATAAAAAACGAGTTATTTCAAATAGCACATTGCAATTATTTATTTTATTTATTAATATGCTTTATTATTTAGAGTCCGTTGAGTAGTTTAAAATCAAAAGACGGTCACACAGACTCACGAAAAGCGACTTTAATTTATTTAAATACACTAGCTTTCGCCTGCGTGGATGTCGAAAAATATCCCACGGGAACGCACCACCGGGATTAAAAGGAAACGAAGCGATCATATACTTCATAGGCCGAGGAAAAGGTCATTGACTCCCAGCACTGCGCGCGTCGCCATCAACCATATTTATTTTGTTACGCGTAATTTTTATCATTACAGTAATGACACTAGTGCCATCTAGGGATAAATATTTAAACTATATATTTGACACTATCTGAGATAAGATTTTGAAGTTTTCTGAAACGAATGGTACAAATAAAAGAGATATCCATTTTTTGGAGTTATGACACTATTTGAGCGGAGGTGCAAAATGCTATCGCCGACTTTTTTGTGAACTCTTTAAGATGTACAATCCTGTTGAACATATTTTTTATGTATCTCTTACAGTTTACGCGGCGCACGCCAGTAAAGCTCCCATCGGCATGATTTTTCCGACATCTTCAACAATAATAGTCATAATTCAGCCAATTTACACAAAACCTTAATGAATTATACATGTAAACATTTTTCATGAATCACTTCGTCCATTGATGGAAACTGTTTGAAAATCTGTTCGGTAGTTTTTGAGTTTATCGCGTTCAGACAGACAGATTTATTTGTTTTATAATATGTATTTAAGGATCTATAGAATAGATAAAGGTTTAGCAAGATCTTCTGTATACAATATAACATAGTTTAGTATTAGCCTTGGACTTGCAGAGACGACAATTACAGGTTAACGAGCATTCTCAAAAATAAGTGATTACACAAAATAGTTAAGATATAATACTAGTGGTGCCTATTTTTATTTTTTTGTGTACGGAGCAAGAGGGTGTGTCAGACTCTGACTGACTAAAACCCACCCGTGTCCCTTCCGTTGCCTGTGTTGCCAGGGGCCTCGGTAACCTTATTGTAACTTCCCGCGACCCCGGAATCGGCCCTAGTGGAACCCTACACTTATGCTGACGACATCTCTTTGAGGCGCACGTGGAACATAATACGCCGTCGACACGGGCTTGGTCCTTACCAGACGATGAGTTACCCATTGCTCACCGTCCGCAAGCCCGCGCCTACGGTGGCCGGAAATTCGCCCGGGATTCCCAATGCCCAGGGCGTCTCCTGCGGTGGCTAGGGGCAAGAGGGCGCAAAATTTGCCTTTCCCTCAACCGTCCCGATTCCTCCTTCGCGAGCATTAGGAGGAGCGTTGGCAGCCCTCACCTCATTCGCGAGCTTTTGCAGAAGGAGGTGAGGGCTGCCCATGCCCTGTAGCTCCGTACCATGGCCTGAACCAGGGCCGGACGCGAGAGATCTCTGCCGTTGATCGCCTCCACGAGGACGCTGCGGTGCTCTGCCCACCCAAGCCGGGCAGAGCTCCACCGTATGCTCCACCGTGTATAAACTTAACTTTTATTTTGATTTTGCTAATAATCACCGTGTACGATCGTTTTGGATATAACGAAAATGTACAACTCTGATCCCCAAGATACAGACTAACGTCTAGTTTGGGGATCACCGTTCAAATTGCTATGTATGTTACTTGATTATTAATAAATAATTTCAATTTCTCCTTTGGCGAATGGACATCGATTTGAGCTCAGACCTGTAGCTCGAAACATGGTCATATTTCCTTAGGTTGAATATGAACCGGATACCATTGTTGAGTAGTCTGTCGAGATTATCAAGCAGAACCGCATCCAAGTCAAAGTAGCACACGTCACCATAGTCGATCATAGGGAAAATCAAAGTCTGTACAAGCATAGTCTTCGTCTTAGCGGGCAAAAAGCTCCTTAGACGATACAGGGATCGCAGAGTACCGTTGACCTTTTGACTAACACTAGACACCTGGCGTTGCCAGCCCAGCGTTGAGTCAAGATGCAAACCGAGATCTTTAACCGTAGGGGTAAAGGGTATGACGATACCATTAAAAATAAGAGAAGGGAGAGAGCTAAGTGCCACCCTACCCATCATGCGCGAGCTTCCAATTACAATGGCCTGGCACTTTGAGGGGTTTACTGACACCCCAAAACTATCAGACCAATTTTTTGATAGCGTCTAAGTCTCGGTTTACATCTGCTATAACGTCCGATAAACCTTCTACCCGCTCAGCTGTATACAACTGAAGATCATCAGCATAAAGATGATACGAACATCGAAGACGGTGAGTAATAAAATAATAATTAATCTCAATTAAAATAAAAATCGTAATCGCCATTAATAAAATTAATCATTCATCGTTAATTTGATTAAACAGGTTCAAGTATTTTTAATAACAAGCAAAACATTTATGTAGCCTAAAGTAGATTCTTTTTACCTAAAGTAGATTCTGGAAGTGAAGCTGAAACTATTGATTTAAGAAAAAAAGCGTATCTAAAAATTTCCAATTCAATTCCAATTTCGCCGAAGGCAGCCGAGAAATAGATCTTTTAGAACGCTACCCGACCTTAAAAGAAGTATTTATTAAATATAATACACCAAAGCCATCCTCCGGTTCTGTTGAAAAAATATTTTCGTTTGCAACCATTTAAAATTTTATTTAGAAAATTCTCGTCTCACAAAATATCAGACGTATTATTTGAGAAAAGAGTGATTATTAAATATAATTTAAATCATTTACCTAAAGAATTTTCTTTTAAAGTTTTAATTAGTAAATATAATATGTACCTATTCTAATGACTATTCGGTTCCTGTGATTTTTATAAATACTCAAAAAAAAAATTCTGGTTATCTATTTTTTTTGTTTTCAAACTTGTTCCTACTAATATTAATCATATCTTTTTAATCGTGATTAACGATTAATAATTACGATTAATAATCGTAATCAGCAAAAAATTTATTATGATTAATTAATTTTAATCGAAAAAGCCACGATTAATTTTTTAATCGTTAATCAGATTAACTTTTTGCCAACCCTGCCAGTGGTAACAACCGTGACTTACGAGTTGTAGGTCGCGGTTGAAACCCGGACAGGCGCTTTACTTTGTGTAAATTATTTCATCACCACTGCTCTCAAAACGGTGAATGAAAACATCGTGAGGAAACCGGCATATCTTTGAACAAAAAAATCGATTACATGTGACATCTACCAACCCGCACTGGGCCCGCGTGGTGGATTACGGCCTACTCCCTCTCACAGACGCGAGGCCTGTGTACCAGCAGTGCAAGTGGGAACATTATAGGATGATTATGTACACTTATTTAGAACGACACAAACATACAACACTGTCTTTTCACTTTGTATGCTCCGCGTTAATTACAGATAAGTTACAATAATTGTTAGGTTACAATAATTTTGTAACAATAGTACAGCACATCAGCCTCTACTTGTACTATAAAACAAAAAAGGGTTGAAGATAAAGCATTCCCCTAATTCCGAAGTCAGCGATGCAGATTTGCTACTCTTTTTAGTATTTTGGCTGTGCCTCGTGGAATGGTAATCTCTGGGATAATAATCTTCTGGCACGACATTTGCTAGTGCGTGGCTCGATGTCGATAGAATTATGACTGTCGATGTTTTGTGAATTTATTGCTTTCAAAAGTGTCTGTAATTGGTTTAATAGAAATAAAAACTTTAAGTTTGTTTGCAATGGCCGAATTAAGATATAACGGTCAGTATAATTATGTTTAGCGATGACTTGTATCAATAACATGCGTAATAGGTACGTATTTTCTGAGTTATTGGCATTAAGGCATCTCTATTAACGTCGTTATTTGTTCTGATATTACTACTCTCAATTGAATAATAAATAAATCCCGATATTTTATCGCATTACATAGTGTTGTATTTCAGATAGGTATCCTAGACAGCAGCTCAATTTCGCTTTTTTTGTGTTTGATTCCAGTTAATTACAATGTGAACCTTCAAACGAAATCAAAACAGAATGTTAGCACTGTTTTAATATTGTTTCTGTTCGTAAACCGTAGATGAAAATCCAACTGCCCCAATTTAAATTTTATCGATAAACACACCTCTTTCACAACACTAGCTAGGTCTCATCTGCTACACAGACGGAGAAGGCATCCGTTTCACTAATGCACTGGGTCATTCCTTTTTACATAAACCAGTATCAAGCCGTATTGTGTACAGTGTTAACTTGGCCTGTAGCGTATTTGATGATTTGATTGTGGGGTAGACAGAGGTGAACGTGATAATTTAGATTTTGTGTCATTTGTCACTATTTTAAATAAAAAATCGGCCAAGTGCGTGTCGTACCACGTACACTGAAGGATTCTGTAGTTGCGATAAATTTATCCCAAAAACAAACCTAACACATGTTCTCCTATACATTCCAACAGCAAATATAAGTTGGTCGACTATTACTCGTTAACTTGTAAAGCCTACTTAGCTTTTATTTTTATTTTTTTGGGTGGGAAATTATCAAAAATGTCTCCCGCTCTGGGCGGAGCGGTCCCGAGTGTGTCAGACTCTTACTGACTAAAACCCACCCATGTGCCTTCCGTTGCCTGTGTTGCCAGGGGCCTCGGTAACCCTTTTGTACCTTCCCGCGACCCCGGTAGACTTCGGCCCTAGTGGACCCCTACACTTGTGCTGACGACATCTCTTTGAGGCACGCGTGGAACACAACGCGCCGTCATCCTTACCGGACGATAAGCTACCCATTGCTCACCGTCCGCAAGCCCGCGCCTACAGTGGCCGGAAATCCGCCCGGGATTCCCGACGCCTAGGGCGTCTCCTGCGGCGGCTAGGGGCGACAGGGCGCGAAACTTAGCTGTGATAGTTTTCCTTTTAACTTCGTTATACAAACTACTGCCGTGATTTTTTTCACATATCTTAAAACAAACATTTAGCTGGCAGGGGGGACTGCCGGGGTCGCGGGAAGGTACCAAAGGGTTACAGAGTCCCCTGGCAACAGGGGCAACTGAAGAAATACGGGTGGGTTTTAGTCAGTAAGAGTCTGACACGCCCTCCCGCTCCGCCCAGAGCGGGAGAAGGTATTTGATGATTTCCCACCCAAAAAAAAAGGGGTGATACTTGACTCTAACAAAAATCCCTGATACGCAAACTGGTTTTCACACACCCACAATATTTTTGAAAGACCCCACGACGACGAGAAGAAATTCCATGAGCCATGCTATGGCTTTACTTGTTACTTGGGTACAAGTAAAGTGGAGATGATGGATTTTTAAAGACATTTTTCATTATTTGATTTTACCAGTTTGTCGGCGTGATTAATATGTATACCTATGCCAAATTACAGCTTTCTAGTACTAAGAGTTGAGCTAAGCCGCGGGCAGACGGACAGACTCCAGCCACCGTAGGCGCGGGCTTGCGGACGGTGAGCAATGGGTAGCTCACCGTCCGGTAAGGACCAGGCCCGGGTCGACGGCGCGTCGTATTCCACACGCGCCTCAAAGAGATGTCGTCAGCACATAGTAGGGGTCCACTAGGGCCGATGCCTGCCGGGGTCGCGGGAAGGTACTTATGGGTCACCGAGGCCCCCGCAACACAGGCAACAGGAAGGAATACGGGTGGGTTTTAGTCAGTAAGAGTCTGACACACCCCCCCGCTCCGCCCAGAGCGGGAGAAGTTATTTGATGATTTCCCACCATCAAAAAAAAAAAAAGACGGTCAGACAGACGGACCTGGCGAAACAATAAGAGTTCCTTATTGACTACAAAACCCATTTAATTTCCACCCACTGCTGAGTAGTTATAGGAGTGCTTCCTTTTGTATCATGCTTGCCTAGTAAGGTTGATTTTAGTAACTGTTTTGTCTAGTGGTCGCAAACGCTACTGCTGAGCATGAGGTCCCAGGTTCAATTCCCGGGTCGAGCAAAGTGTTATACGGTTTTTCTATCTGGGATTTCTCAGTAGCAGCCCGGAGTCTCGATTTATGCTCGGTTGATGGCAATAGGCTCGCCCCTTATTACATGGGACTTAAACATAACTGGCGAAATGTAGGTGAACTACAGGAACACCTCTGCCCAACCCTTCGGGGAAACAAGGCGTAAATTATGTTACCTGTAAAGCCCCGCGCGACTCCGATTCGGTGTCGAACAATAGAAAATCAATTGTGTCTCATTAGCTGTCCTTGACCAATTAAACCGCAAAACTTTAAGAACCACCACTTTTTATGTTAAAAAGGCTACAAAAGGCTATTATAGCAAAATAAATAAACCTCAACAGATAACTACTCGTGTTTACCCTCAATCCCTCTCGAAAGATTAAGCGCATTTCTCGTCAAAGAAAATGCCTTTTTAAAATTCATGAGAGGCAATTGTCGAGTAGCTTCAGTCTTGAGTGATATTAGATTCAGAGCTTGAGCTAACCGTCTTATATTATTTTAGTCGTGTAACCTGGTAGGGTCATTTTTCGTTCGGGATTTTAGATTATGTGATTAACGTGAATGTGTGGATAAAGTAATTACGTTTAAATTTATTAAGTCTATAAAGCTGTTTTATTTTTCATTATCATAGTTATTATTATTTGGCGCAGCGCATTTCCTGGATACATAGGTATAAAATTTCATGTGAGATGGTCGATATATCATTCCCCGGACAAACTCGTTCACAAAAATCTCTACTTGGTACTACTAACAAGACCAGCATATATACAAAAACAAATTTTGTTGCAATTGCTATAACTTATTGAACAATTCTGACTGTTCAATAAGCTATAGCAATTGCACACAATTTTGTTGAAGTGTATCTCTCAGTAATTTTTTTTTGATTCTCAGTATCTACCTTCTCGACTATATCCAGTATTAAGGCTCGTGCAGACTAACGCGATATTACGGGCGCGACAGGCAGCAATATGCCTTTCACGCCCACGATATCGCCTTAGTCTGCACGAGTCTTTATGGAGTCCAGAAGTTTGACTGCTATTTATCTTTACCTCATCCTCAGATAACCTATTCGTCGATCTAGTGGTCGCAAGCGCTACTGCTGAGTACGAGGTCCAGGGTTCGATTCCCAGGGTCGGGCAAAGTGTTATTGGGTGTTAATACCAGGAATTTCTCAGTAGCAGCCCGGAGTCTGGATTTGTGCCCGGTGGGACTTAGCGTGGGACTTAAACATAATTTGCGAAACGTGGGTGTACTGAAGGTACACCTCTGCCTAACCATTCGGGGATTACAGGCTTCATGTAATGTTATGTCATATAAAATCAAAACCACTTTCATTTGTAGTGACGCCTGACATAAAAACTAACGCAAAAACGTACCGCTACAAAATAATACAAAAAACTTATATTGCTTTTTCATCCTCCAAGGAATATTTCAAACTACAGTGGAAGCCCCAAGCGGTTTTCATATGAATATAAAAACAAGGGGGCGCTTTTCAAAATTGAATTTATAACTTGTTCAAGAGAAACCGTGTTACGTACTCTAGGGTATTTTTTTTAACTTTAAGTAACTTTAAATCATAAATGTAGTCCCAATATTACTTATCACATTTTGAGATTCGTTAAAACAGCGTCGTACGCCGATTTATTCTTCATTCGTCCTGAAGTTTTGTCCCACATTCCAAATATATCTTAGTTAGTCCCATTTCACTATTGAAGTTGTGCTTCGTCCCAAATGACAAGTACTTTAAAGGTACAGTCAACAAAAATAAAAATATTAACTTATCTATGACAAACTTGATCAATTCTCAATCTCACTTTACACACTGAGATACTTTAAGAGGCCGACAACACCTAAAGTGCGGTCTCTGTCGGACTGCATAGAAAAGAAAGAGAAGCGCGATGACTCAACGCTGGTAATTTATTGCAAAATATGAAGCAATTATCGATTTACAAAAAAAGCTATAGATTTTATAAAAAAAAAATATAACACTATTATGCTAATATGTTGCTTGTAGAATAATCTGACAAAAAATCAGAATGATTGCATGTATATTAGTATGGTTTTTAATCGTTAAAATATTTTTTTAGAGGTACCTTCGTGATTTTTTTCTATCATATCAAATTAGTTATAATATGTTTTCAACACACTATCTACCTAGCAGATATCCTTAAAAATATCATATATTTTTCTGATTTTGTTTACTGCAGTGGATCATATACTTTAAGGCATTATACAACTTATAAAAGTTGCGTTTAGGTCCTGTAGTCCCGTTAACTAGGTGACGAATGAGTTGAATGCACTGTGCATCATTGGAGCTAGCGTAAAGCTTGTTTTGCTGATAACGGAAAGTAATGCTATTGGCCAAATGAGTCAATAAAAGCAAACAAACAAAGGACGCAATCAAAAAGGGGTTTTTTTTTGTTGGATGGGAAATCATCAAATAACTTATCCCGCTCTAAGAGAAGGAGCGGGAGAGTGTGACAGACTCTTACTGACCAAAACCCACCCGTATTCCTTCCGTTGCCTGTGTTGCGGGGGCCTCGGTGACCCATTAGTATCTTCCCGCGACCGCGGCAGGCATCGGCCCTAGTGGACCCTTACATTTGTGCTGACGACATCTCTTTGAGGCGCGCGTGGAATACAACGCGCCGTCGACCCGGGCCTGGCCTGACGGTGAGCTACCCATTGCTCACCGTCCGCAAGCCCGCGCCTATGGTGGCCGGAAATCCGCCCGGGATTCCCGACGCCCAGGGCGTCTCCTGCGGTGGCTAGGGGCAAGAGGGCGCGAAATTTGCCTTTCCCTCAACCGTCCCGCCTCCTCCTTCGCGAGCATTACTGCTTCGCAGAAGGAGGTGACGGCTGCCCATGCCCTCTCGCTCCGTACCATGGCCTGAACCAGGGCTGGACGCGAGAGTTCTGTGCTGAAAATCGCATCCACAAGGACACGGCGGTGCGGACAGTCTGACATTCAAAAGTGGTGACTTTTATTGGCCTATTTGAAACAAATTATTTGACTTTGATCAAATTCTTGTGCAACCTAGTAGCCGACATTCTTCTCTAATGTCGGCTTTTTTTGTGTCATACCATTTTATGCCTTTTAGTTTATGTTGCTACTAAGGGTCATCTTCAATCTTCGCCAAAGCCAAATATTTTCAGTTTTAAACCTTTCTTTTTTTGAGCGTGAAATGATCAAATAACTTCTCCCCCTCTGGGCGGAGCGGGAGGGCGTGTCAGACTCTTACTGACTAAAACCCACCCATGTTCCTTCTGTTGCCTTTGTGTTGCCAGAGGCCACAGTATCCCTTTCGGACTTTCCCACGACCCTGCCAGACATCGGCCCTAGCGGACCCCTTCCGTTTTCAGTTTTTAAGGGAACTACAGAACCTAAACGCAATTTATATAAGTTTTATAATGCCTTAAAGTATATGATTCCCTGTAGTAAACAAAATCAGAAAAATATATGATTTATTTTATATGATAATTTAACTAATTTGATACGATAGAAAAAAATCACGAAGATACCCCTAAAAATTTATTTTAACGATTAAAAACCATACTAATATACATGCAATCATTCTGATTTTTTGTCAAATTATTCTACAAGCAACATGTTAGCATAATAGTGTTTTATTTTTTTTATACAATCTATCGTTGTTAAATCGATAATTACTTCATATTTTGCAATAAATTACTAGCGTTGTGTCATTGCGCTTCTCTTTCTTTTCTATGCAGTCCGACAGTGACCGCGCTTTAGGTGTTGTCGAGCTCTTATAATGAAGTGTAGAAAGACGTGATTCTAATTATCTTAATCCTAACTAATAATATAAATGCGAAAATGAGTTTGTTTGTTTGTTACGCTGAAACGGATTTAGATGAAATTGGGCACATGACCTGATTTAGGACATAGGATACTTTTTTATCCCGATATTCTTACGAGATCTAGACTTATGCGGGTGAAACCGTGGGGCGCAGCTAGTTATAGATAATGCACACATATTTAAGTAGGTAGGTACTAAGTTCACAGCTCCACCTAAGCTGATTAAGTTATTATGATTACATCTCTCTTAGGACCTCAAGTTGCCACGTCTTAGTAGACATTTGCAAGATGAATTTGAATTAGAAAGTTTAAATTGCAGTTTAATTTTCTATTGCTACTTAGTAGGAGCGTCAAGTTCCGTAACACGTTCCTTGGCCCCTTCATCCCAAGAATTCCATCTTAACCTCATTCTCCTTTGCCATAGGTAATCTAAAACATAATAAATTACATAACGTAACGTATTGTATCTCCGAAGGGTTCGGCAGAGGTGTACCTGTAGTACACCTCCCACACCACACCACATTTATGTTGTGAGTCAGTTTTGTTTAAGTCCCATGTAATAAGGGGCGAGCCTATTGCCATCAACCGGGTACAAATCCAGACTTCAAAACCCAATAACACTTTGCCCGACCCAGGAATCGAACCCAGGACCTCATGCTCAGCAGAAGTACTTGCGACCACTAGACCAACGAGGCCGTCTGTTCATACAAAACAAAAACATGAAAATATCTTAAGTTGTTTGAAAGTAATATCGCTTTTATGCTTTGGTTAGACATTACTTCCTAAATTTGTTTCATAAAGTATGTTACTACAATATTTAAATATTCACATAGAGAATTAATGTAAATGCGTTCTAGTTTAACATATTTTTTTTGCATAACTTACTTGCAGTATATAAAAGCGTAATAACAGATTTAAAAGTCACTAAAATCATACATATATCTGCGCCTTAAACCATTGAACGGATTTCGATCAAAATTGGCAAGGAGATAGACGGCATCCTGGGCATCTAGACTGCTCCTTGTTTGAAAAATAATCGTAAAGGGTGATATAGGGGTTGAAAGTTTGTATGAGTAAGTTAGGGATATGAAAATTCTAATTTATATTTTTGGTAAGAAATAAAGAAGTAAGTGTTTCAGCGTTTTTGAAAAATCCTCATCTAAGGGGGTAAAATAGGGGATGATTTTAAAATTCACATTTATTATTAAAAATGTTATGTACCTCATAAGATTTAAGAGATTGGAAATGTAGGCATAGTCCGTATCTGCTCTTTTACTCCCGGGTGTCACTACTGTGTGGATCGCCCGGAGGACACGGTGGAGCATACAATGGAGGTCTGCCCAGCTTGGACAGAGCACCGCCGTGTCCTCGTGGAGGCGATCGGCGGCAGAGATCTCTCGCGTCCGGCCCTAGTTCAGGCCATGGTACGGAGCGAGAGGGCATGGGTAGCCGTCACCTCCTTCTGCGAAGCAGTAATGCTCGCGAAGGAGGAGGCGGGACGGTTGATGGGAAGGCAAATTTTCGCGCCCTGTCGTCCATAATCGCCGCAGGAGACGCCCTGGGCGTCGGGAATCCCGGGCGGATTTCCGGCCACCGTAGGCGCGGGTTTGCGGACTGTGAGCACTGGGTAGCTCGCCGTCCGATAAGGACCAGGCCCGGGTCGACAGCGCATTGTGTTCCACGCGCGCCTCAAAGAGATGTCAGCACAAGTGTAGGGGTCTACTAGGGCCGATGCCTACCGGGGTCGCGTGGAAGTTCGAAAGGGTTACCGGGGGAATTATAATATCAATATTTTTTAAATTAAACAGAATTATTTAAAACATCATCTGACAGATCTAGGTGAACACTCTCTGTTTAATGTATGTCTGGACTTGATTAAAAGTCGAAATTGAATCGCAAATATTTATATTTCAAGCTGGGCAGGGTTCTGGCGCTTTTTAAAAGTCAAAAGTTTCCACAGGCTACCCTTAAACAGCCCTTCTCTCTGTACATAAAAGCCATTGATAGATATTGTTATAATCATAGGAAATAACGAGTCACTATCCTCGGTAGATAATAATATTGTTGTTCACGATTTTATTTGTTATTAACTTCAGTCAATTCTTTTAAATTCAGTAGACCATTAACTACTAGCACTATTGAACGTCAACATTTACAAGAAAATAGAATTGATTCCAGTTGCCCTTTCCAAAACTTAGTCTCGTATGGTAAAGAGTAACTCTTTTAAAATGTTTTACGTTCTATGTTAGAGGGTGTGGTGTCCGCACTAAGTCCTTCAGATGGACCTTTGTGCGTAGGCCATGCTGCCTCCCTCCAGAAGTTGATCGTCTCCTGGTCTGTTGAGAACGTCTGTGAGGGATCTAGGTGCCCCGAGGGGTTCTGTTCTAATCTGGGTGACACCTGTGTGGACCTGGGTCTGTCAGACTCTTACTGACTAAAAACCACCCCAGTATTCCCCTCCCACACTTGCACTGGGGCTCATGGGATCTAATGCGACTTCTGCGATTGCCGGCTGGTGCCGGCCCGCCATTCCGGGCCAGCTCAGGTTCACGGGGGGAATGAGGTGTCGAACTCCACCCGCGACGTCCAATAGGGGCGCACGTGGAACACTACGCGCCGCCACCTTGGGTCCTGCTAGGTTGGGGGTGACGGATGTCCTTGAGTCCGTCGCCTCTGGACCCATTTAGAGGGGCTGAAAAATGGCGTTGTCCGCCCGACGCCCGGTGCGCCTGCTGCTGACAGGGTGAGTGGAAGAGATCTCCCTCCAAGCAGGACCTGAGCGATGTTGTTAAAAGATGCCAGCTCTCCCAACCGTCTCTCCACTATTTCATTGCCCATTACCCTAGGATGCATATCTGGTACGGTTCTAATAATCCTTCCATATCATAAGGGCACTACTTCCTAACCATTAAGGTGCCCCCCGGTCTACTCTTTGATATGCAATGGTCTCTGTAGTGCCATGAAACACGAGGCTCCAGGGACTAGTGGGAATCCTTGAGTTCATTCGAGCAACCGAGTCTGGTTTAACAACATTGGGGTTGGTACAATTCGTTCATTCATTCATTCATTCATACATTTATTCGATTAAGTAATTATGATACTCACATATTTACAAATACTGCAACCATAGATGATTTACATGAGGACACTGCAGCTGTCCAGCTTACCATCCAGCTCAAACAATGGCCCATTCCCTGCCAGTAACCACTTACCACTTTAACTATTTGTCCTTTAAAACCTCTAAATAAAATACGAAGACATATACATCCTTCTAAATTAACTAGACACATTATCCTGTTTAAAATAACACCTCTTAACAAATTTACATTCACAGAGGGAGTAACTGTGAATTTTGCGCCAGAGCTCCCGATGGAATCGTTCGCTGGTCTAACGGCGGTGTTATCTGAAATTGGTTGACATGGCTATGTTTTGTTGTGGAGATTAGTGGCGTCATGCTTAGAAATATGGTGGATCTAGAAAGATAAAATATTCGTATTCAACGAGCATTTACTGTCTAGAAGACGATTATTTAATAATTGATGGTTTTCAGGGTTCCGTGGTAAACAAGGAACGCTTATAGTTTCGTAATGTCTGTCTGTCTGTCTGTCTGTCTGTCTGTCTGTCCCCACTGCACTGTGCTCAGATACGCTTAGTATTAGAAAGCTGTAATCTGGCATAGGTACACATATTAATCACGCCAAAAAAGTGTTACAATAAACACTTGAAAAAAAATTGTTTTAGTATGATTTTTTTTTTCGTCTATCCCATGGTGTGGTATCGTTGGATTGGCCGTTCAAAAATATTGTGGGTCTGGGTACACCATTCTTCAATTCAATTCATTCACCATTCGTAAATTAAGCTTTAAAGTGCTAATATGTGTTAGAGGCAAGTGTCCCCCCCCCCCCTTGCCAGCTAAATGGTTGTTTATGGAGATGTGAAAATAATCATGGCAGTAGCACATATAATGAAATTAAAAGGAAAACTATCACAGCTAAGTAGGCTTTACAAGTTAACGAGTAATAGTCGACCAACTTAAATTTGCAGTTGGAGAATTGACCGTTGACGTATATTGATGTATTGAGACCATGATTTACAACTACAATGTTATAACAACTAAATATTGAAATCCTAAATATTGGAAAAGAAGAACCCTCTCTTAGCCACATTGAACTAGAAGTGTGTAGTTGCCACAAAGAGGTAACTAGATGGCGCTTCAGAGTACTTATAATCTATAGAAATAATCAAATTAAATTAATAAGAAACATTGCTATAGAACACACACTTTGTATTAATAATTTATTAAAATAAAACACATTAATAATTTCATAACCAGAGACTAAAAGAGTAAATTGCCAGCAGAGGGAGAAAGGAAATAGGAGCGTCCTTTTCCCAAATTTATTCCCTGCGGACAACAGACATATATTTTGGAAAATTATTTAACACTAATAATACTTATGATGTAGCGTCATATATATACAAGGTGTCGTTTTGCATCCTCGTCAAATTTCAGGAGGCTTCTATGAAAGACATACGTAATCAAATAAAATTACGATACCTGCTCAATAATTAATACATACTTGTTTTTTTTAGTTATTTAAGTTTGACAGTATTTTAGGATACACAACTTTCACAGAACAGAATCACCCCGTTGCGTATGCGGTAGTGTGTGTGTAAAAGGGCAGTTACAGTGCGGTATCACACGGGCCGCGTTTTAAAGAGCGTGTCCCTCACATGTCGATTTTCGAAAATTAGAAAAAAAAAATAAAAGGCCAACTTATTTTATTATTGATTCGTGTCGAGAATCATTAGCATAGTTACCTCCTTGAATTTGAAGAGGATGCAAAACGACACCGTTTATATATATCTAGGACCAGCCCTATAATGATATATTAAATCAGCTGTGAGTATTAATTTATTGATTTAAAATACAAATTGTCAGACATGTGGTGGTGAATTTCATAACCTCAAGATATTTCAACATGTCTTTCTATTTGTAGGCAGGGTCTTTTTATTATATGTTTTAATTCATATTTAAATTATGATCTCAACATAATGAGTGGTGGATGATTCTTCCTCACACACATGGCATAAAGTATTTGTGACTCAACTCAGGAAGGCATTTGGTTCCGTATACAACTTAACCGGCTTTGGCGTTGAACCTCCACTTATCTCACAGAAGCGATATTGCACGTGGATGGCAAACTCTGAAGCTTTGGTTTCACAATAAGTGTAGATTATTCAAACCATCATCATCTGCCTGCCTTTTTCCCAACTATGTTGGGGTCAGCTTCCAGTCTTACCGGATACAGCTGAATACCAGTATTTTACATGGAGCGACTGCCTATCTGACCTCCACAACCCAGATACTGGGTAACACGATACCCCTTGGTAAGACAGATTTTAAAAACTCTCTTTGCATTGTATAAATTCAATCTCTTAATATTGTATAGCTGCACAGCACATTGTTATGTGAGTACTATGTACTATAAAGCTGCCATTTACTGAATACGTCTTTCATTGACTTGAGTGTGCCCTGGCGGCTGGGAGTATGTCGTGCTCACTCAGATGTCTCGCTGATGGTGTCGCGTGTGTTGGATCATTTAGCTCCCTTCAAAATGGTTGAGCTGAATGGTGCTGATCCACGCGTCATGTTCGTGAACGGGCGCCGTCAGTAGAGACTGGTCATCTCTTAGCTGCCACGGCTTATTTTAATTTTTGAATTGCTTTTTTTTGTTATAATCTTTTTATTACGGACGCTTTTTACGCTTTGCATCGTTCTCACATGTATAATTTCAAAATAAATGATGTAAACAATATTTTGTAACCATAATACGTTGATTTAAAAGAGTGTCCGTGGAGTTTCTTGCCCGTTCTTCTCCATAGGTACCTACTTTTTTTTTTTTTTTTTGAGGGTGGGAAATCATCAAATAACTTCTCCCGCTCTGGGCGGAGCGGGAGGGTGTGTCAGACTCTTACTGACTAAAACCCACCCGTATTCCTTCCTGTTGCCTGTGTTGCGGGGGCCTCGGTGACCCATAAGTACCTTCCCGCGACCCCGGCAGGCATCGGCCCTAGTGGACCCCTACTTTGTGCTGACGACATCTCTTTGAGGCGCGCGTGGAATACGACGCGCCGTCGACCCGGGCCTGGTCCTTACCGGACGGTGAGCTACCCATTGCTCACCGTCCGCAAGCCCGCGCCTACGGTGGCCGGAAATCCGCCCGGGATTCCCGACGCCCTGGGCGTCTTCTGCGGCGGCTAGGGGCGAGAGGGCGCGAAACGTGCCTTTCCCTCAACCGTCCCGCCTCCTCCTTCGCGAGCATTACTGCTTCGCAGAAGGAGGTGACGGCTGCCCATGCCCTCTCGCTCCGTACCATGGCCTGAACCAGGGCCGGACGCGAGAGGTCTCTGCCGCCGATCGCCTCCACGAGGACACGGCGGTGCTCTGCCCAAGCCGGGCAGATCTCCACCGTATGCTCCACCGTGTCCTCCGGGCGATCCACACAGTGGTGACACCCGGACGTTTCCTCCCGCCTTATCCGACACAGGAACCTCCCGAAACTGCCGTGTCCGGTGAGGACCTGCGTCAGGCGGAAGGTGAGGACGCCGTGGCGCCTCTCCAGCCACTCCTCAAAGAGGGGACTTATCGCCGCAATTGTGGCGTGCCCAGCACTGGGTTGCGACAACCGTACTTTCCATGACGCCATGAGATCCCGCCGGAGCTCCGTCCGCTGTGCCGTGATTTCTCGCGGCAGCGGACTTACGCCCCGGCGTTTCGCCTCCTCGCGCCACTCCCATACGTGCGTGAGGACTTTTGCCTCCAGATCCCATGGCGGCAATCCGGCAAGGAGGCTCGCTGCCTCACAGGAGACCGTGCGGTATCCTCGGACCATCCGGATGGCCATGACCCTTTGGGCCGCGCTCAATCGGCGCGCTGGCCGCAGCGCCAGAGAGCGCGCCCATACAGGAGCCCCGTAGAGGGCCATGGACCGCACGACCCCCGCGTAGAGCCATAGGTACCTACTACGCTTTGGAATGGGCAACTATCTTCATCATTCTGACTGACTGACCGAACCCTTGACAATTCAAAAGTGCCTGTAATTGGTTTATTTGAAATAAATGCTTTGAGTTTGAGTTTGGGTTTGAGAATGGTTGTCAGACTTTCGAGCTTCTGACGACCCGTAACGACTGTCAAAGATCTACAAATGACAGCCGGGACCGGCTTAACGTGCTTTCCGTGGCACGGAGGGGTGTTGGTATGTAAAGATGGTCACCCATCCACGGACCAACCGCGGCAAGCGTAGCTTAACCTGATCGATCGACACGTGCAGTTGTTATTACTTAGCCACAAGCCCTAAACTCTGAAGATTAATGTAAACGGGTAATGTCAACCCGAACATAAGTAAGTCTACCTACTAACTATTATGAATAAGGAAGAACAAGCCATCCAGAAACCATTAATTAATTGGTCAAGGACAGCTACACAATTGATTTTCTATTGTTTGACTCCGAATCGGTGTCGCGCGGGGCTTTTTTTTTTTTTTGAGGGTGGGAAATCATCAAATAACTTCTCCCGCTCTGGGCGGAGCGGGAGGGTGTGTCAGACTCTTACTGACTAAAACGCACCCGTATTCCTTCCTGTTGCCTGTGTTGCCAGGGGACTCGGTGACCTATAAGTACCTTCCCGCGACCCCGGCAGGCATCGGCCCTAGTGGATCCCTACATTTGTGCTGACATCTCTTTGAGGCGCGCGTGGAATACGACGCGCCGTTGACCCGGGCCTGGTCCTTACCGGACGGTGAGCTACCCATTGCTCACCGTCCGCACGCGGGGCTTAACAGTTTGTTGAGGAGATCAATTGTGTGTATACTTATTTCTGTCCAAACCTCATGCTAATCAACGCTTTAGTCTCAAGCAAACAGCTACCCTGTGTTAGTCGGTGAGTAGTGAGAAACCATCGCTACAATGTGCAATGTTTAGTTTGTTTTTCGTATAAATTCATCCCAACTTCCCAACTACGCAACCCTTCATTGTGCGTGGTCTGAGATTTCTTTTTCTAGTTTAGTGACTGATCCGATATTGACTATGCTGTCACCGTCAAAAATAGAAACTATTAACAATATCATTTGCAAGAAAGAGGCCAAAAATAAAACGCAAAAATAGTTTGTGTTGTGTTGTATTTTATGAAATGGATACTTTGAAAGAAAACTCTGAAGAATATCTAAAATATACCATAGATAGCTTTGCTATCTAGAGCTTCGCTCAAGCACTTTAGTTTGTCACTCTTAATTTTTCAATCGTCAGAATAAAACTTTTATCTGCGAAATAAAATTGACGGTTTGACAGTTTTTATGTAAAAAATATATCAAAGCACTATATTTATTCTTATTTTAAAAGTTATCTGGCTATCGAAAAATCTGCCTTAAAGAACATATCTCTAAATAAATAAAAAATGCGAAATACTTGATAGATATATAATTGTGCGTGACTACAGCAAGTTTCTAGCATTTTTTTTGTATATTACTCAACAATAACCTAATTTAAATTATTCTAGAAACTACAAAGTATTAAATTGTATCTGTAAGCTATTCATCATATACATTGGAATACTTATCTAGAAGCAATGAGTACCAAGACTTTCGCAAAAACTAACTTCACCAGTGCAATGTAACAAATCAAAATATCCACCGAACTTTGTACACGAGGTCACAACTCACCCATCATGTGGTCACAAAAGAATGCTGAACCATAAATAAAACCACAGGCAATGCAAAAACTGGTGAAGCCAGCGGGCATAAAATCCTGCTGATGTAGAGGACGTTTCACTACTTCTGACCGTGTAAAGTGGGTGTAGACCTTACTACGATCTTTTGTAACGAGATTTCTAGGTCAGAAAGTACTCCATTTAATGCGTATGCCGTAAAGTTGAAGTAGTGTTGTTTAAGGGAATTATGATATCTTTAAGTACCTACAGTCAACTCAGTGGTAAATTTTTGACCTTGAACTGGCCTAGCATACTAAAAATAGTCCTCCAAACCGAATTTCGTCCATGGCGACCAATCTCAACGGAGACCAGCGTTCGGCGCGGGACATATTATAGTACACAAGTGTGTGCGCAGAGGAATGAGGAAAATTTCGTGAGGAAAGTTTTAAGTATGATTGTTAATGGTTATAAGAGTAGGGAAAGATCAAAGAAACGATGGATAGACTGTGTGAAAGATGATAATATGGCTTGACAGAAGGTGACTACCGAGGGGACAACTAGAAGTTACGGGTGTGTAATGTTTGGTATAATAACAAATGCTCTAATTTCACTAGAAATTACTTTCATATAATATAATTTTCATATGCTATAATATCAAATAACCAAAATTCATATGACCTAATGTTGTATACCATATAATTTTCCTTTAATATAACAACATTTAGTATAACGTTCATTTTATATAATTTTCAATATGTATAATATTTTTTTTAAATAACGTTCATTTGACCTAATGTTTTTTTGACCTAATTTTCATGTTTAATGTTCCTACTTCTGGGTGGTTTATAAAAAAATAACCACGAAGGGGATGGTGGGTCTATTTGCTCGCTTCGCTCGCTCACACGACCCCCCCATCCCCTTCTAACCTAACCTGTCCGAGTCGGGCTGCCCTAAAGTCCAGATTGCATCCAGTTTCTCCTGGTAACAATAGTTGAGGGTGGCAGGAAATTATATTAAAAGTTACTTAGAGATTATGAATATTATAGTAAATGGTTAATATACTAAATTAATATTATGTCAAATGTGCATTATAGGAAATGTTCATTATATCATAAGAAATTAGGTAAAATGAAATTATATCATCAATTCATTATCTCAACTGATCGTTATATTAAACAAAAGTATATTAACTGAAATTAGGTCAAGTGAACGTTAGATTTTTTGGTTATTATATCAACCGTTACATACCCAGTAGTTACATGTTGCGCCGACCCCAAATAAATTGGGATAAGGGCAGGTGGATGATGAAGTATGTGCGCAGACACAAGTGCTCTCTTTCTTCCCTTACTGTCATACTCCAATGGGACGGCAAACCGAGACGACCAGAGAGAGATCAAGCACAGGGCCAACGGCTTGCAACGTGCTTTCCGAGGCACGGGGGTATCAAACCGCCAACTATCCATCTCCACTTTGCCCGACCCTGTAATTGATCCCAGAGCCCCCCCCCCCCCCCCCCTCACGCTCAGCAGTCACACGCTTGTGACCACGAGACCAACAGGGCAGTCTCCCTAGAGTAGTCCGGAGTTTCAATAGAACAAGAGGCCAGCTTACTCTGATTTTGTTACCACTGATATGCGGCTTACTGTACGTGAATGGGACACATTGTTTGCAGTAAAGTCAATGAAACCGAAAGGTTTACATGAATTAGTGGTGATCGCGTTCCGGAAGGCGCGGCTTTGGTAAGCTTATTAGTCCATTTTGTTGGACGACCTGTAGAAGGTCGTAGGAATCCGCTGGATGCTGTACTTCCCGTATACGACCAGTTGTGGTGGCTATGATTGGAGTAGGCCTATGTTCAGTAGCGGACGTCTCTTGGTTGAAGTATCATGATTAAATAATACGCATCGTGGTTCTATACTTTAGGTTTAGAATATAAAGATTTTGCTCTGTAATCTTCTCGAGTCTTTTACGAGGGCATCATAACAAATATCTAATTTTGGATGTTATGACTAGACTACAACGCGTTTTATTTTTTTTTTTCTGTGAGCTTAAAATCTACGAATGCCTACACCAAAAAAAAAATTTCTTTGCAGATAAATTCATGCCGGAAAACCGTCATAATCATGAAAAGTAAAGTGAGTTCCAATCGAGCGCCAGCAGTAGCAGTAAACTAAGTATGAATCCAGTTGACAGGTACCAACGGATTCAATTTGCGAATAATATTCAATTTTGTACGTCAAGAGTGCCTGTCGGACTATCGAAATCGAGCGAAGTATGCGTGCTATATTTTTATTAATGGACTTTTTATTGGATGGTGAGAGATGCAAATATGAGTGGATGGTGCTTAAAAGTGGGGTATGTCATTTATGAACTTCGGAAAAGACAACGAGTTCTTCCGGAGCATCGAATTTCAAATTCAGCACTTAATCCTGCGGGGTAAGGTTGGCTATGGACCCAGAACAAGATAAATTTATAGATATTTTAGTGGTTAATCGTTATAATAGGCTGTGCATCTGAGTGGCTGCGCGGGAGGGGTGAGGGGGAGGGAAGGATGGGTAAGGAAGCGCCGATTTTCACGGCTAGTCGACCGCCACCCGGCGAAGTCTTTAGACGAGGTCAAAGGTGTCAGCGGGTGCGTACACCCTTCTTACTCTCCGTGTAACAAATCTTGAACTAGCATTTTTAATCCAGTTATTTTATTTAGATTTTTTATTTGTTTTATTAGTAGAAAAAATACTTTACTTTATTTACCATAAAACTAATGAGTAAGTGTCATATGCATGTGTTTTGTTTTTGTTGTTTTTTTGATTCGTTTTTTCCTCTACTGACCGTTTTTTTTTTCCCCACTACCGATCGTTATTTCTCCGGACAATGTTTATTCTGTTTATATGTATGTATCTACGTATCTATTCTTGGTCGAAATAACACTTCTTTCACGTCAATATCGTTACTAAAACCAGATGGAGTTGGCGCTTCCTAGCCGCAAACTCTGAGAAAAAACATCAAAACAAATCCAGAGGTCTCTTTTGAAGTCCTTAGTCCAAGTTCATATATATAGTTTCAGGGTGCTAAAAAGATTAAGGGACACTAAAAACTTTACAGACGGTCGCAATCGCAAATCACAGCAAGAATAATAGGAACTATCAGAGCTAATCACTAAAACTGTCCACATCAATACTTTATGTATTGTAATAACATAAAAAAGCCCCATAAACTGAAGCACCCATAAAAATAAAAACGATGCAAGTTTGTCTCATTTTCTTCAGCTAATTTACTTAGGGACATCTTTCGAGTTGTTTCTGGTATAAAAATAAATATTTCATTTGGAAACTTCAATTAAAAGTTGGGAGATGAGACTTTCAGGGGTAATTTGTTTTTTATGTGTGTTTGTGGATGACAGAGCCTTACATTATAGGGCAATATTTATTTGCGCATAGTCTGACTAAAAATATTTATATTAAGACGCTGACAACACCTAAACCGCGGTTACTGTCAGATCGCATAGAAAAGAAAGAGAAGCGCGATGATACAATGCTTGTAATTTATTGCAAAATATGAAGCAATTAGCTATTCACTCAAAATTGAATTGAGTACCTAATCGAAAATAAAAAACAACCAAGTTCTGCATTCAATTAGGACGTTCTTGTCATTAATTAAATGCATAACGTATGTTGATATTTAATACAGATATTTTGGATTGGAACTCGAGGTAAAGGGTTAGTTTACCATTAATTTATATCGAGTTTTTTTTCAAAACGTGTTTTGCTAACAACCAAGTTTTGAGTTTTTTAATAGAGCAAAGGTATTATTATCTACCATCCGTGGTATTTCCCTATTATATACCTACCAACCATTACAGTGAGAGCAGTGGTGGCCCAGTGGTAGTGGTGAAGTGCCATTTTACTTTGGGTAAATTATTTCATCACCACTGCTCTCAAAACTGTGAAGGAAAACATCGTGAGGACACCGGCATGTCATCGAACTAACAATACATATGACATCCACCAACCCGCACTGGGCCCGCGTGGTAGATTACGGCCCACTCCCTCTCACAGAAAGAGGAGGCCTGTGTCCCAGCAGTGGGAACATTATAGGCTGATTATGCTCTCAACTAATTAGTGCATACCACGATACCAACAAATCCTCCGGTATTAGGGATAAGCGGCGCCTATAATTGCAGCAGCTAGGCATTTTCTCGTTAAATCTGTACGCTCAAAGGCATGGCTCGATTGATGAAGCATCCGTGCTAATAATGTATACATGAGGGTATTATAGCTTCGAATATGGGAATGTATAAGACGTATGGATAATGCTAATTATAATCTAAGTAATTTATAAAATGTTAAGGATATTTGGGAGTTTGGATGTTTGATACAAAAGCTTTGGTTTCACAATAAGTGTAGATTATTCAAACCATCATCATCTGCCTACCCTGTTCCAACTATGTTGGGGTTGGCTTCCAGTCTTACCGGATACAGCTGAATACCAGTATTTTACATGGAGCGACTGCCTATCTGACCTCCACAACCCAGTTACTGGGTAACACGATACCCCTTGGTAAGACTGGTTGTCAGACTTTAGAGCTTCTGACAACCCGTAACGACTGTCAAAGATCTACAAATGACAGCCGGGACTTAACGTGCTTTCCGAGGCACTAAGTGGTCTTGGTATGTAAAGACGGTCACCCATCCACGGACCAATCGCAGCAAGCGTAGCTTAACCTGATCGATCGACCCGTGCGGCTGTTATTATTTAGCCACAAGCCCCTCTATTATTCTAGATTATTCAAACCACTAATAATAATTACTGACAATATTTGCTGACACTGTACAGTACAGACATGCATTAGCTAATATAAATCGAAGGCGAACTGAAAGAAAAGATACGCCAGGCATGCGTCAAATATATATCCCTTCTTTCTTAGAGAATCTTTAAATCATATGGTTCGGAACCAATATATTGGAACCTGTATTTGGAAACAGAACCAAACCGGAACCTGAACCGGAACCGTACCGAAAAGAAGAACCTTTTTAAGAACCGAAATGAAGAACCGGAATCCAATTTCTTACCGGTTTTCAATCCCTGATGTGTAGTGAGCATTATTTATAGCTTTTGAGAGCCTGAGACTGTCTCGTTGGTATTGTGGTCACAAGTGCTACAGCTAACCTTAAGGGTTCGATTCCAAGGTCGGGGAAAGTGCTATTGGTTTTTTCCATCGGGCATTTCTCAGTAGCAGCCCGGAGTCTGGATTTGTGCTCGGTGGTTGGCTTATAGCCTATGCTCGCCCCCTATTACATGGTACTTAAATATAACTGGCAAAACGTGGGTGTACTTGTATGTACATCTCTGTCTAACCCTTTGGGGTTTACAGGTGTGGTGTATGTTCTCAGTGCTAAGCAAAATGTCTCCACCAAAGCTTATAATAACGGCTTTGGTGTTTTGATTCAGTATATTGGGGGTATGTTGCTGTAAGTTCGGCACTGGGATAAGGCCGTACGTCGAGGCAAACTAAAATGGCGTAAACTACAATGTAGTCTGCGTTAAAAAAAATGCCAGAATTAGCCGGGGATATGGTTAGTACGGTCAAGAATCCCAGCGCTGAACTTGGGCCAACAAGTGAATCATAAAGACAAATTTATTTCTCAGCGAATATAAATTTATGTAGATATAAATAATATGTAAATTATACGAGCCTGCTAAATTCTATTTCTATTTGTTAGCGATTTCAGTCTATAGTATACGTTTTCTCAAAATGTATTTTACCTGTCACTTTTTATTAAAAACTAATCATGAATAATATTGGTACCAGCGAGGTTTTAAAACAGTTATATTAAAAAATACGATTTTTAATAAATAATTAATAATAATTTAAAAAGTATATATGTCGGAAATACGTTTGTCACTCGTTTGACTAATCGAGACTCCAGCGTCACCAAGCGTCGCGGGAAGGTACTTATGGGTCACCGAGGCAGGCAAAGTAAGGAATACGGGTGGGTTTTAGTCAGTAAGAGTCTAACACACCCTCCTGCTCCACCCAGAGCGGGATAAGTTATTTGAAAGTCTACAACATAACGCTTGACCAGAGTTAAATGCAGTTTGTCGGAGGCGGTCAAGGAGTGATCACGTTTAGAAACTGTCGCGCGTTCCGTATAGTTGTGTCGTGTACCTACAGTGTGTGAATACCCAGTGTGATTATTTGATCGTAAATTATAATTTGATTTAAACTGCAAACGGTTTTTCTATTGTGCAATAACCAACACTTCCCATTGTACGCCCACACTAGTTAAAATATGGCTGATGATAACGAGCGAGACGTACCTTCTCCGTCATATATTATTTTTTAATATGATATTTTTTTTAAATACCTTACAGTGTGCTTAAGTTGCACTAAACTTCACTTCGCTTGTTACAAAAAAGTAATTCGATCTTCACTCTCATATATTCATGCAGAAGTATTTTGCATCGCAAATTCAGTAATATTCTGAGTCCCCACTTCACTGTGAAACTTGAACGAAATATCTTAGTTAAGTTACTTTACTTTAAACTAAAGTTTTCATGCAAAGCTTTACTTAAAACTAAGACTGCTCTTTTGGTGTAGTTGATGCAAGTTTGGTGGTCATGCGTGTGTTCTTCGGTTTGGTTACTAATGGACGGTTTTACCACCTTCGAAGAAGTTTCGGTTAACTTACCTGGTACAAACTGTTTGCTCATTACCTGACCAGACGCTGTGTAACGGGCCCCTCGTTGAGAATGTGGTAATTTTGTGTGGTCATCAATCCTTTTATTGTTCATCCTAACTAATAATATAAATGCGAAAATGAGTTTTATTGTTAAGATAAGATAAGATTATAAGATTTCTTTATTTGTTTCGATTATACGCAGAAATCGTATAGCATCCTTCGCGTTCAATATAAGAATGCGTTCAGGATATTGATGCAGTTGCCCCGCTTCTGTAGTGCATCAGGGATGTTTGCTGAAGCTCGAGTCGACTGTTTTTATACAGCGATGAGAAAACGATGCGTTTCCCTGGTGCGGGCTAGCCTCAACCTTATTCTGCGCTGTGTGGCGAGCTAACTCGATTTTTTATACACGAGTCGCTACTGCAAGCTGTCCACCTCGGTGTTAGACGTGTGGCGATGCTTCACATGTATTCATGGTTTTAGGTTAAGTGATTAGAATAGGAATATTAACATAGGGGTAAGGAATATTGTTACTTAGAAAACTGAGTCATGTTACTTGTTAATAAAGATGTTATCATTATGCAAGATATTACATCGGTTGAGTCTGACCATGTTTAGCCGAGAAGGTACAAAAGGGTTACCGAGGCCTTTGGCAACACAGGCAACGGAAGGAATACGGGTGGGTTTTAGTCAGTAAGAGTCTGACACACCCTCCCGCTCCGCCCAGAGCAGGAGAAGTTATTTGATGATTTCCCACACAAAAAAAAAAGGTACGGTACGGTAAAAAAAAAACGTATTTCCATAACATTAAAAAAAATTAACAATAAGAAAAATCTAAAAATTACCTAGAACAGGCACTTACAAAGTTTATACTTTAGAAACTTCACAAATTAGAAATTATTTTTATGTTTTAATGTCAAAACTCCATATTCATTTAAATTGTATATAAGTGACAGGAGAAAGATAAAATTATTCAATCAAAAAAATATTTTTCGGCTAGAAATTCGGAGACACTATAATATGCTTTTTGCGAAAGAAACCTTTTTAATTGACGTTTGAATGCCTTAATATTTAGCTCCTTCCAATGCTTAGACAATATGTTAAATATAGTAGGCGCCATGCAAACGATAATTTTGCACGCGTTTTGTTACGCTTTCACGCTAAAACGGCTGAACCGATTTGTATGAAATTTGGCACATGTAATTTATTTATTTGGTTTGATATCATCTGTACTAAAAACGATATCTTTTAAATTAAATTTTCAAATCAAAGCTCCGTAGTTTTGCCCTCATCACATAGAGAGAGAAGTTTTTTGGAATGTATAAATTCTAAATAGTATTATAAATTCGAAAGTGATTTTGTTTTTTTATTTGTTTGTTACGCTTTCACACTAAAACGGCTGAACGTATTTGGACGAAATTTGGCGCATGGGTAGACCATGACTTGGACTTATGCGGAACCGAGACTTATGCGGTTGAAACCGCGGGGCGCAACTAGTGGTTAATAACATTATAATAACCTTCGTTTTACAGTACCTACCGTTCATCATCTGCTTCGTTAATCTAGTGGTTGCAAGCGCTACTTAACTGCTGAGCATGAAGGTTCTGGGTTGGATTCCCAGGTCGCGTAAAGTGATATTGGCTTTTCCCAGTACGATTTTCTCAGTAGCAGCCCAGAGTCTGGATTTCTGACAGGTTGATGACAACAAGCTCACATATTATTACATGGGACTGAAACATAACTGGTTAAATGTGGGTGAACCCCATAGCAAGCGTAGCAATTGCTACGGGCTCCGCGCAAAAAGGGGCCCCGCGTATTTAAACCCGCCCACTTCTGTCTGAGCGCGCTTTTTTGAGTGAAACACCTCTACCTATCCTTTAGAGAATTATACGCGTGATATTATGTAATGTACTTATTTATTTCTCTCAAACACCTCTTAGTAAATAAGCTGGTAGGTAATATCATCGACAGCTACATCGACAATTTCGTCTCATGAATTTTAAAAAGGAAATTTCCCTTCGTCTCACCTGTTGCATGACAGTCGAACTTCAGAAGTTTAATATCGTTGGGTAAAGTTTGGCCTACCTCCTTATACAACGTGTCGTTTTGCATCCTCGTTAAATTTCAGGAGGCTGCTATGAATGAAAGAAGAAAGAAAGAAAGAAAAATTGTTTATTCTGCACAAACAAAACGCACATTACAAAAATTTACGTAAAATAAACACATATACAAAGTAGCTAAAAGCCTCGTAATCAATCCATTAAAGTTTGACAATCCTGTCGATTACGTAATATTTACTCTGTGTTGCGACACTGGCAGATGACAACCACTGACATAACATACAATCATAACAAAAACAGAATGACGATTACAGAGAGAGGAAATAACTACTATTATAACAAATAAACAACTATAGCTAGAACAATTAAACAGCGCGTCGCATCTGTGCAAGAAAAGGTCGTTGCTCAGCGAAATGCTGTGACTTCGGACAAGCCTATCGTCAACAGCGCTGATTTTCAGCAATTACCTACTTGTCGATATGACATATATATCGAATGACATATATAATCAAATAAAATTACGATACCCGATCAATAATTAATACATACTTATTTTTTTAGTTATATAAGTTTGACAGTATTTTAGAATACACCACTTTCACGGAACGGAATCACCCCGTTGCGTATGCGGTATTGTGTGTGTAAAAGAGCAGTTACAGTGCGGTATCACACGGGCCGCGTTTTAATATGCGTATCCCACACATGCCGATCTCCCAAAATTGTTAAAAAAAAGAGAGCTACTTATTGAATTATTGATTCGTGTCGAAAATCATTAGCATATAGTTACCTCTTTGAATTTGACTAGGATGCAAAACGACACTTTGTATAGAATGAAGAAACTTCTGTGCCACATGAAATCTACTCGTAAAGGCTGCCAAGAATTGGTTGCGAAGTGTCATACACTTCCACTACCATCTGGCAACCAGAGCTTGTAAAAAGGAAGTGTTAGTTTTGTATGGTTACCTGCGAATCCAACCGCCCCTTTTTTTTGGTTGGGAAATCATCAAATAACTTCTCCCGCTCTGGACGGAGCGGGAGGGTGTATCAGACTCTTACTGGCTAAAACTCACCCGTATACCTTCCGTTGCCTGTGTTGCCAGAGGCCTCGGTAACCTTTTAGTACCTTCCTTCGGCCCCGGCAGGCATCGGCCCTAGTGGACCCCTACACTTGTGCTGACGACATCTCTTTGAGGCGCGCGTGGAATACAACGCGCCGTCGGCGACGGTGAGCTACCCATTGCAAGTCTGCGCCTACGGTGGCCATCCAACCACCACTAACGCATGTGTCGGAAAGGGATGGATATCTGCTGCTTATTGAATGTGCCGTCTGCCAAGGTACATTACTGGCCTCACAACTTATACCCGGAACTTCATAACCAATAGGTTGGTATACCGAACAATGGCTTAGCAATAAGAAGGTAGGAGGGATTCCGTGATGTAATGTGAATAGTAGAGCTCTAGGAAAGATCCTAGAGCTGACGCAATTGATGGGATCGATGTTTGTTTTATCACGTCCGATTTGCATCGTTTCCAGTACCGTATTAACCACATAGCAAGAGAAGCAATTGCTACGGGCTCCGCGAAAACGGGGCCCCGCGTATCCAAACCCACCTCTGTCTGAGCGTGATTTTTTGAGTGAAACATATTGAGACGTGGTATATAGAATTTATTTGATGTCACAAAAACGTGAAACGTAGTACGTTCCGACTAAAACAATCCAAGTCAGACAATCGGTAACCGATTATTTTTTTGGCAAAAGTAAACACACGGTTTCAAATGGTACGAGTAAACGCACAAGTTCTACAAAAAGTCGCTCGTATAAATGTATAGAATTTGAAACAGCCTGATGATCAGCTCAACAAAAAAGTTTGACGTGTGTGAGCACCCTTACTCGACAATCAGTGTGGCTGCGTAGCAGAACTGAAATGGCTTGATTCAAAATGTTGAAATTATCTATTTATTTGTAAGACTTACAGTCTATATTACTTTTATTATAATTTAGTAATAATATACCAAAACTTAGTTGGTCATTATATTTTCTAGCCGTTTGGGGATGAAACCCTCGGGCCGTGGGGTCTGAGTGCTCATGGCCTTTTTAAGGAAATCTCCAGACACTTCCCGTGACTCAAGTGCTGGCTTTTTCCTTGGCTAGAGGTTAAGCTTTGCCATACAACATGGCAATGCCGCCAGTCTCTTGGGTACATTTCCAGTCGACAGCGATGTGGATGAATTTTTTGACGCCCTATTTTAGTTTGTGTATAGTTTTAGTTATTTTTATTAATTAATTAGATATATTCGTTTTTTTATGTACAAATTAATATTAATAATTACAATTGAAAACTAATAATAAAAAGTGTCATATAGAAAAAATAAAAAAAATATACCTAAATATATTTTCTTTTACCCTATTTTTTTACCGCTTTAGCAAATCAAGGGCCTCTCGATAGGATTTGCTACGGGCTCCGCGCTTGCTTAATCCGGCACTGATCGTTCTCTTTTGTATATCCTTACTGAAACTTCTGTCCTTGTTCTCAGTAATATCAGATCGGTAGGTCAAGAGAGCTCAGCGCTGCAGCTATTGTGATTCTATTTATGTTCAGCGCTGCCTGTAGAGTATTGAATTTTCTAGAGTACGTCTTTGAGGATTATCGGAATAGGCGTTGGTTGAGTTCAAGTCTTTGTGTATATATCTGTGGGTGTTATAAGAATTCTGCCTTCCATTTGACGTAGCCCTTCAATGTTCATAGGATAATAATTTACATTTTGAGTTATGGTCGATAACATCATGAGGTAAGCCTACCACATTACCTTGATTCCACCTTGATAATACTCGTAAATGGTAGGTATACCAGTTACTGGGAATACAACTACGATCTCTGATCAGTGAGAATACAACTACGTAATTAGGGATCGGTTCTGATAGGGATGTGGTTGTGGAATATTCTGATCAGAGAGATCAGAATATTCCACAACCACATCCCTATCACAACCGATCCCTAATTACGTAGTTGTATTCCCAGTAACTGGTATACTTACCATTTACGAGTATTATCAAGGTGGAACCAAGGTAATGTGGTGGGCTTACCTCATGATGTTATCGACCTCATGATGTTATGGCAGCCTATAGGCTCTGGCCTATAGGCTGCCTAGAGCAGTGGTGGCCCAGTGGTAACGGCTGCGACTTACGAGCTGTAGGTCGCATTTTCGAACCCAGATAGGCGCTTTACTTTGTAAAAAATATTTCACCACCACTGCTCTCAAAACGGTGAAGGAAAACGTCGTGAGGAAACTGGAATGTCCTAGAACCAAAAATTTGAAGACATGTGACTTCTACCAACCCGCACTGGGGCCGCGTGGTGGTTACGGCCCACGCCCTCTCACAGAGAGGAGGCCTGTGTCCCAGCAGTGGAAACATTCAAGGCTGATTATATATAGGCTAGGTTATCAGTATCCTGAAAAGCAACCAGTTGAGTAACACACTTACAGTAGTAGCCATGGCTTTCGTTTTGACAGTTGAACAAAATTCATTCCGTTATTTACGTAGTTGAGCAGACAATTTGTATGTATGTATGTATGTATGTATGTATGTATGTATGTATGTATGTATGTATGTCTATTCCTTTGGCACGCTCTGTAGCCTAAACGACTTGATGGATTTTAACATATGAGGTGTCCTTAGATTCGTCTTAATTGTGGGAGTGACATAGGCTATATAATATTTATAAATTGCATCTGCAAATACAAAAAAAAAGGAGGGGAAGTGTTTTTTTTTATTAATTGCAACAATATTGGTATCAAATAAAAGCTAGTAATGAGTAATTTTCAAATATATATGTTAATAAAACTAAAAAGCTTGAAATAAAATAAATTATTTAAAAAACAAAAAACCCGACTGCAAAAACACAACTGAAAAGGGAAAAACAAGCATTATAATCTATACATATAATTTTGGTCTTGCAGGCGGGGACAGTCGAATAACCTGAAATATGGTGTAACTTTTGATTGTCCCCGCCTGCAAGACCAAAATTATATGTATAGATTATAATGCTTGTTTTTCCCTTTTCAGTTGTGTTTTTGCAGTCGGGTTTTTTTGTTTTTTATATAATTTTTTTTTAACATATAATAATAATAATTATTATTATTTTTATTCATAAGTTCACATACAAATTACTAGAAATTACATCATTACAAACTTACATATTAATTAGTAAGAAAATGTTAAACTATGTCTAAAATAAATCTAGTGTATAACTTATATAGATTGGTTAAGGGTCTAATTCCATACAATAGCGACCTGAAGCTATGGATTAGAAATATCCTTCAAAATTATTCAGCTTGTGATTCATAGTGTGTTACGCAATGAGAGTGCTGGAATAGCGAAGGTTCTCGATGTGTTAATAATGGTTACCCATCCACGTACTGGCCGCGGCAGGCGTAATTTAACCTCCTTTATCGATATGCCCTACAAACTCAAAAGGTCAAGTTACCTCTTATAAATCATCATCTGCCTAGCCTTTTCCCAACTATATTGGGGTCGGCTACCAGTCTCACCGGATGCAGCTGAATACCAGTATTTTAAATGGAGCGACTGCTTATCTGACCTCCACAATGCAGTTACTGGGCATCAGACTTTTGGGCTTCTGACGACCCGTAACGACTGTCAAAGATCCATGAATGACAGGTGAGACCAACGGCTTAACATGCTTTCCGAGGCACGGAGGGGTCTTGGTATGTAAAGATGGCCACCCATCCACGGACCAATCGCGGCAAGCTTAGGTTAACCTGATCAATCGACCCGTGCGGCTGTTATTACTTACACAAGCCTCTCCTATCTCTTATAAATATCTACACAAAATAGTATTATCAACAGATAAAGTGCTCCCTTAACTAAATCTGCCGACTTCCTTTGAAAAGGAAGTAGCTTCATCTAATAGCATTTACTATGAGATAAAATAAACGGGAAGGGAGATTTTTTTTTTATGTACTACTTTTTCTACGCGAACCACAAAGTGGGGAGAGTGCACCACTTTGCGTCACAGCGCCCTTGTGCCGTGAACTTAGTGCTGGGAGAAAGTTCGGAATCCCGGAAAGGGGAGACACACCGGGATTAATTAATGTGAAACTTTGTACTTAAGTAGTTTTAATTAGACACACGGTTTCAGTCTTTTAAATGTCTATTATAGGCTAGCATGTTTTGGAAGCTCTTTGGTGATTTTTCATCACAGAACGTAGTTAGTGCTGACTGAAAACGATAAATAAGTTTTAACTATTCAATTTTGCACGCAGATTCGATTGACTAATAAAATCTGATTACTTTCCAGTACTGACAAAAAATACAGTGCTGCTGTTATGATTGTTTCTCGACATCGTCGAATCCCGGGGGATAGTTGCGAATTTTTTATTAATTATCGCGGGATTCAAAAGAGTTTATTTATTTATGGATCGATTAAAACGACAGTCGCGGTTAACTGATTTCTGATTTGTTATTTGAGTTTATATAATTTTCTTTTGTTTTTTTTTTTAATTCTGGATAATTATTTTTTAATTTGAATGCAATGTTGGTGGTTATTTAATTATTGTTACTGAATTATTGACTTATAATTATTTTATTTTGAGAATTTTTTATACATTTTAAATGTGTAATGAATATGAATGTTTCCTATTTTATTTTATTTTTATTTTTATTTCCAACACAATTTATTTTGTTAAAAAATAAATGACTTATGATATGATTTAATCACCGTTGACCTTGGCCATATATACGCCACCGCCGTTCGGTTTCATACGGAATATTAATTTTTAGTAACGAAAATATGTTAATTTGTAAAAAAAAAAAAACAGAATTATAGATAGTAAAATAGTCAAAAACAATCACGAAAATATCTTAAGTAGTTTAAAATTAATATCGTTTTTTATGCTCTGGGTAAACATTACTTTCTGAAGTAATTTAATAAAGTATTTTACTTTTCATAATATATAGAATTAATGTGTATACGTTCTTGTTCTAACATGCATTTTTGCATAACTTACTTGCGTTATATGAAGGCGTAATAAAAGATTTAAAAGTCATTAAAATGTATAACTGAGCCTTGAATCCCG
The DNA here is from genome assembly GCA_905333075.3 of Atethmia centrago. Taxonomy (NCBI): domain Eukaryota; kingdom Metazoa; phylum Arthropoda; class Insecta; order Lepidoptera; family Noctuidae; genus Atethmia; species Atethmia centrago. The sequence goes on along the minus strand of HG995387.1, from coordinate 23,257,104 downwards.
GGGCTATATACAACACTGAAGGCTGTCTCATTCGCAGCAGGACTGTAGGGCTCTTGTGTCGACGTTTTTCCCGAGCTCTGCTCTGTTATACCTTCTCACTTTACTTTCACAGAAGTAAATGATGCTTAATGCTGTTTCAGGGTTTTCTGCTGGCTTTTGCTTTGTTAGAGTAGTGGGAATTGTGAATAGCATAAAGGCGGTGTGTAAATTGAAATAAACGTGGAAAAGTTAAGAAAGGAACGCGTCTCGGAAGGCTTTTGTCGACTGTTAGAAGCTGCTATGGTTTTCCTAAAATGATTTTCCACAATTATGTGGCCTTACATCATCTTGTAGTCAAACATGTATGTGTCGCAGCCATCTGGTTAAATTAGCCAGCTAATTGGATGCCTAGGCCGTTCATTAAACGCCGGCACCGACGTCGTAGCCAACTAGCTTAATTAGCCGTTTAGTTAACAACCCAACCGTTAGAAGTAACACTTGCCGGCCGCTGCCGCGGCACCGCACGCTTCGCTCGCTCGGCTCGCGCACGGTTGGTCACAGTTTTAACCTAACCTAACCCATCAGTGGGGTAACCATCACCTCTTATAGCAGTATTATTATATTACTTCACGGTGGGAAAGTGATGGAGCTATACAGGACTTGTAGCTCCATCTCTTTCTCACGCTAAAGTAATATTGAAATAATACTGCTATAAGAGGTGATGGTTACCCCACTGATCGGAATGCCCTGGCTTAGTTACCGCTACCACATCGGCGCGCGTGGTTGGTCAGAGTTCTAGTTGTCATTCAGCTATTTAATTGGGTGCCGGCGTTCAATGAACGGCCTAGGCGTCCAATCAGCTAGCTAATTTCACCAGATGGCTACGACAGAGTTAGGATGTTAACTAAACGGCTAATTAAGCTAGTTGGCTGCGACATACATTTAATAACAAAGACTCTAAATTTAATTTGTTTTATCGTTTATACTCAGAGACCTCCATTAAAATGAAAGTACGGAAAATTTGTAACTTATAAAATTTATTTTCGATTATTTATTAATTTAAAAGTTTAAATGAATAAATAAGCGAAAATAAATTTTACACAAAAAAGGTATAAAGACAGACTTAATGCATTAGGGAATTTTCTACCAGTCAATCGAGGGTGGTGAAGAGGTTTGATGGCAGGTGCTCTGTTTGAGAGGAACAATGATGAGTTTCTAGCAACTCGTCCTTCGTGGTTTAAGCAACTCGGCCAACCGCTCTTTGTTGACAGAGAGAAGCTACTTGTATATTCTTTTGTTAAAATTTATTGTAATGGCAATCATGTCAATTGGTTTAAACAGGTTTTATTTTTATTATTTTATTTATCTTTTATACAGATTCTTTTATATTTTGTGAATGTGAGAACGTTGTAGGCTTAATAGACTGCAGATTTGTAGGCCATTTTCTATTTTGTTAAGTACCTGGTACCTATTGACAGGCCTACACTGTCCTCCCATACCTATAAACACTGCAATTTGAAAACATTGTAGAAGCCAATTATTTTTTAAAGAGTGTTCGTGGAGTTTCTTGCCGGCTCTTCTTTATAGGAAACGACCAATTGAAACCGTGTACCTAGCTTCTGACGTTTCATAACAGCCCATGTAGGTTTATGTGAAATAAAATATTTTTATTTGATTTTATTTGATCTGTACTTTAAACTATATATTTCTAATTAAATTGTATCTAAACTGTTCCGTAGTTTTGCCCTCATCACATACAAAGATAAGATTTCTGGAATGTATAAATCCTAACTAATATTATAAATGTGAAAGTGAGTTTGTTTGTTTATTTGTTTGTAACGCTTTCACACTAAAACTGCTGCGCGTATTTAAATGAAATTTGGCACATGGGTAGACCATGACCTGGATTAGTATAAAGGATACTTTATATTTACGATACTCCCACGGGATCGAAACTTATGTGGGTGCAGCTAGTTATTCATATAAAATAACATAACATCACGCTTGTTAACCCTAAGAGTTAGACAGAGGTGTACTTACCTACATATAGTACACCCACATTTCGCCAGTTCCGTTTAAGTCCCATATAATAGGGGGCGAGCCTATTGCCATCAATCGGGCACAAATCCAGACTCCGGGCTGCTACTGAGAAATTCCAGATAGAAAAATCCCACGTTACTGCCGTTGGTCTAGCGGTCGTAAGCGCTACTTAAGACGCTGACAATACCTAAACCACGGTCACCGTCAGATTGCATAGAAAAGAAAGAGAAGCGCGATGACACAACGCTTGTAATTTATTGCAAAATATGAAGCAATTATCTATTTACTAAAAATTGAGTTGAGTAATCGAAAATAAAAAACAACCAAGTTCTGCATTTAAATAAGACGTTCTTGTTATTAATTAAATACGTAACGTATGTTGATATTTAATACAGATATTTTGGATTAGAACTCAAGGTAAGAGGTTAGTTTAACGTTAGTTTGTATCGAGTTTTTTTTTTCAAAACGTGTTTTGGTAACAACCAAGTTCTGGGAAATATGTTCAAAATTAACATATATTTTTTCCGCTACCACAAACTGTACAGATTTGGCCATTTTTTTTCTTAAGAGAAGCCTATTTAGGTCTATTGGGTCTTGTCAGCGCCTTAACTGCTAAACATGAGGCCCTGGGTTTTCGAACCCAGGACCTCACGCTCGGCAGTTAAGCTTACGACCGCTAGACAAACGAGCATACGTAGTGAAGTTTGCTGGAATGTATAAATAAAAGCTTGTTATATTATTACATATGTTAGTATAAATGTGAAATGAAAGAAAAAAAAACGCACCCTAGTGTAGGTAACACTAGGGTGGGTTTTTATTTCTTTAATTTCACGGGGCACCACATAATTTGATTCTATACCATAAGAAACTATACCAGTATTTTTTTTATTTAAAAATAAAATTTATGGGTTGCTACTAAGGATTGAATTTTATTTTTTACATTAACAAATGTAGAGAGTTTTTATTTCTTTTATTCATAAGTCTGAACATAAGAAATACATAATTATTCTTATTATTACAAATTAAGATAGATGTAAGTATTTGAATCATTTATTTTTAAGAAACAAGGGTTAATTTATTAGTATTAAGGGTACTAATTCCTACACTCGTTCACATATAAAAGTAAATAATGCTTTTATTCTTTATTGGTTGTTATTAATTTATTATATTCCTAAATAAACGCAAAAACAATTAGTGAGACACTTATTTAAGCGGCCATGCAAAATAAGCATTGTATGGCCGCTTAAATAAGTGTCTCACTAATTGTTTTTGCGTTTATTTGTTAAAGTTTGATGACTGATAGCGACTTTTAAACCGTATCGAACAAATAGGGAAAAAACTGTTTCATATTTAGATGTCTATAATCCAATGACAAAGTGCCGCGATGATAATTAAAAAGTCGAACAATAAGGACTAACCCTAATGTAAGTAAACACATAAACATATTCTTGAAGTTATAACTTACTTAAACATAAGTGCATTTCTACAATCCCCTTACAAAGTAAAGTTGGTAACTAAAAACCTTATGCACAAGATAGTCGTAAAGTTGGGTCGTTAGTAAGTATTTTACATAATACATGATACAACAGGTGGCTAAGTTAACTTAAAGAGTGCAGAACGGTTCAAAACAAGCTTGAACGTATTTGTTTTAAGTTAGAATATTTTTGAGAAGCTTCTTTTTGCATGGGATGATACATTTTAATGCTGAGTGTACTTACTTAAGATGGAGTTTGAAAAAGAGTGATCATTGAAAGAATTGAAAAAAAAAATGATTATCTTTCAGAAGATCATAATAACTTATGATTTATATTTGAAGTTGTCTTTAAAAGATCGCTTTTAAAGACAAAAATGTCAGATTAATATTCGTAATCTATCATTATTAGCCTAGCCTTATCAAAACTATGTTGGGGTCGGCTGCCAGTCTAACCGGATGCAGCCAAATAATAATAATAATATAAGCCTTTATTCAGACACATATTTTATACAATAGTTTGTATCTTAATCTAACGACTCTCGCGAGTCGGTGACACCGACACTCGGTCTGTTTGCCCAACTTTGGCAAAGGCCTCCTCCATTTCTTTCCACTCTGATCTATTTTGCGCTCTCCTGGTCCATGTTTTCCCTGCTGTGACCTTTATTTCGTCTTCCCACCTTCGAAACTGTCAGCCTCAATTTCTTTTCTTACTCAAGAAGTAAGAAAAGAAATTACCAAAGTACAATGTTTTTATTCCTCTTTTCAATGCCTCTTATTATGCAGCTAAATACCTGTATTTTAAATGGGGCGACTACATATCTGACCTCCACAACCCACTTATTGGATAACACGATATCTCTTGGTAAGATAAATAGATAGATAGAAGATAGAATACTCTTTATTTTGTACACCATAAAAATTACAGCTTTAGATGTAGAAATTTTACATAGGGTGACACAATGGGCGGTCTTATCGCTATAAGCGATCTTTTAAAGACAACCTTTGGATGGATTAGGGGGGAAAGACTGGTTATTAGACTTCCGGGTTTCTGACTACCCTGCTTTCGTAACGACTGTCAAAGATCTACGAATGACAGCCGGGGCCAACTGCTTAACGTGCTTTCCGAGACACGGTGGGGTCACCCATCCACGGACCAACCGCGGAAATCCATAAACAGTGTACATAATATTCTTCGTGTGCATTCTCCTCCTACCCATAATTGTAATATAAGTGCCCATTGATTTGACATTATAAAGATTTGGCAAGAATACGAAAGTGTAGATAACTTTTATGATTTTCATTGACATTCATATCTATAGAAAATCCAACAAACTCATCAACTTTGAATGCTGCTTGTGCATGTATTTTCTTCTATCTTTTTTCTGCTTTGTATGGTTCCGTAGGCAACGAAGAACCCTTATAGTTTCACTATGTCCATCTGTATATCTGTCTCCAACTTATCTCAGAGCTCTTAGTAGGTACTAGAAAGGTATAATTTGGCATGTTAATCACGGCGACAAAGTGCTAAAATAAAATCTTGAAATAACATTTACTTAAGGTACCTTACTTGCACGTAAAATGATGATGATATTTCTTTTTCCCATGAAGTGGAATATTGTTGGATAGGCCGTTCAAAAATACTGCGTGTTTGTGAACACATTTTTTTATTTAGATTTAGTTAGAGACAAGTGTATGTGACCATTTTCTTTTTTTTTGCCAGCTATATGGTTATTTTTGGATATGTGAAAAAGAAAAAACTAAGTAAGCTTTACAAGTTAGCGAGTAATAGTCGACCAACATACATTCAGTTGAAAGTTTGACCGTGACGTATATCTATGTATGAGAGAACATGTTTTTCAACTACAAAGTTAAGTTTTTTTTGGAATAAATTCATCTCAAGTAATCCCAACTCCGGAACCCTTCATGTTGCGTGGTCCGACACGCACTTGGCCGGTTTTGCCTAAGCCCTTATTATCAAATATAGGTTGGGTACTTACTAATTAACTATGTAATCTAGAAACTTTGTGTTTTCAACGGCTTTTATAGGTGATTCGAGCACTTTATTTGAAATTCGTAAAGTTAGCAAACTCAGTATTCGGTGTCTAAGATAAACCTATTCGGATGATAAAATAATATTGACTTTAGTGTCTGAAAACTGAATACATTTTGTATAATAATTAAACTTGAAAACTAAAATAAGTTTTGCTCAAGTGAAACGACCTAATACGGTTTATATACGTATTTGAATAGGATTGTGAAAGGCTTAAATTCAAACATAATTATACCTACGGGCCTTTTCTGATTTGTCGGCGCAGTGGAGCTGCATAAGCGTCCCCTGATGCCGAAAACATACTGCGTCGCCAGCACGTACGCACATGTTGGTAAAAAGTTATGCAGAGCCGCTTGTGCCGTCACAAACTATTCACCTGTCGTCTTCCAGACATTTTGCACAGGGCGCGCGTCCGGCTTGGCAGAATGTAGAGCGGCCACTGGACATGCATGCAGACGCGGTAAGCCGAATCAGTACCGCGCCTCTCCCGCGCATATCGAGCTAATCAGGACCGCTAAATTGAAATATAGGCACTCGGTAAGCTTTCGTTACCGCGTATACCGAGCATGCTGATGTCGCACCACTGTTGCGCCAACAAATCAGAAAAGGCCTTTAGTTTCCATCATGCAGTTTGCCGTAAATATTTAGTTAGGCGCTGTTTTTGACAACTGCTATCCAGGTACGCTAAGTTACATCCATTCAAGTTAATTTAAACTCACCGTTTTAGGATTCCGCCATGTCCGTCTGTCTGTCTGTGTGTCCCCACTGTAGCTCAGAGACGCTTAGTACTAGAAAGCTGTAATTTGGCATAGGAGTACATTTTCACGCTGACAAAGTGCTAGAACAAAATCTTGAAAAAAAAAATATTTTAGGGTACCTTCCTTGCACGTTATGTGGGGATGAGATTTTTTCCCGGGTGTGGGATATCGTTGGATAGGCCGTTCAAAACCATTGCCGGTCTGCGAACACCACTTTTCGATTCAAGGACCTGCTTGCGTAATATTAAGCATTAAGTGCTAATTTTTGTTAAAGTCAAATGTGCCCCCCCCCCCCTGCCAGCTAAATGATTGTTTATGGAGATGTGAAAAAAAATCATAGCTAAGTAGGCTTAACAAGTTAACGAGTAATAGTCAACCAACTTAAATTTGCAGTTGGAGAATTGATTGTGGCATCGATGTATGAGAGAACATGTTTTTCAACTACAATGTCAAGTTTGTTTTTGGAATAAATTCATACCAACTTCCCAAATACGGAACCCTTCAGTGTACGTGTTCCAATTCGCACTTGGCCGGTTTTTCATCATCATCTGCCTAGACTTTTCCCAACTATATTGGGGTCGACTTCCAGTTCATCCGAAAGCCGCTAAATACCAGGCTGCGAATGCTTATCTGACCTCCACAACCTAAGTAGTTATTGAGTAACACGATACCCTTGGGGTATCATTGAAAGTCTTACAACCAGCTTAAAAGGTTTTTCAGACATTGCGGTTTCATTAGCCATTTTACTAACTGTCAATCCATAAAATGGCCTTTACATACTTAAACATACATAACATAATCAGCCTGTAATGTTCCCACTGCTGGGACACAGGCCTCCTCTCTGTGAGAGGGAGTGGGCCGAATCCACCACGCGGGCCCAGTGCGGGTTGGTACACGGGAAAAAAGGATCTCTTCAGCGAAGAATATCAATATTCTCAGAAAAATTGTTTCAATCCAAGTAAATATTTTCTTAACGTAAGTAAATGTCCTCAGTCCAAGAAAACCTGTTTACTCAAATTAAGAATAATAAATACTTGGTTTTTATTCTTGACTTAAGCAAATATTTTTGATTCAAGACTATATAATAATCTTAATTGAAGAAAATATTCTAAGAGAGAAATAATATTCTTAAAATTAAACTTAATCATTCTTCATTTAAGTATAATGTCTTCGAAGAAGACAATAAAACTAAGACAAAATTTTACTTAATTCAAGAATATATTGTTTTCCCCAAATATGAATCAATATTTGTCTTGACCAAAAGGATATTGTCTTAATTTAAGACATCGTTTTTTTTCAGTGTAGATGTCACACGTCTTCGAACTTTTGGTTCTAGGTTCTAGTTCTGCCGGTTTCCTCACTATGTTTTCCTTCACCGTTTTGAGAGCAGTGGTGATGAAATAATTTACACAAAGTAAAGCGCCTGTCTTAGTTCGAACCTACGACCTACAGTCGTAACGGCCGCTACTCGTAAGTCGCGGCCGTTACGACTGGGCCGCCATTGCTCTCAATTCATCAAATTCCTATTCTCCTTATTAGTTAGCATATTCATGGCTTCCATAACTGACTCGTATGATTATCATCATTCATTCTCCAAGTCGTTGCTAACTCCATACAGACAGCTATATACTTCCAAAATTCTGCAAATTGTTCGCTTTCAATTTCAATTAGGGAGCAAGGTGTTTTCTTAAATGTTATGAGTTTTGGAATGGCTGTTGATGGAAAGTTAAGGTATTTTAGGCGTCTAAAATACCTTAACTTTCTTTCAACGCCGGCGTGGCAGATACGCCATCAATAATCAAGCTATATGCCTATATAGCTTGATAATTGTTGGCGTATCTGGGACTATACAAGTAGGTATCATGACCTAATTATATAGGAAAGGCTACTTGGCTAGCGAGAAATACATGACAAAAACGGGTGCGTACCATTTGATATAATAACAAAAGTTCTAATGATCACATGACCTAATTTCATATAATATTTTTTTTTTTTTTAGTATAACGATGAATTGATATAATGAATCATTGATATAATTTCAGTTTACCTAATTTTATATGGTTTAATAAACATTTTCTATAATGCAACTAACATTCTGTTAGTATAGTAATTAGTATAATATTTAGTTAATATAAAAGTGTAGTATAATGTGGGTTAGGTTAGAACAGTGGCCAGGTCCCCTCTATTGTTGGTGAATCATTTTGGTTAGATAAGGTTATAACAGTATGATGTTTCCTGATATTTACTTATTTATTACAGAACTAGATGCGCCCCGCGATTCCACCCACATAAGTTTTAAACCCGTGGGTATATCGGGATAAAAGTATCCTATGTGTTATTCCTGGTTATAAACTATTTGTGTACCAAATTTCATCCAAATCCGTTCAGTACTTTTTGCGTGAAAGAGTAACAAACATCCATCCATCCATTCTAACAAACTTTCGCATTTATAGATAATAATAATATAATATTAGTATAGATTTTGGCTGAAAATTAGTAAATATGAAAATTAGATCAACTGAACGTTATGTAAAAAGAGCATTATACAAAACGAAATTTATATGAAATGAAAGTTATACTAAATGTTATTAAAGAATAAAAGTTTTTTTTTTTAATAATGTTGCCCCACACTAGGAATTTCTTCCAGTATCGTGGGTGCGTTTACAAACATAGAAACTCACAAACACAAACACCTAGACCAGGAACAATTACTTGCAGATCACACAAATATTTGTTCCGTGCGGGGATCGAACCCGCGACACGGTGCGCAGCAGTCGATCGCTCAGCCATTACGCCAACCGTGTCGTCAGTTTATATGAAATGTAACATAAGATCACATGAAATTAGGTTATTTGTTTTTATAGCATATGAAAATTATATCATGTGTCGTTATTTCAAGTGATAATATACTATCTGTTATTATGCCATATATTAAACACCCGACAAAAACGTTATGTCGATATATCCGTGAGATCTTACTAGGAATCTAAGAATACATGCAATGTAACAGCAAAGTCTCCATTCATTTGCCTAGTCTTTTTCTATATATGTTGGTGTCAATTTACAGTCGAACTGGATGCAGCTGTGTACTAGTATTTTATATGGAGCGACTGCCAAGTCTGTATTGTGCCTAATGTCTATGATCCCGGTGTCGCCTTCAGGCGTTGGTTTTCCGACGCCTGAGGGCGACCGGTGTCGCGATTCGAGAAGTTAATAGTTATTTTGAACAAAAAAATGTTGATTTCGTTACTTTATCTACCATTCGGCATAACATGTTAAGGACAGGGTAATGTTTTTTGGTAAATGGGTAAAGCAAAATATTCCTTTTGTACTTACATGGGGTACAAGGGAATCTTTTACCCAGTTTAAAGAAGAATCAAAATCATTCCGTTCCTGTGTGGTAACTATAGGATATTAATATTGAATAGTGATGGGCTGCCTCGCTTTATTAACTTCCAGATGGAATTTTGAACTACCATCGCTCTTGTTAATGTTAGATGAGAATAACTCGCTTGTGGGTCACTCCACAAGCTAGATTTTTGTTACTGCGGAGAGAATTTTTAGGATTAACTAATTTTGTTAGTCAGTACGTACAACTTTAAATGAGTAAAGTCTAAAACAGCTGTGTAACTGTGTGTATACAAAGGAAAAAATCACAAAACAGTGAATTTTAACGATATGAAATATATTCCAAACAATCGATTTTTATTAACACCTAGCGCCTTTCGAAATTCATCATCTACCTAGCCTTTTCTCAACTATGTTGGGGTCGGCTTCAAGTCTTGTCGGATACAGCTGAATACCAGTATTTTACATGGAGCGACTGCAATAAACGTATTGAGTATTGAGTATATATTGTGGTGTCTTACGACTTACACGTAAACGAAGTCGCGGCCAGTAGCTAGAATACAATATTTTTGGATGCCATTATGCCAATCATCATCTGCCTAACCTTTTCCCAATAAATCGCGGACGGTTCCAGTCTACCGGATGCAGCAAGATACCAATATTTTACATGGAGCGACTGCCTATCTGACCTCCACAACCCAGTTACTGGGTAACACGATACCCCTTGGTAAGACTGGTTGTCAGACTTTCGAGCTTCTGACAACCCGTAACGACTGTCAAAGATCTACAAATGACAGCCGGGACCAACGGCTTGACGTGCTTTCCAAGGCACGGAGGGGTCTTGGTATGTAAAGATGGTCACCTATCCACGGACCAACCGCGGCAAGCGTAGCTTAACCTGATCCATCGACCCGTGCGGCTGTTATTACTTAACCACAAGCCCCTCCTCTAAGCGCCTTTCAAAATTATAATAGCAAAAACTTTTTCTTTCGTAAGAGAATAGGTTCCATGATGAACGGTCGCTTTTATCATTTCGTATCAGATTATTTATAAAACTTAGACAACCAATAATAACATAAACTGCAACTGGCAGCGCTGGCTCAGCCAAACAAATGTAACAATTGTGTTACGAAAGAAATACATTCTTACAAAATCTTGCTATATGTAAAACCGTGTGATTTATAAGAGGCCAGAATAGCTTCCATGATGGAAGGTCACTTTTATCATTTCGTATCAGATTATTTATAAAACTTAGACAACCAATAATAACATAAACTGCAACTGGTAGCGCCGGCTCAGCCATCTGACAGCATTGCAAACAATTGTAACAATTATGTTACGAAAGAAATACATTCTTACACAATCTTACTACATGTAAAAGCGTGCGATTTACAAGAGCCCAGATTCGTGTCTATAAACGTTTAATAGACACTTTGAAAATGTGCATAATCACTACACAAAATGTAGGTATAAGGAAGGATTAATTAGCATATTTGAATGAAAGAAAGAAAGAAAATACATTTATCTAGCACAGACTAAAAAAGGCACACAATATACAATACAGCAGTTAAAAAACATATATTGAAAATATTGAGTATATTGATTGTATTGTTTAAGTGTATTTAATATGAACACAAGCTAATCAGAATGCAGATTGTTGGAAAAATGATTTTAGAATGTTGTATGTTCTTATACATTTCAGGATTATCTACAGAACTTGGCAACCATTTAGATCTCACTTCTTTTGTCGGTGAAGTCGACTACCACGCTTATTCATAATATTGAACTTGGCTCCCATTTGCATATTTACGTTTTTGATGGGATAGTATGTTCACTGATGACCTCGTTTACCAAGGTTTACAGTACAGGTACATAAAACCAAGGTTTTATGTATATATCAGCTAGCTAGCTATTAGCTTTCTGGTACAGAAAAATAATGAAACAATTTCGGTTTGAAACTAGTCTTTGATGCGTACAAGATAAAAAGATCTACATTTCAAAGGTGTTACAATATTTTCATTAGAGGTACAAAATTGCCAATTTAGGTTGTAAGTAATGTAGACGCGAAACCGTTCCTTTTTCCATATTTTTAATTTCCACTTTTTCTTTATGATATTATGGTCTATAGAGTAATACTTAGGTATTTTATGGATTGCTTCCATACACATGTAACGTAAAGCCAGAGAAATTAATGGTTTATCAAACCGTTTTTTTTTTGTCTGCTGTTTATTATACTGTGTGTCATATAGTCTGTGCTAAAAGAATGTATTCTATTTATTTATTTATTTCTTTCTTTCTTTCTCTCTTTCTTTATTTCTTTCTTCCTTTCTTCCTTTCTTTATTCCTTTCTTTCTTTCTTTTATTTTCTTCCTTTCTTTCTAAATTGACTACCAACTGTTTAGTCAAATCACAACTGTAATTCTTTGCCAGTTATATGAAATAACTATAACACGGTAAATTGACGTAGTGTGTCAATCAATGCCTACTTTTTAAGTTTTAAGATTGTGATGTAGGTATTTTAAACAAAATAATTAGTGGCTATACTTTATTAACTACTTAAAAACTAATGTCTTATTATTTGACGTGATTGTAATTATTGTAAGGTTTCAATGTTCAAGGCTCTTACAGACTAGGGCAATATCGTGGGCGCGACAGGCAGAAATATGCCAGTCGCGCCCGCGATATCGCCCCAGTCTGTAAGTGCCTTCATATTAATTAACCATGTCTCATATATCGGTCCCTTACTGCAGTAATAAAATAATATATTGTTTTACTGACATAAAAAAGGTGTTACATTTCAATTTGAAGCCCTGACTCTTGAGCTGGGTGGTACCTGTGTTACTGGAGTCAATATCTTCACCAAATAAAATTAAAATAATGTAAAATGAAAGGAATTTATACCTTATTTTTTTGACCTCATTAATGATGTCCTTCAAAAAGGTCAGGTGCGTAGTACTCGCAACTGGCGTGCGTGTATGACCAGATGTATGAACGTAAACGAAGCAAAGGAGTATGTAAGGAGCGTAGCAGGTGACGTTCTATAGTTTCTGCCCACCCCCATGAGAAGAAGGCGTGAGTTTATGTGAAAGGAATTTAGTGCTCTTGAGTGGTTTGTGTGGGTGTGTGTTTGTTGTGTTTTGTGCGTATGTGTGTTGTATTTTGTGTGTAAGTGTGTGTGTGTGCGTTTGAGTGTTTGTGCTTGGTGGCTGGACTTTGGGTCCAAACTTGGGACTTTGGACTTTGGCTGATAATTTTTTTACCTACAATTTCTATACTATCACGAGTATTGTTCTTTAAGTAAGTTTTCTGTCCGTGGTTAATTTATTGTTCGAAGCAATAATTTCAACACAAAGTACGTACCCGTATTTTAATAAGAAATAAATGCCTTATAAGTATGCCTGAACAAATAAGATCCACAAAAACACTGTGCATATTTAAATTTAGACTTAAGTCATTACTATTAGAAAAAACTTATTATACTATTAACGAGTTTATGGAAGATAAGAAGCTAAAATAAAGCATAAAATATAAATGTGTGTGTATCTACGAATAAAATTATTGTATTAATTTTACTATACAGTACAAATTACTTTAATTAATATAAATAAATAAGAGTTTAAGCGATTATAATTAGTAATAATAATTAATGTTATGATATTACTGTCTCTTAGGTATGCAATGTAATGTTAACTACTAAATATTTAACCTAGGTATAAGTTAAATGTAATACATGCTGCACCCTAACAGGGTCATGCACTCATATGTTTTAGCCGAGCCTGTAACTGAGTGTACACACGGCTACACATCAAGCTATACATTCCCAGTTTACGCTGACCTCTCATTGTATGGAAATCCTATACAATGCGAGATCAGCTTATACTGGAAAGTATAGCTTGAGGTGTATCCGTGTGTACATTATGCAATGGAAAAAAAAAGTATAAATTATTAAACCTGAAAACATTACCTTACTTTTGAGCTACGCCACAGTCGGGTACTTAAAACTACAGACCAAATAGGAGAGATTTTATGGATTAATACAAATAGTCCAATTTAATTTTAAAGACACAAAAACCGTCTCCCGCTATTCTATAATAAGGACGTCTTATTACAATTGACATCACGTACAGACACCCCCTAAAATGAGTGGAGAGCTCACTGGGACATTGCCGCAGGATTCCACAGGAAGCGCCTGATTTGACAAAGTGACACCAGTCGCGTTTGTGGGGTGAACTGCGTTGCAAGACATAGGAGAATTTGTGGAATTCGTGCTAGGAGATATCTTGCGATGTACGAATGTTATCAACGAGTAGTAAATATATTCCAATATATCCCATTATACATATACAGGGTGACATTGAAAACATGCGACAAATCGAAATGGGAGATTGTACTCATCATTATGAACAACTTTTACTAAGGGACCAAAGCTACAATCCCAAAAAAAAAAACTGCTGTCCCCTACATTTATGTTCGCAATACCTCATCAAAATGTAGGAAAAGCAGATTTTTTTTTTTGGGATTACAGCTTTGGTCTCTTAGTAAAAGTTGTTAATAATGATGTATACAATGTCCCATTTCAGTTTGTCGCAAGTTTTCAATTTCAACCTGTATATCTTCAGAAAAACATTAAAGAAACTAACGATTGAGCCACTCATACATCGACTTATTTAGAAAAACTCGATACAAATAAGTTTTTTTAGCTCGAAAACATCCATCATCATTATTCAGTCGAAAGAAGTCTGCTGTTTATTGACGACATTCAGATTGTAGGTAATCACACAAATACCTAACTTCAGTGCTTCCCTAAATATGCTCTAATGTAATGAAGAGAAAACCTTGCTCATAAAATTATAGCTAAGTAAACCGAAATTATCCATCGAAGATAGGAATAAAATAACCTCAGCTTAGTAGGTACAGTGCTCTGCATTATCCGACCCCTTTTACCCTCTTTTTCTTTGTAAGGGGGTCAGGTAATGCAGACCACTGACCATACAAGTCACTTAAAAGTCACCATCTCACTTTCAACAAGCGTGCATCGTTGTCAAAGTGGTAATTCGACAGGTGCCGATATTTTACACGCTGATCGTATGTGTTGCAGTGTTGCATAACGATTTGAGGTGAAAATTATTATTTTAGGGTCAAAAGTGGTTTGTAAAAAAAAAACCAACTGACTTCCAAAAAAACACTACAAAGTGAAAAATAACTTTAATTACGGAAGTCGGTGCCTTTGGATCTGCATTTTAGTTTTTTGCCACCAGTTTTTTCAGTCAAGTTTTTTTTTAAGTTTTTTTATTTATCACTTTTTAGCGGGTCAGTTTGTAATTTATCTAACTAACAATAGCCTAATGTCAACTGCTCATCACCTTTTACAAAATATTGCTTTTCTTGATGCAGCAACGTCAATTGTTAACGAGTTCTCCTGGTAAGAACCAGGAGAACTGCCACTCATCATATGCATTATGAAGAGCATAAATGGCTTAGCAACCATATTAAAGTACCTACCTAATCGAATCGCAACTCGTTAAATACATCTTATTAAGTAGTTCCGGTGGCCATCAGTGGTCTTCCTCGTCAATTCCACTCCACGAAATGATACTTTCCGAAAGCAAATGCACAAGTTACTATAAAACATACCTAAATCACTATAGGTGTGCCTTTAAAATTTGAAGATTTCCCTCGATTTCCATGGGATCCCCTCATCAGATTATAACTTGGTGACAATGGGACCACCTCGGGAGCATATCCATTCAAACAAAAAAAAAATTTTTTAAATCGGTCCACAATTGTCGGAGAAATCGGCGAACACATATAAAAAAATATATATATGTATAGTCGAATTGAGAAACCTTCTCCTTTTTGAAGTCGGTTAAAAATGAACACAGGTAGATAGTAGCAGCGTTAGGGCTCTGTCTGGTTTCCGTCTCATCTGTCTCAACTGCATTCAAAGTCAAAAACAAATTATTTATTTCAAATAGGCACATAAAAGGCACTTTTGAACGTCAACATTTACAAAAAAAAATAGAATTGATTCTAGTTGCCCCTTCCAAATGGTAGTTTCGTATGGAGAAGAATGGGCAAGAAACTCCACCGTTACTCTTTTAAAATGTTGTACAAAAGTTGTATAGGTATATTATATACCTAATTATATGTGAAAACGATGCACCTAGAATAAAATTACTATACTAAAATAGATAAAAAAATAAATTAAAATGAAGCAATGACAGATAGATTAATTATGTGATAGGTAGGTACATGGTGCTCACATATTTACAAACATTGTAAAAGTATACGTTTTCCAAAAAATAATAAATAAAGTAATAAAGTCAGTGTATGAGCTAAAGTAATCACAGAATTTAAATTAAACATTAATTTATTATTTGTATCAAATAATAAATTTAAAATTGAGTTTTAAGTTAACTCCTCAAGTCATTAGAATACAGAGTGTTACATAAATACGTGATATCCTTTAACTTATAGGCCCTAAGGGTGTGTTTGTGCTCTTGATATCAAACAACTTTGATTTTTCCCCCAAGAAAACATAAACAACAAACAAGGAAACGTGGGTTGAATTTCTTTTTTCTTACCGTTTAACGGATTTCGTATCCATTATATAATAGAGGCAATGGTGCCGATTCCCTTGTTCACAAACTAAATTAAATTTAAGTTCAGTGCATCTTTTTCTTTCAATTTCATTAAGAAAAGGACAGAAGATAAATTTTAGTTTAGTCCTGTCAAATTAAGCAGCGCCTGTCACTACTCCATACAAGTTTAGACGTGATTAAAAACTTGCCTACTATAATTACTTCAATTTACGTCAAGCGCTGATTAATTTGACAGGACTAAACTAAAATTTATCTTCTGTCCTTTTCTTAATGAAATAGAAAGAAAAAGATGCACTGAACTTAAATTTAGTTTAGTTTGTGAACAAGGGAATCGGCACCAATATCTAGTACGAAATCCTTTAAAAACTCAACTCACAGACACTGCGGTGTCTCCAATTAAAATTCACTATAGGGTCGAAATCAGATAGAGATGTTTATGTGTTGTATGATGAGTGTATTTTTTTTTTTTGGGTGGGAAATCATCAAATCATTTCTCCCGCTCTGGCCGGAGCGGGAGGGTGTGTCAGACTCTTAATGACTAAAACCCACCCGTATTCATTCCGTTGCCTGTGCTGCCTGTGAATGTGATGACTTATAAGCCTGAAATCATTTTTGGTAGATGAAGATGATGTTGCTACTCCTGTATATACATACAAGAACTTTATCCAAATGTATGGGTAGCAATCAGAATATTGGTCACTATACCTGTAACGGTAGCGAGTGGAGAATAAAGTTTTTCTAAGCTTAAGCTGATAACAACCTACGAGTATCTATGATTGACAATATTTCAATCGAGATTTAGAAAACGTGGCAACATTGTCAATCGAAATGAACTTGCAGAAAACATAGACTTTGATGTCTTTTTTTAAGTTTTATTGAATGAAACGGTTGTTTTTTTTTATTTCTTACTCTTATTTTTTTTTCCTATTTTTTCTACATGACATAATTTTGAACCGGAGAGTGGAAAGGGGACGTCATAGAAATGTAAAAGTATTGTTAAAACAACATAGTGATAAAAGGACACAAACTTACGCCTTATCGTATGGAGATAGACAGAAATCTCGGAATGCCACGTACTGCAATTACATTCATCAGCTAGTATTTAATAATAGAATACTCTTTATTATGTACACCATAAAAATTAACGATATAAATGTTGTAATTTTACATATTAGGGTGAACAAATGAGCGGTCTTATCGCTAAAAGCGATCTTTTAAAAACAACCTTTGGATGGATTAGGGGGTAAAGGAGAGACAATACCGCAGGTAGTGTGTGGAATACCACTGACATATATACAATAAATACATATATCCATAAAACATTAAAATGATTTACATAATTATATTATATATTCAATAATAATCATCAAACAAGTGTTAGGAACAAAAACAAGTGCAAAGAACATAAAAAATATGTCTAGGGAGAGAGATAGTGTTTCTTTACCATATTAATATTGTAACAGGAAATGCACGACAGGTACATAGCAGGGGGTAACCATCACCTCTTATAGCAGTATTATTATAATATTACTTCCAGTGGGAAAGTGATGGAGCTATACAGGACTTATAACTCCATATCTTTCTCACGCTGAAGTAATATTGAAGTAATATAAGAGGTGATGGTAACCCCCCAGGTCTTTCGAAGTGTCATGAAAATCTAATCTACCTATCCTTTGAATAAGAATCACAAAATAAATAAAATAACTGGGAACCACGCAAAAGCTACCGTCTCACCGTCAGCAAGCGTGCAACGTTGTCAAGGCAACTGCTCGACACGTGCGCAAAATTGTCAAAGTAGTCACTCGACACGTGCCGATAAGTTACACGGTGATTGTACGTGTTGGAGGAAATTCTTTTACTGTAAAGGAGTCTGTATTGGTACTTATAAAAATTTGACCCGCGTGGCTTTAAAAAAAAAACAATATCTACTAAATCATTCAATCAATATTATTCAATCCAATATCAAATTTTATTACGTGGTATGTATAAAAAAACTGGCCAAGTGCGTGTCGGATTGGCCATTCACAATAAAGAGTTCCGTAGTTCCGTAGTCTGGATGAATTTATCTCAAAAACAAACTTAATATTGTAGTTGAAAAATATATTTTCCCATAGAACGATATACGTCACGGACACAATTCTTCAACAGTAAATGTAAGTTGGTCGATTATTACTCAAGCTTTTTCACATATCCATAAACAAAAATTTTGCTGGCAAAGGGGGGGGGGGGGGGGGGACACGGTGGACGACGACTCTTGACTCATAACAAAAATGAGCACTTTAATGCTTAATATTACGCAAACGTATCCCTGAATCGAAAAATTGTTTTCACTGACCTACAACATTTATAAGCGGCCTATTCAACGACACCCCACACCATGGGATCGACGAGAAAAAAATATCATCCCCACTTTACGTGCACGCTACATTTTTTTTTAAGATTTTATATTAAGTACCACCTTGTCGGCGTGATTAATATAAATATCCATGCCAAATAACAGCTTTCTAATACTAAAAGTCTCTGAGCTAAACCGCGGACGACATGGCGAAACTAATAAGGATTCCTTGTTGATTGTCGGCCATAGCAAACTGGTATGAGAGAAGCTAAGGATTTAAAGGATAAGAAATACTGCCCTTACGTCTACTGATAACAACTTATTGTAATTACAAATACATTTGGCAGTAATGGTAGTTCAGGCAGCTACGTCAAGGAACTATGGTCAACATCTACCTAGTCTGCTATCAGAGTCTATTTTGAGTACACACTTCTTTTCACGACAAAACAATAAGTCCCTCCCCTCTTAATTTTCCAGAAATATTTTAATAAGAGCAGCTCTTAAAAACTCACGAATTAAAGTCACAAAACGTTTACCAGTTTCGTGGACGTCGCGGAGGGAGTTTGACACCTCATTCCTCCCCGCGAACCTGAGGTGGCCCGCAATGGCGGGCCCGAAACAGCCAGGGATCGTGGAAATCGCACTAGATCCCATGCTCCCCGGTGCAAGTGCGGGAGGGAAACACCTGGGTTGTTTTTAGTCAGTAAGAGTCTGACAGATCCCTCCGCCCGCCCCAGGGTGGAGGACATCCATGAGGATTTTCCACCCCGGAACAAAAAAAAAGGCCTCTTCTCTTGGAGAGGGTGGGCTGTAATCCACCACGCGGGCCCAGTGCGGTTTGGTAGATGTCACATGTCTTCAAATTTTTGGTTCTAGGACATGCCGGTTTCTTCACGATGTTTTCCTTCACCGTTTTTGAGAGCAGTGGTGATGAAATTGTCTATACAAAGTGAAGCGCCTGCCTGGGTTCGAACCCACGTACTAAAAATTAATATCTAGGCACTGTAAACTCTACCGTTATCCTAGCAAGAGAAACGTGATCTTATTGGTGCAAACTGAACAGGACTGCTCCAAGATACCTTTCTTCTTCTCTCTCTCTCTCTCTCTCTCTCTTTCTTTCTTTCTCTCTCTCTGAAATTGGCATAACCTGTTTACGATTCTCACCTAATTCAAAATGCCACTACAAGCGAAACATAACTTGAAACATGTCCGACTAAAGCTTGTTCCATAATTTATTACCTTCCTAGCCATATTGATTCAACAACGTTTTTATTATTTATAGGTTTATTGGTATAATGACATGGTAGATGAGCTCATAAATAATAACAGCCGCACGGGTCGATCGAAAGTTAAGCTACACTTGCCGCGGTCGGTTCGTGAATGAATATCATCTTTACATACCAAGACCCCTCCGTGCCTCAGAAAGCACGTTAAGCCGTTGGTGTCGGCTGTCATTTGTGGATTTTTGGCCGTCGTTACGGGTCAGAATGCCGAAAGTCTAACAAACCAGTCTTACCAAGGGTATTACCCAGTAACTGGGTTGTGACGGTCAGATACGCAGTCACTCCATGTAAAATATTGGTATCTTGCTGCATCCGGTAGACTGGAACCGTCCGCGATTTATTGAGAAAAGGTTAGGCAGATGATGATTGGCATAATGGCATCCAAAAATATTGTATTCTAGCTACTGGCCACGACTTCGTTCACGTGGAAGTCGTAAGACACCACAATATATACCTACTCAATACTCAATACTCAATACGTTTATTGCATTCCACAATGTGAACTTAGGTGGTAGGTACATAAAGACATACATTCGTTTTGGAGCATTGTGGGCCCTGTCGGGCATAACAACATAACAATTAGGAGGAGGGCTGTTATACACATACTAAACTAACAGCCAATATTTTATAAAAAAAAACTGCTTTGTTGGTCTAGCGGTAGCAAACGCTACTGTTGAGCATGTGTTCGATTCCCGGGTCAGGCAAAGTGTTATTGTTATTTCCATCTGGAATTTCTCAGTACCAGTCCAAAGTCTGGATTTGTGCCCGGTTGATGGCAATAGGCCCGCCCCCTATTACATGGGATCTAAACATAACTGGCGAAATGTGGGTGTACTACAGGTACACCTCTGTTCAACTCTTCGGGGAATACAAGCGTGATGTTTTGTTATTTTATGACCAGACTTAGAGGGAATATCTATGCAACTGAAATTTGAACAGAATCCATCCGGTAGAATTTGTGTGATGCCGAAACATTCAGGCATCTCATCATCTGCCTAGCCTTTTCCCAAATATGTTGGGATCGGCTTCCAGGCTTACCGGATACAGCATACCAGTATTTTACATGGAGCGACTGTCTATCTGACCTAACACGATGCCCCTTGGTAATCCTGGTTGTCAGACTTTCGAGCTTCTGACGACCCGTAACGACTGTCAAAGATCTACAAATGACAGCCGGAACCAACGGCTTAACGTGTATTCCGAGGCACGGAGGGGTTTTGGTATCTAAAGATGGTCACCCATCCACGGACCAACCGCAGCAAGCGTAGCTTAACCTGATCCATCGACCCGTGCGGCTGTTATTACTTAGCCACAAGCCCCTCATAGAACATTCAGGAAAACAGACAAAAATTCTAAACACGTATAGTTTAGGCATTAGAACCAATCCCAGACCACGTCGCAAATACTTTTCTTTTTGTAAATCTTAATGTACAGTTTTGGCTTCTACGATTTTATTATGTACCTATGTATAACATGTGTCATAATAATCAGTAGCTACGTTTTAAATGAACGTAGTACTTTAGGAATTGTTTTTAAAAAAAATCAGAATATTTTACTGGAATTTTTCAAAATATTTCTGATTTTACTGTAGAATATTCTCTGTAAAATATGCTAACAATGTAAGGGGTTTGAAACGCGGATGTAAGTGGAAATGCCGGGAGGGAACGCCCCTAAAGAACATACTAGCTGTGCCCGCGGCTTCGTTCGTGTGCAAAGTTAAGATTAAGTTTTTGAAATGAGATTGCAGGACCAACACAATGGAAAGAAACGAAAAAGTTAAGTTTTAGAAAATA
The DNA here is from genome assembly GCA_905333075.3 of Atethmia centrago. NCBI lineage: Eukaryota > Metazoa > Arthropoda > Insecta > Lepidoptera > Noctuidae > Atethmia > Atethmia centrago. Next base: position 23,235,442 of record HG995387.1, on the reverse strand, counting down.
CAGAAAAGGGGTAAAACTATTCTTGGTTAAGGAGAAAATGTATTTTGTTAACAAAAAAAAAAAATACTGGTGTGTTTTCATAGCTGTCCACTCAAGAGATGAAACAATTAGTAATTGTATTTCAAAACGAAATGCCTTTATATATTCGTAACGTCTGAAAAGATCTAATTATAAATAATAAATTAATTTGTTTTGCTTATAGTTCAAAACCATAGAATTAGCGAAAGATTTAACACAACGTCAAAGTCATTTATTTCAAATAGGTACAATAGAGATAGATATTCCGTGTGGTGTCGGACGTAAAGAATAGCACCATCCCATTTCTTCCCATGGGTGTCGCAAAAGGCGACTAAGGGACTTACTAGAGAATTGGCAGCAGCGTTCTCTATGCATTTTAACACCATACTGCGATCGCCAACCCGCCTGCCAAGCGTGGCGATTATGGCAAACCCCCCCAATATTGGGGGAGGCCTATGTCCAGCAGTGGACGTCTTTCGGCTGGAATGATGATGATGATGATGACAATAAATATAATTTTGAAAATACAAATTTAGAGAAAAATAGAAATGCATCTAGTTGCCCCTTCCAAACGATAGTTCCTTAGGTAGAAGAATGGGCAAGAAATTACACCATTACTCCTTTAAAATGTTTTTCAATATTTTGTATACATATAAATAATACATAGGTATAAATAATTTGTTAATAATAAAATAATTTGTTGGTCTAGTGGTCGCAAGCGTTACTGCTGAGCATGAGGTCCTGGGTTCGTTTCCTGGGTCGGGCAAAGTGTTATTGGGTTTTTCTATCTGAAATTTCTCAGTAGCAGCCCGGAGTCTGAATTTGTGCCCGGTTGATGGCAATAGGCTCGCCCTCTATTACATGGGACTGAAACATAACTGACAAAATGTGGGTGTACTACAGGTACACCTCTGCCCAACCCTTCGGAGAAACAAGGCGGGAAGTTATGTTGTGTTAATTAAATAATTATATGTGAAAACGATGTACCTACAATAAAATTACTACATCACAATAAGTAAAAATAATTAAAATGAAACAATGACAGATAAATTAATAAATTGAGGGGCTTGTGGCTAAGTGATAACAGCCGCACGGGTAGATCGATCAGGTTAAGCTACGCTTGACACAGTTGGTCCGTAGATGGGTGACCATCTTTACATACCAGTACCCCTCCGTGCCTCGGAAAGCACGTTAAGCCGTTGGTCCTGGCTGTCATTTGTAGATCTTTGACAGTCGTTACGGGTCGTCAAAAACTCGAAAGTCTGACAACCAGTCTTACCAAGGGGTATGGTGTTACCTAGTAACTGGGTTGGGGTCAGATAGGCAGTCGCTCCATGTAAAATACTGGTATTCAGCTGTATCCAGTAAGACTGACAGATAAATTAATCATTTGATAATACAAGACGTGATGCTCACATATTTACAAACATTGTAAAAGTATACGACTTTCTTCATAAAATTTGAACATGTAATAAGTCAATGTGAGGTAAAGTAGTCACTAAATGTAAAATCAATGTCATAAAAATAATAAAAATGATGTGATAAGGCAACGATGCGGTTTAAAGGAAGATGTAGTAACAAAAATTGAAAAGAGATGCTTAGATGGTTTGGTCCCGGGGCGTAAGCCCGCTGCCGCGAGAAATCGCGGCACAGCGGACGGAGCTCCGGCGGGATCTCATGGCGTCATGGAAAGTACGGTTGTTGCAACCCAGTGCTGGGCACGCCACGATTGCGGCGATAAGTCCCCTCTTTGATGAGTGGCTGGAGAGGCGCCACGGCGTCCTCACCTTCCGCGTGACGCAGGTCCTCACCGGACACGGCAGCTTCGGGAGGTTCCTGTGTCGGATAAGGCGGGAGGAAACGTCCGGGTGTCACCACTGTGTGGATCGCCTGGAGGACACGGTGGAGCATACGGTGGAGGTCTGCCCGGCTTGGGCAGAGCACCGCCGTGTCCTCGTGGAGGCGATCGGCGGCAGAGACCTCTCGCGTCCGGCCCTGGTTCAGGCCATGGTACGGAGCGAGAGGGCATGGGCAGCCGTCACCTCCTTCTGCGAAGCAGTAATGCTCGCAAAGGAGGAGGCGGGACGGTTGAGGGAAAGGCAAGTTTCGCGCCCTCTCGCCCCTAGCCGCCGCAGGAGACGCCCAGGGCGTCGGGAATCCCGGGCGGATTTCCGGCCACCGTAGGCGCGGGCTTGCGGACGGTGAGCAATGGGTAGCTCACCGTCCGGTAAGGACCAGGCCCGGGTCGACGGCGCGTTGTATTCCACGCGCGCCTCAAAGAGATGTCGTCAGCACATAGTAGGGGTCCACTAGGGCCGATGCCTGCCGGGGTCGCGGGAAGGTACTTATGGGTCACCGAGGCCCCCGCAACACAGGCAACAAGAAGGAATACGGGTGGGTTTTAGTCAGTAAGAGTCTGACACACCCTCCCGCTCCGCCCAGAGCGGGAGAAGTTATTTGATGATTTCCCATCCTCAAAAAAAAAAAAAAAAAGATGGTTTGGTCATGTTGAGAGGATGAATGAAAGGCGACTAACAAAAGGTATTTACAAAGCAGATGTGAGTGGAAATGCCGGGAGGGGACGCCCCAGAAAGACATATAGTGACCTCATTATTGATGTTCTTCAAAAAGGTCAGGTGCGTAGTACTCGCAACCGGCGTGCATGTATGACCAGATGTATGAACGTAAACGAAGCAAAAGAAGTATGTAAGGAGCGTAGCAGGTGGCGTTTCTGGTTACCCCCATGGGAAGAAGGTGTAAGTTTATGTATGTATATAAAAATAATAAATTAACAACCACTTTGATTTTGTCCAGACTCTAGATTGTCAGTGGAGCAAGACCAACATGTTTCCAAGCATTCTATCTTGAATATAATCCTCTAATTTGTCATAATATACTTGTTTACAACACTAAACACGCTTTGCTCAAAATAAACTACACATAACATAACATAACATTACGCTTTGTTTGCCCGAAGGGTTGGGCAGAAGTGTACATGTAGTAGGTACACCCACATTTCGCCACTTATGTTTAAGTCCCATGTAATAGGGGTCAGCCTATTGCCAACAATCGGGCGCAAATCCAGACTCCGGGCTGCTACTGAGAAACCCAATAACATTTTACCCGACCCGGGAATCGAACCCAGGACATCATGCTCAGCAGTAGCGCTTGCAACCACTGGACCAACGAGGTAGTCAAAATAAACTAAGTACTATTTAACATAATGTTCATACAACTTAAGTACAACCCTACTGACCCCCATAACTAAAACGCTTTGCGACTTTATGTAAATGTCTGTAAAATCCCTGGATTCCATTCTATAACTGCCATGGAGCTAATGAAAATTGTTTTTAAAGTCAATCCATTACCCTTAGTCCGACTAAGAATATTCGAACTGGATGTCGGTATCTGCTGGAAGATGAATAATTGTAAGACATCGTGTGGATTCACTGGTTCGCTTGGATTAAAGAGATGAAATAAAGATGGTAGGTATATAAATGCACTATTTCAGGGTTTTTCTTATTTTTTTAGCTACCTACAAAATGATTAATATACAAATGTCTAGATTGTTTAAAACGGCCAACATATTAACAGATTAATTTGACAGGACTAAACTAAAATTTATCTTCTGTCCTTTTCTTAATGAAATAGAAAGAAAAAGATGCACTGAACTTAAATTTAATTTAGTTTGTGAACAAGGGAATCGGCACCAATATTGAATAAAGTTATCTAAAACCTCAAACTGACTTTTTTTTCTCGACAATTTTCCTGTTTAAAACGTTCAAAATCTAGTGGCAATCTTATCTGAGTGAAAATTTATCTCATCGGACCGACAATTAATCTTATCTGAGCAAAAATTAATAAAAAAAAAAAATGAAACAAATATCTTAAACATGACAAAAATCAGAAGTATTTTTGACACATTGATACTGAGATTATTGAGGCCGTTTTGTAACCATTCTCAAAAATAAGGGAATTCCCCTAAAGTGTAAGACGTGATTACGAATTTGTAATTTTGTTGGTAAATGCCAGTCTGTATAAATTTCTACAGGAGTTGTGTGTAAGTATCACTCTAATAATATAATAATGTGAGATTCACACCCTACTGGGTTGTGGGGATGGAGATTTTTTTCCCGGAAGAAAGTCTTCCACTTTCTTGGAGCAGTAGATTTTTGTCATGATGATAATTTATTCCCTCGTAAGTAGGTATATACTTTTGTATATTTATATAGGCTAGATTTAGGTATTAATGTAACGATATGTTTTTTCTCATAGTTGTTAATAGATTATTTTTATATAAGTTTTACATAAAATCTTAACGTCCCAATATAAGTGAAATGTAAAGTGATGGCCTGAAATATAGGTTTGCATAAACCTAGATCGGGCGGGTCGCTACCTAACACTCTAATTCCAAACCATCATTACTTGCACCTGTAATTAAAAATAGTTTATTATTAGGCACTATTATTGTATAGAATATTTACTACTGTTGGCTAAATGTACACTTTTTGTAAACGTTTTCATTAAATATATTATTATTATAATAATAAATATCTTTATTTACATAATCAAATTACAAGATGGTTATTAACATTAATTAAATTAAATTAAAACTAAGTTAAAACCTATAAAAGGCACACGAGGCATTGTACCGAGGATGCTGGCGGCATTTCCTCACTGAATTGCAATGCGTTGCGCGAGAAAGCTGCCAGCTTTTCGGTTTAAAGGTATAAATTAAATTCGCTTTTCGTGTCTTCGAGTGACCGTGTTGTTCTTCTAAACTACAGAACGTATTTCGATGAGGTTTTCACCACCATTTATAGAATTTATTCCGGAAGGTTTATTTAAAATGTATAATATATAGAACAGAATAGAATATAATAGAATGCTCTTTATTATGTACACCATAAAAATTACAGATATAAGTGTAGAAATTTTACATAGGGTGACACAATGGGCGGTCTTATCGCTAAAAGCGATATTTTAAAGACAACCTTTGCATGGATTAGGGGGAAAAGGAGACAATACTGCAGGTAGTCTGTGGTGTACCATTTACATATATACAATAAATACATACCTACATACATTAAACATATTAAAATTATCTACATTTTTAAACATTTTTTTTTTTAATTAATATGGATTTGTACATAAAAAAGAAAAAAATATCTAATTAATTAATAAAAATAACTAAAACTATACACAAACTAAAATAGGGCGTCGAAAAAATCATCCACATCGCTGTCGACTGGTAATGTATCCAAAAGACTGGCGGCATTGCCACATTGTATGGCAATGCTTAGCCTCTGGCCAAGGTAAAAGCCAGCACTTGGGTCACGGGAAGTGTCAACCAGTCGTCTGGAGATTTCCTAAAAAAGGCCATGAGCACTCGGACCCCACGGCCCGAGGATTTCAACCCCAGACGGCTCGAAAATATAATGGCCAACTAGGTTATTATACTTACGCCGCTTGAGGTTCTCTGCAGGCACAGCAGCAGCGCTAGCATAGCACGCCGTGCCAGGAAGATGGGATGGCGCAAGAGTATCGACACACGATGCATCCCACACTAAAGGCCTACCCACCTTCCATGGAAATAAAGACATGCCGTCCGGTCTCTTGCCATCGTCGCGTGCCAGCCCATTGGGTTCTAATACAGCTGGAACGCTGACGGTGACAAGAGCTCGTCGGATGATGTCATTAATAAACATTAATGAAATCATCCGACGAGCTCTTGCGTGCCGCGCTAAGCGAACCGCACTTCGGCTGCAAGACAGACCGTGGTGTCCGACACTGTTGACAACTTCACCAGTGACAGCGATGAGGAGAAAAATTATCTATATACCCAATTTATTCAATAATAATCATAAAACTAGCGCTAAGAACCAAAACAGGTGCAAGGAACAAAGAAAATAAAAAGTATGTTTAAGGAGAGAGATAGTGTTTTTAGTGTTTAATATATTTTATTGTATTAAACTTCAATATAATAAAGAAATCTCGATGTTTTTTCAACAAAAACATGGTAAAATTTTTCACACCAACCACAGCCCCACTTCATGTCCAGGCAAATCATTGTCCAATCATGATCCCATGGTTGCCTGGAAGAGATCGCAGAAAGCGATAAGGCCGGCCATTGTATATTTTGTAGTGTTTGATTTATTTTTTGTTATGTATTTTTGTGGTGTACAATAACGTATATATAAATAAATAAATATATCGGGATTAAAAATACGGTATATAACATATTCTTTGTAAGGAACCCTCACCACGCGAGTTCAACTCGCACTGACTGGTTTTTGTTTTATCATGATAAAAATTTTAACATGATAAAACAAAAACCGGACAATGTAATACTCGTATTGATATCCATCATGACTGCGGAATTTCGTTAGCTACGACTTCTTCTACATTCTTGGATAACTTTTCCCACAACAAGCCTTCCTCGAAAATTCCGGAACATCAGGTCACAAAACAAAAAGCTTATTCCAAAACAAAAATAAAGCCCTGACCTTTTTTTTTTTGGGTGGGAAATCATCAAATACCTTCTCCCGCTCTGGGCGGAGCGGGAGGGTCTGTCAGACTCTTACTGACTAAAACCCACCCGTATTCCTTCCATTGCCTGTGTTGCCAGGGTCTTCGTGACCCTTTAGTACCTTCCCACGACCCCGGCAGGCATCGGCCCTAGTGGACCCCTACATTTGTGCTGACGACATCTCTTTGAGGCGCGCGTGGAATACAACGCGCCGGTGAAAAGCCCTGACCTTGATCCACAAGGACACAATATCATCAGTCCAACATAAGTTCACGGTTGGACAACCAACCGAGACGTCAGCGGTACCACATAAGAATTAACAGCGCACAACTGAATGTTTTGCTAGTCAGAAGTAAATGGAGAGAGATGTCTCTGGACATTGTGGGATTAAACATCATCTCCATTAATTTTCCTTTCCTTAAAGGACTACAAGACCTAAATGCAAATTTTGTAAGTTATACAATGCCTAAAAGCATATGATCAACTGCAGTAAACAAAATCAGAAAAATATATGATATTCTTCAGGATATATGCTAGGTAGATAGTGTGTTGAAAACATAATACAACTAATTTGATACGATAGAAAAAAAACACGAAGATACCTCTAAAAAAATATTTTATCGATTAAAAATCATACTAATATATGTACATGCTATCATTCTGATTTTTTGTCATATTTTTATACAAGCAACATATTAGCATAATAGTGTTTTAATTTTTTTTATCCAATCAATAGATTTTTTGTAAATAGATAATATTTTGCAATAAATTACCAGCGTCTTGTCATTGCGCTTCTCTTTCTTTTCTATGCAGTCCGACAGTGACCGCGCGTTAGCTGTTGTCGGCCTCTTAATGATGTTTATTGAATTTCTGAAATGCTAAATAATCTTGAAAAGCCAAAACCTGTTTGCTTTATCACTTTTCCAAAATATATTACCAATTGCATGGCAATTTGTCGATTCGTATGAAGAAGAACGATGTGGCGATGCTCGGGGGAGGCCTGTTATGGAGGTCTGTCAGCTGAAATGATGACGATGAAGAAGAACTTACGTGAATGCTCATAACATTAGACTGTTACCTAAGTCCTAAGTAGGTTCCCTTATTCATTAGCAGGTAATGACTTTTTATTTCAAAGTAAAAGATCAAACGAATCAGATGTCTTGACGGTTTTTCTACATAGCACTATGAAAATTGAAAAAATCTAGACTATTTAAACCGTTATAAACCTAGTCTGCTTATAAAACGGTACGTATGTATATTACAAAAAAAAAAACAACCAGCTTAAAAAACTAATACTACCTACAAAGTTAAATCATCATCCGACGAGCTTTTGTCACCGTCGAAGTTCCAGCTGTATTAGAACCCAATGGCCTGGCACACGACGATGGCAAGAGACCAGACGGCATGTCGTTATTTCCATGGAAGGTGGGTAGGCCTTTAGTGTGGGATGCAACGTGTGTCGATACTCTTGCGCCATCCCATCTTCCTGGCACAGCGTGCTATGCTGGCGCTTCTGCTGCGGCTGCAGAGAACCTCAAGCGGCGTAAGTATAATAACCTTGTTGGTCAGTATATTTTCTAGCCGTTTGGGGTTGAAACCCTCGGGCCGTGGGGTCCGAGTGCTCATGGCCTTTTTAAGGAAATCTCCAGACGGCATGTTGACACTTCCCGTGATCCAAGTGCTGGCATTTACCTTGGCCAGAGGTTAAGCATTGCCATAAAACGCCGCCAGTCTCTTGGGTACATTACCAGTAGACAGCGATGTGGATGAATTTTTAGGTGCCCTATTTTAGTTTGTGTATAGTTTTAGTTATTTTTATTAATCTGTGAGATATTATTATGAGAATAAAGTTATCTCAAACCTCATTATTAATTTCGTTCACGAAATAATCGATAAAGTTTTCATGGATTGTTTATTTTTTAATATCACATCCGTTATGCTTATTATTCGATATATTATAGTATAGGGAAGCCGGGGCATTACGGGCCCCCAGGGTAAAACGGACACCCCCTCTCCCCCGCAGGATAATAAATCGAGACGCTCGGAACTAGTCGCATCGCGTTCCAAAGTGATTGTGTGTGTCTAGCTGCGCGTCGTACGTTGACAGAACGAAATTACGTAAGTTGATGCAATTGATATTATTTTTCGTTTTTAAGTCTGCTTTGTAGCTAATTTGTGAATGTGTGAAATGCTCAGTTATTATGTGAATTCCTCGTTCAATTATGTGACTAAGTAACTAGAAAGAGTTGTGAACTAACTACCACATATTCGTTTGATTAGGTTAATATTTATTTTATTTGACGTCGGGGGCATTTTGAGCGGGGCAAAATGGGTAGGATGCCCGTTTTGCCTCGAATAATTGTATTGATTTTATGTTTTTTTCTGCAGATACAATTATGGTTCGCCACTACCAAAGGAAGACAGAACGTGCCAAATGAAAGCTTGGAGGAGATGGAAGCAGCAGTAAGGGATATGGCAAGTGGAATGTTAAGTTGTAAACGGGCCGCTCTTGAACACAATATGCCACGATCAACTTTGCAACGAAAACTCGAAGAATACAAAAAAAAAACAATATTTATCACCAACAAAACTAGATAGCTATAGACCGGTATTCTCAACTGCTCAAGAAGAATAGTTAGCTTCATATATTAAAGACATGGAAGGTAGATTGTTTGGTTTGTCTCCAAAAGAAGTTCGTCAGCTGGCCTATCAATTGGTCACAAATAATAACATTCCACATAATTTTGATCCGACTACTCAAACTGCTGGCGAGGATTGGTTAGCAAATTTCCTAAAACGCAATTCTTCCTTGTCACTGCGCAAGCCTGAAGCCACATCCGCTGCTCGAGCCATGGGCTTCAACCGCCAAGCTGTGGAGGCTTTCTTTAAAATTTCAGTTGAGACAGTAGATAAATATAAAATTACAGCGGATAAAGTTTATAACGTTGATGAAACTGGAATAACTACTGTAGCAAAAAGCCTTGGAAAAGTTGTGGCCACCAAGGGTAGAAAACAAGTTGGGTCTTTGTCATCCGCAGAGCGTGGGCAACTGTTTACAGTCGAAATATGTATGAGTGCTACCTGTAGCATGAAAACCCCTGGGTTTTCATGCCGCCCATGATCATATTTCCACGTCAAAGACTTAAGCCTGAACTAATGGATGGAGCTCCTCCCAATTCTCGGGCAGAATGTAATGAGAAAGGTTGGATAACAAAGGAAATCTTCTTGAAATGGTTTAATAAGTTTGTGACCTAGTCCAGAGCTACGAAGGAACAACCAGTTTTATTACTCTTAGATGGACACGCTAGCCATGTTAAAAGTTTAGAACTCATCGATGTTGCCAGATCAAGCGGTGTCCATATTATCTGTTTCCCTACACATTGCACGCACCGTCTCCAACCGCTGGATGTTAGTTTTATGAAACCATTAAGTGCATATTATGGAGAAGAAGTTAAAAAATGGCTGCGAACAAATCCAGGGCGGGTACTGACACATTATCAAGTAGCTGCCCTATTTTGCAATGCGTTTTTAAAATCTGTGACAGTGCTTGTAGCAATTAATGGTTTTCGTAAAACAGGCATATGGCCTATTAACCCAGATGTCTTTAGTGATGAGGATTTTTTAGCTGCTGACACTACAGATCTGCTTATAGATGATACAATTGTACCACCGTCACCATTAAATCAAGAGTCCCAACCACAACCGTTGACTATTCACAATCCCATACAAAGTTCAACTGGTTCTCTGACAGAACCAAATATCGTGCAGCCTCCTATATCTCTCTTTCCGGGTCCATCAACAATCCTACAGCTATGCTCTGTACTCACAGTAAGACAGCTCTATGTGCTTCAGACCGTCATGCGTAAGCATGCCACAATCCCATATAAGCAGAGCTACAAGCGCAGGAAGAACATAGTGTGTGAATTACAGTCGCATAGAACTGCTCTTGCCAGTAGAAATTTTAATATAAATAGCTCTCGTCTTTACAACCGTATTAATAAAATAGCATTCATGCATAACCTACCAAAAAACAAATGCAAAAAAGAATTACAAAGCCTATTACTAAAGTTAAATTACCAGGAGACTGAAGATCTTCTCAAAACAATTAAATAGAGACATTTCAAAAACACAGACGCATACATTCATACATACACTCACATATACACAATGACTCACCCGTGCACTCTCGTGCACGCACCCACACAAATATTTCAATTCAAATAAATAAAATAAGTGACTTAATTGTAGTATATAGTTAGTTTTTATTTTATTTTTTTAAATTACTTCTACTGTTTATTTTACATATTTTTACAAGTTAACCATGTAGCACGATCGAAATGTTTTGTTTCTAATTTTGTAATCTACATATTTTGGAAGGCGATGGTGTTTGTGATACAATGATTTTTTCATTAGTACAAACACCAACGACACACTTATTTCTGGAATGTTCTATTTTTACTTAGAAAAATGTTTTTGTGAACCGTAAATATATTTTTTTTTTCTGAAATAAATTATAATTATTATTATTATTATTATTATTATTATAGCTATGTACATCTCCACCACCTGGAACATCTTTTAATGTCATGTCGCCAGTAGATATCATGCCAAAACCCAAAGCACGAGTTCAAAAACGATGCACTAGGAAACGCGGAAAAATGGCATTAATAACCAGTTCACCTTATAAGAAGGATATGGAAGAAGTCCATACACGGAAACCAGTGGCTTGTGAGAAGAAAGGAAAGAAGAAAAAGACGAGGAAGAATGAAAAAAATAAGGAAAACGAATCGGAGGAAGAAGATGTAGAGTGTTTGTACTGTGGATATTGGTACTCGGAATCTACTGAGGGTTGGGTCACTTGCCGTGCATGCCACAGATGGGCCCACTGTTCTTGCGCCGGCGAAGAGGATAATGATGACGAGTCCCTTCACATTTGTACATTTTGTGCTCGATTTTAAACTTACATAAGTGAATATGCCTTTATATGCCTATTATGCCCCGCATATGACCATTTTACCCCGGACACGGGGTAAAACAGGCAGTTTCTTTTTTTTTTAAGTTTCATTAGCACCAAATACTGGTAGACTAAGATAATTATTTTACGTTAATTTTAAAGAACATGAATAAGACTAATAAATGGCTGTCGATTTTTTTCATTGCCTTGTTTTTCTAAGGTTTTATTCAAGATTTTCTTTATGGGGCCCGCATTGCCCCAGTTTCCCCTACATGGCGTTATGTTTTTACGAATGAAAAATGCGACTTGATAAAAAACCTACAAAATGATAAATAAGTTTAATTTCGGAAGTGAGTGGCAAAAAAATAAAAAAAAAACAGGCAGATTGATGAATTGATTGACACAGCCGCGTCCAACCTATCTGCTATCATCTTCAGGATGCTGTTGCTACTACCCCGCACAGTTTTCAACACTGACGCGAATTTTCAAAATAAGTTCACATTTGACAAAAATATCGAGTATACACAAAACAGACAGACGAGCATATAATCTCCTCCTTTTTTGAAGTCGCTTAAAAAGAACAGGAAATTCTGCATTTTCATAGACTTGCAAATTATTTTATTCATAATTTTAATAAGTGTTAATAAGTTCATCATACAATGTTTATGTAGGTTGAATTTATATCTATTCTAATACTATTTTATTCTCATTTTAGAATGATGATCTTAATTTGAATGAAAACAAAACAAAACAACACTGTAAAATAAAAACTTTGATACGGAGTCATCAGTGTGTTAAATTATGTATACATGTTTGTACCAAAATAAATAAAATCCATGACTTTTTTCTTTTAGTAGGTACCTAGCGTGTTACGTGCAAAATCTTTACTCGCTAGGAATATCAAGAAGAAATTGATATAAGCCAACCGAGTGTGTATCAATTACCATAATTATGTTATTTAAATAGCATACATACATACACACAGAAACGCAAAATCTACTAATTTCGTTATCCACATAATCAGCCTATAATGTTCCCATTGCTGGGACACAAGCCTCCTCTCTGTGAGAGGGAGTGGACCGTAATCCACCACGCGGGCCCAGTGCGGGTTGGTAGATGTCATATGTCTTCGAATTTTCGGTTCTAGGACATTGCCGGTAAAGCGCCTGCCTGGGTTTGAACCTTCGAAGTGAAGTGAAGTCGCGGCCGTTACCACTGGGCCACCACTGCTCTCAGCATTTCGTTGTCCATTCCTCAGCAATTAAATTCAGTCCTGGACTAGTCTTCACGAGTACCATCAACTTGTATAGTCTCCACAAAGACAAATATCAAGTAACAACACAGAATCACGCTAGGAACCTACACATTAACTGCAGCCAGTTATTCCCACACATGTTCCTGGGCAAAGCAAAGTCATCAATAAACACATCTTCTGATTGACTTGTTGCAAACTAGAGGCAACTCTAAAAGCTAATTAAAATTTCCGTATAAGCAGCTCAGTATCGTCGGCGGCAACTTGAGAACTTAATAACTTCGATAGCATTTAAGTTTCTAGTCTAGGTAAGGGTGCGGTTTCATTGTAGTTCAAGTAGCGGAGAAACTCAATGTTTTGTCATATTGTCTTCTTCTGTCCGTCTTGGTCCCATCGTACTAGGGGTCAGTCTATCTATGGGGTCACCGCAATATATTTTTCTGTTTCATTCACACCTGTCAGCATTGTCTTTGTCTTCTTCTACCTGCCTTGTTCGGGGTTCAGTGCAATATGTTTTTCTTTTCCTTCCCATCAGTTTACCACCTTTCATCTTCCTCACCCCCACCGTTTAAAACAGTTATTTTGAACGCTGAGCAAATAGTTTGGTCGTCAGATTATCTTGCTGCTGCGCGTTCTGTAGTCTTAGCGGGTTATATAAACTTTTGGTATGTATACTCACAATTTTTTTCACTATACATAATCCTTGTGGTGAGGGCTTAGCTTTCTGGGAGTTGTCTAACTAATGTAAAGTTTTTACGCAGTTATGTAACTAAAAAACTGAGACTATATTGTATTAATCCAACCGTGTTAGATTAAAATAGCCACTAAGCAATAACTGCCTCCGCGAGTGACGATTCTGACGTTACTATCACTTTTCTGGCTGGTTATTCTAACTCGTGCTGATACAAGAAAAGAAGATGGGCCGTATTATACACTCCATCGAATCATACAGCAACACCCTTGATAATTTTAACATCGTTGTTATTTCACAGCAGTTCGCTTTCTTTATATCCTGGGCTTTACCTAAACAACTAGTTTGTGGCGTCTGAAGTACTGACGAAGAAACTCTCACAGTGTTCGAGTGAATTGTATTGACATTTCTATTTAGTGCTCTTATTCTATACTTGCGGCTTGTTCTGTTGTTCCTACGAATTACTTCCTTGTTTCTAGACGTATATAGATAGGTAAAACATTAATTCAGTGCACCCAAAAGACATAGCACAACACACAATAGCACATGTGTGAGCACTTGTACCTACTATAAAGCTACCATTTACTGGGTACGTCTTTAATTGAGTTGGGTGTGCCCTGGTGGCTGAGAGTATGTCATGCTCATTAAAATATCTCGCTGGTGGTGGCGTGTGTGTTGTATCATTCAGTTCCCTTCAAAATGGTTGAGCCGAATGGTGCTGATCTATGCGTCATGTTCATGAGCAGACATCGTCAGTAGGGACTGGTAATTTCTGCCACGGCTTTATGAAATTTTTAAATTGTTTTTTGTTTCTATCTTCTTATTACGGGCACTTTTAACGTGCACGTCTTTCTATTATAGAATCATGAAGAACAGGGTGAAAAGTTCACTCATCCTCCATAGAAAAGGGAGGATCCTCCGACCAGAGGGGGTCGTGTCTGGTGGGCAACTGCCCGACGGTTGATGTCGGGATGTTGTATATATGCTAGTTGCGCGGTAAACTCTTCTTGCGCGATGCAGGATTTTGCGTGACATCAGTGTGATACGTACTTTGCATGTGGCGATGTAGATGGCCGCCACATCACTCCCCTCCGGAGACCGGAAGTCGATAGTAGTCCGAGTCGTGTATCTTTTGATACTTGCCAGTGCCAGATGGGGTTCCAGTGGGTCGGAACCAGTTGTCGCATAGTTCGTAGTGGGTCGGAACTGCGGTGATGCCCCGGTAAGTCGGGGTGGCGCTGCGTTATGTTCCAGTGAGTCGGATGTGGTACAGCGCCAGATTGAGGGCTGACTGCTGGCGTCGACCAGGAGAGCGTTGAAGAGCTAAGCTTGTTGACCGGCTGAAAGTGCACTGTGCTGTGCCAAGGTTGATGATGAGGCTTAGGGTGATAACCAGGTATCGCGGTCGCTGCATGCTGGTGGTCAGGATACTCGTTAAAGCCATGGCTGGCTGTGTGACTCGCCGCTCGAAAGCTTGAGGAAGTGATGATGATTACGTCACGCTGAAGTAGTAGCACGAAGGCTGCGCTGACGTTCATATTCGGGGTCACCAGTAAAGTGTCATGAGGAACAGGGTGTAAAGTTCACTCATCCTCCATAGAAAACGGAGGATCCTCCGACCAGACGGGTTTCGTGTCTGGTGGGCAACTGCGCTTGATGTCGGGATGTTTTTATATATGCTAGTTGCGCGGTAAACTCTTCTTGCGCGATGCAGGATTTTGCGTGACGTCAGTGTGATACGTAGTTCGAATGTGGCGATGTAGATGGCCGCCACACTACATTGTTCTCACATGTATAGTTTCAACATTAATAATGTAACCAATATTTTTGTAACAATATTTTAATTTAAAAGAGTGTCCGTGGAGTTTCTTACTCATTCTTCTCCATAGGAACCGCTTTAGAATGGGCAACTAGATTCATCTTTCTGACTGACCGACCCATTGACAATTCAAAAGTGCCTGTATTTGGTTTATTTTAAATAAATGCTTTATGTTGGAGTTTTGAGTTTGACAATTAATAGATAACAAATTACAGGAATATGCGCGCCGCGGAACGAAAAGTCACTAAGTCCAAAAATGGTTAAAATGGTTTTAAATCCTATAAAACTCACCGTATTTTTCTGCAAATTTCTATCTAACTATAATTTCAATAATTTATATAGTTTTCGTTTTAGCTTGTGCGAAAACACATCGTGTTGATATGTTGACGCTTAAAGTTTAGGAAACAAATACCTACCTAAGTTACCTAATTATTTGACGACTACAAAAAATCAGCAAGACACAGTATAGTAAAGTTGGGTATATTTTAATGATTTTCATCCACAATTATGACTACTAGGAGCGATAAAATACTTAGTCATTATTTTTAGAATATTAGGTTGCTCTCAGTAAGAAGTTACAATATAACTAAATAAATTTAAATTCTATCAAATTAGTTTAAAGATGGGCGAAATATCACTAACTCAGAGCCAAGAAATTCACTTACTAACAATAATAATAATCTTTATTTATCCAAAAACATACAGAGTTTGAAATTTACAGTATGATATGTGGTTTAAAAACATATTTTTAGTTTATGTTGCAAATTCTGTACAAAAACACTCTAGAACGACTAGAAATGACTACTCTACCTCTTAAGCTAGGGTATACCGGTAGTTTACGGACAAGGTTTACAATGATCAACAAAAACTCATCTCAAGTGGACTGTGTCATTCTACTGTGTGATATACAAATGTATAAGACATATTGTTTTGGTGGTGACGGCGTCAATTTGTTGATCCCATCTCCGTCCGTCGTCTCGTACCCCGAGGTATTTAACACTTTCGGATCTTGCAAGCGGAGGACAAGTGCAGTGGGTGAGCAGTTATACTAAAAGAAGGAGATGGTTTAGCGTTACGTCGTATTTTAAAAGGAATATTAGTAATTTTGTGTAGGTTTAATGTAAGGAGGTTCGAGTTTAATCTCCGCATTTGTTGTCGCAATTTCCCAAGTGATTCCGTCTACAAGATGTCGTCTGCGTAAGCATAAATTCTACCGTTTGGGAGATTCAGTCTGCAGAGATCATTTACGTTGATCTGAAATAGTGTCGGGGAAAACACCATAGTACACGAGAAACTCATCACTTATCTAAGTATCAATTTTAATACATTGCTTACGATTTTTTAGGTAATCCTTAAAAATTTCTAGAGGCATTCTACACACACAATATTTTCCAGCTTCATTATGTGTTTGGGAACAGAGACCGTGTCAACAGCCTTCGAAAGGTCCAGGAATATACCATTTTCATTCTTTGTCTAGGTTTGAGGCAACTTGTAGCATGAAATCCAGAACAGATTCTGTAGATTCGAAATCCTTATTGGTTATTAGCAATAAATTGGTGTTTGTCAAGAAAATTTGGTAGAGAGTTAATGAGATTTTTTTCAAGAACTTTAGAGAGTGCAGGTAGGTCCAATATCGGTCTGTAATTATTTACACAGTCTCTGTTCCCTCCTTTGTATATATTGGATGGACCACATCTTTTTTAAAAGCATCCGGAAAGGCAACGATTAAAAAGGTAAGTAATTGGTGGAACCAGTACATGTAGACAGTTTTACAATATTAGCGATAATATGCCGTTCCGGCCGACTGCACAGTCAGAACGTAGTTGTAGGATTAGGGACTCAACATCAGCTTCATCTACTTCCAGGATGGTAAGAGAGTTTACAGGTGAGTTTCGGGTGTCCGTAGGTGAAGGTGAGGGATGGCCGGTGATGATGCAGTGTCATTCGTTATTTTCGTAGCCAACGTGAATAAGTATTTTTTAAAATAATATTATCTGGTCATTTTTTAGATTTCATGTGCATTTTATCTCTACTTTTTATACGTTTTAAAAGTCCAGGGGTTATCCACCTTCTGCGAAGCAGTAATGCTCACGAAGGAGGAGGCGGGACGGTTGAGGGAAAGGCAAGTTTCGCGCCCTCTCGCCCCTAGCCGCCGCAGGAGACGCCCAGGGCGTCGGGAATCCCGGGCGGATTTCCGGCCACCGTAGGCGCGGGCTTGCGGACGGTGAGCAATGGGTAGCTCACCGTCCGGTAAGGACCAGGCCCGGGTCGACGGCGCGTTGTATTCCACGCGCGCCTCAAAGAGATGTCGTCAGCGCATAGGTAGGGGTCCACTAGGGCCGATGCCTGCCGGGGTCGCGGGATGGTACTTATGGGTCACCGAGGCCCCCGCAACACAGGCAACAGGAAGGAATAGGTACGGGTGGGTTTTAGTCAGTAAGAGTCTGACACACTCTCCCGCTCCGCCCAGAGCGGGAGAAGTTATTTGACGATATCCCAGCCTCAAAAAAAAAAAAAAAATGGTTATCCAGGTTATCCAGGATTTAATGATACTCTTTTGTCTAGGAATTTTAACATGTTTTGTATAATTTCATATTATTGATTTTATTATACTTATGAATTTATTCACTGCCGCATTTATGTTTTCTACCTCATATATTAGTGTGAAATCCACATTTTCTAACTCCTCTAGAATAGCGTTGTGGTTTAGAGTGGGTGTTGCATATAATTTATGTGAAGGATTGGCATTTTTCATAATTAACAGTAGTGGTTTGTAGTCCGTTACATGTGCCTCTAAAACTATTAGTTTCAAAGTAAATAAATAGATTAGATTTGAAAAATCTATCTATGATCCTAACAGTTCTATATTTTTGAAATCTAATCTGTTAAGTTACTTTGAAACTAAATGATTCAAGGGTACAACATAAATTACTTTAGTTATTCCTAATTATGTTTAAAAAAAATGATTTTCTTTTATATTTTACATTTAAACATAAGCCTGAATCAAATAACAATGAGATAAAATTATAAATTCAGAAATATGTAATGTCAAATGAAAGTTATGTTTTTTTTCTTTTTTTTTTTTCTTTAAGGCATCGTATCTCATTTTGGTTATTTTCTACTTAATGACTTTCACTCTACGGGGACGATGTTAAAGGTGCCTATAGACTATGAGTGTGCATGGCATCGTTAGTATCTTGTGGATAATTTTGCCTCTATTGCCTCTATAACGTACATATAGTTGTTCCCTCATTCGTAAGCTCTTTCAATTTTAATAAAAATAGAAAGAAAGAAAGAAAAACGCGTTTACTGGCATTACAGCAAAAAAAATACACCTTAAAACTATATTAAGACAGAAAACAATTACAATAATTCCAAAAGGGCTCAGCATAATGTTAAATGACACACAAGATGTACCACCTCTGATTTTCATCTCCAACCCACGAGTGCCATACGCTAGAACAATAAACGAACGAATGGGAAGTGTGTGTCCGTTTTTAATTAATTAAAAGTGATAATATAAAAAAAAAACTCATACAAAATAAAAGTTATGACATACATGTGTGCGTGTGTGTTGTGTTGTGTTGTGTTGTGTTGTGTTGTGTTTAATGAAAAAACTAAAATAAATCCTACTAATATTATAAATGCGAAAGTTTGTAAGAATGGATGGATGGATGTTTGTTTGTTTGTTTGTTACTGTTTCACGCAAAAAGTACTGAACGGATTTGGATGAATTTTGGCACACAGATAACCAGGACTAACACATAGGATACTTTTTATCCCGATATACCCACGGGGTCAAAACTTATGCGGGTAAAACCGCGGGGCGCATCTAGTACCCAATATCTGCTAAGTACATCAAAAATCTATAAATAGAAAGTACCTTCGATGCAAAATCATTTGACTGCGTGTACTTCTGAACTACGAAATGGATTCTGATTCGGTTTTATTTTCATGATGTTTCTTGGCCTACTAAGGCATGTCAGTATTTTTTTTATATTGTTGCTTCATCTTGCAAGTGCAACTCTTGTCCTAAGATTATCCATGCGCGACTGCTGAGCATGGGGGCATTCAATTTTCAAAATAAAAAATGATCAGTAGAAGTACGGTTTTATTCATGATGTTTCTTGGCCTAATAAGGCCTGTCAGTATTTTTTTTATATTGTTGCTTCATCTTGCAAGTGCAACTCTTGTTCTAAGATTATCCATGCGCGACTGCTGAGCATGGGAGCATTCAATTTTCAAAATCAAAAATGATCAGTAGAAGCACGGTTTTATTCATGATGTTTCTTGGTCTAATAAGGCCTGTCAGTATTTTTTTTATACTGTTGCTTCATCTTGCAAGTGCAACTCTTGTTCTAAGATTAGGTATCCATGCGCGACTGCTGAGCATGGGGGCATTCAATTTTCAAAATCAAAAATGATCAGTAGAAGTACGGTTTCTGGGCTATTTATTGGCCCGCTCGCTTTTCCCAACTATGTTAGGGTCGGTATCCAGTCTAAACAGATGTAGCTGAATACCAGTATTTTACATGGAACAACTGCCTATCTGACTTTCATAACCCAGTTACTGGGTAAGACGATACCCCTTGGTAAGGCTGGCTCGCTCTCTACGACATTCAATTTAAATCATAATTGGCCAAGTTGTGTACTAATACTTTTTTACCTATCTCTTCGGAAACATAAGCATTTTACACATTTTATTTTCTTGCTCCTTATAGAAATCCGAATGTTCTCTGCTGAAAACCAAAGCAATATCATATAAGATAATGTTATAATGTCCACCCATCCTAATCAAAGGTTAGTACGCTTGACTTACCATACCGCCAAGCTGTGCCAAGCGATGATTCATACATTAAGCATTAATCAATTAACGTCTAACCTATAGGTATTAGGCAAATGGCTTCATCGGACATCGGAAACTAATTAGAGGAATTACACCGTCTTAATTATTGTTCTGGTACCAAAATCTGATATCGGTATTCTTGATTGCGATAGGTACCAGTTGTGAAGTGTTGCGATTTCGTCTCCCTAAGCGATTTTTCATTGTATATGGCGCCCATTTTTTGGCGGGGAATGTTTGATTTCCGAACAGTTATAGGGATTTAATCGCTGTTAATGAAAACGATGTTTCAATCGTTTTTCGTCAAATTTTCTAATAAATTTCATTCGCATCAGAATTGCAATTCAGAGAGGAAATGCCGCCAGCATCCTCGGTACCATGCCCCGAGGGTCTTTTTTAGGCTTAACTTAGTTTTAATTTAATTTAGTTAATGTTAATAATCATCTTGTAATTTGGTTATGTAAATAAATATTTTCCATAAATTCCTCATGTTTTTGTTTGTAGTTACATACTACTACGAGTACCTACTACCAGCTATTAAATTAATCAGGATGACCTACAAACTCCCGTACAATGTCGCACTTATCAGCCGGCGAAAACGAGATAGCACAATATTTTACTTCCATCTCTTTCACATAATTCGATCGCCGCTCGACTATTTTCGGCCGGCTACTTGTAAGTACTTCGATTCACTCACTCGCTTTCCGTCACGTCGTTCATTCACTGCTCATGGCAACTTTCTTCGACCGCTAGTACGCATGCGTGAATTGTGTCAAGCGGTGACGCTCTCTCCTAACCTCTTAAGTCTCACTTTTATTTACCGAAAAAATATAATATATTTGTAAAAAATGCCGTATACCGTGCTTCATATTACTGGATTGGCGTTTGTGGTGTTCTGTTTAATATCATTTGCGAAATTCATTTTCGATACGTTGTATACTTACGCTGTGGGTCCAGCTATCAACAAAGTGAATTTCAAGGAGCAGGGGAAATGGGCATGTAAGTGGTTTTATTGCCTATTTTTAGCTGTAATTACTCCTAAACCTACTGTTTTAACTTGCTATGTAAATAGATGTGTAAAAACTAGAGCAAAATGCTATTATACTTCCTAATTTACGGAGGTCGGTCGCTGACCTTTACGAGGAGAAGTTCAATGCGAATGCAGTTCCGATCGATCGATAATGTTGCATGAGACAGTAATAGGAAATGTTGGCCGAAATACAGGGCTATTGGACTAGATATTGGGTTAAAAACGGTATAAGACTGTTGTTGATCTCAAAACTATTATTTAGGTACTTTTTTTTTTAAACAATGAAAACGAATCGCCGACACCCAGTGTGCAAGAGTGGTCAATGGGTGGTCAATTAATGCTCGTATTCTTCTTTATAACAGAAGAAGAATATTTATGTAATTAATTCTTTTCTGAAGCGGGATAATTTACCCGCTGTTATCATTATAGCCGTAAATAACAACCGCACGGGTCAATCGATCAGGTTAAGCTATACTTTTGCGGTTGGTCCGTGGATGGGTGACCATTTTTACAAGAACCTTCTGTGCGTCAGAAGACACGTTAAGCCGTTGGGCCCGGCTGTCATTCGTGGATCTTTGGCAGTCGCTATGGGTCGTCAGCTCTAAAGTATGACATCCAGTCTTACCAAGAAGTATCGTATTACCCAATAACTGTCAGGAGGCCAGATAGGCAGTCGCTCCATGTAAAATACTGGTATTCAGATGCATCAAGTTAGACTTGAAGCTGACCCCAACCAAGTTGGGAAAAGTAGGCAGATTGATGATATCATTATAGACGTAAAAAAAATGCAATCTTACGTAAAAAGTACTAAAACTTTACTTACTGATTACAATCCTATTCGATTGGAAGACAAGTACAGTCAGCATCACAAGCTATATACATCGACAAGAATCCACTTGATGGTCTAGAATTAAACAAAACATGACGCCTATGACGTATTCCCTGAAGGGTTTAGGCAGAGGTGTTCCTATTGTACACCTATTTCGCCAGTTACGTTTAAGTCCCATGTAACAGGGGGCGGTCGTCAGACCCCGTAGAAGATGGCGGGACGAGCTGGACAAAACAAACGACAAGTGCACGAACGACATTAGCTCTGGATCGCAAACACTGGAATTCATGGGGAGATGACTATGTTCAGCAGTTGGATGATACAGGCTAACAAAAACAGAGGGCGAGCGTATTGCCATCAACCGGGCACAAATCCAGACTCCAAAAAGTTCCTGCCGGGGTCGCGGGAAGGTACTAAAGGGTCACCGAGGCCCCTGGCAACACTGGCAACGGAAGGAATACGGGTGGGTTTTAGTCAGTAAGAGTCTGACACACCCTCCCGCTCCGCCCAGACAAGTTATTTGATAATTTCCCACCCAATAAAAAAAAAAGACTCCAACTTGTTACCCAATTGACTTGTCAATTGAATTTGTGTTCCATAATACTGATTATGTAATATGTTTTGTGGCTCCAATGGAACAAAGATTGTAGACTTTCAAATACATTATTGTCGATGTACATATTTTTGATGCTATCTGTACCTACCTATGTCGCTTTGCTGTTTCGTCTCGTAATTAGCATTTAATTAGTTATTCAAAACCTTGGGTTACGAACAATACGATTTTGGTATATATATTTTACGTGACTTGCTGATTTTAAGTCAGAGGTGGTAGAAAATTGTGAAAATTCATGTAGATTACACAAAGATTAAGTTATTTGGATCGCATGTTATACTGAGTACACTAGCAAGACCGAAAAGCGTCTTTAGGGTTTCGTAGTAAACCATGAACTGTCTGTCTGTCCCCGCTGTAGCTCAGAGACGCTTAGTGCTAGAAAGCTGTAATTTGGTATAGATATATGTACATATTATTCACGCTGACAAAGTGCTAAAATAAAATCTTGATACATATTTTTTAGGGTATGATATTTTTTCCCGTCTACCTCATTGTGTGGGGTATCGTTGGATAGGCCGTTCAAAAATATTGCGGGTCTGTTAACATCACTTTTCGATTTAAGGATCGCAGCGTAATATTAAGCATTAAAGTGCTAATTTTTGTTAGAGTCAAGTGTCCCCCCCCCTGCCAGCCAAATGGTTATTTATGGACACCTGAAAAAAATCATGGCAGTAGTACATATAATGAAATTAAAAGGAAAACTGTCACGGCTAAGTGGGCTTTACAAGTTAACGAGCAATAGTCGACCAACTTAAATTTGCAGTTGGAGAATTGGCCGTGGCATATATCGATGTATGGGAGGACGTGTTTGTCAATTACAATGTTAGGTCAGTGGGTCGTCTTAGGGGCTTAAGGCTACACTCCAAGTTAAGTTTGTTTTTGGGATAAAGTCATCCCAACTTCCCATCAGCGGAACCCTTCATTGTGCGTGGTCCGACACGCACTTGGCCGGCTTTTTCAAAACTAGATTTTGTGAATAAAATTATTTACAGTTGCAAGGAAATACCAAAAAACCTACCAAGAACCTACCAGGCAGTTTTCGATGTATCAATGAAAACAACTTTTGCTTTTCGATAAAGACCTTAAATTCAGGGCATTCAAGTGAAGGTTTACAACTGGAGAAAGCCGATCCTTTTTTCTTCCAAGTAGGTATCTGCGGGGTAATTGCAATGAGTTTCATTTTGACAGTTCCACAACATTTATTGCGCTATTTACATTGTTGAGCAGCAATTTTTTCGAACATTATGAAGCAATGGATTAGCAATTAATAAATTAGTTAATGTGTTACGGAATTCGGGTGTTGGTCTGCAACGCTGAGGGCTTGGGTGGTTATAATTGGTACCTACTTGTCTTTGAGGGCTTTTTTGTAACAATATTTTAATTTGAGAGAGTGTTCGTGGAGTTTCTTGCCCGTTCTTCTCTATAGGAACCTACTACGCTTGGACTTGGGTGGTTATAACTGGTACCTACTTGTTATTGAGGGTTTTTTGTAACAATATTTTAATTTAAGAGAGTGTTCGTGGAGTTTCTTGCCCGTTCTTCTCCATAGAACCTACTACGCTTGGACTTGGGTGGTTATAACTGGTACCTACTTGTCATTGAGGGTTTTTTTGTAACAATATTTTAATTTGAGAGAGTGTTCGTGTAGTTTCTTGCCCGTTCTTCTCTATAGGAACCTACTACGCTTGGACTTGGGTGGTTATAACTGGTACCTACTTGTCATTGAGGGTTTTTTTGTAACAATGTTTTAATTTAAGAGAGTGCTCGTGGAGTTTCTTGCTCGTTCTTCTCCATAGGGAGAACTACGCTTTGGAATGGACAACTAGCTTCATCTTTCTGACTGACCGACCCCTTGACAATTCAAAAGTGTCTGTATTTGGTTTATTTGAAATTCATGCTTAGTTGAGTTGAGGAAATGTGTTTATAAATAAACTAACCTAGGTATGCAGAGTATGAGGATAATGTATGTATTTTTGTTAACTTCAAAACACCATTATATTACGATATTCATAAAAAATGGAATAGGTAAGTCTGAAATGAAGCATCTTGAATGAGAACAAATGTTTTGATCAGAGGTATGTTATATATGAATGAAAATATGGATTCAGCAACCGTTCTCCTAAGACCAATTCGCCATTGGACTGTTCGTCGAAAGGATGATTCATTTATTTCCGTTTCCCCAGCAGGGTCTTTCACCTATGGACATTTCGAAGTATTCCCGTTTGAGCACCTATTTTTGGGCACCTATGCATTGAGCACCAATCAATATAATAACTTGGTGCTCAATGGTAACGGCCGGGACTTACGAGTTGTGTGTCGTAGGTTCGAATCCAGCCAGGCGCTTTACTTTATGTAAATTATTTCATCACCACTGCTCTCAAAACGGTGAAGGAAAACATCGTGAGGAAACCGGCATGTCCTAGAACCAAAAATTCGAAGACATGTACCAACCCGCACTGGGCCCAAGTGGTAGATTACGGCCCACTCCCTCTCACCAAGAGATGGCCTGTGTCCCAGCAGTGGGAACATTATAGGCTGATTATGTGTGTTCCAAGTGATTGACCTTATGCAATGTTTATAATGACATTTTACCTGACTACCTTACTGTGTTAGGTAAAATGGTAATTACCTCCAGGTAATTAGGTTCTGTTCTCTGGAGAAGGCCTTTACCCTCACTTCTTGAGGGGTTCATGCATGATTTTTTTAAATTGCATTTTTATTTTAATTAATACTAGCTGCGCCCCACGGTTTCACCCGCATAGGTCTCGATCCCATGGGAATATCGGGATAAAAAGTATTTTATGTCCTTATTCAGGTCATGGTCTACCCATGTGCCAAATTTAATCTAAATCCGTTCAGCCGTTTTAGCGTGATGCCGTGACCAAGGGAAATAGGGATTATTTTTTACTTATATTTTTTATTAATATTATAATTCAACAATTTTATAAATATCATCCCCCTCCCACAGAGAGGAGGCCTGTGTCCCAGCAGTGGGAACATTATAGGCTGATTATGTGTGTGTGTATAAATATCATTCACTATAATTTAATTTATACAGTTGTAACTATTATTATTATGTTTTAAGTTTAACTACTAGAAGAAACTAAACACAAATGAAAACATGTTATGGAAATTATTAATTTATTAAATTATGAAATGTTGAGCAACAACTTATGTAAGAATTCTTTTTAAATCTTATATATAATATATGCACGGGTAGCACTTACTTATCTACCTAACTTATCAACCTACCCTACCTATCCTATCTACCTACCCTACTTATCCTACCCTACCTACCTACCCCAACTAACACTATCGTGAATACCAACGTGGCAACGCTAATAGTTTTTCATAGGTTCATAATTACTACTTTTTACAACTTTCATGGCAATTTCTTTATATTTTCTCACCTTTAAAACCTTCCTTGGACTTCTACAAATATTTCAAAACCAAAATTAGGCAAATCGGTTCACTCGTTCTCGAGTTTTTGTGAGACTAACAAACGTCAATTCATTTTTATATAAGTATATAGATTGATAGGTTTTTTATTTAAATTAGGTACTTAAGCTCTATGATAATCGACAACAGTGTTGGTCAAGGCCATCGTTATTTCTACTGCTATTATATAGCGAATTGTATCTTTCAAAAACTCCTACGTCTTCCTTGTATCTGCTGAAAGTTAGTGCTAACTTTCACGTTAGTTCATTAGTTTATTTCTATTAAATATACTTTAGGAACTTGTTACGCTAACAATGCAACTAAGAAATTAGTCGCTAAGTATTATTTTGAAATTTCAGCATATTTTATTATTATTTAAAGTAAAATTCTACACATTCGCAGAAAGCGACAAATCCTGTTATTGTTCGTCTTTCCTCAGTGAATAGTTAACTAATCTTCTAAGCAAGCGTGCATTATCTTCGACCACATCATTGCTACATGAGATGAAATAGTGGTCAAACGAGAGCCCTTCAAATAAAGGTAAAAATACAATTAAACTAATTAGGTCTATGAAGTATTTCCACAAAGTGAAGTGTGACGATGTTGATGTTGATGTTGATACTGGTAAATTTCCAAGGTATGCATACTTTCATATTGAAGAATTATAAAGGATTACACAGGGTGTTTGGAAGCTATGTGGGTAATAGTTGAAACCATTAGGAGCATTTTGAGCATTTTTTTAAAAAAGGTTGAATGATTGCTATTTTATTTTTCAAATTTTAAAAGTAGTGTTTAGAAGTGTGTAGTTTTTTTTTTTTTTTGTAACTTAGATGCTCGGAACTTTGTTTAATAGATTAGACGCAAATCAGATTAATAATGAAAAAGAACAAAAAAATCAGGTTTGAGTGGGGCAGTGTTGGCAAAACTAAAAATAAACTAAAAAAAGCAGATAAATAAAATAAATTATTTAAAAAACAAAAAACCCGACTGCAAAAAACACGACTGAAAAGGGAAAAACAAGCATTATAATCTATACAAATAATTGCTTGTTTTTCCCTTTTCAGTTGTGTTTTTTGCATTCGGGTTTTTTGTTTTTTAAATAATTTATTTTATTTCAAGCTTTTTAGTTTTATTAACATATATATTTGAAAATTACTCATTACTAGCTTTTATTTGATACCAATATTGTTGCAATTAATTTAAAAAAAAACACTTCCCATCCTTTTTTTTTGTATTTGCAGATGCAATTTATAAATATTATATAGCCTATGTCACTCCCACAATTAAGACAAATCTGAGGACACCTCATATGTTAAAATCCATCAAGCCGTTTAGGCTACAGAGCGTGCCAAAGAAATAGACATACATACATACATACATACATACATACATACATACATACATACTTACATACATACATACATACATACATACTCCCGAAAAACATTACCCTCCTGAGGCAGTCGGGTAAAAAGACGTACTTCGTCTAAGACATGTATGGCTCAAAAAGGTGCCAACTGTCAACCCCGTAATCGGTCAAGGACAGGTAATGAGACACAATTGATTTTCCATTGTTTGGCACCACATGGAGTACGCGCCGGGCTTCATAAGTTAAGCTGCAGCACTCAGCTTCCAATCACTCTGTATATGACTACTCCAACATGCCATCCACCATTAGGCCCATTTGGTGGATTATGTTCCAGTCCCTCTCAGGAGTCCTGTGTTCCAGCAGCAGTGGGAACATTGTAGGTCGATTATTCAATGACCACTTATTTTTTCATGCTATCAAAGACATATAAATTATAAAAAAATATATAGTAATTATGCACGCAATCAAAACCATATCAACTCGAATAAATCATTCAGTAACACAATACAAAAAAAAAAAAAAAAATTATTTAACCCTGAAGAATATTGGTTAAAGCAGGTAAGACTGTAAAAACGATTGTTGTACCAATAAAAAACTTGTAGAATTAAGGTCACCGAGGGCGATTGTGAACTTTTTTTTTTTCTTTTTTTTGGCGTGCGTGTATGTCATGACAATTTTAATAATTTTGAAGTACTTACCTATATTGATAGCTATTACTATAAATGATAGGCTGAAAAATGATGTGATAAGGCAACGGTGCGGTTTAATGGAAGATGTAATGCCAAAAATTGAAAATAGTATGCTTAGATGTTGAGAGGATGAATGAAAGGCGACTAACAAAAGGTATTTACAAGGCAGATGTGAGTGGAAATGCCGGGAGGGGACGCCCCCGAAAGACATATAGTGACCTCATTAATGATGTTCTTCAAAAAGGTCAGGTCAGTCGCAACCGGCGTGCGTGTATGACCAGATGTATGAACGTAAACGAAGCAAAAGGAGTATGTAAGGAGCGTAGCAGGTGGCGTTCTATAGTTTCTGTCTACCCCTATGGGAAGAAGGCGTGAGTTTATGTATGTATGTACCTATATTGAATCAATCAAATCAAAATAAAAAGTCATTTATTAAAATTAGGCAGACAACCAGTACTTTTCGAACGTCAAAATTACAAAACGCAGTCCCCGTCTAAATAGTCAAAACCATTCACCACTTAGTGCTTTAGCTGAGAAGAAGTGGCGCAAGTAACTCCCCAGCAGATTATATTGCTAATCAATTGCTTCATATGTTCGAAAAATTTGTCTGCTCAACAACGCGAATAACGCAATGTTGTTGAAATTAAACCCATGGCTACTGACAGTGAGTATATTAGGGTAGATATATCTATGAACGTAAACGAAGCAAATAGAATATGTAAGGATCGTTACCCCCATGGGAAAAAGTGTGAGTTTATTTATTGTGTGTACTTATTGTATTTTTTATGTTGGCAAAACACGTACAGTCAGCAGTACCTTAGTGGCAACAAAATTAGCATTGAAACTCAGCAGTACACTAGGCCAAAAGTGGCTTAAGGTCAAAAGTGTTACCACCGATCTGCGATCGTACTGCAGCGAACAGCAAAGGTATTAATTCAACACCCAGCAGTTCTATTTTTGGTCATATGCTCGTGTTAGAGGAGCTCGTGGCTAAGTAAGAACAGCCGCATGAATCGATCTCATCGGGTTAAGCTACGCTTGCCGGGGTTGGTCAGTAGATGACCATCTTTACATACCGAGACTCCTCCGTGCCTCGGAAAGCACGTTAAGCCGTTGGTCCCGACTGTCATTTGTGGAGCTTAAACAGTTGTTACGGGTCGTCAGAAGCCCGAGTTTGACAACCAGTCTTACCAAGGGGTATCATATTACCCAGTTACTCGATCGAAGGTTAAGCTACTCTTGCCGCGGTCGGTTCGTGGATGAGTAACCATCAATTTGGTGCATATCGAGACTCATTCGTGCCTCGGAAAGTTGGCTGTCATTTGTACATCTTTGACATTTGTTACGGGTAGTCAGAAAACAACCATGTGTCGAGCTACAGGTCTGAGCTCAAATGGATGTCCATTCGCCAAAGAAGAAGCTTGCGCGCTTTGACCACTCTTTTCTCCCTTCTCAACTCTCCCACCCCTCCTTCCTATCTTATGTCTCACTTCCAATATCTATGTTCTTCGCACGCTAAAAGTCTGCGTTCTTCCAACAATCTTCTTCTACTCTGTCCTTCTCATACTTCTGACTTTGTTCATTCTTCCTTTCATATTCAGTCCATTCTTCTTTGGAATGCGCTTCCTCTTGATATCAGGACGGCCACCAGTCGGTATGCATTTAAGCGGAAATTGCAGAGTTATTTTCAAAACAAATAGCGTAGAGTCATCTCAATTATGTATCTCTTTTCCTTGAATTTGTATGTATATATATATATATATGTATAATGTAGGTATATATTGTAGTAAATATGTATGTATTTGTATTTTATGCTTGTAACCAATTTATGTATTTCTGTACTTATTCTATTTATAATCTATTATGTTATCTTTAATATTTTTCGTTATTTTTATTTCCTCTCAGAGCACCTGCCATCTTATCTCTTCACCACCCTTGGTTGACTGGTAGAGAATGCCTAAGGCATTAAGTCCGCCTTTGTACTTAATTGTGTGCGAGAAGTTTAAATAAATAAATAAATAAATAAAAATTTACTCCGCAACCCAGTTACTGGGTTGTGGAGGTCGATACTCCTTGGTAAGATTGGATGTCAGATAGGCAGTCGCTCCATGTAAAATACTGGTATCTATTCAGCCTCAACTGGTTAGACTGGAAGCTTACCTCAACATAGTTGGGAAAAGGCTAGGCGGGTTGATTGAGGTCTTCGTCATCAATAGAACGAAAGTATCGAATGGTTCTGAAAGGGCACTTCATCCCCCTATTTGTTCCAATTAATTAAATACCTATTGAATTATCATTTACATCCCAGGTCTTCCTTATATCGAACTGTTTGAAAAAAAAGGGGTGGAAAGGGCAGGTGAATATAATGTAACTGCTTTTAACTTCAAGGATGTCAACAATCGATGTAGGTACCTTGTTATAGAGTTCTTAATACTCTGCAAGCTTATAGTGTACAATGTTGCCTGCGATCTTTTCTGCGTATATTTTGTATTTCATTATTTTTATAATACAAATATCTAGGATGAAAAGTAGTCAAAATCCTGCTCCAGGGGCACGACTTTGGCTACTACAGTTTTTATAACATTATTTTCAACTTTCTAAGGATCATTTTTGGACCATTTAGGAAACGCATTTAGAAGTGTTCTTCTCGTATTGATGAAAAATAGTACGTACTCAGAAATGAATCATTATTCATATGTTACCGTGTATAATACGATTAAAACCTTTTGGATAACGCAGATCAACATAATTTGAGTCGAGAATAATAAAATATGGATTATAAATATGCATTTTAATTATACAATTGTTTATAGTTTTTTTTTTATTCATAATGTTCTTTATATTGTTTTGTGCTGAAACGTTCCGACTGAGGGCTCCCAAAATTTAAGTAACCTTCACACAGACCAGCCACAGTTTGACAGTCAACAGACCATAACATTAAGTTCATTCCAAAGCAGAACGCCAATTCCCGTATTTTAAGACATTCAAAATCTATTCACAATCATCTTAGAAAAAAAACCTCAAGCACACGGGCGTTGCCGGAGCTTTGCGTTGTCGCATCACTATTATTTCAACGCACCGAATGCCACACGGACAATGCGGTGTCGCAAAGCAACGCCACTTACTACGACGTCACAGCGTCTCGGTGTTGAATGTGTCTTTAGTACAAGCAACACTGCGCTCCGCTACGATTCTGATCCGACGCTCAGCATCGCACTGCAACATCCTTCCCCGCTTCGTTTCCCTGGTCTCCTTGTCATGTGAGCGTGTGTTATGTCGTTGCACGTCGTCGCAACGCGCGGTACCATGTGGAATGTCACTGTGATTTGTATGTAGGATGACGCAGCATCACCGCTCAGGCGTCACAACGCACCGGCAACGCATCGTGTTGATTCGCTCTTAGGCGCCATCTAAACGGGCGAGATTATCGCGCCGATAGTCAAACCGCGCGCCGTGAAATCAAATTAAATAGAAACTATATGAAGCAATCTCTACCCAGCGATATCATCGCGGCGAGAATTTCATTGCGCGGTGAGACTATCGCCGCGATTCTCTCGCCCGTGGAGCCGCGCCAAAGAGCGAAGTCAATAACTTATCAAAAATGTAGGTAAATTAGAGGTACTCGTATTTTTACAGATCAAGACTGAGATTTTAATGCGAACGTTCTTGAATTTCTTAGTTCGGAAATGCCTCTCTGGTGTAAAATTGTATCAAATCTTAAACTTAATAAAAATTTACCTAACGATTCTTATCGTTATCAACGGAGCCGCGTGTCAATCTAGACATTGTGCCCATATCGCGATTATCATGCGCATGTCTGATAATTATATTAAGTGCTCACGCTGTCTTGTTAGTCTACTGGGAAATTGTTATGTGTGAAGATGGACATCTTTTAACAAGAGAATAAACCTATTGTCTTTTAAAAAGATGTCCATCTTCACACATAACAATTACCCACCCGTATACACAAACCGTGTAAATGGTTTACTTATTCGGATTAAGTTAAAACTCTACAACAATGTTTAAGGGGCTGACAACACCTAAAGCGCGGTCACTGTCGGACTGCATAGAAAAGAAAGAGAAGCGCGATGACACAACGCTGGTAATTTATTGCAAAATATGAAGCAATTATCGATTTACAAAAAGTCTATTGATTGGATAAAAATAATAAAACACTATTATGCTAATATGTTGCGTGTAGAATAATCTGACAAAAAATCAGAATGATTGCATGTATATTAGTATGGTTTTTAATCGTTAAAATATATTTTTAGATGTATCTTCGTATTTTTTTTATCGTATCAAATTAGTTTTAAGTTTTCAACACACTATCTACCTAGCATATATCCTTAAGAATATCATATATTTTTCTGATTTTGTTTACTGCAGTGGATCATATACTTTACGGCATTATAAAACTTATAAAAGTTGCGTTTAGGTCCTGTAGTCCCCTTAACCCGTATCATTATCAGCATTATTTCAATTTACTGTTTTGTGGTCGCAAGCGCTACTGCTAAACATGATGTCCTAGGTTGGATTCCCAGGTCAGGCAGCCTGTTATTGAATTGGATTATTAAATAGGACTTAATCATAACTACCGAACTGTCGGTGAACTACAGCTACACCTCTGCCTAACACTTTGGTGAAAACAGGTGTAATGTTATGTTTGATAGATTTAAATGATTAATCTATATTTAAGTGTTAAACCTTATTACAAGTCTGTGAGTTGAAATTCGGGCAAGTATCAATGTGACTTTTTCAATTCATAATTATGTCCTTTCTGAGATTATCTTGGATATTACTGAAATCGGTGAAGGAAAACATCGTGAGGGAACCTGGACTTACAGTTACTGTAAATCTAAAATCGCCATTCCCTCTGTAGCAAGCTTTGTGATCAGTGCTCGTGCCTTCTCTGTTTGCGTTTCCCTGCAGTGGGACAGTTAGGCGATTAACACACTGCACCGCGCTCCGTCGCGTAGCGCGGGGCGGCAGATTTAACATTGTATCAGTTTGTATAGAAAACGTGCGCAGATTTTTTGCTATGGCAGCCCCGCGCTACGCGACGGAGCGCGGTGCAGTGTGTTAATCGCCATATAGGCTGGTATTATTATTATTATTATAACCCTTATTCCTGTTAATCATTACTGGGGCAATTATTGCCCGTGTAGCAACATACAGGGAAACTCCGCAGACGTGATGGGTATCGATATTTTAACAAAAAAAATTAAAATAATTTGATTTTTTTTGGGTTAACGATCACCAGTAGGTTGATAATGGAAGTATGAGCTGAGAAAACCTGTTTATTATTATTTTATTGTGTTTAGTTATCGATGCTCATCACGTCTGTGAAGTTTACACAATAAAACTGTAATTTTAACTGATATTTCAAGTGACCACACTACTGGGCGGCGGTTGACGACCCAAAGAACACGATTTTTTAAATTGGTATTTCAAGTATGGTGGTTGACGACCCAAAAAATTCATCAAATTATTATTATTTTTTTCGTCCATCTATCGCATGTCGCATTACAGCCGGTCGCGGAGTAGGGGTAAAGTGAGAGGCACTCGGCAGAGCAGCCAAGGCCAATATGGCGGCGCCCATGGCTCGCATCAGCTTCACTTAAGTTTCACTTGCATCATGGTTTCATAAAACCACACAACTATTTTTTGTTTTATCATGTTTAGATATTTGATACCCATCACGATATACAATTTAATTTGACCCTGCAGTTTAACATTACTCAACGCTAAGTTTGTAGCGCTTTACACAACCAAAAACCTAACTGAAACCCTTATAGACTTGTTTCGAAGAAATGTTCCATTTTTGCACAATATTCAAGTACAAACTGCTACTTAAACGGTTATTTAAACATGCAAATGGTTGTTCTTTGGTCACAAAGGTATTCTTATATTGGACTTAAACTGTACCGAGTTTTTACTTCGGTATGAGTTGGGACCAACTTTTTATTGCTCAATTTTCTTCGCGTTTTTTGTCGAAACTTTGTAAATTTTTGTGGAGCTAATGTTGTGTTAAAACCATTACTTAAAAGTTTTAAATAGTTGCGTAAGTGCTTGTCAAAAATTTTAAGATTGGTGGAGATTTTAACAGTTGTAAAATAAAACTTTTTCGGCCCTATTACAGAACTAGGATTATCTTTAGACTCAGGTTTAAACCATCCAGCCATTTTTGAATTTCGAGTTTTATTTTGACAGAATTAAAGCTATAATTACAATAACTGAAGTTATACCCGAGTCTAAGTTGTCGGTTTTGTATAAAGAACTTTAAGCTTGTCGGAATAAAGATATAATACAATAACTAGCTCGAAGGTTTGGACTTGGACTAAAGTTAGAACTCGTTGTATAATGAGACGGTTTACGTTTTCATCGATACTGGCAAAGACAACTTAGAGATTAAGTACCTGCTATCAGAGGCTAGTCATCATCATCATCTGCCTAGCCTTTTTCCAACGACGTTGTGGTCGGCTGCCAGTATAACCGGATGCAACTGAATACCAGTATTTTACATGGAGCGACTGCCTATCTGACCTCCACAACTCAGTTACTGATTAATACGATACCCCTTGGTAAGACAGGTTGTCAGACTTTCGGGCTTCTGACGACCCGTAACGACTGTAAAAGATCCCCGAATAACAGCCGGGACCAACGGCTTAACGTGCTTTCCGAGGCACGGAGGTGCTATGTATGTCTTGGTATGTAAAGATCGTCACCCATCTACGGACAA
This sequence comes from Atethmia centrago, assembly GCA_905333075.3. Classification (NCBI taxonomy): domain Eukaryota; kingdom Metazoa; phylum Arthropoda; class Insecta; order Lepidoptera; family Noctuidae; genus Atethmia; species Atethmia centrago. The sequence continues at coordinate 23,200,626 of HG995387.1, read as the reverse complement.
GCACAAGCGTAGCTTAACCTGATCGATTGACCCGTGCGGCTAATCTTATTTAGCCTCAAGCCCCTAGTATAGAAAGCAATAGGCCACGTGGCAGAATGCTGACGAGGAGGGCAGATTAAATTAAATCCGTGGAGGCCCTGTTACGACGCTGACAAGACCCAATTGACCAAAATAGGCTTCTCTTAAGAAAAAAAAATGCCAAATCTGTATAGTTTGTGGTAGCGGAAAAAATATATGTTAATTTTGAATATATTTCCCAAAACTTGGTTGTTACCAAAACACGTTTTGAAAAGAAAATCTCGTTACAAACTAACGTTAAACTAACCTCTTACCTTGAGTTCTAATCCAAAATATCTGCATTAAGTATCAACATACGTTACGTATTTAAGTAATAACAAGAATGTCTTATTTGAATGCAGAACTTGGTTGTTTTTTATTTTCGATTACTCAACTCAATTTTGAGTAAATAGATAATTGCTTCATCGCGCGGTGTGCCATCGCGCTTCTCTTTCTTTTCTATGCAATCTGGTAGTGACCGCGGTTTAGGTGTTGTCAGTGTCTTAATAAATGCGCCAGACTAATCAGAACACGATAGAGAGAGATCCTGCTGGGTAATTGCGTAATGTACTTACAGTAGCAATGGGTTTAATTTTGACAGTTCTACAACATTCATTGCGTAACTTACGTTGTGGAGCAGACACAGTTTTCGAACATATAAAGCAATAGATTAGCAATATCCTTCAAAATCATTCAGATTGTGATTTAGTGCTGAGGCGAGCAACGACTACACCTGCGAATGGACTCAAGTCATCGTGAACACGACCGCTCTGTCAAGAGCGAAGTGAAGAAGATCAGAGGCTAATATTACAGATACAGAGATAAAAGATGATTGTGATGACGAGTGTAGTAGCCACAAATTGTGCTCGAACAGGCACTACTATATTGGCAAAAAAATCTAATATTTTGTGTGAATTTAAAATATTTTTATCGAAATGTTGCCCGCGACTCCATCTGCGATCCAGGATAAAAAGTAGCCTATTTCCTAGCCCAGGTCACGGACTACCCATGTGCCAAATTTCATCCAAATCCTTTCAGCCATTTTAGCGTGAAGGCAAAAAAACTCATTTTCGCAATTATTATTATTATTTAGGATTTACGTTATACAAAACATCTTTAGCTCTTACTACGAGATTAATAAATATAAATTAGTAAAGTCAGGCAACGAACTCAAGGACTAAAGACTGAATCATTTGTAAAGACTTCGTTGCTATAGTTGACTAAAACTTGTTTCTTGCTTAAAACTAAGAAATGTTACCTTTAATGTTGAAGTTCTAGGCTAGTCGGAATATTAAGGGGCTAGGAAATAAGCGGGTGGTGGAGAGGAAGCGATCGTGGCAGAAGATTTGGTCCAGCGAACGCATTAATAGTGGTCGCCCACTGGTCGAAATTCGACCCCCTCTACTTACATGTGGTACCTAATTATTAATTCCATGCTATTAAAAACTACTGGCAGAAAGAGCAGTGCTGGCCCAGTGGTATCGGCCGCGACTTGTAAGTCGTAGGTTCGAACCCTGACAGGTGACTTACTTTGTGTAAATTATTTCATCACCACTGCTCTCAAACCGATAAAGGAAAACAGCGTGAGGAAATTGGCATGTCCTAGAACCAAAAAATTCGAAGACGTGGCATCCGCTAATCCGCACTGGGCCAGCTTGGTAGATTACGGCCCACTCACTCTTACAGAGAGGAGGCCTGTATTGGCCAGCAGTTGGAAAATTATAGGCTAATTTGATTGATTAAAAAATTAATACTTACTTCCTCAGGCTGTCGCTTCTGTCACCTATCTATCTTCAAGTGACCCGCTGTATGTGTGTCAAACGCGTAACGCCAAATGGTAGTGTGTGTAATGTTTTTTTTTATTAATTTAATTTATTTCTAATGCATATTATATACAAATACTAGCTTTATTTGTTCACCCATTTGACAAATGGGATGAAATGAAATTGTTTATTCTGTAAAAAGGATTTCAGAATCAGTTTAACACGTCATGATAAAAATATAAATAAAAATAAGCTAGATGGTGTCGACATTTCCTATCTGACTACCCCTGAGAAGAAATGGCGAAACAAACTCAAGGGTCAAAGTCTCTTTTAAAGTCCACACATAATCTTGGTCAGATCATGTGAGGACCATGTAGATCTATGTCTAAAATGGTCTTTTGAGGAAAGAACCACACAAATTTGAGACACTAGGCACTATGATTTGATCACCAAATCTAGGTTATTTATTTAGGATTGTATGTAGGTATATAGAGCGTCGTGTCGACTCATCAATTGACACATTGCTTAACAATCAATCTATTCCGTGGACTCACACATAGTGACCTACAAACCTGTTACACTACTCAATACAATGATTGCATTGTACAATTTTGTATGTCATTATGAAGTCAATCATAACCTGCTTTAGCCTCTTCCCAACTACTTAGGTTGGGGTCGGCTTCCAGTCTGACGGTATTCAGATAAATATCAGTATTTACATGGAGCGACTGCCTAGCTGACCTCTATATCCCAGTTACTGGTTTATACGATAACTCTTGCTAAGACTGGTTGTCAGACTTTCGGGCTTCGGAAAACCCGTAATGACAGTCAAAGATCACAGACTGGTCTGGTGATCTGTCGTTTTGACGTCAATATCTATCCATCGCCTAGCTGACCTCTATAACCCAGTTACTGGGTTATACGATAACTCTTGCTAAGACTGGTTGTCAGACTTTCGGGCTTCGGAATACCCGTAATGACAGTCAAAGACCACAGACTGGTCTCATCAGACCAGTCTGTGGTCGACGACAGTAATAGAGGGGATCTGGCGTCGGCTACAGCGAAGGATAACGTTGGGTTAGGTTAGGTTAGAACGTTCCGACGGGGTCGTTCTACCGTGGACGCATTGGCCCTTCTGAAGGGCCAGGTGAGGGAGGCCGTGGAGGCGGGGGACGGAGTGTTGGCGGTGTCATTCGACATTGCCAACGCCTTCAACTCTGTCCCCCACTCGACCATCTTGGAGGCGCTCCGGTACCACGGAGTGCCTCAGTACTTGCGCCAACTCTTGGCCAGCTACTTGGAGGACCGGGTGGTCCTCCTTGCAGACAAGACGGCCAGAGTTAGGCAATACGGCGCAGAGTCCGGTGTTCCACAGGGGTCGGTCCTAGGACCACCGCTGTGGAACATTGGATTCGACTGGCTCCTGCGGGGGACCCTCCTCCGTGGCACGAGCATCATTTGCTACGCAGACGATACCCTCCTCATTGCCCGGGGGAGGGACTTCAGGGAGGCGGCCAGTCTGGCCTCTGCTGGCGGATCCTTAGTGGCAGGAAGGATTCGCCGCCTAGGGTTGAAGGTGGCGCTACATAAAACCGAGGCCGTGTATTTCCACGGGCCTCGGCAGCGCATCCCCCCAGACGGCCACATTGACGTGGAGGGCGTCCGGATTGGAGTCAAGGCCCAAATGAAGTACCTGGGCCTTGTACTCGACAGCAAGTGGCGCTTCGGCCCACACTTTAGCGAGCTGTCGACGCGCCTGCTGAAGGCCGCGAATGCCCTGTCGTGGCTCCTCCCGAACCTGGGGGGTCCGAAGGCGCGATGCCGGCGCTTGTATGCCGGCATCCTAAGAAGCATGGCCCTTTACGGGGCCCCAATCTGGGCGGACGCCCTCCACCGGAGGGAGAACGCCACTGCCATCCGCAGGCCCCAAAGGGCCATTGCACTGCGGGTGGCGAGGGCTTACCGGTCGGTGGGATTCTCGGCGGCGTGCGCTCTGGCTGGCACTCCTCCTTGGGAGCTCGAGGCATGGGTGCTGACCAGAGTGTACGAGTGGACGGCGCGGCAAAAGGCGCTCGGGGAGCTCCCCGCCGCAGAAGAGCGGGAGGCCGTGCGGCAGGAGGCGAAGGAAGCAATCGTCCATCACTGGACGGAGGACCTCGCCTCTGCCGTCTTCGGCCGCCGGACGCTGGACGCGCTCGGGCCAGTCTTAAAGGATTGGCTCGAGCGGTCCCACGGTTTTCTCTCTTTCCGTCTGGTGCAGGTGTTGTCTGGCCATGGGTGCTTCGGATCGCACCTGCACCGGATCCAAAGGGAGGAGACCCCGTCGTGCCACGACTGTGGCGCGGCGGAGGACACGGCACAGCACACCCTAGAGGTGTGCCCAGCCTGGTCCGAGCTGCGCCGTAGTCTGGTCGCAGCAGTCGGGCCGGACCTCTCGCTTCCCAGTGTCGTCAACTCGATGCTGGAAAGCGAGGAGGCCTGGGCAACAGTCGCCTCCTTCTGTGGGGAAGTCATGTCACAGAAGGAGGACGCGGAGCGAGCGCGGGAGGACGACCCTCTCGCAGCGCCGCTCCGCAGGCGGAGGAGGGGTCGAAGAAGACGTCAGTACGAAAGTCATCTTCGACTCCTCCCAGATGGAGGCCAGCAGGCAACGGGTGCGGGGGCACCCTTGCCTGTATTGCACAGGCCTCCACCAGTGTCGGATGGGAATGACCAGGTGTTCCCGGTCATTCCCATAGCCCCCCCAGTAAACGGGGGAGCATGCGGGGCCTGCCAACAAGGCGGGCATGCGCCGGGAGGGTTTGGATGTAAAGGCTGCGCCGGTTTCCCATGCCCTCCCATCACGGCGTTGCGGGAACACCGCTGAGTTTTAGTGGGTATACTGTATGTCTAACAGGAGTCCCACATACCCCGTCTCGTCCCCCACGAGCGGGCATGCGTAACGCATTTCTCAGCGTAAAAAAAAAAAAAAAAAAAAAGGTTAGGTTAGAACAGTGATCACTGTTCTAACCTAACCTAACCCAACATTATCCTTCGCTGTAGCCGCCAACCTACTATATTTGCTACCAAGGGCTGTCGTCGAAAGTGACGCATATGAAATATTCTGTGGGCGAAATGTCCATAGGTGAAACGTTCTATCGACGAATCTCTCAAAAACGAAACGTCCTGTCGGTGATCAGTCCAAAAGAGAAATGACTCTCGGAGAACGCTTGCAGAGTAAAAGGAACAATCCATTCAATGTTTACAAACAAACCACACAAGATTTATTTTCTTCATACCCCCCGCCCCGTTTATTTCGCGGCCCCTACATTATAACTTAGTTTTTGTTTTACACATTGAGGGTATTTTCAACACTTCCTACGGTAGACGTTAACGTTTCTTATTTCAGATGTCAAACTACCCTCCTCGTTTTTCACTCGTTTTGCTGAAAGTCTGATACAGAAATTTTGCTCTGAATTAATATTTTAATATTCTTTGGTATTTAAGATGCTTACATTTGCTTAGGCTTTTAGTTGATTAAGATATTGTGGTTTCTCGTCGAGTGTCACATTCGACCATACATTATTAAAATTTTACTCGTCAGTTTTGCTTGGAATCATTTTACACAAGACCTGCTTTGAAAAAAATATATGCACTTCTTATGACAAATGTATGATCTTTCGAAGTATATCTAAAGAGATTTACTAGTGGGATGATAAGGCAACGGTGCGGTTTACGGCGATACCAAAATAAATTGGGGCTTTTTCGTAACCATTTATTTCACTATTTACAGCATGTATGTATTTAATTTTTGAATTTATATGTTTATCGACTATTTGACTGAAGGAAAACGCAATTGGGCTAATTTTCCTGGATAGAATTTCGTTCCAAAAAGACCAAAATTCTAAGTCGACGAAATTTTTTATACACTTTTTTATATAGAACAAGTATGGATTAAATTTATGGATACTTATATGTTTGTTCACTATTTGATTAATACTCTGACTGAATGAAAACGCAATTGGGTTAAATTTCCTAGATAGAATTTAATTCCGAAAATTCCTCTACTTTTTTATATAGAGCAAGTATGTATTAAATTTTTGGATATATGTTTGGTGACTGTTTGATTAATACTCTGACTGAAGGAAAACGCAATTGGGTTAAAATTACCTCGATAGAATTTAATTCCGAAAATACGTCTACTTTTTTATATTTTTTCTGCAATTCGAAAATCCTAAGTAATTTGATTGCAAAATTGCACTCAAAATATGCGTATTAGATATTTGAAAACTCAGGCTGAAAATATTTTGGATACATAATTTATTTTTAAACAATTTTTATTTGGTTTAGCGCTCTTACGTTGTTCTACTTTGGCTTCAGCGCATTATTGCGCTCTCTTTAAGTAATTGACTATGTCACTTTCTTATGCCTGCTCAGTTCTTTATGATTTATATTTACGTATCACCTTAAAAGGAGATGTATTGACAACAATTTAAAAGAGTATTGTAAATGGTTTGGTCATGTTAGATTATGACTGAAAAGCGAGTAACAAAATATATTTACAAGGCAGATGTGACTGGAATCACCGGGAACGCCCTAGAAGGAATTATAGGCCCTTATTGGTGATGTTCTTCGGAAAGGTCAGGTGCATAGCACTCGCAACTGACGCGCGGTATGACTAGTGTATGAACGCAAACGAAGCAAAAGGGTAATATAAGGATCGCAGCAGGTGCCGTTCTGTAGTTTCTGACACCTTTGCGTAGATTTTACAAGACATTTTCCCGTCCTGCAGCTGTCTACGTTCTTCATCCGCAGTTCTGTACGGAAACACAAATATTTTCTTCTTGCATTTGCAGTGTATGAAACCCATAACAAAAACGTAAAAAAAAAACTATGTAAGTACTTAATCTAAATCCCTTGTTAACGTGACCAAGTCTGTGAACTGTCAAACTCAAAACTCATGCGAGCTTTGCCGATTCTTTGACTAATTCAATCAATCTCCCATCAATGTTGGGGTCGGCTTCCAATCGAATACCAGTATTATACAGGGAGCGAATGCCTGACTGACCTACACAACCCAGTTACTGGGTAACACTATGCCCCTTGGTAAGACTGGTTGTCAGACTCGGGCTTCTGATTACTCGTAACGACTGTCAAAGATCTACGAATGACAGCCGGGACCAGCAGTTTAACATGCTTTCCGAGACACGGAGGGTTTTGATATGTTATGAATGACACCCATCCGCAAACCAACCTCGGCAAGCGTAGCTTAATCTTCAATTTACGTGCGGCTGTCATTATTTAGCCACTTTGCTGATTCTTTGACTATAATATTAACAATAACCAATTTGTCAACAGAACTGAAACTGGTAGGTTAGATTGTAACAACTAATTATTTACAAATTAACCCCTCATTAAATGTTTAGTTAACACTAACTTTAGATCAGTTGATATGGGTATGTCATATTGACAGTGACGTATGACACGTAGTAACAAAATGATGTCTATGAGTTGTCTGACCCACTTACATAATAATATATTAAGACCCTTTTAATGATAGTGTCAATTAATTTCCAATTGTTTCGATTAGGTTAATTAAGTACCAGTTAGAAACGAGTCGTTAAGTGTTTCGAGTTAGTATTTATTATTAAATTAATGACAGATGTCTGAAATATTTTTTTAATTATCTGTTTGCGTAACTATGCTTAGTCTGGCTAATTGAATATGAAAAGTCATTTATTCAAACTTAAGCTGAGAATCAGCACTTTTCGAACATCAAAATTACATAAGACAGTCCCCCAAAATGCCCACCCTTCACCACTTCCTAGTGCTTTAGCTGGGAAGAAGAAGTGGCGCAAAAAACTGCCCAGCAGCAGAACTGTCTGTACAGTTAGAAAAAAAAATTGGATTCTATACAATAGTATGCAAAATAATTTACACTAGGCGCAACACAAAACAGTTGTTTTTAGAGACAAGGTGATGATATTTTTCTACTGTTCCGAATACCCTATACATTTTTGTCTTTTCTAAACTTTTGTTATGCTTACGATCTTTTTCTCATTTAAAATTTTTACGAGTATACTTAATAATTTGAATTTTATTTTTACCTAGGTCAAAAGTTGCTAAAAATATGTTTGGTTATTGTTATTTTCTTTTTAATTATTTCGTAAGAGAAACGTGTTTTTAGTCACTATGGATTTCTGTAACTAATTTTACATTGATTCTACTGAGAGCACAATTTTTTTTGTGGCGGTAAAAGGGGCCTCAAGGGCCAGATTTCCGGTCACTACTGTGTGGATCGCCCAGAGAACACGGTGGAGCATACGGTGGAGGTCTGCTCGGCTTGGGCAGAGCACCACCATGTCCTCGTAGAGGCGATCGGAGGCGGAGATCTCTCGCGTCCTGCCCTCGTCCAGGCCATGGTACGAAGCGAGAGCCCTTGGGCAGCCGGCACTTCCTTCTGTGAAACAGTAATGCTCGCGAAGAAGGAGGCGGGACGGGTGAGGGAGAAGCAAATTTCGCGCCCTCACGCCCCTAGTCGCCGCAGGAGACACCCTGGGCGTCGGGAATCCCGGGCGGATTTCCGGCCACGGCAGGCGCGGGCTTCCGGACGGTGAGCAATGGGTAGCTCGCCGTCTGATAAGGACCAGGCCCGGGTCGACGGCACGTTGTGTTCCACGCGTGCCTCAAAGAGATGTCAGCAAGTGTAGGGGTCCACTAGGGCTGATGCCTGCCGCGGGAAAGTCCGAAAGTGTTATCGAGGCCCCTAACAACACAAACACGGGTGGGTTTTAGTCAGCAAGGGTCTGACACACTCTCCCGCACCGCCCAGAGCGTAATAATTTATTTGATAATATGCCACCCAAAAAAAAGCCCAGATTTAAATCACTTTCGGTAAAGTACGGCAACCAATAGGCATTATATAATTTTGTAGAAGGACCAGAATATTATGTGACCGCGTTACCTGCTTTTTGTCTAAGTCCAACGGAAAGTTAGGTGAAGGGAGCTTGAAGTGACCTGTCAATAATGTCATTCCCTAGCACCAGGTGGAATCACAGGTCTTTTCACCTAAGTATGTACGGTGAGTTTTTTCAGAATTGACCGGCAGTATTTTATGTTTAGTAAGCGTAGGGTAATCGTGTTGTAGGGGTCCACTAGGGCCAATGCCTGCCCGGGTCGCGTGGAAGTTCGAAAGGGTTACAGAGGCCCCTGGCAACACAGGCAACGGAAGGAATTCGGGTGGGTTTTAGTCAGGTGGGGTATAGACCTTCTAGTTGTCGCGGGAAAGTCCGAAAGGGTTACCGAGGCCCCTGGCAACACAGGCAACGGAAGGAACACGGGTGGGTTATAGTCAGTAAGAGTCTGACACACCCTCCCGCTCCACCCAGAGCGGGAGAAATTTGATAGTTTTCCACCCAAAAAAAAAAAAGAAAAAAACGACCTTCTAGTTACCCCTACCTACCTCTAGGAAGAATATAAGCGTGTTGTTATGTTATTCTTATAAACAAAGAGCAAAACGTAAGTTTTAGTTAAGAAATATAATATAGTTATCCACGCGTCCAACAATTACGGTGAATCATTATATCATGTCGATAACTTTCACTTCTGTAGAATTATATCATGGCAATTTATTACTTAACTCATTACGTTAAGGTTCAATTTGCGACGTAGACGTCCTATGTAGGTATTATAAGAACGAGTTTTGTGTGAAAGTGTGTTATGTAAGCGATTTTGTTTACTTCCCGTGGCATTGTGGTCAGTAGGCTTCAATTATATTATATATATTTATTAAAATACTAGCTGTGCCCCGCGGTTTTTTCCGTATAAGTTTCGGTCCCGTGGGAATATCGGGATAAAAAATATCCTGTGTCGTAATCTAGGTCATGGTCTACCCATGTGCAATTTTTCATCTTAATCCGTTCAGCCGTTTTAATGTGAAAGTGTAACAAACAAAGTCACTTTCGCATTTATAATATTCGTTTAGGATAGGATTAAACAATTTTTTTTTTTCATTCGTTTTTTTAGAAAAAAAAAATTGTGTCGGAGGTAGTAAGAGAAATGAATTTTGAAAAAAATCACGTTTCATTTTTGTAATGTTTTTAAAAAAGGTACTTAGTGCGTTTATTCATACCTACCAAAAAAATATTCCTTCTTGAATAAAAATTGATCATGCTCAATACTTTAGAAGCCAGTTCTAGGTTTGGAAGCAGGAATTACAATCGGTTTCGGTTAGTCCCGCTATGCTCGACTCGTAAAATAAATACAAAAAAAAAAAAAAATTAAAAAAATCCTACCTTTCTAAATTTCTACATTTATAGCTGTAATTTTTATGGTGTACCTACATAATAAAGAGTATTCTATCTATCTATCTATCTACTAAAAAAGTTTCGCTATGCACGAAATCACATTCGCGGGCAGTGATGAAGAAAACTGTCACAGTAATATTTTATTTAACCATTTAAAAGGTAAATTAAGAAAACCTAATATGTTAATATATTATCCTATTCTTAATCATCATATGCCCAGACAGAAGATCTACTTGTTGTCTGCAAATAGAACTGCTAACATGCTATTTTACTTTTATTTACGTAAGTTTTATTTTAGTTGTAACTCTACATTCATTGTTAATTTATTACATTATGTATTTATGCACTTTCTAGCCTGAAGCACAGATGCAACCTAGTTCAGGCAAATTAGCAACGGTGCTCTATTTTAATTGTTAAGGTATTTATTGTAAAGGTGTCCCTCTTATAAATAAACGACTTATTATTATTATTATTATTATATTATCATTAAATATATTAAAACACGACAGAGGTCAACGGAACAAAACAAATTTTAACTTACAGACGTTTACGCGTATAAGAATAGCGCTATAAAACATTTAACTTGAATTCAAAAACACTTTTCTCTCTAACTGTACCTTCCATTGTTTACGTAGAATCGAAGAATTTCGTGCATATCGAAACTTTTTAGTAGGTATTATTCGAGTCGAGCATAGAGGGACTAGAGCATAGGGGGACTAACCGGAATCCCTTTTAGTCCCATTTAGTCGATTTCAAAAGGTCAAGTTCCAAATAACCTGTCATTGAACTCACTGCAAAACGAATAGCTTAATCGGACAATGACCTTTACCTTGACAAATTGTTTGACAACTGCATGTGGGTTAAGTTTTACGGTAGGCCTGTACAAGCTGGTCTCTTAGCATAATCAGCCTACAATGTTCCCACTGCTGGGACACAGGCCTCCTCTCTGTGAGGGAGTGGTCCGTAATTCACCACGCGGGCCCAGTGCGAGATGGTAATGTCACATGTCTTCGAATTTTTGGTTCTAGGACATGCCGGTTTCCTCACGATGTTTTCCTTCACCGTTTTGAGAGCAGTGAGTGATGATGAAATAATTAAATAATTTACACAGAGTATAGCGCCTCTTTGGGTTCGAACCTACGAACTACAACTCGTAAATCGCGGCCGTTATCACTGGGCCACCACTGCTCATAGCTGCAGGCATGACGCTTTCTATTTCTACGAAGAATAGACACAGCTCTTTCTATACAAAGTGACATTTCGTTTCTCCATTTTTGACATCGCACCGTAGAAATCCTTCTACAACCTGTAATTTTGTCTTTCGTTTCTAACGATCTTTCTCTAGGTACTTTTTATACGGTACTACGACACTGTGAATTTTTGTGTAGTTATCTTTATATAAGGGACTAGTAAAAATTAAGAATCCATCAGAAATAAAAATTGTATGACAAAACAATGAATTCTGAGTCGAATTATGTAAAAGAGTGAATTTCGTAAAGAGTGCAGTTGACTGTTTCTACTATGCTGCCGTCGTAATGTCTACACAGAACGCCATTTTTAGGGTTCCGTACCCAAAGGTTAACAAGGAACCCTATTACTCCGTCCGTCTGTCCATCTGTCAACAGGCTGTATCTCACGAACCGTGATAGTTAGACAGTTGAAATGTTCACAGTTAATGTATTTCTGCTGCCGCTATAACAACAAATACAAAATAAAAAACAGAATAAAATAAATATTTAATTTTTTTGCGCGGGATTACGGGGCGCAGCTAGTTCTCTATATTTCTGTCTAGGTGATCAACCTCTATTTCGTTTGTAGCGAGAGCTTGAAACTTAACTTCAGACAAAACTATAATTTTTTACTGAATGACGGTAGAATAGTTCAGGAAGTCAATAATAATAATAATAATAAATCATTTATTATCAGGTTACAAAGACCCATAGATGAATGCCTTAACCTAAGTATACATATAATAACAATTGTGTTAGTAAATAAAACTTAAAACTATGTTAGTATCATATCGACGCTTGAAAGGCAAAATTTACTAAGCGACATAGGGCAAATTTGACTTAACATTATTAAAGTCAATTTTTCAGAAAAAAAAATCATATAAATTTTTGTAATCATCCTACAGGCGTAAATCTTACTGTTTTGGCAATCTTATTATCTAATCATCTGAATCAGAATTTATATGATTTAAAAAAAAAAAAATTGACTTTAATAATGTAAAGTCAAATTTGCCCTATGTCGCTTAGTACATTTTGCCTTTCAAGCGTCGATATAGTTGCACTATCTCTTTGTGCGTTCCGGTGGCACTTGTCCGCGAAAGCGGCGGAACACCACATCCTGAGGCCATAAGCTTTCTTCCATCACCTGGTGCAGGTAGCATGTTGGTATGCGCACCACAAACGCCTTAAGACGCTGACAACACCTTAACCGCGGTCACTGTCAGATTTCATAGAAAAGAAAGAGAAGCGCGATGACACAACGCTTGTAATTTATTGCAAAGTATGAAGCAATTATCTATTTACTCAAAATTGGGTTGAGTAATCGAAAATAAAAAACAACCAAGTTCTGCATTCAAATAAGACGTTCTTGTTATTAATTAAAAATGTGTAACGTATGTTGATATTTAATACAGATATTTTGGATTAGAACTCAAGGTAGGAGGTTAGTTTAAAGTTAGTTTGTATCGAGATTCTTTTTCAAAACGTGTTTTGGTAACAACCAAGTTCTGGGAAATATGTTCAAAATTAACATATATTTTTTCCGCTATCACAAACTATACAGATTTGGCAATTTTTTTTTCTTAAGAGAAGCCTATTTGGGTGTTGTCAGCGCCTTAAAGTTGACGTTGCGATACGTCTCTAGCTCTTTGCATTTTAATAGTAAGATGTAAACCAGAATTTTTGTATTTCTTATGCGTAAACTAGATTTAATGAAATTTATTTCTATTTTGGCAGTTTAAAAGAAAAAAATACGTTGTATTTTAAACTGCTAAAATAGAAATAAATTTCATTGAATCTAGTTTTTCTGGTTATGACTTGATTTGAGGAACATCAGAACAAATTACATTAATTGATAAGTTTTTTTTATGCCTGCATTTTTAATTTTCTTTTTTGTCGTTGCCAAAATTATCGATACGGAATACTTGTACGTATATAATTTCAAAGCCAATTCAATGTTATAATATGAGGAGTCTGTTGTATTTAGAAAAAACAGAATTTCACAATGATACATACGTATTTTGGTAAAACGGTCTTCTAGTCTGGACACGTTTATTATGTGAACTGACCTCCAGGGCAAATCTAGAAGAAAACAAAAGAATCATAATCTTATACATTTAACCCCCAAACGCAACAGAAGCGATCTTCAGCATAAATAATGCATACTCATGCGGTCTACCCACTACCTCTGCCTCGGTGAGCGCGGTATCAATTACAAATTATGCTAATACCACAGCATCCCATGTTGATTCAGCACTATCCACGAATATATGATTACGGTGGAATGGGATGCAAAATATTTGCAGGGTTACGATTAGGGGTTTGAACATGTGGCAGCTAGGGGTTTTAGCATAATATTAGTTAGTGACTATTGAAAATTAAGCAAAAAGTTCGTAGGACGCTGTGTTCAGTAGTTTCTGGCTAGCTTCATAGGAAAGGCTTGCGAATAGAAAGCCTAACAAAATATATCGTAGAATAAATTATGTTGAAAAAAAAATAATCTCCTTGCAAGGTAATATTGAGACAAAACTAACTCTCTCGTTAAGCAGGCATAGACAAACGAATTCTAAATTCATTGCTTCTTACTTCCGCGGATTCGACAATAAAGTTTGTCTTAGACCAAACCGTTTGTTCTTCAAGCGCTTTGGGGCAATTAGTTTGACCTAGGTAAAATTTTGTAGTTTATCTGAAAGTCAGGTTGTAATGATTGATTCATACCTATTTCTGCCACCAAGCAGTTTTGCTAGGTTTAAGTTTAAAGGGTAGGGGAGTGCGTGTGTTTTTTTTTACAGACAGGAGACGTTTTACCGTTGCCTTTAAGGCCATACCAAAATAAATTAGGGGATTTTTCGTAACCATTTATTTCACTATTACAGCATGTGTGGATTTAATTTTTAGATATATATGTTTTTTTCACTATTTAATTAATACTCTGACTGAGGAAAACGGAGTTGGATAAAATTTCCTCGATAGAATTTAATTCCGAAAAGACCTCCACTTTTTTATATTTGTTTCTGCAATTGTTAAATCCTAGATAATTTCATTGCAAAATTGCATTCAAAATATGCATGTTAGGTAGGAGCTTTTTTATATTTTGAATTGAAATCTTCTTTAGGCACGTCGGGCACTTTTGGGATGGGGAAAAGCACTGAACTTGCGTGACCGTCACACTCAAATACAAACACAGATACAGATGTTTAAAAGTTTGTGAAGCTAAGAAGTTTTCGCTTCTGACGTGCAGTTATACGACAAACAGTATTATTTATTCTGAAATATTTTTGATACATACTCGTAGCTTAATTAATTTTTAAACAATTTTTATTCGGTTTGGCGCTCTAACGTTGTTTTATTTTGGTTCCAGCGCATGGTCGCGCTCTCTTTTTTCGCATGTGGAAGTAATTGACTCTGTCACTTTCTTATGCCAGCTAAGGTCGCTATGATATATTTTTTACTTATCATTTTAAGTACACAACACACATACAATGCCTTAGGGCGCTTTCAATTTTGACGGTTGGAGCTGGACTGTTGCAGTCCGGGTATCGTACTGCGCTCGGGCGGTTATGGTTTTTCATACAAAATGTCTCGACGCAAGGTCCTGCGAGAACAGTGCGGCGCACGTCCGTTGGCGGAACGGCAACAATGTATATAGATATACTACCCGCCTCAGTCGTTGTTCGCTAGTGCGGTGAACGCATCGTGTTTTTTCAACGAAATCACTACAATTCAATCGGACTGCAGCTGCGTAACTCTTCAAATGAGACGATTCACGTCGTACTGCTGTCGTTCGGCAGCAGTACGGCTCACGGTCGTAATAATTCTGCAACAACCATGCGGCAGCAGTCGGCACCAACCGTTAGAATTGAAAGCGCCCTTAGATTGAAAATATCTTTAGGTGGCGGAGATCACTGACCATCAGGGGCCTATATAATAAAACCGACAGATGACAGGCGACCGGTGACAGGCTAGAATCTGAAAGTTTCTTTCATAGTTTCATGTTATTTTTAAAAAGCGCCTGTCGTAAAAATGAGTCAGTGTTGTTTTTTTTATCAAATATGTTTTATTTTTAGTTATATTAAATAGCCCAGGTTAGATAAAACCTCATTATCTTTAGACACTCCCGACTTTCGTTATTATTTATCGTCCATGTTTCTAATCCTTCTCTTTTTTGTTCCAGTGATCACAGGATGCACCGATGGCATCGGCAAAGAGTATGCGAGACAGGTGATACATATTCTTTACTTAGTTTCAACGATCAATATTGTTAACAGATTTTTAGTTGGTTTTCACAAGACTTTGTTGTTGACTAGAGAATTTCACGATCAAATCCTGAAAAAATCTTCAATTCCACTTACTTTTACTTGTGTGCAAAAATTAAGTGTTGATATAATTACTTAACTGCCTCTGTAGTCTAGTGGTAAGACCAGCTGCCTCAGACTCAGAGGTCGAGGTTCGATTCCCGGCAGGGGCAAAATTTTCAGCTCGGTTTGGTTGGTGGTAGAGCTTGTTCTAATTCCGCCTGCATCCCACCACAATGCTATAACAACAATGTTAACAGCATTATTGTGTTTCGGCAGTTAGAGGTAAGATCCTCTGTTCCTCTGTAGTTGAGGATTCCGGGTGAAGCTCGTTTCCACCTTCAGCCACTCAGGTGAGACGAGGGCCAAGGGCATCACAGTTGTGGCAAAAAAAAAACTTGAGTAGGTTCTTAAATCTGATGTTTATCATATTTATCTTAAATGTGATGATCATAGTTCAGCTGAGGTTTGGAATTATTTTAGACTAGCTGGCCCCCACGGTTTCACCCGCAATAGAAAAGACTCGATCCCGTATTCATGATTATCGAGATAAAAAATATTGCATAACAAACAAACCAACAAATAAACAAACAAATTCACTTTCGCATTTATAACATTTGTTTGGATAGTTACTCAGTTCGTTGAAGCAAACTCAAGCGTGATTTAATTTGTATTTTCGCTTGAGCATAAATGTTTGAAATTTTTGTTTAAAAAAAAAAAATGTATTTCACTTAAACCTACATGGGCACTTATGAAACGTCAAAAGCTAGGTGCACGGTTCCAATTGGTCGTTTCCTATGGAGAAGAGCCGGCAGAAACACCACGGTTGCTCTTTTAAAAATAATTGACTTTTACAATGTTTTCAAATTACAGTGTTATTAGGTATGGGAGGACAGTGTAGGCCTGTCGAGAAGTACCAGGTACTTAACATAAAAAAAGAAAAATGTCTACAAAATATCTAGTCTATTAAGCCTATAACGTTCTCACATTCACAAGGTACACTAGAATCTATGTAAAATATTAATAAAATAATAAAAATAAAAACCTATTTAAACCAAACGACATGTTTGCCATTACAACAAGTCTGAAATCAAAAATCAAATCAGCGTTGTTTATCAGCGTTGTAGAGTATTTTTTTAAATATTGTTGTGGAATTGAAGCATTACCTACTATCAAATTTGATATACCTGTATTTGGAGAAGTAAATGATTACAATAATTTATTAAACGATAATTCAAATAGAAGGTTGAAGTTCAGCGTTCCTTTCAGATATTTAAGAGATACACTGGGCCCATATAATTGTGAAAATTTTAAAAACAGGTATAGGTTTATACTTCAATATTTTAAATTATAAAACAATATACACTTGAGTGCAATGAACTAGGATCACATAAAGATACCTGAAAGTCTAAATTGTGTTTGATAGACAATCAAATTTTCCTTAAATGAAAGTAATAAAATGTAGGTGTCACTTTGTATTAGATTCATAAAAATTACATAAACCATAAAATAACCAATCTCATCTTATAACAATAATAGAAAAGCATTTTTTTTTTCTACCATTTTAACTTTTACCTCGAGTGTAGGTATAAAATAATCTACTTACTTAATTTATTTGACAATAATCAGATGTATTTGAATAATTAACACGAAAATAAAAACATTCAACAAAATATACAACGCTACATGGTTATTTTCGCGTGGTCAAAATCGGAACTGAAGCTCGCGCCGCCATTACTGTAAAAACCGGCCAAGTGCGTGTCGGACCACGCACAATGAAAAGTTCCGTAGTAGGGAAGTTAGGATGCATTTATTCCAAAAACCAAGTTAACATTGTAGTTGAGAAACATGTTCTCCCATACATCGATATATGCCACGGTCAATTCTGCAAATGCAAATTTAAGTTGGTCGACTATTACTCGTTAACTTGTAAAGCCTACTTAGCTGTGATAGTTTTCCTTTTAATTTCATTTACTTGCCATGAATTTTTTTACATCTGCATAAACAACCATTTAGCTGGCAGAAGGGGGACCTAGACTAACAAAAATTAACACTTTAATGCTTAATATTACGCAAACGGATCCTTGAATGGAAAAGTGGTGTTGACGGACCCCCAATATTTTGAACGGCCTATCCAACGATACCGCACACTATGGTATAGACGAGAAAAATATGATCCCCACATTACGTGCTTTTAAAAATTGTTTTCAAGATACTATTTTAGCACTTTGTCGGCGTGATTAATACGAGTATGTATACCTATGCCAGGTTTCTAGTAATAAGCGTCTCTGAGCTACAGTGGGGACAGGCAGACAGACAGAAAGGCAGACAGAGACAGACGGACATGGCGAAACTATAAGAGTTTCTTGTTTACTACAGAACCTTAAAAAATCACAAATGTTTCCCAATAAAGCCCACCAGCCAATGTCATTCAGGATGTCAAATAATTTGGGACTGCCATAATAATGCTAATTTCCTAAATAATTGGGTTCTTAGGGTATATTTTAATATTTCTAATCCAGTGAAGATCAGAATAAACTTGATAAATTAAATAAATCGAAAACGAAAACAGGCCGATTCATAGATAATACACATCGCTTGAGGCTCGATTTGAGTCTCGATTAAAGATTGATTACCGTTCTAGCATAAGATCGATGGTCAAGTACTGATTCTATTCTTAAACAGTGATCGACTGATTGACGATCAAACTGGACTTGAGGAACGTTCTGTAATACGGACCTTACATACTCGGGGGCTGCAGTCTCGACGTAGATAGCGATCTCTTTACGACCGAATTCAGTCGCAATGTCCTAATGGGGGTCCTTAGACAATTAAAATTGCTTGACAAGCACGAAAAAATCACAATATTTTTTAATTTAGGACTTTGCGACCGAATTCGGTCGTAAAGCGATCGCTATTTACATATGTCGAGACTGGAGGGCCAGATTTGCATTATGAAATCGCATGTTATCTACAAGGTGTCGTTTTGCATCCTCGTCAAATTTCAGTAGACTGTTATGAAAGACATTTTATATAATCAAATAAAATTACGATACCTGCTCAATAATTAACACATACTTGTTTTTTTTACTAATTTAAGTTTGACAGTATTTTAGAATACACCACTTTCACAGAACAGAATCACCCCGTTTTGTATGCGGTAGTGTGTGTGTGTAAAAGGGCAGTGCGGTATCATCACACGGGCCGCGAGTTAACGTTCGTGTCCCACACATGCTGATTCCGAAAATTAGAAGAAAAAAAAAAGACCTACTTATTTTATTATTAATTCGTGTCGAGAATCATTAGCATAGTTACCTCCTTGAATTTGACGAGGATACAAAACGACACCTTGTATACTAATATTTTGAAGATTACCTTATTCCGGAATTCCGAAGATTACCTACCACCTTATGTCCCTACGGGCTTATCGGTAGGTAATCTTCGGAATTCCTGCAAGCTTACCATGACGCTTTCTATTTCTACGAAGAATAGACGCAGCTCTTTCTATGCAAAGTGACATTTCGTTTCTCCATTTTGACATGTCTATTCTTCGTAGAAATAGAAAGCGTCATGCTAAGCCCGCTGATCCGAATCCGAAAATTCTTTCACTAATGGGAAGCTGCAATATTGCCGAGTGTCATAGGACATATTTACTGCTAAAATAAGAAATTTAACGCCAACGAAGTCGAAGGCAGAAGCTAGTTCTGTATAAAATTGCGAGGGAAACAGTAATAAGAAAAGAGTAAAAAATATATTTCAGCAAGTTTTTTTATAACGATAAATTCAAAACAGCAATGCTTGAAGTTTTCATATTGCTATGAATAAATTTTGATAAACATTTAAGTGCCAGAGTTTTTGAACTCAATTATAATAAATAAAACTTAGGTGTTATGTTGTAAATATTTCACATTTCAGCTTCATTTCGTAGCAAAAAATATGTTTTCTTTTTTATCGTTTCGGGTTTTTCAGGCTTTGATCTCGTTTGTTGGTAACAGATTTTTTGTAATATTATCACCGAAAATTAACCCATCGCCTTCAGTTTACTAAGGCCTGCTTGCACATTTAGTCAGGTTAATTAAATAAATGTAAAATTTGTAAACTCGGAGTTAAGTAATTATCACTTTATAGAGGCATGAGGAACAGGGTGTAAAGTTCTCTCATCCTCCATAGAATAGGGAGGATCCTCCGACCAGACAGGCGTCGTGTCTGGCGTGCAACAGCCTGACGGTAGATGTGGGGATGTTGTATATGTATATGCTAGTTGCGCGGTAAACTCTGCTTGCGCGATGCAGGATTTCACGTGACGTCAGTGTGTTGCGTAGTTCGCATGAGGCGATGTAGATGCCGCCACTAGTTTAACTCTTATTACGCGTTGCGCTACTTAGGATTAGGATATTGAAGGGGTATTTGCATGACCCATTATTATTTAAAACAGCAACTATACCATGTCATAATGAATATAAAGCACATATTGGCTTAAAGTCAATATGAGTAAGATCCTAAATCAGACTGGTGATCGATGTTGGAGTTTAATTATTTGATAAGCAAACATCCTTATTACCAATTCACTACTCATTTATTATTATAATGCTTTGTAATTATGGCTGGATGGCCACAAAAATGTATTTCTAGGACTTTATATTGCACTAACTTTGCCCGCGGCTTCGCCCGCGTGGATGTCGGAAAATATCCCACGGGTACACACAGCAATATATCAAGCTATGCATTTCCAATTTAAGCTGACCTCTCATTGTACGGAAGTCCTATATAATGCGAGATCCGCTTATACTAGAAATGTATAGCTTGATATGTAGCCGTGTGTACTACCGGGATTAATAATAATAAATCCTTTGTGATAATGATAATCCACAAAAAAGAAAATGTGTAAGCAACTAAAAGACTAAGCGTAGGGCTGTTCGTTTGCTCACACCGTGGCATTTTTCTTACTTTTAGCATTTTTGTACCTGTCGTAACCTCTAAACGAAAGGTCCGATTCGACGAATTCAAAGAGGAATTTACATGTACTTACTACGTAATCAACCTTGATTGTGGAACTATTTAGTTGGATAAGGATTAATATCGTAATATAGTTACACATATAACCTTACGGGCTTTTTTGTGCGTAATGATGAGTACTTTATACATGTAGTACATTATTTCATGTATCATCAATAGTTTTCGAAGCGCACGCCAAATAATGACGTTTATAGACAAATTTTGATGCCTTGGGTTATATTAATGTAATTTTCGTAGGGATCTCTATTTTGTTTTAAAATAAAATAAATGCATATGACTTGCTGATAATGTAGCTTTCTATAAGTGAAAGAAAATTAAAAATCAGTTTAGTAGTTTATGAGTTTATCCATTACAAACAAACAAAAAATCTAATATTTTCTGATTATAATATTTGGAGGGACAGGCGTATAAAATAGCCGTGTATCCTTGCGGGTCGAGGACGACAGAAAAATTATTATCTGGAATGCATAATAATTCAATTTGCCTTTTTTTTTGAGCAAACTTTCAAAGAGGAATTGGTGACGGTCAGGTGGCGTTTGTAGCCTAACTCCAGCAAATAATGCAAAGCGGTACCTGTGCTTCTCCTGGCGAAAGTCTTGAAGAATCCTTCTGGGCAGGTGGCCACCTTGCTTGCCCGTACACTGGTCACTTGAAAGTCTATAATTTGGATTTAATCGGACGCGGGTTATTATTTTTAATTTTGAAAACTTAACACAGTATATCCCCAAGGATTACGGGATAACGTAATAAAGTTTGCGGTTTTGCGGGCGCGATGAACTGAGATTGAAAAAACTTGGTTTGCGGTGAGACGAAATGCTTCCGTTCGGCGCCGGTGCACTATGACGTCTGACAGCCATCATTAGCTGTCACTAGCCGCAGGATTCTCTAAATCCCGCGACACACAATATCCGCGGCTGCAATATAAGCCTAAGACAGACTACAGACACCTTATAAACCGTCCACAATCAAAAAAATGTAAGGGGCAATAACTTGCCACACCATACTCCCCGCCTTGAAAGGTCCCGAGCTTTCAAAGATGATAATCTATACGCTGAAAAGCTGGTGCGGTTGGGAGGATGAGATGATGTTTATATATCTGGCAGTCTGAAAGCATCAAGAGAATCCCAAGCAGCAGTTCAAAACACCATTACTAGGAAACGGCGTTCGAAATTAATTATCAGATTCCAAAGAATGAAATTGCAGTTTGATTAAATTAAGACAAAGTTGAATTACTAAGCTAAATTATAACTATGTAATGGCGTACCATTGAGAAAATATACTATTGTAAATTATAAACTAAATTAAACTACGAAATAATATAGTTCTATTGGGTTGGCAAAGGATATAACTTGGTGACAGGACGTTTATATGTACCTGACGCGATTTTTACTGAAGCTACTCGAATTACACCATCCGATCCCGGAAAAACTTCCACTATGATGCCCAATGGCCAAGTCAATGGTGGTACGTTATCTTGACCCAAGAGAACGACAGTACCGATCTCTATAGGGCGATCGGGAGTGCACCATTTCTGGCGAACTTGCAACGTGTGCAAGTACTCAACTCGCCATTTGTTCCAGTAGGATAACACAAGCTGATCCAAAAGCCTTTTGCGGTTTGTTAAATTTATGTTTTCTTCTGTCAATTCAGAAGAAGGCAAATGCTTAAGTGGACTGGACATTAGAAAATGCGCAGGCGTGAGCACGTCCGGATGCGGGTCTGATGAGAGAACACTAAGCGGTCGAGAATTTAAAAGGCACTCGATTTGTACCAGTACGGTAGAGAGTTCCTCGTAAGTGAGAAGCTGCTTTCCTATGACTCTATACAAGTGAGTTTTAACACTCTTAATGTTCGACTCCCAAATACCTCCGAAGTGCGGAGCTCGCGGCGGTATTCTTGTCCACTCAATGCGAGATTTTAGAAGCTCATTTTTAATATCTGTTTGAACAGACGAGTTCAATAAGAAAGAATAAAAATCATCAAGTTGCGCCTTAGCGCCAACAAAATTGGTACCATTGTCTGAGTACATGACAGACACTGGACCGCGGCGAGAAATAAATCTTTTAAATGCGGATAAGAAAGCCTCGGATGTGAGGTCCGATACGAGTTCGATATGTATGGCTTTAGTTACCATACATATGAACAAACATATATAAAGTTTTTGCGAACGTTGACCTCTACGGCGAATAAGTGTGTAAGCAAGCGGCCCGGCGAAATCTACTCCAGTGTGCACAAAGGCTTTAGTATCACGGACACGGTATCCAGGAAGTTCAGCCATTTTGGGTGTTAGATGCGTAGGATTTAGACGGAAACAAGTGTTGCATTTCCGACAGCGGGAACGTATGACTGTTCGTCCATCTAATATCCAAAACCGCTGCCTTATAATAGACATCAATAATCCGGGGCCCGTGTGGCAGTACGTATTGTGATAGTGATCAATAATTAGATCAACTACGCGGTCACGTTTAGGTAAAAGCGCGGGATGCTTGGCTTCATATGGTAAGTCAGATTTAGACAATCTGCCCCCAATACGTAAGATTCCGTAGCTATCAATAAAGACAGACAAACAGCGCAACTTCTTAGATGGAAGTTCGTCTGCTTTAATTAAATTTAAATCGTTAGAAAAATGCGTATTTTGAACTATTCGAATAATGAAATTTTCGGCGGTTTGTATATTTTTAACAGAGCTATGACTAAGTAGTCTGTTCGTAAATTTAAAAATGTACATAAATACACGTAACAATTTATTCCATGAACAAACACGGTCAGCTATTGTATCTAAAATACGCGGTTCAGTATTTGATGTTTCTACAAGAAAAACCTTTGATTTAAACTCTGGCAATGTTTCACATTCAGTAGGAGAGAATTTTAAAGGCCACTCGCTAATGGGTCGATGGAGCCAAGTAGGACCGTTCCACCATAACGAGTGTTCAATTAAATCAGATGGCAGCATGCCGCGGGAGAGACAATCGCTAGGATTCTCCTTTCCGGACACGTGATTAAAACTAGCGGCAGGTAGGTTTTCCTGTATTTTAGCAATGCGATTACTGACAAAAATAGACCATCTATGGGGAGATGAGTGGATCCACGAAAGAGCTATGGTGGAGTCCGAGAAAGCGTAGACACCTGCAATAGGTACACGAGCGGAAAGTTTATCTTTGACCACGCGAACAAGCTTAGACAGAAGTAAAGCGGCGACAAGTTCTAATCGAGCTAGCGTTGTTATTTTAGCGGGGGAAACTTTGGACTTTGCACATAAAAGCCGAACGCTGATATTGCCTTTAGAGTCAGTTATGTGTAAATAAATACAACAACCATAACCACTAAAGCTGGCGTCGCAAAAGGCTACGATATTCACTACAGCTTCTCTAAAGACGCCAATGTGGCGAGGAACCTTTAGAGAAGAGAGTGAGGGGAAATCGCGCAAAAAAACGGAAAACCGATTGGTGATGGAGTCCGGAGGAACCTCATCCCAACCTATTTTAGCTAACCAAAGTTCCTTAATTAGGATTTTCGCGTACAACACGACGGGTGCTACGAGGCCAAGTACGTCGAACAAGCGGGCAACTAGCGATAGAATCGCACGCTTAGTGCATTTATCATCTACAGCGACTGTTGTCAAAGAAAAATAATCATCAGCGGGTTCCCAGGTTAATCCAAGGATTTTGAAATTATGTTTATCATTATCCATGCCAGAAAAATTAACTGGTAAGCGGTGAGACTCTGGGAGAATCTCCAACAAAGCGGGTGAGTTAGTAGCCCATTTGACCAGGTCAAAGGATCCTAACTTAAATAACTCAATTAAATCGCGGGATAATTGTATAGCAATCTGTTCATCAGGAACAGAATAGACATAATCGTCCATAAAAAACTGAGTTTCTACTAATTTAGAAGCCTCAGGATAGCGGTCGCCGTGCTCACACGCTAAATTGCGTATTGTGCGCATCGCTAAATAAGGACTAGGCTTTAATCCAAAGGGAACGCGGTTAAAGTGAAAAGTACGTATAGGTTCATTTTTGTTGAATCGATATAAAATTCGTAAATATTTGCGGTGGTGCTCATTTACACCGATCCGTAGGAACATTTGTTTTATATCCGCTGTCATTGCGACAGGGAGGGTACGAAAATCGAGTAATAATAAAAACAAGTCGGCCTGTAAATTAGGTCCGACATGCAGAATGTCATTGAGTGACAACCCCGAGTGTGTTTTGGCACTAGCGTCCAAAACCACTCGAATGCTGTCTTTGTCCGGTCTAATAACGGCGTGATGCGGTATGTAGTAACCCTCTTCTGTTAATTCAGAGTCGGGTACCTCCGATAAATACCCCTGAGTTATATAATAAGTGATAGTTTTATTGTAATCCTCGCGTAGGGTTGGCACGCACCTGAATTTACGCTCGAGCGCAAGTAGCCGCCGATGAGCGACACCGCGTGAATTGCTTAATTCGGAGGGATTGCGCGCGAAAGGTAAATCGACAAAATATCTACCGTCTTTAAATAAAACTGAAGAATTAAAATTATTTTCACACTCTAATTCGTCCGGACTAATAAAACGCTGAGATGGAATTTCCTCTAGCTCAAAAAACTTCTGCAAACTTGACTCGACGTCAATGCTAGCAAGCGCGGTAAACGAAGATGTCATGTGTGTTACGTCACTACTATGACAATCAATATCACCCATCAGTACATATCCGAAACTAGTCAGTATAGCTGGGGGTGCGCGGGTGCCTGAGTCAACCCTATCACCTAAATAAATAAAAGGGAACAGCTGTGCTCCAAGCACAACATCGATTCCGCCAGGTACATTCCAGGTTGAGTCAGCAAGCGGTAAATTATTTAAATATGACATATCGTCATTTAATCTGATAAAACTAGCGGGAAGTCTATCTGTAATGCAATCAACAACTAATGCGTGTATATAATACTTATTGTGAGGATTAATCCGAGATTCTATATTGAGATAAATAAAGCCGTGTACAGGTCGTGAGGTCATACCAACACCTTGTAAAGACGAATTGCGTAATTTAATTATGGGTAAGTTCAAACGTTTACAACAGTCCACAGTAATTAAATTATTTTGCGATCCATTGTCTATTAAACACCTGACAACAAGCTTATCTCGGCCGCTGCTATCATACACGTATATCTGCGCGGTAGCTAACAAAATAGTTGTCTCTGTCGGTAAACATATTTTAGCGGCGGCACTAAGCGAGACAGATGTAGCGGCAGGCTCGCTCGGCGTTGAATCACTTTTTACTTCGGAAAAATGTAGCAATGAATGATGTGTTTTCTTACAAGTTTTACAAACACTCCGTGATTTACATTTAACCAAAGAGTGGGATAGACTTAAGCAATTTACACAGCCATGTTTCCTTTTAATAAATTCGAAACGAGCTTGCGGAGAATTCATATTTTTAAATTGTGGACAATCAAACAGTCGATGATCGACGTTATCGCCGTCACACAGCGGGCAGCGTTTATTCGAAGCTGGTTCGCTACAAGATACAAACGCTTTAGCGGTACTTTGAGTATTACTTCGATTGTTAGCTAAACTAGACTTAGCACGCGATTCCGTCTGTGAATTATTAACGTGTGAGCGCTGGAGTACCTTAACATAGTCTTGCATAAATATTATAAACTCCGTATAGGAAGGCAATTCCTTGCCACTCACACGGCTTTCAAATTGTTGAACAGTTTGTGAGTCAACCTTTCTTAAACCACAGTGTAATATCACAAAATCTAACAAGTCTGAAATGTCTAACTGCTTCAATGCAGCGACAGACGCTGAATATCGTTCTACAAATGCATTCAGACTAGCAGCATTGCCGGCGCATCCTTTAATGTCTAGTATATTATTCAGATATACTGGACATTAAAGAATACCTAAATGATACTGAATGATATAATGATGAATACTTAAACTACGTTTATCTTGATACCTTTTGACAAGACTGTTCCACATAACACTGTATGTATCTCCTGTGGGAACAATGCCTGCAGTTAGTTTTAAGGCATCATGAGTTAATTTACTTATTAAATACTGCACACGCTGCGAATCCGTCAGATCAGTATTTAAATGAACATTAGTACGGAACATTTCATAAAACATGGGCCAATTTTCAGTTCTACCGTCGAACGATGGTAACTCGATTGGTGGTAACTTTATGCTTCTTCCTCCCTTCTGATCTGATGTTAATGTTTTGCCACTTGAAAGAATGAGATTACGTTTGTATTTAATAGTTGAATATAAGTCTTCAATAGAACTTAGACTCCCATAGTCGGGTGGGGTTTCATCAATTTCAAACTGCAACTCATTGATCTGGTCAATTATTGTTTCAAACTTGCTGTAAGATTCACCAATAGATTCAGACTGCGCTAGGAATAACTCGTTCGAGCGTGAATCATAATTAGATATACTTTTAGAAGAATTATACAAGCGATTAACTCGCTCAAAAATTACTTATTTTTTAGCAATAAGCTGAGCTAATTTAGTTTCTTGTTTTTGAGTTGCCATTATAAGGCACTATCTAATATTAATTGCTGTAAATTATCGTAAGTACTTGCAATGACTTGTACTTATTTAACTGATACCTATCCAGGCTCGAATGGACCATAAGTATGGAGGGACAGGCGTATAAAATAGCCGTGTATCCTTGCGGGTCGAGGACGACAGAAAAATTATTATCTGGAATGCATAATAATTCAATTTGCCTTTTTTTTTGAGCAAACTTTCAAAGAGGAATTGGTGACGGTCAGGTGGCGTTTGTAGCCTAACTCCAGCAAATAATGCAAAGCGGTACCTGTGCTTCTCCTGGCGAAAGTCTTGAAGAATCCTTCTGGGCAGGTTACCAGGCCACCTTGCTTGCCCGTACACAGGTCACTTGAAAGTCTATAATTTGGATTTAATCGGACGCGGGTTATTATTTTTAATTTTGAAAACTTAACACAGTATATCCCCAAGGATTACGGGATAACGTAATAAAGTTTGCGGTTTTGCGGGCGCGATGAACTGAGATTGAAAAACTTGGTTTGCGGTGAGACGAAATGCTTCCGTTCGGCGCCGGTGCACTATGACGTCTGACAGCCATCATTAGCTGTCACTAGCCGCAGGATTCTCTAAATCCCGCGACACACAATATCCGCGGCTGCAATATAAGCCTAAGACAGACTACAGACACCTTATAAACCGTCCACAATCAAAAAAATGTAAGGGGCAATAACTTGCCACACCAATATTAGTAAAGAAAGTATAAAAAAAACATTCTAACCAAAATATCTCTAGCATAAAGTACAAACGCAAATAAAATGTTGATATCCACAAAAAGGTAGTAGGTACCTAAGGCTGTGACGAAGCCTACATAGCAAGGTATACAGAAATTAAATAAATGACGCCAATTACCACTTTCCCGCATCAATATTCTATTCTCTAATTAGAAACTTCACGTTCAACATCCAATATAATTAATTGGCTTGTAAGATGGTAAATTGAAGCACTAACCATTCAAATACACAACTTAATGATCAATAAATTGTTCAGAATCGACGCGGTATTGTTGCCTACAAATTAATACAGCTACTACTCTGTAATTAATTCCAACTATTCTCGAGCTATGAGTGACAACCCGTTACCGTAGCGGCAGAAATATTTAATGTTTGAATACCGAGACTTGAACATGACGAGATTGTCATGTTCGAGTCTCGGTATTCAAACCTAACCACACAACAAATGCCTATTTATTTAATCAGTATTAAGTAGTAGAGAGGCAAATAATGGTGCCGATTCCCTTGTTCACAAACTAAACTAAATTTAAGTTCAGTGCATCTTTTTCTTTCTATTTCATTAAGAAGAGGACAGCAGATAAATTTTAGTTAAGTCCTGTCAAATTAATCAGCGCCTGTCACTACTCCATAGAAGTTTAGACGTGATTAAAAACTTGCCTACTAAAATTACTTCAATTTACGTCAAGCGCTGATTAATTTGACAGGACTAAACTAAAATTGATCATCTGTCCTTTTCTTAATGAAACAGAAAGAAAAGGATGCACTGAACTTAAATTTAGTTTAGTTTGTGAACAATCGGCACCAATATCTGTAGTGGATTAAAAACTACAGAGATGAGACGTAACAAAAATCATTAAGGCGCTGACAAGACCCAATTGACCAAAATAGGCTTCTCTTAAGAAAAAAAATTGCCAAATCTGTAAAGTTTGTGGTAGCAAAAAACATATGTTAATTTTGAACATATTTCCCAGAACTTGGTTGTTACTAAAAACACGTTTTGTAAAAAAAATCTCGATACAAACTAACGTTAAACTAACTTCTTGCCTTGAGTTCTAATCCAAAAACATCATCATCTGCCTAGCCTTTTCCCAACCATGTTGGGGTCGGCTTCCAGTCTTACCGGATACAGCTGAATACCAGTATTTTACATGGAGCGACTGCCTATCTGACCTCCACAACCCAGTGACTGGGTAACACGATACCACTCGATAAGACTGGTTGTCAGACTTTCGAGCTTCTGACGACCCGTAACGACTGTCAAAGATCTAAAAATGACCGCCGGTCCGGAAGCCGGGACCAACGGCTTAACGTGCTTTCCGAGGCACGGAGGGGTCTTGGTATGTAAAGATGGTCACCCATCCACGGACCAATCGCGGCAAGCGTAGCTTAACCTGATCGATTGACCCGTGCGGCTGTTATAACTTAGCCACAAGCCCCTCTAGTTCTAATCCAAAATATCTGTATTAAATATCAACATACGTTACGTATTTAATTAATAACAAGAACGTCTTATTTGAATTCAGAACTTGGTTGGTTTTTATTTTCGATAACTCAACTCAATTTTGAGTAAATAGATAATTGCTTCATATTTTGCAATAAATTACAAGCGTTGTGCACTTGTGTCATCGCGCTTCTTTTTCTTTTCTCTGCAATCTGGCTGTGACGGCGGTTTAGGTGTTGTCAGCGTCTTTTAATCGGATAATCGCTGTTGACCTTGATCTTACACATGCCCGTTGCACACGCGCCGCCGCCGTTCTGTTTCATATGGAATATTTATTAATGCTTACGAAAACATGAATATTAAAAAAAAAATCAGCAAATTATATAAATATAATAAAATACCTAGTCTGTTCATAAAAGTCATTAAAGTCATACATCGGCGTAGATGTTTTTAGCGACTTTTAAATCTGTTATTATGCCTTCATATACTCGTAATGCAAATAAGATAGTAAGCTGTGCAAAAAAAATTTGTTAAACTAAAACGCATACACATCGATTCTTTAGGTGAATATTTAAGTATTGTAGTAAAATACTTTATGAAATAAATTCAGGAAGTAATGTCTACCCAAAGCATTATTTTATTATCTATAATTCTACCGGTGATTTTTCATATATTCATAATTTCGTAACTAAAAATAAAAATAATCCCTATGAAACCGAACGCGTCACCGCTCGGCGTGAGTGCGACGCGCATTTGTATGACCAAGGTCAACAGCGATTATTCGACCCTTAAGATGCAGTCGCCGTGTATTAAAAAGTTCTCTTGAATTAGGCACAATCTTTGAGAAGATGACTATACCAATTCATAATAAAATACACCCTTTACTGCGGGATTAACCTACTAAACTATCACACATAAAATAAGACGTGGAAATGAAACAGAATAAAGTAAATAATCATAAACTTACTTAACTTTAATTATTTGAGAAGTTACAAGTTTACATTCTTTGGGTTTAAGAGATTACATAATAATAAAAATACAACAGTATATATTTTTTACTCTACACAGTTCGAACACCTATTCAAGTTGTGCGCCCTACATAATATATGGCACTTTTGCATTTCATGCAAGAATATTGTAATTGTTACAAGGTACTTAAGACGCTGACAACACCTAAACCGCGGTCTCTCAGACTGCATAGAAAATAAAGAGACACGCGATGACACAACGCTTGTAATTTATTGCAAAATATGAAGTAATAATCTATTTACTAAAAATTGGGTTGAGTAATCGATAATAAAAAACAACCAAGTTCTGCATTTAAATAAGACGTTCTTTTTATTAAGTAATACGGCCCGCAGGTTGATATTTAATACAGATATTTTGATTGGAACTCAAGGTAAAGGCTAACCCTTTACCTTGAGTTCCAATCAGTACAGTTAATTTGTATCAAGATTATGTTTTCAAAACGTGTTTTGGTAACAACCAAGTTCTGAGAAATATGTTCAAAATGAACATATATTTTTTCGCTACCACAAACTACAGATTTGGCAATTTTTTTTCTTAAGAGAAGCTTATTTTGGTCAATTGGGTCTTGTCAGCACCTTAATGCTTGGTATAACTCAATACACAGATGTTATCCGACCACAATGACAGCTCGTGGTAGACTGACGGACTAATTAGGAAGGTACAATGAAGCGGGGTACGCGGGAAAGACACCAATTTTTTATTGGGCATCGTAATTTTGCCGTTTATATTTTCCCAGCAGTGGTAGCCCAGTGGTAACAGCTGCGTTGTAGGTCGTAGTTACAAGTTGTAGGTCGTAGGTTCGAACCCAGACAGGCGGTTTACTTGTTGAAATTATTTCATCACCACTGCTCTAAAACCGGTGAAGGAAAACATCGCGAGGAAACCGGCATGTCCTCGAACCAAAAATTCGAAGACTGTGACATCTACCAACCCGCACTGTGCCCGCGTGGTGTATTACGGCCCACTTCCTCTCACCTAGCGGGGGCCAGTGTCCCAGCAGTGGGAACATTACAGGCTGATTATGAATTTTCAGGATAGTTTAGTAATCTAGAGTTAAACCAACAGCGAATCGATTGATACTACACAGATGATTCGAATTTTTCAGTAGCAGCCCGGAAGTCTGGATTTGTGCCCGGATGGTGGCAATAGGCTCGCCCCCTATTACATGGGACTTAAACATAACTGGCGAAATGTGGGTGTACTACAGGTACACCTCTGCCCAACCCTTCGGGGAAACAAGGCGTGATGTTAATAGGTAATACGGGCTGGTGTCCGCAACTCCACGTCAATGCGCGTATTTTGCGTACGGGTGGGAAATCAATTATTCGATCCACCCCAGCTCCTCAAGGAAGGCCAGCAACACCTTGGTGTTACTGACCATCTCACAGAGGGTACCTGGGTTACCGAAGTACTTTGCCCTGTATGTGGCGACCACCGGGCACTTTAGTAGCACATGTGCTGCTGTCTCGTAGTCCTTCATGCAGGCCCTGCACAGCGGACTGTCTGTGACTCCTATGACAAAAAGGTGTTTGTTAAATGACCCGTGGCCTGTTACGAGTATAGCTGCTGTAACAGTGCGCAGCTGTAGTTTAGTTCAAAATCAAAATATTTTGATTTCACATAAACCTACATGGGCACTTATGAAACGTCAGAAGCTAGGTGCACGGTTCCAATTGGTCGTTTCCTATGGAGAAGAGCCGGCAAGAAACTCCACGGTTACTCTTTTAAAAATAATTGGCTTTTACAATGTTCTCATATTACAGTGTTAATAGGTATGGGAGGACAGTGTAGGCCTGTCGAAATACACTTAACAAAAAAAAAAGAAAGAAAAGAAAAAGGTCTACAAATGATCTAGTCTATTAAGCCTACAACGTTCTCACATTCACAACGTACACAAGAATCCATGTAAAATAATATTAAAATAATAAAAATAAAAACCTATTTAAACCAAATGACATGTTTTCCAATGTCAAATAATGAAAATATAATGTCAAAAAAGTATGTCTAAAAAATAATAATAATAAACATCGTAATTTGGGAGCAGTTAATAGACATTTACAAAGTTATGCTTTTTCTGATGTACCTTCTGCACATGTGGCTTACATGTGCAGAAGGAATTATTGCCAGACTTCCTTGTCTTCAACGTAGTCTTTAATCTTATAATATGTGTTTTTGATAAGGACACCTTTGATGTGGGTTTTGAACTTTCCATCGCTAAGCTCTGTAACTGACTTTGGCAACTTGTTATAAAAGCGGATACTGTTAATAACAAATGATTTGCTTGTTTTTGTTAATCTAAATTTGGGTATCACAATTTCATGTTTACTACGTGTATTTATATTATGGATATCACTTCTTGTTTTGAAAAGACATAAGTTTTTGCGAACATACAAAATACTTTCTAAGATTTATAGAGAAGGCAGAGTTAGTACATTAATTTCTTTGAATTTGTTTCTAAGGGACTCACGAGGACCCATTCTATAGACTGCGCGGATTGCCCTCTTTTGTAAAATAAACATTGAATCTACATCAGCTGCCGATCCCCACCGCAGAACGCCATAAGACATAATACTGTGGAAATAAGCAAAGTATACTAACCTAGCTGTGGCTATATCAGTCAACTGTCTAATTTTTCTTACTGCATATGCAGCTGAACTTAATCTACCTGAAAGAGCTCTAATGTGGGCTCCCCATTGCAATTTTGAATCAAGAGTAATTCCTAGAAATATAGTTTCCGTAATAGCATCTAGTCTCTTGCCATCAAGTTTTAAATTTAGAGCCACTTGGGGTACATTTGGTAGTGAGAACTTAAGACATTTTGTTTTGCTCGCATTAAGTAAGAGATTATTAGCTGCGAACCATTTCGAAAGAACATCCAGACTATCGTTGACGTGTAAGACATCCGGATCTTTTCTATCTATTTAAAAAATAAGAGAAGTGTCGTCAGCGAATAGAATTATATCCGATAAGTTTGCCATCGTGTGAGGAAGATCATTAATATAAACTAGAAATAGGAAAGGGCCAAGAATTGAACCTTGGGGCACGCCCATCTTTACTAGAGACCCCGAGGACGTCGCCCCACCGTTTACTTTTGCTGCCTGTTTGATAGATAGGACAGAAAAAGATCAGCAGCTTCTCCACGAATTCCGTAGTGGCGTAATTTACAGGTCAGTGTATTGTGGTCAACGCAGTCAAACGCTTTTGAGAGGTCACAGAAAATGCCAATAGCATCTTGGGATTTCTCCCAGGATTCCAAAATGTGACTGATGAGTTTTACTCCTGCGTCAGTCGTCGACCTACCTTTCGTGAAACCAAACTGGCGACTATGTAAAATCCCATTAGAATTGAAATGTGACAGCAATGTGATTGCAATGTGTCTAGCATGATTTTTTCTTATATTTTACTCAATGCTGGTAGCACAGGTATAGGTCTATAATTAGAGGGATCACTCTTACTACCCGATTTGAAAATTGGTACTACTTTACTATGTTTCATTAAATCAGGAAACGTACCGCTGTGTAAACATTGATTAAATATGCCTGTTAGGACAGGGGCTATTGTGCCAATGATATCTTTAAAAACCTTAACAGAAATCCCCCATAGGTCTTCAGTTTTCTTTATGTTAAGACTTTTGAATGCCTTTTTATTTGAGTAAATAGAAATGGGCTTGAATTCAAAACTTGGAATGTCCTTAGAGAAGTGTTTTTTGAGAAGAGATTCAGCTAATATAGGTGATGACGAGAGAGATTTCGTAACCTCTATTGGGATGTTGGTAAAGAAATTTTCTATTGTCTCAGTATTTTTTAACTATCTGTAATGGTTAGTCGGAGAACCCGTTTCGTGAGGCGACCATCAATTGTAGGTAGTGCTTCCTTGGCCTGCCTGCCATCACCTTGGGCCAAAGGCGTGATGTTATGTTATATGTGTTTCGATTCTAAATGTTTCTATAGGAACGTTAGGTTTTCACATGAACCAAGATAAATTCACATTCAACACAATATTATTTCAGCGAAGATTAAAGACTGGCAATAGAAGTAAATTAATCAGAAAGATTTTTCGTTCAACTTTTCCTTTCTCTCAGGGAGCAGAAATGTTTATTTACATTCAATACAATTATATATCTGAATTATATGTATAATATCTTTGTTGCAGTTGGCCGCCCGTGGCTGTGATATTGTTCTAGTCAGTCGTTCAATGGAAAAACTGCAGGCTACAGCGCAGGAAATAGGTAAAAAACATGGTCTTAATTAATGTCGTATATCGTATCTGGGCATGAGTATTTTATTCTTTCAACTTTTGTCCAGTATTTTACAACAAAACTATCTTTTTTTCCATAAAAAAATATTCTTCGCATCGCTTACATTCATGCATGGTTTCTTTGGCAGAAATCGAATCGTCTCCTTGCCATTAGAAAGCATTTTAATTACGACACACATTGTCTGAAGTAACTAAATTAGGGCGCAACTAGACCACAGTCTCTCAAAGTAGACCCTTGACTAAAATGTTTCAACTCAAGGTATAACCCACATATCGCACGCTTAATAGAATACTGACCTTAATAGAGCTTGAGTCAAAGTAAGAATTTCTGCATTTGTTTTACACAGATTTAATCAATGATTTTTGAATTTGTAGGTTTTATATTTAACTGTAAATTACATATTAATTATATTGGCTAATAAGCCGACTAGACCCCAATTGCAAAACATTTAACTGCGATTTCCCAAAAATCAACTTATTTGAGTTAAGTCAGTATTCTATTGAGCGTGTGATATGCCAAGTATGCCAGTCTCAAATATGACACAAAGTCGTCAATCCATAGCTGTCTGATTGCACCCTAAAGCCGGGTTTCCACCAGAGATGTGCTATGCAGCTACGCTGCTAGGATGCGGAAGCTAAGCTACGAAACTATGTGACCGTTTCCACTAATGCTAAGCTGTGTAGCGGAGCGAGTAAGATGTGCTATGAAGATGCGCAGCCGCGAGGTAGCTGTGCGAGGAACATACACAGCTCGAGCTTTGTGATGCATTGACAGTAGGGAAGGCACAGGGAGTGGATGTGGTGTAGTGAGCGGAGAGGCACACGATATCAAACGCATCCATAGCACGCATCGTTCCATGTAAAAACATAGCTTAATTGAACCCGTTTCCACCAGTGTTATGCTATGTGGACCAATGAATATGATTGATGGATATCAAATGCTTCCATAGAAACGTAGCATATCACATCTCTGGTGGAAAATCAGCCTTTAAGCTGATACCAGACGCTTCACTCGAGTGAGTGGTTCACTCGAATAACTATTTTAATTTTTGTTAACCGGCTAAATTATGTACATAGGAATGAACCGTTATCTGCTCCTTTCATTTCATTTGTCGATCATTCTGTAGGCGAGTGAAAGATGTCGAGTGCCGAAATCGTTGGATCGTTTCACTAATGAATAATTTTTCACTTTTGATTAATTTTGTGTTCAGACGTTTCTCTTAGAGTGAAAGATCATCATCTGCTTAGCCTTTTCCCAACTATGTTGGGGTCGGCTTCCAGTCTTACCGGATACAGCTGAATACCAGTATTTTACACGGAGCGACTGCCTATCTAACCTCCACAACCCAGTTACTGGGTAACATGATACCCCTTGGTAAGACTGGTTGTCAGACT
This sequence comes from Atethmia centrago, assembly GCA_905333075.3. NCBI lineage: Eukaryota > Metazoa > Arthropoda > Insecta > Lepidoptera > Noctuidae > Atethmia > Atethmia centrago. The sequence goes on along the minus strand of HG995387.1, from coordinate 23,164,581 downwards.
TTCGAGCTTCTGACGATCCATAACGCCTCTCAAAGATCTACAAATGACAGCCGGGACCAACGGGTTAATGTGCTTTCCGAGGTAAGGAGGGTCTTGGTATGTAAAGATGGTCACCCATCCACGGACCAACCGCGGCAAGCGTAGCTTAACCAGATCGATCGAACCGTGCGGCTGTTATAACTTAGCCACAAGCACCTCTTAGAGTGAAAGATGACGAATGAAAAAAAAAATCAAATGTGAAGCGTCGGATATTTGCTTTAATGACACATTTTCACACGCGTAATTGTTTAAATTACCACAAGTGTATACTAGGTACCTACCACCAATATCCACCCATTAAATTTATTTATTTTTGTATATAGAAAAAGAATTCAACGTCGCAACAAAGATCATCCAAGTAGACTTCTGTGGCGGAGAAGAGATATACGAGACCATTGAGAAGGAGATCGCTGGGCTGGAGATCGGAACCCTGGTCAACAATGTGGGAATATCGTACTCTTACCCAGAGTACTTCCTTGAGATACCAGAAGTGTGAGTATTTGTAGCCACAATTCATCACAGCACATTACCACGTTTTTGACATCTAGAAACACGGAAGCAGAAAGTTAAATAAATGACACAATGAGTTACGCACTACAACCATTTATATATCAAATGAAAGGGTATAAAATACAGATTTAAACCAAATCAAAATTATTCGAAATGTCCTCCTCTTGCTTCGATACAAGCCTTCAATCTGCAAGGCCAGTCATCAATCGAAGCACGCACGACGTTCATGTCAATATCAGCGACTGCTTTAATCAGGGATGCGTTTAGTGACTCCAAGTTGCGATGGGGTTTAGCGCAGAGCTTCTCCTCTAAGTGCTGCCATACGAGGGTCATTCAATAAATACTTAGCCTACAAAAAAAAAAACGAAAATTTTGGAAAAGTGGCAATTTATTTTTCAACAAAGTCTCCTTTTAGTTCGATACACTTAGCCCAGCGATGCTCCAACTTTTTTAACCCGTCCGAAAAATAGTTTTTGTCAAACTCTGCAAAATAGGCCTCCGTGGCGGCGATGACCTCCTCATTCGATCCATATCTATTCCCGGCGAGTGATTTTTTCAGATTAGGAAACAGAAAGAAGTCACAAGGGGCCAAATCTGGAGAATACGGTGGATGGGGCAACAATTCGTAGCGTAATTCGACCAATTTGGCCATGGCAACGGCAGACGTGTGAACCGGTGCGTTGTCGTGGTGAAACAGCACTTTTTTCTTCGCCAGATGGGGTCGTTTTTTCTTTAATTCGGCGTTGAATCGGCCCAATAAATCGGCATAGTAAAGCCCTGTAATTGTTTTACTCTTCTCGAGGTAATCGATGTAGATCACACCTTGTGAATCCCAGAAAACGGTGGCCATAACTTTTCCGGCCGATTTTACAGTTTTCGCCTTCTTTGGTACACGTTCCCCGGTCTGGATCCATTGTTTTGATTGCTCCTTGGTCTCTGGTGTGTACCAGTGGATCCAGGTTTCATCGACGGTCACAAAACGACGCAAAAACTCCGCTGGATTCCACTTAAACAGCGCCAAACACGTCTCCGATGTGGTCTCACGGTTGCGCTTGTTTTCTGGTGTGAGTAAACGCGACACCCATCGCGCCGACAGCTTTCTCATGCCGAGTTCCTCGTGAAGAATATGATGCACTGTTCCTTCTGAAATGCCTACAGTCTCAGCTAGCTCCCGAACCTTCAATCGGCGATCTGCCAATACGAAATCATGAATTTTTTTAATGTTTTCCTCTGTAGCAGCTGTTTTCGGTGCACCTGGACGTGGTTCATCAAAAACCGACGTACGGCCACGTGCAAACTCGTTGAACCAATTCTTGACGGTGGCCATCGATGGAGAAGAGTCACCGTACACAGCATCCAAGCGCTCTTTGATTTCGATGCGCGTTTTCCCTTCCAAAAATAGGAATCGAATCACCGAACGATATTGCTCTTTTTCCATTTTTGTAAAACCGATCGACACGTTTGCTTCCATAAGTTGTCAAATTAAAACAAATGAAGGGATTGGAATGAAAATTTGAAAAAAGAATTAAAAAAGAATGTACACTGTGGTAAAACTCTTTTGAAACTACAGCGCCCTCTGGCGATGAGGCTAGGTACTTATTGAATGCACCTCGTATTTTGTAATCCAAGTCTGGACTGAATGAGGGCCAATCCTCATGCCAGATAAAGTCGATTCCACGGGTCGTGAGCCAGTTTTGGGTACCTTTCGCCTTATGAGCCGGCGCAGAATCCTGCTGGAATACCCAGTGCCTGTTTTCGAATATTGTTTGTGAAAGAGGTTCCACAATGTTTGTTAGGACTGTTTTGATATACGAGGGCGGTTTTCACTACTTTTTCACAAAAAACACCTCCGTTGGACCCGAATAGCACCCCAAGCCAAACCATGAATGCCGAAAGGTGATGACCACGCTGAACACGTGGCACACGTCTGCTCGCTTTATCACTAGAGTGTGCATACACTTTATCATTTTGTTTGTTGCAACTCTCCTCAAAATTATTTTATTTTTCCTTCGGCCGGTAAAAGTATTTCGCTGTTTTTTTATCCCGCGTACCGCCTTAACAAAACCCGGCTTCTTTCGAGTCTGATTTTAGTCAGCCGTGCATTAAGAAGATGTGTTGCTTTTTTTTAATAAGCACGCAGTCCTAGGTCTTCATTTAATACCCTTTTAAGGCGCTGACAAGACCAAATTGACCAAAATAGGCTTCTCTTATGAAACAAATTTGCCAAATCTGTATAGCTTGTGGTAGTAGAAAAAATATATGTTAATTTTGAACGTATTTCCCAGAACTTCGTTGTTACCGAAACACGTTTTGAAAAAAAAAATATCGATACAAACTAACGTTTAAACTAACCTCTTACCTTGAGTTCTAATCCAAAATATCTGCATTAAATATCAACATACGTTACGTATTTAATTAATAACAAGAACGTCTTTTTTGAATGCAGAACTTGGTTGTTTTTTATTTTCGATTACTCAACTCAGTTTTGAGTAAATAGAGAATTGCTTCATATTTTGCAATAAATTACAAGCGTTGTGTCATCGCGCTTCTCTTTCTTTTCTATGCAATCTGACAATGACCGCGGTTTAGGTGTTGTCAGCGTCTTAACAGTAGTTCTGCTTAGTCCCATCTGCAGAGCCAACATTTTTTGCTTGCGGACAGGATTTCGGATTCGCGCCTTCACTGCTTTGATGACCGCTGGAGTCCAAACAGTATGAGGTCGAGCGCTCCTTTGTTTATCTTCTAATCTTGAAGCTTCCCTGAATCGTTTCATAGTGCGATAAATAAATCTCAGTAGAATTTTCAAATATTTCAGCAGTTTGAAAATCTCAGATGGCGCGTTACCGCAACGTCGCAATGCAATTACTGCGACTCTGTCTTCTTTGCGCGTCCACTCCATTATAGAAAATAAACAAAATTCCAGAAACTCTTTGTTTTTATTTTCTTTAAATATTCAAATTTCGAATGCCCATACTATTTTCCTCGGCTTGCATTCTAAATTCGAAATTTTACTTAAGTGACAGAGCTTGCTACTCTTGTTTTGGAGACAAACAACATTGAGATGTTTTCAAATGTCTAAAACTACTGTTAAACCTTGACATATTTTACAATTTCCAGCATACAATATTTATGCATCAATAAGGTTCGCTCCCAAAATAAGGGTGTAACCAGACCGCGGTCAATTGTCGTCGATCTTGCCTTAAAATATATACATAAACTCACTTCTTTCCATGGGGTTAGGCAGCATCTACGGAACGCCACCTGCTACGATCCTTACATACTCCTTTTGCCTCGTTTACTGTCATACACGCGCGCCGATTGCGTGTACTACGCACCTGACCTTTCTGAAGAACATCACCAATAAGGTAACTATATTATTATGACCTCCTAGGGCGTCCCCCTCCCGTCGTTTCCACTCACATCTCAAAATAACCTTTAAATATGACACAATATCGTCGATTGCCCGCAGTTTGGTTACGCCCTGACCCAATTCAAAAATCGAACAGTTTCCAATCCCACTGACGTATCATAACATTCCTGACGTCACTAAATCCAACATGGCGGATGGTGGCACCCATTTTATTCCCCTTGACAAGTGAAATGCTGGAAATACCGGGGCTTTGATTTCAAATTGCGTTGAACATGGCTTAAGGAATGTCAGAAATTTTGTTATGTGTAGACTGGGAATTGATATTTATAGCATGCAGGAATTTTTGATACGGGGAAATTGAGATCAGGTAGTAATGCATGCTACCTCAATCGCAGACTGTTTTTACTGTTCTAGGATCACAGAGGAAAGTGTTGTTTAAGGTCTGCCAGAAGTTTTGACCATATTACGCATTACATTGATGATTTGTGCAATCGTTAATTTGTCTATGAAATCTTGAAAACCGTAATACTAAATTATTCTAAGACTAAATAGATACAAAATGTAGCCCTTTAATAGTGTAATCTTAACAAACCACCGCTAAACGTGACCTCCTTTAAAAGAACCCTCCAAAGCTACACAAAACTCTTCGAATATCTTTTCAAAAACTATCAAAAGCAACTTTCAAGAAAATAATATCCGTGGGGAGCCTTCAAAGTCGACGCGACTTCAATAGTCGGGAGTTTGGCTCGACTAATATCGCGGAAACCCGAACATTTGTGAACTGAATGCAGCCGGCTCGATGGCAGGTGCTATATAAGTGCAGGATTGAAATATTCTACGAATCTACGTTATTCGTATAAGATTATTTGTGACAGGGCGGTGGATTTGATATTGCATTTGATTTGACTATGACGTTTGGAGTAATATAAATATTTGAAGGATTGGAAGTAAACATTTTTGAGCAAAAATGATTAATAAAATTGATTCATGTGATGATGGCGAAGTTAGATAGATGAATTTTTTTTTTGTCTTTATTTATTTAGGTAAGGGATTTTTGTACCGGCACATAGGCGATGATGCACACATCGTACTGGATAAAAGTTATGGCGGCATTAAGGCACAACTGTATCAAATTTAATGTGCGTGGTTTCGACACCATTGTTGCATCAAGTATCAAACAAAAACACATAGGAAACATGTGCTTGGTACAATCAGGGTTTGGCAATTAATTACCCTGATTGAAGCAAACCTTTTTTATTTATGAAATTGATGCATTACGTCAATTTGCCGTATTATAGTCATTTTATACAACTGTTATAAGAATACAAAAACTTAAACATTGTGTCATATGTACATACATTGAGGCAACCCCAGTAAGTTACAATGGTACCTACTTGTGTCGTAGCTGTCTCGACTCTTCCCTTTAGTTGTTGCTTTACAATGATGAATGACAGTTGTGAGTCGAATATACAGACATTTTAAGTTATTAGTCAATTTCCTTGACTTTGAGTAGGTACCGCAGAAATTGTACTTAAAGACTCCACCGCCAGCCAAATGTACAAGGCGGGTAGCAAGATTTTTTTTTTCTGGGTTAGGAAATCCTCATGGATGTCCTCCACTCGCCCCTGGGTCTGTTCTAACAGACCGGGGTGGTTTTCAGTCAGTAAGAGCAGACTCTTACTGACTGAAAACCACTCCGGTGTGGGGAACAGGAACTTCAACACTTGCACCGGGATCATGTGATCTGCACAGTGACTTCTGCGATCCCCGGCTGGTGCCGGCCGGCCATTGCGGGTTACCTCAGACCCGCGGGGGGGATTATGTGTAAAACCCCCCCCCCCCCCCCCTCGACGTCCAATAGGGGCGCGTGGAACAATACGCACCGCCACTTCGGGTCCTGCTGTGTGGCTGGAAGAGGGCATTGTCCGCCCTCCGCCGACGCCCGATGTGCCTGCTGCGAGCAGGGTACAACACCCTGAGCCTGTCTTGCTGTCCTTGTGACGTTCGAAGCTATTATAACCTCAACTTACTATACTTATGCAAAATACAGGGTCAAGTTATATTAGCTAGCGAAATTCCGCAGATGTGATGGGTATCGATATCTTAACATGAAAAAATAAAAATGACAAACTTCATGTTTTTTTTTTTTAAGGGAATGTCCGCTGGTAGTGTTGTTACTGGAAGTAGAATTTCCTTTATTTTATTTCATCATGTTTAGTTATTGATACCCATCACGCCTGTGAAGTCTTAACATGAAAAAATAAAAATGACAGACTTCATGTTTTTTTTTTTTTATAGGGTATGTCCGCCGGTAGTGTTGTTACTGGAAGTAGAATCTGTTTTATTTTATTTCATCATGTTTAGTTATTGATATCCATCACGTCTGTGAAGTTTACACAATAAAACTGATATTTCAAGTGCACTACACTACCGGCGGTTGATGACCCAAAAAAACTAACTCATTAAATTTATTTATTCTTTGTTTTATCATACCCATCACTACTGCGGAGTTTCGTTTCTAACTAATTTAATTTGACCCTGTATATCTCCTACCTACCCAGGGGCACCCACATCACGCCAACGTCACGGCTTGCTACTATATTAACTCTGTAGAGTAACTATCTACAGAGTTAATATAGTAACAAGCCGTGACGTTGCAGCTAATGGCTTGAGCTTAATCGGCGCATCAGATGGCTTCTACGTTATGTATTTGTATCTATGCTAAAGTACGATGATAAGCTGATAATGTACCTGTATATATTTAGAAGCCTTGTTAAGACAGGTTATATAGTAGTTTATACAACTTGTTTGCTACTGAGAAAAGTATAGTAGTGTCACTATGCTTTTTTGCACCAAGTTGTTAATTCAGAACATGGCAATGATGAACCAGAGGTTTTGGAACTCTAAGCGGTTTCGGTAAATATTAAGTAGGTTCCTACTAATCAAATGTTTGCTGTCGTACAGTACCAATATGGCACTTCAAGTGCTATACTGGTACTTTAAACGTTTTGGGAAGAGTCTGTCACAGGTATGAGTAATAGACACGACACTCTACAAAGTTGTTTTTTTTCTAGAACTGCCATATTAACTTATATTTTTTGGCTAACCTAAGACATCACTGACTTTGGATGCTAAACTTTTGCCAGTTTTTAAATTGTTACATCACAACGTCGATTTTTATGGTTTGAAATTTGAAATAGCTTTTATAAACAACTTCACTTGTTTTAAATACCACCTGGAATTTTTCAACTTAAAAAGAACGCCTTTAAAGCCTTGCGTATTATAAAAAACAAAACGAAAACTGGCTTCAAGAGCCCTCAAATTAAAATTGACCTTTAAAACGAAACGAGCTTGTGGACCTAAAATAAGAATTTAACGAATAATCATTTTGACATTGAGTTTAATATGAAAAATATTTCAGCATTTGCGAATCCTCAAAGGGTTTACACAGGTGAGCGAATATAATTCCAGATTTTGGTTAGAAAATGTGGTGTGGTCTAAAGCCCTTCGTTCACGACGCTAATCAAAAGTAACGTGTTACAAACTGAAGTCACCAATGAGTAGCCAGAATGTTGTTAGTATTCCAATGGCCGTACCGGTTTATAGAATCAAGTTTATATAACTAAACAGACAGGTGTGCTGCTGGGGAGTTTATTGCGCTACTTCTTCCCAGCTAAAGCACTAGGAAGTAATGGGAGGTGGAGGAAGGGTGGGTGTTTTTGGAGGACTGTCTTAAGTAATTTTGACGTTCGAAAAGTGCTGATTCTCAGCCTAGTTTTAAATGTAGTGTGGTTTTAAAGAAAACGCGCTGTACGAGGCAGGTGCGTTGAAGACGCAGATTGGACGAAAAAAATAAAAAAAATGTGGTTATCTGAAGTAAATCCAGTTGATGAATCGGCAGGGCGAGATGACGACACGTAGAGACGGACCCCGCTACGAAGCTCAGCAGCGGAGTAGCGAAGTAGTCCTGCCTTTGCGTGGTGGCGTGAGACACTTTTGATAAACAGCTGCGTGGTGGCAAGTGATGTGGTGGGATTCGGCCTGGGCATGCAGATGAAAACCAATAAATGACTTGATTTGATTTGTACACGATGCAGCTAATCCGAAACTAGTTAATAACGCCTTAGTAAGTCGCATCATAGACGATCGGCCTTACTTACCCCCCGCGTCCTTTTTGCGTCATATTTTAGGATGGCTACAGACAAAAAATAATTAATTTTATATAATTGAATAAATCTAAACATGCTAAATACAATACATATATTAAACTTAATATTGATAGACAGAATGAAGGTACACATATAAATTTCTGTGACCCAAACACGGTCATATATCGTAAATAGATTATTAATATGAGTGTCACTTTTGGGGGGCAAATTATATATTTTTTTTAAGTTTTGCCGATGGTACCGTGTGACATATCAAATAAAAGGGCTTGCTGTGAGGGTCTCAATAAGGGAGGGTTGAGAAAGTGTTTTTGGAATAATTTGAAAATAAATCGTTTTAAAGTTATTTAAGAAAATAGTCGAAAATTGACCATTCGCTAAACTACTGACCCTAAAGTTTTGCTCCCCTAAAAAACAGCGTTTCAACATTAAAATTTTAATCTTGTAAAGTTTTACAGTTTGGTAGAGAACATCTGATTTTCATTTTGAAATTTTCAACGCATTTAGAATCAATCATGCACCTACTAAATTTACTTGGTAATAGTTTTTGTTACGATATCCCTTCCACCTTGTAGATCATTAGTACGAATTATCAAAAGTAAGTAAATAATACGAAAGTTTAGTAAAAAAGTGCGAGTTGGACACGCACCCGAAGGGTTCCGTTCCACTGTAAAATATTCAATGTTTCTTATACCCCCTCTAATTTTTTACTTTATTTTATTTTTATAATTTGTTGTTACCACTATCTCTGTGAAAATTTCAAGTGTCTACGTCTACGTATTACGGTTCAAAAGATAAAAACCCATGACAGATGAGCGCACGAACGGACAGGGAAGACTTAGTAATAGGATCCCGTTGGCACCCCTTGAGTACGGAACCCTAAAAATCGTCAATCTGCCTAAAACCTTAACCAATTACATTTTCAATACGCGATCATTTGAGACCGAAAAATTGTTGATTCGTAGCCATATTTGTTCCAATTATTTTTAATGAAATTTAAGAGGTGCTGATGTTTGAATTTATATGAAAATATAAACGTAATAAATTGTGTTATTACTCTCATTATGTTGATGATTAAATTGTAGATATTATTTTTGTGTTGAAGCGGTAAGCGATACTTAAACTGTATTCTAGGATTACAGGTCTTAAGCTAGGGCAGGATAATTTATTGTTTTATACACTTTCGCAATTGAGCTAATAATTAAGTAGGTAACTGTTTCGTCTGGTCAGAAATATTGTATAACCTAACTTTAGCCGTTTTTCTGTTCCACGAGTGATCCAACGGGGATCACTCGTTGAACAGAAAAACGGCTAAGGTTCGGTTTCGAGCAAATTGACATGGTCGCATCCCTGATTGCAGTAGTGCGGTCACTTGAGCGGTTTCGTCTGCAGTAGTATCCATCTTGAGGTTTTTTTTTCTGGAGTTGTTCACGTGTGTTCCCTTGAAAGTCTGGATGAGAAAGGGCCCACTCTTGTTTTTTTTTTTTGCGTATGGCATCTCGTAATGGACTTTGAGAGGTCGTGACTACTTAACCAGTTACTCCTGTGGCTGCCTTAAGCAAAGTCACAGTCTCCAGCCGGGGGCACCAACATTTGACCAGGTTCGGCCGTATTAAACCCTTGTATTGTGGCGCAATTAGAGGGCCGTATAATTCGTATTTTAACAACAATTTTAGTAGACGCTTCGTGCTCGGGAGATTTGTTTTGTTTATGAAATGTAACTATTGTTAATTAAAGGTCGTTAAACATACTTTCAATAGATATCTACCAATATTTACTAAGTTTTACCATAATCAGCCTATAATGTTCCCACTGTTGGGATACAGGCCTCCTCTCTGTGAGAGGGAGTGGGCCGTAATCCACCACGCGGGCCCAGTGCGGGTTGGTAGATGTCACATGTCTTCGAATTTTTGGTTCTAGGACATGCTGGTTTCTTCACGATGTTTTCCTTCAACGTTTTGAGAGCAGTGGTGATGAATTAATTTACACAAAATAAACCGCCTGTCTAGGTTCGAACCTACGACCTACAACTCGTAAGTCGCAGCCGTTATCACTGGGCCACCACTGCTCTGCTCTTACTAAGTTTAATTTGTGCATTAAAGGCTAAACATGCTTGAAACATATTTTCGAAGAGATACAATTTTTGTGACGCCGAGTGTTGTTCCCTTCGGGTTTGACATAAACCGCACTGTTAAGCTAGTAATTATTCACAAAGAAACTAGTGAAGACCTATCCCACTAATGTACAACATTTCTTAAAATCTGAGCACAATCGAACATAAGAACTGGTTTCAAATACTTCAACATATTTTCTCTCCAACAGGGACAAGCTAATAACAAACCTGATCAAGGCTAATGTGGTGTCCGTGACTCGCATGACCCGCCTCATTCTGCCAGGCATGGTGGAGAGGAAGAAGGGCGTTGTCATCAACATGGGATCCGGTTCATCGATGATACCTAGCCCGCTGCTCACTGTGTATGCAGCTACTAAGGTAAAACTTTACATTGTTCATAGGGGAAGACCAAAGAAAGGATGGATGGATTGTGTGAAAGATGATGCTGATGATAAATTGGGATAGGGTAGACTGGCAATGATTTGACTTTTCGAAAATGTAGTCTATATTCCTTGTAAGACCCAGCCAACTAAGCTACGTAGTACAGCAAACTTGATATCTTGTTTGTTAGTTCAGCCATAATAATTCTGATGCTTCAAAATGTAACTTGTCCACTTAACTTAAGTTTTTAGACCTCAAATATACAGCTGTCTTCTAAAGCAGAATACGACAGAAATGCTGACAAATTTCTCACATACATACTTAAATTGAGATCATTAAAGAATGAACAAAGCAACAAAGGCTATCAATATTTCAGTATATATCTCAAGAGACCTAACTACGATTGCACTTGTCTAGTGAATAAACAAGTCTTATAATTTCCTACTAGTTTTATAATTATTTTAAAAGTTTTACGTTCTGTAGAGATTTTGTAATAAAAAAGAGACATTGTTTTGTTTAGGAATATTGCACATAATGTGGCGACAAAAGAAGCTCCGAAGTTCGAATGTTTTATTTATTTTGATCTAAATATAAGTAAGTCTGACGCTGGATGCATTTACCCAGCAACATGACAACAATGTAAATATTCAATAACTTTTCCCCCACAGGCCTACGTCGACAAGTTCACCGAAGGCATACAAATGGAATACAGCAAAAAAGGGAACATCATTATCCAATGCGTATTGCCCGGTTTCGTCTGCTCAAATATGTCTGGCATCCGCAGAAGTACCCTCTTCGCTCCGACCGCTAAAGACTTCGTCAAGTCTGCTATCGGTCTGGTCGGAATTGTCGATAAGACCACTGGCTACCTCCCTCATGCGGTCTTCATAAATGTCATTCGATACATGCAGAGTGCTTGTAACAGCTTTACCATCTGGGTAGTCAGTCGATCGATGGAGAATAGCCGCCGAAAACATCTGAAGAAGAACAAAACTCAGTAAATAATTGACACAATTTCTGGTATTCTGGGGGTCTTTTAATATACCTATGCTTTCTGATTTCTATTCGCTTTTCCATTGCAGCGCAAGAATTATATATTTATGTGTAGTGTGGGATTGAGCTGTTTTATTGACTGCCTATTTCTAGTTAGTTCTTTTAGCATCAAATCTCACACCACAGAAATCCTTTAAGTTTAATTTGTCTTTTTTTATCTTCTTGCACTGTATCTCTATTCTTTTGCTCTGTCTTTATTTAATGTTAGTACTACACTGCACTAAATAACCAAAGATTTCTAATTTAATCAAAAAGTAGTCATTTACACGTTGAGTGTGAATACACCGACTGTTGAGTATTTCAAATGCTCAATGCTCGATTTTTGTGTCACAGCTAATTTTAGGTGTAAGCGTGATACTACTTAGTCATGTACGGTAACTGTACTCAAAATTATTGTGATTGCGAAATTGTTATTATCTAACCAACTTACAAGATGGCGTTGGCTGTACATTTCGCTGACTGATACAATATTGGTATGATAGAATAGACTGGGAATGTATATATTTGGGTCTTAATAAACTTGGTAATGAATATTTCTTGTGTTTAATTAACCTTTGGTTAGGGGATGTAGTTTGTGTAAATATAAACCTGTGGATTATATGGGTAATGTATCGTGAGCATGAAAACTATTTAAGGTAAGGTAAAGTAATTTTATTATCTTAATGTGTGTAGGCTTAAGCTCTAAGCCAAACTGAGGCGCATGCCGCGCGGTATACGGGACGAAATTCGTTCGCGCTGATTGTGTCATCTAACTTGTGTGGAGGTGTTCACTGGCGCGAATAGTCAGTCAGGTAGGAAAACTTTTAGAGCGGATAATCGCTGCCCGCCTCATCGCCATTTGTGCAGAGGGGCCTGACCTGGCCGAGAGCCAGTTCGGCTTTCGGCACAGCCGCTCCACCATCCACGCAATATCGCGAGTTAGAGTTCTGGTGGAGGAAGCAGTGTGCCGGGGCAGGGTGATGTTGGCGGTGTCCTTGGACATCTCCAACGCCTTCAACACCCTGCCCTGGAGTTGTATTCGGGAGGCACTGCAGTACCATCCGGAGCCTTCCTACCTCCGCCGCATCGTTGGGGCTTATTTGGCAGAGAGGTGTGTCACCTACACGGGACGTGATGGCGGAAACCATCGCCGCATGTCATGCGGTGTTCCACAGGGCTCGGTCGTGAGCCCGCTCCTGTGGAACATCGGGTACGACTGGGTGCTGCGGGGCGAGCTCCAGCCGGGCGTGGACCTTACGTGTTATGCGGACACACGCTGGTCACGGCCCGGGGGAGCTCGTACAGGGAGGCAGCGTTGCTGGCGATGGCTGCGGTCTCACAGGTGGTGAGCTGCATATGGCGCATAGGTCTGGAGGTGGCCCTCAAGAAGTCGGAGGCCATAGTTTGTCGTGGCCCCCGGCGGGCGCCACCGCCCGGATCCCACATCGTGGTCGGGGGGGCTCGAATCACTGTCAAGTCTTAAGTTCCTGGGATTGGTGTTCGACAGCCGGTGGGACTTCGGCCCCCCATTTTCGGCGGCTAGCGCCAAAGTTGTTGGGCGTGGCTGGGGCACTATCAACGCTGCTTCCCAATCTGGGGGACCCGAGCGCTACCTGTAGGCGGCTCTACGTGGGGATCGTGCGATCGATGGCCCTGTACCCCCCGATCTGGGTGGCTGACCTGATGGCCGGTAGCATCGCTGTCCTGCGAAAGCCGCAGAGAGCAATGGCTGTCAGAGTCATTAGGGGATATTGCAAGATCTCCTACGAGGCAGCTTGTGTACTGGCCAGATCCCTGCCCTGGGACCTCGAGGCGAAAGTACTCGCATCACTATATCAGCGGCGCGAGGAAGCGAGGGCGCGGGGCGAGCAAAATATGCTGGTTTTCTTTCCAAATCAAAAAATGTTAAAATCAATCTTCAACGACGTAATGTCATTAGTCACCGAGTAAAATGGCTAATAGACTAATAGACGAGCAGACGAACATGACGAAATTATAAGGGTTACGTTTTTGTTCTTTGCCTACGGAACCCTAACGAACATCTATGATATAAATAAAATTGAAATCTCGTAAAAACTCGAAAATGAGTCGGCCAAATATAATGAAACTTTGGTAAGTTGTTGTGTGCGCGCCGTAGAAGATTCCTAACAAAAAAAAGGTATTGCAACGCGTTAATAACTTGTAGTTCATAAATATACGTCTGAATATGTCCTTACAAACCTTTTTACCTTTAACCTTTTGACCGCCACAGTCATGTATAGATGACATACCAAAATGTGCCCAGCACGCCACGGTCACGACTACATGACTGATTTTAAGGAATAATTCTTAGAGATTCGTATTTGCACCAAGAGCACGTTTTTGCTTTTTTGACATGGCGGTCAATAGGTTAAACTACTTGGTAATTGCTTGGTTTTTTTTTTCAACAATAAGTGCAATTGGATTAAAAAAATGTAATCTATACTGCACTTATAGCCCTACAAGGTTATCTTGGCTGGTGGCCAAAATCGGAACTAACGGCCGCCATCTTTTTTTTAATGCATTTCAAGATTTTTAAGTGACAGTTTACAAAACAAATCCACAAATGTATAGCCACCACAGCCTTTGTTCCAGCAGTGGGAACATTACGGGCTGATTATTTTTAAGCAAGGCTAGCATCGTCCCCCTGTCGACGTCACTATAGCACCAAAATATCTTTATGCCTAGGCTAGGCTACCGACATCGTCCCCCTGGCAACGTCACTATAGCGCCAAAATATCTTTATGCCTAGGCTTGGCTACCAACATCGTCCCCCTGGCAACGTCATTATAGCGCCAAAATATCTTTATGCCTAGGCTAGGCTACCAACATCGTCCCCCTGTCAACGTCACTATAGCGCCAAAATATATTTATGCCTAGGCTAGGCTACCAACATCATCCCCCGGGCTACATCACTATAGCGCCAAAATATCTTTATGCCTAGGCTAGGTTACCAACATCGTCTGCCTGGCTACGTCACCATAGCGTCAAAATATCTTTATGCCTAGGCTAGGCTACCAACATCGTCCCCCTGTCAACGTCACTATTGCGCCAAAATATCATTGTAGCAGTGTATTTATTACATAACTCATATATTTGTTTCTTTTACAGGAAAACAAAACTGGGGGCTTGACGTTGTTTTAATATTAGGGAAAGTTTAGGTCTGTCTGCAATTTTGTTAATTATAAAGTTTAATTTCATTTCATTTCATCAATCTATTTATTTCCAATAAATGTTTTTTTTTACCAAAAATCGATGTTTATTAATTTTATGAACTTCTTAATTTAGTTTGTCGAACCCAGTTTTTAAGCAAGAACTCTTTTATTCTCCAAACCAAAAAGGGAGATTTGTCAAATATTTTTATTCGTTTTTAATAATGTCATAAACCAATCTGTTCAAAAAATTGTGAAATCAAAAAAACAATTAAAAGTTAACCAAACACAAAAAAACCATGTAAAATGTTGGAATAATGGGAAATTTGTACTTCGGTACCGACGATGATTTGCGTTAGGGGTTGAAGAATGGCAAACGCTAAACCTGCCGCTGGTGGTGCTAACACGTCTTGTGGACTTACTTTTAACTTGAATCAGCTTCTCATGGTCATAGGTTCTATTGTCATATTAGTTCTACTGTTTCTGGTCGTCTGCCATATAACGAGTGGTAAGTGAGGATATGGCCAAGCCCGCCGCCGCAGCTAACGATACTGGTACATGCTACAACGTTGACGTCATACAACTGCTCCTGATAGCTTTCGCTTTTGTTACCTTACTTATTGTTATGAGTTGGATGTGCAAGTATTTTCAAGGCAACTAGACGTGTATTTTCTAAAAGATTGAGCTGCAATCATGGCCAAGACACCAGACACCGCTACGTCATGTGGATTAACGTTCAACTTGAATCAGTTTCTGACAGTTGTTGGATCAGCCGTCCTTCTAATAATTTGCTTCTATTTCGTTTGCAACGTTGTAAGCAAAGCGTGTGGCTGTTGATTATCATGGCTCTTGGCACAAAAACCATAAATTTAGATCCTGGGCAAGTAATTGCTACCGTATTTTCATTTGTCGTTTGGCTAATAGTAATGAGATATATGTGCAAATACATAATAAGCCTTCCGGCGTAGACTTTGACGTCGAGTAGAAACAGGACGTTGCATCAAACAGGAACAGAGCTGAAATGAGTTGCGTATAGTCAGATAACAAAAACGGCATATACGTAAAGAGCCGTATTTTGACGTCTTCTGGATAAGAGATGAAGCTACTGAAGAGAAAAAGGCTGCGGACAAACACATTGTTTTCGGTAATTAGTAAGTACATGGCCATCAGCCCCGCAGGACCCCATTAAATATTGTAACGACGCAAATTTTCTGAAACATGACAATGTTTCAATTACTAAAAATACTGTACTATTGCATTTTATACTATAAAGGGTGTCCGAAAACATGTGCTTCAAATTATAATTTTCACACGAGTAAGAAACAGGATGCTTCCAGACTTGCATAACATCATCATGCCACGATTTGGTGTTTTCACACAGCTCCAGTGCACCCAGTATATGCATAATCGTTAATTTTTGATTGATTGTGCAAATACTGGGATCATGATTGTCTCAATACAGATTTTACTGTAATACTAATGAAAACCAGACAAATTCTTCAAATAGGAAAAACGCAATCTTCAAGATGTGTATACAGTAAAAACATTGGTCACTACTATTATTCTGTAAACTGTTTTGTAATAAACAATAATTTTGGAATACTTTTGCTTTGTTTTTTCAATTCCCAGTACCAGTGTATTTATTTATGCCAAAAAAAGTACCTACCTAGTAGGCACCTACTAGTTGAAAGAAGCTCTGTATAACTGTGTAAAAAAAACTTAAACCAATACTTTTTTGTAAAGTTTTCATGAAAACAGACTGGCATACATCCTGCTGGGGTCTCGGGAAAGTCCGAAAGGGATACCGTGGCTCCTGGTAACACAGGCAATGGAAGGAACACGGGTGGGTTTTAGTCAGTAAGAGTCTGACACACCCTCCCGCTCCGTCCAGAGCGGGAGAAGTTATTTCATAATTCCAAACCAAAAAAAAAAAAGTTTCCCATACATCGACGCGCAAAATGTTACCATGAATTCAGCACATGATTCTAGACCCTCCACCGCCGTCATCGGTTATTAAAAAAAAAATCAATTGTTTTATACATTGCACTTTTGTAGGAAACAGTAGATTTTTTTTGAACAACCTGTATAAAGTCTACCTACATTAGTAGACGGAATATGAAGAACTATGGTGTATGTTTTATAAAATCTGTAAAATACCACATGTCAGGTAAATAAATGAATCTATCTGTCTTATCTTATGGGGAAAAAAATGGTAAGACAGGTGATATAGTGCATTCAGTTCACTATAAATTGACGCGGGACGCGATTAGTAGCACGCGACTAACCTGTATAAAAAGTCCTACATAAGGAAAAAAAATGGTAAGACAAATTTAATTATATAGTGCATTCAGTTCACTATAACTTGACGCGTGACGGGATTGGTAGTTCTGTTCATTAGTCGCAATTTTGAACCCTATTATGAGTGTTTACGCCGTACGGCATTTCACACAAATTTTTGTCCTTATTTTGCAAAATGACTAAACCGATTTTAAAGAAACAAACACACACATATGCAGTAATACATAGGTCTAAAATGTTAGTAGAAAACATTTTCGAAATGTCATATTTAAAAAAAAAAGATAATTGAAAATTTCTGTTTGTATAGAAAATTTAAAATCGCTCTAATTTTAACCGTAACACTATTTTTCGAAAATATTTTCTAATAATTTTTTTTTTATCCTGCTTAAGGGTGTGAAGTTTCATTAAAATCCGTTCAGTCATATCAAAAAATAAGGACTTAAAGACAAAAAATTTGTATGAAATGCCGTACGGCGTATACGCTCTTCATCATAATCAGCCTATAATGTTCCCAGTGCTGGGACACAGGCCTCCTCTCTTCGAGAGGGAGTGGGCTGTATGTAACTACCACGCGGGCCCAGTGCGGGTTGGTAGATGTCACATGCCTTGGAATTTTTAGTTCTAGGACAAGCCGGTTTCCTCACGATGTTTTCCTTCACCGTTTTGAGAGCAGTGGTGATGAAATTATTTACACAAAGTAAAGCGCCTGCCTGGATTCGGACACACGAACTACAACTCGTAACTCGGGGCCGTTACCACTGGGCTACCACTGCTCTCCACCACCACTGCCCTCTGCTCTGGTATACGCTCTTAAAACGAACAAAATTCAGTGCTACCAATCGTGTCACGCGTCAAGTTATAGTGAACGCACTGTATGTGTAACAGTCAACCTCGTAATAGCTTTGTCACCATAAGTTGGAATGTCACTAGCTCGTCATAAAACGTCAAGTTTCATTTGTCTACATAATAGTTCGAGTGCAAAAACGATAGGACACTTAATATCGTGCCCTGCGCGTCCTGTCGTCTGCACATTACAGGATCCTAAGGACGCTAGTGATGGCACCAAACACGTAGCTGAATTCTGGGCCGAGTCCATTTTGTTTTCCATCTACACGCTAAGAAAAAGAAGTTCGATGTTTTCAACCTTAGTGAAGTTTCATCATCATTATCATCTTCATTTCAGCCGAAAGACGTCCGCTGCTGGACATAGGCGAGACCAAAGCACCGCCATTTCGACTGGTACTGTGATTCCCGCATTCAGCGGATTCCTGCGGCCTTCACAAGGCCATCGGTCCACTTTGTGGGAGGCCTTCCATCGCTACGTTTTCCGGTACGCGGTTGCCACTCCAGAACCTTTCGGCCCCATGAGCCATCTGTTCTGCGAGCAATGTGCCCTGCCCATAGCTATTTAAGTTTGGCAATTCTTCGGGCTATGTCGGTTACCTTGGTTCTCCAGCGGATCTCTTCATTTTTGATTCCATCACGTAGGGAAATGCCTAGCCTAGCCCTTTGTAATAAGGCCCATTGTGATCCACCACGTTTCAGTGACATAGGTCATCACTGGCAAAACACACTGGTCAAAGACTTTCGTCTTGAGTTTCTGCGGTATGTGGGACGAGAATACATTGCGTAGCTTGCCGAACGCTGCCTAGCCGAGTTACAATTTACTGGTAATTGCTAAAAAGTATTAACGAGGCGCTTATCCCAAAGCCCACGAGGAAGCGACCAGCTATCGACAATTTTCTGGCTCAAGAAACTTAGAAAAGGATTGTAAGTTCTGTATAAGTAAAACAGATACATATAATAATAGTTGATCCCTGACTGTTACACTTCCCGCGCCGGCGAGGACTCGTTTGTCGCAACGACGAAGAGCTGTCAAAGAGAGTTCTCGTTCGACGCGTCGCTTGGCGGGCAGAACCCTCACTTACGCATGGTACATACTCGTACAAGTGGCGCATTTACTGCTCGTTGCTGGCCAGTTGGTGCTAGCTCTCCTGGCTTCTCGTTTATCGCCAGCGGTGGCAAAAGTACTAAGACTTACCGGAAAAGCGTAGTGATTGAGTATGTAACACGTTGTTGAATGCTGTTTAATGTAGTACTTACTTAGTTAATCTATTTAAACACTTACTAAAGTAAATATTTATTATTCAAAGTTAATTTATTCTGGGTACAAAGAACGTCTTGCGTCAATGTTTGAAAAGTCTTCACGTGACATACATTTTTAAACACAATACATAAATAAATATAATCTATAAAACAGAATTTTCTTAAATACTTATAGTATTTAAGAAAATACTGTTTTATAGGAGTAGATGTGATTGAATAATATTAGCCTTACAAAAACTGGCCAAGTGTGTCTCGGACCATGCACAAAGAAGGGTTCCGTAGTTGGGATTACTTAGGAAGAATTTAAAAACAAAATCTAATTGAAAAACCTGTTCTCCCAAACATCGATATATGCCACGGTCAATCGGTTATTTCCCCAATTGTAAATTTAAGTTGGTCAACTATAACTCGTTAACTTGTAAAGCCTACTTAGCTGTGATAGTTTTCCTTTTAATTTCATTATATTACAACTGAGGCCACAGAGCATATTGTATGTACTACTGCCATGAATTTTTTCACATCTCCATAAACAACCATTTAGCTGGCAGGGGGGGGGACACTTGACTCTAACAAAAAATTTGCACTTTAATACTTAAAATTACGCAAGTGGATCCTGGAATCGAAAAGTGGTGTTCACAGACCTGCAATATTTTTGAACGGCCTATCCAACGATACCCCACACCATTGGATAGACGAAAAAAATATATATCATCCCCACATTACGTACAAGGGAGGTACCCAACAAAAAAATGCCAAATTACAACTTTCTAGTACTACGCGTCTCTGAACTACATTGGAGTCAGATAGACAGACAGACGGACATGGCGAAACTATAAGGGTTCCTTGTTTACCACGGAACCCTAAAAAACAGTAAAATAAAATTATATCTTGCTGTTTCCTGTTTTCGATAACGAGATAGGATTCAAGCACAAAGCAATGCATGCTTGAAGAACAAAGTCAGCAGTGAATACCAGCGTTTTTTTTTTGTGTGGTAGGTAAATTTTCAAATAACTTCTCCCGCTCTGGCCGGAGCGGGAGGGCGTCAAACTCTTACTGACTAAAACCCACCCGTGTTCCTTCCGTTTCATCATTTCATTTATTAGAATTTATTGTTCTTAACATGTAGAAATAAACGACGTCGTTTTTATTGATATCGATATTATTGTTGCAAAACTGACTTCTGCATCACTATGTTTGGAACATTTGTCCTGATATTGTTGCATCGACCAATCGCAACCGCTATATTTTCTTCGTCCCCTGGCCCCGGCAGTGGTCGTGTGCCTAGACAAAATCGGTCTATCAGCTCTCAAGTGGTTTAATTCTCTTTAGTTGATATGCAACTCAGCAACTTAAAGCAAATTTCTAAATCTAAAGTCGGTATCCATAAAGCACGGATGCTGCCAGCTGCAACCGCCTGAAGTAAAACTAAACTAATTTCTGTGAGTCAGTACCAACACTTCCCTTAAAATATTCATGACAGTTTGCCACAGAAAAACAATGTCAAAAACTGTGCCACTCCGGTGCATTTGCTAATTAATATTAAATTCCAATTCCGTGGTTCGCTTCATAGTTTACGTGAAAACCGTTTGGAGACCATTTCGTAATGAAGTTTTTAAACATGCAAGATGTAGTTTGACGTGCAGTGAGTAATTATCGCAGTTCGTGAATAAAAGGTGATCACTGAGAGAGCATCAACCCGTACTGGGCCCGCGTGTTAGATTACAGTTCACTCCCTCCCAGAGACTCTCATCTCTTCAGGCCTCATGGCCTGTGTCCCAGCAGTGGGAACATTATAGGCTGATTATGATACTGAGAGAGTGGGAACATAGAAGTTTGCGTTGGACCTGTGAACTGGCCTTCACGATCGTGTGATCTTACACCTATGGATTACTTTCTTTGAGGATATGTGGAGTCACTCGTCTACGCAGATAAACCACAGACGTTAGTACACTTGGAAGTCAACATTCGCCGCGTTATTGCCGATGTACGGCCCTAGTTGCTCGATAAAGTGATCGAAAATTGGACTTCCCGATTACGCTTCATTCGAAGCAGCCGTGGCGCCCATATGTTCGAAATCATGATTAAGCACTAATGGCATAAGAATATTTCTTAAACAAAGCCAATACCATGGCAATTAAAATTATTTTTACATACATTTTAAAAACCAAACGTCTAAAAAACAACCTCTATAATTATTCTATCTGTGATTTTTTACAAATATTCATATTTTCATGACTATAAATAAATATTCCCTTGGAAACCGAACGGCAGCGCGGTGTGAGTGCAACGCGTATTTGTATAGTCAAGGTCAACAGCGTTCACCCGACTCTTAAAGCATTTTCAGTGGGTAGAGACAATGCAGGTACATAACAGTGCAGTTAGGAAAAGTGTCCCGAACTGCCTCGTTGGTCTAGTTTGCAAGCGCTACTGTTGAGCATAAGGTCCTGGGTTCGATTCCCAGGTCGGGCAAAGTGTTATTGGATTTTTCTAACTGCAATTTCTCAGAAGCAGCCTGGACTTTGGATTTGTGTCCGGTTGATGGCAATGAATCCTATTACAATGGGTCTTAAACATAACTGGCGAAATGTGGGTGTACTACAGGTAGGTATACCTCTGCCCAACCCTACGGGGAAACAAGGCGTGATGTTAAATATATACCTAGTAAAAGTGTTACTACCGTCGGTTGCGCAGCATACGTAAGCATTTATAAAACAGCAGCTATTAATTTCGATATATCAAGTAATTTCACGCCCCCTGAAATATTTTAAATGAGTGTAAAATCGAATGTGTCCAAATTGGTAAATGCAAAACAAAACCTGCGTTAAATGATTCCGGTTGGTGCAACTGATTGCTAGTTAAAAGAATTAGGCGCGCACACCTGTCTTTTTTTTGGGTGGGAAATCATCAAATTACTTCTCCCGCTCTGGGCGGACCGGGAGGGTGTGTCAGACTCTTACTGACTAAAACCCACCCGTATTCCTTCCGTTGCCTGTGTTGCCAGGGGCCTCGGTAACCCTTTAGTACCTTCCCGCGACCCCGGCAGACATCGGACCTAGTGGACCCCTACACTAGTGCTGACGACATCTCTTTGAGGCGCGCGTGAAACACAACGCGCCGTCGACCCGGGCCTGGTATTACCGGGCGGTGAGCTACCCATTGCTCACCGTCCGCAAGCCAGCGCCTACGGTAGCCGGAAATCCGCCCGGGATTCCCGACGCACCTGTCTGTGTGTGAGGTATAACTTATAACAGGCAAATCCTTACCACTTAGAAAACCTTACACTGGTACAGGACTGTTCAGGTGGATTAAGAGTGACCATGACTTCACTTCTAGAGCAGTGGTGGCCCAGAAATAACGGTCGCAACTTATGGTCGTTGGTTCGAATCCAGAGGGCCTAAAAAGGCCGCTTTGGCAGAATCATAATAGGATAATATTATTAATCATATTTAAAATCGTAAAATGGTCACAAACTGACAATTCATATTATGATCTGCGTACAAATCATATCACGCAATTCACCTGTTTGACAGTTTTGTATGGAGATTCGTAAAATGGTCCAAAAAATTATGAATTGCTCTATTGAAGTTTAATGTCAAATAGCACAATCATAAGAAGTTAGTCAAAAGCAACATCTTACAATTTATATTTAGGATTTGGTAAAAAAATATTGTAAAAATGGCAGGTTTTTAGCCTTTTAAGAAAATTTCCGTGAGCCCGCGCGGGTTATGGAGAACATTTCGTATCGCCGAAGAAGTGCAGCTCTTCGTAAAATGGACTTAGCCTTCGACTTCGAGTTTGTTGGCTTATATAGGCTCGATAGAAATGTGTGTCGCGACCTCATCCACGAGCTGGAGCCGTACATATGTACCTACTTACCCGCCGCGATGGCATATGTAATACCTCCAAGGCAAGTAAAAGGATTGTAATAAAAGTAGTCTGTTTTAATTAAGTAGTTCCAGATAGACACTATCATCTAATGTAGAGGTTTACCCTGTACCCCCTTGATGAAATAAAAACTTTGATGATACACCTAAATGACAACTTACTAGCAATGCTTACTAAAATCTTTTATTTACCTGGATCAACCAGAGGTTTATAGGAGCTAGTGCACCAAGATGCACTAAGTTTATCTAACCATTTCTGAAGGAAATATATTCATTTTCCGCAAACTCCATCAGAATGGAATACCATCAAAACTGGATAAGTAAGAATAAATTTATTAAATCACTACAATACCTACATTATGAATACTTGAATAACTTAGTGTGGGGATATGCAACTCCTTCGGTGTTTACTATAGAAGGAACCTATCATGCAGGACTAAAAGTGGCTGCACATATATATTGTTAAGCCTGCAGATTATGAGGAGAGGGTTTTTAACCGATACCTATATCACTCTATAAATTCTCAGATTGTGAGTACCCTCCCCATACAGTTACCGTTTTTGCGGACATTAAATAATTATATTTAATGTTATCTTACTTCCATGGGACACAGGGCTTATTACATGGGACAACATAACTGGCGAAATGTGAGTGTACTAAAGATATACCTCTGCCTCACCCTTCGGGGTGATATAGGTGTGATATTATATGTCATGTTATCTTACATTATGTGTACTTCAATAATTGTATTAGGTAGTAGGTACCTATAAAAGAGGACATAAGTACATTTTACCTATTACTAAAATAAAACAATATTAATAGGAACAATATTTAACAATTGTCATCTTATATTATTTAATCAAACCAAAAGAAACATAATAATTAACCAATCTTTTTCTTTTTTCCTTCAGGTTTGTGATTCTGGTTTGAATATTGCTTCCACGGAGGGGCAGACCAAACCCTTTGTTTGAAATCACCATCCACTTGGAACAACTC
Organism: Atethmia centrago; assembly: GCA_905333075.3. Classification (NCBI taxonomy): domain Eukaryota; kingdom Metazoa; phylum Arthropoda; class Insecta; order Lepidoptera; family Noctuidae; genus Atethmia; species Atethmia centrago. Next base: position 23,140,516 of record HG995387.1, on the reverse strand, counting down.
CACCAGGCTGAAAACGAAAAGTCAATTCATCAGTCAATAATTAACATATTTTTTTAAATATACCTAATAAAATTGAAAACATCATTGTTTTATTTGAGTGATATAACAATAAAATATGTTTCAGGTGACTCAATTTGTCCACCTTTTTTGCCTTTATTTTAAGTTTTTGTGTTATTTCAATGTTAAAATATAGTTTGTTTTCCTATTTGAGGGTATTGAAAGTTCGTGGGGATTAGGATAGATTTATTGGATGGAATCAAACACGGCAGATGACGGCATGATGGCGGGCTTTTTTATTGTTGACAGATGTCACAGATAGACCACAGATTACACAGTTCATTTTGACACGGAGTACACCACTGTTACATTTTAATGAATATGCCACAGGCTGACTTATATATATACATTAGATGATTACAGAGCAAATATTATGTTCCTTTACATTCGGACTTCGGGGAGGGAAAATATTCAAGTGTGATTTTTTCTGATAATGATCTATAATCTCAATACGTCTAGCGCCACACACTTTTCTGTGTCAAAAACAGGAACTAATGAATGTTGCCACTTAATTTTTAACACCCCCCCCTCAACATTTATTTTCCTGATAGCAAGACAGTGGTAACCATTACAAAGTACTCTTATTAAAATTTAAAAAAAATTAACTTAACAAACTTTTCAAATAAAGTTTTACCCAATGGCTTAGTTAACAAATCTGCTAAATTATCTTCAGTTTTAACATATTTCACAGATATACATTTTTCTTTTATTTTGTCCATAATGAAGTGATACCTGATATCCAAGTGTTTTAATATTTTATTATTTTCATTATTATAAACTAGTTTTATTACTGACTGATTGTCTTCATACAGTGTCGCTTCATTATTGATAACATCAAAATCACACAACAGGCTTTTCAACCAACATGCTTCTGTAATAGCCGTACTTAATGCAATATATTCTGACTCAGTGGAGGATAATGACACACTAAGTTGTTTTTTACAACACCATAATATAATACAATCAAATATTTTAAAGAAATAACCAGTGGTTGATTTCCTATCTTGGGTGTCACTCGCCCAATCTGCATCAACAAAACCTTGCAATTCTGTGCCGGTGCTAATAAACACCAACGAGTAATCTAATGTACCTTTTATATACCGTAAAATACGTTTTAATGCCTTGTATAACATAACGCTAGCACAGTGTTGATATCTACTGAGAAAACTAACTGATACACATAGATCTGGTCTTGTACCGCAAACAGCATACATTAAACTGCCTATAAGTTGTCTACACCTTTTCTCTATTTCTGGACTTTCAGATTTATCCCTTTTTAATATTTCAAACTTAAAGTGTTGGTCTATCGGAGTAGAAACTGGTTTGCAATTTGACATGTTATAACGTTCTAAAACTTTAGTTAAATACGTTTTCTGACTGATTACTGTTGTATCTTTCTTTTGCTCAATATCAATGCTTATGTAACATTTTGCTAAACCTAAATCTTTCGTTTTAAAGTTTTTGCTTAGTTCTATTTTAAAGTCTTCCAAAACCCTATTTTCGTTACAAAACATAATAATATCATCAACAAATAGCAAAACGTATAGTTTACATCCATTTACCTTCTTGAAATATAAACAATGGTCATTTTTAGATTTACAGAAATTCTCTTTGGTCATGAACTCATCAAATTTTTCATTCCGGTATTTTGGGGACTTTTTCAAACCGTATAATGATTTATTTAATTTACAGGTTTCACCACTTGGTAATTTTAAGTATATTGGTTCATCTATTTCACCGTGTAAGAAAGCACCTACAACGTCCATCTGATGGACTGGGAGTTGTAGTTTATTTGCAACTGCTATAAAAATTCTAAATGTTGGCAATTTAGCCACTGGAGAATATACTTCTAGATCACAATCTGACTGTTCAAAACCTCTCGCTACTAATCTAGCTTTATATACCTTTTTACCACCTACTTCTTTAATTTTGAAAACCCATTTGCTAGAAATTTCTTTATTTCCTTCTGGAACACTGCTTACTTCTGTCCATGTGTTGTTCTCTTTCAGAGTATCTAGCTCAGTCTTCATAGCATTTTTCCACTCTTCTTTTTCTCTAGAATTAAGTGCTTCTTCTAGAGAGACTGGTTCCGTGTCAATGGATAAAAAATTAGTATCATAATCATTTAGCTTCAATGGTTTCTTTATTTCTCTGCCTCTCCTTGAATGTGTCAATTCTTCTCCTTCATCTTTTGCCTCTTCTTCTGACTCTTCTGACACTTCTTCTGCGTCTTCTGACTCTTCTTCTGCGTTTTCTAACTGTTCTTCTGCTTTTTTTGGTAGTTCTGACACTTCTGTTGCGTCTTCTGACTGTTCTTCTGCTTCTTCCGACTGTTTTGACAGTTCTTCCTTATATGGGGTTATATTGCTATGGTCCTGAGAGTAATTGCCTATTTTCTGATTAAACTTACCTTTCAGGAATGTTACCTCTCTTTTTATAAAAACATCATTTTTGTGTGGAAAATAAATTCTAAAACCTTTTGTTGTTTCACTATAACCTACAAAATATCCTATTTCAGCTTTACTATCCCATTTTTTACGATTTTGATCTGGAACATGAACACCTACTTTTGATCCAAATATTTTTAATTTATTTATATCATATGAACCCTTTTTATACCAAAGCTCATATGGAGTTACATTTTTAATTCTACTCTTTCCAGTTCTATTAATAACGTATACAGCTGTGTTAACAGCGTCAGCCCACAAAGACTTATTTAAACCACTTGACAATAATATTGTTCTAGCCGCTTCAGTTATTGTACGCATTTCACGTTCTATGCAACCATTTTGTTCAGGTGTGTACGGAACACTAGTTTGGTGTACTATACCTAAATTATCTAAGAGAGACTTCATCTCTTTATTTAAAAACTCTGAACCGCAGTCTGATCTTATTATTTCCACTTTATATTCTAAATTTTTAGTAACAAAATTCAAAAAGCTTTTTATTTTATCAACTGTTTCTAACTTATTTTTCAGAAAATAAACTGTTCTATACTTTGAGTAGTCATCTTTTATTAATAAATAATATCTGGCACCACCTAAGGATGTAGTTTCCATAGTTCCGCATAAATCTACATGTAAACACTGACCGGGCCGTTCTGCCCTGTTCACACTTAATGGAAATGGTTTTTTATGCAACTTCCCAAGAAGACATGGCTCACATGTTACTTCCTTTTGTTTTCTAACACAGAAATCTATGTTACATTTATTTAACACACCTTTTACCTGTTCTATGTCCTGATGACACATTTTCTCATGCCACTCAGAAAGATCATCACTTGATTTACTTACACAAGCATTTTCAACTTTATTGAACCTAAATTTCATAATAAACAAGTTATTCTCACGATATGCTAATGCACAAACATTTATATTTCCCTTTTTTGTGAAATAACAGCACTTATTATTTATTGTCATAACATAACCTTTATCTGCTGTTGAGCTTGCTGAAAATAGATTCATTTTAATACTAGGGACTTGTAAAACATTACTTGATGTTATATTTATCCATTCTTTACCTGTATATGCTTCCAAGGAAATGATACCAATTCCTATGGCTTGTATGACTTTACCATCACCGATAATAATTGGCCTAGGACATTCTAGCTTATTATATTTTGTAAATAATCTAATATCATGGCACATATGCTCTGATGCTCCACTATCCATTACCCAAGAATTATTACTTTCTAAGTGACTGTAAAACGCTGATGACAACACAGACACAGAAAATGCATTACTCTGCCTTTTGTTTACATTATCTTTCTTAGTATTATTCTTATTGTTTTTAAACTAACAATCTACACTTTTGTGATTATTTTTCTTACAATAATTACAGTAATTATTACCTTTATATATATATGATTTGCAATCCTTCTTCATATGTCCCATTTTACCGCACTGAAAGCACTTTTTTGCAAACTTGGACACCAGCGCTGCAGACTTTTCTCCATTTTTGGAAGTAGCACGCTGTTCCTCAATCAGCAACCTCGTTGCTAGCTCATCCATGGTCCGCTTCTCTGCTGGCACCGATTCCCATGCAGACACAAAATGTTGAAACTGTGATGGTAGCGATGATGTTATCTTGGTGATCGCCATGGTTTGACTCACTTTAGCATTGAGATTTTTCAATTTACTCAGGAGACTCTCGAACCGTCCCAAGAACTGTGATACAGTTTCTTTGTCTTCAAATTTCATTGAAAAGAATTTCTGTTGGAGTATGTGCACCGACAGCTCTCCGCGTTGTTCATATATTGTATGTAGTTTATCCCATATTTCTTTTGCTGTTTTGCAGCTTACTATTTGAGGTATGACCTTCTCAGATATGCGGGTAACCAACATACCTTGCGCTTTTGCATCTTTTAGTATCCATTTCTCGCACTCTTCATCTTTTACCGGAGGGACTTTGGATGTACCCTCTACGACACTCAGGAGATCCGCCGCCTTAAGGATGACCTTAATTTTGAATGACCATGTGGTCCAATTTTCTATACCTTCTAGCTGCTGGCAGCCTGGTCCGTTCACCATGTTTCCGACAGAATCCATCATCGTAATATTGCTTTACCACAATAACAGTAGGTTTACCGTTCTCACGCTCGTGACGCGCGCAGCCCCTTTTTCTTGATCTCTTCCGGCCACCGACGGAGTCGCTATCCGTCGTATTGTAGGTACCTTTGTTCTTGGCCTTGACCGGCCATCGACGGAGCCCTAAACCGTCGTTTTACTACTTATTGATCTTTTCCGGCCACCGACGGAGTCGCTATCCGTCGTATTGTAGGTACCTTTGTTCTTGGCCTTGACCGGCCATTGACGGAGCCCTAAACCGTCGTTTTACTACTTGGGAGGGATACCTTTCACGCACGCCGTTCGCCACCTTTTTTCTCAACCTTTACCGGCCGCTTTCTTCACAATTTCGATCCACCACGACCGTTAGGCCGTAAAGCAATGTCTGGGCCCATAACCTATTGAAAGTTCGTGGGGATCACCCTGATTAGGATAGATTTATTGGATGGAATCAAACACGGCAGATGACGGCATGATGGCGAGCCTTTTTATTGTTGACAGATGTCACAGATAGACCACAGATTACACAGTTCATTTTGACACGGAGTACACCACTGTTACATTTTAATGAATATGCCACAGGCTGACTTATATATATACATTAGATGATTACAGAGCAAATATTATGTTCCTTTACATTCGGACTTCGGGGAGGGAAAATATTCAAGTGTGATTTTTTCTGATAATGATCTATAATCTCAATACGTCTAGCGCCACACACTTTTCTGTGTCAAAAACAGGAACTAATTAATGTTGCCACTTAATTTTGAACAGAGGGTTCTTTATATATTACATGAATGTAGAATAGAATACTTGATTTCTTTACTGCATATACAAAAAATCATACTTTACCTCTAACAATGTGAACACCAATGTGGGATAAATATCTTTCGACTGCATCAGCAACCCTCCCAAGGTTCTGCGCTATTGCATTGGTCTCGGTATGAGGCTCAACACCGACAGAGCTCCCATTTTCAGTGTAGAAAGTCGACCAGAATGTACCATCGTGTCTTAGGCACTCCAGCTGCACGCCATTCCATTCCTAAAAAATATAACGTACTTTTAATACTTATCACAGCGATAAAATTGAAAATTGATCTAAGATAAACAAGTATACACTTACTTTGTAATAAAAACGATCCACCTTTGAATCTGACGAAATATTGAAGTTTAAAATTACGCAAGTCTAGTTGAAGTTGACATAACTCAAGGGATAAACAAAAATATTTCTAGGCGTTGCCAGCCTATAAAGTTTGTTTTGTTTCTAATTTCCCCTTTCACGGCTTATATGCGGTCTTATCAACATTAACAAGTATTTTATAATGAAACAAAATATAAACTATACAAATAAACATTAAAAAGCTAATTTGATGAATAAAAACTGTAATGAAAAATTAACCGGTAAAATTACGGTCTTATTTTTTTTTCATGTGGCAATATTTACACCAAATATGATTCTGATATGAATTGAATTGAGTATGATTCAGCTAAGATGTGTCACCATTTTACGAAAATTAGAGGAATTGCTAATGATCTGCTGGGAATTCAGGAAATGAATCGCTTTTAGAGGAATTGCTTAATGTGGCCGTTTTAGGCCCCCAGACAGGCGCTTTACTTTGTGTAAATTATTTCACCACCATCTATCAACCCGCACGGGGCCCGCGTAGTGATTACGGCCCACTCCCTCTCACAGAGAGGAGGCCTGTGTCCCAGCAGTGGGAACACTATAGGCTGATTATGTTATGACTTAGCAGGGGGTGCTAATGGGTGCTATTCTACGTTTAGAATGTCTTTCTTAGTACCTTTCCCCTTTAGCTATCATAGGTTGTAGGTACCGCATTTTTAAACACTATACATGGGCTCTGCGTAAAAATACATGTACTCCTAGTACATGTATTTATTCTTTCTTTCTTTTCTTTCACATACCAAAACTACAAACATTTTTGGCATACATTTTACCGATGTAGGGTGTACACGCAAAACAAACATTTCATCCTCACGTCATCAACGCCTCGCCTCGACGTGAGAGTATAAAACCACCTTTAGTGCTTAAAATAAAAATAAATTTAAAATTATTTATTGGCATAATAAATTTAAAATAATAATTGACTTAGCATTACATGAACTGGTCACTAAAATGTATAAAACAAAAATAAATCATTTAAAAAATTAAAAACACGACTGCCTGCTGTTTCTTACTTTTTAGTTCGTTTTTTGGCAAGGCAGTCGTATTTTTAATTTTTTTTTTTGTTCCGAGCCTCCAACCGCCAATTCTAAATTTAGGCAATCTATTTTGTAATTTGATTATGTAAATAAACTATAATCTAGATAATAAGTCATTATAATCTCGCTTATATATACGTTATCGGCAGAATTGAAGTACCTATACATGAAACGTCCCAAATTGATGCATACAAAACAGATGACGATGAATTTTCCATGAATCTCATGTTTTGTGACCGTCATGTTAAAAGCCAGGCAATTTCCGTGGCCCATTTCAACCATTATTCCTTGATATTAGAAAGTGGACTTGTAATTTAAAGTACATTAACCTTTTAAAATAGCCTTACTAGTGATGCTTCAGTTGCTTCACTCGAGTGAATGTCCATTTTTGTTTCAGCATATCAAGTTACCACAAACTGTCAAATTTTCTCATTCGATTTTGAATTTAACCATCAACATTTTCAGGTTTAAAATCATTTGGAGACATTTGACAGTTTCGTATAACCTGATGTGTGGTACACAAGACACCGATAAAATTGCATAGGAATTCATTGAACGTTGATCTTCTCCTTTCATAACATTGTAGCGAATCAAAGATAGAAATCCAACATTGTTAGATCGGTTCACTAAAAAATTCATTTTAACCTTTGATTCATTTTGTGTGCAGACATTTCACTTCGAGTTAAAGATGCAATGAATGAAAGGTAAAAATGAACAAAATGTCAAGCGTCTGATATCTGCTTGATGTTCAGTCGAATCAGTCGCCGCATTCTGGACAATGATCGGCTTAATATTTATACCATGGTATAATCTAAATTCTTGTCCATGTTAATTTTAAGAAGGTCATGTATCGTCGTCGATCTTCATGTTACGTGCATTTAGCACGTAACATGAAGATCGACGACGATACACTTGAAGTTGTGGATGATTCACTGTGCAAAAAACTATGCTATTAAACACCACATATGTATGTATGTCACAATTTTTTATTTTATTTTTAGTTTGTGATCATCCAGCATCAGTTTAATTTTTTCAGGAGTGTATTAACCACAAACATAACAAAATAAGAGAAGAGAGAATTAACAAAAACACGAGGCATTTTGTAGATTTATGAGTCATCTAAGTGTTTTGATGACTTTTGTACACATTAACGATATAATTTTATAACTACCCTCGAACAAGTGTTGCGGAAAGTAAACAGTAAGTTATTTAGGCTTTGGGACGTGATATGTAAATTTAACCTGCTGGGGCGCATACCGCTGACTCGTGCGCTGCGCACTCTCAACACGGTGGCGGATGCCAAAGATATATTCACCTGTGCACTGGGTGAGTTCACAAGAGCCACGTACTGTTACCGAGGCCCCTGGCAACACAGGCAACGGAAGGAATACGGGTGGGTTTTAGTCAGTAGGAGTCTGACACACCCTCCCGCCCCGCCCAAGCGAGAGAAGTAATTTGATGATTTCGCACCCAAAAAAAAAAAAAAAAAAGAGCCACGTACTGTGTAGCATAGTTATAGTTTACTTTAAGTTACTTTGTCGCATTAGATTTATAATTATCTGTAAAGGCAAACATTTCATGTGATAAATAAATAAATATACACGTTTTCTCTTGTTTACTAAATATACCTAATACGAATCACCACTCAGAATATCGGTGTTTTTTTTAGTGTTGCATAGTATTATGTTTATAATCAGCCTATAATGTTCCCACTGCTGGGACACAGGCCTCCTCTCTGTGAGAGGGAGTGGGCCGTAATCCACCACGCGGGCCCAGTGCGGGTTGGTAGATGTCACATGTCTTCGAACTTTTGGTTCTAGGACATTGCCGGTTTCCTCACGATGTTTTCCTTTACCGTTTTAAGAGCAGTGTTGATGAAATAATTTACACAAAGTAAAATGCCTGGCCAGGTTTGAACCTACGACCTAGAACTCGTAAATCGCGGTCGTTTCCATTGAGCCACCACTGCGCTCAATGATTAGTAAGTATTATGTTTACCTAAGACAAACTGTCCAGTTAGGTAGATCCAACTTCGCGAAAGAGGTCGATCGTCGAATCCGACTCGGCTCTGCAGCGTTCGGGAATGCAGGAATATAATTGTCTATTATGTTGTTAAAATAATATTAATTAACATTATTATTTGAATTTTCTGACATCAAGTAATAAAGTTTATTATTATTTTATAGAATTAAAAGATAACTTAGAATTTTGTTATGTTACGCGAGTTTCAGGTATTATTACTCGAAGCCAAAGTTGATTTTTCTTTGCCTAAGACGTATTAATTAATGTTACTGGTTTTAGTGACAAATACTACCGATTTATTTCTATTTGTTTATTTAAAATTTATCAAACTCATACTCAAACTCTAACTCAAAGCATTTATTGCAATTAAACCATTTACAGGCACTTTTGAATTGTCAAGGAGTCGGTCAGTTAGAAATATGAAGCTAGTTGCCCATTCCAAAGCGTAGTAGGTACCTATGGAGAAGAACGGGCAAGAAACTCCATGGACACTCTTTTAAATTAAATTGATACATAAAGATTAGTACAAAAATAATGTTGTAATTATAACTAAATGTGAGGACGATGTAAAATAAAAAAACGCGTCCATAGTAGAAAGAGAAACAAAAACAATTTCTAAATAAAATAATTACAAATAACCCAAGGACGCTAAGAGGTGACCAGTCCCAACTAACGGCGCCCGTTCACGAGCATGACGCATGGATCAGCACCATTCAGCTCAACCATTTTGAAGGGAGCTAAATGATCCAACACGCGTGCCACCATCAGCGAGATATCTGAGTGAGCATGACATACTCTCAGCCGCCAGGGCCCATTCAAGTCAATTACATAACCGGTAAATGGTAGCTCTATTATACATAGTACTCACACCTGTGCAATGCAATTATACAATACAATGTAGGTTGAATCACTACGGTAGAAACGTAATTCGTTCAGATTTCGCGAAGTTGTTTGTTTTAATGAGTACAATCATGTGTTTAAGACTATTTGCCACAAATTACCAACTAACAAATATAAAGTGTAAACAAAAACCTGGACAAACTTTTACAGAACACAGTACTTACTCGTACTGTTTTTTGATTTGTTTTATTACTAGACTTTTCAAAATAAAAGTTTTACTGAAAAAAAAATCCCTTAACCATTATATTTTTTGTAATAACGTAGGTAATTATGGTTATTACCAATTTTCAACTCTATGTTCCTCGACAAAATGTTCATTTTGAATGGGCATTTCAATAAGTAATTAAAAAGGTGTTAATTACAATAAGAAATATACAATTTTGAGACTGATTTTATGACTAATTCAAGACTGATTATATTATTAATAAATGATTAAAATACGATTTCGTATTTTTAGTTATCTTCTGTGAAATAGCCCTAATATTTCCTTTTTGTTATTTTTTGTGACATTGTTCATTTTCGTAACGGTATTCGTTTTTGTTTCATTTTTGTAACTGTACAAAAATTTTGAAAATCACCCTGCTACGCAATATCTTCTCGTCTTACATACCGCAGGCAGTGTCTCAAGACGAAAGTCTGACCAGTGCGTATTGCCAATTATGACCTTTGGAACAAGGTCTCATTAGAAGGTCACCCAAAAGGCAATGGAGAGGGTTATGCTTGGAGTTTCGCTACGTGACCGAATCAGAAATGAAGAGATATGTAGGAAAATCAAGGTAACTGACATAGCCCGAAGACTTTATAAAGGTTTTCCTGTAAACTACAAGTAAAGAACTATTTTCTGTCATCTGCCTATCCTTTTCCCAACTATGTTGGTGTCGGCTTCCAGTCTTACCGGATACAGCTGAATACCATTATTTTACATGGAACGACTGCCTATCTGACCTCCACAAGTGTCCACAACCTAGTTACTGGGTAACACGATACTCCTTGGTAAGACTGGTTGTCAGACTTTCGAGCTTCTGACGACCCGTAACGACTGTCAAAGATCTACAAATGACAGCCGGGACCAACGGCTTAACGTGCTTTCCGAGGCACGGAGAGGTCTTGGTATGTAAAGATGGTCACTATTTTCTGTATTTTTTCTAAACTGTAGGTTCAGTAGGTATAATTTTAAAATAAACAGTTATAATGTTACTTTCTCACCGTAGTAAACCCTTTCGTTTCAGATGTCACACGGCACAGGGTGCAATATTTTTTTAATATGTCAAACATGATCCCCTATGATCAAAATGTATTTATTTTAGTTACATGTCCGTGTTTGGGTCACAGAATCACAATTTTATTTGCTATGAATGCAGGTACAGGTATAAGATGTTGTACTTAAATTAATGAGATCGGCTACAGTCTACCTTACGGCGTGCAAATTATTACATAAATTAAAATCTTAAAACAAAAAAAAAAAAAATGTCAACAAAACAAAATAGAAATTAAAGTGAAGTCAATTAATAATATTATAATCAATTACAAAGTCTTACATGGTCAAATTATACGAAATCGCCATTATCATCTTTGATATTTATCACGAAATTGATGTGTACCAAATTTCAACTTAATCGGGCCATTAGATTCGAAGCAGACGGACAGACAGACAGACACATGACTGATCCTATAAGGGTTCCGTTTTTTCATTCGCACATACTGAACCCTAAAAATTGCTACTATCGGATTGGTCACGGAAACCCACGGGCAAGGAAGTTATCTTTTATGCCTTGATGACTTGTTTTTTTTACTGACTTAACTTCAGTACTACCTAATTGAGTCTTGCCGACCGAAATGAACAAGTGATTATATACCAAGTAGAAAATAATCCTTAAACTGCCTCGCTACCTTCTAAACTTGATAAAACACGACCGAATAGCTCTCGATGTAAGTCTGAAAAGCGACAAACATTCCCCAGTCACGTGCGTACAGCTCACAGCTCAACCGGGCGTGATGCTCGTCCCAGATGCATCTATTCATTGCCTAGCTCGAGTATTCCTTTAGAAATTATAATGTAACTACTACACTCGCGAGCAACCAAATCGACTCAAGCCTTGTCGGCGCACACATACATTGATACAACTAAAATTATGAATGAAAATTATTAAAATGATATGTCATTCGAAAGCTTAAGATGTCAGCTTTTATTTGATATCATTATCATTGAAATCCATACATCATTTTTGAAATAAATGATGTCTGAACGCAAGAGTAGGAAAAACGGGAATTTAGGAAAAAGGGTATGTGTCTCGTATTTGACAAATTAAACAAAAAATTTTAAAAATAAAATAATTTATTTAAATCAGTATTTCGTATTGCCTGTAGCCCTAATTACATCCCGCAGTCTGTTTTTCATGGACCTTATCAATTTTTTGACATTTTCTTGAGGAATGCCGTCCCACTCCTCTAATAATGCTGTCTTTAGCTCGTCTACGCTTGAAGGGACTGGATTTCTGGCCCGAACTCTTCTTTTAAACTCGTCCCATAAGTGCTCGATGGGATTCATGTCAGGACTGAGCGCAGGCCAGTCCATCTTGCAGAAACTGTCGAGTGACTCGTGCCGTGTGGCAGCGGGCATTGTCGTGCATTAACACGAAGTCTTCACCGACAAACCCTGCGTAGGGCACAACATGATCCAGTAGAATGTCGGTGATGTACCGATCAGCTGTTAGCCCGCCTCCTCGGTCGCCCCCAGGCACGAAAACAAGTTCGGTTTTTCCCTCTAAACAGATACCAGCCCACATCATGCAGGAACCGCCGCCATAGGCCACTGTTTCAGCGAAACAACATTGGGCAAATCGTTCCCCCGGACGCCTGTAGACTCGGCCTCTCCTGTCACTGCCATGCAGACACATTCTGCACTCATCAGTAAACAGGACCGATCGCCATTGCGCAACGCTCCAATTGAGATGCTCTCGAGCAAATTGAAGGCGCGCTTGTCGGTGGCCTGCAGTCAATTTAGGGCCCGTCGCAGGTCTTTTTGGCGTCAAGTTGGCTTCCTTCAAGCGTCTTCTCACTGTCCACTCGCTGACAGCCACTTGTCGTACACGTCTCAGTTCTTGCTGCACATCAACGCCCGTAAGGTGTCGATTACGCAGCGAGGTTGAGACAATAAAGCGGTCGTCTCTCTCTGAAGTGCACCGGTGGTGGCTCGTTCTTGGTCTCCGATTGAAGGCACCAGTCTCTTGGAACCGTCTGTATACTCGGGATACAGAAGACTGGCTCAAGTGGAGCTGGGCAGCGACTGCTCGCTGACTTAACCCTTGTTGCAACAAGGCAAGAACTTGAGCGGCTTCTTCTGGTGTGGTATCCATGGGTTGGCGAAAACAAGGATTGCAATTTACGGAGATGTGTACCGGTCAACTTGTAACAAGCAACTGATAAGATAAACCTTTTTTTTTTTGTGTATGGCATCTCGTAGTTGACCTTGAGAGGTCGTGACTACTTAACCGGACTTTCCTGTGGCTGCCTTAAGCGAACTCAAAGCCTCCAGCCAGGGGCGAATTTCTTATAATACTAAGCGACTGCTCGCTAAGGGCACCCCCTGTGGGGTACGGACCTCGGCTTAGAGCGTCGCTGAGGGGAGGACAGCAAGGTGGGACAGGCTGGATCTGGTTAATATTATTATTATTTATCGGGGAATTTAAAACTACAGGCTCAGCTGCGGCGCGGGCTGGCACTTCGTCGAGCAAGGGTCGGGGGGGACAATTACGTCGGGGTTTACGCGAGGGACCTCGGCAGCGAGGTCGGAACGTAGGTCGGTGTGTTTTGTGCACTGTACTCGTTGCCCTATTGCTTTCCTGGAGGAGGGTAATGGGGTCATCGGGGTCGGTGAGAGTATGCCTTGGACGGCGAATAGAGCTAATGGTGGAGGGCCTATAACTGGCGGCCTGCACAACCAGAGGGTTGCGGTGGGTGGCGGCGGAGTCGAAGAAGCGCTTCGTGATGCGCTTCATGAACTGCTTGATGGTGGGGATTTTAAGATCGAGATGGAGGATCTCGTTTCGGACGAACCAGGGGGCTCCCGTTGCCTTTCGGAGGAAACGGTTTTGGAGGGACTGCATCCTGTGGATGTGGTGGGGCCTAGCATGTGCGAAGACTGCACAGGCATACGTCATGATGGGACGGATGCACGCTGTGTAAATACGCAATTTGCCCTTAAGGGACAATTTGCTGCGCGCATTTAGGACGGATTGTAGTCTACCGAGAGCGAAAGCGGCACGTGAACGCACCTGCTTAATGTGCTCTGAGAACAAGAGATGGTGGTCAAGGGTCACGCCTAGGTATTTGGCTCGCTTCTCCCAAGGGATAGGCTTGCCGAACATGGTGAGCGGTTGGGGGGGGATGAGGTTTCTACGCTGTTTGGTGAAAAGAACAGCCTGACTTTTGTCGGGATTGACTTAAATTCTCCACTTTCTAAACCAAGCGCCAAGCTTGTTGACTTCGGTCTGGAGAGTGCGAGATATATGGTCGTGGACTAACCCGGTGTAGTAGATGGCCGTGTCGTCTGCGAACAGAGCCAACTGCGCCTTTCTACTTTTCGGGATGTCGCTGGTGAAGAGAGTGAAAATGAGAGGGGATAGTACAGAGCCCTGAGGGACGCCTGTACGGATAGGGTGAGGGGAGGATAGCGCTCCTTCGATGTGATAGCGGAAGGTGCGGTTTGACAAGAAGTCTCGTAAGATGAGCACGAGACGATCGGGCACACCGAGTTTGTAGAGCTTATATTATAATAAGCCGTTGTGCCAGACCTTGTCGAACGCTTTCGCTATGTCGAAGAATACAGCACCGGTCGTAAGACCACGTTGAAAGCCGTAGCTTATGTGTTCAACGATGCGGTGTTGGACGCAAGAATGTTGGGATCTAAAACCGAACTGCTGGTCGGGGATGAGGCCCTTTGTTTCCACAAAATCTCTGAGGCGCTTTAAAATAAGCCTCTCATAGATTTTGCCGAAGACATTCAGCAGACTGATGGGCCGGTAGCTGGTGGGCTCTGTTTTCGGCTTACCGGGCTTCGGTATGCCGATGACGATGGCCTTCTTCCACTCTTGTGGAAAGATGTTATTGCTCAGGGCTCCATTGAAGATGGTGGCCATGAGCAATATGAGGTGAGCGGGGAACAGTTGGAGCACCCTATTGGTGATTCCGTCTGAGCCGGGGGCTTTGCGAGGTTTTAGACCCTTGATGATATCATGCACTTCGCCTGGAGTGACGGGAGGTAGAGGATAATCAGGGTCTTCAACGGGCGGGAGGAAGGCTCTACGTTCGACTTCCGCGTTGACCTGGGACAGGTGAGCTTGGTCTACTGGTTGAGAGCTAGGTGAGCATTGAGCCTCAAGACTATCGGCTAGGCATTCCGCCTTGTCGACGTCATCGAAAGCGATGGTCTTGTCGGGGCGCACCAGGGGGGGCATTGAGACGACTTCTTCGGATTTGAGTTTCCTCTGAAGGTCCCAGAAAGCACGGAGGGTGGGCTCTAACTCACTCAGCATCTTGTCCCAGCCGGCGTCACGCAGCCCCGATAGGCTTGTCTTTACAGATCTCTGTAAATAGCACATATGGACTTTGTTCGCGTGGTTGGGATCGTTACTGTACGCACGGACAGCCGCGTTCTTCTCATTCAACAGTTCGCGCACATCGTCCGGGAGCTTCCAGCGATGGTCGTCCATCGCCGGAACCTCCCTTGAACAGTCGTTCAGGACTGATTGTACGTGTACTGTGAATGAATCGATCGCGGCTGTCGTGTCAGCGATAGAGTCGAAGTGGTCGGGAATGGAGTCTAGTCGGGGACCTAACGTGGTGGATTTCAGGCAGTCGCTTACTTTCCTCCAGTCTGTAACTAACTTGGTGAGAGGGTTGGTCTATCAGGGTCGTGGAGACCTAGGCGTGGGGCCAGCTTTACAACAACTGGACGGTGGTCAGAGGAGAGTTCGTCAAGCGCCTCTATAGAATCCAACCGTAGGTTGATACTCTTCAGAAGCGCTATGTCAAGTACGTCGGGGGTATGGCTAGGGTCGTGGGGAAAGTGAGTGTGAGTCATCGGGGCGATGATGTCGAAGTTGAGGATGGGACGTAGGTCAAACAGGTGTTTGCCTCTGGTGGAGATCCTGGTGCTGTTCCAGGCAAGATGTTTGGCGTTGAGATCACCCGCTATGATAACGGAGTCACTCAGGCCAAGTAAAATGGAAAGGTCGTCAGAGAGGGGGGGAAGGGCTAACTCCGATGTGCAAACAGGGGGAACATAGGCCGATACTATGGTGATCGGTTGATGGCCAGTCATGCCTAACTTACATATGGACACTTCTAAACGTGAGAGAGGGGGCGGGTCCATTGGGATGCAGTGCAGGGACGTTCTATAATAGATTAAGGTGCCGCCCTTGTGGCATCTAGTCCTGTCATTGCGAACTATACGATAGTTGGCAATTGACGGGTTTCGACGGCTGGGCTTTAAGAAGGTTTCCTGTAAGAGGAGAATATCAATTTGGTGGTCGCGGAGGAATGCAGCGATTTCATCGCGTTGATTAATCATGCCATTGGCATTAAAGAAACCTAACTTTAGGGATCGGGGTTTGGTACGTGCTTTGGCTTGTATATCCATTACTGGGGGGGTTTCGCGAAGTTTTCTAGGGCTTGCGTAATTTCGGGATACGCGTGGAAGATACGCTGGATCTGGACGAGATCGCAGGAGTTTCGGGCGGCAACGAGCTCGTTGGCCATTTTACGCGCGCGGGGCGTGAAGAATAACGCGAAGGTCCCAGAGATCACGCTGAACGGATCTACTGGGATAGACGGACCGACCACTAGAGTGGTTGAAGCGGCGACGGGCCGTGGCGCAGCGGTTGCGGCAGCGGCCATGGGAGCGGGCGCGGGTCTCGCGGGTTGTACGGGTACGGGCGCGGAGACGTGGATGCGGGGGTCCATCAGCGGTCTGATGGGAGGCGGAGTGGGTCTCGGCTGAACCATAGCAGGGAAGGCCTGCTGGTGGTTCAGGTAGTTCCAAGGGCTAGGCCTTTGCGGGCTTAGCCTCTGGGGGAGTTGTAAGAGGGTCTGTGATGGGGGGGAAGAACCCATATGATGGGCACTCTCTCTGCTGGCGGGCGTCTGCACGCTTCACCAGCTTTGAGGAAGAGGTCTTGAGGGCCATACGACAGCCTCGGTAGTTGGCTGTGCCTCACCGACCTGTCTTTGGGGCGGGGGCAGTCGAACGTGCCATGCTCACCCAGGCACTTGACGCACCTGGGTGTCGCATGGCAGTTCTTCTGCGCATGCCCGTAGAGCTGACAACGGTGACATTGCCCGACCACACCGCTCTTCCTGGGCTTCACGATTACAAGGCCCGTGAGACGGCAGATAACGGAGACTTTAAAAATAGGGTGATGCCCTTCTGACGGGGGGCATACGACTAGGACCAAGTCGTATGCTGAACCCCCCCTGGCGCGGTGCATGCGGTACACTTCGTCCACGGGGACGCCCTGGGAATCAAGGTCGGCCTTGATGTCGGCCGTGGGGATTTCTTTCGGGATCCTACGGATCACCACGCGGATCTGGCGTTCCTCGGGGAGTGAGTAGGTGTGGTATGACACACCTCTCGCCCGGAGAACCCTGGTTAATACCCGATAGTCGCGGGACGTCGGGACAGATATTTTGATACCCTGCTGGGTAGTCGTGGCTTTCGAAAAGCCGATTTTTAGGTCGACGCACCATTTCGATACGTCCAACCACTTGGACTTATCCTGCAAGATTACAGGAGGGGACAAAATTTTGTAGCTGGAAGTATAACATACCTCTCTAGACACACCACATCCTGTCCTCCGCCTTCCAAGCTCATACCTATAGGTGAAAATATACTCGCGAGCAACCAAATCGACATTCGTAGCTAATAAAAGTGACAAAAAATGGAATATTTTTGTACGCCAAAGTATTCCATTTTATGTTTCTTTTATTTATATAAAACATAACATAATATAAAGCCTGTAGGGACCAATAGGTTAGGTATTCAGCTGCTTTCGGTTACACTGGAAGGCGACCCCAAAGTAGACGATGATTCCCCGAAAGGTTAGGCAAAGGTGTACCTAAAATACACCCACATTTCGCCAGTACAGTCTTAAGTCCCATGTAATAGGGGCCTCTACTGAAGAAATTCCTTTTGAAAGCGCTACTGCTGAGCACGAGATCCTGGGTTTGATTCCAAGGTCGGGTCGGTAATTAGATTTTTTCATCTGGAATTTCTCAGAAGCAGCCCCGTCTGGATTTGTGCCCGGTTGATGGCAATAGGCTCGCTCCCTATTACATAGGACTTAAACATAACTGGCGAAATGTGGGTGTACTACAGGTACACCTCAGCAGGCTTAGCATGACACTCTCTATTTCTTCGAAGAATGGACACGGCTCTTTCTATACAAAGTGACATTTCGTTTCTCAGTTTTTGACATCTCACCGTAGAAATCCTTCTACAATCTGTCATCTCGTCTTTCGTTTCTAACGATCTTTGTCTAGGTCCTTTTTTATGTAGAAAGATCTCTACGGTGGGATGTCAAAAAAGGAGAAACGAAATGTCACTTTGTATGGAAAGAGCCGTGTCTATTCTTCGAAGAAATAGAGAGTGTCATGCTAAGCCTGCTGGTGTACCTGTAGTACACAGTACACCCACATTTCGCCATCATGCCTTTTTTCTCCAATCCTTTGGAGAAAAAAGGCATGATGTCATGTGTAATAAATAAGTTTCAAAGCATTTCGAATTTCTACAACGACTTTCAACGGGTTTGACATAAACTCATCGGTAACTTACATAAGTTACCAAAGAGCTTAAGTCAATCCCGTAAGAAGAGTTTTTCAAGAATTAAAAATTATGACATTATCCTCGTGGAAAACACCTAATTTTTTTAAAGAATTGCTACATTTATTTTAAGAAGGCATTGATGGATATTTTCGTTGAAACAGGGACATTATTTTTTCCTTGTTTCGAAGTTTCTCTTGATCATCTCCAACCATCATTTTCATCTCTTTATCTAGACTCACTTCAACGTACTCCACCTCGAAGGACGATTAAGGTAACCATCCTCTACTAAACTATATTATTAATTGTTTGTCCGGGAGTTTTTGTAAAGATCAGACGGCAATAAACCATTGCCTCAAATACAGACCACTCAAAATCAAAATCAATCAAAATCAAAATATTTTTATTTCACATAAACTTACATGGGCACTTATGAAACGTCAGAAGCTAGGTGCAAGGTTCCAATTGGTCGTTTCCTATGGAGAAGAGCCGGCAAGAAACTCCACGGTTACTCTTTTAAAAATAATTGGCTCTTACCATGTTTTCAAATTACAGTGTTAATAGGTATGGGAGGACAGTGTAGGCCTGTCGAGATGTACCAGGTATATAACAAAAAAAAAATCTACAAAATATCTAGTCTATTATGCCTACAACGTTCTCACATTCACAAGGTACACAAGAATCTATGTCAAATATGAATAAAATGATAAAAATAAAAACCTATTTAAACCAAACGACATGTTTGCCATTACAACAAGTCTGAAATCACTCTTTTATATTGCTCCCCGAGCTAACATTGGTCTATCCTAGCATTGGAAACTTCCAGTTTTATCGACACACATAATACGTGATGTACGTGCAGTATAAATTTGCAACTTTAGTATGCTTTCTAAAAAGTGACAATCCTCTCATCGGAGCAACAAATATTCAGTATTCACGGTGCCCCAGATGCATGTATTTTCCATTCTTGCCGAGTTTTGCAGCAAGTAATCAGGCAAGCGATCCATTTGTCTGATCACCGCCAACAATCGCCTGGAAAGGATACGTGGGTATTATTGCGGGAAGTTTTTTCTTTGCTTTTGTTAAAAAAAAAAAACTGGAGCAAAAGGTAACACGTGGTAAGTTACACACATAATCAGCCTATAATATTCCTACTGCTGGGACACAGGCCTCCTCTGAGTGAGAGGGAGTGGTAAGTAACTCGAAAAATATTGTAAAGTGAAGTTCAGAGAAATATGAGATGAGCGCATTGACACGAAATATAGCGTCGACTGCGAGACAAGGGCGACCCTCAGAGACTTAACTTAATTGGAATAATTATCAGGGATGGAAGGTAGATGAGTGATGGTATTGTTATAAGCAGATAGACCGGTGCTGCAGTACTGTCGTCGATCTTCTTGACGAAATCTCATAGATACCATTATGAATTCCTTAAAGTCAAAGTAATTAAAAAATATCTTCAGAGAGCAGTGGTGGCCCAGTGGTAACGGCCGCGACTTACGAGTTTTAGGTCGTAAGTTCGAACCCAGACAGGCGCTTTACTTTGTGTAAATTATTTCATCACCACTCTCTCAAAACGGTGAAGGAAAACATCGTGAGGAAACGGCATGTCCTAGAACCAAAAAATCGAAGACATGTGACATCTACCATCCCGCACTGGGCCGCGGGCCCACTCCCACTCACAAAGAGGAGGCCTCTGTCCCAGCAGGGGGAATATTATAGGCTGATTATGTATATCTTCAGATCGGTATCTCAAAAAACTACCGATCCCGCAAAAGAAACGGCTGGGAAAATATTACTGATCTCGTATGATCCTTGAATTAACCCAGTTCAGAACTGAAGTTTAGTACACATTTCGGTATAGGTACATATTTTAAATGGAAGTTGCTTTTCGTGTCTGTCTGTGTGATCGCGTTGTTCTTCTAAACCACCCAACGGATTTTGATGCTGTTTCACTATCATTTAAATAATTTATTCAAGAAGGTTTATGTGTATTAACAAATTAATATTAAACTTACTTTAAGACGCTGACAACACCTAAACCGCTGTCACTGTCAGACTGCATAGAAAAGAAAGAGAAGCGCGATGACACAACGCTTGTAATTTATTGCAAAATATGAAGCAATTATCTATTTACTCAAAATTGAGTTGAGTAATCGAAAATAAAAAACAACCAAGTTCTGCATTCAAATAAGACGTTTTTGTTTTTAATTGAATACGTAACGTATGTTGATATTTAATACAAATATTTTAGATTGGAACTCAAGGAGGTTAGTTTAACGTTAGTTTGTATCGAGATTGGGTTGGGTTTAGAAACGTGCCGCCTCGCTGGAGGAAATGTGAGAATATTCGGGGGTTTTCTGATACGTGCAACAATTTTTTTTTGCCGGAGACGCAGTTTTCAACAAAAAAAAAAAAAAAAAATCAACGATCCTAATTTTTAGGTTATGAGCAGACTTATTTACACCAAAAATATGTAGATAATATATAAAAATAATCAGAATTACGTGAAACTAAACGCAAATTAAGTGAAACTAAACGCAAAATTGGAGGAGTCGGCAAAATTGTGTAAATAGACGAATCAAAATTTGGGAAAAGGAGGTACAACAAAGGTAAATATAACAGATAGGGGTATATATGTATTTGCCCCAATTCTTTAGTGTAGGTTATGGATATTTTTTTATGAACCACGCAAAGAGGACTTAGTGTCAGAACCGACACAGAGCACCCCGACCCCACGTAGTCTTGTGGTCCCTACCCCTACAGTGTTTTTTATAAAGGGAGCCAGATGCTCAAGGGAGCTCCTGAGTGGAGCGAAGGTGGAGTGTGGCTTAGCGACACTCAGTGGTGACCGAGAGTCTCTGGCGGGAGCCCACCCGGGGTCCGACTTAGTCCAACTTGACTGGATTAGGTTATGAGGGATGATCTGAGATTGGAGGCAAAATTATTGCATTAAAAAAAAATCATAAAAAAATATTCATTTCCGGCAGGCGGAATGAGGGGGATGGGGTCCCCCCTCCCCCCCGCTTTACGGAACCCTATCGAGGCGGCACGTTTCTTAACTTTAACCACGAGATTTTTTTCAAAACGCGTTTTGGTAATAACCAAGTTCTGGGAAATTTGTTCAAAATTAACATATAATTTTTCCGCTACCACAAACTATACTGATTTGGCAATTTTTTTTTTTAAGACAAGCCTATTTTGGTCATTTGCCTCTTGTCAGCGCCTTAATGTGGATCTTTGACAGTTACGCGTCGTCAGTACTCCGAAAGTCTGACAACCAGTCTTACGGGGTATCGTATTACCCAGTTGCTGGGTTGTGGAGGTCAGATGGCAGTCGCTCTATGTAAAATACTGATATTCAGCTGCATCCTGTTACACTGGAATCCGACCCCAACGTAGTTGGGAAAATGCTGGGCAGATGATGATTAAACTTTTTGATAAAGAAATCTCGATGTTTTGTCAAATTGTATAAACCGTGCGAAGCAGGGCCGGGTCGCTAGTATTATTATAAACTAGCTGCTCCTAGCCCACGTGTCTTTTTCTAAAATAACCTAAGTTACTCCGTATAACATCAGCTACCTGCCAGTGAAAGTCCAGTCAAAATCGGTCCAGCCGTTTCGGAGATAAGCCGGAACAAACAGACAGAAAAAAAGATTTTTTGTTAGAAATACCGTATATACTTTTATAATATGCATTTAGTAAAAAGCTGTTATTTTGACATTGCAAACAGACACTTCAATTTTATTTCTTTGTATGAATATATGAAGTTACAATACAAAACCAAACAAATCATACATCTATTTAAAAAGAAACCCCTTTCTTACAAGCACAATAGAACTCCTGCACAATACCAGTTGATTCTAATTGCGGTACATTGTCGGCCGCACGCCGCCTGCCTTCCAATATGTGCCGATTGAATTCACCAATTATTTACATACATTAATATGCAAAATGTTACTCCGGTCTTCACGTACGTAGAATAGGACAGGGTGGCATTCAGGAAATGATAGAAAATTAAAACATCGGTTTCTTTTATGTGTAACTATAACTATATTGAATGTTGCTATTTTAAATATTATATATTCACTTAAACATTTAGAATTAAGTTGTTTGTAATTATTTTATTCTTTTATTTCTCATTATATTCTCACTGTATGCTGCACCGGTCGACGTCATCACGTCAACGCCGGCTGTCTCTGAAAACCAGCGCTGTGATCTCGCATAGGGTCGCAGCATTATGCTAAGCGATGGCCGTTTTTCGTGGATGTGACGCATATTTTCCCTATTTGGTTCTTTTTATACGTTCCTTCTTTGCGTCATGTTTACCGCAAATAAACGAATTGCCTTTTTTTTACGTGTTCTTCTTACTGGAAACATTATCAAATTAGGTTCTTACGTAGGTAACTGTCTATTTGATTGACACAGCATAATCAGCCTTATAATTTCCCACTGCTCGGACACAAGCACTAGGTGTGTGTCAATCAGCAGTGGTGGCCCAGTGGTAAAGGCTGTGACTTAGGAGCTGTAAGTCGTATAAGTTCAATCCCAGAGAGGCGCTCTACTTTGTGTTAATAATTTTATCATCACTGCTCTCAAAACAGTTAAGGAAAACATCGTGAGGAAACCGGCGTGTCCTAGGACCAAAAAAATTCTAAGATTTGTGACATTTGGGTGTTAGAGGAACTTAAGACTATAAATGGTATGATAATCAAGTTGTAATGTAAATTGTTAAACTGTAAATAAATATTTTTATTATTTATTTATTTATTTACCATACCGCACTGGGCCCGCGTGGTGGATTAAGTCCCGCTCCCTCTCATAGACAGGAGGCCTGTGTCCCGGCAGTGGGAACATTATCGGCTGATTATGCTAAACATGTGAAGACACTAACAATGAACTTCGTCAACTAAAAAAATGTTATAGGTTCTACAAAAGAACAATGTCAAAAGAACTACCTATTACATAGTTCAACGTAATTTGAAATGCAAAGTACGACTTTGGGGTCTTCCCAGGAAACATACAACGAATTAAAATGCAAGACACGAAAGGTCGTTCTACCAAAATTTGGTTTTTAATTAGGTATTACTTCCCCTCTTTTTACCTAATTACGGGGCGAGCTAAGCCCCTAGTGGTTTAATCAATTGCATAAGCATTTCTTGAATGCAATAAGTATTTGGTTGGAGCAGTGGTGGCCCAGTGGTAACGGCCGCGACTTACTAGTTGTAGGTCGTAGGTTCGAACCCAGACAGGCGCTTTACTTTGTGTAAATTATTTCATCACCACTGCTCTCAAAACGGTGAACGAAAACATAGTGAGGTAACCGGCATGTCCTAGAACCAACAATTCGAAGACATGTGACATCTACCAATCCGCACTGGGCCCGCGTAGTGGATTACGGCCCACTCCCTCTCACAGAGAGGAGGCCTGTGTCCCAGCAGTGGGAACATTATAGGCTGATTATGTATGTATGATTATGTAAGTATTTGGTTATACTTGCCAGCAGCCCAAAAGTCTGACAACAAATCTTTGAAATGGGTGTCGTATTACCCATTAACTGCAGCTTTAACTTCAGCTGTATCCGGTTAGACTGGAAGCCGACCCCAAAAATAGTTGGGAAAAGGCTAAGTAACTTGTTGTTTGTACCCACTTACTAAAAGTTATCGAAGTTACTAAAACTTATCGAAGTTACTAAAAGTTATCGATAGCTCTAGTTTCATTAGTTTTAAGTTAATTAATTGTTTTTTTTTGCCATCCAATAACATTAAATACCGGCCAAGTGCGTGTCGGACCACGCACAATGAAGAATTCCGTAGTTAGAATGAATTTATCCCAAAAAAAACATTGTAGTTGAAAAACATGTTCTCCTATATACATCGTTAAATGTCAAGGTCAATTCTCCAACTGCAAATGTAGGTTGGTCGACTAATACTCGTTAACTTGTAAAGCCTACTTACTTAGCTGTGATAGTTTTCCTTTTAATTTCATTCTAAATAGGTACTACTGCCATTTTTTCACATATCCAAAAACAACCATTTAGCTTGCGGGGGGGGGGGGGGAGGGGACACTTTACTCTAATAAAAAGGTTTTCACAAACCTGCAACAGTTTTGAACCCCACACCATGGGATAGAAGAGAAAAAAAAAAATTCATCCCCACCTTACATTATTTTACCACTTTGTCGGCCTGATTTATATGTATACCCATGCCGAATTACAGCTTTCTAGTTACTTGCTGAAAGCTGTAATTAACGGCTCTGAGCTAAGCCGGGGACAGACACAAATAGACGGACATGGCAAAACTACAAGAGTTCCGTGTTGACTACGGACCCCTAAGAAGGAATAACTGCATACAGAAATAAAAATGTAATACCTCAAAATAGTACGGAAGGTACATTAAACTCTCCAATTCAAGATTATTAAAAAAAAAAAATCCCCTGTGACTACTTTTGTCGTGAACAGAAATGGTCATGACAAAACATCATGGATAAATAAATGTATTCTCAGTGTTTTCCAAATCCGTACCTGTACTTGTAATCGTATACGTTTTCGGAATCAGCAGTTTTTATGTTAGTAGGTCGACATTATTGCTTAGTTTTACTTTTATTCTGACACTTTTGTATTATACCCAAGTATTTACGTTAACGGTTCCGTGTGGTGCCGGACGTAAAGAATAGCACCATCCCATTTCTTCCCGTGGGTGTCGTAAAAGGCGACTAAGGGACTAGACTACTAGAGAATGGGCAGCAGCGTTCTCTATGCATTTTAACACCATACTGCGATCGCCAACCCGCCTGCCAAGCGTGGCGATTATGGCAAACCCTCCCTATTGGGGGAGGCCTATGTCCAGCAGTGGACGTCTTTCGGCTGGAATGATGATGATGATGATGATTTACGTTAACCACCTCTGACTGCCACGTTGATCTATTGGTCGCTTTACTGCTGAGCATGAGGTCCTGGGTACGATTCCCGGGTCGACCACTAGGCAACCAACAAGGCAGAAAAAAAGAAAAAAAAGTCATTTTGAAACCTCTTTATAATTTGAATTCTTATCCTCTAATGCAGCCATACTCAAAGTGTGCTCCGCAGAGTCCTAGGGCTCCGGATTACTAAGTATACACATAAAACCATTTTTGATAATTTTAGGGCTCTGTCAAATATTTTGTTTTCCAACCCTTTTGGAAAAGAAAATATTTCCGTCGCCAAAAACAAGACTAAGAACCACTTGACTGCTCTAATGATACTTGAGATACTTTTGTGCATTGATTCATTTAGGTATGTACCTATGATGTCCCAAAGAAACCTTGTTTTTTATTAAGGCACCCACATGAACGTCCGGTTAAGCAGCCGACAACCTCCTAAGTTAACCAGGGATATGCCAAATCCCAAAAAAAAAACCAATTTTTTTTTTCATAATTTCTTGTTCTATGAACCGTGATACTTTCAATGTTCTAACGAGCGGGAGTGCGTGTTAGACTCTTACTGACTATATTTTTATAAAACCCACCCGAGTTCTTTGTGTTGCCAGGTGCCTCGGTATACCTTTCGGACTTTCCCGCGACCCCGGCAGGCATCGGCCCTAGGGGACCCTCACACTTGTGCTGACAGCATCTCTTTGAGGCGCGCGTGTAAAGTGGCTGTGATATAATATAAGATAAGTTAAGATAATTTATTTGTCAAAAACATAAGTATATGTCACACATGGCATGAAGATGTTTCATTAATTGGTCAAGGACAGCTAATGAGACACAATTGATTTTCTATTTTTTGACTCCGAATACGTGTCGCAAGTTATTTTTTTTTTTTGCGCGATGGCACAATGCTTGTAATTTATTGCAAAATATGAAGCAATTATTTATTTACTCAAAATTGAGTTGAGTAATCGAAAATAAAAAACAACCAAGTTCTGCATTCAAATAAGATGTTCTTGTTATTAATTAAATACATAACTTATGTTGATATTTAATGCAGACATTTTGGATTAGAACTCAAGGTAAGGGGTTAGTTTAACGTTTGTTTGTATCGAGTTTTATTTTTCAAAACATGTTTTGTTAACAACCAAGTTCTGGGAAATATTTTTAAAATTAACATATATTTTTTCCGCTACCACAAACTATACAGATTTGCCAATTTTTTTTCTTAAGAGAAGCCTATTTTGGTCAATTGGGTCTTGTCAGCGCCTTAACGGCGTACAAATATAAATTGGTAGGTTATTTTTATTATTAGAATATAAACATCAAATAATTATAAATTTGTCCATGATTTACAGCAATTAACATATCAAATTAAAACTTAAACAAATAAAATTGTAACAAATGTACTACAGAATAGGGTCATGAACTCGTCACAGAAATGTATAGTAAAAGTTAGGATATACGAACGCACAGACAGACTGAAAAGACGAAATACATAAGGGTTCAAAATACATTAACTATCTCATGAGAAAAACGACAACAGCGACAACATAAAGTATACATAACAAAAGAAATCAATAAATAAATATCTACCACGATTTATGTAATTCAATGAAAAGTGATTGTAAAATTATTTGCACAAGTGGTTTTGAAAAAAACCTGACGATGAAAACATAATAAAAATTAAAATCAATAACGAACAATATATTATCATTAATAAGTAAATATAAATTATTTTTTATTAAAAAACAATAATACCTACCTATATGATATCATTACTAAGGGTATGGATTCCACATGAGCGATCTAAGCGACAAAGCGCCGGCGCAGCAAAAATATCGAAATGGTTTAGTTTTTTTTTTTTTGACAATGCTATCTCGTAGATGACCTTGAGAGGTTGTCACTACTCAACCGGACTATCCTGAAATGAAATGAAATGATGATATGAAATGATTGAAATGTAATGAAATGAAATGATGATTTTATTTTCTGTAAGTAGGTTTGTGCAAACACTTCTACACGTCAATCATATTTTGAAAAAAAAACTAGATGAGCTCGGCGTTTCCTATCTGACTACTCTGAGAAGAAAGGCCGTAACAAACTCAGACGTCACAGTCTGTTTTAAAGTCCAGACATAATCTTGGTCAGATCATGTGAAGACCGTGTAGATTGGTGTCTGAAATGGTCTTTTGAGGAAAGAACCACACAGATTGAGTGGACCTATCCAGTCAGTGCACGCATTTGTCAGTAATCGTGCAGCTTAACTTAGAACTTAAGGAGCTCAACGATTCGACGAACAATACCAAAGAAAGGATATTTGGGTAGGCCGCTTAAATGACTTAAACCGCCAGACCTGTGGCTGCCTTAAGCGGACTCAAAGCCTCCAGCCAGGGGAATGGTTGAGCAATGTATGGTTCGCTCTTGTATGTGCTGAACCACTTTCGACAGCAATTCCTAGCAAATTTAAATTTCAATAAAGTTAAAACTATCTAAAACAAAGAGAAATATACAGTCAGCAGCACATCAGGTTATACTAAACTGTCAAATTTCTCCAAATGATTTTAATTCTTAAAATGCTGTTGGTTAAGTTCAAAATCGAATGAGAAAATTTGACAGTTTGTGGTAACTTTATGTGCATGCGACTGTACCTGTAGAAATATGACGTATATGTAGGGGTGTCAGGTTGAAAAATTGAAAAGCCAGACACAGATTCATATTTAGTCGAGCATTTTGCCCTGAAAGCCTGACACACTGGTTTTTAAATGAAAAAGATATTGATACTTTTATTTGTATTACCTAATGTTATTCATTTGAGACTTAGTATATTTTATGTTACTATAAATCACATTTTGCCCTTACTAAAGTAATTTGTACTTTCGTTCGGCATCTTTTAGCGGGGTGGGGTTGACCAAAAGCCTGATAAAAGCCAGACTTGCTATATTGCTGCCAGGTAGACTTGTCTATATTTGGCCGGACACGATTGTAAAAAGCCGATCTTTTCATCGTCAATCCTACGTGCAAGTGACAATCAACTTTAAAAATCAAATCGAAAGTCATTTATCCAAACAGGGCTGAGAATCAGCACTTTTCGAACGACAAAATTACATAAGACAATCCCCCAAAACGCCCGCTCTTCACTTCTTCCTAGTGCTTTGTGAAGGTGGCCACACACGTAACTGCAAATATGACAAGCTTGCATGAACAATTATTTTGTGCGAGCGTGCACAACTTCCCTATAGGCTACACACTGCCATGTACAAGCAAGCTGGAGCAGCGTCAATTTTTGCTTGAGCAATGGATGACACCGACTTGCTTTCTTTAGCTACTACAACAGAATAAAGAACTATTCACAGTGAGTGCGTGTAGCTTAACCTGCATACACACGTTCAATTATACTTGTACAAGCGTGACTTGTTCAAGCCTCGTAATGATTCATGATTTAATTAATCAATCAATCAAATAACAATGTTAATAACATTAAATGGTATCCTCTGTAGGAACACTTGACTTATGTTAGTTAACAAAACAGGTAGGTGTTGCAACCAGCACCCTAAGTTATGAAATAACTTGTATTAAGGCCTAATTTTCTATCAATCTTCATGCCGCTTTCATAAGCAAGATGCTTGCACAAAATCATCGTACGGACGCTCAAGCAGGCTTGCACAAAATTATTGTTGATACTGGCTTGTCATGCTTGCAGTTATGTGTGTCCCCAGCAGCACAGCTGTCTGTTCAGTTATAAAAACATGATTCTATATCTTAGGGTGGTGAAGCAATTACGAGGTTAACTATAACAGTAGAAGCATCTTACCTTGCTTGGGGGTAAAATGTTAAGTTACTGCCATCACGAGGAAGATTGGGTAATGTGCACTTAGTTTGGGGACTCAAGGATACAGTCATTCAGGCAAGTGTAGGACAACAGGAATTTGGGGGAAATTACTATGTTACCAAAAAAGTAGTAGGTAGATACACAAAAAAACATGGGGCTAAGCATGTGCTACGAACGGACTAAGTAAGAGCTTGACATAGTTATGTATTACTATATTATTCCCTAGAATAAACTTTATAAAGACTTTATGACGGGGGTAAGATTATTGTAAATACTATGATAGTAATTGCACCAGTTCAATGTAGTCACTGCTTCATAAAACGACCCCTTGTGTTTGGTGGTTAAGGTTTAGAAACGTGCCGCCTCGATAGGGTTCCATGACGCGGGGGGAAGGGAGGGGGGGAGGGGGGGACCCAATCCCCAATCATTCCACCTGCCGGAAATGAATATTTTTTGATTTATCTTCAATCATCCTCAATATGTCGACCTCGAAACAGAAAATAAAAAATTATCTGACATTTTGTACCTAACGTAATCCAGTCAAGTTGGACTGAGTCGGACCCCGGGTAGGCTCGGGAGCCAGAAACTCTCGGTCACCCCTGAGTGTCGCTAAGCCACTCAGGAGCTCCCTTGAGCATCTGGCTCCCTTTATAAAAAACACTCTAGGGGTAGGGACCACAAGACTACACGGGGTCGGGGTGCTCTGTGTCGGTTCTGACACTAAGTCCTCTCTGCGTGGTTCATAAAAAAATATCCATAACCTACACTAAAGAATTGGGGCAAATACATATATACCCCTATCTGTTATATTTACCTTTGTTGTACCTCCTTTTCCCAAATTTTAATTCGTCTATTTACACAATTTTGCCAACTCCTCCAGTTTTGCGTTTAGTTTCACGTAATTCTGATTATTTTTATATATTATATACATATTTTTGGTGTAAATAAGTCCTCATAACCTACAAATTAGGATCCTTGATTTATTTTTTTTTGTTGAAAACTGCGTCTCCGGCAAAAAAAAATTGTTGCAGGGATATCAGAAAACCCCCTAGAACCCCCTAATATTCTCACATTTCCTCCAGCGAGGTGGCACGTTTCTAAACCCAACCCGATATTTTTTTTATTTGCACGTTTTCTCAACACATTGACATTGGCAGAATTGTCGACATCGGCACCATTGCCATAGAGAAAAATAGAATAGAATAGACCCCTTGTGTTAGTTTTGTTAAACAAAATATGTCTATTCATAGCATCGTATCGCATCGCATTCATCATTCACAAGAGGCACTGGTTTATGAACACCTATATAAACAGTGTATTCTCACTGCAAAGAGGCATATTGGTCTACCGACTACGACGTGTTAGAAAAATGAATTTCTTTATTACAATATTAATTTTCTGTGTCTTTGCAACGGTAGGTAAAACTCAAAGACAAGGCAGATTTGTGCCTGTGCTAATTGGCTCTGCTCCAAAGAAAGCAACACCGTCCGCAGCTCGCGCTTCGCCTGATCGAAAACAATTTCAACCCGCATTTAGACGTGCTGGTGGACCCGCAACTGCAACGAGATACATGGTGAGATGCTTGACTCAAATCCGCATTGTTTTGCGTTCCATATCCCATCCAGCTGGGACATATCCCATCCAGCTGGGACATTTATTAATTATAACCCTGTGTTGGCGATAATCCTGCGAGCCTGAAGTGGGATTGAGCTAGAATCATCACAAAGTGAAACGCTGGCGTAATGATCTGGACTCGATCTTGCCAGAAAAGCCGGAGAAGGCAACACATAAAGACAACTAGAAAAATATGGGGATACCTATGCTCCACAAATCTAAATCTAAATATTTGCACGGCTGGAATGCCGAATATAGTGAAACCCATAGATCCTAAGAACTTATGTCAGCTACCTATATTCTTGCAAATAAATATATCATTCAATCATTCATTTA
The DNA here is from genome assembly GCA_905333075.3 of Atethmia centrago. NCBI lineage: Eukaryota > Metazoa > Arthropoda > Insecta > Lepidoptera > Noctuidae > Atethmia > Atethmia centrago. Next base: position 23,109,240 of record HG995387.1, on the reverse strand, counting down.
ACAGGGGGATACAATAGGTAAATTAAAAAAAAAAGCGTATGTTGTCCTTCTGCAAGGCAAAGGCCTAAAAAACGTTAAATATAATTCTTGAAAGTTTTTAATGCATTTATTAAACAATACTAGTCAGTGGTGCCAATTCCCTTGTTCACAAACTTAACTAAATTTAAGTTGAGTGCATCTCTTTCTTTCTATTTTATTAAGAAGAGGACAGAAGATAAATTTTAGTTTAGTCCTGTCAAATTAATCAGCGCCTGTCACTACTCCATACAAGTTTAGACGTGATCAAGCGGTGATTAATTTGACAGGACTAAAATATAATTTATCTTCTGCACTTTTCTTAATGAAATAGAAAGAAAAAGATGCAATGAACTTAAATTTAGGTTAGTTTGTAAACAAGGGAATCGGCACCAGTAACAAACGTACAAAATTTGTTGTATTAGTAAAAAAATATTAATTCTTGTCTTTGTTAAAATAATTAATGGACAGAAAGCAACCATAGAAAGAAATAAACCTTTTTCTTACGACATTTCAATAGAAAATGCAAAAAACGTTTTAAAGCTTCTTATCAAAATATTTGTCGGATCAGCCGAAAATTACAACAAATTGGTGAGGGCAGTCTTTTCATAATGTGTTTAAGAATAATTATTTTAAATTACTAACAGACTGTTTCCAAGCACTTTGTTTGCTTAAAAACTTTAGACCTCTGTTAGATTTTTCTCTCAAATTAGGTACTTAGGAATCAAGTTTCTATCTTTGATTGTTTAGGCTTAGAGCAAAATTCACAGAATGAACTTTGCTTTGTTAAACAAGCATTTCAGACGAATGTGAACCTCATAGTTACTAGTTTTATGTAAAATTTTGTATAAGTAAATTTAAGGTCTTTACAGTACAAAACATAATTATGTATGCATTGGTTAAACAATACTAGCCAGCAACAGACATACAATATATGTGTTGTTTTATAAAAAAAGATTTTTACTTCGTGTCTTTGTTACATTAACTATTGGACAAAATTAAAATAAACATTTTACTTATGGCATTTCAATAGACAATGCGATGAAAGTTAAAGCCTTTTATCAAATATTTATCAAACCAACCGTATATTACAAGAAATTGTAATTTATTTGAAAAATGTTTCATATTTCGTTTTAAGAATATTTTACACTAGCTGACCTCCATTTTTATTTCCCTTTAAACCTTATTCGGAATATTTCAAAATAAAAATAAAAATTCTAAATCGATCCAGCCGTTCTCAAGTGATGTGCTTACCAACGAATAGCATTAAATTTTTATTTATATACCTAGATTACATACAGACTGTTGACCAAGACTCCTTTTGCTTAAAAACTTTATAACTCAATTCGATTTTCATACATTTTTAGAGTAACTTCAAATACTATTTGAATCATGTTTATTTCTATCTTAGGTTGCTTATTTAGGCTAATTCACAGCATGTCTCATAAGAACCAATTGTAATGCGCATCTACGATATTACATCACCTTCGTAATATTTTAAATTTGTTTTTTTTTTTTGTTTTAGCCTGGCGATGTAGTTTGGACTGGAAAATAAGATTTTGTCTGCGAAAGCAATCCTAGTGGACATGTCTCATCGGGATTATCTTTATTTAGGAATTAGATATACTGTGTGAAAAGGGTAGACTGTCAAAGGTCTTGAAAATCAGTTTTTAACAAATATTTCGTAAAGTATTCATTTTACGTGAACTAAAAAACAAAGTTTGTGTATGTGTGATGGTGTGTGTTTATATGTGTGTGTGTGTGTGTGTGTAGAAGCTGCATGCGTTTTTCTCGGAATTTTTATTAGCCTTTTATCTCGAGAACTATAAATCTTAAATAATCTAATGCAGGGTTTTTTTTTGGCAAAATTGAATAAAGAAGAAACTTGTCGAAGCATCTAATTTACGTACACCTAAATACGTTACGAGATTTTTCAAGAAAAGTGGTCTTCGGGACCTTTAACTGCAACTTTTTTTTGTAACTGATTTCTTTGGAATCTCATAACATTTCTACCATTGCAATTAACATAATTCCAGTGCAAAACCGTCACTAGGATTTTTTTTTTTTTTTTTTTTTTCGCGACTTATTTTTCTGGGCTAAGTCTCTACATAATATATAAGCGTGTATGATGGCTACATATCATGCATCGCGCACCGAGGAAAGCTACTACCAAGAAAATAACATTAAAGCATTTTATGAAATAATTATAACAACCTGTTTTATTTCTTTCAATTAAGTTATACATGTCAATGTCCTGCCGGGGTTGCGTGGCAGTCCAAAAGGGTTACCGAGGCCCTTGGCAACACAGGCAATGGACGGAATACGGGTGGATTTTAGTCAGTAAGAGTCAGACACACCGCTCCGGCCAGAGTGGGAGAAGTTATTTGATAATTTCCCACCAAAAAAAAAAAAAACATGTCAATGTAAAAATACAGTTACATAATCGGCCTGTAATGTTCCCACTGCTGGGACACAGGCCTCGAGAAGTAGTGGACCGTAATCCACCACGCGGGCCCAATGCGGGTTGGTAGATGTCACATGTCTTCGAATTTTTGGTTCTAGGACATGCCGGTTTCCTCGCGATGTTTTCCTTCACCGTTTTGAGAGCAGTGGTGATGAAATAATTTACACAAAGTAAAGCACCTGTCTGGGTTTGAACCTACGACCTACAACTCGTAAGTCGCGGCCGTTACCACTGGGCCAACACTGCTCTCAAAAAAACAGTTATCTAAGAATAAACAATAAAAATTACAAGAAATCAACTGTCATTTTTATTCATTTAATATTTACTGGACTTCAAGAGCCTGAATTGTCCAGCTTGATCATGTCTGCTGCTTTTTCTGCAATCATAATCACTGGTGGGTTTATGTTGCCACTGACGATGGTTAGTATGATACTGGCATCAAGAACGCGTAATCCTTTCAATCCTCGCACTCGAAGTCTCTCATCCACCACACCTTCAGGACCCATAGCACGTGTACCAGAAGGATGCCAACCTGTCTGAGCAGCATTTAACGCTAAACATTTCCAATAGTCATGACTACCAAATATTAAATCCTGACACTGCTTCAGTTTTGTATCAACAAATTTAGCTTTAACGCTCTTAAGACGCTGACAACACATAAACCGCGGTCCCTGTCTGATTGCATAGAAAAGAAAGAGAAGCGCGATGACAGAACGCTTGTAATTTATTGCAAAATATGAAGTAATTATCTATTTACTCAAAATTGAGTTGAGTAATCGAAAATAAAAAACAACCAAGTTCTGTATTCAATTATGACGTTTTTGTTATTAATTAAATACGTAACGTATGTTCATATTTGATACAGCAAATATCTGTATCAAATATGAACATACGTTACGGATTAGAACTCAATGTAAGAGGTTAGTTTAACGTTAGTTTGTATCGAGAATTTGTTTTGAAAACGTGTTTTGGTAACAACCAAGTTCTGGGAAATATGTTCAAAATTAACATATATTTTTTCCGCTACCACAAACTATACAGATTTGGCAATTTTTTTTCTTAAGAGAAGCCTATTTTTGTCAATTGGGTCTTGTCAGCCCCTTAAAATAAAAGTATCCAAAACTGTAACACAATATTCAATGTGCTTAGCCATATTTTCTACGTCATTATCGATGGAAAAATAATCCATATAGATCAAAGCTTTTTCAGTTGGATTCTTATTATTAAGTTTGTTTCTACCACTCGATTCTGGATGTAGCAAAGATAAGGTAGCAGTTATAGACTCAGAATCCTTTACAGTTTACACCATTAACTGTATTTGAGCAGATATCGTCAGTGAGTCATATTGTAAACGAACATAGTAATGAAGGTAGAGGAGACAGGGTTGGTGCAGAAATAACTGCAGCTTCATGATCAGGATATGTTTGAGTCTTGTTTAAAGCCCACTTGCCCAATGATTGCAGGAAAAGGAAATGTATCAAGGTTTCTGACATTATCGATATTCTGAACAGCCGAAGCAATGTTATTCTTCATGGTTATCGTGAGATATATTGACACATGATCTTGTAGATTGCTGTCTACTTTCTCTGAATCTAGCAATGTGTTTATTCCCATTTCTTCCAAATGATCTTTTGGACCAACACCAGATAGCATAAGTAGCTATCTGTATACGTGTGTATCTAGAAGGGAGGGTAAGGACTGTTGATAGCACCATCTTATTTATTACTTTTTCACGAGCTTTTACTATAATTATTTTACAATAAGTTAAAGTTATTTCTACACCAATTGCTATTTTATTTTTATCAAATATAATATTTCTTGCTAAAATATCCTTCAAAAGATAAAAATTTGAACGATTTTTAATGGATTGGACAGCGGAGTATCCAAGTTGCTGATGTCAATTAGTATCACTAAGTATATCATGCGCATTCTCTTTGAATGCCTAAAATAAAGGTTTAGTTTTATCTTTCCAAGGTTGTGTAACTCCAAGCAACCCTTTACTGCTGTGCAAATCTGCTGAGTCACCTTCAAGGATTCTTTTAGCCTCAAAACGTTCACTTTCTTGAAGTAGTGGGTGACATTGCCCCAGTCCCAGCCTTATTTCCCTGTTCTACGCAACTATTATCTTAACTACTAAGTGGGATTTTTTCTCATCCATCCCATGTTGACTACTCAACATGGGATGGATGAGAAAAAATCCCACTTTACGTGCAATGGAGGTACCCTACAAACATTTTTTTTTTTCAAAATTCATTTATCACTTTGTCGGCGTGATTAATATGTAAACCCATGCCAAATTACAGCTTTCTAGTACTAAGAGTCTCTGAGCTAAGCTGCGGACAGACAGACAGACGAACAGACGGACATGGCGAAATTGTATGGGTTCCTTGTTGACAATGGAACCCTAAAAACAACTATTACAGCCCGACTCAAAGTTTACGGTGGCTTGGAATATGAGGCGAGTCGCTGCGCAGTAACAAATTCACGTGTCAGCGGGGGTCAGGGGTGCGATACGCACCTCAGAGCCGCCATAAAGTTTGAATCGAGCTGTACCTTGTTAAAGAATTACCAAACGAAGCACGTCTCTCGCTTCCGTGCAAATTAATAAAGCAGATATGTTTGCCGTAAGTACATTACATTTGTGAATAATGAGAGCGTTATTTAAACTGTTGATGAATGTACCGGTGAGGTTGGAGGGTGGCAGGATGTATTGCGTTTGTGTATGTACAGTCACGTGGAAAAGTGAGTTACAAGGAGTTTTTCCGAATGTATAAATTTAAACTACAAAGAAACGTTTATTTAAACGTAAACACTTTCGGTGTCCCTGTAACATTTAGTACTTATCTTCTACATTGAATCTGTTATAGAAAGAAATCACCTAAAAATATTACTAAACTATATTAGATCTACCTATTTTACATAATTTCGTTATACGCCAATTTGTTTTGGTGAAAACTATCCACATTACAATCTAACCTATTAGTTATTGTGTAATTTAAATACATACCTACTGATTGTAGTGTAGGGACTCAACCTAAACTCAGACATAAAACAACGATTGTATAGATATTCCTCGATATAATTCTCTCAGCAAATATACAGTTCGATGGTTCAATCCAATGTGTCGTACAAAAGTCAAACTGTCATAATCAAAATAATGGTGGCAAAAGTATCAACTCTCAAACAGCCAAACAATACTCATTAAATTAGTCGATTACTACTTTAGTGACGGGTATCTGTCAGTGTTACCAAACGAAAAATATTTACAAGACTGTTTACGTGTCTATGACTGCTGACAGATACGAGTACTCATCACTGGTACAAATAATAACAATTAGATAACCTTAATCGTGAATATATTAATAGTGTTAGTCTTACAGTAGTTATGGAGCACCGATTTGTATGTATAGTAATTAACACACAGTATTATTACGCAAAAGTAACCTTATTATCTGATTTTTTTTCATAATTATTCAAAATACTTTTTTTGGCGTTCAAAATAAAACAACCTGAATAAAGGCTCGTGCAGACTGGGGTGATATCGCGGGTGTGACAGGCATATTGCTGCCTGTCACGCCCATAATATCACGCTCGTCTGCATAAACCTTAAGGCGCTGACAAGACCCAATTGACCAAAATAGGCTTCTCTTAAGAAAAAAAATTGTCAAATCTATATAGTTTGTGGTAGCGGAAAAATGTATGTTAATTTTTAACAAATATTCCCCAGAACTTGGTTGTTACTAAAAGACGTTTTGAAAAAAAATCTCGATACAAACTAACGTTAAACTAACCTCTTACCTTGAGTTCTAATCCAAAATATCTGCATTAAATATCAACATACGTTACGTATTTAATTGATAACAAGAACGTCTTATTTGAATGCACTTCTTCGAACTTGGTTGTTTTTTAATTTCGATTACTCAACTCAATTTTGAGTAAATAGACAATGGTGCCGATTCCCTTATTCACAAACTTAACTAAATTTAAGTTCAGTGCATCTCTTTCTTTCTATTTGATTAAGAAGAGGACAGAAGATAAATTTTAGTTTAGTCCTGTCAAATTAATCAGCGCCTGTCATTACTCCATACAAGTTTAGACGTGATTAAAAACTTGCCTACTAAAATTACGTCAACTTACGTTAAGCGGTTACTATTTACTAATTACTTCATATTTTGCAATAAATTACAAGGGTTGTGTCATCCCGATTCTCTTTCTTTTCTATGCAATCTGACAGTGACCGCGGTTTAGGTGTTGTCAGCGTCTTAACAAAGCACACTCGAAAAATCTAAATAGCAGACAAGAATAGGAGATACAAAAAAATACACACGTAGGTATGCAATTTCCTGCCGGGGTCGTGGGAAAGTTCGAAACCAATACAGTCAACGGAAGGAACACGAGTTGATTTTAGTCATTAAGAGTCTTACATACCCTCCTGCTCACGGCCCAGAGCGGAAGAAGTTATTTGATAATATAACACTCAAAAAAAAAAGTATGCAATTTCGACATACGTTATATTTATTTATTTTATGTTAGTTATTTACTGAAGCACTAAGTCCCAATATACAAATCAGCAACAGATACACAAAATGTATTACTATCATTAAAAACATACATTAAAATATATCTTACTGAATAGATACATTTTTCATTTTAACTTTAGCTAAAAAAGAACAAGATTCAATCACAATTTACTTCAATTTCTACTAAAAATCTTACACCAACCCAGGCAAGTAACACGTCTTGAATTCTCAATGTAATCACCGCACATTATTTCAGTAAGTTCGGATTGCGTTAGACAATTTACTAGAACCAGACTGTCGCACTCCCGTCTAATCTAGTTTAATTTATTTTTAAATTAATTACAGCGTTACTAAGGTGGGTACTTTGTAAGCCCTTCGTGTGTGCCGTAAGATTTACTGGAAGTGGCACTACGCTAATTAAACTGATCAGGCATTTTGTGGGCTTGCTCCTTCCATCGTAGACTTCAGACATTCATCGCTTTCTATCAGGCGAGATCCAGGTCAAGAGTAGGCCCATTACGGTATAAAAAAAAAAATGAGATACCCGTATCTTTAAAGGAAAACTTGCAAACGAAAAAGAGGTCTTGATATTTAATTGAATTTCTTGTGACATCAATTTGGAAGAATCGGTTCTAGGTCAAGCCAAATCAATCGAAACGATATTGTATTTGATCGGAGCAATTCAAGTCGGCGAATAATATGTTATGTACCTAGCATATTTTGCATGAATGAATATGAAAAATAAATTGTCTAATAGAATGGGCTAAGTTTTTTGGATATAAAACGTAAGAGAGTAAGGTAAAAAAAACTTTTTTACAAAAATAAACAAACGACTTCCAAAAAACACTACAAAGTCAAAAATAACTTTAATTTCGACAGTCGGTGGCATAAATCTAAAACACAGACTCTAAGACACCGACTTCCGAAATTAAAGTTATTTTTCACTTTGTAGTGTTTTGTTTTTAAGTCGGTTGATTTTTTTTCTAAAATGTCGTCTATTTTTCACTTTTTAGCGATGGTACCAACCGGACACCAATTCGTATACTTGCTATGTGCAAACAACAGTGACAGGAAGTTATAACATCATCAAGATAAAAAAGTGGATTCAATACGTATTATGGAAGCTATATCAAAAACCACTCAAGCAAAGTTAATGAAATTTATATGGGACTACCGTGTCCTTTTTCTACGAAATAAAAAAGGGGGAGTTAGGGTAACTGCTATAGTAATTGGCCACCGTATAGTAACTGGCCACTCATAGCAAAAGAGGTAGAAACAAGGTAATGTGAACTAAAACGAAAATACAATAGATACAGGAATATTTTTTGTCCTTTTCATTCATGGATTTGCTTGCATTACCTTGTTTCTACCTCTTTTTTATGAGTGGCCAGTTACTATACCGTGGCCAATTACTATAGCAGTTACCCTAACTCCCCCTTTTTTGAAGTCGGTTTAAAACACGGATGACTCCTACTGAATAGAACCTCAACGTGCCTCCGGAATCTTCAACTTTTGGAGCCATATTGCCTACAGATCACATCCATGCCACATCTTCTGTACCAGCCACGAATTTTGCATTTCTTAAAGCAAAAATACCGATTTGTAGACTCATTATCTACTAACTCCCATAATTTCGATAATATTAATTTGTCATAGAAAAGATTTCGTAAAAACACCGCGAGTCATAAATACGACACAAACATTGATTTGTATTGAGAATAAGTAAAGATTTGGCAGTCAGCTTAGCGGACAAGGTGCCGCTTTGCATCCTCGTCAAATTTCAAGAGGCTGTTATGAAAGACATAGATAATCAAATGAAATTACGATACCTGCTCAATAATTAATACACACTTGTTTTTTTAGTTATTTAAGTTTGACAGAATTTTCGAATACACCACTTTCACAGAACAGAATCACTCCGTTGCGTATGCGGTAGTGTGTGTGAAAAAGGGCAGTTACAGTGCGGTATCACACGGACCGCGTTTTAACATGCGTGTCCAAACATTTCCAAAAATTAGAAAAAAAGACCCACTCATTTTATTATTGATTCGTGTCGAGAATCATTAGCATAGTTACCTCCTTCAATTTGACGAGGATGCAAAACGACACCTTGTATAAAAATAATATATAAATTAATTTAAAGACCCAAATAATTACGTGTTATTATATTTTATAATATAATAACACGTAATTATTTGGATCCGAATGGTACCGAAGTAAATGAAGGGCCTGTTTATACAGGCCCTTCATTTACTTCGGTACCGTTAACACGTAGAGAGCTATCACAGTATTCACAGTACATACCTGAAACACTTTACCAAATAAATTGCTTAATCCACACCCAAGTCTCTTCCATAACTTTTAAACCTTTGCACACGTAACTGAGTCAGTGACAAATTTAATTAATTCCCTTAGCGTAGTGAAGATTAATGATACGGTGAGGAAGGGAGACTTTCATGTGCCTGCGATATCTTCTATTTTTACAAGTCATCTCCCTGTTGATGGAAATATCTTATAGAATTATTGTTGGGAGTAATTAAATATTTTTGTTGATTTACTAGGTACGTACCCTTTTTTTTCTTGAGAATTCATGTTGTCTTCTTCTTTGCTTCGCTATTGACAGAGTGGTCGTGGTCACGTTGAATTTTGCGCAATCACAGATGTAGTCGACTCGACTCACGATTTCTCTTCATCCCGTTCTTAAAGAAAAGACTGTCATCTTTTTTCTTTTTTGGGTGGGAAATTATCAAATAACATCTCCCGCTCTGGGCGGAGCGGGAGGGTGTGTCAGACTCTTACTGACTAAAACCCACCCGTATTTCTTCCGTTGCCTGTGTTTCCAGGGGCCTCGGTAACCCTTTCGAACTTCCACGCAACCCCGGCCGGCATCGGCCTTAGTGAACCCCTACACTTGTGCGGACATCTCTTTGAGGCGCGCGTGGAATACAACGCGCCGTCGACCCGGGCCTGGTCCTTATCGAACGGCGAGCTACCCATTGCTCACCGTCCGCAAGCCCTAGATGACAGTCTAGCGCATTCATTAACAGGGCCTCTAACCGCGGATTTGATTTGATCGATCCACCGCATCGGTGACCTCCCGCGTAGTCTATACGAGGGCGGCACTGAAAATTTCGGGAATCAAGGAAGTGACACAACATTACTATTTAAAAATGTATTTATTGCTTTTCGAAGTATTCTCCGCGAAATTTGACACATTTTTCCATACGATGGAACCAATCATTGAAGCAACCATTCCATTCGGAAGTTGGGGTCTCCAAAACGGCCGTTTTGTAGGCGTCCACAGCTTCTTCAGGTGATGAAAATCTCTGTCCACGCAATTTATTCTTTATTTTAGGGTAAGTATAAAAATCATTAGGGCTTAGGTTGGGGCTGTACGGCGGATGGTCTAATAATTCTGTTTTCTTCTCTTTTGTTCTGTGCGCGGTGTGAGAACTCGCATTGTCGTGATGGAGGATGATGCGGCGGTTGCAGTTCTCTTTACGGAGTTCAGAAACTACCTGTGGCAAACAAATGCTAGCATTCCATTCTGCATTAACCGTTCTTTGTCCCTCAAGAGGAATAGTCGTAACATGGCCGGTTTTGGAGACAAACGTGGCCACCATTTTTTTTGCAACACTCCGTGAACGAACAATTTTTGTTGGCTTTAACTCATTTTCGAACACCCAAACTCGTAACTGGTTTTTTGTTTCGGGTTCGTACGCGTATATCCAGGATTCGTCACCTGATGCGATGTTGTATACAGCATTTGAGGATCCTGCGTGGAATCTTTCGAGAGTTCTGACGCACCAAGTAACGCGCTCTTTTTGCTCTTCACAGAGCGAATGCGGTATCCATCGGGAAAACAACTTTTTTACACCTAATTGTTCATGCAAGATTATTTATATTTAACTCATGCCAATGTCTAAAGTTGCCTGAATTTCGCGGTATGTCACATGTCGATCTTCCTCAATCAGCTTACGCACAGCATCAACGTTTTCTTGGGTGACTGCAGTTTTTGGACGACCTTGACGGGGATCATCACTGAGCTTGACACGTCCACGTTGAAATTCAGAAAACCAGCGATAAATTGTGGTTTTGGATGGGGCTTCATCACCCAATGCAGAAATCATCCGGTCAATACACTGTTTTTGTGATATACCACTTCGAAAGTCATATTAAAGCATCGCTCTTGAATTTTCTCGAGTCCATTCCATTTTCTCAACGACTAAACAAGTTTGACAAAAACTTGCGACAAGACCGAGCATCTTTTTTTAAATAAATAAATGGTATTCGATTTTTAAAACCAAGGAGTTTTCAATTAAACTCCATTCCCGATACTTTTAGTGCAGCCCTCGTATCTTACACTCTGCCCTGCACCACAAAAGACAAAAGTTGATAAGCACTACAATTATTTAAATATTAATTATTAAGCTAAATCTTTCATTAAAATCGGAAAATTAAAAGAATATCGGTTGACCCTTAGCTTTTATTATCACACACCACCATCATCATCATCATCATAGTTTCAGCCGAAAGACGTCCACTGCTGGACATAGGCCTTCCCCAAGCATCTACTTCGACCGGTTCTGTGCTTACCGCATCCAGCGGATTCCTGCGGCCTTCAAAAGGTCATCGATCATTGGTCATATTAAATCCTAAAATACAATATCGAGCGACTGCCTATCTGACCTCCACAACCCAGTTACTGGGTGGGTAACACGATACCCCTTGGTAAGACGGGTTGTCAATTTTTGGGCTTCTGACGACCCGTAACGACTGTTAAAAATCCACGAATGGATCGTGGATCTTTAATAGTCGCCGTTAAGCCTTTGCTTAAGACGCTGACAACACTTAAACCGCGGTCACTGTCAGATTGCATAGAAAAGAAAGAGAATCGCGATGATACAACGCTTGTAATTTATTGCAAAATATGAAGCAATTATCTATTTACTCAAAATTGAGTTGAGTAATCGAAAATAAAAAACAACCAAGTTCTGCATTCAAATAAGACGTTTTTGTTATTAATTAAATAGGTAACGTATGTTGATATTTAGTACAGATATTTTGGATTAGAACTCAAGGTAAGAGGTTAGTTTAACGTTAGTTTGTATCCAGATTTTTTTTCAAAACGTATTTTGGTAACAACAAAGTTCTGAAAAATATGTTCAAAATTAACATATATTTTTTTCGCTACCACATACTATACAGATTTGGCAATTTTCTTTTTTAAGAGAAGCCTATTTTGGTCAATTGGGTCTTGTCAGCGCCTTAAGAGGCTGACAACAGCTAAAGCGCGATAGGTGTCGTACTACATAGAAAAGAAAAAGAAGCGCGATGACACAACGCTGGTAATTTATTGCAAAATATGAAGCAATTATCTATTTACAAAAAAACTATTGATTGGATAAAAAATAAAACACTATTATGCTAATATGTTGCTTGTAGAATAATCTGACAAAAAATCAGAATCAGAAAAAATGTATGTTCATTAATATGGTTTTTAAATCGTTAAAAGAAATTTTTAGAGAAAAAAATCAGAAGTAACTTCTGATTTTTTTCTATTGTATCAAAGTCAAAGTCAAATTATTTATTTCAAATAGGCACATAAAAGACACTTTTGAACGTCAAAATTAACAAAAAAAAAAATAGAATTGTTTCTAGTTGCCCCTTCCAAAAGGTAGATTCGTATGGAGAAGAATGGGCAAGAAACTCCACCGTTACTCTTTTAAAATGTTTTACAAAATTTTGTATATGTACGTTTTAAAATTATATGTGAAGACGATGCACCTAGAATAAAATTACTATACCAAAATAGGTAAAAAAATAATGAAAAATAAAGCAATGACAGATAAATGAATTATGTGATGCTCACATATTTACAAACATTCTAAAAGTATAAGTTTTTCTAAAAATAATAAATAAAGTCAGTGTGTGAGTTAAAGTAATATACAATAATAATCAAGTTAGTTGTATTATGTTTTCTAGCATATATCCCGAGGATATCATATATTTTTCTGATTTTGTTTACTGCAGTGGATTATAATTATAATTTTAGGCATTATAAAACTTGCGTTTAGCTCCTGTAGTCCCCATAACATGCTTTCCGAGGCAAGGAAGCGGGGGGGAGGGGGGGGTATGTAAAGATGGTCACCCATCCACGGACCAACAGCGGCAAGCGTAGCTTCACCTGATCGGTCGACCCGCGCGGCTGTTATTACTTAGCCACAAAATATAATGAAATTAATCATTTTTAATTGAGGTGTCAATGTGTAAGAGGTGCAGTGTGGACTGCTGTGTGTGACTGTAGGTACCTACTTGTAACTCTGTACTTGTTTGAGATGCTTATTTTAAGTGAATCGAACCAACCCAAAATGTCTCTTTGGCCAGTCCAGATATTTAAGGCTCCTGCAAACAGGCGCGACGTAACGATGCGACACGATACGATACGATTGAGGTAGAACAATTTTATTTCCTTGAAGTATTCATAGAAAATTTTCTACTAGAGTCCCGTCACGCTGTCGCGTCTCACCTGTCTGCGGGAGCATTTACCGTTGGACTATTGCAATGTAAAATTGAGGTGTGAAAGGAACCTTCAGGTCACACATAACTTATAATGAGTACCTATGTATTAACTTTACTATTTAAAGAAGAATGTTAATGTTGAAGTTTGAACCAAATTCACCTCAATAAGAACAGACTGTAATTTCTAATGTATTTCTCGTTATAAATCCAAACTCCATTTTCCATCTAAAAGCTATTCCTATAAAGTAATCGCTATCTAGTGCAATATTATTATATTCTACGTTTCTTTGAGCACAAAGAGGTGCACCTCTTTGTTGATTAAGTAAAAGATTTTTATTATTTGGATTAAATCAGACTTTACCACGTGCTGATGGAATGTGACCGAAACATACGCGATAGACTATGTTCGCTTGGTGTGGGATTTGAAGTGGGGGCATGTAACAGCATCCTAGCGTCCCCTTTGTCAGAGGATGCTAGGATGTTGTGTCGACTGTTGTTGGTTATTTACCAAAACGAATAGGGACATCACTAGTAAGGTCATAATTATAATAATAACTGTTTATTACCCATTGTTTAGTTTTAAGTTGCTGAATGTTCTGTTATGAGGGTGACATTATCACTAAGTGATGAAACCCTTTCAAATAAATAAAGATTAAAAAAAAGCAGATTTTGGAATTCACATTACAATTTTTTTTTTTTTTTAAAATACGTTGCCCCACACTAGGAATTTCTTCCTGTATCGTGGGTGCGTTCACAAACATAGAATTCACAAACACAAACACCCAGATCCGGAACAATTACTTGCAGATCATACAAATATTTGTTCCGTGCGGGGATCGAACCCGCGACACGCTGCGCAGCAGTCGATTGCTCAGCCATTACGCCAACCGTGCCGTCAAACAATTAACAAATTAATCACAATTAATTACAATTAACGTAAAGACATTTTTGAGCGGCATTTTTGAAACACTCGCTTAATTAGGAAATCATGGATATTTATAATTATATAAGATACTAGTGTTGTAGGCAAGTTTAATATAAAATTATTATACACTAAAGTCCATTAAACCTTCCAGAATAAATTATCTAAATTATGATGAAAACCGTACCATAATCCGATGCGTATTTTAGAAGATATCGCGGTCACACAGACAGACTCGAAAAGCGACATTAATTTATAATTATGTATTACTGCTAACCCGGCGCAACTGATTCAGCTGTCAAAGGATAATTCACACAACGCCATCTACTGGCATCACCGGAACCAGCATACAACGCCATGTAATGAACATGGCGTTGTATGCTGGTTCCGGTCACTGTTTGATTTCTGTCATGTATCAGAGATTGTGTTGTATACGGATTTTTTTGGGATGTTCCTACTTTTCCAATGCGCGAAGAAACATCTCGAAGCCGAGACGAACAAAAAATAAACATAGAAATCAGTCAATCCGCTCTTGAGTTATCGTCGAAAAATCAGCTCCACGCAAAATGTATGAGAAAATGAATTTCCTTCTTAATTTTTTTTTTCGTGAATTTTTTCGATGTTTTAATACTCATTCTGCTAATCGGGACGGAGACGAATCCAACAAATCAAAGAAAATTAAAATCTGTCCAGCCGTTCTTGAGTTATAAATGGTGTAACTATCCCGACTTTGTTTTATTTACATGGATTTCAACGCTCTGCTGTGGGTCCCCCATAGCATAGCATCATGCTGAGTGGAAGCCTGCTCGTCACAGTCATGACGTGCGGCTGCCAACTACATATATTACTACGTATTTGAGTTTTGTGCTCATGATTATATTTAGACCTATTTTGTTTTATTTTTCTGTTGACCTACTCGAGATCTTTTTGTATGCGCGTGTTTCTGTGACAAATAAACTTTTGACGTGATAACGTCTTATAAATCGATGAAGGCTGCATGCACGAAAAAGCATGACTCATTGTCACGTTTTGCCTGACCCGAGCGTGCAAGCGAGACCGCGGAACTAGCGATAGAGAGGCACGATCGGCCTAAGTGTTTGGCTTGTGACGCATCACTCTCTCGTTATCACGTAAAATTATCGTCCGTAAACCGATTTTACAGACAACCATTTTTTTAAACAAGTAAACAAAAAAAATCTAATTAAAAACTAAGCTAACATAATATCCTTATGTAAACGGCCATGAGCACACTAAGTATTAGAAATAAAAGATAAAAATCGAACCATTTGATATCGAATTGCTTTGGTCAGCGGTTTGCCTCGCCGGCGCCGCCGCGCCGTATTTAATTCTGTATGTACTTTAGGGTTCCTTATGAACTCAAACTCAAACTCAATCAACTCAACTCATTTATTTCAATTAAAACATTTACAGGCACTTTTGAATTGTCAAAGGAGTCGGTCGTGCAGGAAGATGAACTTGAGCGTTTACAAGATTTTCGTAGTATTCGTTTTGTTTTTAACCTTAAAAAGTATGATCCCGTTTCTAACTTTCGCTAGATACTCAAGTGGCTCCCTATTTGACTTCGCAGGAACTCTCAGATATTGGTGCCGATTCCCTTGTTCACAAACTAAACTAAATTTAAGTTCAGTGCATCTTTTTCTTTCTATTTCATTAAGAAAAGAACAGAAGATAAATTTTAGTTTAGTCCTGTCAGATTAATCAGCGCTTGACGTAAATTGACGTTATTTTAGTAGGCAAGTTTTTAATCACGTCTAAACTTGTATGGTGAGTGACAAGCGCTGATTAATTTGACAGGACTAAACTAAAATTTATCTTCTGTCCTTTTCTTAATGAAATAGAAAGAAAAAGATGCACTGAACTTAAATTTAGTTTAGTTTGTGAACAAGGGAATCGGCACCACTGTGTCTGCTATTTAACCTCCTTCACAATCCTAAAACGCCATCCTGTCTGCGGGAACGTTTTTCTTACGCCCATCCATCAGATGCGCTTTGCAGGTCGCATCTTAGAAACCTTCTTAAGTCCCCTCCCCACTCCACCGACTTCTATTCCTACTCCTTCACTGTGCTCGCGGTACGGTTGTGGAATTCATTTCCACCTGACATTAGGGCAGAAGCAAACCAGCTGAATCCAAACTATTGCAGTATTTAAAAGAAGAGTGAATAAACATCCTTCTACTTCGTCATAGCCGCGTATTTATTATATTAAATTAATTTTTTAATTTTTAATATTCTAGTGATATTTATTTTCGAAGTATGTATGTATGTTAGTATATTCCCATATTATTTGTTTTGTAAATTGTTTCGATGTTATGTATTCTATTTTCTCTTTAACTCTTACACACGTTGTCTACATCTCTTTATCTACTTTCCTATCGCAGGTATGCTGGAAGAGATTTCTCTAGAGGCGTCACCTTTGTACGTATTTTTCTGTTCTTTTCATTTTGTCTGTTTATATATGTGTGTACTAGAGTTGCCGCGAATACTCGCTATTATTCGGTATTCGGCATTACTCGTCATTTTTTTGATATTCGTCGAATACCGAATAATAGCTAGTATTATTCGGCATTCGGCGAATAGTCGTCGAAAATAAACTTTTAACGAACAAAAGAACTAATGAGTAAAAAATAATCATTTTTTTAATTATTTTACTTAATAAAACAATACACAATATCAATTATTATCTGTAATATGTGCCTGTGCCTATCATATTCATGAAATTAAATTAGTAAGGCTTTTTAATTAATATTTAAAATCCAACAGAGGCAGATTGTGGTGCAAAAAAACAATTTTTTCTGCACGTTCTGGAGCAAGTCGGTTTCGTTTTTCCTCGTAAATTAAACCTGCCTCGGAAAATAGTCTTTCTGAATAAACAGAGCTTGCTGGTGTGATTAAGTATCGTTTAGCAAGCTTACTTAAAATATGAAATCTATTCTTATTGGTACTCAAAGCCCACCATTCATATGGGTTTATTTTTCTGTCAGCCTTTGCTAATGCGATGTAGTTGGCGATTTCTTCAGCAGTGGCATTCTTGGGTTGCTCTTCAGTAGGTTGCTCTATAGGTGATTCTTCAAAACATGCCCAAAATAGTTTATGAGTTTCCGAATCATGCTCATTTACATTGTCTAAACGAGACCTTTTGGATGCCGTTTCTGGATCCGAATCATCATTTTCGTCATCTAAAGAAAGCCTAAGACCTTCTCTGAGCGCAGCTCTACGGATCCGTTCAACTTGGGTAGCGTCAAAGTAAAAGTTCTTGTAGCGGGGGTCTAAAAATGTCGACAAGTAATATGTCTTCGTAAAGCATAGATCATCCAAGTTAAAACGGGCTTCCATATTTTCTATCAACGCCTTTCTAAAATCATCAACGTGTGCAGTTTGTTGAATCAGCGCATCTTTCATTAGGTATCTGATTAATGAAACAGTGCTAGGTATCACATCTGATATGGGTGCATATGTGGAACTCGTGATTTTTGTTATCTCTTCGAAAGGTTTTAAGAGCTTTAACAGATGTTCTATAACCTCCCACTGATCACTGGTCAAATTTTCAAAATTCACGCTCCTTGATTTTGAAATATACACCGAAATTGCTCTTTTTTGTTCAGATAGACGCTCCAGTAAGTAATATGTTGAGTTCCAGCGAGTTTGAATATCTTGAATCAGTTTATGGTTAGGAAGTCCGAGCTCAGATTGAATACTTTCAAGTTTTGTATATCCTGAATGATTAAAATGTGTCACTATGCGGCGGGCACTAGTAAGAATTTCTTTTATTGGAGAACTGTTATCTAATGCATTATTTATCACCAGCTGGAGAGTATGTATGAAGCAACGCTGTGAAGGAAGTAGAGTTTCCTTAACTCCTTTAACCATATTCGCCCCATTATCGTGAACAATCGCTTGAATTTTAGTGATGGGTATGTCCCATTTCGTTACACACTGTAACAGTTCTCTTTTGATATTTTCTGATGTGTGTGATTCAGGAAAATGCGCCATGTTTAGAACGGCATGATTCAGTTTAAAGTTTTCTGATATCCAGTGTCCGGTGAAACTCAGAAATGCAGCATTATTTACAGAAGAAGTCCAAAGATCGCTAGTGAATGCTATAGCTTCAGCCTTTTCTAACTCGTTTTTTAGTTTGCTAACCACTCTCTCATACATGTCTGGAATTATTTTCTCGGTAAAATATGTCCTGCCAGGAATGGTGTATTGCGGCAAAGCATTATTAAGAAGACGTTTAAAGCCTACATGATGATCGACGATGGAAAGTGGCTCGTTGTCAACAGCGATCATTTCACCAATCAAGTAGTGATATCTTTTTGCTCGGCTATCGTTGATGTCCCAAAGCTTTTTTTTTTCAAGTAGTTGTTGCAGTGACTGTTGCACCAAAGGCTGACTGGGCAACTGGGTGGATGAGGAGGTACTTGAAGATGCTCCTGCGGGAGCATTATGTTGAGCATGACTACTTGAGCTTCCATACATTTTACAATACTCATCTGCGAACAAAGAAAAGAACCTTTAATCAGGAACTTAGGTAGCGGCAATTATTTAAATAATGTGCTACAAAACTCACAATAGTACAATTATATACTTCATAAATGAAAATAACTTTTGAAACAAATATTATATTAAATAACGTTCTTATTTTATTATTACTTAGTAACGGTAAAATAAATAATATAGGTAAAAAAAACTAACCTGGGTGTTTGAACTTCAAATGATTCTGCAAAGCCGTTGTTCCTGCTTTTTTTGCTGCTCTACTTATTTTTACACCACACAAAACACATTTTGCACTGTTCTCTTCCTCTTCAAAATGTAGCCAAACATGAGATTTTTTTCCTGGGTTTGGCATGATTGTTCTTTTTTATTAAGTAACACTTTAACTAATTAAGTATTCATCAAGTCTTTAATTCAATAGCAATTTTTAAATAAGTATAGAAATAAAAAATAAAAAAACGTCAACCGATGTCGAAAATCAATTAACAAATGCGTGCCGCCTATCCTAAACACAAGCGTATTGATTGAGCGGGAAATCCCCTACAATAATAATCGCTGGGTTATACAAAACGGGGTATTCCCCGTAACGTAAACTAAACTTAGAACGTAAAGAAAGACTTGTACAAGAAAAGGGTTGCCAGCATTTAAAAATGGAAAATTAAATTTACTACATATATGTAGGTATGTATAACATGAAACAGATTTCTTTAACTTTGTTTTCTTTTCTCACAACCTTAGAAGAAATTAGAAATATTTTTAATGTGTTTAATGTTTTTTTTTATGTCGAATAGTAATGTCGAGTTATTCGACTATTCGCCAAAGTGAATGGCGATTAATCGGTATTCGATTATTCGCTATAAACACTATTCGCGGCAACTCTAGTGTGTACATAAATGGTTAAATAATAAACAATGAAGCTTAGTAGGAGAAGAACAGAGACAGACTCTTTTAAATTATATCGTTACAAAATATCACTTACATCATTAATGATACCATGTAAGAACAGCTTGGGAACCTTCTATCGGTTGCCGTGGGTATTGTAAGACGGACGGTAATATTTTGCTGTTAATTTTCATTACAATTTGCAACGTTTGATTGAATAAGGACCTCTCCCGAAATCGGAATAATCAAGAGGTTATGAATGACGTTGAAATTGAAACAAACTTGCGTGGATGACGGTCTTCTTTGTCTCATCGTATTTACATCCAAACTAAAAATTAATTTTCGATAGATTAATACTAAGCTGGTAATCCTAGCTATACCTACCTGATGGCCCAGCGGCTAAGGCCTCGCCTCTCATTCACGATGTTATGAGTTCAAAATCGGGCAAGAACCAAAATGACTTTTTAAATTAATATGTACCTACTTTTTGAATTTATCTTGGACATTACTGACATCGGTAAAGGAAAACACCGTGTGAAATCCTGAACCAATACAATCAAAATATTTTATTTCACATAAAGAAAGAAAAAGAAAGAAAATACGTCTATTTGCGGTAAACATGACGCAAAGAAGGAACACAAATACAAAAAAAGAAACAATTTGGGGGAGAATATGCGTCATATCCACGCAAAACGGCCAACGCTCAGCATAATGTTGCGACCTTATGCGAGACAGAGACCCAGCGCTGATTTTCAGCGATAGCCGGCGTTGACGTTAAGACGTCGACTGGTGCAGCACACAGTGAGATTGTAATATGAATAACATAAATACAGATATTTAAAAGAAAGAATAACATAAATACAAATATTTAAAATGGCAACATTCCGTACCGACGAGAACGACGTACGCGCCGACGACCTAAATTAATCTGTGCGCGCAGCTGTCAGAAAACTATTTGTTTGACGTTTTGACATTAATCTGTGCGCGCAGCTGTCAGAAAACTATTTGTTTGACGTTATGACATTAATCTGTGCGCGCAGCTGTCAGAAAACTATTTGTTTGACGTTATGACATTAATCTGTGCGCGCAGCTGTCAGAAAACTATTTGTTTGACGTTTTGACATTAATCTGTGCGCGCAGCTGTCAGAAAACTATTTGTTTGACGTTTTGACATTCAGGTAACAAACTACATGGGCACTTATGAAACGTCAGATGCATGGTTCCAATTTGGCGTTTTTAATTGTTTAATTGTTAATATAATTTGAATTTCTCAGTAACAGCCCGGAGTAGGGATTTGTGCCCGGCTGATGGAATAGGCTCGCCCTCTATTACATGGGACATAAACATAACTGGCGACATGTGGTTCTGCTACAGGTACACCTCTGCCCAACCCTTCGGGGAAAAAAGGCGTGATGTAATATTATGTATGTAATTAAGCCTGAAATCACCAACCCGACTTGAGCAAGCGTGGGTATCAACGCGTTCTCTGTTTGAGAAGAAGCCTTTGCCCAGCGGTGGGACAAGAATAGGCGGGTATTATTATTATGATATTATTAATCGTAGACATCGTAACATAACTTCTAATATACATACATTGCGCTAAAGTCATAAGACTTTTCAGTACACATCATTAGCAACGATAATCTCTTCTGATAAGCCGACCCCAATAAAAAACCTCCATAAAAGAAATGGCGTAAAATCCCCATAAAGGCTCGTGCAGACTGAGGTGACATCGCGGGCGCGAGAGGCATATTGCTGCCTGCCGCGCCCGCGATATTGCGCTAGTCTACACGAGCCTTAAGGCGCTGACAAGAGGCAAATGACCAAAATAGGCTTGTCTTAAGAAAAAAATTGCCCAATCTGTATAGTTTCTGGCAGCGGAAAAAATATATGTTAATTTTGAACATATTTCTCAGAACTTGGTCGTTACCAAAACACGTTTTGAAAAATAATCTCGATACAAACTTACGTTAAACTAACCTCTTAAGAACCTTGAGTTCCAATCCAAAATAATAATATCTGTATTAAATATCAACATACGTTACGTCTTTAATTAATAACAAGAACGTCTTATTTTAATGCAGAACTTGGTTGTTTTTATTTTCGATTACTCAGCTCAATTTTGAGTAAATTGATAATTGCTTCATATTTTGCAATAAATTACAAGCGTTGTGTCGTCGCGCTTCTCTTTTCTATGCAGTCTGACAGTGACCGCGGTTTAGATGTTGTCAGCGTCTTAATATCACAATTAGCGTAATTCGCAAACAGAAACTGCCTTTCTTTAATTTACAATCAATCTGCCTAGCCTTTTCCCAACTATGTGGGGGTCGGTGGAAGCCGACCCCCACATAGTTGGGAAAAGGCCTTAACTGTATACAGCTGAATACAAGTATTTTAAGGGTCTTAACTGTATACAGCTGAATACAAGTATTTTACATGAACTGACTGCCTATCTGACCTTCA
The DNA here is from genome assembly GCA_905333075.3 of Atethmia centrago. Lineage (NCBI taxonomy): Eukaryota > Metazoa > Arthropoda > Insecta > Lepidoptera > Noctuidae > Atethmia > Atethmia centrago. The sequence goes on along the minus strand of HG995387.1, from coordinate 23,086,941 downwards.
CAACTCAGTTACTGGGCTGTGGGGGTCGATACCGCTTGGCAAGATTGGTTGTCAGAATTTTGGGCTTTTGACTACCCGTAAGGACTGTTAAAGATCTACGAATGACAGCCAACGGCTTAACGTACTTTTCGAGGAAATGAAATGAAATGAAATGAAATGAAATGAAATTGTTTATTCTGTAAATAGGATATGAGAATCACTTTTACACGTCATATTAAAAAATAAGCTAGATGGAGTCGACATTTCCTACCTGACTGGGTAGTCAGGTAGGAAATGTCGACTCCATCTGATCCTGAGAAGAAATGGCGAAACAAACTCAAGGGTCAAAGTCTCTTTTAAAGTCCAGACATAATCTTGGTCAAATCATGACAAGGTACGGAGGTCACCCATCCACGAAACGACCGCGGTAAGCGTAGCTTAACCTTTGATCGACCTGTGCGGCATTTAACTCCGGACCCCTTGTAAAACCTACAGAACCCAAAGAAATCCTCACATTCACTTGACCATTTATTTTTCAATATACTACAATTTGAATCGCGCAAAACAGTTAGAATACAAATAAGCTGAGCGGATTGTTTGTTTGCATACATCGGAGCTGAATCTTGATATACATTGCCTGTTTTATAGCGTAGCCCCGTTTGATATTGAATGCGATAGTAGCAATGGAAAACGATATTTGTTTTGAGGATTAAGCTGAATTTTAGAAGGGATATATTGTAGGGATTTGTTGTGTGTGTTGGTAAGTTTTTCTGTGTGATGTTTGTTTGAACAAATATGTTTATTATTTGATCATCTCAAATAAACTTATAAAATGTTGTGCCACAAAATGGTGGTCCACGAATGATGCATTATAAACTTACAGAAGTTGCGTATAGCTCTTGTTTTGAAAACCGGTCAAGTGCGTGTCGTTGGGAAAAGGCTGTGTAAAATAAGATCATTTTAGTTCTTCATTACATCATCTGCTTTGAAGTATTGAAGAACTAAAAAAAATATTTTAAAAACTAAAAACCCGACTGCAAAAACACATAACTGAAAAGAGAAAAACAAGCATTAAATCTATAGGATTTTGCTATCGCAGGCGGGGGACAATCATAAGTTACACCATATTTCAGGTTATTCGTTTGTCCCCACCTGCAAGACCAAAATCCTATAGATTTAGTGCTTGTTTTTCTCTTTTCAGTTATGTGTTTTTGCAGTCGGGTTTTTTGTTTTTAAAATAATTTATTTTATTTCATGCTTTTTAGTTTTATTAATATACAGGGTGACATTGAAAACATGCGACAAATCGAATTGGGAGATTGTACTCATCATTATGAACAACTTTTACTAAGGGACCAAAGCTACAATCCCAAAAAAAAAACTGCTGTCCCCTACATTTATGTTCGCAATACCTCATCAAAATGTAGGAAAAGCAGTTTTTTTTTTGGGATTACAGCTTTGGTCCCTTAGTAAAAGTTGTTAATAATGATGTATACAATGTCCCATTTCAGTTTGTCGCAAGTTTTCAATTTCAACCTGTATTTGAAAATTACTCATTACTAGCTTTTATTTGATACCAATATTGTTGCAAATTATTTAAAAAACCTTCCACTTTTTTTTGGTACTTGTAGATGCAATTTATAAATTTTATATAGCCTATATCACTCCCACAATCAAGACAAATCTAAGGACACCTCATATGTTAAAATCCATCAAGCCGTTCAGGCTACAGAGCGTGCCAAAGAAATAGACATACAATACATACATACTCTCGAAAAACATTACCCTCCTGGGGCAGTCGGGTAATGATCTTATTTTTAATGAATATCGTTCTTCAGGAAACACTGCTAGCACATAATGGAGGAAAAACCAACGGTCTTCATTGCAAATATTATATCTTACTAAACTAGAATAGTAGCAGTAATATAAAAAATGAAAGGTGAGTGGTGCGGGTTTTTGATCTAAACTAATACTTAATATAAAACCGGCCACACACAATGAAGAGTTCCGTAGTTGGGATTACTTGGGACGAATTTATTCCAAAAACAAACAACATCGTAGTTGAAAAACCCGGTCAATTCTCCAACTGCAAATTTAAGTCGGTCGGCTATAACTCGTTAACTTGTAAAGCCTACTTAGCCGTGATAGTTTTCCTTTTAATTTCTTTATATGTACTACTGCCATGATTTTTTTCACATCTCCATAAACAAAAATTAGCACTTTAATGCTTAATATTACGTTAGTGTATCCTTGAATCGAAAAGTGGTGTTCACAGACCTGCAATATTTTTGAACGGCCTATCCAACGATACCGCACACCGTGGGGTAAAAGAGAAAAAAAATATCATCCCCACATTACGTGCAAAAGATAGGTACGTTAACAAAATTTTTTTGTTCAAGGTTTTATAGCACTTTGTGGCGTGACTATATGACCTATGGCAAATTACAGCTTTCGAGTACTAAGCGTCTCTGAGCTACAGTGGGGTCAGACGACAGACAGACAAACAGACAGACAGACATACATTCAGACAGACGGACATGGCGAAATTATAAGTGTTCCTTGTTTACCCTAAAAACCGGCCAAGTGCGTGTCGGACCACGCACAATGAAGGATACCGTTGTTGGATGAATTTATCCCAATAACAAACTTAACATTGTACTTGAAAAATATGTTCTCCCATACATTCCATCTGCAAATGTTAGTTTGTACGCACATTATTGAGTAATTAACCATGTTATTTTAAGGCCATGGCCTATAATCTATAAGTTCAGAACTATTCTCTGCATTTCTTTTAAGGTGTATGCTCAGCCGTTCCGGAGATAAGGAGCAATGGTAAATTTTCATTTATTTACTTTAACCGTTAAGCCCCGCGCGACACCGATTCGGAGACAAACAATAGAAAATCAATTGTGTCTCGTTAAGGCTCCTACATACTGGCGCGACTTGTCGCGCGACGCGTCGCGACACAAAGGCACCGCTTGTAGCACTACACGCGGTGTCTTTGTGTCGCGTCGCGTCGCGCGACAAGTCGCGCCAGTATGTAGAAGCCTTTAGCCGTCCTTGACCAATATAACCTTAAACCTAGTTGTTTTAAAAATACAAAAAAGATATATTTGAAATTCTCGTATTGAGTCCTTTCATTTGATACGTCACACCGTACGGTTTGCAAAACTTTTTTCTAATTTAGTAGTTTTGCCCCCATAAGTGAACCCAAAATTCATTTATTTACGTTACACGTTCACGTTTCACGTTACACGTTCACGTTTGTGTCACGGAAATTCATATGTGTACCAAATTTCAACTTAATCGGTCTAGTTGATTCGAAGCAAATCGACTGTGACCGACGGACAATCAGACAAACAGACTCACGGGTGATAAGGGTTCCGTTTTTGAGGTACGGAACCCTAAAAAGTCACTCTTTCCCTTCTAAGGATGCAGCGAGATAAGCTTTTTGAAAAAACGCTATGATAAATCATGGAAAAACTTAGATTTATCAAAAGTTTATCTAGTAGGATGTATTATGACAAGCCTGTAATTTAACCCTGCAAAGGCCTCCCTACTCTCCTTCCACTTCCCCCTGTTTGGGCTACTAAGGACCAGTCCTTATTGAAGCAGTCCAACTCATCCCGCCATCTCCGTCTGGGCCTGCCGCGATGTCGTTTAGCATTTAGAGCAGGGATGCACAGACTTATGGAGAATATACACTGCCACTCGGACACATTATGAGTCAATTCAGGCCGCCTTTGATTCATAAAGGCTTCTGCAAACTGGGGTGATATCGCGGGTGCGACAGGCAGCAATATGCTTGTCGCTCCCGCGATATCGCCCCAGTCTGCAGAAGCCTTAACGTGCCCAAGGAAAAATAACTAAAAATAATTTCATTAGGTACCTTTTTTAAAATTACAATATTTAGTTTGATTCATGCCATTACATTGCCGTGATAATATTTTTGCGCGGCGCGCCCCACCCCACTTGCCTGAACTCATCCAAGTGCTACCCGAGCCGCAGCCGATTGCAAGCTCGCATCACATGCACACATAATGTAGGTAATTAGGTATACACATTAGGTTATAACATTGTCAACATTTATTTTCCGCATTTTTTTTATTAGTTGGCGGGCCGCACGCGTACCGGCAGCGAGCCGCGGTTTTTCGCATCACCGATTTAGACAGTCCCATTGGTTCGTGAGTTCGGCCCATTGTTCGTTTGACATACGGCAGATGTGTCCAGCCCAGTTCCATTTTAGCGTAACAGCTTTCCAAGGAGTAGGTTACATCTACCTATTATTTATTCCTATGCTAATGTTAAAGCCCGGATTCTCGGAACTCGTCTCTTCAGTTTCTGCCAGACAGAAGCAAATAGCTTACAGAAGGTACTCCCCCTTCACTTTGACTATAAGCCAATCTAAAATTAAAAATTAACTCCAAATACCCGATACAATTTATTTATTTATTTATTAAAACTTTATACACAAGTAAAAAAAAAAAATACTGTACAAAGGCGGACTTAATGCCTAAGGCATTTTCTACCAGTCGACCTTAGGGTGATGCAGAGAAGACACATGGCAGGTGCAACTTAAGGGATAGATAACACGAAAATAATTATACAATACAAGAATAGATACGTAGATACATACCTACATATTATAAACAGAATAAACTTTGTCAGGAGAAATCACGATCGGTAGTGGAGAAATAACACAATAGGTACAATTGAAGGGTTAACCTATTTGTCGAACTAAATTCAATGTCAAAGTCAAAAATACTCGTTCTATTTCAACATCCAAATACCCCCAAAACTATTTATCCCCTAAATTAAATAACTACAGTCGAAAAGCTAGTAAATCAATAAAACATTTTACCTTTTAATAAACAGCTAAACTTTCTAGTATCGGACTTGGCGAGGGTAAAACAAACAAGGTCCAGGGTCTGAGGTCCGAAGGTCCGTGCGAAAGGGTTGGCCAGTTATAAGCCACTAATGCCACGCTGTAATTAATTTCTAGTTTCAATTGTTAATTTGCTCTATGGGGATACGCGGAGCAAATATCGTACGAGAGGATAGGGATGGAATATACGGTAACAATGGATGGCGAATAAAAATGTTGTATCTTCATTAGTTTTCTTTTGAGGATGTTCAGATTAATTTATAATAAATATGCTAGAATGTGCTTGTAAGACACCAGAATCATATTTTTTATTCAAGTATTTTGATTAAAATCAAGGGACATTAAAATATTTACACAAATCACGCAATTTGGAGCAACCATCGCATTGTCAGTGCCGTATATTTTTTTTAAAGCAACTGGCATACCAAACAGTAATTAGACTTCGAAATAGTAGATAGTACCTACAACTATTGCATAAAATTGTTCGTTTATGCCCGAGTCCCACTCTGCTTTTCACTTCGATTGCGAGAAAATTAAACAGGCATAAAGTATATAACAGTATTTACTTGTTTGTCTGATCTGAAACGCATGATTTTGTCGTACGCGTTGAGATAAAGTTGCTTGGGTTTCGGCGATAATATTTCTTCAACCACGTTTATCGCTGCTCCATTAGCGTGTTAGGCGAGAGTGTAATTTCGTGGTAACATGAATATTCCATTGTTTTCGTTAATCACTTTTCAATGTTCAGACATGTTGCAAAATTGAAGAAGAGAATAGCTAATTCCCGCCACGAAACTTTTTAAAACTTTTTTCTTTCAACATGTGTCATTCGACTTAGGTACTTAATACTGCCAAGTCATAAAAACGTTTCGTTGCGTTTTTAAATAATGAATGACATCTATATTTATCTAGTCTTATTAAATTAACGATAGAAAACACGGAAGTGATATAAATCAAAGCAAATGAAATAAAATAACGACTAATCTGCGACGTTTTATTGTGCGTGGGGGCTGTTGGGCCTGATAACCTTAGTCTTAAAAAAAAATTACTATGTGCACTAGAGGCGAGCATAAACGTGATTTATTCATGAACTTTTAGAGCATGAGAAGTGAAAAATCTATGACAGAAATGATGAAATGAAATGAAATGATGATGATGAAATGATTTTATTTTCTGTAAGTAGGTTTGTACAAACACTTTTACACGTCAGTCATATTTAGAAAAAAAACTAGATGAGCTCGGCGTTTCCTATCTGACTACTCTGAGAAGAAAGGCCGAAACAAACTCAGAGATCACAGTCTCTTTTAAAGTCTAGACATAATCTTGCTCAGATCATGTAAAGACCATGTAGATTGGTGTCTGAAATGGCCTTTTGAGGAAAGAACCACACAGATTGAGTGGACCTATCCAGTCAGTGCACGCATTTATCAGTAATCGCGCAGCTCAACAAGAACCAACCCAAACCCCAAACTAGGAATGATTTTGAGTCCCTTGACCATCCACTTTAGTAGCCTTTCACCTACAGCAGTTTAGGTACTTAAACGGGATTCTTTTTCTTAGTGTGTCAGTGGCAAAAATATGTAAAAAAATGGTATACGTTACTCACTGTCGGGCCAAATAATACCTAATATTTGTCCCATAAGCGAGTAACGCATACCATTTTTTTTTCTTTGTTTTCGGTTTGAAAATCAATATACACTGCTTTGTTTACGATAGCGCCAAAAGTGTTATTACTATAACAAACTTCAGTCCGAGATAAGTCAGACAATTTCAAACTAAATAGTGGCTTTTGTGGACAGGATATTAATTCAGACTTGTTACAGTTGTAATGGCAAATATGTCATTTGTTTTAAATAAGATTTTTTTTTTAATCTTTTGAATAGATTATTTTATATTTTTTTGAATGTGAGAACTTTGTTGATTTGTAGACCATTTTCTATTTTGTTAAGTAGGTACTGGTACTTGTTGACAGGCCTACACTGTCCTCTCATACCTATTAACACTGTAATTTAAAAACATTGTAAAAGCCAATTATTTTTAAAAGAGTAACCGTGGAGATTCTTGCCGGCTCTTCTCCATAGGAAACGACCAATCGGAACCGTGCACCTAGCTTCTGACGTTTCATAAGTGCCCATGTAGGTTTATGTGAAATAAAATATTTTGATTTTGATTGGTTTTTGTTGGTACCCACCAACTAAGAGTTATCGATAGCTCTAGCATTGCTATTCTGTAATAATAACACCGTGAAAACTTAAGTGAAGTGAGCTTAAAGTCAGCTGTCAATAGTGTCATCCCTAGCAAAAGTTGGAATTAGAGCTCACTTCACGCTCACTTCACCTAAGGTTTCACGGTGAGATTTGTACAGAATGTTCATGTGTTTAAATTAAATAATACTTTTTTTGCCATCCAATAACATAAAAAACTGGCCAAGTGCGTGTTGGATCACGCACAATGTAGTTGGGATGAATTTATCCCAAAAACAAACTTAACATTGTAGTTGAAAAACAAATTCTCCCATACATCGATATATGCCACGGTCAATTCTCCAACTGCAAATTTAAGGTGGTCGACTATAACTCGCTAACTTGACAAGCCTGTACATAGGTTTATGTGAAATAAAATATTTTGCTTTTGAATTTATCCTGCAGTGTGTCCGTGTGTAAACAAGGGAAAAGTTATTTGAGTTTCATTTTCTAAGTGTCGTGTTTGTCGACGGTGTTTGCGATGAAGGGCCAATGGTTACAACTTTGTGCCGCGACACGGATCACTACTATCCTTTTGTTGAACAAATTAACAGGGTTTCTAAGGGTGTTTTATTTGTATATGTACCTATTCATGTAAATGTCGATTTTCCATTAGACATGAAACTAAAAATAATTCAATTATATATTTTTTTTTTAATATCAGTACTTTATTGTACACCAGATTATACAATACAAAAAGAAAATATATATATACACTACAAAATATACAATGGGTGGCCTTATACGATCTCTTTCAGGCAACCTTGGAATGGACAGTAATTTTATGCATATAAAATGGGGTTGTCTTTGGTAGAAATAAAAACCAATATAAAAAAAATATAATATAAGTAAGTATATATAAATAAATAACATATACAAACTTGGTATATGGCAATATTTAACAATCTATTTAATTCGGTACTCGATATAATATCAGTGTAGACTTTAGATTTCTTGAAAACAACCTTTAGATTCCGAAGCTCGAAGAAAACTAAGGCTAAGAACTGACGGAGCGGTTATGTCCCGTGCCCGCCGCGGTGCTGGAGCTGCGGTTTTTACACCGCGCGCGCCGCGGGTGTAAAACGCGTTGTGAAATGTGCTCTTACTTTTTGCATATAAATCTATATCCTACAGAAGCTGCGGGCCCAAAACGCGGCGGGCGCGGGTGAAAACCTCTCCGTGAGTTCTTAGCCTAACTTAGCAACTACGTGGCACACCCAGTAAATCATGTTATAAAAAAAAAAATATTGTTAAATAAATAAATGTTTTCCATTCGGTTCTGTTAAAAAAACCTGTACTTTTACGGTAACTGTTAAATTATATACTTTTAAACTTCATGACTGATACAAAAATCATTTGAAGCAAATCACATACTTTCAATTTTATAGTTAGCATTTAAAAGCACTACAAATCTCATTAATATTTGGAAATCACCACTATATATATATATATATATATATATATATATATAAATATATATATATATATATATATATATATATATACATACATATATCCCAATTTTTGCCTAAAAATCCACTAGGCAAATACGTAAAGTAACTTAAATAAGTCAATCAATCAATCAACTCAGCCCATTACACATTACATTCCACTGCTGGACATAGGCCTCTCCCAGGCTGCACCACAACACCCTGTCCTCCGCCTTCCACATCCAGTCTGTCCTAGCCACCTTTTTAAGGTCGTCGGTCCATCTAGCTGGGGGACGTCCCACACTACGCTTGCCGATACGCGATCTCCACTCCAGGACTCGTCCTTCGACAAACATGGCCAGCCCACTGCCACTTCAGCATGCTTACTCTACAGGCTATGTCGGTAACTCCGGTTCTCTTCCGGATAACTTCATTTCTGATCGTATCCTTCAAAGAAACTCCGAGCATAGCCCGCTCCATGGCGCGCTGAGCAACTTTGAATTAACATCGAATACTTATTAATTCAACATCACAACTTAACATAGCATAGCATGTCATAAAACAATAATATTCTTCCTAATTATATTATTATTCTAACCTAAAATAATAAGTTAGAATAATAATAAAAAAATGCAGTAGAAAATAAACTAGAATTCCAATTTCCATCAGAAACAAATCCTAACTAAATTTTATATACGCTTCACCGTAGCATCTTAGGCAATAAAAATCAAAGCAAAACCTGCAACTGCCTTCAATGTTATCTTGAATATGTTATAGACTGCATAGCGTAACGTTCCAAAAAAAAACTTTTACTCCCATCCCTACTGGTTGTAGGGATGGGAGTAAAAGTTTTTTTTTGGAACGTTACAGCAACGGGAATTATCAGTAAGTACAAAATATAAATACGCTTCGAAGGTTTAAAATAATGTTCGTACGACTTATTTGAAGCACCCAAGCATTTATTGCTATGCCAAATTAACACACTGATTATACACAATAGACACTAAAAAACAACACAAATAATGTTGCTGATTCTACAGGTATATAAAAAGTTTTTTTGTACCTCTAATTTCTTCGGAATTTTGAACCTAAACCAACATACAAAACGTCATACAACGTAGCATTTTTTTTATATTTATCTAACAAAATACATCAACAGCACAGAATATCACAAACAACTTTACTGCTTCAAAAATACTATTCCCCCCATAATGTGTAACAGTTAAAATACTCGAAGAACTGTTATTCAAATAGCAGGTATCTATGCAGTTCAAAAGTAACGGTGAATATTTTTAGCGCATCTTATTAAATTTTCAGAGCAAGCAATCTGATACAGTGGTTACCTCCGCGATGTACCTATCTCGAATCCTCAGTCAGTATTGGTTATGTTGATGTTTATTTTTGAAGTTTTATTCTTCCCGATAGTTTTAAGTTTAGAAGGATGCAATTCCCGTAAAATAAAGGTTATTTAAGGTAATTATTAAGTTGATATTTCACTGTTTACTGGACATTTTTTTATTATATAAATATTGGGTTTAATTTTATTAGTGGGAATATCCTCACATAAACAAAGAGCCTATCATACTTTTTTCGTGCACATACCAGACCACTCAGGAATTATTGCGAAAAAAAGTTTTTATGTATGAAAGACTGGCCAGTTATAATCTATTTTGAAATTATGATTATTTGTAAGTAAAAATAGGTGCGTTCCAATTTCAAAATTTCCCTCCACATTGTTTGCGAACTAATTTAAATTATCGTGTATCGTTAAAAAATGGTACTGCTCGCGATTTCGCATAAAATTTCGACCCCCAACCCACCGCGTTGCTATGCAACGCCCGGCCGCGCTAACACTTCGTTTTCACTTACCGTTCTCTCTGACTTTTTTCTTTTCTCCTAAGCATCGTAGCGTGATGTTATATAGCCTATAACCTTCCTCAAGAATTGGGCTATGACAAAAAAAAAAAAGAAATTCCGACGGTTTCAAATATTTTTTGTTCTATTGTTTCCAAATAATTATTAATATTGATTTGTACATAAAATAAAAACAAATATATCTAATTAATTAATAAAAATAACTAAAACTATACACAAACTAAAATAGGGCGTCGAAAAATTCATCCAGATCGCTGTCGACTGGTAGTGTACCCAAGAGACTGGCGGCATTGCCACGTTGTATGGCAATGCTTAACCTCTTGCCAAGCTAAAAGCCAGCACTTGGGTCACGGGAAGTGTCAACCAGCCGTCTGGAGATTTCCTTAAAAAGGCCATGAGCACTCGGACCCTGTTCGAAAATATAATGACCAACTAGGTTATTATACTTACGCCGCTTGAGGTTCTCTGCAGCCACAACAGCAAAGAACCTTTAACAGCAGAGTTTCAGAGATAGTTCAAACAAAAAATCTTCAGCTTTATTTTATTAGTATAATAGATTCAATACATGTAAGTCCACACATTCCACATTGTATTTGCATCACAAACCATTTTTACAATACAACATCCCAGCTAATTATCAAAATGTCTCATAACAAAAGCTCATATTACCATTCTGTAGTAATATTTTAATACCTGCATCTTAATAATTGCACAGTATTATCATAACAACGGAAACTTAATTAATACTACTGTAATAACTTGTTCTGTAGCCTTTGAATGTAGTCCGGGATACGGAATAAAGCGGGGAGTATTTCAATGTTAATTATCTTTTTTTTTAAAGAGTATCTGTTGGAACTGTTATTTTGAATCCGGAAAGTATCTCTGTTTTTTGTCATCGGAGTTGGAAAATGTCATGAAAGATGGGAATGGGATTATCAGTAAAGTCATATATATGTGCTTATAACAACATACCTAGGATTCTGTTCACGATAATATACCTACTCCCGATTCAGAAGTTCTGAATAATTGCATAAGTAGTAACTATTTGACTTCTAAATTTTAAAAAGCATGAATTTTATCAATCCTCAAAAAGTTTTACAAAAAAGCAACCGACTTGGAAATTACTTTAATGTCGGAAGTTGGTGTCTTTGGTTTTGTAATTTCATTTTCGCCACCAATTTTTTAAATTAAAGTAACACTTAAAAAAAATACCGTTTTCCAAAAAACACTACGTTTTTTTGGAAGTCGGTTTTTTTTGTATATTAGTTTTTTATTTTTCCCTTTTTGCCGTGGAGGGACCACGGCACACTCCCACACAAATTCGTATTCCACAACTTGCTATGTGAACAACAGCGAAAGGAGCTTTTATTAACATAAAGTTAACTAGTTAGATAGTTTAACTTTGTATACACAGTGAATTAAATACTTATTATTGAAGCTCACTCAAAAACTACTCATCAGAACTTCACCAAAATTATATAGGAGCACCTCAGGAGTATACCCTTTCAAATAAAATCAAAATCGGTTCAAAATTGACGAAAATATTAATGTACATAGTCATCATCTGCCTAGCCTTTTCCCAACTATGTTGGAGTCGGCTTCCAGTCTTAGCGCATACAGCTGAATACCAGTATTTTACATGGAGTGACTGCCTATCTGACCTCCACAACCCAGTTACCGGGTAACACGATACCTCTTGGTAAGACTGGTTGTCAGACTTTCGAGCTTCTGACGACCCGTAACGACTGTCAAAGATCTACGAATGACAGCCGGGACCAACGGCCTAACATGCTTTCCGAGGCACGGAGGGGTCTTGGTATGTAAAGACGGTCACCCATCCATGGACCAACCGCGGCAAGCGTAGCTTAACCTGATCGATCGACCCGTACGGCTGTTATTACTTACCCACAAGAATTAATAATAAATGAACATACATAGTACAGGTACATACAAATAAATTACATACAGACGAACAGAACCTACTCCTTTTTTGAAGTCAGTTAAAAATGAACAGAGCATAACAGCCATATGCCGTCCATTTCTGGACATGAGCATCCCCAAGCCTCGCCACATCGACTGGTCCTGTGCTAACTTTCGATGCACCAACCCTCCCTAAAATAATATAAGGTATATTATACACAAAATCTCCTAAACATCTTGACCGCCAGGCCCCGTTTACCTAAGTTCTTATGCACCAATGGTGAATCACGCGACATTTCAACTTGATAGAATATAGGGAACAGCTGATTCTTTTTCGCGATTTTAGGTTTGGTCCCATAGGTAGTAAAAGTTGTTCATATTGATGAGTACAATGACCCCTTAAGAAATTTCGTGTATGAATAGATAGAAAGGGATTCCCAAAGTGGTCGATATCGACCCCTTTTTGTGGCAACAGAGGCAACGGAAGGAACACGTGTGGGTTTTAGTCAGTAAGAGTCTGACACACCCTCCCGCTTCGCCCGGAGCGGGAGAAGTTATTTGATAATTTCCCACCAAAAAAAAAGGGGTTGACATAAACAAAAACTGATTTTGGGGGTTGACGAGGTCTAAAAATCGATCCCTATTAATTAACACAAGTTCTTATTTGAAACTTTCAAGATACTGTGTAAGTTGTGTCACGTACACCAACTTAATAAGAATGACTAATATTTTAGTAGGATGTGTTTAGGTTGTACTTTTAAAAAAATGAACAAGTCGATAAACGTGCACAAGTTTGTACGAGATGAAAAATTTGGCTATGGGGGACTGATACCTCAGACCCCCATAGCCGAACTATTTTGGGCAAGAGAGGGGTCTCTTGCCCAAAACAGTTTGAGAATCCCTGAGATAGACTTTATACATATATTATTATTCCACTATCACCTAGGTACGAGTATATACATGTACCAAGGCGGTTAAACCACGCGTGCGCTCAGCCCATTTGTCTTACGAGGCAGCAATGGACCTTGACGAGAGGCGATGCATCAATGTATCGATATTATGGGTATATATTGGGTAGGTAGGTCAGATCCTACGATACACGGTCGACTGGCGAAGGATATCCTGATACAAGAGCTTTTAGAATCGCTGGTAAATGTAAGGAAGGAGTTTAATGGGTAATGGGTTTGAAAATATATTAGAAATCGCCTTTTAGGGTTCCGTAGTAAAAGGAACCCTTATAGTTTCGCCATGTCCATCTGTAATTTGGCATAGGTATCCATATTAATCACGCCAACAAAGTGCTAAAATTATTTTAATTTCCACGTCTACCTCATGGTGTGGGGTTTTGTTGGATAGGCCGTTCAAAAATATTGCGGGTCTGTTAACACCATTTTTTGATTCAATTATTATCCGCTTGCGTAATGTTAAGTGTTAAAGTGCTAATTTTTGTGAAAAAAATCATGACTACATTAATTAGATAATTTATTGTACATAATTATATGAAATTAAAAGGAAAACTATTACAGCTAAGTGGGCTTTACACGTTAACGCGTAGGTACTCGTAATAGTCGACCAAATTAAATTTGCAGTTGGAGAATTGACCGTGGCATATATCGATGTATTGGAGAACATGTTTTTCAACTACAATATTAAGTTGGTTTTTGAGATAAATTCATCCCAACTTCCGAACTACGCACTTGACCGGTTTTTAAATAACTTTTTCCTATGCATTACTAACTTTTTCCCACGCCTGCGTAAAGGTCCGAAATTATTTCACAGGAACGTACTACCGTGATTCATAGTATACTATATACTAACCCAGGTCATGGCCGATGCTTGGCGGGGTCGCGGGAAAGTACGAAAGGGATACCGTGACCTCTGGCAACACACAGGAATCGGAAGGAACGTGGGTCCCCTTTAGTCAATGAGAGTCTGACACGCCCTCCCACTCCGCCCAGAGCCCAAACACTGAAAGACGTAATTCTTTATTTCTTAAGGAAGGCATAAATTTTAATTTTTATATCCCTAACTTACGAAATGCTGGGTTTCCCATACAAACTTCAATCCACTATATCACCCCCTTTAAGATTATTTTTGAAACAAAAAGTAACTTAAATCCTTTCCTATGATACCATCTATCTCCTTGCCAAATTTTATCGAAATCCGTTCAGTGGTTTATGCGCGAAAAGGTAACAAACAGACAGACTGACAGACAGACAGACAGAGAGACTTTCAAATTTATAATATTGGAATGGATATTCAATTTTTCCGTGTCGTGCCGGACGTAATAAAGAATAGCACCATCCCATTTCTTCCCGTGGGTGTCGTCAAAGGCGACTAAGGGACTAGACTACTAGAGAAAGCAGCAGCGTTCTCTATGCATTTTATCACCATACTGCGATCGCCAACCCGCCTGCCAAGCGTGGCGATTATGGCAAACCCTCCCTATTGGGGGAGGCCTATGTCCAGCAGTGGACGTCTTTCGGCTGGAATGATGATGATGATGATGATTCAATTTTACGTCGCACAGACAACCGTACGCTCTGGTAATAATTTGACAATGACAGGGTATTTATATTGTATGGGGGTAATTAAATTGAAAAAAAACCTACTCCTACTATTAACTAACCAAATTAGGGAGATATTTTAATACAAAGCGACGGCTACCTCTCCAGGCCAATTAGGAACCTGATACTTAATATTCTAAAGCTACATTGTTTGTTATAGATATTCCGAAGACACTTGGGACTGACTGGATGGTTTAACAGCCTCTACAAGGCTCCAAAGAAAAGATATCTATTTCCTGCTGAATTTAAATAACGAAGATCAACGACCTTTTTATCTTATTGGAACTAAGGTCTTTAACGCGGGTTGTGGTAGGAGTTAACTGTTCGAAGTCACCACATAAGGAAAAAGCGTTATGCCCTCTCTATGCGACTTCAATACGCGTTTATAATACAGAGCCATCTAGTATAAGTTTTTAGAAGCTCTCATAAAGTTACCACACACTTGTGAGCTTCGAAAAACTTACTAAATGGCGTCTGTGGGTGAGTAAAACAGTCTAAGCGCAATAAAAGAAACTTCGCAAAAAAAAAAAGTCACTTTCAAGGTCTCAAGTTGCAAATGTACTTTTTTTTGTTATTTGTTTTTGTTTTAAATCATACGTGAGAAGGAACTTCGTTCCTGACGGGGCACAGTGGGCTGGGATTACAAGGTTGGGTCTTAAGAGATCAAATGTATTTTTTTGGTATCTAGGCATAAATATAAAACGTTTTTATTCTTTGACTTTTTTTAATTTAACGAGTACTTTCGGAGATATAGCCATATCAAATTTGTATGAAGGGTCATGTTATTTTAGTTATGCAATTTATTCCAATTAAATTGAAATTGAAAATAATGTATACTAAACGGCCTGAAAACTTCAACACCTACTTAGTTCTTTAAAAAAAAAACAATGTTCGACATTTTCCACCACCATAGGTAGATATGACGTAATTTGTTTTGAGACTTATTTCCGGGAATCAAGGGATAAGAGTGCGCGAGCGCAACAACAAGTTATGACGTGTCGTAACATGATTGGTGCAACGATAGGGTATCTACGGAATGTTCGGTTGCATTCAAACGTACTTCAGTGTTCTATTACCCACCATAATAGACGCACTACCCCCACACATTCATTACTTACTTATTTGTTATTTTGTATTTGTGAAAATGTTTGAAAATTTAGTGACAAACCTTGATCTTTTCGTTATTTTAAAAAACAGTGGCAGTATTAAAAATAATGACAGTTTGTGTAGTGAGATAAGGTCTAAATTTTTTGTCGAATTAAGTGATGATCACGAAAAGACCTTAAAGTTGTTTTGTGCAAAATTTTGTTATAATTTAAATAGAAGATGGGAAAACGCTTATCGTAAAGAAAATATATTCAGAACTAAAAATAGTTAATGGTTACAAGAAAACATAATATGGCCAGACTTTATTAAGTGTTTAATAGGCAGTAATGAAGATCAACCAGCACCGAGTACATCAACTCAGTATGTATCACCATCAAAAGTTTCTGTCGGTGTCTCCACCGAACAAAGCCCAAGAAAACCTTTTTGTGAATTAGCGCCTAAACAGAAAAAAAGACGTGCAGAAAACGTTCATTTATCTTCGGACGAAATAAAATATGCATATTTTGAGCAGTTGAAAGCGGATGGGAATGAGGAGGTTGCTAAAATACTAGAACATTTACTAAAGAATCCCCAAGATGTAAAAAAAGTTAAAAATTGCATATCTGTTAAAGAAACAAAACCTGTGTTCTTCATCCAAACATGACTGCTGAGATGACTGGTGTTAGTGAAGAATTAATAAGGCGATTTGCAATAATTTTAGAGGCAATTTCATCAGGTTACCACATTGACACAGCGAAATTTCACGAATATGCTCAAGTGACCATGCAACTGTATTTGGAATTATATAGCTGGTATTATATGCCTTCAAGTGTTCATAAAGTTCTTATGCATGGTGCAGCTATTATTGAAAGTTTTGGTCTAATACCAATTGGACAGCTATCTGAAGAAGCTGCTGAAGCTAGAAATAAAGACTTTCGTAGGTACCGCCAACACCATTCCAGGAAATGCAGTAGAAAAACTACAAATGAAGACATTTTAAATAATTTATTGACCAGCTCTGATCCACTCATCTCAGCGAAACGTCACAAACTTCGCAGAAAACATAAAACTTTGTCAGTAGAAGTACAAAGTTTATTAGTAATTGAACAAGCGGAAACATTTGATGATGACGAATACGAAAATTTTGCATTCGTTAATGTGGATACCCTTGACAGTGATTAAATTAAAACAGTACAGTGGCCAGTAGTGATTGTGATTTTTACTTATTTATTTATTTATTTTATTAGTCCTTAGTGGATTAGGCCTAAAGGGGAGACCACTACATAAAAAAAAACGCGCCTAGTTCTTAACCTCTATGGTGGTGTGGAATAGAGAACAAAATTTGAAATTGCGACCAAATCGCAGAAAATCGCAACCCGAGAATAGGCGCTAAAATAGGACAAATATACGTACTATGCATACGTAGAGTCAATTCTTTGAGAAAATTTGAGAATTTCGAGATGTTCACATTTTTTTCTTTTGCTTCATACAAAAATTACTTTGGATATTTATAACTCCGAAAATACTAAGTTATCTGAACGACCCTCATAGAAATAATTACTTATAATCGATAGATAAATCCAACACAATATTTAAAATTTCAGAAAAAGAAACTTTTTTTTTAAATGCTACGTCCTTTACCGGCCCGTTTCAGCCCACTGTGCGGGGTCCCCCGACTGCATAAGTTTTATTTCTCTCGTACTGGCACCAGGAATTTGAGAATAGCTCATGCCTTGTCCAAAATATTAGTCACTTAGTGGCAGGGGTGTTGACTGCCCAGCACACTAACTGAGTAACACAGTTTGTATCACAATCCGACAGTTTGGAATGATATTGCTAATACATTGTTTCATAGGCTTAAAAATTCGTCTGCTCAAAAACGTAAATAACTCAATGGTCGCGGGAGAACTGTCAAACTGCCAATACAATCAATTGTAATTTTTTTTATATGTGTTACGCAATTTCCCCGCTAGTTGCGTTGTGGATGTAAAGTACTGCTACTGTGGCCAGTATTTTTACCACACTGAACATAACATCATCTCACTGATCTCACCTGTATTCCCCAAAGAGTTGGGCAGAAGTGTACCTATATAATTATGTACCTATATACTTTAAGACCATTGTTTTGTTTTGTTATTAGTAATTAACTGTTTATTTATTTTACTTTGATGGTCCTACTTGTTCATCATTTGTGACTGTTACGGCTGTAGATATATGTAAGCAGGCACGCCCTTTATACTTGACGGCTTTTATTTAGGTTTTAAGTTCTGTTTACGTTTTTATCTCTGCTTGAGAATAGTTTTCGGTCTTTTTCTTTTCTTTTTTTTCTGTTGGTATAGTGGTGTGCTAGCTGACATATGGCTATGTTTTGTGTTTCACGTGGTGTAAATTTTTTTGCATACTATTGTATAGAATCCATTTTTTTCTCTAACTGAACAGACAGCTGTGCTGCTGGGGAGTTTGTTGGCCACTTTTTTTTTCCAGCTAAAGCACTAGGAAGTGGCGAAGGGTGGGCGTTTTGTGGGACTGTCTTATGTAATTTTGACGTTCTAAAAGTGCTGATCCTCAGCCTTGTTTGAATAAATGACTTTTGATTTTCACCAAACATTCAAAGACATCTCGACACCAACCCGCACTGGGCCAGCGTGGTAGATTACAGCCTACTCTCTCTCGGAGAGAGGAGACCTGTATCCCAGCAGTGGGAACCTTATAGGCTGATTGATAGGTCAGCTTTATAATGTTCCCACTGCTGCGATACAGTTATGTTTTAACAGTTCATTATATTTTTTTTTCCGGTTTAGTTCCGCCAACGTAATTGGCGCCTATTCTATATCTAATCCTTTTCCATACTAGTTCTCGCGTACATGCCTCTCGTACTTCCACGCTTCATACTTTGTCTTTCTTTTATCCATCACCGATCATCCTGTGGGTGGGACTCAGTTCATTATATTGTGTCCCCCTGCTTTATGCACAACGTAAAAATAAGACTTCATTTCATTTCGAATACATTACGATACTTTTTACGAAACCGTCACGTCTCTAATTTACCAGCCATACTCATTACCATTTCAATACATCAATTGTAATTCTCCACACACTATGAGAAATAATACCACTCTGCACAATTATTCTTGAAAGCATTGTCAAGAAAAAAATTATGGAATATTCAAATGTATAGAAATATTTCTCGTATACCTACTTTCAATGATAAATTATTTTATTTCTGTAAGTAGGTTTTTACAAACACTTTTACACGTCAAACATATTTTTTAAAACTAGATGAGGTTGGCGTTTCCTATCTGACTACTCTGAGAAGAAAGGCCGAAACAAACTCAGAGGTCACAGCCTCTTTTAAAGTCCAGACATAATCTTGGTCAGATCATGTCGATTGGTGTCTGTAATGGTCTTTTGATGAAAGAACTACACAGATTGAGTGGACCTGTCCAGTCAGTGCACGCATTTGTCAGTAGTTGTGCAGCTCAACTCGGAACTAAAGGAGCTCAACGATTCAACGAATAATACCAAAGAAAGGACATTTGGCTAGGCCGCAAAAAATACTCAAACTACCAAACCATGTTAAAAACTAACTGAGAATAAAACAAAATTAAACAACGACCCACATAGTCTTCACATTAACAATAATTAAAATAATATAATACTACACAGAGTAAATATTCTTGTCATTGCATAAATAAAATTCATCAATGTCAATGTGTATATCCGGACATAATCTTGGTCAGATCATTTGAGGACCATGTAGGTTATACAAATTAATATGTAGGTATACTACAATACATTATATAATACACCATAAGATAGAATCACGCCTGTAATCCCCGAAGGATTAGGCAGTGGTGTACCTATATTACAATGTACATCCACATTTCGCCAGTTATGTTTAAGATCCATTTAATTAGGTACCTCAGCACTTTTAGATTCAAGGATCTGTTTGCGGAGTATTAAGTGTTAAAGTGCAAATTTTTGTTACAGTCGAGTCCCGTCCCCCCCCCTCCCAGCTAAATGGTTTTTTTTATGGAGATGTGAAAAAAAATAATAGGGGGCGAGCGTATTGCCATCAACCCAGACTCTGGGCTGCGACTGAGCAATTTCACAATGAAGTTCGTGCTAAAAGCTGAGACAAGAGCGACATAGGTTTAAGAGTGTGCCTGTAATAAACCTTGTTTTTAATAAATCCTACTAATATTATAAATGCGAAAGTTTGTAAGGATGGATGGATGGATGGATGGATGGTTGTTACTCTTTCACGCAAAAAGTACTGAACGGATTTGGATGAAATTTGGCACACAGATAGTTTATAACCAGGAATAACACATAATATGTGTTATTCCTGGTTATAAACTACCCCGTGGGTATATCGGGATAAAAAGTATCATATTATGATACTTTTTATCCCGATATACCCACGGGGTCAAAACTCATGCGGGTGAAACCGCGGGGCGCATCTAGTAAATAATAATAATAAAAAGAAAGGTCCCATAGTGGCACCAATCATGATAGCTGATTCAGCGGTCTCTTCAAATCTAATAATTCTAAAAGATCCATGTTCATTAATTGAGCTTTTCGTTTTCCCCAAAAAAGGCCAATACTTCACTAATGAGAGCAATGAGTAATTTTCCACTCTAGATCTTTCTAAATCGTTATGACGGGAACATTATACTTGTTACAATCGAACAGAAAAAGCTTTTTAAGACAATAACATAGAGATTGATAAATGGAATGACTGATCAAAATGAAACTAACGCGCGTGGCTCGAAATTCTGCTTATACATGTTCCGATAGAATAGAGAATGGCATGGAGAGTCAATTTGACTAATCTAATTAAGAGAAATATAGAGATAGTGGTGGGAGCAGTGCGACTTACGAATTGCAAGTCATTCGAACCCAAACAGGCGCTTTACTTGGTGTAAATAATTTCATCACGACTACTCTCAAAAACGGCGAAGGAAAACATAATGAGGAAACCGGCATGTCCTAGAACCAAAACTTCGAAGATATCTGACATCTACCAAACAGCACTCCACGTGGTAGATTACAGCCCACTCCCCCTTTAAGAGAGGAGGCCTGTGTCCCAGCACTGAGAATACTATAGGCTGATTATAATAGTCATTGGCTAGTTTACCATGGTAGGTAAGTCCCATTAAAAGACAAAAGTCACTACTTCCAAAACCAAGGTCCTTCCCTTCCTATACTCGCGCCAATTTTTGTAACACATATACTCGCGCACGGTGTCACAGACCGATAGTTCGCACCCCTACAACATATTTTTTTACTATGAAGCCCAAACACTATTATTAATATTATAAAGTTTAGGATATAATGAAACAAAATAGTATGAATAATACTTAATTTATTAATTATTTTACTGACCTTCAGTCTATCACAAATCAGTCTTCAAATTTGAGATATTTTTCTAAGTACTAGGCAAAACCAAAAAAAAAATCTATACTTCTTTTTAAAAACAAAATAAACTTCTAAATAATAATAAACAACATATCAAAGCACATATTTATCTATGTTTGGCTTAGTTTTGACCCTCACCATAACAATCAGGGCATACGGTTACAGCATGTTCCAAACAAAAGTATTTTTTGCATGTGGCGCAGTTGTAACGTGTCTTGCTGTTTTTTTTTGGATGCGCAGTATCCACAACGACCAATTTTATTATTGTTAGATGTTGCTGAAGACTCGGGTCCATCTAATTTACATATTTCGGTGAGCCTGAGCCTTATGGTTCTCGGCAAGGATGTAGTGAGAGCCCGACGTCTAAGTTGCGGATTGATCAGATCGTATGCTAAGGCTTCAAGAAAGATCCTACGACTAATTTTCTTGCTAGGGTTGTTTTGTAGGTATATTATAAACGTATTTATACCCGCTACATTCATCAGACTATAAAATACCACCATTGGCCATCTATTTGTACCACGTGCAACGTTGTAACTCTCACACATTTTGTCCACGGTATCAACTCCACCTTTGGTTCTATTATAGTCCATTATCATTTCCGGTTTATCTGTATTTTCATTGATCTGGGCATCATCGTGCATGCTGGATACAAGAAGGACATTTTTGCCTTTTTTCGGTACATAGGATACAAGACTGCAATTGCCTCGGTGCCCGAATAAACTGGGCTTTTCGGCTCTTCCTCTTATTTCCGTGAATTTTTTAGGCAATTCCCATTTGTTTTTACGAATCGTCCCAATAACTGTCAATTTGTGTTGAGACTCAAGCTTATCTATCAATGGAATACTAGTGAAGAAGTTATCACATGTGATATTACGCCCAGTATTGTAAATGTTTTCACTCAATCGCAAAACCAAAACCACAACGGAATCGTCAACTTGATATGGACCATCTGGTTGCCTTCTAACGTAAACTTCCATGGTATGAGTATAAAACATTTTGGCATCTGTCAACGCATACATTTTTATTCCATATTTTTGTTAAGTTTCGATGGAATGTACTGGCGAAAGCTGCAACGTCCTCTAAAAGCTTCTAACTTTTCGTCAATTGTAACATACCGAGACACACTGTAATATTTTTTGAACGCTCCCACAACTTCATCGAACAATTCTCTAATAGGTGCCAGTTTATCCAGATTAATTCTCTCTACTCGCGTATCTTTCTTGTCAAATCTGAGACAACGCATCAATAGATAGAACCTGCTAAAGCTCATAGTCAATCGATATATCTCCGGGGATGATAAATCTGTTTTAAAAAAATCTTTGGCATTTAGACGACCATTTCGTCTGACTCCAGCAAACAGTAAAAGACCTAAAAAGCTTCAATTTCAATGTTGTCTGTATCGGTACAGTCTCTTTCTCTTGTAAAATTAGGTTTCAATCGATTAATCTGTTCATTAGTGTACTTTACGATCAGATTTATAGTACCCTTCGAGAAAAAAAGCTTCCATAGCTCACCTGGTTCCTTTAAATTTCTGGCTTCTCCTCTAGCGCCTGGAAGTTGAGTAACTATGTTTCTAGCACGTCGACTAGTTGGGTTTAAGGCAGGATATTTATTCCACCTTGTCTGTCCATCTTTTCCTAAGTAAAAATCGCGGAAACTTTCATTACTTTCTACCTCATATATCTCGTCATTTTCGTCTTCTTGCTCGGTGTCGTATGTCTCTTCTTGTACCTCCACATAGTCTTCCACCTCACTATCATTTTCGTCTTCATAGCTAGAACCAGAACTTAATTCATCCAGCAGCAATCTGATGCGATCATCGTCTATTTTGATATGAAGTATAATCTAAAAAGAATAATAAAATTAGTCAAAATATAATATAGAGCAACTAACATACATACATTTTATTATACATACGTCATGAAGTATTCAAAGTTGGTAAAAAATATATAAATGCATGAAATATATTACATTATTACTTACTCAAAAAGTTGCACCTATACTCGCGTTCGTCTCACGGACCGATTGGCGCCAAATGCTACAACACGTGCGCTTCGCGCAAATGCGCGGCGAACACTAAAATGAAGTTAGCAACAAATCCGGCAGCTAGCAAGGACCTCGACTTCTTAGGATTTTCGTGCATAAAAATAATTACGAAAATAGGTTTCGTCGGTCTCACAGACCAACGCGCGAGTATAGGAAGGTAGTAATGGACAGCATTTAGTCTCAGTTATGTTTTATTTATTAATTGTTGAGTGAAAAGTTTTATTAGAAGCTATTTTGTTTAGTGTTGAAATTAATTTAATTGCTATCAAAATTCTAGATGAAGAAATTGCAGCGCATCACAGATGTTCCAAAGTATTTAAAAGTTGAGTGGATAAACAGAATTGATGGAAAATATCAATGTCAAAGGACGTATTAAAGCGATAGCTACAGTGATAAGTAGAGATCGGATATTCGGATGCATATTTACCTAAAGTGAATTTATAGCTATGAAAGTATGGAAGCGGCTTCTTCAAATATTTTTCCTGTAAAAAAATGTCCCCGGATGCCAGGAATACCGGGAATGCATAATTAGTCGCATGTATAGTATGGAAGCGACTCCTAAAAAAATATTTATTAAAATAACCCGGGTTTTTTTTGTGTTGTTGTTATGCAATCCACGATCCACGAGGATTGCATAACTATTTAGATAAAATTACTCTAAATATATGTGGTCCGTTATCTGATCTTGACGTTGTTTGCTATTGCAGTTTAGTATCTACCTACCTCCTTTACAATATTAGGTAGGTAGATATGCATCCGATTCTATAGTCAGAAAAAACACAAAATTCCGGAATCACGGGATTTTTACGATCGATACAAAAGTGCATTCCATATGAGCCAACATTTAAAAGTAAGTAAATATACATCCGATTCTATAATCAGAAACCTAAATCAATCCCGGGACTGCGGGATTTTGTCGATACAAAAGCGCATTCCATATTAGCCAACATCTCAACTTTAGGTGAATATGCATCCGAATATCCGATCTTTAGTGATAAGGCTCGTCTAGCGCGATATCGCGGGCGCGAAAGGCAGCAATATGACTGTCACGTCATATTGCTGCCTTTCGCCACAGGCTGTAAGAGCCTTTACCCACGGGGAATGCCAAAGGCGTCGCGGCATCAGTAACAGATGTTCTAATTAATCGCTTGTGGAAATGTGGAAGGACACTTTCCTGGAGAAAAATGGTGGGTCTCCATGATAAATTTTTAAAATTCTTCTACACGAAAACAAAAGAAAAAATAACTACAGAATACCCTAAGTTTGACTGGTAGAAAATGCCTCTGGCATTAAGTCCGCCTTTGTACGGTATTATTTTTTTTACTTGTTCATAAAGTTTTAATAAATAAATACCAGTATAAGTTCTTGATAAAGTCGACTCCACAGCATCCTTCACCACATCAGCGCAATATGCGTCGGACCCCCCGAATGTGCGGTCATTAGTCAAAGTCGCTCGAACTAACTTACTTTTTTCTCGTATTATAGCAAATATTCCCCGTTTCGGACTGATGCAGTAATGGCAACTATAAATTGAGTTATTGAAGCTTTTTCGGTAACAAAAGTGGTTTTCGGTTTAAGTGTGTAGTAGTTTACAGTTTGAGATGTATTGGGTAGTATCTGCAATTCTTATAATAAAGATTTTTTTGGCTCTCCATGTGCGATGATCTTAAAACGCCAATGTAAATGGGTCTACTGATAGACTGGAAATAGGCTGTTTTAATAAAAATACATAAGGACTGTAGACAATAAGCAAGTAATTTTTTAATGTAGCATACTTATGTTATTTAAGGGGAACATAATCAATTTTGCGAACCAGTTTCCGAATTTATTTAAATCTATATAATGTTGACAACCTATCTGTAATTTAAATCTTTTGTAGGAAAATAGGGAATATGCATGTATTTTTTTTCACTTTATCAATAATAGACAGCAATATAAACCAAAAAAAGTATTAAAAGTTAAATTCAACTACAACTTGTTGCTCAAAAAAAATTATGTAACTCCAACAATTTTCTACTACAGTTCAAACGACCGTTTCTGTCGCAGGCAAGATGTGACGTCACAAAACTTCTTTGTTTACATCTGTTTGTAGCCCTAAATCATATAATTTAAATTATTTGTTGTGCTTTATTCAAGCAGAAATCGCACATATTTAACTTAGTGAGATTTCAAGCACTTTACTAAGAATAGATTTTACTAACATAGTTTCTTTCGTCACTTCCGGCATTGTCGAAGACGACGCGTTTTGAGTTTGCGTTCCGTTCCACCAAAATAAAGCAACATAAATTAATGAATTGTAAAATAAGTAATGCATTAAAATATGTAAAAAGAATAGGAATTTGTTCCTACACAATGCATATTTAAATAATATATAAGTTTTGAATTACTTGCATATTCCCTATTAACACGAAACCAGTCAGAAATATACGTTTTACATAAAGTATTTATCAAGAAGGAGACGATAAAATAGTTTCATAATAAAAACCGCATACAAATTTCCACCTCATTATAAAAAAGAAATAGGTAAACTTAATAGATTTTCTACCTATCTCATATTTATAGCGAGGGATGCAAAATTTATGACTTGCTAGCGGCCCGTCAGCGAAGCCCGGGGGGCTACTAAATTCTTATAATTGAACCGCCAGACAACACTAGATAGCCCGGTAGGTGGTAGTTTGTGTGCTTGAATAATTTTATTTTGTTCATGAGATCGAATTTTTCTTGAGGGGTTTCTTAGATTAAATTTGAAGTCGGTTGCTGAAAGCCTGATATGTGATTGGTAAGTAAGGTATCAAATCTCATTTAACCTGTTGAGATTGGTTGAGCAAAAAACTTAGAAAAAAAATTAGGTGGAAGTGATTAAAAACAGGAGAATTTTAAAAACAAAACAAACTGTTCAGAGATTTTGTATATCAGCTTCTCTTTATCGAAAGCATAATCATAAACATAATCACCTATTATATTCCCACTGCTGGGACTTAGGCCTTCTCTCTTCGAGAGGGAGTGGGTTGTAATCTACCACGCGGGGACAGTGCGGGTTGCTAGATGCCACATGTCTTTGAATTATTGGTTCCAGAACATTCCGGTTTCCTCGCGATGTTTTTATCACCGCTTTGATAGCAGTGGTGATGAAATAATTTACACAAAGTAAAGCGCCTGCCTGGGTTGTAACCTACGACCTACAACTTGTAAGTCACGGCCGTTACCACTGGGCCACCACAGCTCTATCTCTATCTCTATAATGTTATGACCATAATTAAATTAATGATTGTTTTAGACAAGACTACAAAATATTGGGAAACATATACTAGTAAATAGGTTATAATACGAGTATCATAGATTTTTTGCGACACAAAATGTTTGTCTAGTATAACTAAAACAAAATATGACTTGCTAGCGATCTGTCAGCGAAGCCCCGCTACTAAATTCTTACTTTTGAATCGCCAGATAACATGATTGTCTGGGAGGTAACCCATCTATTTGAATAATTTTACTTTAGTTCATAAAGGCTCCTACATACTGGCGCGACTTGACGCGCGACGCGTCGCGACACAAAGGCACCGCTTGTAGCGCTACACGCGGTGTCTTTGTGTTGCGTCGCGTCGCGCGACAAGTCGCGCCAGTATGTAGGAGCCTTAATGCGCTTCATGAGATAGGTTTTTTCTTATACTTGCATTGCGGATTAAGAAAGCTTGAAACCGTCTCTTTGGAGGCGGTTAAAAAACATCTAAATTCATGTCGTGATTGCATTAGCGACAATCGATGGCAAAAACTTGTCAAAACTCGTAAAATTTTTTTTTTTTTTTTTACTAGTTGAGACTCAGGTTCAAATGTTCTTAAAATAAGGGAATAGGTTAGCCGATCTTCTACCATTAAATTGCTGTCAAATCTCCGTGTTCATCGTCATACTCATTGCAAGCTGTTCTGATTGGTTTAGCTAAATAGAATAATCATCCAGTAACTTATGATGTGTCAAATGAATAAAATAGTCATAGATCCGTCGCACCGATGATCGTACAATCCGATTCCGCATGCTCCGTACTCCGACCCGAATCCAAGCTGTTCTCTTTAGAAAAAACAGTAATTGTAAAATATGATGATTTATGATTATTGCTTGCATGACTTCATTTTGTTATCAAATTATAGAAGTCGAATTGTGCAAAAATCTTTAATTTTTGGGGCCCTTAATTTTTAGTAACCAAGAAAAGAAACAATAAATTATATCACAACAATCAGCTAGCAAGACTTGCTAGAAACTTGTCACAGCCTGTCTTTTTTTTTTTGGTTGGGAAATTATCAAATAACTTCTCCAGCTGCGGGACGGTGTGTCAGACTCTTTCTGACTAAAACCCACCCGTTTTCCTTCCGTTGCCTGTGTTGCCAGGGGCCTTGGTATCCCTTTCGGGCTTTCCCGCGACCCCAACAGGCATTGGCCCCAGTAGACCCATACATTTGACCGCTGACATCTCTTTGAGGCGCACGTGGAACACAACGCGCCCTCGACTCGGGCCTGGTCCTTATCGGACGGCGAGCTACCCATTGCTCACCGTCCGCAAGCCCGCGCCTAAGGTGGCCGGAAATCAGCCTGGGATTCCCGACGCCCAGGGCGTCTCCTGCGGCGGCTAGGGGCGAGAGGGCGCGAACTTTGCCTCTCCCTCACCCGTTCTGCCTCCTCCTTTGCGGTGACCTGCAATCTGAATCTCAGCTGGTCTCTTTAGAAAAAACAGTAATTGTATAATAACCATGATTTATGATTATTGCATATGCATGACTTCATTTTGTTATCAAATTATAGAGGTCGTGCAAAAATTGGTAATTTTTGGGCCGTTATAATTTTAGTAACTAAGAAAAGAAACAATAAATTATACCACAACTAGCCGCTAGCAAGACTTGCTAGAAACTTGTCAGAGCCTCCCTAGGCTACTAAATCGTAATAATGGAACAGACAATACCTTATGAAAAAGGTATAGTGCTAAACTAGCCTCAATGTGGACTCCGAATATTTTCGATCATAACTTGCGGATAGCAATTTGTGACGGAGCCGCCATTTTAGGTTTCAGCCCATATATTCACAGGATATGGACGTCGTACGTTGGTTTTTTTGAATGAACGTAACTGTTAATGGTGGTTGCAATTTTTGGTATTTTAAGGATGAATGCAGATGTGTGCGAACGACTTGCATATTGCACATATCTGCATTATGCATCAGTATTGCAACGAGGATTACTAGAACTTTAAACGGAACAAATGAAAGATTACTGATTTTATCTGAAATGGCACCACAAATATAATGATTATTATTTTTATTATTATAATTTTTTTTTTTTGTGTTTTGCACTTGTTTTGGTTCTTAACACTAGTTTTATGATTATTATTGAATATATTATATATATCGATAATTTGTATATGTTTTTTTATATAAGTACCTTTGTATTTATTGTATATTTGTAAATGGTACACCACAGACTACTTGCAGTATTGCCTCTCCTTTCCCCCGTATTCCATTTAAAGGTTGTCTTTAAAAGATCGCTTTTAGCGATAAAACCGCCCATTGTGTCACCCTATGTAAAATTTCTACATTTATATCTGTAATTTTTATGGTGTACATAATAATGTAACTAATTTATAATTCTGTATATTTAATGTCGCGATTAGTACCTAATATATTAATTCGCACACCTCATTAGGTTATAACACAATGTAGCTTTTATACCTGTAACACCTTTTTAACATGTATTATGCAAATAAATTATTTGATTTGATTTAATTTGAACAAGAGAGGTTTTTGATGAAACAATCTCACATAGAGCGTTTATAAAATTTTGGTTCCTGCTTTATGATACGGTAGATAAGATAAGACAGACGAAACAAAGAAGTCTTCTTGTTAGACTATCCCATTTTCTTCTTATTATTAGAATGTTGCAAAGTCTTTGAACACTGTAACACTTTGAGTAGGTAAATTCATTCGTGTTCAAGAATCTTTAACTAATCACGTAATGTCCAATTAGTGTCGTACTCGCTGGGACCCAAACTTTACAAGCTTGCAAGGTAAATACGTGAGCAGATCATGAATAATCTCGGAGTCCAAAACTATATCTACCATGTTCATTTCGCGCTTATTGCTATGACAGAATTTTAAGATATTCATTTAGGTACTTAAATGAATTGTTCCCACAGCTGGAACACCAGGCCTCATCCTCTAAGTGAAACATTCCCTATGTTGGAGGTTATCCTACGTCTTTGTTTTCAACTTTTGTATTTAAAACATGCCGATTTCCTCAAGTGTTTTCTTCATCATTATGAGTGCAATGGTGATGAAATACATAACATACATACATAATCAGCCTATAATGTCCCCACTGCTGGGACACAGGTCTTCTCTCTGTGAGAGAGAGTGGGCCGTAATCCACTACGCGAGCCCAGTGCGGATTGGTAGATGTCACATGTCTTCGAATTTTTTCGTTCTAAGCCGGTTTCCTCACGATGTTTTCCTTCGCCGTTTTGAGAGCAGTGGTGAAGAAATAATTTACACAAAGTAAAGCGCCTGCCTGGGTTCGAACCTACGATCTACAAGTCGTAAGTCGCGACCGTTACCACTGGGCCACCACTGCTCTATGAATAATAATTTGGAAAGTGCGTTCAGGGCGCAAAAAAGATGCTTAAGAGCTATATGTAACTTAACCCAAACGGACTCATGTGAGCCTCATTTCAAACGATTAAAAATATTGACACTGCCCAGCATCTACATCTATGAGACAGCACTATTTATCCATTGCAATCTAGAACTGTTTGAGTATCGCACAAGAGCGCGTCACGCAGATAAACTATGCGTTCCACCAGGGAAAACCACCCTCCTTTCTAAAAGCTTTGTTTGCATGGGCCCTAAAATATATAATAAACTACCCTTAATTATACGCAGTTCAAGAAATGTAAATCTATTTAAAAAGAAACTTCAAGCTTTACTTATAGATAAGGCTTATTATTCAGTTAAGGAGTACTTCGAAGATAAAATGTAACGCAATCATTGTTAATAATTAATCAATAGTAATCCAAAATTTAATTGTCGTTTGAAATAATTGTAATATACCCAGCATAATTCTTAAATTAATCTAAATAATTTTACTCTTACTGAATGTGACCTTTTATTTTAATATCATGATGACTATTTGTAATGGATTGACTATCAACGTATAATTTATATTTTTAAGGATATGATCTAATTGTTTACATATTATGACACTATATTATAATTTGCATGCTAACAATACACACAATAACAACAATAACAACAATATTCAGCTGAATATGGTGAAACCGTACCTGTGTAACATCTTTCTAAACCCATATTATGCAAATAAACTGATTGATTGATTGAATAATTCTGTAATAATTGTATAAGTGATGGAATAATTTGTACTAATAAAAATGCTTACTAAGGCATACATGGTATCAATAACATAAATCAACAGTTGGTTGTTTAGAATATCCCTTTTGCGATGTACGCTATAAGAAAAGTACCTATTACAATTAAAACAGTTTAAGTAGACGGACAATTACTTCAAATATGCACATGAACATTAATAAACAAAAATATTACATTTTTTATACAATATTTAAAAAACCTATTACATCAAAGTTGAAGTGTATGTGTGGGTGTGTGTGTTTTGTTGCTACTGTACGGTTTTGTCCGGTTTTATACTTACTGGCCAATCGACTGTCTTTTCATTTGAAACGTATAATACAATACTATAACACACTTACACGGAACTCCTCTTGCACTTCACGCCAGTTATGTACCTATATGTTTTATTATTCTAAGTTTTTGTACAGAAAGTAAGTTGCAAATCCATAATTGGCTGTAACAGTAGTATAATATGTGTAAGTATTTTTTAAGAGCTGTGGATTTTGTGTATAATAAATAAATAAATAAACAAACATCCCCAACGATATTTGTTGATGACTACGAGTTTCGTTCTCTCTACTATATATTAATTCAGACAATATATTCCCACATCCACACGAAGGTACAATCACAGTCCATTCCCGCTTACATCACCTTCCGCCCTTATCTGGCCAATAAACAATAGTCGTTATGAGTCGGGACCGTCTATAAATATTTATACCGCCAAAACTTTCAGAGATATTTCCGCTATTCTTTGAAAAGAATTGCGGTTACATTGTATCGTTGTTGTTTGAAAGAATGGTGTTTTTAGTGTGGTTTGTTATGGAGATAGTTCATTATGAATGATATGAGTAAAGTTATTTTTTTTCTTTGTGTTAGTTTCCAGCAGGCTTAGCATGACACTCTCTATTTTTTCGAAGAATAGACACGGCTCTTTCTATACAAAGTGACATTTCGTTTCTCAGTTTTTGACATCTCACCGTAGAAATCCTTCTACAATCTGTCATCTTGTCTTTCGTTTCTAACGATCTTTGTCTAGGTCCTTTTTTATGTAGAAAGATTTCTACAGTGGGATGTCAAAAAAGGAGAAACGAAATGTCACTTTGTATGGAAAGAGCCGTGTCTATTCTTCGAAGAAATAGAGAGTGTCATGCTAAGCCTGCTGTAGTTTTGTTCTCTCGGTTCTTGCGTGGCCAAACTTGTCATATTACTTGTATTAGCTCAATGACAATTTTGTATTGTTAGCTTTATCTTGTAAGTATAATTATGTGTAGCAAAGGGTAACTTCGTAAGAAAACCTGGCGGCGAGTCAATGATTTCAAGTTCTCGTTAAAAATGTTTTATCATCAACCTGCTTAAGTTGTCTGTTTAATCAAATCACAACTGTCATTCTTTGTTAATGTATATGGCTAATTGATGTTGGGAGTCAATTTGCTCATTAATTAATTTCACTGACTGTACATTCAATTCAATCTTAGACTTACATGGTAAATAAAAGAAAGCGTGACGAATTTGGCATTAACACTCTGCCATTGCAAACCACCAGCGACCCCCAAAAAAATTTGTTCAGCAGGCCAAAGCACATTTCTCAATACTTTTATTAGCGGGCCGTTAACAGCACGCCAGTAGTTGTAAAATTATTTGAATTCGGGAGGTCAGGACGGATTCCAAGGCGTCTTGAAAGATTATTTTCTGGACCCGCCGGCGGCTCCGACGGCCTCTTGTAATAATTTTAACTTTTGACTGATGGCGTTCACAATCAGCAAATTTGGGATCCGCCGGCGACCTTCATGGCCTTCTGAACTTAAAAAGCTTTATATATTGTCGACAGGGAGAGTGTTAATATAGGTAGTATGACTGACGACTGAAATAAGACTGATGAAACTTAATAGTCAGTCCTGCTTCCAGCCCAGTGTAAAAATAATAGCAAGAATGATCTCTTAATTCTCCCTTTCCTCCACATTTTCTCTTTAGCGAATAAAAAACTGAACTCTTAACAAAGAAAACGTTAGGAATCGGTTTTAAATTCCCTGCTCGATAGGGGAAATGTGGGGCCTCCTATATCACGTCAGCGGGCTGTTCCCGATACGGTACGTGGAATTTTATAGCGCTTCCAGTAAGAAAAACTTACTGTTTTATATATTTTTGCTCTTAAAATTCACTTTGATAAGATGTTTTAAAAGATAAATTGATTCTTTTAATCCTTGGCGTATTGAGAGATAACACCCGGTTTCTGAATTAAGTTGAGAAGTTGAAATATTTTACTGTATAATTATTTATGGAAATTTTGAAATTCAAAAATTTTATTCACAAGAACGTAAGAGATTTTGAATTTTACCGGCTATATTGCAGGAAAAAAGATAATTATACGTTAAGGTGCAGATATATGGTTTTAGTGACTTTTAAATCTGTTATTACGCCTTTATAAAATACGTATAATAAATTATAGTAAGTTATGTAGTAAAAAAAATATGTTAAATTAGAATGAATACACATCAATTCTATATGTAAATATTTAAATAATTGTAGTAAAATACTTTATGAAATAAATTCAGAAAGCATAAGAAACATTATTACTTTCAAACTACATAAGATATGTTCATGTTTTATTTTGTATGAACAGACTATTTTATTATTTATAATTCTATCCGTAATTTTGTTCAATCAAGTCATATTTTCGTTACTAAAAATAAATATTCCCTATGAAACCGAACGGCGACGTGGCGTGATTGCGATGCGCATTGGAATGGCCAAAGTCAATGGCGATTACCCGACCCTTAAATAATGCTAAAATAGAGCTTGAAAAGTTCTTAACTTCAAACTCTGAATTCAGAAACATGGTCTGATGTGTTACTCGTACAAGATTTAATTATAGTTTTTATTTATTTATATAAACTTTATGTACACCAGAAAATACATAGCAAAAATAAATTTTACCCTACAAAACATACAATGACCTTATCGCTTTCTGCGATTTCTTCCAGGCAACCTTGAGGTAGGTAAGCTTATGCCTGTCAATCTGTAGCATCTGTGGTATCGTCAAAATGGATGATCCGATGTCATTGAAGTAGTTTTCGTATTTATATTTTGTATTTAAATATTGTAGTGATCAGAAAAACACAGCGAAAAGTTTCTTTAAAGAAGAAAGAATGAAAAATATTTTATTTGGGAAACGCACAATAAATACAAAAAGTAACAAAAGGAGCATTTAAAACAAACAAAAATAATGTTTTTGTTAGATTAAACAAAATACAAAATAATATAAAACGACCTGTGCGACGCCAAAAAGTCTCCTATCTCAGCATAATGCTGCGATATTAAAAATATAAATACCGCAGCTCTAACAGCGAGTAATGAGACTTATGGGTAACAGCCTCTTTTCATGTCGAGACAGCTAGAATCTACCATAACTATTTTTATTTAGGCTTCCATTACAGAAACAGTAATGCTCACGAAGGAGGAGGCGGGACGGTGGAGGGAAAGGCAAATTTCGCGCCCCCTCGCCCCTAGCCGCCGCAAGATACGCCCTGGGCGTCGGGAATCCCGGGCGGATTTCCGGCCACCGTAGACGCGGGCTTGCGGACAGTAAGCAATGGGTAGCTCGCCGTCCGATAAGGACCTGGCCCGGGTCGACGGCACGGTGCATTCCACACGCGCGCCTTAAAGAGATGTCAGCACAAGTTTAGGGGTCCACCAGGGCCGGTGCCTGCCGGGGTCACGTAGAAATTCAAAAGGGTTACCGAGGCCCCTGGCAATACAGGCAACGGAAGGAATACGGGTGGGTTTTAGTCAGTAAGAGTCAGACACACCCGTTCCGCCCAGAGCGGAAGAAGTTATTTGATAATAACCTCACTCTAGATATGCTCACCATTATTTAAAACTAGCTATTAATCACATAACATCACGCCTTGTTTCTCCGAAGGGTTGGGCAGAGGTGTACCTGTAGTACACCCACATTTCGCCAGTTATGTTTAAGCCCCATGTAATATGAACGGAAGGAATACGGGTGGGTTTTAGTCAGTAAGAGTCTGACACACCCTGCTGCTCCGCCCAGAAGCGCGAGAAGTTATTTGATGATTTCCCACCCAAAAAAAAATTGATTTTTCATTGTTTGACTCCGAATAGGATACGCAAGGCGTCACAAGTTAATATAAGAAATATATAACATCACGCCCTGTTTCTCCGAAGGGTTGGGCAGAGGAAACTTGTACACCCACATTTCGCCAGTTATGTTTAAGTCACATGTAAGGGCGACCCTATTGCCATCAACCGGGCACAAATCCAGACTCCGGGCTGCTACTGAGAAATTCCAGATAGAAAAACCCAATAACACTTTGCCCGACCAGGGAATCGAACCCAGGACCTCATGCTCAGCAGTCGCGCTTGCAACCACTAGACCAACGAGACGGCTTTAAAATAGTTTTAAATAGTGTTTTGAGTGAGGATCTGTAAGAAGGGCCTTAGAAAAGGCAGTTCTGCAGTGTTTCCATTTTACCATAAAACCTTCACTTACGAACATTGCAACAGCTTACTGACTAGCGTACCTCGATCACATGACTGATTACAAGAGTCGTGTGCCTCTATAGCCAAAAAATGAAGGGTGCCGTAGTTGGGATTACTTGGGACGAATTTATTCCAAAAACAAACTTAACATTGTAGTTGAAAAACCTGTTCTCCCATACATCAATATATGCCACGGTCAATTCTCGAACTGCAAATTTAAGTTGGTCGACTATAACTCGTTAACTTGTAAAGTCTACTTAGCCGTGATAATTTTCCTTTTAATTTCATTATATGTACTACTGTCATGTTTTTTTTTCAACGGTCTATAAATAACCATTTAGCTGGCAGGGGGGGGGACACTTGACTCTAACAAAAATTTGCGCTTTAATGCTTAATATTACGCAAGTGGATCCTTGAATCGAAAAGTGGCGTTCACAGACCTGCAATATTTTTGAACGGCCTATCCAAAGATACCCCCACACCATGGGGTAGACGAGAAAAAAAAATATCATCCCCACATTACGTGCAAGGGAGGTAGGTACGCTAAAAAAATGTTTTTTTTCAAGATATTGTCTTAGCATTTTGTCGGCGTGAATAATATGTATACCTGTGCCAAATTACAGCTTTCTAGTACTAAACGTCTCTGAGCTACAGTGGGGTCAGACAGACAGACAAACAGACGGACATGACGAAATTATAAGGGTTCCTTGTTTACTGCGGAACCCTAAAAACGACAAAACGACGCGTAGTATGCCAACGGGTGTAATCCATAAAACATGAAGTTGGCGCGCGAGAGATAAGCACTGGCCAACAGAGTGCGTTCTGCGTTTATACGCACCTAGGAGCAGGGCTGGCGAACGGTGCTTTCGAGTAAACAATTTCATCTTACTTCATTGCAGAATCAAAAGTTGCAGATTTTTGTCTAACGCCCAAAGGACGGTTCGTATCTCACGTAGATAACATTACAGTGGGAAGATGAACGCCACCTAATACGCCATCGCCATGAGAAATGGAATACAAAATCAAGAGGAATGGTGTTAATTATGATGACGTAACAACATCCCCATATTTCATACAAGTAATCGAGACAACAAGAAGAAAAAACAAGGAGAAGACAAGAAGAGATTAGAGATAGATTAAGGAGGAATTGTTCGAAGCAGACTTTCATTACTCAAAGGAAAACAAAGCAAATGAAGATTGCGCTATAAGTATGAGAAGTAGAAAATCTAGGAAGAAGGACTTAAGAAGAGAAAAAATCTGCATAAATTCAAAAATCGCTAGTGCAAAGTGAAGTGCTACTAATATATTCATCACTCAAACGAAAAAAAAGCAAATGACGATTGCACTGTAAGTATGAGAAGTAGAAAGTCTAGGAAGAAGGACTTAAGAAGAGAAAAAATCCGCATACATTCAAAAATCGCTAGTGCATAGTGAAGTGCTATTAATATATTCATCACTGAAACGAAAACAAAGCAAATGACGATTGCACTGTAACTATGAGAAGTAGAAAGTCTAGGAAAAAGGACTTAAGAAGTGAAAAAATCTTCATAAATTCATCAAATCGCTAGTGCAAAGTGAAGCGCTACTAGTATAGTATTAAGCCTATTTATTAACCTAAGTTTTGTTTATTAAAATATGTATGTTTAGGTTAAGGTATTTTTCTATGGGCCTGGATAGCCTGAAATAAATGGTATTATTATATTTATTTTTTTATATAGGTACATACTTTCATATCTCGGGACCATGGGGTCCCGGTCCTTTGGAAGACACATACGAGGGGCCGTAGCCAACTCGCAAAATAATAATAATAAAATTTGTCTAAGAGGCCTCTTAGACAAATTTTATTATTATTTCGTTTATTTATTTTTTTACACATAAAATATATTTTTAAATATTTCTTGAAAAAAGGTATAAAAAAACATTTAAAAATATAAAAAATAGTGGTCCGCCGGTGTCGGGAGCAGGCTCCAAGCTACCGGTGGTTAGGACTCCAGAGACAGGAACCTACTCACAATGCGGGCCGTATCGAGGAGTACTGCCTTCTGAATCAGGCCCTTGATCCAGCCGCCTAAGGAGAGCCTCGAGAGATGATGGTTTAGGCTTTCAGCCATCAGGCCATTGGCCGTAACGACAATCGGCACAATGACAGCCGAGTTAACGTTAACTTGTTATTATTATTATTAATAACTTCATGAAATCATGATATTCGTATAGTATTTGTATCTTGAACAAAACAACGCGCGCTTTGCTTGTTCTAGTGTACAAACACGCTGTTGAATGTGTGTGTAAGCGTAGGAGCACTCGGTTCTGTCTGAGACACCGGCGAAGTCGGAACTGTGAGTGTTACGTGCTGACGCTACTTGCCTTCACGCAAACATTCACACCGTGTTTGTACACTTGGTAAAGTCAAGCGCACGTCGCTTCGTAAGATAAAAATATAGTAAGTAATCGGTATTTCGAAGGAAATAATGATCTGAGGTAGCCCTGAGCGCCAAAGCTGTACTTGCGTAAGGCATCTTTCAATAATGTAGAACGAGGCACAAAGATCAGCGCCTCGCCTCGCCAGTTATAAATCAATTGACGTCGACGACACCCTCTGTCCAACCTGTGTTTATTAAACTTAGTTGCGACCGCCTGAGTTATTTACTGGTGTTTTTCAGTGTTAGAAATAGAGAACAACATTTTTTTTCTTTTAAAGGTATTTTTGTTACTCTGCCTTGGATTTAGTGAGAGGTTTTTGGTAAAAGTTAATTATTACTATCTTTATTATTTTTCTTTCTTATTATTATGGACCTGTTGCTATCAAGAAAGTGTTACCAACTTGTATCTGCGTAAAGTTCTACCTAAAAAATATGTTGTCATTCTATTAGAGAGTTTTTAGATTTCTTTCAATATTGAATTAACATTTCTGAAGAAGGTTTGTCTTGTGCATATGCAATAATAATATGTAACTCAAAATCGTATCGTGATAAAAAATATTCTATTATATTCTGAGTATTCTGTTATAGTATTCTATTCCAGAAATAAAATAATGTATCTACTGTTTGAAATATTTTTTTCGAATACCCTTTGCTGCACCAATCTCTTACGTATTTTTATATATTTAAAAAAAAATCACACATCACGACAAACCAACATATTTGTTTAAGATACAGATAAATATCGCCAACATAGCCAGTGGTCAGTGACAAATGTTAGGCAGACTGGCAACGAATGGCTTGCCAGCTTGGCTGCGACTGGCAAGGTGGGTCCAGACGGGCAGAGTAATCGCTTGCTACGTCGACTTACATATGGATGGAATGTGTTTGAGGAATGAAGGTTGTGGAGCAAGATAGGTTTTTAAAGCGTCTGTGAAGATAGAAGTGAGTGAGCTTATGTTGTAAAAAAATCAGCCAAGTGCGTGTCGGACCACACACAATGAGCGTTCCGTGGTTGGGATTACTTGGCATGAATTTATCCCAAAAACAAACTTAACATTGAAGTTGAAAAACGT
The DNA here is from genome assembly GCA_905333075.3 of Atethmia centrago. Classification (NCBI taxonomy): domain Eukaryota; kingdom Metazoa; phylum Arthropoda; class Insecta; order Lepidoptera; family Noctuidae; genus Atethmia; species Atethmia centrago. The sequence goes on along the minus strand of HG995387.1, from coordinate 23,048,088 downwards.
GTTCTCCCATTTATGTCACGGTCAATTCTCCAACGGCAAATGTAAGTTGGTCGACTATTACTCGTTAACTTGTAAAGCCTATTTAGCTGTGACAATTTTCCTTTTAATTTCATTATTATGTACCTACTACGGTCATTAATTTCTTCACTTCTTCAAAAACAACCATTTGGCTGACAGAGGGAGGACACTTGACGCTAACAAAAATTTGCAATAAGAAAACGGGTTCTTGGATCGAAAAATGGTATTCACAGACCCGCAGTATTTTTGAACGGCCTATTCTAAGATACCTACCCCATACTATAGGACAGACGAGAAAAAAAATATCATCCCCACATTACGTGCAAGGGTTCATTAAAAAAATGTTTTTCTATATTTAATTATACCATTTTGTGGATATTATTATTATGTATACATATGCCAAATTACAGCTTTCTAATACTAAGCATCTCTGAGCTACAACGGGGACAGATAGACTGACAGATTGACAGACGGATATGGCGAAAGTACCTATAAGGGTTCCTTGTTAGGGAAAATAGCAAGTCAATCTACACTACTAACAGCTTACCACGGATACGTAAGCTCCACCCTCAGATACGGTGTACCTAATATTTTGGGGCAACAGTACAGACAAGAAGCGTGCTTTCATTGCTCAAAAACGTTGCATCAGAGCGATATTTAACATAAATCAGACTGATTGATGTGAGCCATTTTTTAAAAAGATGAACCTATTAACACTTCCATTCATCTATATATTTGAGACCGCAATGTTTGTCAAAAACAATATTGAGTTGTATAACCACTACACTTGTATAAGGCGCAAGGACCAATTGCGCACAGTAGCTAGCAAGACTCATTTAATGAATGAAAGTATCTTTTGTACAGCTGCTCGCATCTTTAATAATATTCCGGGACCTATTAGAATATTACCAGTAATAACAAAATTCAAAAAGAATCTCCATGATCTGCTAGTAAACAAATGCTTACTACTCTATAAAAGAATTCCTATCAGACAAATCTAAAACCAAATCTCTACTCCAATACAGTCTCCCTCAGTCACGACGCGTTCAGTAGCCCCCTGATGTGTACCTACCTGTGTTTATTGTTCTCTTTAAAATTGTGTGACATTCTAATAATGTATTCATCTATAACTTAATAACATATTTTTATGTGACATTTTAATAATTTAATCATTTGTAAACTATGTATTCTTAATGTTTGTAATTTGCATGTAATTGACTATTGTATGCCCTATGGGCGGGACATAGCTGATCACAAAATTATTTTAAGACCCGTATTATGTACCTACCTATGATCCACAATAAAGATATTGATTGATTGATTGATTGTTTACTACGGAACCCTAAAAACTAATCAATAAAACGTTTGCGGTCGGGGGAACCCGGCAGGAGCAAAGAATTTCGATACTCGCACGCACACATACACTCTTATACAATAAAGAGACAGAGCGAGAGAGAATGTCGCATGAAGAGGGTATAACGCTTTTTCCTTACGTGACGCTTTCTACTAGTCAACTCCTACCACAAGCCGCGTTCAGAGAAGCAGAAGACGCCCTGGGCGTTGGGAATCCCGGGCGGATTTCCGGCCACCGTAGGCGCGGGCTTGCGGTAGCTCACCGTCCGGTAAGGACCAGGCCCGAGTCGACGGCGCGTCGTATTCCACGCGCGCCTCAAAGAGATGTAGTCAGCACAATGTAGGGGTCCGCTAGGGCCGATGCCTGCCGGGGTCGCGGGAAGGTACTAATGGGTCACCGAGGCCCCCGCAACACAGGCAACGGAAGGAATACGGGTGGGTTTTAGTCAGTAAGAGTCTGACACACCCTCCCGCTCCGCCCAGAGCGGGAGAAGTTATTTGATGATTTCCCATACAAAACAAAAAAAAAAAGCCGCGTTAAGAAACTTCCAAAAGTTACCTTAATTCAGGTAAAAAACACTTCCTCTCTCCTTAAACATCATCATTACTTACTGGTACACCACTAATTACCTGCAGTATTATCTCTCCTTCCCCCTTCAATCCCTCTAAAGGTTGTCTGTAAAAGATCGCTTTTAGTGATAAGACCGCCCATTGTGTCACCCCTTTTAAAATTTCAACATTTGTATCTGTAACTTTTATGGTGTACATAATAAAGAGTATCCTATTCTATTCTATTCTATTCTATTCTATGCTATGTGATCAACTGATCATTCATGTGAAATGTCACAGAATGTAACATCTTAGCCTAATCCATCGTACTCTATTTACTTTCCTGGTAGCAAAGGGAAGATTTTTCCACACGCAGCAGTAGTTAAAAGGTTCTTACGGATTATCGCAGCGATAATTTTGCGGGACCAGTGTTGCTGTTAAGGCTCCGTGCACGAAAAAAACTTGTCTGTCAATTTCTTATTTAATTGTAAGAATGCTTGAATTGAAGTTTAAGAGGACTACAAGACCTAAGTGTCCTTGAAAAACGCACGCACACGTTTACACAATCGACGTGAACGCCGTCTAACGACGACGCCCATATAGCTAACGGCATAGCGAGGTTACGCCAGAGTATTCTAATAGATGGCGCAGCAACGACGCGCAAGTAAGATATAGATCTATAACCAAAAAAAGATAGGACAATGAAATTATTTTTATTTGCTTTATGTGTTACTTGAAAAATTAAGGATGTGTTCTTAATATATGCGAAAGTGAGTTTTGTTTCTTATGCTTTCACGCTGAAACAGCTAAACGGACTTAGATAAAATTTGGGACATGGGCAGACCATGATCTGGAGAAGGACATAGGCTACTTTTCATTCTGGATCGCGGGCAACAGCTATTTTTAAATAAAACTCATGTAACGTTATACGTTGATTATATCTATAATTATTAACTATTTGCAAACCTACTTAATGAATAGTTTACGCTTGCAACTGATATATAAATAACTAAACATTCCAATCAGTTTTATAAAATATTGTGGCGAGCTTCGCGCACGAAACTGGTTTGTTGGTAGGCGTCTCCCCTCTCCATGCGCGTCGTTAAAGTTCGCGCACTTCCAGCGGTCCGTGGAACAATCTCGACCGGCGGCTTGACCTGACACTACGGAGCAGAGTGACCGTGTCTAGCGATCTATTAATTGTACCTGCCACTACCATCTTTACGCAACGAACAACATTTTGAAAAGTTACAAAGTTCAAACGTGTGTGCTACATCTATTAAAATTAAATAATATTTAATTCAGTGTAACCCCAAATCGGGTGAGTGTTGCAAAACTTATAATAACTAGTTTTAAGTATTCGCTGCATGACTTGCTAAAAATATACGCTGTTTGCTATAATCAGCTTCATGTCATTCGAATTGCCGATGTGTTTTTTACGTTAGTGTATTGGTTGTGATCGTCATTTTAAACACTACCTTAACTTTGTGATTTTACCGAGTGACAGTAACATAGGTGTAACGGATCATAACAGTTACTTTTTAAATAATTATCTTCTTCCTTTAAATGTATTCTTTGTTTTGATTAGTAGGAGGTGGTTATGTATCCGTAAATTCTGATATAAAATTTTGTTATATTTTTTCTCACCTACCCTACATCACTAGTTATCATTTTTCTGCTAGTCATTCATCATGCTTTTAAAATTGTACCACGCTGATTAGACTGCTTCATCTGGATAGCTAATTGATGCTAGAACGCCGCTTTCCACCGTAGATTCCACGTTCAACGGTTGTCAGGATGTTGCAGTCAGTAGCATGAATTCGGTCATTTTCTAAAATGTCCAATTCCGGAAATTCCAGGGTTCTTCCGTACCGGAGTTTTTTGGTACCGTCGCTGCGAGGGCTGAGGCTGGTCGACCCTACAAGCTGCCTTAACCGCCGTTGGAAGACCAACCTACCTACTTGGCTGCCACCAGTCACCTACGTTCTGGGAACTACCAGGATAGTGGTTTTTCTTTAGGCGGGCTAGAACTTCACACGCGCTCGATATCGGGAACTCACGTTAACATATTTAAATATTAAATATTTTGTAATCATATTTATATACTTTTAATTAAACAGATGTACCTTGCTTCCAACAATATGTTGTTTTTTTTCTACCTGCAAGGCAACAACGTTACAGTGGCGCCCATACTAGTGGTAGATATCGAGCCGTGTTTAGTTCTCTTCTGCTAGGCATTTTTTTAGTTTCTTGGTGTTGGCTTTCTATGTCAGTAGTGTTAGTGTTTATAACTTGATTACAGGCTGTCAAAGGTGAAATTTTTCTATTCTATCGTATCAAATCTTGAAATATTTTAAATTTAAAAACTGTTAAAAAATAAAATACTACCCACATTTTTTTATTATATTCACGTTTGTTAGCCTGAGTACCTGATTTTGTTATGTTACTGTGTTAACATTTATTTTATTTTTTTTTTGTTTTGTGAATTTTGCAACACACACCTCTCGGGTAACTTGTCGTATATTTTCTTAAATTTACAAAAATGTCCTATCCCATAAAATTTTTATCATTACAAAAGGCAGAATTGGAATATGAAGTAGCAGTTCGTGGTGGTGTATGTGCCGATTCTGTAAACGAGCTGCGGAAACAAATTGTTAAATTGATTCCTATCCTACCCTCTGAGGATATTTTAGAATCACATTTAGATCCTAAAGATGACTTAAAAGCGGTCAAAGAGTCCCTGTTAAAGTCTCATAATAACATAATTACCCTTAAATCTAAATTTGAAAAGAATTTGTTCACACGCACCGAAATCTTATTGCACCACGTATATCATAGACTTAATCGAATTAATTACTCAACCAGTGACGTAGCGGAGGTCTATAAAATTTGCTTGTCCAATTTCAATACTCAATACAAAGATATGACCTTACTTAGGCCACAAACTGCTTTGTCTACTCAGGCTCAGGTATCTACTCAAACGGAACCGGTTCCTGAAACAAACCTAGTGAATGTCCCTGTCAGTTGCGAGCGTAGGCTGTTTTCAGAAATAAGCAAACTGAAATACTCCGGAAAAACTTGCGTCCGTGCATTTATTCAGAAGGTGGAAGAGTTTATTTTGAGCAGAGCTATACCTCGTGAACAAATGTTCTCTTTGGCTTTCGAGATATTCACGGACGATGCTCTTCATTGGTTCAGATGTGTTAAAGATCAGGCTAGTACCTGGGATGACATTGTTTCTTTGCTTAGGCAAGATTTTAGCCAAAGTGACTTCGACTACAAATTTTTATCGGAAATAAGATCACGCACTCAGGGTGAACTAGAAAATATAACTATTTACATTTCTATTATGCGTGGCATGTTTTCCCGTTTGGATAGAAAGTTGCCAGAAGAAGATCAATTAGATATATTGTTGCACAACATTCGACCTTGCTATGCAAGTACGCTCGCATCATCTGCGGATATAACCGATATAAGTAGTTTACAAAAATTATGTAGGAACTACGAAAACATACAAACTAAACTTAAACAGTATCGCGAACCGCCTAAAGATAGTGCAGAAACCTTGGCTCCAGAATTCGCATATAAAAACCAGCCTAGCAATAGTAATTCTAGTAATTATAAAAATACTAATTCTAATTATAAATCTAACTACTCTAAAAATACTTTTGAAAATAATAACTACAAAACTAAAAATACTAGTGATACTAATTCAAATTTACACGTCAATGAAATGGCTCATGTATCTCAGGAAAAGAACAAAAATGTATACTGTCCTAGATGTAGATCTAAATCACATTCACTGGGTTCATGTAAACAACCACACTTTCTTATTTGCTTTAAATGCGGAAAGAAAGATGTCAAGTTTCCAGAATGTCCTAATTGTCACTCTAACGCAACAAAAAACTAAGCGGTGAGGGTTGCGGAAACAGTAATAGCACCAATTTCGATAAGAATGACTGGGATAATTGGCTCAAAACTGTCTCAAAATTTTGCTCTTGCTATACTGTTTCTTCAATCCGTAATAATAGTATGGACTACACACGGCCTTATGTTCCAATAAGTATTGGCAGTAAACCTGTTATTGGGTTACTAGACACAGGTTCTGCAGTGACTATAATGGGAAATGACTTCCATAAGAGTTTTATTCCATCTAATTACCAATGGAACATATGTCAATCTACGACATTTGTTGCAGCGGGTGGGCAGAAACTTTCATCTTTAGGATTTATTTCATTACCATTCACTTTAGAAAATCAAACACATAATTTAAATGTCCACATTATTCCGGAAATAAAAAATTCATTAATCTTAGGCATGGACTTTTGGCGTAAATTCGGTTTGTTCCCTAGTCACTTAAACACTGTTCTCTTTTTAAATCCATCAGACGCTCAGTTAGCTGAACTGAAGTCTGATTGCTCAGAACACCTACAGTCGTATGATCATTTATCACAAGACCAGAGGATTACAGCAGATAATATCATATCGCAGTTCCGTGAAATATCATACGAAGTACAAGGTCTTGGTCGTACTTCTCTAATAACGCATACCATTGACACTGGAGAAGCTGCCCCCATTCGTCAAAGGTATTATAGAATGTCTCCAGAGAAGCAACGCATATTAGTGGAGCAACTAGATGAGATGCTGGGAGATGATGTAGTTGAACCTGCTGAGAGCCCATGGTCATCACCAGTACTACTCACACCTAAAAAAACTGGTGAGCTTAGATTTTGCTTAGACAGTAGAAAATTAAACGCCGTCACAAAAAAAAGATGCGTATAATTTGCCTTACATCTCTGAGATCCTTGATAATTTACGCGACGCTAAATATTTAACCAGTTTAGATCTATCTAAAAGCTTTTGGCAAATATTGATCAGTGAGCAGGACAGATGCAAGACCGCGTTTTACATACCAACCCGTGGCACTTACCAGTTCAAATCTATGCCATTTGGTCTTACTAATGCACCAGCCACACAACAACGTTTAGTTGACATTTTGTTCTATGGACCAGAATTTGAACATCGCGTTTTTGTATTTGTCGACGATATTATAATAGTGTCTTCTACTTTTGAGCAGCATATTTCTCTACTGCTTCTTGTTTTAAAAAAACTAAAATCTGCTAACTTAACTATAAATTATAAAAAGAGTCAATTTTTCCGAGACAAACTAAAATATTTGGGTTATGTAGTCGATGCTAACGGTTTACATGCTGACCCAGAAAAAATTGATGCAATTAAAAATTATCCTACCCCCGCTAATAGAAAAGAAGTTCGTCGATTCTTGGGCGCAGCTTCTTGGTATCGAAGGTTTATACCAAATTTTAGTTCTTTGGCTTCACCATTGAACAAACTAACCTCACAAAGCAAAAAAGCACCATCGTTTGTATGGTCTAAGGAAGTTGACATAGCTTTTAATAGATTGAAAGAATGCTTAGTTTCTGCTTCGGTACTCTCGTGTCCCGATTATTCAAAACCATTCGAAATTCACACCGATGCGAGTGACTACGGTATTGGTGGTGTGTTGACCCAAAATATTAATGGTGAGGAGAGAGTCATAGCCTACATGAGCAAGTCATTGTCCAATCAAGAACGCAACTATAGTGCTACCGAGCGTGAAGCTCTTGCTGTTCTAATAGCGGTTGAGCATTGGCGCTGTTATGTGGAAAATGGCCAAAAATTTGTTGTCTACACGGACCATTCTGCCCTTAAATGGTTTTTAAAACTAAATAACCCTACAGGTCGATTAGCTCGATGGGGTGTACGACTATCTGCGTATAATTTTGAAATAAGACACCGCCGTGGATCTGAAAACGTAGTTCCAGATTTTCTATCACGTTCTGTACCTATTACCGCTGTTGATAGTCTTCCTATTAATACGCAAACTACTGACGCGTGGTATCTCAACATTTATAATGGTTGCCAGTCTTCTCCTACCTCGTTTCCTAACTATTTAATAAAAAACGGAAAACTGTATAAGTATATGAAAACTATGTGTCCGTTGCGTAGAGAATTTGAATGGAAGGAGGTAGTACCTGCGGAATACCGTAGTACTGCATTGGAAAAGCACCATTCCGAACCTTCTGCAGGGCACTTGGGTGTCTTTAAGACGTATAGACGGCTCGCTTTATGTTATTACTGGCCAGGCATGCACGCGGATGTTCAGAAATTTATTTCAGCTTGCGATGCGTGCATAGCTCATAAGCATCAAAACCATGCCCCTTTAGGCAAAATGGGTGAGCCTAAAGTATGTTCTAGGCCATTCCAAACTATTAGTGTAGATCTAGTCGGACCTTTGCCTCCATCAAGAAAACAAAATTGCTACATATTCGTGATTACGTGCTGTTTTAGTAAATATTGCCTTTTATTTCCAATTAAGCGGGCAACCGCGGAAATTATTACTAGAATCCTTGAGGAGAACGTAATTCTCGTACATGGGATACCCTCTACTATTATACTTGATAACGGAAAACAGTTTGTTAGCGCTACTCTCAAAAGACTGATTACCAAATACAAAATTCCCAATTTACATTTTACTCCAAAATACTCACCTCACATCAACACAGTTGAACGTTATAACAAAACTATTATGACTGCCATTTCTACATTTATTGTAGACGATCAACGTGTCTGGGATCTACTAGTACCAAAGATTCAGTTTGCAGTAAATAGTTCTGTAAACGAAGCAACGGGCTATACTCCGTCATTTCTTGTATACGGACGTGAACTGGTTACTTGTGGTTCACAGCATGTCGACTCGGAAAACGATGAAGACATTGTTTTTGTACCTCGCGATTCGTATGCAGAAAACCTAGGCTATTTATCTTCTATCTTTAACAAGGTGCAAGCAGCGCTTCTCCAGGCACATGCTAGAAACTGCCAGTCTTACAATTTACGTAGGAAAACTGCAGAGTTTAATATAGGTGATGTTGTATGGAAGAGAACTTTCTATCAAAGTGACAAAGATAAATATTTCAATAAGAAGTTGGCTCCTAAATTTATTAAGTGTCAAGTTATTGGAAAAAAATCTCCATTAGTATACGAATTGGCGGATACGTCTGGAAAACCTATCGGGAAATGGCATATTAAAGATATCAAGTTAACTAATTACAAAGACTAAAGCGAAAACTAAATACTTAACTAAACGAGGAAAGTTAATACAAATCGATGATTGCAACTATCTAGCTAACTATGTACATTCATACTGTTGTTAAAACAAAATTAATATATTGTAATCAATTACCAACCCTAACGTACGTATTGCTAAAACCATCTACCAACACATAACCAAATACTAACTGCTATATTATTATTTATTTAAATTCTAGGTATATTCTTACCATATACAAAGACTATTTATAGAATGACGGTCTATCACATCATTAAATTCTGTAGTACTAATTATACTATCGGTCCTACAACCATAGTAAGAAAGCGATCATGGTTCAACCCCATGAATTTCTTTTCCCTATACCAATGGCTCTACACCATAGGTATTCTACAAAGTTTTGTATAGAATATTATCAGTATGGGATTGGTTATGTGTGGACTGCTCTGTACTTACAATGTTACTGCAAAAATTGCATTTGATTCTCGGGAGTGTTTTGTGCAGTATTTAAACCAAGACCCTCTGAATGATAGCATGCGGTAACACATGAGCTAAAGTGTTGCTGCCGATCAAACGATGAAAGAAAAAAAAAGAATGATGAATGTTAGGGATAGGAATGAATGAGTAACGTTAATCAGATGACTTCAGAAGCAGTAGCAGTGGATTTTACTTAGGAAAAATCCTACGCTAAAAAGGGGGATACTGTAACGTTATACGTTGATTATATCTATAATTATTAACTATTTGCAAACCTACTTAATGAATAGTTTACGCTTGCAACTGATATATAAATAACTAAACATTCCAATCAGTTTTATAAAATATTGTGGCGAGCTTCGCGCACGAAACTGGTTTGTTGGTAGGCGTCTCCCCTCTCCATGCGCGTCGTTAAAGTTCGCGCACTTCCAGCGGTCCGTGGAACAATCTCGACCGGCGGCTTGACCTGACACTACGGAGCAGAGTGACCGTGTCTAGCGATCTATTAATTGTACCTGCCACTACCATCTTTACGCAACGAACAACATTTTGAAAAGTTACAAAGTTCAAACGTGTGTGCTACATCTATTAAAATTAAATAATATTTAATTCAGTGTAACCCCAAATCGGGTGAGTGTTGCAAAACTTATAATAACTAGTTTTAAGTATTCGCTGCATGACTTGCTAAAAATATACGCTGTTTGCTATAATCAGCTTCATGTCATTCGAATTGCCGATGTGTTTTTTACGTTAGTGTATTGGTTGTGATCGTCATTTTAAACACTACCTTAACTTTGTGATTTTACCGAGTGACAGTAACATAGGTGTAACGGATCATAACAGTTACTTTTTAAATAATTATCTTCTTCCTTTAAATGTATTCTTTGTTTTGATTAGTAGGAGGTGGTTATGTATCCGTAAATTCTGATATAAAATTTTGTTATATTTTTTCTCACCTACCCTACATCACTAGTTATCATTTTTCTGCTAGTCATTCATCATGCTTTTAAAATTGTACCACGCTGATTAGACTGCTTCATCTGGATAGCTAATTGATGCTAGAACGCCGCTTTCCACCGTAGATTCCACGTTCAACGGTTGTCAGGATGTTGCAGTCAGTAGCATGAATTCGGTCATTTTCTAAAATGTCCAATTCCGGAAATTCCAGGGTTCTTCCGTACCGGAGTTTTTTGGTACCGTCGCTGCGAGGGCTGAGGCTGGTCGACCCTACAAGCTGCCTTAACCGCCGTTGGAAGACCAACCTACCTACTTGGCTGCCACCAGTCACCTACGTTCTGGGAACTACCAGGATAGTGGTTTTTCTTTAGGCGGGCTAGAACTTCACACGCGCTCGATATCGGGAACTCACGTTAACATATTTAAATATTAAATATTTTGTAATCATATTTATATACTTTTAATTAAACAGATGTACCTTGCTTCCAACAATATGTTGTTTTTTTTCTACCTGCAAGGCAACAACGTTACACTCATTCAATTAAACTAAAATCTATTTTTATTACAAAAAAAATAATACCAAGTGGCGCCCTTTATACATCTTTATGGTTTACACTAAGCACTAAGGGTTTTTCAGATTTACATCATAATACATTTTAGTTTTAAGCTCTTTTTCAGGTTAACATTATGTGACATTTAGTTTTAAGCTCTTTTTCAGGTTAACATTATGTGATATTTAGTTTTAAGCTCTTTTTCAGGTTAACATTATGTGACATTTAGTTTTAAGCTCTTTTTCAGGTTAACATTGGTGCCGATTCCCTTGTTCACAAACTAAACTAAATTTAAGTTCAGTGCATCTTTTTCTTTCTATTTCATTAAGAAGATAAATTTTAGTTTAGTCCTGTCAAATTAATCATTTGAAAGAGGTACCGAAAATACAGATCATATGAACTGATTGCACTTACTTAGACGTTTCCAAAATTCATAGTTTTATGGTTATAAAAATAAATATTTAGTAATAATAAAATGCTTTAACTTACCTTTTATGTTGTTCATAAGTTCGGCATTTGATTTATATGAACGTTTTTTAATTTTTAGTCCTCGCAACGGGTTTCACTTTCTTTCCCATGACATTCCATTTCTTTCTTCTTTTTTTATTTTCTTTTTCTTTTTTTTGTTGATTTTTCTTTTTTAAATGATACAATTTTATAACAAACTACTTTATTACGCTATTTTAACTTAAAGTATTTTATATCTACACGAAATAAAAATATTTACGCAAATATCCTAAAGAATATCATATATTTTTCTGATTTTGTTTACTGCATTTTCATATACTTTAAGGCGTTATAAAACTTGCTTTTAGCTCCTGTAGGCCTCTTTCATCACTTTAGCGCTCTCGAAAATATCGTTTTTTCGCCATTGATTTACTTAATATTATCATCATCATCATCATTTCAGCCGAAAGACGTCCACTGCTGGACATAGGCCTCCCCCAATTAGAGGGGAGGGGGGTTGCTATAATCGCCACGCTTGGCAGGCGGGTTGGCGATCGCAGTATGGTGTTAATATGCATAGAGGACGCTGCTGCCCCTTCTCTAGTAAGTCCCTTAGTCGCCTTTCACGACACCCACGGGAAGAAATGGGATGGTACTATTCTTTACGTCCGGCACCACACGGACAAACACTTACTTACTTAATATATTATCATAAAATAAAATTTAGATTTTATTTTAAGGATGGTTGGAGATTAATACATGGTTTTCAAATTTCCTGTAATCGTTTGCTAAATAATAGGAAACAATACATAATGACTGGGTTTTCTCTAAAAATAGTATTTATCAACTTTATTGTTCTGCTATAATTTGTATAGAAGTCAAAAAAAGTAAACTATATTATAAAATGTTCACGATACTCTTTTTAATATTCAAAACCAAAAGTAGTTTTTTTGTAAAAAGATGATCAAACGTCAGTCTCGCGACATTTTTTTGGAAACTTGTTGCGAATTTTAGTGATTTTCCATGACAAATTTGTAAAATTCCTTTCAACTAAGTACGTGCAAAACAAAAAACTCGACTTTTAAAATCACAGATATTTTTTTTTAAATTCCACTCTAATCCTTCTCCCTTTCTGACAAACAATGAACAAAATTGATCAAAACCTGTCGATTTCATGCACGGCCCCTTAAGCATGCACGTATTCAGGATGGTGAATAGTTTGACTTATTGCCTTGACGGTTCTAGACACACACACGTTCCTCACATTTCAGGTCTAGTTGAAACCAGCGTCAGGCAACTGTGCACAGTTGTCTGGCATTTTTGCTGAATTGGGCCTTGTTGGCGCAGCCATGAATCCTCATTCTAACACTTCACTTTCCTGCTAATTTCTTACATCGTACTTTACACTTTTTAAATGATTTTTATAAAAAAAGTCTGCTTGTATAACCCAAACTCATACTCAAAGCATTTATTTTTAATTAAACCATTTACAGGCACTTTTGAATTGTCGTCGGTCAGTTACAAATATGACGCTACCTGCTCGCTACTTTTAGCTTCAGTCAAGCTTCAGTCAAGCTGACTGTCAGTGAAAGTGCTAATCTTGTGATTAGGGAGTGCATTATATTTTGGGAAAAAGAAATAATTCCTATAAAGGCAGCTCCTAACACTGCGTGAAGAAACTTATTGATTTATGTCATGTTTGGAAAGAACTGCAGCAAAATTGTAAAAAACTCGGGGACACTTTTAGAACTGTGAAAATAATTTTGAATAAGACCTTGATAACTTATTTGATATTACTTTGAAAGAATGATAATAAACAGTGCCAGGTTGACCTCATGCTTAGCTGGTGTAGACAAAAGATGGCAGACAAAGACGATTAGAAGAGCTGTTGCATTGACTTCTACCACACATGACTCGGAACAATTACAGGATGGCATTGATGATGCTGATACCAGGCTCGAAGGTGCGAAATTCAAAAGAAGGACGCTTGCCGCTTTTTTTCAGTACCAAAACTAGAGTTCTTCTGGCAAACATCAAGCTAAAACCATCTCAATTGTCCTCTACGACTAGAACCTTAGTGAGAAGGTACAAATAATGTGTTGCGACAAAACATCTTCGAATGCTGCCACTATTTCAACGGAGCTTGTGCTCTTTGGAGCAGACTTTAAAAAACAATTGTTACTTTTGAAACATCATGGACACTGCTTTAAATTATATTGTTAGGTACATAAAGATTAGTATAAATAATGTTGGATTTATAACTAAATGTGTGACGATGTAAAAAAAATGTGGCTGTAGTAGCAAAAATAACAAAAAAAAAAAACAATTTATAAATATATATTTTTTTAAAAGCCGTGGCAGCTAAGAGGTGACCAGTCCCAACTGACGGCGCCCGATCAGGAACATGACGCATAGATTAGCACCATTCAGCTCAACAATTTTGAAGGGAGCTAAATGATCCAACACACGCGCCACCATCATCAGTGAGACATCTGAGTGAGCATGACATACTCTCAGCCGCAAGGGCCCATTCAAGTCAATGAAAGACAAATTAACCGGTAAATGGTAGCTCTATTATACATAGTTCCACACCTGTGCAATGCAATTGTACAATACAAAATAGATTTAATTTATACAATGCAAACATAGTCTTACAATGTTCAGCAGCTCAATTGATAATCAATTATTTATTGATTGTGGTATTAATTAATTGATTGTGGTTGTGGAGCTGGACCAGCATTGAGCCAAGCTTTTTTATCAGCGATGTAATCCCCCAACTTATAATATGCCTGCCTGCACAAGCATACAAGATCTGAACAAGATTATCTGCTCTATACAAGATTTGAATTTCATCTCATTCAGTTGCAGTATGTGGGGAGGAATTCTATTGTAACATTTTAAACAGTACCCCATGAAAGATGAGTCCACTTTAGCCAGTCTGAAACCTGGTTGAACTAATCGGTCCCTATTTCTAGTACTATAATTATGTCTTTCACCTCTTTTACTAAAAAGATGTAATTTTTTCTTACGTAAATGATGTTTTCATAGACATAATATATATACATACATATTGACAAGGTACTGTCATGACCTTTTCTGCCTAGACAGAGACAAAGTCGAGAACAGAATGGTACCTACAGTCGTAACACGTGTTCTAAATATTGAAACACTTTTAGTAAAATACTTACGAGTACAACATTTTGGACTGTAGACTGATAGTCTGTGTATGAGTGATGATTCGTAGGTACTTTAGTAAGACCTACGTACTCTGGACTGTCAGCACCAATATCCTTGCTAACTGCTTATCTACCCTTACTTACTAAATACTCGCACGAGACGCGCATACACACAACACACGCGCAAACACAAACACACATCACGTATAAAATGTATACTTAATTGGTCAAGGACAGCTAATGAGACACAATTGATTTTATATTGTTTGACTCCGAATCGGTGTCGCGTGGGGCTTAACAAGTTAAATAAGCTTTATTATAGTCAATCGCTCAGGTAGATCGACTATTATACATAAAGCACCACATTGTAAGCTGAATTACTGTCTCTGAAGATACAGGTCACGTAGTCTGAGAGGCCTGCCTCTCCTGTTTTCCATATCCATCAAAATCAAAAGTCATTTATTCAAACTAATAACGAATTCGATTACGTGATCTGTCACGTCACTGTCTGTCACTTTTTCACAGCTCATATTTATTTAAATTTACATATTTTACGTGGCCCTAGATGTCCAAATTTGATCGTTTTCTTGTTAATCAAGGCTTAACTGCTGTGCCAAAGTGTAGGCAGCTCCCAATTTTGAACAAATAATAAAATATCTTTTTGTTTCAGACGTTGCGGTCCTCCTTGGCAACGTTATGGCGTGTCGTCCTGACGTCCGACGTCAACGCTTCTGAAAGACTTTAAAATAGTTATATTTTAGTGATAATTTCTATTTTGTGTTTAGTTGAGTGTTTTTCTCTATTCAAGTGTTGTTTTCTGGTAAGTGGATGCATACCGCAACCCAATCCGGTGATGGCACGTTAAATCAAAATTACATTTGTTTACATTGCGATAGATCTTTTCAATCAAAAAGGGGTCTTAACATTCATATTTCAAAAAAACATCGTCTTTGTATTAGCCAGAACGGCCCTGCTCTAAATTTAGACCCAGTTTCTTTACCGGCACCTGTTTCCGACAGTCCAAATTCTACCCCATTCCATTTGTACCTTAGTTACCTAAAAAATAATGTGCCTGTTATCAAACGAGTCCCGCGCGGCGCCAGGATCTCCGTCGCAAACCACCTTTCAGGCTTGATTAAAAAATGTGTGGAGAGCAACCAAATTGTAGACTGGCATAATCTCTTCCTTTTTTCGTATACCACTTTGCATGTCAAAAAAGATGAGGCTACTATTTCTCTAACCCAAAAAATCAAAAATAACTGTTTAACAAAAACAACTTCACCTTTTGATTCTCCCAAGAGGGGAACATTATCTAGAATTAAATTAATTGAAGGCAAAATTGCCGACGGGGATCTCAAAGGCGCCGCACGTCTTCTTTTTACTAACGACGTGTTGTCGCCTGATACTCCTGATACCCTTTCGGCTTTGCATTCGAAACATCCCCCGGCTCCCGTGATCCCGTATTTTTTCGACTCTCCTACAGCAGACCAGGCCTGCCTCGAAATCGAAGGCAAAGACGTTATTGACGCAATAATTTCTTTTAAAACCGGTTCAGCGGCCGGCCTGGACGGAATCTCACCCCAACATTTAAAAGATTTAACTTCTTATTCTGTGGGTGATGCAGGTGTGCAGCTTATTTGCTCTATTACAAAATTAATAAATTTTATGTTTTCAGGCAAAATCAACGCTGATATTGCCTCACTTTTATTTGGTGCTAATTTGATCGCCCTAACTAAAAAGGACGGAGGGGTGAGACCCATTGCTGTGGGGTCAACTTTAAGACGTTTGGCATCCAAAATTGCGGTGAGACATATCAAATCTAAATTACAGTCTGTTTTCGAACCTATACAATTAGGATTTGGCACGAAAGGTGGGTGTGAGGCAGCCGTCCATGCCTTAAGAACCTACCTTTCGTATGATGATTGCGAAATTGTAGTCAAAATTGACGTCAAAAATGCTTTCAATTCAGTAAACAGGGATGCCATGCTGACAGAAGTTAAGAACAAAATTCCGGAACTCTATCAATACCTGCTTACCTGCTACGCAGAACCTTCAAAATTAATTTACCGTTCCCATGAACTTTCTTCGGAGGTCGGCTGTCAGCAGGGCGATCCCATCGGGCCAGCAATTTTTAGCTTGGCTATAAATCCGATTATTCAAAATTTAAAATCAAAATTTAACGTTTGGTATTTGGATGACGGAACCCTGGGAGGCGATGTGGACACTGTGCTATCTGACTTATCAGATATTAAAACAAATTTCGAAAATATTGGTTTAGAATTAAATTTTAGCAAATGTGAACTCTTCATTCAAAAAACTTCTTACGGTTTGGATAATTTAAAATCCAAATTAAATTTTCTGGCACCGAATATCAAAATAGTAGACAGAAAATCACTTTGCCTCCTGGGTTCTCCCATCTTTGAAGAATCTTTTCCTGATTATATTACTAACACTATTTCTAAATTCCAAAGTCACGCAAATTGTTTACTCGAAATCAGTCCTCATTATGCGCTTATAATTCTAAAGTTTTGCCTTTTTGTCCCTAAATTTACTTATGTGCTTCGCTGTAGCCCTTTTTGGAAACATCCAAATTTGCTTTCACCAATAGACGATTTAGTCAAAACTAGTTTAGAAACGATTTTAAATATTCAGCTCAATGAACCATCTTGGTTACAAGCATCCCTCCCTATTCGGTTTGGCGGTTTAGGAATCCGCAAAATTTCGAGTGTTGCTTCCCCAGCCTTTTTGTCGTCCACCCATAGCACGTCACGTCTCATAGGTAATGTCCTAAGGGCTTTGCCCACAAACTATGAGACTGCGGGCTTGGACGATGCCAAGAATGCTTTTCAAATTGCTTGCCCGGGTAAAGAATTTCCAGACAACCTAAAATCTCAGAGGAGCTGGGACGATATTTATTGCGATTTAACATACAAATCGATTCTGAGCCGCAGTTCAGGTCCGGATCGCGCAAGACTTTTGGCGGTCGGAACCAGAGAGGCCGGTCTTTGGCTACATGCCCATCCTTCTCCATATACCGGTACCTTCCTGGATCCGACCTCACTTCGTCTGGCGACTGGTCTGCGGCTTGGGGTCACGGTATGCACTCCACACACATGCCCTTGTGGCACGGACGTGGACCGACTGGGTCACCACGGACTTTGTTGTCAAAAAAGTGCAGGCCGCTTTTCAAGACATGCAACACTTAATGACATAATCCGCCGGTCTCTTGCCAGCATCAATGTGCCTGCTCTTCTTGAGCCGACTGGCATTGTCAGAGATGATGGCAAAAGACCTGATGGTGTGTCTTTGGTCCCGTGGAGTTTGGGACGGATGCTTGTGTGGGACGCTACCTGTGTAGACACACTGGCACCGTCCCACCTCCAACGGACTACTTCTAAAGCGGGTGCAGCGGCAGAAAATGCCGAAAATCTGAAAGTTATTAAATATGTAGGCCTTGGCAGAGAGTACAACTTTGTGCCCTTTGGCGTCGAGACCCTCGGTCCGTGGGGTCCCAGTGCGCATAAGTTATTTGCGGAAATCGCGAAACGTCTAGTTGATGTAACTGGTGACCGAAAAGCTGGCGGCTTTCTCGCGCAACGCATCAGCATTGCAATTCAGCGAGGAAATGCCGCCAGCATCCTCGGTACAATGCCCCGAGGGCCTTTTTTAAGCTTAACTTAGTTTTAATTTAATTTAGTTAATGTTAATAATCATCTTGTAATTTGGTTATGTAAATAAAGATTGATAACGAACTACTAACTGATAATCAGCACTTTTCGAACGTCAAAGTTACATAAGACAGTCCCCCAAAAATGCCCGCCCTTCACCACTTCCTAGTGCTTTATACAGGTTGAAATTGAAAACTTGCGACAAACTGAAATGGGACATTGTATACATCATTATTAACAACTTTTACTAAGGGACCAAAGCTGTAATCCCAAAAAAAAAAATCTGCTTTTCCTACATTTTGATGAGGTATTGCGAACATAAATGTAGGGGACAGCAGTTTTTTTTTTTGGGATTGTAGCTTTGGTCCCTTAGTAAAAGTTGTTCATAATGATGAGTACAATCTCCCATTTCGATTTGTCGCATGTTTTCAATGTCACCCTGTATAAACTTGATTCTATACAAATCGTATGCAAATTAATTAACATTACGAAACACAAAACATTAAATTAAATTACTTGCCATATGTTAGCTAGCACACGCTAATATACCAAAAAAACAATGAAAACGTAAACAGAACTTAATCCTAAATAAAAGCCTCCAGGCATAAAGGGCGTGCCCGCTTACATAAGGCTATTGCTGTAACTCGAAGTGAGAAATGATAAACTAGCACCATCGAAGTAAATATTGTGTACAGATTTCATTTCTTAGATTTGTATTGCATGGTGTTACAACCAAAAGCTCATTTAAATTGTCTATATATATAACATGTTAAATCTGTATATTGCTTGTATGAAATAAACGTTTATTATTATTTTGTTTATTTATTTTTTTACATATAAAATATATTTTTAAATATTTCTTGAAAAGGTATAAAAAAAACATTTAAAAATATTTATTTATTTATTTATTTATTTTTAAAACTTACACACACTATCTTTACAGGATGACTCCAATGCAATAGTGGGTTTGCAACCACACACCAAATACTTGAAACATCAACTTACGTCTAATACTTAAAATAAAAAAATAAAAACTAAACTTTAACAATACAAGAGCAACACTAAACTATTAAAAACACAATCTGTAGTCGTACTACAGAATGTAATGTACGTACATCTTATCAAACTAAAATATAAATCACACTTAACACAGAATATTAATATTTAAATATAACTAACAAAATTCAACAAAACTCTTGCGAATTCACTCATGTTGCACGAAAAAATGTCAATTCTCGCATGCACTTCGTTTAGTACACCTATTGTGCGGGTGAGGGGTGTTTTCGACAGCAGGTTGGTTTTGGCAGCAGGCACTACCAGCAGTGGCGGTCGCCGCCGCCTCCACACGTACCGGTCCGGCACGCATAGCTTCAGGTGACGCAGCACACCCGGGTTATGAGCTACTCCACGTAGGAGCTTTAGCACATACACCGCCAGTGTAAATTCCCGGCGCACTCTGAGTTCGTTGTATCCCACCATACCCAGAACAAACAGACTCCCTGAGACTGCATATCTCGCGGTTGTGGAGGGTCTTCGCATTTAAAAAGCCTCGACCCCCGCACTTCCGCGGGATGTACAGTCTCATCACCGATGATCGTGGGTGATGCATCCGGTTTGCGGTCCACAGTGTACGGACCCTCCTATCCAGGGCGTCGAGTTCAGTCTGACTCCATTTGTGTATGCCGAAAGAGTACATCAAAACTGGCATGACCCAACCGTTGAAGGCGCGCACCTTGTTTCTGCCTGAAAGAGGACTAATCAATACCTTCTTCAGGCGGCCATAGCTTTCGGGTGAAGAGAGGGATCTAAGGTGTATGGAATCCGAAAGTTGAATTCCCTCGGATTCCATTATCTCCCCTCGCTTCACATGCATGACTGCACATTTGTCCACAACAAACTCCATTCTGATGGCGCTACTGAAAGTTTATTATTATTACATAATAATAATAAACTTTTAAAAAAATTAATAAACGACATCGTTTATTCATTTTTTTTTACATTTAAAATATATTTCTAAATATTTCTTAAAAAGGTATAAAAAAAACATTTAAAAATATAAAAAATCGTGTTCCGCCGGTGTCGGGAGCAGGGTCCAAGCTACCGGTGGTTAGGGCTCCAGAGATAGGAACCTCCTCACAATGCGAGCCGTATCGAGGAGTACTGCCTTCTGAATCAGGCCCTTGATCCAGGCACCTAACGAGAGCCTCGAGAGATGTTCGTTGATGCTTTCGGCCATCAGGCCATTGGCCGTTACGATAATCGGCACAATGATAGCCGAGTTCACAGTCCACATGTCAACAACCTCGTGTGCTACGAGTAAGTCGAGATATTTTATTTGTTTCTCTTTCTCAGCTTTCACGAGGTTTTCGTCATGTGGAATGGTAACATCGACTATCATTGCGCGGCGCGCTAATCGGTCTATCACCACTATATCAGGCTTATTGGCGACAATAGTCCTGTCAGTAATGATAGACCGATCCATTATTATTATTATTATTACTTAAAACTTACACACTATATTACGGAGGTACCTATAGCTCGAGCCGACCCGGAAGTAACAATTTGTCAAAGGATTAATCTGTGTTTCTACTTCAAACTAACCGAGTAAAAACACATTTCCCTCATAAACTACAGTAAAAAGAGACCATATTTTAAAACGCTAACCATCAAATAGCTCCCCGTGTAATTTTTGTTGTTACAAACAATATTAAAAGTTGTTTCCAACTGTAAATCATTCCCCGCGCACTGCATTTGTTTCGCAAATAATGGTACTTTTTGCTACGGACACTATGTTTAGTACTTTTCGCAGATAGTTTATGGTAATCGGTTGATGAATGGAACCTTTTATGTGTATTAAGTATGGTTTTGAAGGTAAAGCAGCGTTTGTCGAAAGATGGGAGTCTCGGTTATTATCGGGTGTCCCAACAAGAGCGCCTTTTGTTAATACGAGTTGTAGAGTGTGTTTCTTTGACAGTTGTCACCTTATTTTTTTTTTTTCTGGGCGGGAAATCATCAAATAACTTCTCCCGCTCTGGGCGGAGCGGGAGGGTGTGTCAGACTCTTACTGACTAAAACCCACCCGTATTCCTTCCGTTGCCTGTGTTGCGGGGGCCTCGGTGAGCCATTAGTACCTTCCCGCGACCCCGGCAGGCATCGGCCCTAGTGAACCCCTACATTGTGCTGACGACATCTCTTTGAGGCGCGCGTGGAATACGACGCGCCGTTGACCCGGGCCTGGTCCTTACCGGACGGTGAGCTACCCATTGCTCACCGTCCGCATGACCGCGCACAGTTGTCACCTACAGACCACACGATTTAAGAATATGAAGAAGTATTCAAACCAACAAAGTTTAATTATTGTAAAAACACAGTACAAGAATGGTGAAAGTTTTGCGAAAACAGTTCGCCAATTGCGTAAAGTTTTCGGTCGCAATAATGCGCCAAATGAATCGACTGAAACAGTTGAACATCTTAAAGAGGAAATACGGCGCGTTATTGGTGATATACATAAATTACGCAAAAACGTTATTCAAAATTTCAACAAAAGAATAACCCTGTGCCAGATCTTTCGTGGTGGCCATTTGCTTGATGTTGTATTTCACGATTAATCGGAACTATTTTTCTTTATGTTGAAATAAAAACGTTTGCTTAATTCAAAAATAAATGTGTTTTTCTTTAAAATTAAATCCGGCGCTTTTGTTGGGACACCCCTATATATAGCATAATCAGCAGAAAAATGGCAGCAGGTCACGGGAACAATCTGCGACTCCCGCATTCCCCTTAAAATTAAGGGGAAGATATATAAAATAATGGTAAGACCTGCTGTCTTGTATGGATCAGAATGTTGGACCACAAAAGGGATGAATGAAAAGCAATTGCCTGCAGCTGAGATGAAAATGCTAAGAGCGATGTGTGGTGTGACACGAATGGATAGAATAAGAAATGAGTATGGGCATGTGATGCGGAGGAATGAGGAAAATGTCGTGAGGAAAGGAAAGGTCATGATTATGAATGTCGATGGCTATAAGAGTAGAGAAAGACCAAAGAAACGATGGATGGACTCTGTGAAAGATGATATGGCTAGAAAGGGGGTGACTACCGAGATGACAACTAATAGAGATGTATGGAAGAAAGCGACATGTTGCGCTGACCCCAAATAAGTTGGGATAAAGGCAGGGGCAGGAGAATGAGGAATCAACCAGCGGGGTAATTGCGTAGCCCAGTTACAGTAGCAATGGCTTTCATTTTGACACTTCAACAACATTAATTACGTTATTTACGTTGTTAGGGACTTGTGGCTAAGTAATAACAGCCGCACGGGTCGATCAATCAGGTTAAGCTACGCTTGCCGGGGTTGGTGACCCTGTACATACCAAGACCCCTCCGTGCCTCGGGAAGCACGTTAAGGATCGGGTAATCGCCGTTGACTTTGGCCATACAAACATATCAATCAATCAATCAACTCAGACTATTAACAGTCCTGCCGGGGTCGCGGGGAGGTACTAAAGGGTTACCGAGGCCCCTGGCAACACAGGCAAGAAGGAATACGGGTGGGTTTTAGTCAGTAAGAGTCTGACACACCCTCCCGCTCTGCCCAGAGCGGGAGAAGTTATTTTATGATTTCCCACCCAAAAAAAAAAGCGTATAACCACTGCTGGACATAGGCCTCTCCCAGGCTGCACCACAACACCCTGTCCTCTGCCTTCTGCATCATACAAAGATATAGGGAATATTTATTTTTGATAACGAAACTATATAAAAAAAATATTGAAAAAAAAAATACAAATAGAATACAAATAATAAAATAGTCTGTTCATACTAAAAAAAAAAATATAAAAAAAAATATCTTTAGTAGTTTGAAAGTAATATCGTTTTTTTATGCATTGCTTCCTTTTATTTAATAAATTATTTTACCATAATACTTAATTATTCACATAAAGAAATGATGCGTATGCGTTCTAGTTTAAAAAACATTTTTTGCATAACTTACTTGCATTACGTGAAGCATAATAACAGATTAAAAAGTCACTAAAATCATATAACTGTGACACACAATTAGGCAACAAGCTTTCAACAAACACGCGCCACGTAAGTACAATCATGATACCAACATTATTACCTAAATTCAGCTTAAACAGCTCACATTTAGCTGCCAATGGATACAGCATTATCATCGATAATTCTATCGGATGCATTAAACCGCATCACGGTAGACAGTTCGGCTAAATTTGATTTATATTCCCAAATTGCCAATGAACTGTGATCTGGCATAGAGTAATCATGAGTTTAGAAATGGGGCATTTTGTTTGATGGTTTTGTTTTTACCTATGGAGGATAGAAAAATACACTTAAGCCTCTGATTATTCAATCAGAGGCTTAAATGTACTCATGTTATATTTATTTGTTAAACACAGGTACATACATTTAGTCTTCGGTAACAATTCAGTTGACTCTTTATATTTTGCTAGCGGCTACCAACACAACAATAGTACAATAATATTTAAATTTAATTCAGAAACATTTTAAATGATTATATTTAGTATTTACAAAATGAATTAGAAATGGTAGTTTATATTAAATAATACTAAACTCGATAAACAAATTACACAATATACAACAAAATCACACACATTCATTACTTAGTCAATTTATATTAATATTATTGTCATTAAGAAATTAATTTACTGTGTAACATAACGTTTATGCCTTAGAAACAAAGATCATGTCTTCTTAAGACGCTGACAACACCTAAACCGCGGTCACTGTCAAATTCCATAGAAAAGAAAGAGAAGCGCGATGACACAACGCTTGTAATTTATTGCAAAATATGAAGTAATTATCTATTTACTCAAAATTGAGTTGAGTAATCGAAAATAAAAAACAACTAAGTTCTGCATTCAAATAAGACGTTCTTTTTATTAATTAAATACGTAACGTATGTTGATATTTGATACAGATATTTTGGATTAGAACTCAAAGTAAGAGGTTAGTTTAACGTTAGTTTGTATCGAGATTTTGTTTTCAAAACGTGTTTTGTAACAACCAAGTTCTGGGAAATATGTTCAAAATTGACATATATTTTTTCCGCTACCACAAACTATAAAGATTTGGCAATATTTTTTCTTAAGCGAAGCCTATTTTGGTCAATTGGGTCTTGCCTTAAATAGTAATTTCCTTGTCTCCCTTCACCTGAGACTTTCTAAGGAAAGTTTCATATTCCGTCATTTATGTTTTACGACACATGTTTTAAGAAATAAGCCTGTTCAGGATTTGTTCTAAAATCAAATCCAGATCGATTTGTTCGCTTTCTGCATAAAAAATCAATTTTATTTTTAAATTGGAACAGGAACATCCAATTCTCGGGAATTGAATAAAAACTGTAGTAATTGGTGTACTAATCACCACAACCTTTCCTAAAGAAATGCGGTCATCTCCTCCCAGCAAAGTGCAAAAAGCAATCCCCCTTTATTTTTGGCTCGAGCTTCCCATTAATTACTAAACAGGTCCAGGCTATTTGCTCAGCAAGTGCATTAGGAGCGCTAAAATGTCATTACCATCGTGCCATTTAAGTTTTAGTATCAATTAGTGATGTAGTGTGCTTGGACACTTAGCAACATTTTAGCGGCTCTGTTGGCAAATTGCGATGTTCGAGGAGATTCAGAGTGCGACGTGTTTTGTTAGGGTTAAATTTTAGCAGCAGAATGTTTTACATACAAAGTAGATTTACTTAAAGTGTTAGACTGCATTGGTGGCCCAGTGGTAACGGTCGCGACTTACGAGTCGTGGGTCGTAGGTTCGAACCCAGACAGATACTTTAATTTGTGTAAATTATTTCATCACCACTGCTTTCAAAACGGTGTAGGAAAGCATTGTGAGGAAACCGGCATGTCCTAGGACCAAAAATTCGATCTATCAACCCACACTGGGCCTGCGTGGTGGATTACGGCCCACTCCATCTCACCGAGTCGAAGCCAGTGTCCCAGCAGTGGGAACATTATAGGCTGATTATGCTAATTACCTATTATGATTAGGCACTGCTCAGTTGTTTGTGCGGCAGAAGAAAGGGCGAAAACTTTGCGGCGCGGCGCCGCTGTGGCGTAACAACTTCACGGCGCCGCAACGACCGAGTGACCGCCAGTGCGGCGAAAAAATTGCCAGATAGGCTCTTGGACATAAATAATGTTTTCGCTTTCATGAAATGTAATTAAGAAAAAGATACAGTTGTACCAGAGAGGGTATGCGCTTCGATAAACTTAGTGTTACCGAATTAGCATATATTTTTGCATATTTATTAGATAATGTTACTATATTTTTAAATAAGAAAAATAATTTAATTGCGCGACTTAGGACATTGACAGACAAGATACAAGATTTCTGTGACGATCGCAACCTATGCCTACCTGAATGTCTGGTTTTGCAAACTTAATCTATGTTTAAACAGTAAATCACATCAGAGCAATTTTGTCAGCTGCTATAGTGCAAATCGTTTTGATCTCACGCCGTCGTGCATTAGACATAAATGATGGCGGCTTTAAAGTTGTTGAAAATGTGTTATGAAGCTGTAATAGAGCTCTTTGTGAAACAACATTTCAGAACTACTACACAGACTTATCATCATGCCATTTTTTATTTTGGTGGGATGAGAAATTATCAAATAACTTCTCCCGCTCTGCGCGGAGCGGGAGGGAGTGCCAGACTCTTACTGACTAAAACTCACCCGTGTTCCTTCCGTTGCCTGTGTTGCCAGAGGCCTCGGTGACCCTTTCGGACTTTCCCGCGACCCCGGCAGGCATCGGCCCTAGTGGACCCCTACACTTGTGCTGACATGTCATTGGAGCGCGTGGAACACAAGGCACTGTCGACCCGAGCCTGGTCCTTATCGGACGGCGAGCTACCCATTGCTCACCGTCCGAAAGCCCCCGATAAAATCATGCCTGTAATAGAGATGATGAGATTTTTATTTTGTCCGCAGGTACCAATATTATAAAAAAATATAGGACACGTGTTTTTTCTTTTTTCAAGGTACCTAATCAAAAGATTACGGCGATACATTGAGTTAACATGTGATATGACGTCACGCCTTGCTAGATTTTATACTGAATTGTGACGTAGCGAGCCCCCACTCCCCAACTTTAATGCGTTTTATGTAAGTCATTTTTTTATTAATATGATAATTGATAAAGCAAAAAATACGTGTCTAATATATATTTTTATTATCTGGCTGATGGACTAAACAGGTTTTTTTTTACCCCGGCATCATCACTATTCTCTCTGAAAAGATAGCAGAGGTGTGCCTATAAGCGCACATTTCGCCATTTATGTTTAAAGCTCCGTGCACGAAACAAAACCTTTTTCGTCAATTTCTTATCTAAGTGGTGCTAAACCGTTCATGTCAGTCACAGCCTTTATTAATAGTTTCATAACTTTAAATTTGCGCCCTCGAAGATATAGTTTATTTCGCCTTTGATTTACTTAATGAAGATATTGGTGCCGATTCTCTTGTTCACAACTAAATTAAATTTAAGTGCAGTGCATCTTTTTCTTTCTATTTCATTAAGAAAAGGACAGAAGATTAAGTTTAGTTTAGTCCTGTCAAATTAATCAGCTCTTGACGTAAATCGACGTAATTTTAATAGGCAAGTTTTTAATCACGTCTGAACTTGTATGGAGTAGTGACAGGCGCTGATTAATTTGACAGGACTAAACTAAAATGTATCTCTTCTGTTCTTTTCTTAATGAAATAGAAAGAAACAGATGCACTGAACTTAAATTTAGTTTAGTTTGTGAACAAGGGAATCGGCACCATTGTATAATCATAAAATAAAATTTTGTTTCTTAATCTCAAGGATAGCTGAAGCCATGTGTATGATTTTTAAATTTCTTGATATGTTTTGCAAAATAATAGGAAAAACCCATTGCTGATTTGGTTTTTAAAAAAATAGGTTTTTTCAACATTATGTTTCTGCTATGGTTTGTATCGAAGTTGAAAAAAGTGTTTCGGCCACGTGCAAGTAGACCATTTAATGATGTTGATAACATTTTATAATGTTCAAATCATTTTTTTTTTATAAAGATGACAAAACGTCGGTCTCGCGTCATTTTTCGGAAAACTTTTGCGAATATTTATTATTATTTTCGAGGAATGTTTAATTTATTTGAAAAATCCCTTTCAGCATGTGGCCGACAAAACAAAGAACTCGAATTTTCAAATCACAAATAATTTTGTTTAAATTAATTTTTCTTTTCTCACAACCAATGAACAAAATCGATCAAAATCAGCCGATTTCATTCACGGCCCCTTAAGTCTAATACCTAATGCCATCAACCGAGCTACTACTTTACTACGCGACTGCTGAGCTTGGGGTCCTGGGATCGATTCCCGGGTCGGCTAAACTGTTATTGGGTTTTATCATTAGGAACTTCTTAGTAACAGCCCGGAGTTTGGAAGTTGGCGGTATGATATCCTCGTGCCTCGGAAAGCACGATAAGCCCTTGACTCGGCGCCTGATCTCTCTCCGGTCACGTCGGTTTGCTGTTTCATCGGGGTATGAGATTGAGGAAAGAGAGAGTTCACTTATGTCTGCGGACACACTTGTGCACTGTAATATCTTCTGCGTCGAATGCTGGTGTGCGCTGAGATTGATCGCCATGGCCGAAATTTGGTTCGGTCTGGAGGACTATTTATTTTTTATTAACTACAAATTTTACAGAATAAAAAAACCGGTTGATTGCGAGTCGGACTGACGCACGAAGGGTTCCGTACCATTATGTATAAAAACAGCAAAAATCATGTCTGTTGTATGGGAGCCCCCTTAAATATTTATTTTATTCTGTTTTTTAGTATTATAGCGGCAACAGAAAATCATCATCTGTGAAAATTTCAACTGTCTAACTATCACGGTTCATGAGATACGGCCTGGTGACAGACGGACAGCGGAGTCTTAGTAATAGATACCCGTTTTACCCTTTGGGTACGGAACCCTAAAAAAAAAAACATTACAAATGCATATGTAAATTCATTTTAAATGTGCCTGTAAATAGCGGTAACAGCTTTTCTGCCGGTAGAATATACTGTCAAACTCTCACAAACCAAGAAAAACACAACTTAATACAAGAAATAAAATATCTAAATTTTCAATTCCATTTTTTTACTAGCCCACTGCTGGGCCAAGCCTCCCTATTCTCCTTCCTCTGTACAGCTGCAGACACAACCGCACTGCAGTACCTTGAACTACCAATACCTTACTTCTATTGAACAATTAAAGCTGTTAAATTCAAACTGTTACTTTGGACGTGGATGACTGTACACGAACAGTAGAGTAGCGACAACACGCTACTACTCTACATGCACGCTTTATAGAGGCACAGTGATCGGCGCCAGGAATCAGCAATGTCGTCGGCGATCACTCAGTGCAGGAATTTTGATGAGAACGATCGTTGCATCAAAGCTCAAGCATCTATCACAGCAAGCGGGTTCACTTGACCATTTTTTTTCTGTTCCGAGGTGGAAAGTCCTCATGGATGTCCTCCGCCCTGGGGTGGGTGATGGGGTCTGTCAGACTCTTACTGACTAAAAACCACCCCGATGTTCCCTTCCCACACTTGCACCAGGGATCATGGGATTTAGTGCGACTTTCGCGATCCGCGGCTGGTGCCGGCCCGCCATTGCGGGCCATCTCCAGGCTCGCTGGGGGAAATGAGGTGTAAAACTCCTCCCGCGACGTCCAATAGGGCCGCGCGTGGAACATTACGCGCCACCACCTCGGGTCCTGCGATGTGGGGGCGCGACGGATGTCCCCGAGTCCGTCGCCCCTGGACCCATTTAAGGGGGCTGGAAGAGGGCGTTGTCTGCCCTCCACCAACGCCCGATGCGCCTGCTGCGGGCAGGGTGAGTAAAAGAGATCACCCGCTCCCTTTCCGAAGCCTCCTTCTGCGACATGACTGTTTCGCAGAAGGGTACGTCCAAAAGGGTTACTAACAACACAGGCAACAGAAGGAATACGGGTGGGTTTAGTAAGCGTCTGACATACCCTCCCGCTCCGCCCAGAGCAGGAGAAGTTATTTGATAATATCCCACCCAAAAAAAAAAGAGTATCGAATCACGTGACTGCAAAATGAACATTGGTATTGAAGGCTTTAGATTGGAATTAAAATTAGTTTGAAGAGTATGGCCCCAGAGCTGCCATTAACAATTCCATTTACCGAAGTACAAAATCCAATAATCAAAAATTCATATTTCCATCGGCATGCCAAATACTCCAAGCACTCACATTTCGCGCTGTAAGCATTTTATGTTAGTAAAATTCTTCAAGTCCTAATGTAATGAAATTTTGTCCGCAAGCACTTCAGAGAATACTACTGAATAATACAGTCGCGCGTCGTTGCGTCTCTTAGGTCGAAGACATAAAGCTAGGTGCTTCGCTTAGTGCTTACTCAAAAATCAAAATAAAAAGTAATTTAATCAGATTAGCCTGATAGCCACCTAGGGCCTTTTTATAATTATTTTCTTTTATTTCATTATATACACATAAAATTATATTTAAGTATTAGTAATAAAAAAAATATAAAAATATGTAAAACTATGAAAAAATATTATGGATTAGTTATTATTATTTTGGTAAACAAATTTTACATTACATTTTTTTTATTTTTTACAGGGCGTTGTGGCGCAGCCTGGGAGAAGCCTATGTCCAGCAGTGGATTGTTATAGGCTGAGTTGATTGATTGATTGATTGAAACAAATTTTGTTTCTTAGCTCTTTGGCTAGTTTACGGGCCCAAACCAACTCAATGCAGCGTGTATGTGGTGTTTTTTTTACGAAGAATGCATGTTATGAGGAATGATTTCATGTTACTTAATTTGCATGAACTTCTAACTATTCTGCAAATTGCGGCTTCTTGTACGATTAGATTTCTAGTGATTTTTTTTTTTTTAATAAAGGTTCCTACATACCGGCGCGACTTGCCGCGCGACGCGTCGCGACACAAAGGTACCGCTTGTAGCGCTACACGCGGTGTCTTTGTGTCGCGTCGCGTCGCGCGACATGTCGCGCCAGTATGTAGAAGCCTTAAGTATAAATAGCCTTTGCGGTGACCAATACGGTCATCGTATAGTCATATAGTGCATACAGCACAACACAACTTTTAGAAGGCGTTTAGATAAGGCAATCCACATAAGTAGGTTGATTATCTGGAACGGATTGGGATACAATGAGGACGAGATCACTTCACATAATTATATAGATCGGGCTAACTTACCTAGTGACATCCGAACCCTTAATTTATTATGTGAAGTAATCTCGTCCTCATTGTGTTCTATGTAGTTTGCACTCGTGCACTACTTGCTGTCAAATTATTTAAAGATGAAAGCAGAAAAATAAGAAATTATATGTGTGGTCCGGTCACTGGCGCGCTCGCTTGACATCTGTCAGTCATTGTAATTTTTTGTGCCGCACGCTGATCGCATTTCCGTTGCGTTTCCGTAAAAAGTTCAGAAAATTTTCAAAGAGACGGGAAAACGAGATAGGAAATGGAGGACCTTAACAATCATCTGCGAAAACTGGAAAATCGAGTGAAGAAGCGTAAGCGGAGTTGACATCGAGACTCGCCGATTATCTGGCAAGGATTGGGATACAATGAGGACTAGATTACTTCACATAATTAAGGACTGGACATCACAAGGTAAGTTAGTCCGCGGCAGCGTTCATCGCGGGGAGATTACGTGTGGGGTTCCGCAGGGATCAGTTTAGGTCCTTTCTTGTGGAATCTCGCTTACGATTTGGTTCTGGGTGTCAACCTCCCCGTTGGCGTTAATGTCGTTTGCTATGCGGATGACACCCTGGTGTTGGCCGGCGGGGACACCTTCGAAGAGACCATCCAGCTTGCCGAGCTCGAAGTGACAAAAGTCGTGGCGTCGATCCGCGGGCTGGGTTTAGAGAAAGCGCCTCATAAAACTGAAGCGCTTTGGTTCCATAAACTGCCGAGGAGCAGAGAGCCACCTAACTCGCTGATCAGAGTTGGAAATGCGCAAGTCCATCTCGGCCTAACCCTGGACGGTCGGTGGGGCTTCGAAGAGCACTTCGAGCGCCTGGTTTCTCGTGTCGGGAAGGCAATGGGTGCTCTGCACAGACTGTTGCCCAATCTCGGTGGACCTCGAGAAGAAGTTCGCCGCCTATACGCGGGTGTCGTGCGATTGATGGTCCTTTATGGGGCACCTGTTTAGTCAAATAGGCTCACAGGCGTCCGACGCTGCAGGACTAAAATCAACAGCCTGCATCCAAAAATGGCTATTCATATCGTACGAGGATACCGAACTGCATCATTTGAGGCGGCAACTCTCCTGGCACGCTTTCCGCCGCTGGACATCTTGGCAGATATGGACGCGAGGGTCTATAGCTAAATCCGTATCATCCACCAAAGTAGCAATAGCGTCCCAGGAATCACTGTTGTAGGGCTGAGGCGGCAGGAACGGCGACACGCGCTCGAGCGGTGGCGTGAGCGGCTGCAACAGCCGCAATATTCGCGTAAACGCGTTGTCGAAGCCGTCCTACCGCACTTCAAAGCCTGGCTGAAAAGAGGGGAGCGCATCTCTTATAGGCTCACTCAGGTGCTGACCGGGCACGGTTGTTTTGGTGAGTACCTGAACAAGATTGGGCAAGAGGCCACGGCGAATTGCCACCATTGCGGAGGTGACTTAGATTCTGCTCAGCACACACTCGAGGAGTGCCCTGCGTGGGCTTCTGAAAGACGGGTCCTGGTCACCAGGATCGGGCGAGATTTGTTGTCTCTGTTGGGGCTATGCTGGCGGAGTCGGAGAACTGGAGGGAAATTGCCTCTTTCTGTGAGACCATGATGGTCCAGAAGGAGGCTGCCGAGCGAGATCGTGAGAGGGCTGACCTCGCTCGTAGAAGAAGGCGTCGGAGAGGTAACCGCCTCAACGCCTTACATGCTGAAACCCCGCTTGCAACCTTTAAAGCAGGCGGGCATTGGGGATCACGGGCGCTCAGAATGGGGACTCTGTCCGCCCATTTAGTGACCTCAGGGAAGACGGCCCACAGTGGTTAAGTGCTGCCTTGCATATTTGCACAGTTAGGTTTCGGGGAGACCCCTTTACAGTCTCCCCAGAGATGTGCCCTAAAAGGCATTGCACGGAGGGGGTTTCGGATTGGTCTTTTGAAAGGTAACGATACCCCCTTCCATATGCAGATGGTGACCAGCGGGGTGGTTTTAGTGAGGTAAAAATCCCACACTCCCCGGTCGTATCCCCAAAGGCCGGGCACCTTTTGAAAGTTTCCCCCTGAAAACAAAAAAAGGTAAGTTAGTCCGATCTATATAATTACGCTTCGTAATCTCGGCCTCGTTGTGTACTTTGTAGAAGTTTAAAGAATAAAGTTGTGTTGGTGATTCATCATAGTTACTAAATCGTTGGCTCAAAGGTAAAAGTCACTAAGTTTTTAAAAATAATTAGGATTAATGACATTTAAATACATTTTTCCTTTATGAATTAAAAATCCATAACTGAAGGTTTTTATTTTTACCAAAAATGTCATTTAGTGAGATTTACATTTTAACCAACGAAATGAACATTGTAACTTAACATGTAATTCTAAGTTCGTTACATAATCATTATTATAAAATGTATTTCTATTTAAGAATTAGTCTTCCGTTAAGGTAAATAGTTACCTAGCTTAATTTATAATTCTCTAATTATTATCAGTTTCTGAAACTCTTTTTCAGTCTTGGACAGCGTGCGTGACTGATGGAAACAAGTGACGCGCGCGTTTCGGTTGACGTAAGTCACGTCGCATGTCGCATCACTCGAGACCGTGAACGGGACCTTAGAGACAAACAATATAAGAATCCTCTCGTACGTCATCTAAGTATGTGAGTTTCAATATCTGAGAGTGCAGGGTTGCGTTGCGATATTTGCGTAAAGAAAATGTCCGTTGCATGTGGGTCACTTTTCCTGAATTGTCTAATATACATACGTTTACCTTGGCCATACAAAAGTGCGTCCCGCTCACGCTGCGCCGCCGTTCGGATTCATAGGGAATATGTATGTTTAGTAACGAAAATATGAATAATTGAAAAAAATCATAGATAGAATTATAGATAATAAAATCATTTGTTCTTACAAACAAAAAAACATGAAAATATCTTAAGTAGTATGAAAGTAATATCATGTTTTATGCTTAGGGTAGACATTACTTCCTGAATTTATTTCATAAAGTACTTTACTATGCTACTTAAATATTCACATATAGAATTGACGTGTATACGTTCTAGTTTAACATACAAATATTTTATTTATCTTACTTGCATGGTATAATAACAGATTTCAAAGTCACTAAAATCATATATGCGCCTCAAGGGGTCGCGGGAACAAAAAAAAAAAAGGGGTCGCGGGAAGGTACTAGCCTCGGTAACCCTTACCGAGGCTCCTGGCAACACAGGCAACGGAAGGAATACGGGTGGGTTTTAGTCAGTAAAAGCCTGACACACCCACCCGCTCCGTCAAGAGCGGGAGAAGTTATTTGATGATTTCCCACCCAAAAAAAAAGTAGATAAAGAAAGAAAGAAAAAGTATTTATTGGGACTCGCACAGCAGATCACACATTAAACTAAAAAACACTCATAGAAACATAAAACGTTGATAGCTTGAACGTAGACTTGTACTCATCAAAATAACACTTGAATAATATCCTGCAAAAAGTATTGTTCTGGATAACCCCTACAAACAAAAAATAACTAAAAAATCTATGGAGTATAATGGTAGCAAGTATTAGTAGTGTTTTAAATATAACCCTACATTAATCTCCATAAGCGAAACCGCTACCTAAAGAAAGAAAATCAAGTAGATAGCAAAAATCTTTTACCGCCAACCCTATCCCATCTAAGTACATAACCTCCAGCACAAAGCAGTCTGGAAATAGAAATTCATGCGAAACTGCTGCTGTACGTATTTAAAAGCACCACATTATACATGATATTACATGTCAGCTTTTACATTTATTGCATTTCACAATCTATCTATACCACACACATACATAACATCACGCTTTGTTTCCCCAAAAGGTTGGGCAGAGGTGTACCTGTAGTACACCCACATTTCACAAGATATGTTTACATAATCAGCCTAAAATGTTCCCACTGCTGGGACACAGGCCTCCTCTCTGTGAGAGGGAGTGGGCCGTAATCCACCACGCGGGCCCAGTGCGGGTTGGTAGATGTCACATGTCTTCGAATTTTTGGTTCTAGGACATGCCGGTTTCCTCACGATGTTTTCCTTCACCGTTTTGAGAGCAGTGGTGATGAAAATAATTTACACAAAGTAAAGCGCCTGTCTGGGTTCGAACCCGTGACCTACAATTCGTAAGTCGCGGCCGTTACCACTGGGCCACCACCGCTCTCAAGATATGTTTAAGTCCCATGTAATAGGGGGCGAGCCTATTGCCATCAACCGGGCACAAAACCAGACTCCGGGTTGCTACTGAGAAATTCCAGATAGAAAAACCCAATAACACTTTGCCCGACCTGGGAATCGAATTCAGGACCTCATGCTCAGCAATAGCGCTTGCAACCACTAGACCAACGAGACAGTCTATCTATACTAATAATATATATTAATATCATAATATATATTTCATTTCTCACTTTCAAGTGCTTTAGCTGGGAAGAAGAACTGGCCAACAAACTCCCCAGCAGCACTCAGTCTGTTCAGATAAAGAAGAAAAACAAAAATGGATTCTATACAACAGTATGCAAAACAATTTACACTACGTGCAACACAAAACATTAAATTAATAGCTTTATGTCAGCTAGCACACCACTATACCAACAAAAAAAAGAAAAGGAAAAGACCGAAAACTATTCTCTAGCAAAGATAAAAACAAAAAATAGTAAAAACACTTAAAGATAAAGATAAAGATAAATTTATTTGTTCAAACATGTGTAACATGATACATGAATATGTTTATGTAGATGGAAACATCATTTTACCGGACCAACATGTTTTGCCTCACTCGGCGTACAAAATGTTTATATGTTATTAAATAAATTAGCAATTACAAATTAATTAAATTAATGTCAGTTTCACATATAAAATTAGAGTCAGTGCAAAATATAGTCAATAATTCAATATACAATCAGAGTCAGTACAAAATGTAGTCAAATATTAATGACAAACAAAATATGTCAATATATAATAAAATTCAAAATTTATCATTTAAAAAATCAACAATGTAGCACTTATCACTAAGCAGCTTTTTAAGTGTTTTCTTAAATAAATTAAAATTCAATTGCTTAATGTCATTCGGAATTTTATTGTATATTAATGTGGCTATGCATTCAACACTTTTTCTTAGAAGTGCAGTTTTGGCCGAGTGTGACTGCATCCAAAGTCTATATTTCTCACGTCTATTTCTATCGGAGCTATATGACAAAACCGAAACCATTGAGGATTACTTTTTACAAATATAGCTATGTCTAACATGTAGAGTGACAGAAGTATTAAAATTCTGTGCTTTATGAACATTGGTCTGCAACTGTCCATAGTTTGCAACCCAAACATAGCCCGTACACAACGCTGTTGGTGCTGCGAGATGTTTTTCTCATTTGTTTAAAAATATTTAAACAAGCTATAGTCACAATATATGTAGGTATATAGTCAAAATAACGCGACTTGTTTCGACGCAAACGTATTGAGAGCTAATCGCTCAAATTAAGGGTCGGATAACTGCGTTTGACCTTAGCCATACAAATACGTGTCGCGCTCACGCCGTGGCGCCATTCCATTTAACAGTGAATATCTTTTAAGTAACTAAAACATGAACAGGTACTTACTTAGGCAAAAATCACAGATAAAATTATAGATAATAAAATAGTCTGTTCATATAAAAAAAATCATGAAAATATCTTAAGCAGTTTGAAAGTAATATCGTTTTTTTATGCTTTGAGTAGACAATACTTCCTGAATTTATTTCATAGTAGTTTACTACAATTCTTAAATATTCACTTATAGAATTAACGTGTATGCGTTCTAGTTTAACATATATTTTTTGCATAACTTATAACATATTTAAAAGTCACTTAAATCATATATCTGCGCCTTAAGTCAGTCGGTTCATCTCGAAATTCAGATTACAGACTCAAAACAATGTTACTTCTGATTTCATTCTAATTTTGACTAAAAAAATAATCTTGTTCAAATCGAGATCGTTGTTGTTGTTCAGAATACAAGCCAAAAGGATTATAATACATCTCCACTTATCGACGATTTATTCGTAAACACTTCACGACTTAAGTAAGAGCTATACACCAAGGTAAGAGACCTTTTAAAATCCAAGTGGGGTCATTATGGTATGGTATCCTTAAATTAAAGTAAATAAATAAAGCTGTTCACCGCGACGCCCTTAATTTGTACCTGCTGTTGGCATTCTACAGAGATTTAGATTGTACTGGACGGAGCTCATAGTGAAACTTACCAAGAATCCGTATTCCGTAGACGGTTGATCATTTCATTTAAAGTTGCTTACTATTGTATAGAATCAAATTCATCTAGCTTAAGTATCGGGTAATCGCCGTTGAATTTGGCCATATACGCGTCACGCTCACGCCGCGCCGCCGCCGCCGCCGTTCGGTTTTATAGGGAATATTTATTTTTAGTAACGAAAACATGAATATTTGAAAAAATCACTGATAGAATTATACTTAGATAATAAAATATTCTGTTTATACAAAAATACATCCATGAAAATATCTTAAGTAGTTTGAAAGTAATATAGTTTTTTATGCTTCCTGAATTTATTGAATAAATTATTTTACTACAATACTATATTATTTATTTACATAATCAAATTACAAGATGGTTATAAACATTAACTAAATTAAATTAAAACAAAGTAAACATAATAAAATAAATTATTTAAAAAACAAAAAACCCGACTGCAAAAACACATAACTGAAAAGGGAAAAACAAGCATTATAATCTATATATTTGGTATCGCAGGCGGGGACAATCAAAGTTACACCATATTTCAGGTTATTCGACTGTCCCCGCCTGCAAGACCAAAATTATATAGATTATAATGCTTGTTTTTCCCTTTTCAGTTATGTGTTTTTTGTTTTTTAAATAATTTATTTTATTTCAAGCTTTTTAGTTTTATCAACATATATATTTTAAAATTACTCATTACTAATATTAATTATTATTTACGCTTTTATTTGATACCAATATTGTAGCAATTAATAAAAAAAAATCCCCTCCTTTTTTTTGTATTTGCAGATGCAATTTATAAGTATTATCGTCACTCCCACGATTAAGACGAATCTAAGGACACCTCATATGTTAAAATCCATCAAGCCGTTTAGGCTACAGAGCTTGCCAAAGAAATAGACATACATACATACATACATACATACATACATACATACTCTCGAAAAACATTACCCTCCTGAGGCAGTCGGGTAAAAAAGGCCCTCGAGGCATTGTAGCGAGGATACTGGCGGCCTTTTCTCGCTGAATTGCAATGCTGATGCGTTGCGCAAGAAAGCCGCCATCTTTTCGGTCACCAGTTACATCAACTAGACGTTTCGCGATTTCCGCAAATAACTTATGCGCACTGGGACCCCACGGACCGTGGGTCTCGACGCCAAAGGGCACAAAGTTGTAAGTTATTTAATACAATACTTAAATATTCACATACAATTGATGTGTATGAATTCAAGTCTAACATATATTATTCCCCATAAATAAATTAATGGAGGTCAAGCTACTGTCTCTTCTAGTAACTTTACACACAAACATTCACCACGGAACAATTCGCCATGGTCGTAAATCGCTATAATTGGAGGGAACCGTAGACGTACCCAGTATAGTCCTTACAAGGGAGTGAGAAATTATGCCATCTTGCTCACTCCTACTAAAACTCGGTAGTGGGAAAGAGATGGGAGAAGCAAGGTTGAATAAAACAAGAAGGTCATTTGCAATCATTGACATCAATTGAAACCAGGAATTGATGGCAGTTGTGTAAGATTTAGGGTCTGAAGTCACTTAATTGATGTAGGGAGTTAGGGCAAGTAGGTCATTGTTTTCTAGTGTTAATGGCACCTGTACCTAAATCGAACTTCTTGGTACCTAGATTTTTACATACACTTTTAAAAGGGAAATATTTAACTGATCCTCTAAAAACTTATTGCCCTTCTAATGATGTACACTTTTTAAAATAATAATAATCTCATTTAATGCGGAACACACATAAAAATACACATATTCCATAAAGTATTAGTGCGCACGACTTAAAATCTATGTTAGTATAACTTAAAAAAACTAACCCAACAATAACTAATAGCTACGCGGCTCAACACGTCATGTTGGCACGTGCCTCCGCACCCAGTAAAGGTGCTGTCCACCTTGCCAATATAATGTTCGTAAAATAATGAACCTATAAAAACTTTTTGGGCTTCTAACGATGCACACTTTTTTAATAAAGGAGTTATTTTTAAATATCTCACAGTTGTAATTTCTCACAGATGGTCGCAGTAACTAAGCTAGGATACCCCGACGAAATGGGTTAGGTTAAGTTAGAATTACTGCGACCAAAGGCGCGCGAGCCGAGCGAGCGAAGCAAGCAGTGCCGCGGTAACGGCCAGCGAGCAGTACGTCCAAGTTGGTCGCTGTTACTTGGCTTTGGTTAAGCAGATGTTAATCATGTTTATAAAAAAACCCCAATATGTTTAACAAGATCGTATAGTGCTCTTAGTACCTGAAACTTAAAACGTCATTAATTTTGCATTTTTCCAATTTCCTTCTGTCGGTTTCTGGTCTTTTTCATCAACGTTAACATCATATACATCAACATCAAATGTTCACATAATATAACACACACACGCCTTATTTCCCCGAAAGCTAGGGCAGAGGTGTACCTATAGTACTTAGACTTATCTGGCGAAATGTGGGTGACACATTTCGCCAGATAAGTCTAATTCCCATGGAATAGGGGCGAGCCTATTTTTATCAACCGGGCACAAATCTACTACTGATGCCTATCACTGAAAAATTCAATATGGCAAAACCCAATAACAATTTGCCCGACCCGGGAATCGAGCCCAGGGAGACGCCCTGGGCGTCGGGAAACCCGGGCGGATTTCCGGCCACCGTAGGCGCGGGCTTGCGGACGCTGAGGAATGGGTAGCTCACCGTCCGGTAAGGACCCAGGCCCGGGTCGACGGCGCGTTGTATTCCACGCGCGCCTCAAAGGGATGTCGTCAGCACAAGTGTAGGGGTCCACTAGGGCCGATGCCTGCCGGGGTCGCGGGAATGTACCAAAGGGTTACCGAGGCCCCTGGCAACACAGGCAACGGAAGGAATACGGGTGGGTTTTAGTCAGTAAGAGTCTGACACATCCTCCCGCTCCGCCCAGAGCGGGAGAAGTTATTTGATGACTTCCCACCCAAAAAAAAAAAAAGGTTCGGGTAATTGAAAAAAATCACAGATAGAATTATAGATAATAGGATCTGTTCATACTAAAAACCCTACCTATAGTTACCCACATTTCGCCAGATAAGTATAAGTCCCATGTAATAGGGGGCGAGCCTATTGTTATCAACCGGGCACAAAACTAGACTCCGGAACCACTGAGAAATTCTATATGGCAAAACCCAATAACAATTTGCCCGATTCGGAAATCGACCCCAGGACGTCATGTTCAGCAGTAGCGCTTCCTGCCGGGGTCGCGGGAAGGTACTAATGGGTCAACGAGGCCCCTGGCAACACAGGCAAAAGGAAGGAATACGGGTGGGTTTTAGTCAGTAAGAGTCTGACACACCCTCCCGCTCCGCCCAGAGCGGGAGTAGTTATTTGATGATTTGCCATCCAAAAAAAAAAAGCAGTACCTAGCGCTTGCGACCAAACCAACGAGTATTTTTATGTTACAATGAAAATATTTACAGTTTCTATTACCACAGTTCATGGTAGGTTAAGCCGTGTTTTTTTCCATTTAACCAAAAACAACGGAGAATAAACATGGGTATAATAAAAACAGATAAGATGGAGAAACGTTGGATGGTGGTGTTTATTGTTAGATTTATAAGCTGTCTTTTCTAATAGTGTAGTAGGTTTGCGTATTTTTTCTTTAAACCATTCTTATATCACGTGACTGGTTTCAATTTTCAATAAACTCAAACTCAAAGCATTTATTTCAAATAAACCAATTACAGGCACTTTTGAATTGTCAAGGGGTCGGTCAGTCAGAAAGATGAAGCTAGTTGCCCACTCCAAAGCGTAGTACCTATGGAAAAGAACGGGCAAGAAACTCCACGGACACTCTTTTAAATCAACATATTATGGTAACAAAATATTGTTTACATCATTAATTTTGAAATTATACATGTGAGAACGATGCAAACCGTAAAAGCATCCGTAATAAAAAGATTATCAAAAAAAAATAAATCAAAAATTGAAATAAGCCGTGGCAGCTAAGAGATGACCGGTCTCTACTGACGGCGCCCGTTTACGAACATGACGCATGGATTAGCACCATTCAGCTCAACCATTTTG
Organism: Atethmia centrago; assembly: GCA_905333075.3. Lineage (NCBI taxonomy): Eukaryota > Metazoa > Arthropoda > Insecta > Lepidoptera > Noctuidae > Atethmia > Atethmia centrago. The sequence continues at coordinate 23,007,233 of HG995387.1, read as the reverse complement.
AAGGGAGCTAAATGATCCAACACACGCGCCACCATCAGAGAGACATTAGAGTGAGCACGACATACTCCCAGCCGCCAGAACACATTCAAGTCAATGAAAGATGTATCCAATATTAGGATAAGAAACTGAAACCAATTTTAATTGTTAATGTTTTAAGGGGTAATTATTTATTTATTTTATATAAGGTTAGCTACACAGTTAACATTTTGTGTAACATTATTATTAATTATTTTAAACAATATGCCAATAATAATACACATAAGATTTGTGCCCGGTTGATGGCAATAGGCTCGCCCCCTATTACATGGGACTTAAACATAACTGGCGAAATGTGGGTGTACTGCAGGTACACCTCTGCCCAACCCTTCGGGGACACAAGGCGTGATGTAATGTGTGTTATTTATAATAATTATAAAATTAGACTCTTTAATTATCGCAATATTCATACGAATTATCAAAAGGACATAGTCATAAAACTTAGGAAGACCAGAACCCTAATCGCTTAACAATCTGAATGATTTTGAAGTATGTTGCTAATCTATTGTTTCATATATGTTCGAAAAATTTGTCGAATGTTGTTCACCTGTCAAAATGGAACCCATTGTTACTGAGAGTGTGTTAGGTACGTAATTACCTCGCTGTAGTTAGTTTAGATTACAAGTGGGATTGAACTGGAAGAAGTATAAAATACTACCAACTAGTACTAGTATAGAAGTATATAATACTGATCGTTATTTCCCCACTACCGATCGTTATTTCTCCTGACAAAGTTTATTCTGTTTTTATGTATCATCATCATCATCATTTCAGCCGAAAGACGTCCACTGCTGGACATAGGCCTTTCCCAAGCACCGCCACTTCGACCGGTTTTGTGCTTCCCGCATCCAGCGGATTCCTGCGGCCTTCACAAGGTCATCGGTCTACCTTGTAGGAGGCCTTCCAACGCTACGTCTTCCGGTACGCGGTCGCCATTCCAGAACCTTTCGGCCCCATCGGCCATCTGTTCTGCGAGCAATGTGCCCTGCCCACTGCCACTTAAGTTTGGCAATTTTTTCGGGCTATGTCGTTAACCTTGGTTCGCCTGCGGATCTCTTCATTTCTGATTTGATCACGTAGAGAAACTCCAAGCATAGCCCTCTCCATTGCCCTTTGAGTGACTTTTAGCCTTTTAATAAGGCCCATTGTAAGCGACCACGTTTCAGTGCCATAGGTCATCACTGGCAACATGCACTGGTCAAAGACTTTCGTCTTGAGACACTGTGGTATGTGGGACGAGAAGATATTGCGTAGCTTCCCGAACGCTGCCCAGCCAAGTCGGATTCGACGATTGACCTCTTTCTCGAAGTTGGACTTACCTAACTGGACAGTTTGTCCTAGATAAACATACTCGTCCACAACTTCGAGCGTAGCGTCTCCGATTTTCATGAGAGTGGGTGTAACATGGGCATTTGACATGATCTTTGTCTTGTCCATGTTCATTTTAAGACCCACTCTTTCGGAAACTCTACTGAGGTCATCGAGCATTGTACTGAGGTCCTCCATAGTCTCAGTCATGACAACTGTATCGTCGGCAAACCGAAGGTGATTGATGTACTAAAAATAACAGACAGAATTATAGATAATAAAATAGTCTTTGTATACAAAAAAAAAAACATGAAAATATCTCATCATATATATATATATGAAGGCGTATTATCAGATTTAAAAGTCACTAAAATCATATATCTGTGCCTTAAAACGTTGTGTGCCTTATTACTCGTATATTACCTAGAATCGTAATTAATACGACATTATACAACAAACGTAATTCAGGCTTATATCTCGCCATAACAGTAAACTGCTAGTTGCTAATAACTATTGATGCTCAATCTAAAACTAATTAATTCGCCTGGATTTGAAAGGATTATCTACCGATGTGTTAGGCTTTAGTTAAAATTATATTTTGGAACAAATTTTCGGGTCTAGATTTCGGGCTAAAATATTGAGTGTGAATTAATTAGAATGGCGGCGAATGGGATTTTGGTGTGTTTCATATAATCAGTAATGTTCCCAGGTAGTAATTCACCCTCTGTTGTATCTGTCCTGTTGTATCTCTGTTGTACCTGTAAGTACTTATTATGAATTTAAGTCCTTCTTGGCATTTGTCTGTGTGAGCGCGTTTTTCTTCTAAACTACACAACGGATTTGAGTGTAGGTAATTTATTCCGGAAGGCTAACAGTGTGTAGCATAATCAGCCTATAATGTTCCCACTGCTGGGACACAGGCCTCCTCTTTCTGTGAGACGGAGTAGGTACCACGCGGGCCCAGTGCGGGTTGGTGGATGTCAGGTGTCTTTTTAGTTCTAGGACATGCGTTTGCTCACGATGTTTTCCTTCACCGTTTTGAGAGCAGTGGTGATGAAATAATTTACACAAAGTAATGTGCCTGCTCGGTTCAAACCCACGACCTACTCGTAAGTCACGGCCTTTACCACTGGGCCACCACTGCTTGTTTAACGTGTGTTATACGTTAATATTAAACTTACATTTAATAAAGAAGTCAGAGGGGCTCGTGGCTAAGTAAAAACAGCCGCACGCGTCGATCGATCAGGTTAAGCTACGCTTGCCGCGGTTGGTCCGTGGATGGGTGACCATCTTTACATACAAAGATCAGAAATCACGTTAAGCCGTTGGTCCCCGCTGTCATTAGTAGATTTTTAACAGTCGTTACGGGTCGTCAGAAGCTCGAAAGTCTGACAACCAGTCTTACCAAGGCGTATCGTGTTACCCAGTAACTGGGTTGTGGAGGTCAGATGATTTAATAAAGAAGTCTCGATGTTTTGACAAAGTCGTAAATACCGTGCGAATTAGGGACGGGTCGCTTGTAGTAAATAAGCCTGAGGCCTTTTGTACACCGCACGGTTTCTTATCAGAACGGCGAAAAAATCGCGCCGCAGAAAAAACGTGTTTGACAACAAGCTTCCATAGAGATCCATACAACACTGACGACCGTAGCTACACACGGCGTATAAACCGCGACGTAGAAAAACGTGACTGTCAGCAAGCTTCCATAGTGATCCGGATAACACTGACAGCCGTGTATAGCCAATATTTAATTTACTTACTGTGAAATGTATAGGGACATATATAAACTCACGCCTTCTTCCCATGGGGGTAGGCGGAAACTATAGAACGCCACCTGCTACGCTCCTTACATACTCCTTGCTTCGTTTACGTTCATACATCTAGTCATACACGCACGCCGGTTGTGAGTACTACGCACCTGACCTTTTTTTGTTTTGGATGGGAAATCATCAAATAACTTCTCCCGCTCTGGGCGGAGCGGGACGGTGTGTCAGACTCTTACTCACTAAAACCCACCCGTATTCCTTCGTGTTGCCAGGCGCCTCGGTAACCCTTTCGTACCTTCCCGCGACCCCGACAGGCATCGGCTCTACGAAACACAATCGTAACACAAGAGATGTCAGCACAAGTGTAGGGGTCCACTACCCCTACACTTGTGCTGACATCTCTTGTGTTACGATTGTGTTTCGTACCTGACCTAGGGACATAATTACAATATACATGTAATAAGTTAATTTAAGTCTAAATAAGTAAATAATTATTTAAAATTACTACAGAGTGCTGCAAGATATCGGTATTATCTTTTCTTCTTTCTTCAACTGGTTAATTTTATTTGTAATAGTTTTACTTTAGTATTAATTATTTCTCTAACCAATATCAACTTTTTTCCTCACGAAACAAACAAAATCAACCTTATCTTTTAGGTACTGCAGATCTGACTCAACCCCCCATTGCGACAAGAAAAAAAAAATACTGAAAATCAGCAATTTACCTAAACGGTAACACTAATGTTACCATTCCCGAAAAAAACAAAACTAGAAGGGCAGATTGTGAATCGCAACCTTTCTCAACACAGACAATACTCCCGCCATAAAAAGCGGTTTAAAAGAAAAACTGTTAAGAGAATCAGCAAAATCCTAACGATAAACAGAAAAGAAACGTCTTAAAGATATTTATCGGTAAAATATTCGTCCCACAAACCACTAGCTCGGGTGGGAGCTCATAAAATCCGTAAAGTCTGGGATACATGGGCTGTGTTCGCTTAGAATAGTATATGAAGCTTTAGTTCCTAGCGAAGCGAGGTTAGCCTTGCAGGATAGTAAACATTAAAGTAGCACGCTAGTACTTTAAGCTAGGCTTAGTTAATATATGTTAATTAATTAAAATGTTTATTTTAAATAGCAGTTATCGCTTTTACATACGAGTATTAATAGGAGAGGTGGAATGTTTTGAGTATGAATTTGGATGGCTGTAAGAGTAGGAGAAGACCAAAGAAACGATGGATGGACTGTGTGAAAGATGAAGATGATGATAATTACAACGAAACGTAAATCTTTTGCTAAGATTTTATTACACTAAAACATTTTATTATACCTGTATATATTATTTTTTCTCTTATTTATAAATATGTATAATATATTTATTGATGCAGCTTTTATAAAAAAGTGGCCCAGTAGAGCACTGGTGGCCCAGTGGTAATGGCTGCGAAATACGAGTTGTAGGTCGTAGGTTCAAACCCAGACAGGCGCTTTACTTTGTGTAAATTATTTCATCACCACTGCTCTCAAAACGGTAAAGGAAAACATCGTGAGGAAACCAGCATGTCCTAGAACCAAAAAATCGAAGACATGTGACATCTACCAACCTGCACTGGGCCCGCGTGCTGGATTACGGCCCACTTCCTCTCACAGAGAGGAGGCCTGTGTCCCAGCAGTGGGAACATGATAGGATGATTATGCTGTTATTATGCTTTTATAATGTGGATTTATGAATTTATTTTGTTTATAATGTTGTCATCGTCTACTTGACCTTGTTTAAATTTATTTTACAGACAACTTCATAAATATACACATTAAGTTAAGTATTCTCCATCCATTACATCTCCAACACAAACTCCAATGTTCAGACGCAATCTCCACAAAACTTTACGAAAAATTCTTCCTAGAGATTTTCCTAACCATGTTGACTTTCCTCTCATGTATTCTAAGCTCAAGAACGAATGCTATTGTTTCCCGTAGCGTTTCTGCCACCGTGTACCAAGAACTTTACATAATCAGATGGCATCGACAAACGGTTTTGAATAGCGTTGAAAGGGTTGGCTATGACTGGAAGTTTTGAATTTTTTTACCGTTTGCGTAAATTTGTTTTGTGGAATCATCGATTCATGGGAATGGAGGTAGGGCTAATTGCTTTGGTAGGCAAAAAGTTGCTGTGATAAGTCAGTCTCGGTGATCATGTTGAAGCTATCATCAGCATCAACCCACAGCAGTCTACTACTGGACATAGGCCTTTCCTCGATTTTTGGCAACTCTCATCCAGCTATTATCAGCCACCCTGTGAAGACTGTCGCTACACCTATAAAAAACCAGAATGGATTGGGGGCAAGAAAACGCGCAGCGTAACGTTATAGCCTTTTATTCTACATGGAACTGACCTTTAAAATGCACTACCGTATGCTTTTATACCCGTTTACAAAAAAAAAAACTGCCACCAGGTGGCGTGCTATGCAACTTCCGGAAATAAATTATTAAATATTATTTTAATGGTTCCGTGTGGTGCCGGACGTAAATAATAGCACCATCCCATTTCTTCCCGTGGGTGTCGTAAAAGGCGACTAAGGGACTAGACTACTAGAGAATGGGCAGCAGCGTTCTCTATGCATTTTATCACCATACTGCGATCGCCAACTCGCCTGCCAAGCGTGGCGATTATGACACGGTGGAGCATACGGTGGAGGTCTGCCCGGCTTGGGCAGAGCACCGCCGTGTCCTCGTGGAGGCGATCGGCGGCAGAGACCTCTCGCGTCCGGCCCTGGTTCAGGCCATGGTACGGAGCGAGAGGGCATGGGCAGCCGTCACCTCCTTCTGCGAAGCAGTAATGCTCGCAAAGGAGGAGGCGGGACGGTTGAGGGAAAGGCAAGTTTCGCGCCCTCTCGCCCCTAGCCGCCGCAGGAGACGCCCAGGGCGTCGGGAATCCCGGGCGGATTTCCGGCCACCGTAGGCGCGGGCTTGCGGACGGTGAGCAATGGGTAGCTCACCGTCCGGTAAGGACCAGGCCCGGGTCGACGGCGCGTCGTATTCCACGCGCGCCTCAAAGAGATGTCGTCAGCTCAAAAGTAGGGGTCCACTAGGGCCGATGCCTGCCGGGGTCGCGGGAAGGTACTTATGGGTCACCGAGGCCCCCGCAACACAGGCAACAAGAAGGAATACGGGTGGGTTTTAGTCAGTAAGAGTCTGACACACCCTCCCGCTCCGCCCAGAGCGGGAGAAGTTATTTGATGATTTCCCACACTAAAAAAAAAAAAAAAAAAGCGTGGCGATTATGGCAAACCCTCCCTATTGGGGGAGGCCTATGTCCAGCAGTGGACGTCTTTCGGCTGGAATGATGATGATGATGATGATGATTTTAATCCAGTTTGCAACGACTTCCGTTTACTAATCGGAGACGTTATTTTGTGCACCGGAAGTCAGTTGCAAAAAGTCTCAATTAATTTACACAAACATTTACAAAATAATCTGCACCCAGTAACATTTAATTACATTATAAAACCAAAAGCTGACATTCGGCCTACCTGACATTAAGTTTGTCCTCAAACTATAAATCAAACCAGCCCTACGGTGATTGCTTGTTCAACCAATATTATAGAGTACCTAAATATTTAACGTTAATTATTACAGTATCTAATTAAAATGAGTCGGTGACAATTTACTCTAAAAACACAGGAACCGCTCAAATGGTAAGATATTACATAATCGCAATTGTTAATTTCTCATTTTCATTAGCTCATTCATACTTTTCAACATTAATTTACATCTCTCACTCATTGCACCGTAAGCTTCACTGATCAAGCACTCTCACCTGTCAGTTATCATACGACTTCCAATGAGCAACTCAAAATATGGTAAGACAATCAGTTACTTTATCTGTCTAATGTCAGAATCTCAACATCATATTCTGCGCATGCCACACATTGCACCGCAAGCTTCACTGATCAAGCTCCCTCACTTGCCAGCCACTATACGACTTCCAATGAGTGACACCACATTCTGCACATGCCACACATTGCACCGCAAGCTTCACTGGTCAAGCTCTCTCACTTGCCAGCCACTATATGACTTCCAATGAGTGACATCACATTCTATACATGCCACACATTGCACCGCAAGCTTCATTTGGTCAAGCTCTCTCACTTGCCAACCACTGTACGACTTCCAATGAGTGACCTCTCATTCTGCACATGCCACACATTGCACCGCAAGCTTCACTGGTCAAGCTCTCTCACTTGTCAGCCACTATATGACTTCCAATGAGTGACATCACATTCTATACATGCCACACATTGCACCGCAAGCTTCATTTGGTCAAGCTCTCTCACTTGCCAACCACTGTACGACTTCCAATGAGTGACCTCTCATTCTGCACATGCCACACATTGCACCGCAAGCTTCACTGGACAAGCTCTCTCACTTGCCAGCCACTGTACGACTTCCAATGAGTGACCTATGCTTTAGGTGGGAAATGCACCGTGGGACTTCGCTGGTGGTTGACCACTCAACGTGAGCTTCATCAACACTTATCTATCAAACCAACCACCCCACGACTTTCATTTCCTAATCAACAATTTTTCTTCTTTCTCTTGCTAAGTACTTATTTATTTTAACTTATAATTTAAGTTTCGTTTAAATCATTGCATGTATCTTTATTATTTCTAGCACAGACTGATTTCTAACAAAAAAACATTAAATTCACATTTCCTCATCACTTTCAACTTACTAACTTAATCTTAAAAATCATCAATTAATTATATTAAATGTTATTCTCTGCATTATTATTTTTTATTTTTATTCTTTCAGGTCTACCATATCATATGAAGAAATGTAAATCATAAGTTTCTATCGATTTTCATAGTGATATAACACAATTTTCCTGTTGTATAACTTACAGTCAATTACATACTCTACAAGGACTGTCTTTCATTTATCACCGACCTAATCAACTTTAATCAACTTGATCATTCTTTTTCAGACTCAGATCCTGAACTTATTTCATTAATACTTGTGCTAATCCATGGCTGTATCTGTTTATTCTGTAATATTGTGTTTTACCAATGTTGGCCCTTGGTTGCTTGAGACTTCATACCTATCATTATGTTAAACTTTTGAGATTCTTTAGGGACCCGGGTATACAGGTAATAGCTTTACTCTGGCCTTAATTATGACCTATTAGAATATGAAGAATTATCAGGTTTCACACGGGAAGAAATAAAGCTCACTAAATCACGCAAATTGATAGGCAAATTAAAATTAAGTGGGTTACTTTCCAAACCTCCATCGGGAACTCCTGAAAATCCTGGCACTGCCTCTCGTTCAGTCACCGCAGTATAGCTCCTGTTTTCTTCCACGGGTCCTAGTTCAGGATCATGGCAATCTTCAACCGCTACAGAAACAACCTCGCCTCCTGGTTGCCGTATTGGAGTTTCATGTGACCTCACAACATTCAAGGTTCTTCTATTCGGACTTCTGCTGCTTTCCCTAATCCGGTGTGATCTTCTAGACTTCTGTTTTCTTTTGTGGGTACTTGTACGACTGTTAGAATTTGACTGTTTTTTATCACTATGTCGTCTCTCTCTATTCGAATATCCACTTGTCGAAGAGTCACTACTCACACCACGAGTGCGTTTGGGCATATTAAAGTTCACCACAGCAACACACCGTACCGTTTAACGTTCACCACAGTAACATACCGTACAGTTTACTACAACGTCTGTTTTAACGCACACGAATAGGGTATAGAAAACAACAAAAGAAAAAAAAATCTTTTATATTTAAAACTTGTTAATTCTTAGTTCACTTGCACTTTAGGTATTAAATATCCCACTTCTGATATAAGAAACCAGAATGTATTGAGGGCAAGAAAACGCGCAGCGTAACTTTATAGCCTTTTATTCTACACGGAACTGACCTTTAAAATAATAAAAAAATAAACTTCTGACTGGTGTTCTCTTACCGCGGGTGTGCCTCAGGGTGGCGTTCTCTCTCCTCTTCTCTTTTCTATTTTAATTAACTCCGTCACCAGAGTTATCTCTTCCCACTTCCATCTCTATGCCGACGATCTGCAGCTTACTATCACTTCTTTAGGTAAGATGCGGAAGCAGCCGTGTCTGCCATGAACCATGACCTGGATTTGATTAGCGAGTGGTCGCGGTCCTTTGGACTGCAAATCAACCCTAAGAAATCCCAGGCGATAATTATCGGTGGAAGGTATATGCGGAATAGGCTCGATATTGCGTCGCTGTCTCCACTCTGTCTGAATGGAGTTCAGATTGAATACGCAAATACAGTTAAAAACCTGGGGGTGACCTTGGACTCTTACCTATCGTGGACTACCCATGTTGCTCAAGTCAGTCGCAAAGTGCACTACACGTTCCATTCGTTGAAATACCTCCAGAGCTTCTTGCCCTTGAATACCAAAATCTCCCTTGCTCAAACTCTCATACAGCCCATCATAGACTACGCTGATACCTGTTATTTGGATGCCACCGAGGAGCTTTTAAATAAACTTGAGCGTTTGCAAAATATCTGCATTCGTTTTGTTTTTAACCTTAAAAAGTATGATCATGTTTCTAACTTTCGCAAGATTCTCAAGTGGCTCCCCATTCGTCTTCGCAGGAACTCTCGGATATTGTGTCTGCTATTTAACATCCTTCATAATCCTAGTACGCCATCCTATCTGCGGGAACGTTTTTCCTTCGCCCGTCCTTCTGATGCACCTTGCAGGTCGCATCTTAGAAATCTCCTTAAATCCCCTCCCCACTCTACCGACTTCTACTCCTACTCCTTCACTGTGCACGCGGTTCGGCTGAGGAATTCACTTCCACCTGACATTAGGGACTGCCAAACTGTTGCTGTTTTTAAAAGAAGAGTGAAAGAACACTATCTTTCCACTTTGCCATAGTTGCATATTATGTATTTATTATTTTATACTATTAATTATAAGTATATAAGTATTTTAGTGATATTTATTTTAGAAGTATGTATTTATGTAAGTATATTCTCATAGTGTATAATTAAATTAGTGAATAGTTTTATTTTGTTTTTATGTTTTTTGTTTTCTCTTTTACCTTACACACGTTGTCTACATCTCTATGTCTACTGTCCTATCGCAGGTATGCTGGAAGAGATTTCATTAGAAATAAGCATAACCTTTGTACGTATTTTTCTGTTCCTTTCTTCTTGTCGGTTTATATGTGTGTACATAAACTGTTAAATAAATAAATAATAAATAAATAAATAAAAAAAAAATAAAAATAAAAGTGTATGGCATCTCGTAGTTGACCTTGACAGGTGGTGACTACTTAACCGGACTTTCCTGTGGCTGCCTTAAGCGAACTCAAAGCCTCCAGCCAGGGGCGAATTTCTTATAGTACTAAGCGACTGCACGCTAAGGGCACCCCCTGTGGGGTACGGACCTCGGCTTAGGGCGTCGCTGGGGGGAGGACAGCAAGATGGGACAGGCTGGATCTGGTTAATATTATTATTATTAATCGGGGACTTTAAAGCTACAGGCTCAGCTGCGGTGCGGGCTGGCACTTCGTCGAGCAAGGGTCGGGGGGGACAATTACGTCGGGGTTTACGCGAGGGACCTCGGCGGCGAGGTCGGAACGTAGGTCGGTGTGATTTGTGCACTGTACTCGTTGCCCTACTGCTTTCTTGGAGAAGGGTAATGGGGTCATCGGGGTCGGTACCTTTAAAATGCACTACCGTATGCTTTTATACCCTTTTACAAAAAAAAACTGCCACCAGGTGGCGTGCTATGCAACTTCCGGAAATAAATTATTAAATATTATTTTAATCCAGTTTGCAACGACTTCCGTTTACTAATCGGAGACGGTATTTTGTGCACCGGAAGTCAGTTGCAAAAAGTCTCAATTAATTTACACAAACATTTACAAAATAATCTGCACCCAGTAACATTTAATTACATTATAAAACCAAAAGCTGACACACCTTGCCTGAGGGCATCCTAACTTCCGTTAGCTGATTCGCGGTCTCCACTCATGAACACGTCTACCCCAACGGTTATCAGTTCTACGGCTAATATGGTCGGCCTTTTGCCACTTCTGCTTGATTAATCTATAAGCTATGTCGACAACTTCGGTCCTCTCCCGGATCACCTTGTTCCGGATTCGATCCCTCAGAGACATCCTGTTTGAAACTATACCTAATCAAATCGTTTAACCTAATTGCATTTTTTTATTTGATAAATAAAGTCTATAAGTACTCTTGAAGTTCGTTTTAGCATCTGCACCAAGTAGAAACAATAATTTTATTTTTATTACGTGTGTAAAATGATTTCTGAAAATCGACCAAAAGTAAAACTTCTATTTGAGACCTCATAGGAGCCCGAAAAGACTTCTAAAATTAAAAATATGCTATGGTTTTTTGAGTCAATCATCAGTCATCATTATCCTACCCTATCCCAATGTATTTCTGGTCAGTGCAACATTTCGTTTTCTTCCATACTTCTCAATTAGTTGTCATCTCGGTAGTCACTCCCTTTCTAGCCATATATTCTTTCACACAGTCCATCCATCGTTTCTTTAATCTTCCCCTTCTCTTATAGCCATCCAAATTCATGCTCAAAACTTTACTCACGACATTTTCCTCGCTTCTCCGTTGCATCTAAGTGTCATCATTAAGGGGACTACAGGACCTAAACGCAAATTTTGTAAGTTTTATGATGCCTAAAAATATATGATCCACTGCAGTAAACAAAATCATCAAAATTTATGATACTCTTCAGGATAAGTAGGTAGAGAGTGTGTTGAAAACATAATAAAACTAATTTGATACGATAGAAAAAAATCACGAAGATATCTCTAAAAAAATCTTTTAACGATTAAAAACCTTACTAATACGAGTATAGGTACATGCAATCATTCTGATTTTTTGTCATATTATTCTACAAGCAACATATATTAACGTAATAGTGTTTTATTTATTTTCCAAACAATATACTTTTTGTAAATAGATAATTACTACATATTTTGCAATAAATTACCAGCGTTGTGTCATCGCGCTTCTCTTTCTTTTCTATGCAGTCCGACAGTGACCGCGCTTTAGCTGTTGTCAGCCTCATAAAAGATACATTCATCATTCTCCTGCCCTCACCCCAATTTAGTTGTGGTGGGTGCAACATGTCCCTTTCTTCCATACTTCTCTATAAGTCGTCATCTCGGGAGTCACCCCCTTTTCATATCAACTTTCACACAGTCCATCCATCCTTTATTTGGTCTTCCCCTACTCTTATAGCCATCGACATTCATACTCGAAACTTTCCTCACGGCATTTTCCACGTTCCTCCGCATCACATGCTCATACAATGACAACCGGTTTCCGTCCGCACAAAAGATACATTATGTCAAAGAATTTAATTATTGCCCTGTAAAAGGTTTTAACCTTTTGCTAGCTTTCTGAAATCACATTAAAATCTAATCCCTAACCCGAAGTCCACTCGCCAGTAACTTAAAATTCATGAAGCTATAAATTGGCCAGTTAAGTGAATCTCAATCTACCTGCTTAGTGCTTAAGTTAGAGCTTAGAACTTATGAACGGAATAGGATATGCAAAGCTTGTGAATGTTAGCAAGTTCATCTTCAAGTTATTTCTAAGTAAAGTTGGCTTTTCGAGTGAAGTATAGGAATTGAATCTTTAATGGTATATTTTTTAATGACGTATATCATTAAATCCTATTTTTAAAGTATGACGTACGTACAATTAATTTACATTTATTTAATGATTTTAAACATGCTGCTTTTCATACCGTAAACATTCTTGTGTCCGACTGGGTCCAAGTGGACTTTGTAACTATAATTAAGATCTTATACATTTAAGGGAGAACTAAGTATGTAATCGCGATGATAGATAGTGGTGGAGTTGAAAGAAACTGAACTGAACTGAAACTGGACTGTATAACATGTATAATGAATTGATTAAAAAGAATATGAAATAACAAGTGTGTCGGTTATTTGCCAAACAAGAATTTAAAATGCCCCAGCGCAGCCGTGCGTAGAGGCGTGCAACAGCTGACTGGTGAGGCGCGGGGGCTCGTGCTCGCCCGTGCGGCCGGCTGACACGTCGCTGTCCCCGCGCCCCTCGTTTACTGCCGCCAGCGCGTGGCGATGTTGAGAGGAACGGTCTCAACATACTCCCCGCGTTGAAGTGTCTTCAAAAGTGGTGACCGGCAGCAGGCAGATGGTGTTAAAGGCGCGCCGGATGACACCCTTTCTTGTGAGGATGTTGGCGACCCTCGCCACGCCGTCTCTGCCTGGGAGAACATGTGTGATGCGTCCTAGAAGCCACATAAGAGGAGGTAGGTTTTTGTCCTTTATGACGACCAATGTTCCTACCTTGAGCTCGCCAGACGACCTGCACCATTTTGTTCTCTCCTGTAGCGACAGAACATATTCATGTGAGAAGCGAGCCCAGAAGTGTTGCTTCAAATATTCTATACGACGAAATCGTAAGCTGTTGACGTTGGCGTTCTGGATCTGTGGATGAGGCAGCATGATTAGAGAACGACCAATAAGGAAGTGTGCCGGGGTTAAAGGAGCAAGGTCGGAAGGGTCGTTGGACAGTGGAGTTAAGGGCCTTGAATTCAAAATAGCCTCAACTTGAATTAAACAAGTAACCATCTCCTCAAAGGTTAGGTTTGTTAAACCGAAAGTGCGTCGAAGATGATGCTTGGTGGATTTAACTGCAGACTTCCATAGGCCTCCGAAGTGTGGAGTATATGCAGGTATGAATGAAAAGTTTATACCAGGGTCGATGTTGTTTAATATTAAGTCTTGCGAAAGCAGCCTGGCCAACTCATTGAAAGCACCGACAAAGGTTGTACCGTTGTCGGAAAAGATTTTACGGGGTTTTCCCCTTCGAGCAATAAAATGGTTTAGTGCAGCTAAGAAACCTTCCTTCGTAAGGTCTGACAAAAGCTCGAGGTGGACGGCTCTTGTAGCTAGACACACTAACACACAAATGAAGCATTTGATGAGTCTACATCCTCTACCTTTCCGGTCAGCTATCATGATGGGACCGGCGTAGTCTACCCCTGTGTCTAAAAATGGAAATTCTAAATGTAGACGCTGCTCTGGGAGATTACCCATGATGGGTTGAGTAGTGGTGGCCTTGATCCTGCAACATTTTACGCATTGCTGAGTGATCTTTTTAGCCAGGTTCCTACCTCCAATAGGATAATAGTGATGACGAATAGTGGCAAGTAAGAGCTGTGGTCCAGCATGCAAAAGACGTACATGAAACATGTTGAATAAAAGAATACAAATTGTATCCGCAAAATTTCAAGTGTAAGCCTACCGGCGTTCCTGTCCTCGGTCCACAGCACCGAAAAGTTAACCACAAAAATCTTAGCTCCTTCTCAGGTTGACTCTGAAGTGCCGTGTTTGACCGATGCGGTGAACGCCTGGAAAATGGCTTGCCCGGATACGGTTCAGCCCGAGAACCCATCTTCCCAGAGACAGTGGGATGAGCCGCTCTGCAGGTTGGTACGGAATAAACTCATTAATACGTCCACCAATACTGCTGAGCGTGCCCGCCTGCTGGCTGTGGGTGAATGGGAGTCGGGCCTTTGGCTTCAGGCGCTACCGTCACCCAACATAGGCACCATGCTGGGTGACACCACATTCCGGCTCGCTACATGTTTGCGTCTGGGCGCTCCTTGCGGGGCTCCACATCGCTGTCAATGCGGTGAAGGAGTCGACTGCCTCGGACATCATGGCCTATCCTGCAGTAAGAGTGCTGGTCGAATGGCACGGCACGCCAGCATTAACAACATCATCCGTCGGGCTCTTGTCACCACCGGGGTGCCAGCTGTTTTAGAACCCAATGGCTTGGCACGTGATGATGGGAAGAGACCAGACGGAATGACCATAATGCCGTGGAAGTTGGGTAGGCCTTTGGTGTGGGATGCAACCTGTGTCGACACTCTCGCGCCTTCCCATCTTCCTAGCACGGCGGGCTGTGCTGGGGCGGCTGCTGCAGGAGCAGAAAACCTCAAACGGCGCAAATATAACAACCTTATTGGGAGCTATATGTTTGAGCCGTTTGGGGTTGAAACACTAGGGCCTTGGGGTCCGAGTGCCCATCGAGTATTTCGGGATATCGCCAAAAGGTTGGTAGAGTCTTCACGTGACCAGAGGGCTGGCCTTTTTCTAGCCCAAAGAATCAGCATTGCCATCCAACGTGGCAATGCTGCCAGCCTTTTGGGCACTTTTCCCATTGACAGCGATGCGGACGAATTTTTTGATGCCCAATGAGCTCTTCCGCCTTTTTGTTTGTGTATAGTTTTAGTTAAGATAGGATATCATTTTGTTATTTTTATTAATTAATTATATAATTACACTCTAAAAAAAAAAAAAAAAATTGTATGAGAACTAAATAATAAAATTGGATGTTTAATATTGTAGTCATAGAATGAGTTCTTTAATCTTCCTCCAACACGAATAAGATTAGAAAGAGTATCAAAGAAAGGAGATAAATATAGTAGTTTGTTCTTTGCTGGTAACTGTTTACCTGATTTAAGTTAGTGGTACTCTTCCGGCAAAGATTCCATTTGACTAAGTCTTGACAACAATAGTAAAGAATCGTTAAGTTCAGTAGAAGTTAGTGAACCAGACTCAAGTGATTTTTTATTACATTTATAAATGAATCGCATGACATATGCCGTCACACTCTGTAATGTACTAAAGTTTGAAAATTTTGAAAATAACGCAGTAACAGGACTTTCAATAACATGATTAGAAACATGACAAGAAGAGACTGTTTCCGGTAACCCAGAATTATAACGATGGGATTCAGGGAACTGAGGCCATGAAGACATATCTTCGCGAAGAAATTGTGGTCCTGACCACTACAATGAACACGACAACAATTTGTCAGCTCTAAGTCCACGCGAAGCGAAGTCTGCGGGGTTTTCAGCTGACGGAACATAGTGCCAAGCCTCTCCTCCTAGAGTCTCCTGAATTTCAGACACACGATGACGAACGAATGTCTTTAGCTGATTTGGTGAAGTAGATAACCATCCTAAGACGATGGTGGAATCACACCAACAATCTACTTCATCAAAATGTAAAGTAAGTGACTGACGAACCTTTGAGTAAAACCTTGAACCCAACAACGCACCACACAATTCGAGCCGCAGTATGGTTGTGGATTTGATTGGAGCTACCTTGCTTTTAGCGGTAAGGAGATGTACGGTAACCTCGCCGTCTTTCGAAACACTGCGAACATAAACACACGCCCCATAAGCTTTTTCGGATGCGTCTGTGAATATATGCAGCTGTAAACAGGACGTAGATTCACACAACACCCACCGAGGTATCTTGAACTCGTTTAAAAGGTGCAGGCCATTTTGAAAGTCATTCCATGCATACTGAATATGCGTGGGAACAAGCTCATCCCAAGAACATTTGGCCAGCCACAGATGCTGCATGATAATTTTGGCTTCCACTATGCATGGAACGACCAACCCAATGGGATCAAAGATCTGCGTTATGATTGACAAGATATGACGTTTAGTAGACTTGTCAGTGGAGTTTAAGTTAATAGAAAAAGAAAACGTGTCACTTAAGCTCTTCCACAGAAGCCCCAGAGTCTTTGACTGCTCGCGACAGCTCGCAGCGTCTTGCTGCTCGTTTCTGATGTTGTTGACCTGAGCGACAGCTCAGGTCAACAACATCAGAAACGTCATGTTCACCGCTTAGCGCCTGCAGCACCTGACTGGAGTTGGACCGCCATTTCCGAAGGTTGTACTTTGCTGACCGAAGAACATCGTCAACACAGCCTTTTTGCAAAGTTTCTGAAACAGATGATCCACCGGACAAGTAATCGTCCACATAGAAGTCACGTGCTATCGAAAACTTTGTTGATGAATCTGAGCACTCTTCAGCCAGTTGAAGTAAACACCTGGTGGCTAAAAAGGGCGCTGATGCCGTGCCATACGTCACAGTATTAAGCTTAAACTCCTTTAACGGATGAGTTGGTTCTGCCCTCCAAAGGATTTTCTGTAAAGGACGTTGACTGTCGTGAACAAGAGTTTATCGATACATTTTTTTCAATATCCGTGCTTATGACAATTTTATGCTGACGAAATCGAAGCAAAATTGACAACAAATCATCTTGGATAGGGGGACCAACCATCTGTATTTGGTCTTAAACTCAAACTCAACTCAAACTTTTGAATTGTCAAGAAGTCGGACAATTAGAAATATGAAGCTAGTTGCCCATTCCAAAGCGTAGTAGGTACCTATGGAGAAGAACGGGCAAGAAACTCCATGGACACTCTTTTAAATTAAATTGATACATAAAGATTAGTACAAAAATAATGTTGAAATTATAACTAAATGTGAGGACGATGTAAAATAAAAAAACGCGTCCATATTAGAAAGAGAAACAAAAACAATTTCTAAATAAAATAATTACAAATAAGCCGAGGACGCTAAGAGGTGACCAGTCCCAACTAACGGCGCCCGTTCTGACGCATTTCTGGCGGAAGCGTCAAAAACGACCCGTAATTTGGTGGTAGTTCTTGACTCCTTCAGAACACCATGATGTGGTAAATAATTAGAATATGATGAGTCGAGTGGGCGCCTAGTAGATTCAGACATGTGTCCCAGCTCTATATACTCGTTAATAAAATCAACATATAGGCTTTTAAGGCGAGGATCTCTACCCAAGCGACGTTCAAGAGATAGGAATCGCTGCTTAGCCATCATGTATGAATCACCTAATACGTCCAGAGACTCTTTAAAAGGAATACTTACCACAAATCGCCCATCAGAACTACGATATCTATAAAATGTTGTTCACAGGATCTCTCTTCACCAGAATGTTTATGTATGAACGACACAGAATCTAACTCCCAAAACCGATCTAAATCTACTTGCGAGTTATTAGTGTGCATACAAACATGTGAAGGGGAATCCGACTGATGATATGCACCCAAAATGAGCCAATCTTATCTTGACTCAAGCAATGTGGGCATATGGTTACCTAATGCGATACGGCCAGTGCCTATGATACCCCAAAATACTTCCGCACCAACAAGGACGTCGATTGAAGACGGAACATAATGAGTGGGGTCAGCAAGGCACACGTTCGTAGGTATACGTATGTTGCTAGTATCAACATAAGTATTGACTTTTGGCAATACGAGACATTCAATGTTCAGTTCGTACCCACTGTCACCAATTGATTTTAATGACACTGAGCACCCCTGAGTACAACTAGATGTTTGATAATTGATACCTGATACCTTGGACTTGGTAATGTAGGTAGGAATATGTAGCTTACGGACAAAGTCCTCCGAGATGAAATTTGTTGTACTTCCATTGTCTAGCAAGACTCGTGCTGTATGGTGATTACCGACAGCGTCGGTCATCTTCACGAGTGCTGTGGAAAGTAAAATTACTCAAATCAAAATCAAATCAAACTTTATTTGTGAACATAGTATATATAAAAAAATAAAAAAATGTCAATGTCATAAATTATCATTTAAAATGAAATCTTCTATGGAGTAATAGGCCTTCTCTACTAGAAATAAGAATAATTTACTTTTAAATTGGTCAACATTTTCTACACTTCTTATGCATTTTGGTAATTTATTATACACTTTTGGAGCCATTACAAAAATGCTTTTCTTAAATAATGCGGTTCTAGATCCAACTAAATTTAACTGGTCACATCGACGCTGACTTGATACTCGAGAAAATCTATTCATATTATTTTTAACAAACATAGCTGTTTCGTATATGTATAATGAGGGCATAGTAAGGATTTTCATGTTTTTGAAATAAGGCTTGCAACTGTCGGTGGTTTGCAGATTACAAATGGCTCTTATACATCTTTTTTGGCACTTAAACACGATATCTTTGCCTGTGGCATTGCCCCAAAATATAATGCCGTACCTCAATGTTGAGGCAACTAGACCATGATAATGCTGTTAAGACTGTTGCTCTATTTGCCGTTTTGCTTAACATATGCAAGGCATAGGAATATTGGTTAAGTTTACTACATACTTTATCGATCTGCGTATGCCATTTTAAAGTGTTTTCTATATTTAATCCGAGAAATTTTGTCACATTGGTCTCATTAATAATTTTGTCATTATATCTAATATTTAATACTAAGTTATGATTTGGTCTTTGTTGGAATTTCATGATTACTGTCTTGTCTAAGTTTATTATTAAATTATTGTTTTGCAGCCAATCGACTACCGATTTTATGTTAGAATTAATTTCCGTCTCTAGGGTGCTTAATTCGTCACTATTAAAGAGTAAAGTGCTATCATCTGCAAACATTGTCATTGGGTAAGTTGATGCCGTTGGAAAGTCATTAATATAGATAATGAATAGGGGAGGCCCAAGTACACTGCCCTGCGGAACTCCATATGATACAGTTCTCTGGCTAGATTTATAGGTTATTTCGGTTTTTTTACATATTCTATTAATTACTGTTATTTGCTGCCTATTACGAAGATAAGATTCGATTAAATTAGATATGTTTCCTCTTATTCCGTATGCATTAAGTTTATGCATAAGTATGTCATGGTCAACACGGTCAAAAGCTTTTGACATGTCCATGTAAAGCGCTAGAGCTGGTAGCTTCTTATCCACTCTGCGGCTAACTGTTTGTAAGAAATCGTAAATAGCCATGTCAATAGATTTGTTCTTTCTAAAGCCTTTTTGGTTATCAACGAATAGCTTATTTTGTTCAAAGTATGTGTTTAGTTTATTATATATTGCTTTTTCAAATATTTTTGAAAAAATGGGTACTAAAGCTATAGGTCTGTAGCACGACATGTTCTCTTTGTTGTCTTTTTTGAAAAGCGGTTTCACAATTGTTACTTTCAATTCTTCCGGAAAAATACCATTAACTATGCACATATTGATCAGATGACTTAACACAGGCGCAACAATTGTTGAAACACTTTTCAAAATGTTTGTGCTTATATCATCATACCCAGTACTAGATGTATTCTTTAGTGACATAGTAATTAGATGAATATCCTGTGGTATTGTAGGTGACATAAACAAAATGAAATGTAAATGATTGACTAGCTGATAATGCAGTGTTGTGTGCACTAGTAGACACATTGTCACTATCGATGTGTAACAGTGTGTTGTGTTTTTGATGACAATATTTACAATGACCTAATTTGCATTTGGAGATGTCATGACCTGGACGAAGACAATTCATACATACTTTTGAACCCTGGGCCTTTTTAATACGAGCCTGTACTGAGAGACTTTTAAACTGCTCACATGCAAAAATAAAATGATTGTGATGACACATGGGACATGACAAAGGCTTTAATGCTTTCTCCGGTAGCACACTACTGCTCTTATGTTTAGTTGCAGTTGTGGTGAATTCACTATTAGCCGTTTCTATAGGCTTAGACTCCTCAAGCGTCTCCAATAAGTCAGCCCTGCTACTAATGAAGCTGGTGAATGCTGATAATGTTGGAGGTTCGGAAAAAGTGTTTCTGTGCTCTTCCCACTGTCGATTTGTAACGTGGTCGAGCTTACTGGTCATTATGTAGATGATGAGAACATCTACGAAAGCGTTTTGAACTGGTTGACCGAGGTTTGCCAAAGCTCTAAGATTTTTATTTGTTGTGTCAATTATGTAACGTAATGACTTACTTGACTCTCTATCTATAGGTTGAACGTTAAAAAGTGCTTGCACATGATTGTTGCCAAGCAATCTTTTGTTGTCATATCTCTCACATAATAACTTCCAGGCAGCGTCGTAGTTCTCTGACCTGAAGTCAAGGTTATCAACAACAAGAGAAGCACTACCCTTTAAGGAAGCACGCAATAGTGTAATTTATTGATTATATCTAAGGTTTTGTTGTTATGTACTATGGAAACCAAGGTATCTCTAAATTCCAGCCAATCATGATAGCTGCCTGAAAACTTAGGCAAGTCAATTTTGGGTAAGCGAATTGAATTGTGTTTGTGTGTACTAGTACTACAAGAATCCACCTCGGTTGCGGAGTCCCCTTCAAGAAGCTTTCTTGCGCCGCTGATCAGCTGGCGTGCAGCAGCTACCAAGCCGTAGTACAGCTTTTCAAACTCCTCGCGTTCCGCATGTTGCTCGCTGGGGTCATCCACCAAAGCCTCCAATTCATCCTGTAATGCATCATATTTCTCGTAAAAGCTTTCTAATATATAAGTCGATATTCGATTTCGATGACTTGTACCTCACTCAACTTTTCGCAAGACTTAGAAATATTTAAATATTAATTAAATTGCGTAAGCTTGGCTTTAATTGAAGCTCGCTTCTTAATATAGCTTTTCATGTCAGCCATGACAGTGAAAATTTAGTATTAGCAGTAAGTAAGAGAAGATAAAATAAAACAGATATTATTTACTGAGAAACGAAAGTTGAAATTTGAAATTAAACTATTAGCAGCAAGTTGCGAAGTAGGCACGAGAGCTATAATCTGTAGAAAATGTGATTGCTATTTCAAAAGCGTTAGGCGTTTGCGATCGAATTTGCTGAGTAATGCTAAGCGAATGATGCAATGTTTTCTTTACACAAAAAAATAATTCAATTAAATGGAATTAAAAACGATATTGATTGCAAATTGTAATAAATATGAATCAGATTAAAAATGTCATAACTAATAATTGAAATAATTGAATTGTGATTTGCAAACTAAAAAACAAAATAGATATACATTAAAACCACTATTGTATGTACATAAGCATCTTATCTAAAACAAGGTACTGTATGAAACAAAAGAAACTGTTTAAACAAGCTGATAGGCTGATCATGAATTGACGGGATTACTAATTGAATTGTAACTATTGATTAAGTTGAATTGATTGTAAGATTAAAAATAAAGAATTCGGGTAGGTAAAATGACTAGGCAAAATGTTAGAACAAAGGAATTGGAACGTTCTCACGGTTTTATGCTGTCAACCTCTGATGATGAGCTGACGACTGTGCCTCCGATGAGTAGATCCTGGGACCTTTCCGGTGCCAGTTGACGAATGTTGACGTAAATGTGTCTTCAAAGTCTTCTTGTCCCGAAGTCTCAACGATCTTTTCTTGCGCCGCCCCACTATGGGAAAATCGCGTATGTTTCGTCTCAAAACTCCGTATCTCAGTTGTTTCAAAACTAAATGAGCTGTAATTTTGCACACATATTCTTTGATGTATAAAGTTTAGTGTAAATAATTTTAATTTTGAAAATTCTGTTTATTATTTAATTTAAAAAATTAAACTTAAAAAAATATATGCATGTTATAAAAAAAAAAAAAAAAAAATGGTCTTAATTTTATATTTACTTAAAATAGTATTGTAAATATACTTAAATGGAATAATTAAAACAAACGAGAAAAATAAAATACAAAATTCAGGAAGTTCCTACAGATTTTCGTTGATAGCAAGCAGGGCCTTGCCTTCACTTAAAAGTTCTTTCGATATTGTTTCTTAGGTATTTCTCAAACTTGATATATATTATATGGATCAGAAGTGTACAATAAGGTATGGGACACGTCTTCATTGGTAGCCGCTCTTGAACACTTTCTAGAATGATGAAGTCTAAACTTTTTGTAATCCTTATTTCGGGATTCTTGCGCGTCTTCGGACAATTGTCCGATAGGTATAATAGCATAGTACTCAATGATTTTTTCTCCGTGAATAAGTATTTTATGCACGGAGGAAGGCATATAATACCATTTATAAATATTTACGTACAGTTGGGCTGTACTATATGCGTATTCACCAAACTTTTTTGAATTAATAGCCATTCCAAATGACATAGTTTGTAGTATTATATAAGTACATTCGTTTTATAAGTTCTACGTCTACACCTGTAATGTCTGCAAAGCAAGAGTAATTCTGAAAAAATCTCCGAGCTGTGTTTCCGTCATTACTATTTCGAGTGCCTTGTCGAGGTTTATCGACATGCAGTCCCATTTCCTCCCTAAACCGCTTTTGTACCAATATTTTCTTTTCGTCTTTGTTTTTTTTTTATTTTCCGGTTTAGTAGCTGACCACTTTTCAAAAGACAAGTTATAAGAAATATGTAAGATCATCTCCATACTCCTAATCCAAGCATGTAGTGTTGACAGTCCGTATTGAAATGAACTTTCGTTCACATCTCGTGTCCTAACTGCTTCTAAATTATTCATTTGCCGAGGAGTAGCACCACAAACTGTACAAGAAGCGCTCGAACGAGTTTCAGTTAAAACTTGTGCCACTTTACCATCAATCATGGTTCAAAATAGGTCATGAGTAATTTCGATTACCTCGCTATTCTTATTTTTATCAGAGAAGGAGACAGATTTTTTATTTGATTGTTGATATCAGCCACAACAGACGCGGTTTTTTCAGGAGTTTCTTGGGCAAATTCTAACAATATAGGTCTGCAATATCTTACAGATGAGGAATGTTCATTCTTCCAAACAACAGTATTAGTTGTCTCATCTAGGAGACTAATGGGTACAAGTGAAGCAATAAAAAGGTTTGCATCTGATATAAAATCGCTTTCTTCGGGCAAAACTTGCTTGTACTCGCTCTGCCCTGATGACCCGTCACAACCCCATTTACAGAATAGTTTCAACTTTCTTAAACCGTTTTTGTAAACTGAACCAATTAGTAATATACGTGCCACAGTATGATCCAACAAGTCCTGCAGATTGACTTTTGCACTTATGTTAGTAATGGTTATGCTCGAACCTGGTGGGTAACACATCTTCTTCGCTTCGACTAAAGTTGGATAAGAAGGAAACACTGAGCAGTTTTTGTCCGCCAAACAAAGTCGAAGTTTCCCATACTGTTCTTTGTTAAGGTTTAAGTCAATAAATTTCCGTAGTGCTTCTTCCTTTGAAAAAGTGTAACATCTTCAGGGTTCTCAGACTTGACCTTGACCATCTAACCAGCTGACGTTCTTACTTTCAAAGCGGCAGTTTCATCCGAGATGCATTTCTGCAGCGTTCATTACATTTAGATACCAAGTTTCTTTGAATGGAGGAGACCACAGTAGCCATATCCTCTGGTGACAAATTGAAATTTTCTTGTAAGTAGTCTTCTATATTATACCCATTTATAAACAAATTGCACAACACTCGTTTACTACAAACAAATTCACCCATTATTCAAATTAGTCAACTTTGCAAATAGTTGATAATATGGTATTAACCGCTTTATAAGGCAACTGAATGTTTGACCCACAACTGTGAATGTTTCAGGGCTCACAATCCTTTTATAGGCCTATGAAATAGTGCTATGTGCAAAAAGATAAGATACTAATAATTTGCACTCTTCCCATAACCAACCTGTTTTTTTTTCGACCCTAATAGATAAGTGACCATATTTTATCAAGTAAGGTGGTCAAAACTGTATCAAAACCACAAAGAACTATTAATAATAATTATCACTCTAATGAACTGTTTATCAATTTGATCTTTTTATTTCTCATAAAATCATTTGTTTATTAGATAACAAATGATTTTATGAGAAATAAAAAAAAACCTGAAAAAAAATATAATTTATATCTCGCGATATGTTTTGGCACCGTGTCAGAAAAAGTGCAAGTATGTGCAATTTTTTTTTCTCCTTGCGTAAACTAAAGTATAAAGATCGTAATACAATAAATATCTCGACAGCGGCAAGCAGCGGTAAAGGGTAAATGTCTCGTTAAAAAAAAAGTACCCTAAAAACATATCATCTTGAACTATATTGGTTAATTTTATTTTATCAACGCAATATATATAATATTAATTATGAAACATTATAAGGAGATTATAAGCATTCCAAAAATTTGTATAATACCTACTTGTACATTTATATAAAAAAACTTTCGAGTAATGTGGCGTTGAATTGCAGTAACGTATTGCGTCAAAATTACGTTATTGAACAAGAGTTAGCTTTGATGCCTATTTATAATACATTATGATTAACAACAAAAAAAAACATTGTGAATAGAAAGCTTATTTAATAGACTATATTAATTTATTATTTTTATTCCATAACAACGACTTTCACGTGAAACGGTTTTGAGACGGCTTTGTATGGGGCTTTTCCATAGTGCGCCCGTTGGTTTGAACTCGATAAAGACGGCTGATGCCGTATCGACGTTCACGATGACCAAATGCAGGCGATGACACGTAGAAAACGAAGACCGCTTGTGGAACTTGAACCTGACGATGAAGTCCTTTGTTCTCCAACCGACGAACCATTGATTTTTGGAATTTTATTGTTTTCCGGTTTTTCTTTGTTTGGTTCAAATGTTAACGGTAGAAGGACCAATGAACGCGACGATAGATCGTGGTGGAGTTGAAAGAAACGAGTGGACTGTATAACATGTATAATGAATTGATTAAAAAGAATATGAAATAACAAGTGTGTCGGTTATTTGCCAAACAAGAATTTAAAATGCCCCAGCGCAGCCGTGCGTAGAAGCGTGCAACAGCTGACTGGTGAGGCACGGGGGCTCGTGCTCGGCCGTGCGGCCGGCTGATACGTCGCTGTCCCCGCACCCCTCGTTTACTGCCGCCAACGCCCGGCGATGTTGAGAGGTCTCAACAGTATGTTGCGTCCAAATTTACATTTGCAGTAAGAATGTATGGGAGAACATGTTTTTTAACTACCTACTAAGTTATGTTTGTTTTTGGGATAAATGCATCCCAACTACAACTGTAATCCGACACGCACTTGGCTGGTTTTTTCTACATCCATTTTTCCCGTGGCTGCTGCTATCGCCAATAACATTAGCGGTCACATTTGCCCGCTAACATGGCAGGTGCTGTGCGCATTGAAATATGCACAACATTTGCTCTGTTGCGTCCGCCAGCAACTTTTACACATCACCTAAATTGACACAATATTATTTAATACATTGTATTTCAGCATTTCATATTCTTACTTCCATCTCAATAATAATTAAATATAGTGGAGTGTGTGTCAATTAAATATGTTTAAGGCGCTGACAAGACCCAATTGACTAAAATGGTCTTCTCTTAAGAAAAAAAATTGCCAAATCTGTATAGTTTGTGGTAGCGGAAAAAATATATGTTAATTTTGAACATATTTTCCAGAACTTGGGTGTTACCAAAACACGTTTTGATTAAAAAATCTCGATACAAACTTACGTTAAACTAACCTCTTACCTTGAGTTCTAATCCAAAATATCTGCATTAAATATCAACATACGTTACGTATTTAATTAATAACAAGAACGTCTTATTTGAATGCAGAGCTTGGTTGTTTTTTATTTTCGATTACTCAACTCAATTTTGAGTATATAGATAATTACTTCATATTTTGCAGTAAATTACAAGCGTTGCGTCATCGCGCTTCTCTTTCTTTTCTATGCAATGTGACAGTGACCGTGGATTAGGTGTTGTCAGCGTCATAATTGACTTTTGTCGCTGACTAACTAACCTAAATACCTAATATATATTTTTTTATATAATAATAAATTATTTATTGCGAGTAACCATGTGACTCATACAGTGTTAGTGACAATAAAATAAACTTACAACTACGTTAGTAACACAAACACGCGTTACAAAATACAATCAATAATCATTGCTTCAGCACTCCAGCTGAGATACTGGAGCAACGACTCATAATACAGCAGTCCAGCCTGCCAGCAATAATTTCCAGGATGCTGTTGGAACTGGCTCGCACCCTGCGCACCAAGGACGCACATCTTTTACGCATTAATGCATAAAAGCAATCAACACGCAATTCCGCAAACATCCCTGATGCGCTACAGAAGCGAGGCAGCCTCATCAACACCCTGAAAGCATTATTGTATTGCACGCGAAGGGCACTGTACGATCTCTGCGTAAAATGTACCCACAGGCTACAGGTGTAAAATGAGGAACAGAAGGCTCTAAAAAGTGTTTTTTTAACCTCCGTAGACGCACGTGTCAGATAAGTTAATAAGTGGATGGAATACTAAATGTATAGGTAATGATATCCACCAAATTAGGAAGTTTTGAGTGTCAGAATGGTTACTAGTTATGTACTGTGTATGAAAGTACCTATGAATATGGTGTGTAGGGAAAGGATTTCATGAAGAAAAGCACAGAAAGACAAGACTAGTTATTTATTACAATAAGACTTGTCAGTTAAAGAGAAAACTAGTTGTCCGTTCCAAAACTAGGTCAACATGGAGAAGAAGGACAAGAAACTCCATGGCAGCTTGGTTTAAAATATTTTATCAACACATTTTTAAATTAGTATACATTATCTTTATCACATTAATCTCTTCGACCATTTGTCAAAGCTATAGAAATATATTAACGGAATGAAAAAGAACATGAATATTCCTTAACTCGATTTAACACATAAGACATATTATAACACATACAGAAAAACATAGTTATCAGCAATAATCAAGTTATAGGATCAATTAACTTACGGAACATTACAGGTAGTCCATCTTTCACAACAGTTGTATCAAAAAAAGGTCCTTTAACTCGCGGGTACCACCATCTTTTTTAGTCTCCCCATACAATATTAATCTATGTCCCCATATTCATCCAATACAACCAACGTTGCCGCCATTTTTGACCAATCGCAGATGGTCACCAATTATTGTTTACTCATTTCTAATTTATGTATCTAATAATTAACAAATCGAAGGTAGTGGAACCTTTTTAAAACTTAATAAGATAATTTAGCAATTTAGTATGTACTTGCAATCGAAAAGTAAACTTATAAGTTATTAACATCAACTTATAAATTCTGGAAATCGTTTTAAACTACTTGTTATTTGAAAATAGCAATATAAAATCGTAATAAACATTATAGTATAATTTTAATTATACCTTAATCATCTATTGTAATTCTAAATTAATAAACATTTGCTTTGGTTAATCTAAAAACCACCAACCATAACTTAGGTTTTGATATACCTACTTTTCGTCTAGAAACGTTGTTCGTAATAGTAGTCTTTTAATCCACAATAAAAACCTTTGGTAAAGAACAACTTATACATCGAAATAGCATATACAATCAAGGAAATATTTAAAAATACAATTTATAATTCTGTTATTATTTAATTTTAGGTGAAAGTAAGATAAGTTTTTGTATTTATTTAGACTGACTCAGATCACAGGTTTCGTCTGGAATTGATTGTTCATCTTGGAACACTGCGATAGTTTAGAATAAGAATTAAATCGACGATTAATTTTCTAACATGCTACATAATCTGTCACACGCTTAAACCTGCGGGCAATCATATTCGCTCTGACCGACAGCGCCCTCCGCTCTCTCTCAATATCGTCATCGTCCCTAAGGCTAGCGGTCAAAACATGCCCAAGGTACTTAAAAGAGTGCACTCTCGATAACGGTACACCACTCATCATTACTGGAGGTACCGTTTCTGGACACTTCCCACCAGCCCCAAACACCATGACGACACACTTTTTTATATCATACAACAAAATAATATAATATTATCGCCAGCACAAAGATGAAGAAGAATCCTGAGAGGTTTTTTTTTATGTGGCTAAAACTAATGTTAAAAAACTGTCCAAGTGCGTGTCGGAACACGCACAACAAAGTTGGGATGAGTTTGAACAAATTTAACATTTAGTTGAAAAACATGTTCTCCCATACATTCTTACTGCAAATGTAAGTTTAGACGCACAATATTAAGAGATTTACCATTTTATTTTAAGACCATAGACTTTTTATAGGTTTTCCAGTAATCTATAACCATGTTTTTTTTTTAATAGGCTCAGTAGTTTCGCAGATAAGGGATGGTAAATTTACATATATTGTCTAAAATAGCTTAAAAAATGTTAAAAATAAATTGCGACCCTCACAGTAAGCCCTTTCATTTGATATGTTACACAGTACTTTGAAAAAAAATTCTTTTTAATTTTCTTTTGCCTTCCAAAAGTGACCCCAATATTCAAAATTAATCTATTTTCGTTACATGTTCACGTTTGAGTCACATAAATTCATATTTGTACCACAACTCAATCGGTCTATTAGATTCGGAGCAAAATGGCTGTGACAGACAGACAGACAGACAAACACACGAGTGATCCTCCAAGGGTTCCGTTTTTTCATTCGGACGTAGGGTACCCTAAAACAGAGATAAATGTTTAGGAAATTAATATTTATTCTTGAGGAAGTGATGTTATTTTATTTGGAGAATACCAAAGATAATTTAATTAATTATTTCGGGCTCTGCCATTATAATTAATTATCCTTGTACACTCCAAATAATTTAGATCGACACGTTTTATAATTCATTATTTCGGACTTTGCCAATAAAATTAATCCAAATAATTTCCAAATAATTTAGATCAACACGTTTTATAATTTAATCGAGAAATGGTTGCGATTACTCTCTCTATACACGGCCCAGCGGGCTTCATCATTGAGTCGAGATATTTCAACCCTTTTTGTTGTTTTCATCCGAGTCCTAATAGAATTCTGTAATAAGTATTGGCTTTTTATAATTGATTGAGGGTTTTACGAAATTAATTTGATTCATTAATTTCATCACTGTAGGAAGAATATTTTAAGGATGGGCGCATATTATTTTCAGAAACCAATATGATGCTATTACGTAGGTAAGTAGTTAGCCATATGTTAATCGGTCTGTCGTAAAGTTTTATTAGGGTTCCGTGCCTCAAAAGGAAAAAATGGAACCCTTATAGGATCACTCGTGTGTCTGTCTGTCTGTCCGTATGACACAGCCAATTTGCTCCGAATATACTGGATCGATGAAGTTGAAATTTGGTACACATATGAATTTCAGTGACACAAACATGAATGCGTAACGTAAATAAATTAATTTTGAATATTAAGTATATTCAAAATTAATTTATTTACGTTCACTTTTGGGGCCAAAGTAGAAAATTAAAAAAAAAAGTTTTGTAAACACGGTAGTTTACAGAAACTTTTTTTTAAAGCGCTTGTTGTAATGATTTCAGATATATTTTTTTTATAATTTTAAAATAAGTACTTTTAAAATTATTTAAGAAACTACATGAATATTGACCATTATCTCCGAAACTACTGAGCCTATAGTCTGAAAAAAAAATACATAAATTCGTTATTTACTTATAGATTACAGGAAAACTATAAGAAATCTATAGTCGTAAAGTAACATGGTAAAACCCTCAATATTGTGCGTATAAACTTACATTTGCAGTTGGAATGTATGAGGGGACATGTTTTTCAACTACAGTATTAAGTTGGTTGTTAGTATAAATACATCCCAACAACGGAACCCTTCATTGTGCGTGGTCGGACACGCACTTTGCCGGTTTTTATCTAAAAAACAAACATTTAGTTGTACATAGAGAGAGTACACTGAATGACATTTTAAATATTAATGTATTAGGAGCTCCAGCCAAACCAATTAAATCAGTTATCTAAAACGCAAAAAAAATTGAAATTAAAAGATCAATATCCAACATTAAGACGCTGACAACAGCTAAACCGAGGTCACTGTCAGACTTCATAGCAAAGAAAGAGAAGCGCGATGACACAACACTTGTAATGTATTGCAAAATATGAATAAATTATCTATTTACTCAAAATTGAGTTTAGTAATCGAAAATAAAAAACAACTAATTACTGCATTCAAATAAGACGTCCTTGTTATTAATTAAATACGTAACGTACGTTGATATCTAATACAGACATTTTGGATTGGAACTCAAGGTATAATGTTAGTTTACCATTAATTTGTATCGAGATTTTTTTTTCAAAACGTGTTTTGGTAACAACGAAGTTCTGAGAAATATGTTCAAAATTAACCTATGTTTTTTCCGCTACCACAAACTATACGGAGTTGCCTTTTTTTTTTCTTAAGACCAACCTGTTTTGGTTATTTACCTCTTGTCAGCGCCTAAGAAGATTTCAAACTCCGTACAAACTTTAACAATTAAACTTAACAAAGGCGTTACAGACAACACAATAAGTCAGTGTACATGAAATCCCGTTAAATCAACTCATGCGTTTACGTTCAAAACAATATTTAAAGTTTACACTTGAAAAACTCGGTTTAATTTACCACCTTTGCTAATATGAAACCAACTCTATTAATAGAGATATTAGGTGGGTTTTGTGTTGGAGGCTTTTACCGAAATACAGTCTTGTTAAATAAATTGGTTTTGATTTTGGACTGTGGTGAAGGTTGGAGAAAATTAATAAATAAAACGTTTAAATAGAATTAGTTATAATTATTGTTTAATTTTTTTGTGTGTTGTTTTGAAATGTGACCTCTGGAATTGATTGTTCATAGTCATATAGTCAAATTGTATATAGTCAAAGTCAAAGGCTAATTAATTATTTTAAATATTAAATAGAGACATAAAATGCACTTTTGAACGATAACATTTACAATAAAATATAATTTATTCTAGTTGTCCCGTCCAAGAGGTAATATGAAGAAGAATGGGGAAGAAACTCGCAAATATTTTAAAACGTTTTAAAATATTTTGTACACAACAATCTGCGTAACCGTTTCCCAACGATCTCGGGGTCGGCTTCCAGTCTAACCGGATGCAGCAATTACAATATTTTGTAGGTATATATCAATATATAAAATATGTGAAGTGGACGAATCTATACTAATATTATAAATGCGAAAGTTTGTAATAATGGATGGATGAATGTTTGTTACTCTTTTACGCAAAAAGTACTATACGGATTTGGATGAAATTTGGCACACAGATAGTTTATAACCAGAAATAACACATAGGATACTTTTTATCCCGATATATCCACGGGGTCAAAACTTATGCGGGTGAAACCGCGGGGCGCATCTAGTCTAGAATAAAATTACTATACCACAATAGTGGTACAAATACATGAATCAATTATTCTTCATAATTATCCACCATGTTAAGCCCCGCGCGACACCGATTCGGTGTCAAACAATAGAAAATCAATTGTGTCTCATTAGTCGTCCTTGAGTGATTAAAGTTTTTGTATTCTTTCCGTTGACGGGGGACGTTTTCGGGGGGGTAACCTTCAAAAGGCGCCCGGCCTTTGGGAATAAGACCGGGGAGTGAGGGATTTTTACCTCACTAAAACCACCCCGGTGGTCACCATCTGCACATGGAAGGGGGCATCGTTACCTCTCAAAAGGCCGATCCAAAGCCGCCTCTGTGCAATGCCTGTTAGGGCACATCTCTGGGGAGACTGTAAGGTAAGGTAAGTTACCTACGCACAAAATGAATATGGAATTGTATAATTTGTCTGGCTTCTTTTTATAATTTTTCTTAGAAGAAATATCAACGAAATGAAATGTCTAAACGTCTTATCAAATAACTACACAAGAGCTGGTGCCCAGGAACCAAAAGCAATAACATTGCACTTGCCTAGGAATAGAACGCGATATCTGAGCGTCGCTGATAATAACTAATAAGTAAGTTCGCACACCGGCCCCGGCGCCACAGGCTACACGTACTCGTACCTACATTTATGTCGCCACAATGACTGCACTACATTTTAGCTCGGAGAAAATTTATCGTGTACACGCACATCGGACGCACAGTTCTGCCGCAGCTTCCAGGGTGTCCACACTGGGCCCACGTGGTGGATTAGGGCCCACTCCCTCTCACAGAGAGGAGGCCTGTGTCCCAGCAGTGGGAACATTATAGGCTGATTATGTAAATCATTTAACACGTTCAGACCGGAACCACGTGAACTGTTACATGCTGTCCAGCGGGGCAAATCTTCACATGGCCAGCGGTGGTACATCACCACCCCCTAAACCAAAAGTCCTGCCAAACAATGTGCCGATTTCCTTGTTCACAAACTAAACTAAATTTAAGTTCAGTGCATCTTTTTCTTTCTATTTCATTAAGAAAAGGACAGAAGATAAATTTTAGTTTAGTCCTGTCAAATTAATCACCGCTTGACGTAAATTGACGTAATTTTAGTAGGCAAGTTTTTAATCACGTCTAAACTTGTATGGAGTAGTGACAATTACTTCTATTACAAGTTTTTAAACAAAAGACATCTGATAGCCACAATGGCTTCAAGAGACAGGATAGCTTTCATTAATTAATGTAACTTTACCCAACTTGTTTCAATTAAACGTAATTTCTTGGAATATTTCCTTTGAAAACTAGTAAGTGGTTTTGTATTTTTTTTTGTTTTTTGGATACACTTCTGGACTCCTAAATCGAGCCACCATGCATTTTTATATTTATCGGCCAAAACATCAAAATAATGGTAAGCCAGAAAAAAGTTTTTATGCAGATTTGAAGCTGACAAACTGGCAATCATTTTGGTATCACTATTGTTCAAAATTTGAATTCACGAATTTGAAAATAGAAGAAAATCGGAGTCCAGTCGCTCTTAAAGAAGCGACAAATCTATAAATTGTTGTCGAAAAATTATGGATATTGCACCTGAAGTAGCCGCGCACTTCTTTAGTCTGGGCTTAGTCAGCGAAACGTAAGTGCACAACTTCATGTAAGTTGTTCTGCCGTTCAAAGAATTTTATGCCTGGAGACTGGCGGCTTCATGCGCCGTCCAGGACGACCACGAAATCGGGTCACTACAGCACGATAAGATCGGTCTATCTTTACCACCAGCCTGCGTAATCATCACCTGACCTCAGTACAGGTCTATGAACAGCTTTAAGACTTTCATGGACTGGCTGTTTATGCTCGAACTGTTAGAGGAGACTTGAAGAACGTGGCCTGAAACATCATAAGCAATGGTACCAAACTGACACGAGCTCACAGAATGGTGCGCCTACAGTTTACACGCGAAAATTTGCATTGGACTCAACGTCAACGGAGCCAAGTTCTTTTTACTGATGAAAACATGCTGTTTCGCAATGATGGACGTAGGAAAGTCTATCGAAGACAGGGAGAACGTTTTCAGAAATGTTGCATAGAAGAGAAGGTGAGGTATGGCGGTGGTTAATGGACAGTCTGAGACGGAATTTTCACCGAAGAAAAAACTGACCTTGAGGTTGTGACGGGACCAAGGTTGCAACCACTAAATAGCAAACGATACATTCGTTAATGCCTAGAGGCTCATGTGATGCCATGTGCTGAGTTTGTGGGCTAGGATTTCGTTTTTATGCATGGTAACGAAAGGGCGAATTGTTCGAGAATACTTGCATGATGTTAGTATCGCGGTAATGGAATGGCTAGCTACAAGCCCTTATATTAATCCAATAGAGCACTTATAGACGTTTTCTCATTATAAACCATAGTTGTCTTCAAAAATTCCACGCTAATTTTGCCCATAAGAAACACGAAAAGACGACTTGTTGCAATTAAACTGTATTTTTTTAGTATTCCGATTTTAAATATGGATTGATGACAAACGGAATTGATAGTGAGTTACTGGCTTCAAAATTACGTTTATTTTTCGTTGTTTCATTATTTAACAAAGATGCGTGGTGGCTCGGTTAAGGTGTCCGGGAGTGTAATATAACTTGACTATGAACATTTTCGAGTCGGTTCTTGGTAACGTTTTTCCTTTTAGAACACTGTTATTTCTTGTCGACTTCGTAATTGCTTTATTAATTTCGACAACAATTCCCAGTAAATTGAAATTTCACTAAGGTTGAAACTGTCTAACTGTCACATAGAGAAATAAACCTTCGGGCTTATTTGCGTAACACATTAATATTAG
The DNA here is from genome assembly GCA_905333075.3 of Atethmia centrago. Taxonomy (NCBI): domain Eukaryota; kingdom Metazoa; phylum Arthropoda; class Insecta; order Lepidoptera; family Noctuidae; genus Atethmia; species Atethmia centrago. The sequence goes on along the minus strand of HG995387.1, from coordinate 22,972,500 downwards.
CAAAGCTTTTCATTTTGACAATTCGACAGCATTTGTTGCGTTATGTACGTAGTCGAGCAGACGATTTTTTTAAACATATGAAGCAATAGATTACGAATTTCCTTCAAAATTCTCATTGTGAAAGTAAGTATGTTACGCTATTTTTTTGGATGGGAAATTATCCAATAACTTCTCCCGCTCTGGGCAGAGCGGGAGGGAGTGTCAGACTCTTACTGACTAAAACCCACCCGTGTTCCATCCGTTGCCTGTGTTGCCAGCGGCCTCGGTAACCCTTTCGGACATTCACACGACCCCGGCTGGCATCAGCCCTAGTGAACCCCTACACTTGTGCTGACATCTCTTTGTGTGCTGTTAAAGCAATATCGAGATTGACTAAACCTAATGTGTTGTCAAAATAAGCTAGGCTGGTTATTACTACTGATAGAGAAAATTAAAAGAATAAGTATACCTACTTATTCTTTTAATTTTAGAGGAAGTCGTGGCTAAGTAGTCACAGCCACACGGGTCGATCCATCAGGTTAGGCTACGCTTGCCGAAGTTGGTCCGTGGATGGGTGGCCATCTTTACATACCGAGACCCCTCCGTGCCTTGGAAAGTACCTTAAACCGTTGGTCCTGGCTATCATTCGTGGATCTTTGACACTCGTTAGGGCTCATCAGAAGCCCGAAAGTCTGACAACTAGTCTTACTTACCAATGGGTATCGTATTACCCAATTACTATGTTGTGGAGGACAGATAGGCAGTCGCTCTATATAAAATACTGGTATTCAGCTGCATTTGATTACACTGGAAGCTGAACCTAACATAATTGGGATAAGGCTAGGTAGGTAATATCTGCATTATTTTATGTTAAGAATATTCCTTTTAAACTATTGAACACTCACCAAATATTCAACGTTCGCCGATCGGTATTCTAAAATTTCGACCATTTGTTTCCATTAATCCTCCTTTCAATCGATGTTCTGATTTACAATCTATCAAAATTTTTCGATCAACTGCGCGTCTACTCGAATATCTAAAATGATTTCTTGATGAACTATGTTTAAAAAAAATGCAATATTAACCCCTCACCTGATAACGACATGTGACGTCTACCAACCTGCACTGGGCCCGCGTGGTGGATAACGGTCCACAAATTCTCACAGAGAGGAGGCCAGTGTCCCAGCAGTGGGAACATTACAGGCTAATTATGTAAATCATTTAACAGGTTCAGACCGGGACCACGTGAACTGTTATATGTTGTCCTGCGGGGCAAATCTTCACATGGCCAGCGGTGGTTCATCACCGCCCCCTAAACCAAAAGTCCTACCAAACAATGTCTAACTTCTGAGTTACACGATGAATATTTGTAAATTTTACAGGGCAGGAACGTTAAGTACAACACGTTCTCTCAAGGCGGCGCCAAATTCTTAGAACATTGAAAGTCTAGTGTGATGTGGCCACCGGTGGTACACGCCGCCATTCCACCCGTATTCCTTCCGTTGCCTTTGTTGCGGGGGCCTCGGTTATCCATAAGTACCTTCCCGCGACCCCGGCAGGCATCGGCCCTAGTGGACCCCTACCTTTGTGCTGACGACATCTCTTTCAGGCGCGCGTGGAATACAACGCGCCGTTGACCCGGGCCTGGTCCTAACCGGACGGTGAGCTACCCATTGCTCACCGTCCGCAAGCCCGCGCCTACGGTGGCCGGAAATCCGCCCGGGATTCCCGACGCGCAGGGCGTCTCCTGCAGCGGCTAGGGGCGAGAGGGCGCGAAATTTGCCTTTCCCTCAACCGTCCTCCTCATTCGCGAGCATTACTGCTTTGCAGAAGGAGGTGACGGCTGCCCATGCCCTCTCGCTCCGTACCATGGCCTGAACCAGGGCCGGACGCGAGAGATCTCTGCCACCGATCGCCTCCACGAGGACACGGCGGTGCTCTGCCTAAGCTGGGCAGACCTCCACCGTATGCTCTACCGTCTCCCCCGGGCGATCCACACAGTGGTGACACCCGAGCGTTTCCTCCCGCCTTATCCGACACAGGAACCTCCCGAAGCTGCCGTGTCCGGTGAGTACCTGCGTCAGGCGGAAGGTGAGGATGCCGTGGCGCCTCTCTAACCACTCCTCAAAGAGGACTTATCGCCGGGATCGTGGCGTGCCCAGCACTGGGTTAATCTACTTTATGCGCGGAAATAAATAATAATTATAATTGTAACATCGAAGAACTTAAAATTCATACAACGCATCACTAAACCAAATTAACAAAATGTAAATTTTGAGCGGTCATTGTTGTTTAAATCTTTGGGAAATTTAAATAATTTAGTTTAATACCCGAGAACAAGACGGTACTAAATTACTTCTATTACAAGTTTACTTCTTGTACAAGTTTTTAAACAAAAGAGAACTGATAGCCACAATGGCTTCAAGAGACAGGATAGCTTTCATTAATTAATGTAACTTTACCCAACTAAGAATGTTCCTTTTAAACTATTGAACACTCATCAAATATTCAACGTTCGCCGATCGGTATTGTGAAATTTCGATTATTTGAAATTTCCATTAATCCTCCTTTCAATCGATGTTCTGATTTACAATCTATCAACATTTTTCGATCAACTGCGCGTCTACTGGAATATCTAAAATTATTTCTTGATGAACTATGTTTAAAAAAACGATGCAATATTACCCCTCACCTGATAACGCCAAAATGTCAAAAAAAAAGTATGGTTTAGCATTTTGACATTTCAACAACATTCATTGCGCTATTTACGTTGTTGAGCAGATAAATTTTTCGAACATATGAAGCAATGGATTAGCAATATACTTCAAAATCATTCAGATTGTGATTGATAGAGTGTTACGCAATTAGGGTACTATTCGGACTACTTGAATTTCCTCCAATTTTTCCACAACTTTACTAAGAAATCCATATTAAGACGCTGACAACACCTAAACCGCAGTCACTGTCAAATTCCATAGAAAAGAAAGAGAAGCGTGATGAAACAACGCTTGTAATTTATTGCAAAATATGAAGTAATTATCTATTTACTCAAAATTGAGTTGAGTAATCGAAAATAAAAAACAACCAAGTTCTGCATTCAAATAAGAGGTTCTTGTTATTAATTAAATACGTAACGTATGCTGATATTTGATAGAGATATTTTGGATTAGAACTCAAAGTAAAAGGTTAGTTTAACGTTAGTTTGTATCGACGTTTTGTTTTGAAAACTTGTTTTGGTAACAACCAAGTTCTGGGAAATAATGTCAAAATTAACATATATTTTTTCCGTTACCACAAACTATACAGATTTGGCAATTTTTATTCTTAAGTGAAGCCTATTTTGGTCAATTGGGTCTTGTCAGCGCCTTAACATTGTGGAAGTTTCGTAGTCTATACAGTATTTGGTCTGGCACTTGTAACACAGGTTAAATACCTAGCACAAATGTCAGAGACTTCACACAATTTGTAATCACTTTGTATGTACCTAATAAAGATTATTATTATTATTATTATTTTAAATGTCTTTGACATATCTCGGGACCCTTGGGTCCTGGACCTTTGGAAGGCGTACGAGGGGCCGAAGCCAACTCGAAGAGACAATTTTAAGTGTTGAGGCACCAACTGACGATTATCCCTGTATGCACTATGCAAGTCCACCCAAGGACAATCTCCGGTTGGTGCAGGACTATTACAGAACTTGGAAACAAAACATAATGGGATATGGGTTTGGGTGGCTATAGTGGATTGGTAACCTAAAACTATGGAAGGTATATGTCCCCTGCCTGATCAATGTTATATAAAATACACAGATAAAATGGCAGGGGGTGACTTGCACACTCAATATTGAGCTCCCGAAAACGGTCGCTAGCACATAGTGTCGTAGTGACAAGGGGGCAACATGTCCTGAGGTGCTTGTGAGGAGTGGAGAGGTATTCCACGGCTCTCAAGACAATCCCGGAAGTACGGTCAAGATTTCTACCAGCATCTTACTGGAATACTTCCTTCCTCCAAGCACGTTTGGTCTTGCAAATCTGTAGTTAAGCCAAAATCAAAATCAAGTCATTTATTCAAACTAAGCTGAGAATCAGCACTTTTCGAACGTCAAATAGCCGGCAAATAAAGGCAAGAATGAGGTGGGAGCTGTATTCCTCGCCAGTGTTCACTCCAGCCGGCCAATAAAGGCAAGCCAAAGATGAGGAACAAGACTTCTCACAGGAGATAGGGTCCATGGGGTCGCTACTGGCTAACAGCTCGCCACTTGCTTGCCCTGTGTGTTTGTGTGTCTCTCTTGGTCTGGCTCCTTACCCTAGACCGGTTCCGGCAAAGTAAAGTCTACCAGCACAGTCTTAGAGTTTGGAGCGCGCTATTATTATTATCATTTCCTTTTCTTTCCTATGCCTTTCATGAAATTAGCAAACCAACCAAACAAATATTCCAACAGCATTTTTATTTATTTTATTTCCTTCTTAAAATTCAAACTCGACCAGCTGCTTCCCGAGATCAGCATAAAACAAGCGTATGTTTTAATAACACGGCACAATATCCAAAACGGGGCAATAACAAGAGCTCAGAAAGCTATTACATCGGTGGTGGAGCAATTTGAGGCTATTCCGCCGTGAAAATCGCCAGCGAGTTTACAATAAATCCACATTTCACGTACTATTTGTGCTCGAACACACTTTTGGTGGAGGAGCGATTTGAAAACGTGTGTTGTGTTTTGATACGAACGTTGTGGAGATTTTTGGTGCATTTAGTGTGGTCGTTTTACTTAGAAGACACATTAAAATGTACTGTAAAAAATATTTAATAGAAAACCCCCGAATGCAAAAACACATAGCTGAAAATAGAAAAACAAGGATTATTATCTATTGAACTTTGTTTTATGTAAGATATCGCAGCTCTGCAATATCGGGTCGGGTTTATTTCGATCGTTTTAGTTTCTTTGTGTACTTAGAACTGATTCATTACTAGCTTTTATTTGATATCAATATTATTGTTATTTAATTTAAAAAACCTTCCGCATCTTTTTTTGTATTTGCAGATGCAAAATATAAATATTATATAGCCTATGTCACTCTCACACTTAAGGCGAATCGAACGACTTCTCATATTTAAGTTAAAATCCATCAAGCCGTTTAGGCTACAGGGCGTGCCAAAGAAATAGACATACATACATACTTACTCTCGAAAAACATTTTGCAGATGCAATATACAAATATTATATAGTCCATGTCACTCCCACAATTAAGACAAATCTAACGACACCTCATATGTTATAATCCTTCAAGCCGTTTAGGCTATAGAGCGTGCCACGAGCGTGCCAAAGAAATAGACATACATACATACTCTCGAAAAAAAATACTCTCCTGGGGCAGTTGGGTAAAAATAGAATAGTATAATTGTATAGTCAACTACCAACCAATCAACCAATGGTATCCATTTGAGATTGACAACGCCTTTATAAGTGCGATTCTCGTAGTGAAAGTGTTACCACCGAAGTACGATTGACTGTACCTAATACAATTTCTAAATGGAAATGGACGTCATAGTGAGCATAAGATAACATAATAATTCGAAGCAGCCTGGCAAATGTATGAGCAGCATCATGGATCAAACCCTTATGGAGCTCCTTTAGTTATGAGTTGAGCTGCACAACGACTGACAAATGCGTGCACTGACTGGACAGGTCCACTCAATCTGTGTGGTTCTTTCATCAAAAGACCATTTCAGACACCAATCGACATGGTCTTCACATGATCCGACCAAGATTATGTCTGGACTTTAAAAGAGACTGTGACCTCTGAGTTTGTTTCGGCCTTTCTTCTCAGAGTAGTCAGATAGGAAACGCCGGCCTCTCTGGTTTAAAAAAATATGTTTTGACGTGTAAAAGTGTTTGTAAAAACCTACTTACAGAAATAAAATCATTTATCATTTATTTAGCATTTGTGAACCGTAGTCAATTAGCCCCTAGAGGTAATTGCGACTAATTGTTAGAACGATATACATAACGAGACAAAAACTACAATCACTGACCATTCCAAGGTTGCCTGGAAGAATTCGCAGAAAGCGATAAGGGCGCCCGCCCATTGTATGTTTTGTAGAGTAATTTTTTTTATACATATTTTATGGTGGTATAATTATAATTATATCATCATCTGCCTAGCCTTTTCCCAACTATGTTGGGGTCGGCTTCCAGTCTTACCGGATACAGCTGAATACCAGTATTTTACATGGAGCGACTGCCTATCTGCCCCTCCAGAACCCAGTTACTGGGTAACACGATACCCCTTGGAAAAACTGGTTGTTAGACTTTCGAGCTTCTGACGACTCGTAAATACGAAAACGACTATCAAAGATCTACAAATGACAGCGGGGACCAACGGCTTAACGTGCTTTCCGAGGCACGGAGGGGTCTTGGTATGTAAAGATGGTCACCCGTCCACGGATCAACCGCAGCAAGCGTAGTTTAACCTGATCGCTCGACCCGTGCGGATGTTATTACTTAGCCACAAGCCACCCCCCCCCCCCCAAATATAATTATATAAATATATAAAACTAGTTTATTTTTTTAGGTACTTAAATACTTGAAAAGCCAAAGCACCTTAGTTTCTAGGTTAGGTGAATTCTTGATTATGGCATTGCGAGGATCATAATCAGAGAATACTCTTGACATTGGGTACCTACTTTTCATTTATACATTGGAAGAAAACCACGAAGACACACACACAGCATACGCTCAACTAAAATTCGTTCCCTAGTTCAAGCAATTGACCGTAAGTAGGGGTCTCCTACAGTTAGCACCTACAATGCCACACCACGGCTGATTTTCGGAAATTGCAACGTGACGTGCCAACAATAATGCTACTGTATTTTCAATTTGTAAACGTTGTACTCGAATATTTTTGGCGCACCTTTTCAATTGGTGTTGTTACCTAGGATTACAGAAATATTGGAGACTTGTTCTGGAGCTTAAAGCTGCTGAAGAATTTAATTGAACTAACATATTGTCCACTGTCTCTAGCTTCATTTGAGACCTCACTGTCCAGGTTTCACAGAATATATGCAATTGAGTCTAATTCTCTTCATCATCATTTCAGTCGAAAGTTTCAGATCACTTCTAGGCATAGATCTCCCCCAAGCACCGCTTCTTCGACTGGTTCTGTGCTTCTCGCATCCAGCGGATTCCTGCGACCGCTACGGCTTAAAAAGGCTATAGGTCCACCTTGTGCAAAGCCTTCCAACGCTACGTCCTCCGGAACACGGTCGCCACTCCAGAACTTTTGGTCCCATCGGCCATCTGTTCTGCAAGCAGTGTGCCCTGCCTCTCAAAGAGTATCATAAAATAAACCCAAACTGCCAAAACCTTTTTTGGTAATCATAACTACTCGTAAGTGTATGATTGTATCTGACGAAAATGCGACTCGCTATTTTTTTTCTGAGGCATTGCTTGTTGACGTGATAACGTCTTATAAATCGATGAACGCCGGCTGCCCGCAAGAAAAAGTGTCACGTTCCGCCTGACCAGAGCGTGACAGCGAGAGCGCGGAACTAGCGATAGAGAGGCATGATCGGCCTAAGCGTTCGGCTTGCATCTTGCATTGATATATCTCTATCTCGTTATCACGTAAAATTATCGTCGATGAACCGACTTTACAGAAAAACATTTTTTTTTTTCAGCCACTGCGACTGTTAATTTCACCTTGTATTATCCCACTGTTGAGCAAAGGTTGCTTACGTCAAAGTCAATTTGTTAGTGAAGATTTTATTAAAATTTTTTTTATCCAAATATGCAGGATGAAAAGTAGCCTAAGTATGTACTTCTCCAGGTTTCGAGCTCCCTCGATCGATTCAGTGATTTAGGCGTAAAAAGGTAATAGACAGACAGCGTTACTTTCACATATATAATGGTAAAGTATGAATTGTTTCATTAATTAATGTATTTTCACCTTTTCGTGACCAGTTGATACGATCTGCGAAGGTATGAAGAAGTGTAGTTTTTGGCATATCTCCCTTGCGTCTCTACTCCAAGGTGATTCCGGTAATGATGGACGTCCGCTCTCGTTAATTCCTCTCGCTGTATCTGCTATACAGGTACCACCATTAATTGTTGAGTTTTTTAGGTTTTTCGGGTAAAAAATGGTGAGGATATTATTCTGGTATTAAGCCTGTATTAAAAAAAGTATTAAAAAAATGCAATAAGGATCTATCCACAAAGCAATACTATGTACTTTCATCATTATTCCCAACAAATATTAATTTCCCATGAAAATTCCCACACAATGCATAATTTCATAGCCTTATTATATCACTGGACTGTTTCATGTTCCCGTTAAGATATCCTAACAAACGTAGCTAGATATAAACAAAGCATCTGGTTTAACTCAACTTTTGTTTCACTACCCACTTTCTGGCCTCGGTCAGGGTGAACGTGCGGTATCTAAAGCGGTAGCGGGCGCGGTGGCGGGCTCGACTAGGTGGCCACTACAGAGCAAGCACGGAGAGCCTTCGGCGGCCGCTTCTAAAGACGGTACTGTCAAAACTTTTCATACAAATCAAGTGTATTTGCAAACGTCACCAGTTACTCATAGAAATTGACAAAGCCTTGTGACAGCTATCTTGCGTTCAGTTGCGAAAAATACAGACAAAAATATTATTTGGAAAGACATCTCTAGTCGCTGACAGTACGGCGATTTCTGGCTCTGTGGATGGCCACAGTGCATCACAAATTGTGCCCGGGCAGTAGAGGCTAGATGTGTAAAATGGTCGCTAGTTAGTTAGGTCGCTCAGTCTCGTTGCGCGGGGCGCCCGCCATTGTCACTATACTCATAGCATATTATTATGTAAGCATAATCAGTCCATAACATTCCCACAGATGTGACACAGGCTTCCGTTCAGGGTGAACGTGCGGTATGTAGAGCGGTGGCGGGTGAGGTGGCGGGCGCGATTAGGTGGCCACTACAGAGCACCCCTCCCCTTCGGCACCCCCTTGGCAGCCGCTGCTAAAGATGGTTCTGTCAACACTTTTCATACAAACCAAGCGTGTCAGTGAACGTCACCATTTATTTACTCAAAAAAACTGACGGCCCGTGACAATTCTAACAATGCCCTATGACAGCTACATTACGCTCAGTTGCGAAAAATACATACAAAAATATTATTCGAAAAGACATCTTTAGTCGCTGAAGGTACGGCGATTTTGTACACTGTGGATGGCCACAGTGCATCACAAATTGTGCCCGGGCAGTAGAGGCTAGATGTGTAAAATGGTCGCTAGCTAGTTAGGTCGCTCAGTCCCGTCGCGCGGGGCGCCCGCCATTGTCACTATACTTATAGCATATTATTATGTAAGCATAATCAGTCCATAACATGCCCACAGATGTGACACAGGCTTCCGTTCTGGGAGAAGGAGTGGGCCATAATCAACCACGCGGCCCATTAACGGGTTGGTGGGATTCACATGTCTTCAAATTTTGGTTCTAGGACATTTCCCCTCGATGTTTTCCTTCACCGTTTTGCAAGCAGTCGTGATGGAAAAAATATACAAAGTAAAGTGTCTGACTGGTTTCGAACACACGACTAGTATTATTAATCGTTAGTCAAGGCCGGTACCACTGGGCATTATACATATCGCTCCATTTGATATGTCGTGCCCGCCTCCACACCCGCGCAAGCTCCTCACTCGGGATGAGGCCTCTGGTGCAATAATTAGATACGTGTGGCTGGCTTGAAAGCAAGGCTTCCAGAACTTTGTGTGTTCTGTCTTAAATTGTCTATTTTGTTGTGTATTGTCAAAGAGAAAATTAGACTTGTGTTGTTTTGTTGTGTTGAGTGTAAATAATCTCAAAGTTTGAGACGTGTGTGCAAAAACACGATTATAATTTTAGGCAAATAATTAAACCTACCTACCCACCGTAAACATGAAATTGTGATACCCAAACTTAGATTAACAAAAACAAGCCAATCATTTGTTATCAACAGTATCCGCTTTTTTACCAAGTTGCCAAAGTCGGCTACAGAACTTAGCGATTGAAAGTTCAAAACCTACATCAAACGTGTCCTTATCAAAAACGCATATTATAAGATTAAAGACTACATTGAAGACAAGGAAGTTTGGCAATAATTCTTTCTGAACATGTGGCTTCCCTGGTACCTCATAAACGGCATAACTATGTAAAGGTCTATTATCTGCTCCCAAATTACGATGTTTTTTTTTTATACGTAATTTTTTGACATAATACTTTCATTATTTGACATTATATACCTACAATTTTGATATCAAACTATTTGTTAGTGACTTTTGTGGACAGGATATTAATTCAGACTGACACACACAGACAGTTGTAATGGCAAACATGTCATTTGGTTTAAATAGGTTTTTATTTTTCTTATTTTATTCATATTTTACATAGATACTTTTGTAGTTTGTGAATGTGAAAACGTTGTAGGTTTAATAGACTAGATTTGTAGATCATTTATCTTTTGTTAAGTACCTGGTACTTCTTGACAGGCCTACACTGTCCTCCCATACCTATTATTAACACTGTGATTTGAAAACATTGTAAAAGCCAATTATTTTTAATAGAGTAACTGTGGAGTTTCTTGCCGGCTCTTCTCCATAGGAAACGACCAATTGCAACCGTGCACCTAGCTTCTGACATTTCATAAGTGCCCATGTAGGTTTATGTGAAATAAAAATATTTTGATTTTGATTTTTGAAAGACCGCTAAAGAAACCGCTGAAGAGGAGCAGTAGCGCTTTCCTATTTGGCAGAAAGTCATAATTCTCTTACCCTTATCCCAATTTATTTGTGGTCGGCGTATCATGTATATGGCTTCCACACTTCCCGCTTAGTCGTCATCTCTGTAGTCACCCCCTTTTTAGCCATTGTTTCTTTGTCTTCCCCTACTCTTATAGCCACCATACTCAAAACTTTCCACACGACATTTTCCTCATTACCCCGCAATACATATACCAAGGCAACCGACATCCACACAACTTTTCAGTCACCTAAGTATCACATAAGTATTTGGTACAAACTAAGATCACTGATCCATCAGCCAGACTATGATAATTTATTCTTTGACCGCGGTCATCGAAGAGATGTTGCAGCCAAGGATACACCTGCAGGGCTAACATGACAAGCGCGAGAACGCTCTCTTTCTCGATTTGTCGAAATTTGTCTACGATTCTGACGTCATCCAAATGCCTAACATGACCGCTAAGCGTGAGTAAACTCGAGAAAGGCACTTTGACAGTTCTTTATCTCGCGACGAGAAACCGATGTAGCAAATTATTAAAAAGAAATCATTTTTATTTTAGCAACATTAGCTCATTCGATAAATTTTACGCATGGAATTAGTATGTACTATAATGATTTTACATCCACCTCTATTAATTATGTTGTAATTTTTTGTGTAACCGACCTTTTTTATTAAAATTTAATATTTTTCTATGGCATGCCGAAATTAAAATACAAAATGACGGAAACGAAAATGAGTGAGCCATTTTTGTTAGGGGAAAAACCTGTGGGTTCGCGTAACCAATATGTTAACCGCGTCAACGACATACTAACCACGTCACCGACATCCTAGCCGCGTCACCGACATGCTCAATGCGTCATCAATATGCTCAATGCATCACCAACACGCTAACCGAGTCACCGACATGCTAACCGAGTCACCGACATGCTCAATGCGTCATCAATATGCTCAATGCATCACCAACACGCTAACCGAGTCACCGACATGCTAACCGAGTCACCGACATGCTCAATGCGTCATCAATATGTTCAATGCGTCACCAACACGCTAACCGAGTCACCGACATGCTAACAGCGTGCCCTACCTGCTAGCAGCGTGCCCGACGTGCTGGCAGCGTCACCGAAATGCTAGCAGATTTACGAAATGCCAATCGACTTACGCCGTGATAACCGCGTCACCGACATTCTGAAAGCACTTGTTGACATGCAATTTGCGTCACCAACATGCACACCGCGTCACCGACATCCTAACCACGTCACCGACATGCAGACTGCGGCACCAACATGCTACCCAAGTCACCGACATGCTAATGTAACGTGTGCATCAGACTGGCGTCGCGGAGCGGCCTGTGTACGTATATGTATACGCATATATATACTTATATATGTTATCCCAAAGTTTTAAGTTTTCATTTCTGTCACCAGTCCCCATGAATGCCATATTTTTTTGTATTATAATTTTGTCTACTCTTCTCGTCGTCAAAATCGAGGACGACTAAATGACAGCAGAATCGAAGATTATCTCGTGTTGAATTGTCAAAATACGAGATAACTTAGGTGCCATGTTAGAGTTTGTCGAGAAAATATCGAGTTTGACAGAACGAGTCGAGTGTTTTGTATGGCAGCGCTGTCAGAAAACGAGAAAATTGACAGAAATAGACAAAAATTACTCACGCGAGAGTGAGTAATTGTCGCGTGTGTCATGTTAGCCCTGCTGAACATATACCGCTGAACATGGCTTATGTTCAGTGGTAGATGTGGCAGGGGTCATAATTATTATTTTATTTTATTATTTATACAATGTGAAGAAAACTATACGACACTAAATGAAAGTACTAGAGTAATGAGTATTTTGAAACTCAAATAAATCACAATTTAAACACACTACTAATAGTTTTGAAGGGGCGACTAATTGTGCAGAATAAACAATTTTTCTTTTCTTTCTTTCTTTCTATGGGTTTTGCCGAACACCCGACTAAGCAATTACAGTGACTGAACTATTGGATATATTTGATTGATCTTTTGTAAGCAGACTGGGAACATACATAAGTACCTACAGGGTTATTTGAAATTGACTAGCTAAACACCGCAGACGCGATGTGTATGGACACAAAGAAACAAGACGAAATAAAAAATTAAAAGGTTTGAATTTTTTTTTTTTTGGGAGGTCTACGACTGCTGTCGGTTTTGTTACTTGAAGTATGAGTGTTGAGAAAAAACTGTTTTCTTATGTTTTATCGCGTTTAGATATCGAGACCCATCACGACTGTGAAGGTTAAACAAAAAAAATAAACAGATTTTTTAAACTGACACTTCAAGTGACTACAATAACTGCGGTCGATGCCTACAAAAAAAAAAAAACGTAAAATTAATATTTATTTATTAAGTTAAACTTCTCACACACAATTAGGTGCAAAGGCGGACTTTTTTTTTTTTTTTGAGGGTGGGAAATCATCAAATAACTTCTTCCGCTCTGGGCGGAGCGGGAGGGTGTGTCAGACTCTTACTGACTAAAACCCACCCGTATTCCTTCCTGTTGCCTGTGTTGCGGGGGCCTCGGTGACCCATAAGTACCTTCCCGCGACCCCAGCAGGCATCGGCCCTAGTGGACCCCTACTTTGTGCTGACGACATCTCTTTGAGGCGCGCGTGGAATACGACGCGCCGTCGACCCGGGCCTGGTCCTTACCGGACGGTGAGCTACCCATTGCTCACCGTCCGCAAGCCCGCGCCTACGGTGGCCGGAAATCCGCCCGGGATTCCCGACGCCCTGGGCGTCTCCTGCGGCGGCTAGGGGCGAGAGGGCGCGAAACGTGCCTTTCCCTCAACCGTCCCGCCTCCTCCTTCGCGAGCATTACTGCTTCGCAGAAGGAGGTGACGGCTGCCCATGCCCTCTCGCTCCGTACCATGGCCTGAACCAGGGCCGGACGCGAGAGGTCTCTGCCGCCGATCGCCTCCACGAGGACACGGCGGTGCTCTGCCCAAGCCGGGCAGACCTCCACCGTATGCTCCACCGTGTCCTCCGGGCGATCCACACAGTGGTGACACCCGGACGTTTCCTCCCGCCTTATCCGACACAGGAACCTCCCGAAGCTGCCGTGTCCGGTGAGGACCTGCGTCAGGCGGAAGGTGAGGACGCTGTGGCGCCTCTCCAGCCACTCCTCAAAGAGGGGACTTATCGCCGCAATCGTGGCGTGCCCAGCAAAGGCGGACTTATGCCTTAGGTATTCTCTACCAGTCAACCAAGTGTGTTGAAGAGATAAGATGACTGGTACTTTGAGAGGAAATAATATGAATGAAAAAGATTAAAAGATAACATAATAGATTATAAATAGAATAGGTACAGAAGTACATAAATAGCTTACAAACTTATAATACATACATATTTGCTATAATATATACCTACATTATACACATATATATATATATATATATATACATACAAATTCAAGGAAAAGAGTTACAGAATTGAGATGACCCTACCCTATTTGTTTTGAAAATAACTCTGCAATTTCCGCTTCGAGGCATACCGAGTGATGGCCCTCCTGATATCAAGAGGAAGCGCATTCCAGAGAAGAGGGGACTGAATATGAAAAGAAGAATGAACAAAGTCAGAAGTATGAGAAGGACAGAGTAGGAGAAGATTGTTGGAAAAACGCAGACTTTTAGCGTGTGAAGAACATAGATATTGGAAATGAGACATAAGATAAGAAGGAGGGGTGGGAGAGCTGAGAAGGAAGAAAAGAGTGATCAAAGCGCGCAAGTTTCTTCTTTGGCGAATGGACATCCATTTGAGCTCAGAACTATATCTCGACACATGGTCATATTTCCTTAGATTGGATATAAACCGGATACCATTGTTGAGTAGTCTGTCGAGCTTATCCAGAGAAACCGTGTTCAAGTTAAAGTAGCACAAGTCACCATAGTCGATGATAAGGAAAATCAAAGTCTGCATAAGCATAGTCTTCGTCTTAGCGGGCAAAAAGCTTCTTAGAAGATACAGGGATTGCAGAGTACCGTTGACCTTTGACTACCACTAGACACCTGGCGTTGCCGGCCCAGCGTTGAGTCAAGATGAAAACCGAGATCTTTAACCGTAGGGGTAATGGGTATGACGGTACCATTAAAAATAAGAGAAGGAAGAGAGCTAAGTGCCACCCTACCCATCATGCGCTAGCTTCCAATTATAATGGCCTGGCACTTAGAGGGGTTTATTGACACCCCAAAACTATCAGACCACTTTTTGATAGCGTCTAAGTCTCGGTTTACATCTGTATCTCGTCCGATAAACCTTCTACCCGCTCAGCTGTATACAACTGAAGATCATCAGCATAAAGATGGTACGAACATCGAAGACAGTGAGTAATAAAATTATTGAAGATGGAGAATAACAGTGGAGAAAGAATACCGCCTTGTGGAACACCAGCATTCAGGTCGCGCCAACTCGATGAGCTCTCATCAACGCAAACCGACTGCTAACGACCCTGAAGATAAGAAGAGAAAAATTCCAGGGCCTCGGGTAAAACTTTATGGTTTCACCCGAGGATGAAAGAGGATGATGATGAGAGAGGATAGAAAGGAGAATATCATGACTGATGGCATTAAAGGCATTGGAGAAGTCAATTAATACCAAAACGGTAACCTAGGTAGGAGGAGAGCGGAGGCTGTACAGTGCCCAGGCCTGAATCCAGACTGAAAAAAGCTAACAAGGTTGTTCTGGTGAACAAACCCCGTAAACTGCTTATGTACGCAGGCCTCAAGCACTGTAGACCGTTTTGCAATCCCATTTAAGGACGTGAATATTATCTATATGATTTTACTAGATTTATTATTATACAACAGAATTGGAAATGCAAGTTCTCCTAAAGCTACTATTCAAAATACCCCATCGGTCTTGAAATCCTTCAAAATGCAGGAACACGTACATATATAAACCCTTAATTATTATATAAACTGCGCTCAAACCTCGAAAGATAAATCAAAATACTGGTGTTCCGGACAATGGGCGTTTATGGTCGTCGTTTCACCCCCCCCGGTCAAAAATACCCCGCATATAAATATTTCACCCCCGGGACGAAAATGCCCCGGCATGTAATAACACGACCTTACTAATTTAAGCTATCAATTTCGTGTGTTCTAATTAATGGCTTCATATTGTTTCGGTTTCTTGTGCAAATCGTGTGTGATTATTTCGTTTTGTTGCTTTATGTCGTAGCTTAATTCTTGCGTAACTACTTGTAAATATCCAATTGATGTTGGGTTACAAAGAAAAATTATGATCAAACATTGATATGATTTTCGTTAACTAAAGATCAACAATTTTGAGGGTCCAGTGCTTATGATAGTCTTTAGCAGATAGCCTGGACTTTAATAGAGAACTCTTTTTTTTTTAGGGTGGGAAATCATCAAATAACTTCTCCCGCTCTGGGCGGAGTGGGAGGGTGTCTCAGACTCTTACTGACTAAAACCCCCCCGTATTCCTTCCTGTTGCCTGTGTTGCGGGGGCCTCGGTGACCCATTAGTACCTTCCCGCGAAATAGAGAACTCTGAGTTTGTTTAGGCCTTTCTTTCAGAGTAGTCGGATAGGAAAAGCGGACCTCAACAAGTTTATAAAATATGATTGACGTGTTTGTACGAACCTACATACAGAATTAAAATCATTAACCATCGACTTTTACGCAGAGATCGTACAGTGCCCTTCGCGTGCAGTACAATAATGCTTTCAGGGTGTTGATGGGGCTGCCTCGCTTCTGTAGCGCATCAGGGATGTTTGCGAAATTGCGTGTTGATTGCTTTTATACATTAATGCGTACAATATGTGCGTCCTTGGTGCGCAGGGTGCGAGCCAGTTCCAACAGCATCCTGGGAATTATTGCTGACAGGCTGGACATTTTATTATTGTTGTACTTAATTGTATTACTTACAAAGTTGTCAGTTTATTTTATTGTCAATAACACTGTATGAGTCTCATGGTTACTCTCAATAAATTATTTATTTATTATTATTATTAACCTATAATCATTTTAGCAGTCCAAAATAACCCTCAATTCTTCCTAAATGGAATTTGAATGTTATATATATATACAGGGTGGAATTTTGTAATGCCACCTGGAGGGAAAGTACTCTTAATACTGCAGATAGAAAATTTTACTCAAAGGAAACATTCCTTTATTTTTGAATAGAAAGCAAACTGCATTCAAAGATTTTCGAAAATTCTCTTCTCCCACACCCGGGAATCGAACCGGCTAAAATCTGAAAAAATTATACCCTGTACTTTTATTGCATCGATCGTTAGGGTCAATTATAAGGATGAAATCTCTCTAACAAACATGATAAATTAAATGAAAGGAAAACCAGGAAATCTGAAGTTACAAATTCAATGAGTCAAGTTAAAGCTCTTTAACTAACATCCATCTTTTGTAATGCAGACTCATTTGCGACATACTCGTAGCTGCGTGTATGAGGTAATTTAAATATGGAATGTTAGATTAAAATTTGAAAATTAGATTGTCATAGTTGTTATTCACATTTGATTGTTTTTACAACTCATTTCACATTTTGTCTCACAGTGAAAATGGCTTATCAAGAACAGTTTAATTTAATGGAAGCTTATTTTTTAAATAACAAAAACGTGAATCTAGCTCTGCGGTGGTATGGAGATAGAGAGATAGAGAGATATCAAGACCGACAGGCACCAACTCGGTTCGTATTGAAAAGAATGGTAGAAAATTTAAAGAATACGGGTGGTTTCAATAAGAGACGGCAAACTATTCAGCAAAACTATTTCGATTTTGAACTAGATGTTTTAACATACTTTGAATCATTTCCAAAGGCTTCAAGTAGAGATGCTGCCGATGAATTAGGAACAACCCACACTCGCGTACTTAAAGTGCTGAAAAAGTATAAGTATAAATGCTATCGTGAAGGTCGGTTGGTGCAAAAATTGCATATTGAGGATCGTGACAGACAATTACAAAATTGACCGAAACCCTAATTTTTTGAGTAACATTGTAATGGTCTGACGAAACCAACTTCAGCAATAATGGCATGTACAATCGCCGCAATAACCATTATTGGTCTCGAGTGAATCCTGTTCGTGTTCATGAAACTAACAATCAAGTAAGATTTTCTTTCAACGTTTGGTGCGGAATTATGAGAAATAATGTAGTGTTAGTCCACGTGTACGAAGGTCATTTAAACACTGTCAAGTATATTGAAATACTGGATCTCTTAAGAAACGAGTTAAATGGTTTCCCCGAGGAAGAGCGAAACCAAATAATTCTACAGCAAGATGGTGCTCCAGCACATAACAGCAGAATCACTACTGCCTACATTAATAACCATTTTAATACCTGGATTGGTACAAACGGCACAATCAGATGGCCTGCGAGATCGCCAGATCTCACCCCATTGGATTTTTTTTGTGGGGATATGTAAAAAATCATATTTACATGAAATCTTATGCGAATGACAACGAGTTGAGAGTTGAAGTTCAGAATACGATTTATAATATTCACCACAATACTTTATTAAAGGTTACTAGAAATTAATTCGTTAAAAGAATAAATTTGTGTATCCAAGAGAATGGAGCCCATTTCGAGCAACTGATTAGTTAGTTTACCATTTTTTGTAAATAATTAAATTAATTTAAGATTTCCTGGTTTTCCTTTCATTTAATTTATGTTTGTTAGAGAGATTTCATCCTTATAATTGACCCTAACGATCGATGCAATAAAAGTACAGGGTATTTTTTTCAGATTTTAGCCGGTTCGATTCCCGGGTGTGAGAGAATTTTCGAAAATCTTTGAATGCAGTTTGCTTTCTATTCAAAAATAAAGGAATGTTTCCTTTGAGTAAAACTTTCTATCTGCAGTATTAAGAGTACTTTCCCTCCAGGTGGCATTACAAAATTCCACCCTGTATATGTGTGTATGTATATATGTTATATGTGTTTCACAACTAACAAATCAAAAGGCTGAGGGTCAGTAATGCAAGCAAATAATTTTAAAGTCTTTATTTTTCTATGTTCAAGATGTTATTTTTACATTTCATACAACTTCACAAATAAATATTGACAAATAGTTATCTCACACTTTAATAATTAACACTCTATTTTTACTCCTGGCAAGGGTTTTCTTTATATTCACGCAAACTCTCATTTACAAATCATAAAAAATATAGAATTAATAAAATTGCCACTTCATTATTAAATTCAAAATTAACTTTTAGAGCTGATTTCGAGGCTGCCTCGGTGTAAGTTTTAAACGCACGCCCGAATAAAAATCACCTCGACAAAGGGCAATTTTATCTACATTTTGCGAACCATTTTGCTCAAACCGGGGCAGCTTTCAGGAACACCTAAACAGTCGTTTAACAACTGCCTCATATAATTTAGTTTTATATGATACGCATTAGATATACAAACTATCAGTATTATACGTTGTACAATATAATTTGGCATATTTCCATAACTCTATTTATTACAACAATACAATAAATCATTCAAACGCTCTAATGTATAATCTCTACGTACAAAAAACCTTTCATTTTTAATTATTATTAAATCTTAATTCTAATTAACGTAACTTCACTTAGTAATAACTTACTTTTAAACACAAGTATACTGTTCTATATAATTCCTATTTCATATTTACTCAACTAATTAAAATAATTAACACATAAGGTCAGTCATTTCTTTTACTTAACTTTTGTTTGAGACTGTTTATCAAATATCAAATCCTCAATTCTACAGTGTCTTCAAAATTATACTGTACTACATTGTCGGGAACGAAATTAGGTGTAACCTACATAGGAGTCACTCTTTCCGGTTCTTTAACCTCCTTTAAGGAATACACACTCCTCCGTATCGCACCTCCTTCGTACCGGGCATTCGAGACATGGTGCAAAACCTCTGGCAATGATTCTCCGTCAGAATGCATCATTGTTTCATCAGTCAGGTTCCCGCTTTCGTCTCGTCAAGATCTATGAAGAAACTCCGAAGTAAGGACCTTCTGGTTATTCGCTTTGAGAACCTTCTCATGATGCCTTAGCCGATGCACAATCTCGTCATGGAGAACATTGAAACACATCGCAGTGAGTGCAAGGCCGGTCATGATGTATATTGAGCAGAACCACACGGTGCCAGATGAGGCTCCATTCTTCTGTGTGGCACCTGGAGCCAAATGTCCAAAACCAATGGTACTTAGGCTCATGAAGCAGAAATAAACGCCATCTATAGGGCTCCAGCCCTCCAACTGGTACAAAACTAAAGCTCCAAAGAAAATGTAAGTAAAAATCGCTGCCAAACATAATGATATAGGAGCTAGAATGGAGAATCCTCTTAGAGACACTTTAGAATCTGTATCAGTGCAACTCATGGAATCACAATCTCTTAGGAAACTTAACCCTTGAGTTTTATCTTTGATAGAATTTGTGCTTACACTGTGCGCTTGTGATGCTGATATTATTGTCCCTGATGGAGACCTGACGTAGTACGGTTCTTGAAGATGTAAGGTCTGATGTCTGTAGTCATCTTGTCTTCTAACCTTTTCTTTTCTTTCTTTACTTGTCATAGTTCGTTCATCGAGGCAGCAGTACCCACATTTTGTGCATATACAACAGCATAATGCTCTGCTGAACACGCTTCGGGCTAGTCTTGATAGAAGAGCTCCTACTACGGAGAGGTAGAGGAGTGTTAGAGGTATGCCTATTACAGCATATCCTATTGTGACTGCTTTTCCTAGAGCTGTCCTTGGTGCCACGCTGCCGTAACCTGCGAACAAAATGTGATATAAGATTTTTTTTTCTAGTTCAATGGATATTCTATAAAGAAGATGTTCTTGCTGATACATGGGCTTCTCTAGAAAAGAGTGATTGTAGAACAGTGCCCGTATTTTGGACTTTTACCACGAGTAACGAATTCGGAGTAGTTAATTAAATACTGTTGCTTAACTTCCTTTGGTAAAAACATTTCGTTCTAAATCAAACGTGTCCTTATCAAAAACGCATATTATAAGATTAAAGACTACGTTGAAGAAAAGGAAGTTTGGCAATAATTCCTTCTGCACATGAGGCTTCCCTGGTACCTCATAAACGGCAAACTATGTAAATGTCTATTATCTGCTCCCAAATTACGATGTTTTTTATTTTATTTCATGCATATTTTTTGACATAATATTTTCATTATTTGACATTATATGCCTACAATTTTGATATCAAACGATTTATTAGTGGCTTTTGTTGACAAGATATTATACTCAGACTTGTTGTAACGGCAAACATGTCATTTGGTTTAGATAGGTTTTTATTATTTTATTAATATTTTACATAAATTCTTGTGTATTTTGTGAATGTGAGAACGTTGCAGGCTTAACAGACTAGATCTGCAGACCATTTATTTTTTGTAACTTGGTACTTCTGGACAGGCCTACACTGTCCTTCCATACCTATTAACACTGTGATTTGAAAACATTGTAAAAGCCAATTATTTATAAAAGAGTAACCGTGGAGTTTCTTGCCGGCTCTTTTCCACAGGAAACGCCCAATTGGAACCGTGCACCTAGCTTCTGACGTTTCATAAGTGTCCATGTAGGTTTATGTGAAATCAAAATATTTTGATTTGATTTGAAATAGTTATTACCCGACTGCCCGACGCACAGGAGGGTAGTGTGTTTATTAGCCTATACAGGATTATTTTTAGTGGCTAGCTAAACTCCTCAGACGCGATGGGTATCGATATCTAAACACCATAAAATTAAAAATTAAATGATTTGATGTTTTTTTTATTGGAGGTCAGTGACCGCTGTTAGTGTTGTTACTTGACGTATGAGTTGAGGAAAACGTTTTCTGATATTTTATCGTGTTTAGATATCGATACCCATCACGTCTGTGAAGTTTACACAAAAATAAAACAGATTTCTAAATAGATATTTCAAGTGACTACAATAACTGCGGTCGATGACCCTACAAAAACAATCATCAAATTAATTATTTTTTTGTTTTATCATGTTTAGATGTCGAGTTGGGTCATAAATACTGTCATAGTTTCCAAATTTTGAATTTGGAATGCAGACGAAAAAATCTATAAATTACGTTCGAATTTTGAATATTCCCCGAATGTAAAAACATAGGTTTTGTAAACTTTTCTTTAGTTTTCAACATGAGTGGACAGAAAAAGAAGATAGACGCTGTAATAACGTTGCATCGTTGTGGATACGCTGTAAATGAAATTTTCAAACTTCTTGAAAATAAAAATTTAACGAACCGAAAAAATTCAAGAACCTCTGTGTTATTGAGAATAACACAAAGGTTCGTTTATCGCATTATTAAACGATACGAGGAAGATTCAAGAATAGAAAACAGAGAGGAGTGATTGACTTCGTACGCTTCGCAATCCAGGGGTGTTCAAAGCCATCAAGTAAATAAAATTACTTTACTTCCATGGTGCTAGTTTATCATCTGTGACTTCGAGTTACAGCTATAGCTTTATAGGCACGCCCTTTATGGCTGGAGGCTTTTATTGAGGTATTAAGTTTTGTTTACGATTTTATTTCTGCTTGAGTAAAGTTTTTTTAAGTTGGTAGGTATAGTGGCGTGTGCTAGCTGACATATGGCAAATAATTTAATTTGATGTATTGTGTTGCGTAATGTATTTTGCATACTATTGTATAGAATCAAGTTTTTCTAACTGAAGTTTTTCTAACCGACAGCTGTGTGCTGGGGAGTTTGTTGCGCCAATTCTTCTTCCCAGCTAGGAAGCAAAGCACTAGGAAGTGGTGAAGGGGTGGCGTTTTTTGGGGGACTATCTTATGTAATTTTGACATTCGGAAAATGCTCATGTTCAGCCTAGTTTGAATAAATGATTTTTGATTTGATTTGATTCAAGGCGCGAATTCTAAGAAATCCCGTGCAAAAGCAAAAACTGTTGGCTCTTTAGATTGGTTTAAACAGTACCACGGTAAAAAGGGTGTTGAATGAAGTCTTTGGGCTACGGGCTTACCGCAAAGGAACAGCACACCTCCTGAATACTCGTTTCAATAAAATTTGGCTTCAACAATCACGCGTTTTCTTGAGACGGTACGCGAGAAAAAAATAACACGAAATCTTATTTTTGAATGTTTACAGTCGAAGCGAGCTTCAATTAGCAAAATGAGAAGACCAGGCGTATCCTCACAACAGCGAAGAAGCGAGCAGGCGTGTCCCACATGCTCAACGTGGTCATCATCCCTCATCGGGCCCCACTGAGATGATTTTTTGTGAAAACGGTGTGAAAACCATCTGGTATACCAAAATAAGGTGCTGTAAAACCTCGTAGAGCCTCTTAAATGAACAATGATCGTCGCCACTGGGTATTCCAGCAAGATTCTGCACCGGCTCATAAAGCCCGCACAGATTCATCATAATTCATCAGGCACGAAGATTGGCCGTCCTCCAGTTCAGAAGTTAATCACTTGGATTTTAAAATATGGCAGTATTTAGAGGAAAAAGCCTGTGCATAACCTAAAAAATCGAGTCGCTGAAGCTATCATTCATCAAAACATTGGCTGAAATGGACTTCAATGTCGTGCGTGATTCTATCGTTGACTGTACTCGCAGATACGGTATCAAAAGTCAAGTTTATTTCGAATAAACTAATATACATGTAAAACTATGTATTTTTACCTATCTTCCCAACGATAAATTATTATAATAACATTGAAAATGTGTCATTTATTTCACAATTGACATGTGACTCGACTACGTATGTATGTACATATGTTTGTTCCTTTGTGGCGCTTTAGAGACCAAACGATTTGTCTTAATCTTGTGATGTTACGGCTACACTGTCGCGATAACGCGAACTACACTTTGCGCGATCTCTGTTGTACAGCGAGACGTCGACCGATGTGCGAAAGAGAGCACGCGAAGTGGAGTTCGCGATATCGCGACAATGAAGCCCCAGCACTAATGTCACTAAAGACATAACAGTAATCAAAATTCGATATGGCGACAACCAGACGCCATATTGTGAAAAAGAAAAATAAAAAAGTTGACGAACTACGTCAAATATATCATTGAATACCGATTTAAAGTTCGTTAGCAACCATTCTCACTAAAATTTTCAAAACTACAAGTTTTGAAAATTTTGCTGTGATAAATTTTCCTAAATAATCGTATTATTATAGTATCGGTCTTATTAATGTGAAAAATAATTATTATAATATAATTCAATTCATAATTCTTAAAATCGAGTGTCAAACCCAGAATTTATTTTACTGCTTTGAAAAATTGAAAGTTAATTATAAAGACCGATACCTAAAGCGTCACTTAATACAGTGAGAGAAAAATAATCATAACTAAAAAGTGTAAAATAAAAAAAAGCTAATTAAAAAAAAAAAAACAAAACACCCCATATGTATTTATTGTTAAATTTAAGAAGATGCATGCGATTGGGTTATATTGTTTCCATGTTTTTGTAAGGCTCGTGCAGACTAGCGCGACAGGCAGCAAAATGCCTGTCGCTCCCAAGATATCGCCCCAGTTTGCAAGTTGGATTTTTGATTTTTTAAATTTACTTTTTTGCAGCAATCATTTTGTGTAGCATGATAACAACAATTAAAAAGTGTCTTGTTTCTATGATTATCTGTATATACTTACGTTGTATATAATAAGATGTTTATTTCTATCAAGTGATATCTAAATAAGAAAAATCTTACCTATAGTAGTGAGAACAGTCAGAGAATAAAGAAACGCCTTCGCGAAGTTCCACTCATAGTCGTCCACCACCAACGCGGGCGCCGACTCCAGTGCCCTCGCCCCTCCATACTGCGCAGACACATCAGCTGCTACCCTTGCTACTAACTTCTCCTGAAATCTGGCTATCTCCTGAG
Organism: Atethmia centrago; assembly: GCA_905333075.3. Taxonomy (NCBI): domain Eukaryota; kingdom Metazoa; phylum Arthropoda; class Insecta; order Lepidoptera; family Noctuidae; genus Atethmia; species Atethmia centrago. Next base: position 22,947,895 of record HG995387.1, on the reverse strand, counting down.
CAGCCAGTCTCGTCCAATTCTCTTTATACAAAATGTTTAAAGACACCGTGATCTCCCAAATACTTTCCACCGTCTGCGACCTCAGTTCTGCACTCGCCTGGCTTAAAGTCGCGTTTAGTTTAGACAGAGGTACTGACTTCTGATTCTCAGATGCTTGATACGATGTGGTGGCAAGAGTTTTCTGGTGGATCTTTGCTGCTCCGCCTTCTATAGCCAAGAATATAAAAGCACCGACCAGAGTGTAAGCTAGGAGTAATGTGAAAATGCCCAGATTTGTAACACATCCTGCGATAAAACTCTTCTTCTTGCTCTTTTTAGTCTTGACACAGAGACAGCACGTCGTAATGACGTCTTCGTCGATCCTGTAATTCTCAGATTTCCCATTCTTCTTGTACTTTCCGTTCGCATGGTTCTTTTTCTTTAAACTCTTGTCCATGTTCGTCTTCATGAATGCGAATGTGCGTGTTCTGTGAAAAATATGACGATGATTTTGACTTTAAAAAATCTTCTCGTGACTCTTATGGAGAGGCAGAAACAGAAATCCATCTGAAACAAAAGAGACCACGTTTATTTACTTTTCCTGGATTTTTATTAGATTCGAATGAGCTTTCGGCTCGGAGGTCTATATAAACCCAAATTCGACAAAATAAAACTGCTTTACCAGAAAAAGGCGGCCGTAATAAACGGAAAAGAAAAGATAAAAGTAAAAACCGTAAATATAAAGTAAGATATATTAGCATATGGTAGAAAAATATGTAGGAAACAGGTCTGAATGTTTTGTTAAGCCCTTTTTGATTACATCCAAATGCTTGAACACAGTATTGTATATTTAAGTAGAAGAGTTATGGGTATCAGTCAAACTTCTGTTGTCATACTGCTTATTTTTTCACGTTTCAATTAATGTTTTGCTTAGACTGTGTCGTCCCTGGGCTTTGAGTTGTCATTGTAGTGGATTTGTTTTTGTTATGTTCTTTTATTTTAGCCTTAGGCTTAGGTTTATTTTATGACTTAAGTGTAAAGATCAGTGTTGTAAATAAAATTCCGAGACTTTATATGCGTAGGAAAAATAAAATTGAAAAAAGTCGTGACTTATGTATAGTATTTTTTGTTACAAGGACATACAATTTCCGAATAGGCTCTATCTATAGGTTAAACCTATCATGGAATCAAATTTGAATTAAGATGTCTGACAAATAAATTATCTAGAACTTATCAGGAGTTGGTGAAAAAGCCTTCACATAACATCACATAATCAGCCTATAATATTCCCACTGCTGGGATACAGGCCTTCTCTCTGTGAGAAGGAATGAGCCGTAATCCACTACGCGGGCCCAGTGCGGGTTAGTAGATGTCACATGTTTTAGTATTTTTGGTTCTAGGACATGCCGGTTTCCTCACGATGTTTTCCTTCACCGTTTTGAGAGCAGTGGTGTTGAAATAATTTACACAAAGTAAAGCGCCTGTCAGGGTTCGAACCTGCGACCTAAAAACTCGTAAGTCACGGTCGTTACCACTGGGTCACCGTTGTTCTCGTCCTGAAAAGCTTTATATAAAAAACCCAATTTTCAAGCGAGTAGATGCAAAAAAATTATATTAACCTACATACATGGGCAGTAATGAAATGTCAGAAGCTAGGTTCACGATGGCATGTATTTACCTGTACTATTTAAGCAACCCTATGTTCTACCTCACAATAATAATACATATAACAGATTCCCAGTAATAACTCTGCAGTTACAACTATATATCAAGGCGTGTGAAGTAGTTGCATTAGTGCACAACTCGGCACGATATCACCGCGTATATCTGCATTAGCGACACAATTACAGAACTGTGTGATTGCAGTCCTCCAAGTTGTGTGTACCGTGCGAACTATGTGTAGGTACTGTGCATATTATTTCGATGTTTTGGTGACAGCAAGGAAAAGTTGTGATTTAGATGTCTTTAAAGACTGCGTTTTGTGTCATTATTATAATTTACCTGGGGCATTGTCTTGCCGCTGACCTCTGGGACGATGTAGGCATAGAGAGGGAGCGCAGGGCTCTAGCGGTTGGTAGATTTGCGCGGTGTACAGACCAAGTAAATGTAATACTTTTCAAGGCTTATTGCTAAAGTTTGTACACGGGTAATCTATGGGTCAATTATACCAAGAGATCGCTGGATGCCCTGCGCATCCAATATAACAATGCTTTCAGGATGTTGTTGAGGCTGCTTCGATATTGTAGCGCGTCGGAAATGTTTGCGCAAGCCCGCACCGACGGCTTCTATGCATTTATACGCAAGAAAACTGCGTCGCTACTGAGAAGAGCGAGGGGCAGTCGGAACAGCATCCTGAAAACTGTAGCCGGGAGCTTCGGCTCTCCGATTGTACAACAGTTTGTGCGAAGGTTGATTTTTACTAACACTAGGCAATAAGTTATGTTTTGTATTTTACTAACACTATATGGATATTTGGTGTCCGAAATAGACTGATTCTATTATATTCTATAATTTCCACTGAATCTAAGTAAACTACGAGTAAGTCTAAGTGCTTAGTAATTAAAAGATATTCGAGTGTGAATTGACACACTTTGGTAAATATATTTTTTTTATATAAAACACTCGCTCTCTAATACTTGAAAGATACTCGTATAAGTAGGTTTGTACAAACACTTTTACACGTCAATCATATTTAGAAAAAAAAAACTAGATGAGCTCGGCGTTTCCTATCTGAGTACTCTGAAAAGAAAGGCCGAAACAAACTCAGAGGTCACAGTCTCTTTTAAAATCCAGACAAAATCTTGGTCAGATCATGTGAAGACCATGTAGATTGGTGTCTGAAATGCTCTTTTGAGGAAAGAACCACACAGATTGAGTGGACCTATCCAGTCAGTGCACGCATTTGTCAGTAATCGTGCAGCTCAACTCCGAACTTAAGGCTCAACGATTCGACGAACAATACCAAAGAAAGGACATTTGGTTAGGCCGCTTAAATTACTCAAACTGCCAGACCAAGATTAAAACTAACTGAGAAAATAGAACAATAACCCACATAGTCTTCACATTCACAATAATTAAAAAAAATAATAATAATACTTCAAAAAGTAAATATTCATGTCATTGTATATATAAAAAAATCATCAATTTCAATGAGTAAATAATCTTGGTCAGATCATTTGAGGAGTGACGGAACAAAAAATGATAATTCCACTTTTAAAAAAAAAGTTACTTGAGGCATTCAACAGAATACCGTAAATTACATTACACTCGAAGCTGGTGTGGTCCAAATCACTTTAATTCCTCTAGTAAATAGCTTCTAAAGTTGACAGTTTGACAGTGATCATGATATTTCCGTTTAAAAAAATAAAAAAACATGTATACTAACTTGAGATTTTGTGAAAAATTGGACATTGTGGAATTATCAATTTTTGTTCCGTCACTCCTCATTTGAGGACCATGTAAATTAGTGTCTGAGATGGTATTTTGAGGAAAGAACCATACAGATTTGAGTGGATCTGTCCTGTCTCCAGTATACTGGATACGGTTGGTTAAACTAATGAATTAGTTAAGATAGACACAATAGAAATCGGACAATTCTCTGAAAATACATTTATCATTTTATATAATATCATGTATAAATACACGCTACTATATAAAATTAAAATTGCAAACAGCTATTAAAATAACTGTAACTTTCATTAACCTACACAACCACCCCATAAATATTTCTGCAAATCCTACATTTTCCTACAAATTGAGAACATAACTTAGCGGAACTTGGTCATAAATAAAACTTACTTAATCACCTCAGTATTTATTAAGAGGCAACTAATTTACCAAGTTCAACCATTAAACGGTTTATATCAATGTCCTGGAAATCTCTTTGATTCCACTACATTACATTCAAAAGATATTTTGTGTAAAGGTGCGTTCATACTGCGAACTTTCGTTTGTGATTTTGGAAGTGAGCGTTGAAAGTAAGAAAAATATTGTATTTGGGACACGAATTGTGTCCCAAATACAATATTTTTCTTACTTTCAACGCTCACTTCCAAAATCGCACCTTTACACAAAATATCTTTTGAATGTAATGTAGTGGAATCAAAGAGATTCCCAGGACATTGATATATTTTTTTTTTTTGTTTTTTATTGTTTTAAAAAACAATGAAAATGGAACATTACAAACTAACTTAACAAATTAATGGAGAAAAAAACCAAGTGAGGGCAAAAAGGCTCCTATTTCGGCATCATTCTGCGATATTAAAAATTATATTTTACTATAAGCTGGTATTCTGCGCGCGGCTGTGGTGCCACAGATACACATACGAAATAGAAAATAAAACAATTGAATATAAGTGTTCCCGTTGAAGCGTAAATTCAGTTACGAGCCAATATGTTTGCGAACTTTGTATTTTTTATTTTATTTTAAGTCTTTATTTGCCTTAAACATGGTATAAAGTTGTTACAGTCAGATATTAATCTAAAGTCCGCATGTTTAGCTATACAGGATATTTGTATCAATTGCATGCAAAATAATAATTATAAGTAAATTTAAAGTACAATGTCACAGATACAAGGTTAATACAATAATAATAGTTTTCGCAATGACATAAGTTCAGAAATTATAGATTATTGTTAAGTAAATCTTTAATGTCATAAAACATGTGTTCTTTCAACCATTTCAATAATTTGTTTCTAAATGAGTTAATATTAAATAACAATTTTAATTCTTTGGGTATTTTGTTATAAATGCGTATACACATGACTAGGAAACTTTTTGCGTACTTGGCTGATTTAGGAGTATCCTGCAACACAAGTCTGCATGGATCTCTATTTCGAGAATTCAATTGATAGGCTCTTTTGAACAATCCCTTATTATTATAAACATAATTACAAATTTCAAAAATGTACAGTGACGGAAGTGGTAATATACCTAGCTTTTTAAAGAACGGTCTACATGACTCGTCAGGACGGATACCACAAATGGCTCTAATGCATTTCTTTTGCGCAATAAATGCTCTGTGTCTATCTGTACTGTTACCCCAAAGGATAAGCCCGTATCGTAAGATAGATTCTATGTAGGCGTGATATGCTGTAATTGCTGTTTTTTTTATTGGTTATGTTCTTTATTTGTCTGAGAGCATACACAAACTTATTAATCCTACTGCACAAACTATCCAAATGTACTTTCCAATTCAGATCTTGGTCTAAGAGTACTCCTAAGAATTTAGTTTGTGGAACTTCTTTTAACTTGTCAATATGAAGTTTGAAATTGTATTTGGTGTGTTTTGATTTATTAAACTGTATAAAATTAGATTTGTCTAAATTAATTTTCAATTTATTTGCTTGTAACCATTTTATAATGTCTTCAATAGTATTATTAATGTCCACCTCATGATCAGATTTAGTTTTATACTTTTTGTCAGATGTCACAATAATTTAAATGTCGTCTGCAAATAATACACATTTATGATTAGTCACTAGCGGTAAGTCGTTTATGTATAATAGAAACAATATGGGTCCCAACACACTCCCTTGGGGGACGCCACACTTATTAACTCTATAGTCAGATGAATACGAGGTTAACAAATTTTCATTTACTTTATTAATAACAACGTATTGATTTCGGTTGCTTAGATAAGACGCGATCCACTGCAGTGCTAAACCTCTTATTCCACAATTTTCTAATTTTTTCAACAATATGCCATGTGCCACAAAGTCGAAGGCTTGTGACAGGTCGAAGAATAATCCTGTCGTTAAATAATTTTTATTTAGGAAATTATGGATATGCCCTAAAAGATTAGCAATTGCTAGTGTTGTTGACTTGTGCTTTTGAAATCCATACTGTTCTTTTGTTATGATATTGTATTTTCTACAGTAGTCGGAAAGTCTCTTTTGCATACATTTTTCAAATAATTTAGATATTATGGGTATAAGAGTTATCGGACGATAGTTTTTAACATCATTTTTATCGTTTTTTTTGTAGAGAGGTTTAACGACTAATAATTTTAACGCATCAGGAAAAGTTCCAGATGAAAATGAAAGATTAATTAAATAAGTCAAAATAGGAATTAATTCTGTACTGCAAGTTTTAATGACTTTTGTACTAATTCCATCGTAACCTTCTGAATTAGTGTTATTTAAAGCCATTATTTCTTTTTTAACTTCGTCTTCAGTCATAGGGCTAAGAAACATGGAATTTGGTATTGTCCTGGTTTTATTAGGCTCGTCATTATTATGTAAATTATTGAATTTCACAGTGCTGGTCGAATTAATAAAATAATCATTAAAAGCATTTGCTATGTCAGAGGGATTTGTCAGTATTCGCTTATCTAATTGTATGCTCCCGAATTTGCAAACGATTTGTAAGTAAGTATTACTTACGGCGTTTTAAAATAAACATTTTCAAACATTTTGTTGTTCCATAGAACCCGGTGCCATAATTATAAAGGCTGCAAAATTACGGTTGTCATGAACATGACGATAGATATACAATAAGAAGTAAGAAAAAAAAAAACACAAAATTAAGAGTTTGTGTTAGTGTAGTTTGTGTTCAAGAATTTGGTCGATATAGTCATTTAAGGACTTGTCAGAAAGTTACTTAAATTAAGGAATTTTCTCACAAAATAAACTTTGCGCCTACTAGCGAATTTCATAATGCTTGGTTCACATACCCACTGCTAAAATGCTCGTAGCCGAATGCTCATTACGCGTGGTCGCGGTGTGGTCGCACCTTAAAAGCATTTTATTAAAAGGTTATTGGAATGAATATTTTAAAGTTGATACTTTTGTTTTTATGATTCATTGGTTCACTCATTAATGTTATCAATAGCTCGTTCATTTCAGTAACGTCGAGGTCTTTAACGTATTCCGGATGGAAGGAAATGGTCACATGATGCGTTTTTTATGAATTCAGTGGTAAGGAATTAATCATTTTGTAATCTAATATTTATTTTTAAACCAGTAAGGTGGAGCGCCGGCAACTTACGAGTTGCAAGTCGTAGGTTCGAACCCTGACAGGCGCTTTACTTGGTGTAAATTATTTCATCACCACTGCCATCAAAACGGTGAAGGAAAACATCGTGAGGAAACCGGCACGTCCTAGAACCAACAGTTCAAAGACATGTGACATCTACCAACCCGCACTGGGCCCGCGTGGTGGATTCCCTCTCACAGAGAGGAGGCCTGTATCCCAGCAGTGGGAACATTATAGGCTCATTATGTAAGGTGGAGGGAATTCTTTTCCCATTTTATTATAGCTAATAGCAAAGGCGTCTTTTAAATAGGTAGATAAAAAGGGGAGGTAGAAAACTGGTTGGTTTTGTAGTTCAAACTGGAAGAGGCGTTTGCTTAGCACGTCTCAACTACAAACTTTGTGTTGGCTGATTATTCTAGGACCAAATATGCTATCTGAAAATTATATTCCATTGAATTGAAAACCATATTTTCCTTACCTCGAAAAGGGTATTGGTACATCCTTTACACATAAAGTAAGAAACTTTACCGTGCCATATGTTCATGAAAAATATAATCTTTCAGTGTCATCCAACACCGAGACCCCTTGCCTGAAACCTTTAGGGATTCTGAAGAAATAAATATGAGGGACGTCACTTATGGAAAAGTTGTTTTGGCTATTTACTTCTCGAAAATGGTTAACAGAAAAGAGGCAAAATACATACGTATTTATGAAAATGTCAATCAAAAGGTCAAGGTCTAACCATGCTTCTTAAATTCATGCGCCCGTAGTCGTCACAATTAATTACGATTTTGAAGATATCGATGATTTTTTTAATCACACCTATCTCGCTATTTTGCTTGGCAATGAAAGTTTTTATTTGGCCAAGGACCACCGCTGCCGCGAGAAATCGCGGCACAGCGGACGGAGCTCCGGCGGGATCTCATAACGACATGGAGAGTACGGTTGTCGCAACCCAGTGCTGGGCACGCCACAATTGCGGCGATAAGTCCCCTCTTTGAGGAGCGGCTAGAGAGGCGCCACGGCGTCCTCACCTTCCGCCTGACACAGGTCCTTACCGGACACGGCAGCTTTGGGAGTTTCCTGTGTCGGATAAGGTGGGAGGAAATGCCCGGAGGACACGGTGGAGCACACGGTGGAGGTCTGCCCAGCTTGGGCAGAGCACCGCCGTCTCCTCGTGGAGGCGATCGGCGGCAGAGATCTCTCGCGTCCGGCCCTGGTTCAGGCCATGGTACGGAGCGAGAGGGCATGGGCAGCCGTCACCTCCTTCTGCGAAGCAGTAATGCTCGCGAAGGAGGAGGCGGGACGGTTGAGGGAAAGACAAATTTCGCGCTCTCTCGCCCCTAGCCGCCGCAGGAGACGCCCTGGGCAATGAGTAGCTCAACGTCCAGTAAGGACCAGGCTTACTGGACGGGGTCGACGGGTCGACGGGGCGTTGTATTCCACGCGCGCCTCAAAGAGATGTCGTCAGCACAACTGTAGGGGTTCACTAGGGCCGATGCCTGCCGGGGTCGCGGGAAGGTACTAAAGGGTTACCGAGGCCCCTGGCAACAGGCAATGGAAGGAATACGGGTGGGTTTTAGTCAGTAAGAGTCTGACACACCCTGCTGCTCCGCCCAGAGCGGGAGAAGTTATTTGATGATTTCCCACCCAAAAAAAATTGTTTATTCATTGTTTGGCTCCGAATAGGATACGCAAGGCGTCACAAGTTAATATAACAAATATATAACATCACGCCCTGTTTCCCCGAAGGGTTGGGCAGAGGAAACTTGTACACCCACATTTCGCCAGTTATGTTTAAGTCACATGTAAGGGCGAGCCTATTGCCTTCAGCCAGGCACAAATTCAGACTCCGGGCTGCTACTGAGAAATTCCAGATAGAAATACCTAATAACATTTTGCCCGACCTGGCAATCGAACCCAGGACCTCATGCTCAGCAGAAGCGCTTGCAACCACTAGATCATCTTTTTAAATAGTTCAAAAATATAATTTAAAAAATATTATAATTTTACTAGCTTAAAAATAACTAGACTTTAAAAAACTCAATGTTAATTAATGACTCTAGTCTTTAACTATAAGAAATCAAGAATTTGATAGTAACTAAGTAAAAATCTCTTAAACGTCCAATATACTAGCTCTAATATACTAACAATATTTCGTCTAATATACTAACAATAGGTATCATCAACACTTCGTATCTTAAGCTCCCAAACAACGTCGTTTGTAGTAGTAATAAATGATGCATTCCTGGATCACAATTACACCTAACCACCCGCTGCCAAGCACCCTCAGAAACATTACCTCTCCACAATCTAAAGCACACAACAAAATATCAGGACAGTACGAAGAAATTGTGCAGAAAATCCACTTGGCAGAAGTTATGAACTACCTGTGAAAGACACAATAAAAAAACTCATTTTTCTACAGTCACACTAAAATAAAATGCGGAATAGTGAGAGAAATTCAGAAATACATGTAGTAAAAAATCGGGGAAAAGTTTTGAACATATTATCCAATTTACAAGAAGAATAAAAATTCATGTAATGAAACGATAAGAAAGGGGTTAAACTGACCAGATCAACGGGCCAAAAATATACACCACTCTTTTCTTACCAACATACGACAAAACTACTGCACTATTTCATTGCCGATTAAGAAATTAAAAAAATTATAAAAAACCTAGACTATCATAAAACTTAAAATCTTTTGACCGTTCTGAAATAAATCTAATTTTGACCAACCCCATAGCTGCTCCTCACCCCCATGAAAAACAACTCTCGCTACTTTCACTCCACAACTTACAACATGACTCAATAACTTCTGCAGAATATATAGGTAGGTATTTTTATCGTTACTACTTCTTCTTTTATTTTTGTTAAGCTTCAACTCTTGCACGGAACTCTGTAATAGCTTATTGTAAGCTGTGGAAGCCTGGTGACCTGTAACACAGATTTTTTCCCAAAAACCAGGCACCAGTCTCTCACAAAGGTCGAATACAGCTGAGACATTTTCTTGTAAAAATTAACTTCAAGTCAACTTTGTGAAGTGAGAATAAATGGCAATTATTATTTTTGCCCAGAAATACGAGCAGAGTTTTTTTTTTTAAACTTTCAAATATAAAATTATTACATTGGTCTTGAAATATCTAAATAAATGCTTTAATGTAGGTATTAAATCTGGAAATTCATTACACCATTGATTTGAAATACCTGCCAGTATCTATTAAATGTATACACTTTTCATTAAACCTTCTGCACGGTGAGTGCCACGTTTAACGTGACCAACACTAACAATGAATACCTTGCGACCATTCCCCACATTCTACCGTATCTCCCTCTATCGAGAGCTATTAGACGTCGCAGAAGTCCAAACTATCTCTTCAATGTACTAATAACCAACAGGCCAAGACTCTTGGACCTTTTAAAATGCAACGGTCAAGCTTATTTTTGCTGCAGATATATTTTAAATGGGCAGGTTTGTTGCGGGTGGGTGAAATTAAATATTGAAGAAGTTTATTCTGAAAAATTACACAGGGAATTTTGGGGGGACAATTTTTGAGGGATCCGGACTTTGGTTATGGATATTTAGCACAAATAAATGGAAAAGTCAAAGGTCCTATTTAAAAAAATATAGGAAAACTCATTAGACGTTCGACAAAGGCAGACCAGAAATTGAGAACATAGACGTTGCTGCGAGGAATTTGAACGCAGAATTTTGCGACATAACAATTATTAAAATTTCATACATGCATCTCTTCCTTGAGCTTAGAAATAACTAATAATATTTTTTGGCTAATTTGGTGAAAACAAAGCGAAATAATACAATTTTTTATTGTAAAGACGAATAGACTTTTTGAAACATGTTCGTAATCCGTGTTAGCATTGAACTAATTTAAACTACATACAGGGTTATTTTAAATTGGCTCTATCGAAACGCGATAAAATAAAAAGATTTGATGTTATTTTTGTTAGTTTTGTTTTGTTAGTATTGTTACTTGAAGTGTGAGTTGAGAAAAACTGTTGTCTAATGTTTTATCGTCTTTAGATATTGATTATCATCACGTCTGTAAAGTTTACACAAAAAAAACAACAAATTTTTCAAGTGACTACAATAAAGGCTAGAGCAGACTGGTGCGACAGGCAGCATGACGCGCAACGCGATACTTTCTATGAAGTTTCCTTGAAATTGTGCTACTAGTGTCGCGTCGCGTAGTGCCGTCAATGACTCCACAAAAAAAACATCAAAATTAATTTAATTTTGTTATATCAGAAAGAAAGAAAAATAGATTTATTTGTCACAGAAATACGTGCACACAAAAGCTATGGAAATTCTTATTAATAATAAAACAAAACAGATTTATGCTTATGAACACAGAACATATACATATAGTCGGCAACTGCACGCCGTGACTGTGACAAGTACGTGCCTCAGAAAGCACGTTAATCCGTTGGTCGTGGTTGTTATTCGTGGATCTCTGACGGTCGTAAGGGGTCATCAGAAGCCCGAAAGTCTTTTTTTTTTGTGGATGGGATACATCAAATAACTTCTCCCGTTCTGGGTGGAGCGGGAGGGTGTGTCAGACTCTTACTGACTAAAACCCACCCGTATTCCTTCCGTTGCCTGTGTTGCGGGGGCCTCGGTGACCCATTAGTAAGTACCTTAACGCGACCCCGGCAGGCATCGGCCCTAGTGGCCCCTACATTGTGCTGACGACATCTCTTTCAGGCGCGCGTGAAATACGACGCGCCGTCGACCCGGGCCTGGTCCTTACCGGACGGTGAGCTACCCATTGCTCACCGTCCGCAAGCCCGCGCCTACGGTGACCGGAAATCCGCCTGGGATTCCCGACGCCCAAGGCGTCTTCTGCGGCGGCTAGGGGCGTGAGGGCGCGAAACATGCCTTTCCCTCAATCGTCCCGCCTCCTCCTTCGCGAGCATTACTGCTTCGCAGAAGGAGGTGACGGCTGCCCATGCCCTCTCGCTTCGTACCATGGCCTGAAACAGGGCCGGACGCGAGAGATCTCTGCCACCGATCGCCTTCACGAGGACACGGTGGTGCTCTGCCCAAGCCGGGCAGACCTCCGCCGTATGCTCCACCGTGTCCTCCGGGCGATCCACACAGTGGTGACACCCGGGCGTTTCCTCCCGCCTTATCCGACACAGGAACCTCCCGAAGCTGCCATGTCCGGTGAGGACTTGCGTCAGGCGGAAGGTGAGGACGCCGTGGCGCCTTTCTAGCCACTCCTCAAAGAGGGGACTTATCGCCGCAATTGTGGCGTGCCCAGCACTGGGTTGCGACAACCGTACTCTCCATGACGCCATGAGATCCCGCCGGAGCTGCGTCCGCTGTGCCGCGATTTATCGCGGCAGCGGACTTACGTCCCGGCGTTTCGCCTCCTCGCGCCACTCCCATACGTGCGCGAGGACTTTTGCCTCCAGATCCCATGGCGGCAATCCGGCAAGGAGGCTCGCTGCCTCACAGGAGACCGTGCGGTATCCCCGGACCATCCGGATGGCCATGACCCTTTGGGCCGCTCTCAATTGGCGGGCTGGCCGCAGCGCCAGAGAGCGCGCCCAAACAGGAGCCCCGTAGAGGGCCATGGACCACACGACCCCCGCGTAGAGCCTCCGGCAGGAGGCGTTCGGACCCCTTAGATTGGGCAGGAGCCGCTTCGATGCAGCGCCTGCCCGCTCCAGTTTGGGAGCCAAACGTCGGAAATGCTCCACGAAGTTCCACCGGCTGTCGGGGACAGCCCGAAAGTCCGACAACGTTCGCAAATCCGTTGCGCATTTTAGAAACAACTCGGTCACACAGACAGACATAAAAAGCCACTTTTATTTGCATATGTTACTCTCAATGCCCGAACTTACGTAGATAAATCCTAAGATCTTCCAGTAAAACCTAAGATTTACCAACTCTTAATGGTAAAAGTCCGAACTGTTCGGTGATCATGGTTCATTTCGAACTTTTACCACCATTCACTAGGTAAATCTTAGATTTTACCACAAAGACATTGTAAATGTTGAAAAATAGACATGTCTAGACGTGTTTTTTTTCAATTTGTTTAATAAATTTATTTTAATATTTATTAAACTAATTGAAAAAACATGTCTAATAATAAGAAAAATAATGCTTTAGTTAGTTTGGCAAGCGTTATGTTTGTGAGAAGATAATTTCATTTTGATTATTTGTTTTTTACTGTTCAAAAAGTATTTTGGAGGTGTTTTAAAATTAAGTTTTACTAGTTACTAATAAATGTACCAAATAATAATAATTTTAACTATGTAAGGATAAGACTGATTTGTAATTATATTGTAATATTATGATAACTGGCGAAATGTGGGTGTACTACAGTTAGGTACACCTCTGCCCAACCCTTCGGGGAAAAAAAACGTGATGTTATGTGTGTATGTGTATTATGATAAATAAATGTGTATTAATGATAATTAAAAATTTGACTGATAGATAATTGAAATAAATGGTTGAGATTAATTTTTTTATGCCAAAAAAATCCACCATATACCAACCGTCATTGGTAAAACAATGTACCAAACTCTAATGGTAAAAACCATGTACCAAACTCTAATGGTAAAAACAATGTACCAAACTCTAATGGTAAAAACCATGTACCAAACTCTAATGGTAAAAACAATGTACCAAACTCTAATGGTAAAAACCATGTACCAAACTCTAATGGTAAAAACCATGTACCAAACTCTAATGGTAAAAACCATGTACCAAACTCTAATGGTAAAAACCATGTACCAAACTCTAATGGTAAAAACCATGTACCAAACTCTAATGGTAAAAACCATGTACCAAACTCTAATGGTAAAAACCATGTACCAAACTCTAATGGTAAAAACCATGTACCAAACTCTAATGGTAAAAACCATGTACCAAACTCTAATGGTAAAAACCATGTACCAAACTCTAATGGTAAAAACCATGTACCAAACTCTAATGGTAAAAACCATGTACCAAACTCTAATGGTAAAAACCATGTACCAAACTCTAATGGTAAAAACCATGTACCAAACTCTAATGGTAAAAACCATGTACCAAACTCTAATGGTAAAAACCATGTACCAAACTCTAATGGTAAAAACCATGTACCAAACTCTAATGGTAAAAACCATGTACCAAACTCTAATGGTAAAAACCATGTACCAAACTCTAATGGTAAAAACCATGTACCAAACTCTAATGGTAAAAACCATGTACCAAACTCTAATGGTAAAAACCATGTACCAAACTCTAATGGTAAAAACCATGTACCAAACTCTAATGGTAAAAGCCCTTAAAATTGTCCCGTTCGTATAAAATTCTTACATTTATCAACACATTTAGGTAAATCCTAAGGTTTACTAGTAAAACCGATTGACCAATATACGAGCTTTTACAGTAGCATATCCAATTATACAACATGTCACGGAATTAACGCACTTCACCAAAAACCCCAATTAGAATATTATATTAGAATAATAATACATACACAGATTTTTTATTATTATGTATAAAACATTATTTATTTATTAATTTAGTTATACTGATTGTAGGAGACAATTGTGGTCACATTACAGATCTATGCACGCACACAGTCGCACACGTAATAAGGGTGTAGCATAGTAGGTACTTCAACCATTTTGGTTTGTTTTGACATTTCCATTTTTGTATAGTGGAAGTGTGTCTGTAATTTACGTAGTTTCAAATATTCTTGAGATAAAAAAATACGTAATTACGTATTTAAAAACCGGCAAAGTGCGAGTCGGACTCGCGCACGAAGGGTTCCGTACCATTATCTATAAAAACGGCAAAAAAAATCACGTCTGTTGTATGGGAGCCCCCTTAAATATTTATTTTATTCTGTTTTTAATATTTGTTGTTATAGTGGCAACAGAAATACATCATCTGTGAAAATTTCAACTGTCTAACTATCACAGTTCATGAGATACAGCCTGGTGACAGATGGACAGACCGACGGACAGCGGAGTCTTAGTAATAGGGTCTCGTTTTACCCTTTGGGTACGGAACCCTAACAATGACAGAAATCGATTCGATTCAGTAAACGATTCAGAACAATAATGTGCTAATGCTAAAAACTAATTCAGTTTATTGTAGATAAGGATGCTGTACATTAGTTTTAAAGTAAAAAAAAAAATTGACACTGGCGCACGGTATTGCATTGTCATTTGGCAAAAAAGCTACGAAAGTAGGATCTACGGTATCTTAAGTTTCACCATGTTTCATGAAAACGAACTAAAACATTTCGAAGTTTAAAATTATTTTCTAAAATTGAGAATTAAACTATGCCCTTGTCTGTAACAAAACATTATTTTCATAACTTAAAATAATTTAGAAAAATAAAACAACACTAAAGAACATTAAAATATTGTTTAAAGAAATGGATTCTAAGAAAATCATTTAGTGAATTTGCCTATTCAAGTATTTTCTAGCTAAGTTATTTTTTAGAATGACAAAAAACTATTAACAAAGGTATTGTATCGTGAAAGAAATAAATTACTTAGGCCCTTAGAATAATAAGAACTTGTTTATTTATTCTTATAAATACACGTTGTCTCTGAAACGAAGCGATCGGTGGAAAAATGCTTACCAATCGAGACTTTTAAAAACCTAAACTGAATAATTTATCGAAATCGAAAGAAAAAAAATTAGCAAAAACACAATTCATTTCATGTAATTTTTTGTTTCATTTCATTTCATTTTTTCTATTTATTTAAGACAAACAAACTTCGAAGTAGTGACTCAATCAGAGAACCGAACTCGGGAATAAAACTCTTAGACAAAAATGCATTTATGAACTCTATGGATAGAAGATCATCATTAGCTCAGCATCATCCTGACCTTGTCCCATGTTACATTCACTCCCATCTCTATCATTCGTCACATTAATATACTCACAATTTAAATCAAAAGTCATTTATTCAAACTAGGCTGAAAATCAGCACTTTTCGAACGTCAAAATTACATAAGACAGTCCCTCAAAAACGCCTACCCTTCACCACTTCCTAGTGCTTTAGCTGGGAAGAAGTGGCGCAACAAACTCTCCAGCAGCACACCTGTCTGTTTAGTTATATTATATAAACTTTATTCTATACAAATCCTAAGCTAAGTAATTAACACTAAGAAACACAAACATTAAATTAAATTACTTGCCATATGTTAGCTAGCACACGCCAATATACCAACAAAACAATGAAAACTGTACTCAAGCAGAAAAAACATTACAACATAAAAACGTAAACAGAACTTAATACCTAAATAAAAGCCTTCAGGCATAAAGGGCGTGCCCGCTTACATAAGGCTATAGCTGTAACTCGAAGTGAGAAATGATAAACTAGCACCATCGAAGTAAAATATCATTTCATATCATTCTATGGAAAAAGACACTAAATAAATAAAAACTCGAACCAGGAGAAGCAATTACCATAAACATTCAATAAGAACCGTTCAATAGTAAATCATCTTCAACCAGAACCAATTTAATTCAGAACCAAAGACTCACCCAGAAAAATCCATCCAATCGCCAGAGGGTAATGTAACTCTACCCAAATCCAATTCCAGGTGACATCGATAAAGATTTTGCATAAATCAGTGATTTAATCCTATAATACCGCATTTTACCTACAGCCATACCTAATGTTCAGCAATTGAATACTTTATATCAATTTAAATGACTTATTTCATTACGCTCTGTGCGAGAGGATTCTCTGGGATCTGCGAGCTGGGAGCTGTGTGCATAAATTCAGAAATTGATAATAAAATTTTAGTAGGATCGCATTATGTTCAATGTTATATGAATTTGTGGGTAGGTAGGTGCTGTGTTTGTGAATGTGAATTTTCAGGGGTTTGGACAAAGGGTTTGGTGGCTAGTGGAAGGAATTTGGGAATTTTCTGCCTTTTACCAATAGAATTTTGGAATTATTAAATAAAATTACTGGAATAACATTGGATATAAAAATAAGGGGCCTTTTTTAGGTTTAACTCAGTTTTAATTTAATTTTAATAATCATCTTGTAAATTAGTTATGTAGTTAATTATGAGTAAATAGCTAAAATTTGATGGGATTAAATAGATGGTCTCAGTCATCCAAAATATTGCAAAAGGACTTTTCTGAAACACAATGGTCTCAGTCATCCAAAATATTGCAAAAGCAACATAGTGTTCTTCTATTGATTGAGCTTATAGCGCAATCAATTTGTAGCATTTTAGTGATATTCGATGTTCAATCTGTTTTTTGATTTTAATAATCATCTTGTAATTTAGTTATGTAGTTAATTATGAGTAAATAGATAAAATTTGATGGGATTAAATAGATGGTCTCAGTCATCTAAAATATTGCAAAAGGACTTTTCTTTAAATTATTGAAAATCGCAACATAGTGTTCTTCTATTGATTGAGCTTATAGCGCAATGAATTTGTAGCATTTTAGTGATATTCGATGTTCAATCTGTTTTTTTGATTTTAATAATCATCTTGTAATTTAGTTATGTAGTTAATTATGAGTAAATAGATAAAATTTGATGGGATTAAATAGATGGTCTCAGTCATCCAAAATATTGCAAAAGGACTTTTCTTTAAATTATTGAAAATCGCAACATAGTGTTCTTCTATTGATTGAGCTTATAGCGCAATGAATTTGTAGCATTTTAGTGATATTCGATGTTCAATCTGTTTTTTGATTTTAATAATCATCTTGTAATTTAGTTATGTAGTTAATTATGAGTAAATAGATAAAATTTGATGGGATTAAATAGATGGTCTCAGTCATCCAAAATATTGCAAAAGGACTTTTCTTTAAATTATTGAAAATCGCAACATAGTGTTCTTCTATTGATTGAGCATAAAGCGATATATATATACAAATTGATTATATAATATATAATATATATATTATATAATCAATTTGTAGCATTTTAGTGATATTCGATGTTCAATCTGTTTTTTGAGATGAAATCTTGGAGTGCTTCCACTGTTTAAGATCTGGTTATAACTTTCAAGGAGTTCTGAAACCAAATTCATCTAGCATTATAAATTAATTTCCCATCTCCCAAACTACATCATAAATCAGTGAACAACTTTTTCCTCACACGTATTAAACGGAGCAGCATCCGAAGTTTTGCGGAACTTGCCGATTAGTTACGAGCTCAAATCCGGAACTGAAGTAAAAACGGTGTTCCAACAAGTAGCGAAGTTCAGCGGAAACTTCGGGCGGTTTCATAACGAGTTTGATGCGGTTGTACTGCTAAACAAGGTACCGAAAATAGATTAATCTTAGCAGCGACAATCTACAGTGATTTCATAAATAATAAGAATCTTTGGCGTTACAAATCGATGCATTTGGAGCTAATAGTCTTATCTTTATTAATATTGGACGTAGTTACGCGAAAAGAACCCAATCCACAAAAATACCAAAATTGAGTTAAGTATACCAAAAGGTTTTACGGTCTCTTTGGTATACTTAACTCGATTTTGGTATTTTTGCGGATTGCGTCCTCTTTCTTTCTTTATGTCCGAATTGCCGAAAAATTCTTTATAGGAAAAACAGCTCCCTAATTGCGTAACACAGTTTGAATCACAATCCGAGAGTTTTGAAGCATATTGCTAATCCAGCAAAAAAAGAAAAGATTTGTCAGCTCAACAAGGTAAATAACCCAATGAACATGGGTGAGCTGACAAAATGAAACCGATTACGATCAATTGTCATTTTATGTGTTATGTATTTGACCATAGGAACGACCAATTTAAAAAAAAAACAACTGTTCCCTACAGAAGTGCAAAACCTACACGGTCAAAATATATGGAACAGTTATGTTTTTTAAACCGACGAAATATTTCTACGGTAGAGTACGGTCTTTTTTTTTTGGGTGGGAAATCATCAAATAACTTCTCCCGCTCTGGGCGGAGCGGGAGGGTGTGCCAGACTCTTACTGACTAAAACCCACCCCGATGTTCCGTTCCCACACTTGCACCGGAGATCATGGGATCTAGTGTGACTTTCGCGATCCGCGGCCGGTGCCGGCCCGCCATTGCGGGCCACTTCAGGCTCGTGGGGGGGAATGAGGTGTAAAACTCCTCACGCGACGTCCTTAGCACATTAACACTTAGTATCTTCCCGCGACCCCGGCTGGCATCGGCCCTAGTGGACCCCTACAAATGTGCTGACGACATCTCTTAGAGGCGCGCGTGTAACACAACGCGCCGTCGACCCGGGCCTGGTCCCTTTCGGACGGTGAGCTACCCATTGCTCATCGTCCGCAAGCACGCGCCTACGGTGGCCGGAAATCCGCCCGGGATTCCCGACGCCCAGGGCGTCTCCTGCGGCGGCTAGGGACGAGAGGGCGCAAAATTTGCCTTTCCCTCAACCCTCCCGCCTCCTCCTTCGCGAGCATTACTGCTTCGCAGAAGGAGGTAACTGCTGCCTATGCCCTCTCGCTCCGTACCAGGGCCGGATGCGAGAGACTTGCCGCCGATCTCCTCCACGAGGCGGTGGTGCTCTGCCCAAACCGGGCAGACCTCCACCGTATGCTCCATCGTGTCCTCCGGGCGATCCACACAGAGGTGACGCCCGAGCGTTTCCTCCCGCCGTATCCGACACAGGAACCTCCCGGAGCTGCCATGTCCGGTGAGGTCTTCACCTTCCGCCTGACGCAGGTCGTCAGGCGGAAGGTGAAGACGTCGTGGCGCCCCTCTAACCACTCCTCAAAGAGGGGAAATGAAATGAAATGAAAATGAAATGAAATGAAATGAAATGAATTTCATTTCATTTCATTTCGAAGGTGAAGACGTCGTGGCGCCCCTCTAACCACTCCTCAAAGAGGGGACTTATCGCCGCAATCGTGGCGTGCCCAGCACTGGGTTGCGACAACCGTACTCTCCATGTCGCCATGAGATCCCGCTGGAGCTCCGTCTGCTGTGCCGCGATTTCTCGCGGCAGCGGAGTTACACCTCCTCACGCCACTCCCATACGTGAGCGAGGTCTTTTGCCTCCAGATGCCATGGCGGGAATCCGGTAGAGGGTCTGGAATCATGTGCTGAATGCTGTGTATAAAAAATACATCAAAAAGATAAAAAAATAACAAACATAGCTTGTCAAACTCCCGTGCCTCCCATTAACATTGATAAATAACTTTTTGCCCAGCCGCTCGTCCAAGTATAATCCACTTAGTGAAAATGGAGCGACCCCCACATTGTTTACTTACTACATGCCTTGAGCAAAACAGACAAGATAATGTTATTCTTGTTATACAGTCATCCTGGTGTGATGGAACAAAAACAATTGAATACACGGTTTCTTGTTTGGTTATAGAATTAATTGTTAATCTCGTAATGACTTAATTGGTCAAGGACAGCACTGCAGCTAATGAGATACAATTGATTTCTTTGTTTGACTCCAAATCGGTGTCGCGCGGGGCTTAACAGGGTCGGGTCTATTTACACGATGCTAGTTTTTTGGCTATGGCTTACAATAAAATTGTGAAAATGTGATGTTTAAACCAATAAAGCACGAAATATTTAATCGGAGCGTCATCAAAATTGTCTTAGTAATGACGATAAACGATCGATATCTGTAGATCGAATATCAACGCGAGCCTGTGGTCACTCTTCGATTTTAAAGATGTGGTTTTTTTAGACCCAGAATGTATTATAAGAACGGCAGAACGAACTGGCAGTTAATTTGATTGTAGTTCACCTTTGATCTGCAGTTTGAAGGTTCAAGTATTTTATAATGGAACTATAGTTTAGTAGACGCGATACGCTTTACTGAGTGTTCTGGTTTTTATGTTAAGTAGGTATCTACCGATTTTCAATAGGTTTGAAGTATCCTAATTATTTAAAGAGATTTGGGTAAACCAAATAATTAATACATTTTATACCGGTAAAGTAAAGTTATTATTCGGTTTTACCCAAATCCCATTATTCCCATCAGAAAAATGATTCGATTTGGGTTAAGAAAAAAAATGAATAGATAATAAACCCCACACAAAAATGCGAAGGAGAATGATTAAGAACAGAACATTTTTTATCAGAAGATATTATATAGATCGCATTAGAGTCGACGATAGAGGCAATTATAGGATGAATGATGTATTTATTTGCAAGAATATAAGTAGCGAACATACGTTCTTAAGATCTGTGGGTTTCACTACATTCGGCATTTCAGCCGTACAAATATTTAGATTTTGAATCTTGATAATTATTTTTCTTTTTATATGGGAATCTTTAATAACTTTAAAACTAATATAACTTAGATAATATACAATATTGAAGCTACTAACTATTTACACTAGGTGGAATCGGACGAAAATAAACAATGACTTATTATTTCGCAAGAGTTTATATATAATGTAGGTGTTTAATCCGAGACAGACAAAGAAAAAAACTTTAGTGAAAAAAAAACGTAAACTGATCTCCAAAAGAAAATATTTAAAATGACACCCAACCATCTTGTCAAAAAAATTCAGAATTTTTCATACTAAAATTCGAACGTTTAACACATGTGTGCCAGTAGGGTTCCGCAAAAGAGGTTGACTATATAATGTTAAGAATGCAGGTCAAATACCAAAAAAAAAAAGGAGAATTAATAATTCTACAGTAGGTACTAAATTAAATTACTAACTATATGTATATACAAATTAATACAAAAAACAAAAGGACACTTAGGCGTCAAAATATTCGTCCGGATCGCTGTCATCCGGAAACGTGCCAAGAAGACTGGCAGCATTTCCACGTTGAATGGCAATGCTAATTCTTTGGCCAAAAAACGAGCCCTCTGGTTACGTGAAGAATCGATCAATAAATAAATAAATAAATCTTGGTTACTTGTGTAACACACAGTAGGTACACATTTAGTAACTAGCGAGAAATTAATTGCATCGCATAAACACTGTAAAGACGGTCCAACTTTTTTTGTTTCTTAGAGTTATGGTATAACATAACGTAACATCACACTTGTAAATGGTAATGATAAATGATTTTATTCCTTATTGTAAGTAGGTTTTTACAAAAACTTTTACACGTCAAACATATTTTTTTAAAACTAGATGAGGTCGGCGTTTCCTATCTGACTACTCTGAGAACAAAGGCCGAAACAAACTCAGAGGTCACAGTCTCTTTTAAAGTCCAGATATAATCTTGGTCAGATCATGTGAAGACCATGTCGATTGGTAAATGGTCTTTTGATGAAAGAACTACACAGATTGAGTGGACCTGTCCAGTCAGCGCACGCATTTGTCAGTAGTTGTGCAGCTCAACTTAGAACTAAAGGAGCTCAACGATTCAACGAACAATACCAAAGAAAGGACATTTGGCTAGGCCGCAAAAAATACTCAAACTGACTGAGAATAAAACAAAATTAAACAATGACCCACATAGTCTTTATATTTACAATATTTAAAATAATATAATACTACACAGAGTAAATATTCATGGCATTGCATAAATAAAATTCAATGTCAATGTGTATTTATATCCGGACATAATAGTATACCTATACTTGATTAGTTATTTTTTAAGTCCCATATATTAAGGGGCGAGCCTATACTTATCAATCGGCAATACTCTTACAGAAAAAGTCTGATATTGATCACCATGCTAGCAACACGGGCATGGGTAGATTTTTTTTATATTATTTTATTTTGTTCAAAAGTAACAACAAACAGCAAAAGAAATACACATAACTTTTGAACAATATTGTATATCCCACTGTTCACAGATTAACTGTGGAATATAAAATACAATTAATTAAACGCTAGGGTAATAATACATAGCTACGTTTGACAGTCGCTTCGAGTCAGAAGCCCGAAAGTCAGACAGTCATTTTTACCACGGAGTATCGTGTTACCCGGTAATTGTTTTGCGGAGGGACTCGCTCCATATAAAATTATTGTATTCAACTGAATCCGGTTAGACTGGAAGCTGACCCCAACATAATTGAGAAAAGGCTAGGCAGATAGGTGCTTTCAAGAGAACAGCAAAATTAGGATCATTTGGTTCCCCAGATTTCAGGCAAGATCTTAGTTTAAAAACTTTTTTCTGTTATCAGTAGAATGTTCTTTCAAGAAATGTAATATCAAACATTACTAAACTTTACACATTGTCTACAATTCTCCTACACAAGCACACACATATTTATTTGCATAAAACATGCTGTATAAAGTTGTTTTAAGAAGACTAAATGCAGCATAATGCTTTGCTTAATATCATGGCACGAATATATTAAACAATATATTACAAAATGTTTCCTGTCAATAAATTCCCAAGTGAATTAAGTAGTTAGTAATTTAAGTGGTTGCCCATACGCCAGCGCAGAGAGCAAAGGGCGCTGACCACCTTGTTTTCATTTCTTGACTCTCCCTCTTCCCCTAGTTATCTCGCCCCCCACTTTCAGTACATTTGCGCGAACATCATTTTCATCACACAATCGTCTTCTTCATTGTCCCACTAACCGCACTGACTTTATTCATTCTTCGTTCAGTCTATCTCTCTGTGGAATGCGCTCCCCCAGGAAATCAGGATGGCAACCAACCGTTACCAACCAACTTTAAAGTTAAAGTTCGCGAGCACATTCGTAAGAAGCTGGCAGTATTATCACAACGGTAATGTTTTCCCATTGTTTGTCTTATCTGTTTAGTATATTCGTGTATTTATTTGGTCTTATGTTTATGTGTAATTAGGTATATGTATTATATTATATTGTTTTTAATAGGTATATGTATGTATATACTTATATTTAATAAATATTTATTCCACAGTTTTCGTTATTGCACCTACCGCTGTCTGTCTCTGCATCACCCAAAGGTTGACTGGTAGAAAATGCCTATAGCATTAATTCCGCCTCTGTAGATTTGTGTGCGTAAAGTATTAAATAAATAAATAAATTCTTTTAAGGCGCAGATATATGATTAGTGTGACTTTTAAATCTGTTATTACGCCTTCCATATAATGGAAGTACGTTATGCAAAATATATATATATATATATATATATTAAACTAGAATGCACAAACATCAATTCTATATGTGAGTATTAAAGTATTGTAAGTAAAATACTTGATTACATAAATTCAGAAATTAATGCATAAAAAACGATATTTCTTTCGGCATGAGCGGGACGCGCATTTGTCTAACAGCGATTATCCGACCCTTAAGCTGTAAAAATATTGGTGTTTAACCATTAAAGTAGTATTTTTATAAAAAATCTAAGATCTACAGTTTTTAAATCACTTGGAATTTTATTATATATTCGAACACACATGGCTAATCAGCTTTTATTATATTTAGCTAGTCTCGATAAGTCATTTAATATAAGCCTGTGAGGATCTCGCCGGTTATACATCCACTGTTTTTTAGGGTTTCGTAGTAAACAAGGAACCCTTATACTTTC
The DNA here is from genome assembly GCA_905333075.3 of Atethmia centrago. Classification (NCBI taxonomy): domain Eukaryota; kingdom Metazoa; phylum Arthropoda; class Insecta; order Lepidoptera; family Noctuidae; genus Atethmia; species Atethmia centrago. The sequence continues at coordinate 22,923,534 of HG995387.1, read as the reverse complement.
GCCATGTCCGTCTGTCTGTCTGTCCCCATCTGTAGCTCAGAGACACATAAATAGAAAAAAAAATATCATCCCGGCATTACGTGCAAAGGACGTGATGTGGGGATGATATTTTTTCTTCTCATCTATCCCATAGTGTGGGGTATCGTTGGGTAGGCCGTTTAAAAATATTGCGGGTCTGTGAACACCACTTTTCGATTCAAGGGTCCGTTTGCGTAATATTAAGCTTTAGAATGAGTTTATTTCGGACACCAAATATCCATATCGACGGTTAAAAGGTAATAAGGCATAAGCGACATTTTGGTCGAAAATGAGTTATGAATGCCATCTTACTTAATCTCTATTTTTAAGTAAGATGACATTCATAACTTATTTTCGACCAAAATGTCGCTTATGCCTCATTACCCTTTAACCGTCGATATAGTGTTAGTAAAATACAAAAAAAATAACTTATTGCCTAGTGTTAGTAAAAATCAACCTCCGCACAAACTGTTGTATAATCGGAGAGCCGAAGCTCCCGGCTACAGTTTTCAGGATGCTGTTCCGACTGCCCCTCGCTCTCCTCAGCAGCGACGCAGTTTTCTTCCGTATAATTGCATAGAAGCCATCAGTGCGGGCTTGCGCAAACATTTCCGACGCGCTACAATAACGAGGCAGCCTCAACAACATCCTGAAAGCATTGTTATATTGGATGCGCAGGGTATCCAGCGATCTCTTGGTATGATTGACCCATAGATTGCCCGTGTACAAACTTTGGCAATAAGCCTTGAAAAGTGTTACTTTTACTTGGTCTGTGTCTACATCGTCCCTGAGGCTAGCTTTAAAGTGCTCATTTTTGTTAGAGTCTAGTGTGTCCCGCCCCCCCCCCCCCCCCTTGCCAGCTAAATGGTTATTTATGGAGATGTGAAAAAATTCATGACAGTAGTGCATATAATTAAATTAAAAGGAAAACTATTACAGCTAAGCGGGCTTTTCAAGTTAACGAGTAATAGTCCACCAACTTAAATATGCAGTTGGAGACGTCACGGTCAATCGTGACGTATATTGATGTATGGGAGAACATGTTTTTTAACAACAATGTTAAGTTTATTTATGGAACCAACACGCACTTGGCCGGTTTAAAAACAAAAAACCCGACTGCTAAGACACATAACTGAAAAGAGAAAAACAAGCTTTATAATCTATAGAATTTTGGTGTCGTAAGCTTGTTTTTCTCTTTTCAGTTATGTGTTTTAGCAGTCGGGTTTTCTGTTTTTAAATAATTTGTTTTATTTTGTTTTATTAGCTTTTTAGTTTTATTAATATATATATACATGGAATTGGCTAATTACTAGCTCTTATTAGATATCAATATTGTTGCAATTTAATTTTAAAAAAACCTTTCCCTCCGTTTTTTTGTATTTTCAGATGCAATATATAAATATTATATAGCATATGTCACTCTTACAATTAAGACGAATCTAACGACACCTCTTAAGTTAAAATCCATAAATCCATCAAGCTGTTTAGGCTACAGAGCGTGCCAAAGAAATAGACATACATACATACATACATACTCTCGAAAAACATTACCCTCCTGGGGTAGTCGGGTAAAAACCATCCTATAGCACAAATGTGTCAGTGTAACACTATACAGTGTGTACCATTATGCTACTTCGGTATACAGGATGTAGCAAGGCTGCCTCTAGCGAGACTCCGCCACGAGAACATTATGTATTCAAGATACAAAAAGTCTATTGTATTTTCTGACACACCACTTCTCGACGCTGCCACTTTTGTATTTAGAGTAGTATTCACGTGTATTTTGTTGGAGTTGGAATTGGGATTAATTTTCTTGGGAATACCTTGACATAATATAACATCCCGGCTGTAATCCCCGAAGGGTAAGGCAGAGACGTATGTAGATAGTACATCTACATTTCGGCGGTTATGTTTAAGTCCCATGTAATAGGGGGCGAGCCTATTGCCATCAACCGGGCACAAATCCAGATTAAAAAAAAAAAAAAAAAAAAAATCTCCGATCTGCTACTGAGAAATTCCAGAATTCCAGATGGAAAATAAAACAACCGTCTTCCAAAAAAACACTACTTACAAAGTAAGAAATAACTTTATTTCGGAAGTCGGTATCTTTGGTTATGCATTTTCGTTTATTGTAACCAGATTCCGAAATTAAGTTTTTTTTTCACATTGTAGTGTTTTTTTTTTGTAGCAACTTTTTTTTTCACTTATTAGTTTTCCACACAAATTCGAATACTACCTACCTTTTTTTTTTTTTTTGAGGGTGGGAAATCATCAAATAACTTCTCCCGCTCTGGGCGGAGCGGGAGGGTGTGTCAGACTCTTACTGGCTAAAACCCACCCGTATTCCTTCCTGTTGCCTGTGTTGCGGGGGCCTCGGTGACCCATAAGTACCTTCCCGCGACCCCGGCAGGCATCGGCCCTAGTGGACCCCTACTTTTGTGCTGACGACATCTCTTTGAGGCGCGCGTGGAATACGACGCGCCGTCGACCCGGGCCTGGTCCTTACCGGACGGTGAGCTGCCCATTGCTCACCGTCCGCAAGCCCGCGCCTACGGTGGCTGGAAATCCGCCCGAGATTACCGACGCCCAGGGCGTCTCCTGCGGCGGCTAGGGGCGAGAGGGCGCAAAACGTGCCTTTTCCTCAACCGTCCCGCCTCCTCCTTCGCGAGCATTACTGCTTCGCAGAAGGAGGTGACGGCTGCCCATGCCCTCTCGCTCCGTACCATGGCCTGAACCAGGGCCGGACGCGAGAGGTCTCTGCCGCCGATCGCCTCCACGAGGACACGGCGGTGCTCTGCCCAAGCCGGGCAGACCTCCACCATATGCTCCACCGTGTCCTCCGGGCGATCCACACAGTGGTGCCACCCGGACGTTTCCTCCCGCCTTATCCGACACAGGAACCTCCCGAAGCTGCCGTGTCCGGTGAGGACCTGCGTCAGGCGGAAGGTGAGGACGCCGTGGCGCCTCTCCAGCCACTCCTCAAAGAAGGGATTTATCGCTGCAATCGTGGCGTGCCCAGCACTGGGTTGCGACAACCGTACTTTCCATGACGCCATGAGATCCCGCCGGAGCTCCGTCCGCTGTGCCGCGATTTCTCGCGGCAACGGACTAACGCCCCGGCGTTTCGCCTCCTCGCGCCACTCCCATACATGCGCGAGGACTTTTGCCTCCAGATCCCATGGACATACTACCTACCTGCTATGTAAATAACAGTGAAACGAAGTTATTAAAACATCATCCACATAGACTAAGTGGGAAAAATACGTGATATTGAAGCGAACTCAAAAACTATGAAGCAAAGTTAACAAAATTTATATGGGACTGCCGTGCAAGTTTTCTCTACCAAATGAAAGAATTTCCAAAATCGGTCCATAATTGACAAAAATATCAATTTACAGACACAAAATAAAGACTCAAACGAACATACAGACCTTCTTTTTGGAAGTCGGTTAAAAACCCAAAAACATTTTGCTTGACCCGGGAATAGAACCCGGGACTTCATGCCCAGCAGTGGCGGTTGCTACAACCAGTTCCAACTTTCTCACCAACTGACCTACTCTTTGACAATTCAAAAGTGCCTGTAATTTGGAATATGCAAGTAATTCAAAACTTATCCATTATTTAAATATACATTGTGTAGGAGTCAAGAAACAAATTCCTATTCTTTTTATATTTTTTTGATGCATTACTTATTTTACAATTCATTAATTTATGTTGCGTTTTTTCGGTGGAACGGAACGCTAACTCAAAACGCGTAGTTTTCGACAATGCCGGAAGTGACGAAAGAAAATATGTTAATAAAATCTATTTTTAGCAAAGTGCTTGAAATCTCACTAAGATAGGTAAGTAAGTGCAATTTCTGCTTGAATAAAGCACAAACAATAATTTAATTTATTTGATTTGGGGCTACAAACAGATTCAAACAAGGTAGATTCGTGGTAAATGACGTCACATCATACCCGCGACAGAAACGGTCGTTTGAACTGTAGTAGAAAATTGTTGGAGTTTCATAATTTTTTTGAGCAACAAGCAGTAGTTGAATTTAACTTTTAATACTTTTCTTGGGTTTATAATTACGGTCTATTATTGATATAGTGAGAAATAAAATTACATGCATATTCCTTAATGGTTTAATTGAAATAAATGCTTTGTTTGAGTTCGAGTTATACTAACGAAAATATTTCGTCTAATTATGACGGTTCATATTGAATACTCATGTTTTTCAGGCTTTAGAAGCTGAACACCTATAAATTACTCTGAATATTTCTGGTAGGCTAAGATGGCTGTGTTTACTATAAGTACCTACTGTTAAAATATTCCTCATTTTTAATATCTTAGTAACGCTATGCTGTTTTTAATTGTATCGATTCGTGTCTTTTATTAATACAGCCCGCGACTTCACCCGCGTGAAATTTCTTGTCGTGAAATATCTTAAGACACTCAGAAATACGCTTCCCAGTAGCGGAATCGGAAGATTACCCTATATACAAAATCAATTTATAATATTATAATTATAAGTATGGAAAATCAGTCTAAATAAATTTGTCCTACAAAAGGGCAAAGGGCCTTTTAAGAAACAAAAAAACTCACGATCCAACATAAAATTAAAAGGGTACGTACGATCACTCCAAACATGTCGACTATTTCAATTACCAAAATATCTGGGAAGCGTATTTCTGAGTGTCTTAAGATACTCAGAATTACGCTTCCCAGTTGCGGAATTGGATCAGTAGTTCTGAAGATTTCCCTATTTACAAAATCAATTTATAAAATTATAATTACAAGTATGGAAAATCAATCTAAATTTGTCCTACAAAAGGGCAAAGGGCCCTTTAAGAAAAAAAAAACTCGCGATCCAACAAAAAATTAAAAGGGTATGTACGATAACTCCAAACATGTCGACTATTTCAATTACCACAATATCAGTGTAAAGTCCCCCTCCAACGATGTCTCCCGGAAAACACGGAGCGTTTAAATGCAGAAATTCCGGACTACCTTGCGGAATATTCGCGTGGCGATGCACGAAGTCTCATGTTGGACAAGCGACGCTGGAATGCTAGACAGAGTTCAATTTAATTGAACAGTAGCCACCGGACACTCGAAACCGTCTAGTATTCTGAAATTGGACTCGTGGAAGTGGGGCCTCTAGAATTAAGCTGTTGGTTCGTTTCAAGTTTTTTTTTATTTTCATTTTAAATATATTTTTTTCTGCGGATGTGAATTTAAAAGTGGAATAGTGCAAGAGATTTGATTCAATATCAATATGTTTGAAATTGTATTTCTTTTTTCGTTAAACTAACATGGTTTTTTTAAAATATATGTCGCTATTTCAGAAAATGCTTGGTTTCATTTTGATTTCACAGTGCTACCATTTTACGCGAGGCTTATTTGGTATAAGTCCATATTTATTATTATTATTAAACATTTATTTCAGACCAGGTCCATATTCTTGTTAGTAACAATATACTCACAAACTAATGTTAGTATGCAAACACAACAAAATATTAAATTAAATTAAATAGCGACATGAAGTCGCATCCATCTTCGCAGCACGGGGGACTCCCCTCGATCTGCAAATACCCCCAGTATAGAGTTGGAACTACCACGAACGCGAGTGAGTAGGGAGGCACATCTTTTCCTTATGACAGCGGCAAAACCATCAACCCGCGCCTCAGCAAACATCCCCGCCGCACTGCAACGCCATGGCAGCCCCAACAGTACCCTGAGTGCATTGTTGTATTGGACACGCAGATCGCTGTATGCTCACTGCGAATAACTGACCCACAGGCTGCAGGTGTAAAAAGATTGGCAATATGCTTTAAGAAGCGTGATCTTAAATATCCTAAACTGATTAATATATCTTCACCATCTCCGGCAAAGCTGAATTAGATCTATTTTTAATCTCAAAGTGACTGACAGCATCACCTGTTTAAAAAAAAATATAATCTACTAACTTTTGCATGCCTAAATATATTAGAAATGGCCATTTTTATTAAAACAAAGGATCACTTATTCCCTACTTTGAAAAATACTGGCACCAAGACTACAGATTGAAATTGAAAACATGCGACAAACAGAAATGGGAGATTGTACTCGTCATTATGAACAACTTTTACTAAGGGACCAAAGCTGTTTTCGCGAAAAAAAATCTGCTGTTCCATACATTTTGATGTGTAATGCGAACATAAATGTAGGGAACAGCTGATATTTTTTTCGCGATTTCGGGTTTGGTCTCATAGTAAAAGTTGTTCATAATGATAAATATAGTCTCATATCTCAATTTGTCGCATGTTTTCAATTTCACCCTGTATAAGATTAAGAACTCAATACGAAGACAAGTTATGCATAGGTAGATATTAAACTACAATGAAGACAAGTTATGCATAGGTAGATATAAAACTACATTATTGAGAAAGAGTGTTATGTGCATGGCTCTTATTTAAGACGTAAAAATCTCAGAAATATGAATGTGTGATACCGACCGGGGTCTATCAACCCCGCGCGAGTAATTAAGGATTAATCAACAAGCTTCAAACACATAAAATTAACTGTTAATATAACACTCGTTCTAGTTCCCTATTGGGTCCTACCAGAATACCAGCGCTGCGACACTTATTTTTTTAAGCATTATGCTGAGATACGAGCCTTTTGGCCTCGTATAGGACTTTTTGTTTTATTTTCATTTTACTTTGTTTTTTTTTATTTTCTATGAGTGTTTTTTAGTTTTATTTGTGATCTCCAGTGCGAGTCCCAATAAATACTTTTTCTTTCTTTCTTTCTTTCTTATTGTTCTAATCCTCCGAACTTAAACCCTAACACGAATCACTGACGGCTATAATTAATTTAACCCCCTTTGACATGCCTATTGTCAAAATTCAAATCATGTTCAACTTTCCGTATCTAAATCAAAGGAAGCAACTTTCTGAAGCCCTTTACAATTGAACGGTGAGATAAGAGAATAAGTGTCTTTGACTATTTGTGAATGAGAAGGTACAAATTAAGTGACATTTTCAATTGTCAACTTGATGGTAGACGTTTTCGTTCATTTGTTTTATATAGGAATTTAAAAAGCCTTGCTTTGATCTGACATTTTGAACTTTTCCATAACTAACATAAAATATAATACATACCTTTTTTTTTTTTTGAGGGTGGGAATCATCAAATAACTTCTCCCGCTCTGAGCGGAGCGGGAGGGTGTGTCAGACTCTTACTGACTAAAACCCACCCGTATTCCTTCCTGTTGCCTGTGTTGCCAGGGGACTCGGTGACCCATAAGTACCTTCCCGCGACCCCGGCAGGCATCGGCCCTAGTGGACCCCTACATTTGTGCTGACATCTCTTTGAGGCGCGCGTGGAATACGACGCGCCGTCGACCCGGGCCTGGTCCTTACCGGACGGTGAGCTACCCATTGCTCACCGTCCGCAAGCCCGCGCCTACGGTGGCCGGAAATCCGCCCGGGATTCCCGACGCCCTGGGCGTCTCCTGCGGCGGCTAGGGGCGAGAGGGCGCGAAACTTGCCTGGGCCTGCAGTCTCGACATAGATAGGGATCGCTTGAAGCCGGAATTCGGTCGCAAAGATCCAATGGGGTCCTTAGACAGTCAAAATTGCTGTCAAGCAATTCTGATGAAAAAATCACAATCTTGTCTGATTTTTTACTGTCTAAGGGTTGGGTCTTTGCGACTGAATTCGACAGTAAAGTAATCGCTATCTATGTCGAGACTGCAGGGCCTGTAAGACGACGAAGACAAAGGTAAATTTAGAAAAATCATCTGAAGTAAATGGAAATTAATTACATTTTAGTCCAAGTTTAGAAAACATAAAATTGTAACACTAGGTACTTTAGGAATTAAAAACATCTATGAACATAAAAGTAAGTTCAAAGGCAGCTTGTAGTCATCATTTGCTTAGCTTTTTTCCAACTATGTTAGGGTTGGCTTCCAGTCTGACCGCATGCAGCTGGATACTCTTATAAGCGCTTATAGTCATGAACGAAAAATGCAATTCAATGTCAAAGCAAACAATTAACGAGTAACATTTTATACAAGGTGTCGTTTTGCATCCTCGTCAAATTCAAGGAGGTAACTATGTTAATGATTCTCGACACGAATCAATAATAAAATAAGTAGGTCTTTGTTTTATAATTTTCGAAAGTCCGGTGTGTGGGATACGCATGTTAAAACGCGGCCCGTGTGATACCGCACTGTAACTGCCCTTTTACACACACACTACCGCATACGCAACGGAGTGATTCTGCCCTGTGAAAGTGGTGTATTCTAAAATATTGTCAAACGTAATAACTAAAAAAACAAGTATGTAAAAATTATTGAGCAGGTATCGTAATTTTATTTGATTATATATGTCTTTCATAGCAGCCTCCTGAAACTTGACGAGGATGCAAAACAACACCTTGTATGTAAAATAACATGAATATTTACTTGTAAAGTATTATACTGTTTTCAGTTATTGTGAATGTGAAGACTATGTGGTTCATTGTTGTTTTTTTTCGCAGTTAGTTTTGATCATGGTCTGGCAGTTTGAGTAATTTATGCGGCCTACCCAAATGTTCTTTCTTTGGTATTTTTCGTCGCATCGTTGAGCTCCTAAAATTCGGCGTGCACTGACTGGACAGGTCCACTCAATCTGTGAGGTTCAAAAGACCATTTCAAACACCAATCTACATGGCCTGCACATGATCTGACCAAGATTATGTCTCGACTTTAAAAGAGACTGTGACTTCTGAGTTTGTTTCGGCCTTTCTTCTCAAAGTATTCAGATAGGAAACTCTGACCTCATCTAGCTTTATTTAAAAAATATAATTGAGGTATAAAAGTGTTTGTACAAATATACTTAGAGAAATGAAAATCATTTATTATTTATAACATCTCAAATTGTAAACAAGAACCATCAACTGAAGATTTATCTAATCAGTACGAACAATATATATATATACATATACAACATGACGCCTTGTTTCCCCGAAGGGTGTGGCAGAGGTGTACCTGTAGTACACCCACATTTCGTCAGTTATGTTTAAGTCTCATGTAATAGCGGGTAATGTAATAGCGGGCGAGCCTATTGCCATCAACCGGGCACAAGTCCAGACTCGGGGCTGCTACTGAGAAATCCCAGATAGAAAAACCCAATAACACTTTGCCCGACCCGGGAATCGAACCCAGGACCTCATGCTCAGTAGTGCTTGCGACCACTAGACCAACGAGTCAGTCATAAAAATAACAAAATTATATCCTAACTTAACTAAAACAATTCACAATCTAAAATATGGCGTAAAATTGCAATGCAACCTCTAGCCAAGGTAAAAGCCAGCCCTTGGGTTACGGGAAGTGTCAACCAGCCGTTTGTAGATTTCCTTAAACAGACCATGAGCACTCGGACCCCACGGCCCTAGGGTTTCAACCCCAAACGGCTCGAAAATAATTATAATGACCAACAAGATTATTATACTTACACCGCTTGAGGTTCTCTGCAGCTGTACGAAAATACGAAATGAAGCTAACAATATAATCTAAGATAACGGACCACTTTACGACCACGTAACTCTCGGCCAATAACTCCGATTTGAATGTCCGTTTGATGGTACCATAGTTAACCATATACTATTCTTTTCTTATAGGAGAACATGCGTCGTAAAAAAATAAGATAAAGTAAGACGCAAAAACTTTTACAAAAAAAAAAAACAATCGACTTCCAAAAGAAAATACTACAAAGTGAAAAATAACTTTTATTTCGGAAAGTCTGTTTCTTTGGTTTTGTATTTTCGTCTTTTGCCAGCGATTTCCGAAATTAAATAAACTATTTTTCACATTTTAGTTATGGTACCTACCCCAAATAAATTCGAATACCACTACCTGCTAGATAAATACAGTGACAAAAGTTATTATAACATCATCCACATAGAATAGGTGAGAAATATGCGTATTATTGAAGCTAACTGAAAAACTACCCAAGCTAAGTTAATACATTTTATATGGGACCACCGCGTAAGCTTCGTCTACCAAACGAAGAAAGAATTTCCTAAATCGATCCACAATAGGGATGATAACTTATTATTTTTTGTCCGTCGGGTAGATTATTAAAAAATATTGGATACGTATTTTTCTTTTTTTACGTAATCAAAAGATTTCGGCGATAGATTGAGTTAAAATGAGACATGACGTCACGCCTTGCCAGATTTCATACTGAATTGTGACGTAGCGAGCCCTCACTCTCTAACTTTAATGCGATTTATCTAAGCATTTTTTATTAATATGATAAAGCAAAAAATACGTGTCTAATATTTTTTATTGTCTGACTGACGGACTAAATAGAATTTCTTTTTTTTCCCAGGCATCATCCCTGTTGACAAACATATCGATGAACATACATAAAAAAGCATACAAACGAACATAGAACCTCCTCCTTTTCTGAAGTCGATTAAAAACTGTTAGCACCTTTGGATTTAGAATATCAAAAGGACCCAATAATCCTATTAGCTTTTGTGAAACTGTTTCTTTCTTTCTTTTGTTCGTACAATCCTTAAACAAAATGTAATGTGGTACTTATATTTTTTTATAGTTTAATAATAATAATTTATTTAAAAATGTTTAAAATAATTTGGCAACGGTAGTAAAGTTCCAATAAGATTATAATGCCTATTATAAAACTAAATCTAAAATATTTTTATTACAGGTGCAAGTAACGATGGTTCGGAATTAGAAGGCTAGGTAGCGACCCGCCCGATCTAGGTTTATTCAAACCTGTGTCAGTCCATCCTGCCGGGGTCACGTGGCAGTCCATATGGGTTACCGAGGCGCCTAGCAATACAGGCAACGGAAGGAATACGGGTGGGTTTTAGTCAGTAAGAGTCTGACACACCCTCCCGCTCCGCCCAAAGCGGGAGAAGTTATTTGATGATTTCACACACAAAAAAAAGGCCATAACTCTATATTTCAATTACATTAGGACATTAAAATTTTAAGCAAAACTGATATGATATAACAACTATAAGAAAAAGCATATGGCTACATTGATACCGAAATCAAGCCTATGTAAATATTCATAAGTAGATACTTACGAGGGAATAAAATAAATAATCATCATGAAAAAATTCTAGAAGTTTTTCTGTCTGTGTAATCGAGTACCGCTAAATATTCTGATAACATTGTACTACATTTTTTATAGCTTATACTACACTCGCGAGCAACCAAATCGACTCAAGCCTTGTCGGCGCACACATACATTGATACAACTAAAATTATGAATGGAAATTATTAAAATGATATGTCATTCGAAAGCTTAAGATGTCAGCTTTAATTTGATATCATTATCATTGAAATCCATCCATCATTTTTTAAATAAATGATGTCTGAACGCAAGAGTAGGAAAAACGGGAATTTAGGAAAAAGGGTGTGTCTCGTATTTGACAAATTAAACAAAGAATTTTAAAAATAAAATTAATTTATTTAAATCAGTATTTCGTATTGCCCCCTCTAGCCCTAATTACATCCCGCAGTCTGTTTTTCATGGACCTTATCAATTTTTTGACATTTTCTTGAGGAATGCCGTCCCACTCCTCTAATAATGCTGTCTTTAGCTCGTCTACGCTTGAAGGGACTGGATTTATGAACATTTATAGACATGAATGATAGAGGTCTATAAATGGTTGGTAGTTTGAGGCTTTATTAAAGAAAGAAGAAAGAAAGAAAATACGGACAATTTAGCATAATCAGCCTATAAAGTTCTCACTGCTGGGACACAGGCCTCCTCTCTGTGAGAGGGAGTGGGCCGTAATCCACCACAAGGGCCCAGTGGCGGTTGGTAGATGTCACATGTCTTCAAATTTTTGGTTCTAAGACATGCGAGTTTCTTCATGATGTTTTCCTTCACCGTTTTTAGAGAAGTTGTGATGAAATAATTTACACAACGCCTGTCTGGGTTCGAACCTACGACCTACAACTCGTAATTCGCAGCCGTTACTACTGGGCCACCACTGCTCTCAACTGCCACGGACAATTTTCTTAACAATAATTAATTCCCTGACTTGCATGTCATATCTTCAAATTTTTGATACTAGGCGATGCCGATTTCATCACGAAGTTTTCCTGAGAGCATTGATGATGAAATATAAATTGTATGCACTATGTAAAGTACACATATTCATGACTGATCAAAATCTAAACCAAAATACTTTATTTCACATAAACCTACATGGGCACTTATGAAACGTCAGAAGCTAGGTGCACGTTTCCAGTTGGTCATTTCCTATGGAGAAGAGCCGGCAAGAAACTCCAGGTTTACTCTTTTAAAAGTAATTGGCTTTTACGATGTTTTCAAATTACAGTGTATATGGCTTTGAAATGTTATGGTAATTAATTACATCAAACCTAATTTATCTCACATTCCATGAATAATAATATCAGTGGGTTTAATATTTCAGGCAAATATTAAATGATATTCAAACTACTCGAGACTTTTCAGGCGCTGTCACAGATGGACTAAATTGTCAACGTTTAATTTTTATTATTTGTTTCTGTAAAAAGTAATGACAATTGTTTCTGCTGGCTATTTAATTTCTGATCAGTGACCTTTTAGAGGTCAAACATTTAAATTTGGGAAAAGTTCATTTTGATGTAGATGTGGCTGCCATCGACATCGCCACAGGCGAACTACGCAACACACTGACGTCACGTAAAATCCTGCATCGCGCAAGCAGAGTTTACCGCGCAACTAGCATATATACAACATCCCGAGATCAACCGTCGGGATTGCTAGGTGAGAGGCCCTTCTGGCCCCACCGAAGCCAGATGAAGCAGATAGAGTCCAGAAGGATACCTGCAAATAAGCCCATACCAAAAAAAAAAAAAAAAATCAACCGTCGGGCAGTTGCCCACCAGACACGACACCCGTCTGGTCGGAGGCCCTTTTCTATGGAGGATGAGTAAACTTTACACCCTGGTCCTCATGGCTCTATACAGATGTCACAAATTTATGGTATTTCAAGTTTCTACCATTTTAGGAACACTACAGTTAACATTATAATTATAAAGTTAATTTCAATTAAATCTGATCATGAAAAGTGCAACGTAAATTAAACTATTATTAAAGGACTGAACGTTCCGATGAACGTGTATTTCAATAAACTACCTTAAGTACAGAACAATAAAGTGTTCTTCACACGATGACATTTTAGCCTAAACGCAATGTTGGGGTACAACTCGATTTAAAAGACATTACTCATAAATTAAAATCTAAATCAATGCATTTTAACTGAATCAATATTAGCAATAATTTAAGCTACACACACAGAGTAAATAGGACCTATCAAAATTGGTTTTACGGTCCTAATGAAGTGTTATTGGTTAATTTGGTCCTGAATGGACTGTAAAACGAGATGGATTCGTATTATTGCGTACTATAGTACGGCGCACTGAATGGGTGTTTTATTTTATAGTTTCGGGACTTTACTACCTATAGAAGTGTTAGTGATTTTAAAGATAGTTTCAGAATTGGGTCATAATTAATGTTACCACAGAATTATTGCAATATTCGTAATTAATAAAATACTTTTCATTTAAATGCTTCTAAGATTAATTTCAAAGCAAATTCTCGTTGACACTAAACAAGAAGTAATCCACTTTACACGTCTTAACTACCAAAGTCGTACATTTAAAACAATATCCCTCTACGAAAGAGAAAATATTAAAGGGGATAGGCAGAAGTTTTAACAGGGCCACCCGGGCATCCGTTATCCGTGCAAACTCGGACCCGGGATGCTGAAAAAACGATTTTAAACGGCATTTATGACCGGATTTTGTAACAACTGAAAATATTTCAAAAGAGCTTGTCGTCTTTTTTTGTAAATCTATGTGTTTTCGTATCTTTTCGTTTTTTTTTTGGATGGGAAATTATCAAATAATTTCTCCCGCTCTGGGCGGAGCGGAAGGGTGTGTCAGACTCTTACTGACTAAAACCCACCCGTGTCCCTTCCATTGCCTGTGTTGCCAGGGGCCTTGGTAACCCTTTTGGACTTTCCCGCGTTTTTCTTATTCTAGGAATTTTGATGTCAAGCATTATAAGGATTAGTGACTTCCCAGCCTGGATTTCCGGCCACAGTAGGCGCGGGCTTGTGGACGGTGAGCAATGGGTAGCTCGCCGTCCGATAAGGACCAGGCGCGGATCGACGGCGCGTTGTGTTCCACGCGCGCCTTTAAGAGATATCAGCACAAGTGTACGGGTCCACTAGGGCAGATGCCTGCCGGGGCCTAGGGAAAGTCCGAAAGGGTTTCCGAGGCCCCTGGCAACACGTATGGGTTTTAGTCAGTAAGAGAAAAAAAGGGGTAGTGACTTAGTTAAAAGACTTTATTGTAGGCATAAGAGAAACCTTACTTTAAGGAAAATGCTGCTTCTTCACTGCTGGATGAAAGAAGTCGACGACGTTAAGATTGCGTCCAACATCTACCACCTACACAAATATAATTTATGTAATTATAGCCTTCCATCATATGACCGTGTGAGGCAGGTAATCGTCACGTGTTGTGGTAACGACTTTGGTTCCCCCAGGACATACCAATCCTTGAACATACATGTAGTGGAATGAGGTGGGACAAGGCTGTGAAGAAAAGACAGGATTCTGCAACTACATAGATGGCAGGTTTAATACGAAATTTGGCGGTGATTGTTAAGTATTTGCAAGGAGAATTTCCACCTCAACTCTTCCAATTTAGACATGATGATAATGTAATTTCAAAAGGCATTATCAATCCTATTGTTCACTAAAGTAAAACACACAAATTTTTTATTAGGAGATCACACAATCTATGAAGGCAGCATCAGACAGCCACCCAAAACAATACAAGCACGCAACAAAAGCTATTGTATCGACGACAACGTCAAAATAAAGACGAATAAATTTCGCCCTGTTCCTGCAAAACTCGTTTTAGGGAGCTAGTAAATTAATTTTATTATCAATTTCGGTCCATTTACTCAGCTTAAGGACGTTACTTTGGGCTGTTATGAAAGTCAAATTGATAATCTCTCACCGGTTCGAGACGCGCGAGGTCGCTCAGATAGTCTGGGAAGGTCGTTACTTTTTATAGAATTACTGATGTGTAAATTTAAAATGGCGAATGACGGGGATAAGGGAGAGTGTGTGGGGATCGTAAATGTTGATGGTGATCGGTTATCTTTGTCGCTGAAAGGGTAGGATGGTGATTAATATGGGATTGTCATTTTGGAGAGGTTATTACTATTGTCATTCGATGCCACGGATAAGGATTCCAAGGACAAAATTAATGCGGAACCTTTTCTTGGATGGTGAAAGCAAATAAAGAAAGAGAAAAAAAATCGTATGTGGGACACGGACAATAAATACAACAAGTAAAAAAGGAGCATTTCAAACTAACAAAATTTACATATATATATACGAAAACACAATACAAAAAAAAATGACTTATGCGACGTTTAAAAGACTTATCTCAGCATAATGCTGCGATATTTAATAAAGAAGATCAAAGCCCCTAAATTAACCACGTGAAGTTTGCTCACCTATTATTTTAAAGTACGAAGATACCTTCTATCTATTCAGATATCCTAATTATCGTCGGATATTTCTATAACCTATCCTCCCGTAATATAAGTATCACGATAATAGTCGATATTCGATAAATAAGCTAGGGGTCCTAAACAAGTGGCAACGCTTTCAAAGCGTTTCGTATATCTATAACGAGTTTCAACAGGATTGACTTAAACCTTTTGGTAGCCAGCTTAGATAAATTGTCCTTCAAAATATCATATTAATAAAGAGTCATAATCCATAAAGCAGATTTAAATAGGTGCAGGGGGTAACCATCACCTCTTATAGCAGTATTATTATAATACTGCTATAAGAGGTGTAATACTTCACAGTGGGAAAGTGATGGAGCTATACAGGACTTATAGCTCCATCTCTTTCTCACGCTAAAGTAATATTGAAATAATACTGCTATAAGAGGTGATGGTTACCACCCAGAAATGTTAAAGCCCGAAGTCCAGTCCAAATGGGTAGAAGCTCAAAGTAATGAAAGAGCTGAGATGTACTGGTAAAGGGGCTTCAAAGATCCGAATTGAAGAATCCGTAGACATACTGGTAGGTATATAGATTTTGGTGGAATTGAAGAATAATTATATATTTTGTTGACTGTAATGGAGATAATATTATAAAACATAACATAACATTACGCCTTGTTTCCCCGAAGGGTTGGGCAGAGGTGTTCCTGTAGTACACCCACATTTCACCAGTTAAGTTTTAAGCCACATGTAATAGGGGGCGAGCCTATTGCCATGGACCGGGCACAAATAATATTGTATCCATACCCAAATATTCTGAATTCTCTCTCTAAAAACTCTATCTGTATATCTGTTTTCTTTTGGATGCCATAACGGCTGACGGGACCCCCGTAGTACGTTATCATGGGATAATTTCAGACCTACACACGGGCAAAGCCGCGGAGAAAGCCTAGTATTAAATAAATAGTAAACAGTATACATTTTTGTATACTTTCATCATGATAGCTTCATTGATAGAGATCGTATCTACATAATAGTTACTACACCCACTTCGTGACCGCTTCATGGAGACGGCCGTGACTGGAAACGTGAGGCGACACAAATCATATCATGACTCGGGAAACGGGATTGGTGGGAATTTCGAAATGACAAAGTGAAAAACGAGTGCCAGGCGCCGTGCAACAATTTTCTATACATACGAGTAAAATCAATTGCCGTGCGTTAGTTTTGCAAAAACTCGAAAATGGCTTGGCCGATTGTAATGAAAGGTGAACGGCAGATTTCGGACCGCTTACTTTTTTTGTTGTTTTGTTAAAGAATTTGTACCACATACTATGGCAGTTAAGCCATTTATTTTCATGTAAGTGTACTATTTTTAGAAGTTCGGATTAATTCATAATATTAAAAAAAAAAAATAACCACGTAATTTAGTCGTTAGTCGTAACTTAAACGCATTTATATTGGTATTTAAGCTATGCTCGCCATGAGGGTATTACCCGACCTGCCCCCTTCTTAGATGAAGTAATATTAACAATTATTTAATTATAAATAAAATAAAAGTACTTAAAAAAAACGACTAACTGTATTGTTTTATTTACCTACACTCAAAACCCCATCAGGACTTCATCATATCAAACTGTTGCAGTCAGCTGCTGCACATAGGTATCTCCTAATGCACTCCGCTGAGTCGGTACGATCCTCATCTCAATTTACCTACCAGTAAAATGCTGCAACTTTGCCGTAGTTTTATAGCAACATTGATATATTTCGAAAAAATACAATAAATGTTCACCCTTGTCAGGTTGGGGATAAAGCTTATATTATTGGTCATTGGCAGTGTACTTAGAACTATGATTATTCTGTTTCGTTTTCGAAAAATAACAGTCTTAATCACTAGGCAAAGGGCCATAAAACTGTAACATTGCCTGCTTCAATTTTGACCGTCTAAACGACTTAAGTACATCATTCTTGCACTGGAAGTTAACCCTTATTAGTAGGAATTAGGGATAAGAATTGCAAAACAGCCACTTTTTGCTTATACCACTAGAAACAATGCTAGGCAATGTTGTGTTCTTTTTAGGCAACGTTGTGTTCGGCTATCACTCAATTCGTTTGACAACTTACTGTCATGTGGTTTCAAAGAAAAGAAACATGGCGGTGGGTTTTTCGTATTGCCAGGTAATGATTTAAATAACTACCAACAATTTGAAGTTGCTACAACCAATATTTAAAAAGATATTGGTAAATTCATATAGTAGGCAAAGTTGGGTATGCGAGGCAATGTTGCAGCGTTTGACGTACTTGATAGTAAGTAAAACACTACAAAAATAGCGACAAGCAATCTAGAAAATATACTTTATTACCGAAACAATGTTTATGTGCCTATAAGTAACAATCTACATTGGTAAACTAGTACTTAACCTTAAAAAATAAAACTGGTTATAACTTTTACGTCCCAAGTTCTAAAAATTCAAGAATTTAAAAAGGGCTTGTCTATCGTATTCACTACCAATTAAAACAAAAAATATCCCAAAACACGAAATTTTATTAGCTGTACGAAAGTCCCATACAAGCCTGCCGTTCGCCTTTGGTAAGTTGTTGGTGTGCGCCAGATGAAAAAGGCATTGCAACGCATTGGCATTAGCTATAGTGAATAATATACATTCTGTCACATTTTAGTTGTCGACTGATAGGTTAAATGTAAAAACTTTCCATATGACACGACAATCTATACTTACACAAATAAATAATATTGAAGTCTGTTTGTAATTTCGAAATAAAAACTTTTTACTAAATACTTAAGAAAGTATGTAAGAAAAAATCATTTTTTTTGTCAGTCAGTTTGGTCCGGCTAATCTCCGAAACGGCTAAACTGATTAGGACAGGACTTTCACTGGCAGATAGTTAATGTTATTAGGAGTAACTTAGGCTACTTATATTTTAGCTATGTTTTTATAGGAGCGATGTGCAGCATTTCAAATTGGACAACAGAAATAGGTAACTATGATGAAAGTGTCTACTTATTGAAAGAAAGAAAGAAAAAGTATTCATTAGGACTCGCATAGGAGATCGCAGGGAGTTTTCTGACAGCTGCGCGCACAGATTACTATAGGCCGGCGGCGCGTACGTCATTGCCGACGGTACGGAATGTCGCCAATTTAAATATTTGTATTTATTTTATTCTTTTATTTCTTATTATAATCTCACTGTGTGTTGCACCTGTCGACATCGTCCGGTCAACGCTGGCTATCGCTGAACCAGCGCCGGAGCTCTGTGTCGCATAGGGTCGCAGCATTATGCTGAACGATTGCCATTTTGAGCGGATGTGACACATATTTTCCCCCAAATTGTTTCGTTTTTGTATTGGTGTTCCTTCTTTGCGTCATGTTTAACGTAAATAAACGTATTGTCTTTCTTTTCTTCCTTTAGATCACAAATTAAACCAAAACACACTCATAGAAAAACAAAAAACAAAAAAAATATTAACTGAAAATTAAAACAGAAAGTCCTGTACGAGGCCAAAAGGCTCCTATCTCAGCATAATGCTGCGACAGTTAAAAAAATAAGTGTCGCAGCGTTGGTATTCTGATAGGGCCCGCTGTGATGCCATGGATATACATATACAGAAATAAATATTAATAATAATTGTATTGAACTGTCACTGCCTAGGGTACTATCCTACTAAAATTCTATGCATTGTCTCCATAATTTCAGCCGAAAAACGTTTAAAGACATTTTCAACCGGTTTAGAACAAAAATTACCATCGACCAAATTGTAAAATTCTCCGCTCTCCCCAAAAATCTTCACAGCAACAGCTATTAACATCAAAAGGCACAATAAAAGGGCCGTTCCTAAAGTTTCGTGTTCAATGTTCATCATTCAAATAAAATACAGGTAAGCAGAGTTTTGTATTGAACTAAAAGTTTCCGCGTTTAAACGTTATGAACGAACAAACTTTTCCTATTTATTATATTAACGTTGATGATATAAAGTGATGGGCGTAATAGCTTTTACAGGTAAAGGAAAATGGGGAATTTTAATCTGAGAGTTTTCTTTTCAAATTACGAGTATATGTAAAAACGTATGCGGTCGGGGGACCCCCGTCAGGAAAGAAGTTCCTTCTCACGTACTCGTATGATTTAAAACAAAAACAAAAACTTTTGACACTTGAAACTTGAGACCTTGAAACTGATTATTTTTTTCGAAGTTTCATTTAGCTTGCATATACTATTTTACAAACCCACAGACGCGTTTTTAATAGAAAGCCATCTAGTATAAGTTTTTAGAAGTTCTCATAATAATTTTCTCTTTAAAGTCGCATGGAGGGGACATAACGCTTTTTCCTTACGTGACCATTTAGATTCTACCAGTCAACTCCAACAGCGAGCCGCAAAATCAAAATCAAAAGTCATTTATTCAAACTAGGCTGAGAATCACCACTTTTCGAACGTCAAAATTATATAAGACGGTTCCACAAAATGAAAAATAATTTACACTACGCTAACACAAAACATTAAATTATTAGCCATAAGTCAGCTAGCACACCACTATACCAACAAATTAAAAAAAAAGAAAGGAAAACACCGAAAACTCTACTCAAGCAGAAATAAAAACGTGAGCAGAAGTTAATACCTAAATAAAAGCCTCCAGGCATAAAGGGCGTACCCGCTTACATAAAGCTATAGCCGTAACTCACTAACAAATAATAAACTAGGACAATCGAAGTAAAATTAAAAATTCTCCCACTCCCATGTTTGTATATTTTAGAAGTCAGTCTATTTATAAAAAAATACCAGCATTTGTTTCAATTGAATGAACAAGTCTCCGAAAGACTGAACAAAAAAAATGCCGGTAAATTACTAGTACCTGCTCAGAGGTTGCAATTATACAGTAGAAATGCCAGTTGTATGACAATTAAAATTTATAATAAATTACCACCTGCCCTGAGAATGTTACCAGTTAATAAGTTTAAATGTAAGATGTTTGCTTGACTCTTAGACATGTGTTTTTATTCCGTCAATGAATTTTTAAATCATACTATTTGACATTGTTAATAAGATCTTAATAATGACATTAGTACTTTGACATTATTATGAATTCTTGGACATTGTAATTTTTATTCTGACATTTTCTTTTATATTTTTACATTATAAATAATGCAGTTTGTAATATAACCAGTCTTTTAATTTGTCACTAAAATTATTGAAATTTTATAAACTTAATACAAAACATAATTTTATATAATATTTGTATAATGTACCTGGTTCTGATCCGCATGTACCTAGCTTGATAATTCATATTTCTACACCAGCAATGGTAGTTTATGTGAAACAATGTTCAATTTAAGATCTCAATGTACCATAAACTGAGAAATAAATAAATTATTATAAATTATTATTAAAATAAATAAACAGTTAAGTACTAATAACAAAACAAAACCATGGTCAGCAAGACGACCAGTCACCACAAGCCGCATCCGTTCACGATCATAACGCAAAAATCAGCCTCCCTCGCCATATTTGAAGAAAGAAGGCAACGCGACCCCCGAGGGTACCGCAAGCAATGACATAATTATAAGGGAGAGTGACGAACTTGCTGCTGGTTGCTCCATTAAGAATAATATAATCAATTATCGAGGTCGATAGCTAACCATATTTTGCAATACAGCTCAACAAAAAATATTGTAAAGAGTGGATTGTGTCAATAATAAACGAAAATAAAAATTAAAAATAAATTAACACACACATTCAAATAAAATAAACAATTATATCGACGGTTAAAAGGTAATACGGCATGAGCGACGTTTTGGTCGAAAATGGGTTATGAATGCCATCATATTTAAAAAAAGAGATTAAGTAGGATGGCATTCATAACTCATTTTCGACCAAAATGTCGCTTATGCCGTATTACCTTTTAACCGTCGATATGAACTCTTAAAACCTGTCAGTAGGTAAGTTATTACTGGAGAAAGAACATAAACATTGTCTTGAGTTAATCACAACGACCGCGTTAAAGAACATGATTAGCGTGACATTTAACGTGATTTGTGTGGCCAGAGGTCACGTGTTGGGACGGAGATTTTCCATGTATAGGGTGGAAAATTTGATAAGTAAATCAATCATCTGATTCAAACGTATTCTCTGTTTTCTTTACTGTATAATAAGGGTTGTTTGTAATTGTGTCACTTGTGCAAGAGACTTCTCTCAGTGACAGAGATCTGCGAAACTGAAAGTATCAAGATGATCCTTCCGATTTCACAAATTCATTCCAAGTTATCTTAAAAACGCGGGGCTGCTGGTAAAAACCAAACATTGCAAGGGAACACCCGTACGAAGTGGGATAGGGAAGGGTAGTCAGAAGCCGGAAAGCCTGACAACTAGCTAACTATTTATTTTTTATTCCCCTAGCGGGTTTTAGTGTCCGTTTTGTGTCCGTGGCATCACAGCGGGCCCTATCAGAATACCAGCACCGCGGTATTTATTTTTTAAATATCGCAGCATTATGCTAAGGAGCCTTTTTGGAATCGCACAAGTCTTGTTTTTTTTTTTTGTATTTTGTTTAATTTAACAAATATTTGAATTTTGTTAGTTTTAAATGGTCCTTTTTTACTTTTTGTATTTCTTGTGCGTGTTCCAAATAAAATAATTTTCTTTCTTTGTGTCAGTTAGGCAGTCGTTCCATGTAAATACTGGCTGTATACAGCAGTTTATCTGATTAGACTAGAAGCTGACCCTAACGTTGTTGGCTAAAAGCTAGACAGATGATACGTTAAACAATACCAGTTTCTTTTTCTGGAAGAGAAAAGGTTTTTGTCCTGCTGTACCTTCCATTTTCACACACAAAATAACAACCTTGTTTAATAATTACAGTATCACAATCAGTTTAAAATACTCTTGTTCCTACACTCAGTTGTCACTCAGGGATTTGTCTTGTACATTTACATGTATATTAATTAATTTATTCACAAAATTATGAAGGGGATGCTTTATTGTTAATTACTGTTTCGCTAGGGAACACGCGTGAGTGTAATTTGATTGCAGTGCTTCGAAGTGGCAGAGCTTTTGTGGAGTATGAAGCTTTTATGCAAAGTGCGCACACTTACTTTTCATTTATATTTTTATAAACCACGATCAAAATAAAGTAATATTACGCTAATAAAAACCATACGTTCAAATTTCAACCATTAACCTTTTGACCGCCACAGTCAGTACCAATGACAGAGCAAAATGTGCCCAGCACGCCACGGTCACGACTACATGACAGATTTTAAGGAATAATTTGTAGCTTGGCGCTGAGGGCACGTCTTTGTTTTTTTGACGTGGCGGTCATTAGGTTAAATAGCTCCTTATAATACCAGCCTATTTTATTAACCCACTGCAAGGCAAAGGCTACTTCTCATGCAGAGAAGGCACGCGCATTGATCACCACGCTTGCTCAAGACAAGTTGGCGATTTTAGACTTATATTACTGGTGGCCCAGGTTTCTTCGCGATGTTTTTCAAATCAAATCAAAATATTTTATTTCAAATAAACCTACATGGGCACCTATGAAACATCAGAAGCTAGGTGCACGGTTTCAATTGGATGTTTCCTATGGAGAAGAGCCGGCAAGAAACTTCACGGTTAGGTACTCTTTTAAAAATAATTGGCTTTTACAATGTTTTCGAATTACAGTGTTAATACTAGTTATAGGATAGGGGACAGTGTAGGCCTGTCAACAACTAGCAGGTACTTAAAATAAATTATATACAAACTACAGTCTATTAAATCTACAACGTTCTCGTTCATTTATAAAATATAAAAGAATCTATAGGTGTAAAATATTATTAAAATAATAAAAATAAAAACCAAATTAAAGTATTTAAACCAAATGACATGATTGCCATTACAACTGTACCAAATCTGTATTAATATCCTGTCCACAAAAGCCAATAATGAATTGTTGAAATTAAAATTGTAGGTATATAATGTCAAATAATGAAAAGATTATGTCAAGAAAGTAATATAAATATAAATATCGTAATTTGGGAGCAGTTAATAGACATTTACATAGCTATGCCGTTAATAAGGTACTAGGGAATTATTGCCAAAGTTCCTTGTCTTCAACGTAGTCTTTAATCATATAATATACTTTTTGATAAGGACACGTTTGATGTGGGTTTTGAACTTGCATTGCCAAGTTCTGTAACCAACTTTGCCAACTTCTTACAACCGATTCCTCGTCAAACCGTTTCCTTCACCGATATCAGTAATGTCCAAAATAAACTCAGAAAGTACATACTTATGAATTGATAAAGATAAATTGGTACTGGCCCGGATTTGAACCCGAATTGCGAATGACAGGCGAGGTTTTAACCTAGTGGTTAAGACCTCGCCTGTCATTCGCCATTCCTTACAAAATCAGCCTATAATGTTCCCACTGCTGGGACACAGGCCTTCTCTCTGTGAGAGGGAGTGGGCCGTAATCCACCACGCGGGCCCAGTGCGGGTTGGTAGATGATTGTAAAGACCTCCTTAATGACACGAAATTCTGACAAATCGATGTGTGCAAAAATAAAAACAAATGAATCCGTTCAGTTCTGAACACGCTGTTCAGTTACAATGAAATACGAAGCTATGTTCAAGGGTTGGAAAGTTTTGATCCTTGAGGTACCTATTGTTTTCAGAACAAAGGTATTCTACTTCAATGAACAATCTTGCAATTAGCCGACATCGTTAGCGACAGCTTCTTAATAGAATCCCTTAGTCGCCTTTTAAGCAACTATCCCACCGTCGGCGATTAACGTGAAGCGAATAGAGTTAGCAACTAAAACTAACTTAACATTTTAGTTGAAAAACATGCTCTCCCATATATCGATATATGCCACGGTCAATTCTCCAATTGCAAATTAAGTTGGTCGACTTGTAATCGTTAAATTCTAAAGCCAACTTAGCTGTGATAGTTTCCCATTTAATGGCATTATGTAGGTATGGGGAGGGTGGGGGGGGACTTCACTAAAAAAAAATAGCACTTTATTGCTTAATATTACGCAAACGGATCCTTGAATCGAAAAGTTGTGTTCACAGAACCGCAATATTTTTAACGGCCTATGTAACGATACCCCACAACATGGGATAGACGAGAAAAAAATATCATCCCCACATTACGTACAAGGGAGGTAACCTAAAGAAAAATATCACAACACTTTGTCGGCGTGATTAATATGTATACCTATGCCAAATTACAGCTTTCTAGAACAAACCGTCAGACAGACGGACATGGCGCAACTATAAGGGTTCCTTGTTTACTACGGAACCCTAAAAACTAGTTAATGAGCAACGAGCAGCAAGTGCGCGACGGTGATGAGCGACTACTCGCGAATATGCAAATGTACCAAGGGTATCCTTCATCGAGCGTTCTGCCGGCCAAGCGAGCGTCGCTGAGCAAGTACTCTCTTTGATAGCTCTTCTCACTGTGTCAAACGAGTACTCGCCGGTTAAATTAAGTATCTCTTTTACTTCCCTATTCCAGCCCCCCTAAATTAGTCCAGGGGTGACGGTCTTGGGGACATCTGTCGCCCCCTACACAGCAGGACCCGAAGTGATGGCGCGTAGTGTTCCACGCGCGCCTCTATTGAACATCGTGGAGGTTACTCTCATGGCGACATGGAGAATACGGTTGTCGCAACCCAGTGCTGGGCACGCCACGATTGTGGCGATAAGTCCCCTCTTTGAGGAGTGGCTAGAGAAGCGCCACGGCGTCCTCACCTTCCGCCTGACGCAGGTCCTCACCGGACACGGCAGCTTCGGGAGGTTCCTGTGTCGGATAAGGCGGGAGGAAACGCCCGGGTGTCACCACTGTGTGGATCGCCCGGAGGACACGGTGGAGCATACGGTGGAGGTCTGCCCGACTTGGGCAGAGCACTGCCGTGTCTTCGTGGAGGCGATCGGCGGCAGAGACCTCTCGCGTCCAGCCCTGGTTCAGGCCATGGTACGGAGCGAGATCGAGCGGCGATCGGTGGCATGGGCAGCCGTCACCGTCTTCTGCGAAGCAGTAATGCTCGCGAAGGAGGAGGCGGAAAGGTTGAAGGAAAGGCAAATTTCGCGCCCTCTCGCCCCTAGCCGCCGCAAGAGACGCCCCGGGTGTCGAGAATCCCGGGCGGATTTCCGGTCACCGTAGGCGCGGGCTTGCGGACGGTGAGCAATGGGTAGCTCACAATCCGGTTAGGACCAGGCCCGGGTCGACGGCGCGTTGTATTCCACGCGCGCCTCAAAGAGATGTCGTCAGCACAAAGGTAGTCCACTAGGGCCGATGCCTGCCGGGGTCGCTGGAAGGTACTTATGGGTCACCGAGGCCCCCGCAACACAGGCAACGGAAGGAATACGGGTGGGTTTTAGTCAGTAAGAGTCTGACACACCCTCCCGCTCCGCCCAGAGCGGGAGAAGTTATATGATGATATACCATCAAAAAAAAAAATGCCTTATGGTGGCATGAGGAACAGGGTGTAAAGTTCACTCATCCTCCATAGAAAAGGGAGGATCCTCCGACCAGACGGGTGTTGTGTCTGGTGGGCAACTGCCCGACGGTTGATGTCGGGATGTTGTATATATGCTAGTTGCGCGCTAAACTCTGCTTGCGCGATGCAGGATTTTGCGTGACGTCAGTGTGATGCGTAGTTTTGTATGTGGCGCTGTAGATGCCGCCACATCACTCCCCTCCGGAGACCGGAGGTCGATAGTGGGCTGAGTCGTGTATCTTGCGATGCTTGCCAGTGCCAGGTGGGGTTCCAGTGGGTCGGAACCGGTTGTCGCATAGTTCGCGGTGGGTCGGAACTGTCTGCGGTGATGCCCCAGTGAGTCGGGGTGGCGCTGCGTTATGCTCCAGTGAGTCGGACGTGGTACAGCGCCGGGTTGAGGGCTGACTGCTGGCGTCGACCAGGAGAGCGTTGAAGAGCTCTGCTTGTTGACCGGCCGAAAGTGCAGTGTGCTGTGCCAAGGTTGCTGATGAGGCTTAGGGTGATGACCAGGTATGCGCGGTCGCTGCATGCTGGTGGTCAGGATACCCGTTGAAGCCGTGGGTGCTGGCTGGCTGTGTGACTCGCCACTCGAGAGCTTGAGGAAGTGTAGATGATGACGTCACGCTGAAGTAGTTGCACGAAGGCTGCGCTGACGTTCATATTCGGGGTCACCAGTATGGTGGCATGAGGAACAGGGTGTAAAGTTCACTCATCCTCCATAGAAAAGGGAGGATCCTCCGACCAGACGGGTGTTGTGTCTGGTGGGCAACTGCCCGACGGTTGATGTCGGGATGTTGTATATATGCTAGTTGCGCGCTAAACTCTGCTTGCGCGATGCAGGATTTTGCGTGACGTCAGTGTGATGCGTAGTTTTGTATGTGGCGCTGTAGATGCCGCCACAGCCTAAAGTGACGCGCGAAGGCAGGCCCGCACCAGCCGAGGATCGCGGAAGTCACACAAGATCCCATGATAACCGGTGCAAGTGTGAGAAGGGAACACCGGGGTGGTTTTTAGTCAATAAGAGTCTGACAGACCCCTCCGCCCGGCCCTGGGCGGAGGCCAACCATGACGATTTTCCACCATGGAACAAAAAGTATCCCTTTTATTTACACGGGACCTACAATCTTTTGTACGTTTCTTAGACGAGAAAATCGTTGATAGCTGTCGCTTCCTCGTCTGTGGTGGGACAGATGCCTTACGGTACCTAAGAGATGCTATTTATTTACCGGGTACAGAAGCACTAAATTACAATTTTAATAACGTGCGCTCTCTTTCGAAAATCATGAAAAAGCATAAAGTGTCTGATTTAATCAAAAATCTCATAACATTGTTTTATAACGAAATACTTTATGATCACGTTTACGAGCTTATTCATGAATACCGAGATCATTTTATTAGGGTATATACCCTTATATTGGGTTAGCATTATAACCACACAGGAGAATAGGCCAGCTCTGACCTACTCACAGGTTAACGGCGATAACAGCATAAATTAAGGGTTTTTTTAACCATTTATTTCACTATTACAGCAGGGGCGTGCCATCCATAGAGGCAATCAGGCCTAGCCTACCCTACCAACAGCGCCAAATGCATTTATTTTAACTATGTAATACAATAATACAAAATATTAAAAAAAAAGTTAAACTCCTGTTATAACACTTATAGCAACTTGTCGCGCCCGTGTGAACTAACTCACAGTTCGGCGGAGCTCGGTACGCACTATTAGGCAGGAACAGGACCAGTCTAAATCCACGAAATAAATTTACACACACTGGTGTATATTTTCGTGTGTATGAACGGCCCACATGGTTGACAAGGTTTAATTTATGGGCGTAACTACTGCGACTGGAGCTGGCCACCGCGTGTTGTGATTGGCTGTGTGTAAAGTCAAGATTAAATGAATGAAAAGTATTGAAGACCAAGGTTTCCAATTTTTGGACAATTCCCCGAATTGCGGGGAATTTGAGAAACAGATTACACACAGACACGATAGTTTCCTTATTACATTTAAAAAAACAGGTGGTATTGTCAAATTAATACCTTCTAAAAAAATATAAATTGTAAGGAATAGCAAAAGCCCTATACAAATAATTAAAAACTTCATATTTTTTTATTTTTCTCCTTATATTTGGGAAATTTTGCTTTGGTTTTTGGGGAGTTAGGAAAATAAGTATCGGCAACCCTGGACTGTATCATCCGGCAAAATTTGGTAATCCTTTTTTTAGAAGAACACGGTATGACAATGATGCAATTTTAATTGGTAGTGTTTTTTTATCGACAAATTAGAAACTATATTTTTCTTAGACAAGCCATATTGTTTCATGTAACAAGCAATTTATATCCGATCTTGAATGTGTTGCTTTTTATATCTAATTAAGTTTTATGTAATTCGTTTTGAAACGTACAGTAGTGTAAATATTATTTGTTTATTTACCTAAGAATGGTGTTCTGCTGTGAAGTTTGTGCCGATAATGTGTGTTTGTTAGAAGTTAAAGCAGTAAGTTTTCGCAATTATCGTTTAATGATAAGATTCAAGTTGTGCCTAAAGGATCTACCTTTAGGCACAATTGTGCCCGAATTACGATAATTAATCAAAAAATTTGATAATTCATCTCGTACTCGTCAATTCAATCCTCAAAATTATGCAACATATATCTGGCTGTGTGGCTGTATATATTTGAGGTGCCCGAATCTTTCTTCTGTTTACATCGTCAGAAAATTGTGATTTGAATCTTGAATAATGTGGTGTGTTCTTGTATTTCAATGTTTTTTTTCAAATATTATAAATCAATAATGACTACTTTGAAGGTCGTCATGTGTAGAGCAACGCTGTGATGTTGCGCGAATTAGTTTTTATTTTTTTTGGTGTCAATATACGTGGCCTCCGTGGAGAACCACTGCACGCCACTGTATTTCAGTATGTATGGATTTAATTTTAAGATAAATGTTTATTGACTATTTGATTAATTACTCTAATACTTTGATTATTTGTTCGATATATTTTCATTCCGAAAATACCTCTACTTTTATATTATTTTCTGTAATCCTAAAATCCTAGTAATTTCATTGCAAAATTGAATTCAAAATGTGCGTATTAGGCAATTGAAAACTCAGGCTGAAAATATTTTTGATACATAGTTTAATTTATTTTTAAACATTTTTTTTTTGGCTCTTACGTGGTTTATTGCGCTCTCTTTTTTCGTATGTGGAAGTATTTGACTATGTCGTTTTCTTATGCCCGCCCAGTTCGCTATGATCAATTTTTTACGTAACCTGAAAAGTGAATAGGTGACTTCTTCGAGATTATGTGCAGCAGCAAATTGTCACGGCAAAGTTAGTTTAGCTTTAGCAAATTGAGTATCAACTTAAATTGTCCGTAATACCTATTCAAAATACAATTCAATCTGCCCAGCCTTGTCCTAACTATGTTGGGTTCGGCTGCCAGTTTAACTGGATGCAGCTGTCCAACCGACAAAATAGTCACTGGGTAACACGATACCCTTTGGTAAGACTGTTTGTCAGATTGTTTGAGCTTCTGAGTAGCCGTGCCAACTGTGAAAGATCTATCAAACAAATAACGGCTCATCGTGTTTTCTGAGGCACGGAGGGGTCTCGATATATAATGTATGGTCACCGATCCAAGAACCGACTGCGACAAGCGTAGCTTAACCTTCGATTGACCGTTATGGTTGTTATGATTTAGCTACGAGCCCCTCTTCGATATTTAAAATCCAATTGTCATTCTTTAATAGTCGTATGAACGGCAGTAGGCATACCAATTTCTTAAACAACGTGATCACCAGTTTGTCTGACAAGCATGATGACTATGGGAGACACATCTCTTTCACCCCTTACTCATTCATCATTGCTACGTCCATTTGTATTCTGAGCTGGTATAAGAAATTGATGAACGTCACGTCGCCAAAAGGAGTAATCATAGAATTATCTTCTAGTAACAAACAAAAAACATCCATGGTTCTATGGTTGCCTAGAAGAGATCGCAGAAAGCGATAAGGCCGCCTATTGTATATTTTGTAGTGTTTGATTTATTTTTTGTTATTTATTTTTGTGGTGTACAATAAAGTATAAATAAATAAATAAAAAACCGGCCAAGTTCGTGTCGGACCACGCGCAATTCACGTTCCGTAGTTGAAATGGATTTATCCCAAGAATAAACTTGACATTGTAGTTGAAAAACACGTTCCCTCATACATTCCAACTGAAAATGTAAGTTTTCGCACAATATTGTGAAATTTTCCGTGTTATTTTAAGACCATAGACTTCTTATAGGTTTTCCTGTAATCTATAAGTAACGAACTATTTTCTGTATTTTTTTAAATAACTGTGACTTTATGGTTATAATAAGACTTTATATAAAAACAGACTGACTAAAAAAAAAATTGGAATTCTTACAACAAACCCTTTCCTTTGGTATTTGATACGGTACAGTTTGCATTTTTTTTCTAATTTTCCCTCCAAAAGATTCCTCCATATTCAAAGTTCATTTATTTACGATACACGACCGTGTTTGGGTCACAGAAATTCATAAATGTGTACATAATTTCAACTTAATCGGTTCATCAGATTCGGAGCAAATTAACGGTGACAGATGGACAGACAGACAGACACACGAGTGATCCTATAAGGGTTCCATTTTTCTTTTTGAGGCACAGAAACCTACGAAACAATTAAAAAAACTACTCCTCGTTCTCTATTTCTTCAGCCTGTATACAACCAGTGTTAATGTGTTCATGTGTTCTCCTAATGACAGAATTATGTTGTTACTCACAGCCAAGAGACTGCTCATCCTCTTGACATAATCCCATTGTCACCTTTTACAACACAAAGGGTGGCCTATTTACTGCCAGAAGAAAAACAGAACTTTGTACTATATCTACGTGAGTATATATTTACTGACTATGACGTAGAAGCAATTGTATCTTCGTAAGTGAGAACATAAATTGATTATTGATTCGTGAAGGATTGAACATGTCAACAAATCCTGTTGTCAAGGTGTAAAAATTGCTTATTTTTAGATCTTATTACTTACCTACCTTTGTACTTTACTTAGGTACCTAAATGTATTTATATTAAACAAAATATTATTTATCTAAAATAGTCCTTAAACAACTAAAAGTGCTAAACAAAATTAACAGAAAAAAAACATTATAACGACACAGATTACACGACGCGTCGTAATTTTTGTCCTTAAAATAATCATACGATTTATTACTTTATTCAAGATTTTTCATCTTGAATAAAGTAATTAATCGTTACTACTTACTAACAGATCTTATAAACAATAATAATATTATTTTGAAGATAGTAAAACTGAACTTACCTTATAATCTCATAGTCTGGGTTGATCACGTCCCAGAAACAATTCTTGATTACATTTTCATGTATCCTTTACAAAATCAATGTTTTATAGAAATTCTATTCAGTATAATCGAATTTCAATAGTTTTACATCAAAATAAAGATAGTAAAGAGTATTTTAATAAAATTCCGTGGCACATCTTTATTAATTCGCACTGAACTGTCAACACTGAGAAATCCACAATCAAATCCATTCAACACTGAACACTTGAAATACTGTCATCGGTACGTCATGAGACAAACATTCAATTGTTTTTATTTCAATTCAAATTCGGTTTCTAGAACGCAATTCAAGCTTTATTAGAAAAATATTTTAGTTGCTGTTCACAAATCTGGGAGAGACGGCCATTTTGCTTGGCTTAGTACGCATGCGTCGAAGCTGGAACTAACGCATGCGTGCAGAGATGAAATGAAATATTAAAAATGGCATTGTTTTTGGTTACACGTGTATGAAAGATTAAGTGCACATCTTGCTGTGAATACTCGTATACAAGACTGGTCTTTTGAGGGAGGACGAGAAATGGTTATGTGAAAGGTTTCATTACAGTAATGAGAGACTTTAGCTTCGAATGTCCGTTTGCTGGAGACAACTGGAATTAAGCTACTAGGTTTCTGCCGCATACTTAGCCACACGTTATCTTTAGTTAAGTGATTACTATTATTAATGCGCTTTACATTAGAGTGAGTATACATAATATATTAATTAGTATTTATAATTATAAATACCAAGTTACTAGTATTGATAATTATAAATACTTATATATACATATATTGAAAGGTCAGCTTTTTTTTTGGGTGGGAAATTATCAAATAACTTTTCCCGCTCTGGGTGGAGCGAGAGGGTGTGTCAAACTCTTACTGACTAAAACCCACCCATGTTCCTTCCATTGCCTGTGTTGCCAGGGGCCTTGGTATTGAAAGGTCAGCCTATGACCGTAGGAAAGTTAGATGAAAACTCCGTCGCTAAGACGACCCACTGACCGAAATTGTCTTCTCTTGTTATAATTGACTTCAGTCAATATGTCCACTGTCGCTTCAGTTGTAGCCTGCAGGTACTTTTTTGCTGGTACTTCGAGGTCCAGGTACTTCGACCTATGCTTCGACCACTATGACATTAATTCCAGTTTTCATTAACACTAGGCGACAACCTAAATGAATGCCTAAATAAAAGCGCGGTGATGGATGACGCTGAGGAAAGCAGCGTTGAAAATCCAACAGAGCACTTTTATTGACATTTTTATTTTATTGGCATCACAGGGTAAGCAAAATGCAAAGTGATGAAATTGTGGGCCAAAAAAATCTGAAATACAGTCATGCCAGCAACATGAAGAAGAAGAGAGTAAGCAGAGATACAACTTAATCAGCCTATAAGCTCTTACTGGACACAGGCCTTCTCTCTGTGAGAGAGAGTGGGCCCTAATCTAGCACGCGGGCCCAGTGCGGGTTGGTATATGTCACATGTCTTCGAATATTTGGTTCTAGGACATACCAGTTTCCTCACGATGTATTCTTTCAGCGTTTTGAGAGCAGTGGTGATGAAGTAATTTACACAAAGTAAAGCGCCTGTCTGGGTTCGAACCTACGACCTAAAACTCATCCGTCGCAGCCGTTACCACTTTGCACGAAGCAGAGATAGATAGTCGCAAATTAACAAATATTTCTGACTAAGTAATAACACTACTTTGCTTATCATTACAGTATTTTACAATTATCGTGTATTATTGAACAGAAAATAATCGTTCAATCGCCAGACTTATTGTTCGTTTTATTTTCCGGTTAACCCTTTTATGGATTAAGGCTCGGTGCACGAAAAAACCCTCTTTTTCAATTTCATATCTAATTGTAAAATAACTTAAAATAATTGAAACATTAAGTCAGTATGACTTGGGCAGAGCACCGCCGTGTCCTCGTGGAGGCGATCGGCGGCAGAGACCTCTCGCGTCCGGCCCTGGTCCAAGCCATGGTACGGAGCGAGAGGACATGGGCAGCCGTAACCTCCTTCTGCAAAGCAGTAATGCTCGCAAAGGAGGAGGCGGAACGATTGAGGGAAAGGCAAATTTCGCGCCCTAACGCCCCTAGCCGCCGCAAGATTCAAGACGCCCAGGGCGTCTTGAATCCCAGGCGGATTTCCGGACACCGTAGGCGCGGGCTTGCAGATGGTGAGCAATGGGTAGCTTGCCGTCCGATAAGGACCAGGCCGGGTCGACGGCGCGTTGTGTTCCACGCGTGCTTCAAAGAGATGTCGTCAGCACAAGTGTCCACTAGGATCGATGCCTGCCGGGGTCGCGGGAAAGTCCGAAAAGGATACCGAGGCCCCTGGCAACACAGGCAACGGAAAGAACACGGGTGGGTTTTAGTTATTAAGAGTCTGACACACCCTCCTGCTCCGCCCAGAGTGGGAGAAGTTATTTGATAAATGTCCCACCCAAAAAAAAAGTCAGTATGTAAAGTACAGTTTTCGTGGAACCATTCGTGTCAATCACAGCACCTATTAATGGTTTCATCACTTTTGCACTCACGAAAATATATTTTAATTCGCCTTTGATTTACTTAACAAAGATATTGTATAATCATAAAATAAAATATTGATTTTATCTCAGGGATAGCCTGCTGAAGAATAATGTGTGATTTTTTTTAAATGGCTTGCTAAATAATAGGAAAAAATACAACTGAAAGGGTTTAAAAAAAAAGGTTTTTTTCAACATATTTTTTTTGCTATATTTTGTATTGAAGTTGAAAAAAGTTGTTTAGCCACGTGCAAGCAGACCATACTCGTATAATGATATTGATGATATTTTGTTAATGTGCAAAATCATAACTAGTTTCGTGTAAATAAATGACCAAACGTCAGTCTCCCGTCAATTTTCGGAATACTTGTTATGATTTTCCATGAATACTTAATTTATTTGAAAAATCCCTTCCAGTCACATGCAAAACAATGAACTCGACTTTTCAAATCACAAATAATTTTGTTAAAATAATAACCTTTTCTGACAAACAATGAACAAATTTGATCAAAATCAGTCGATTTCGTGCACGGCACCCTTAAACAAAATAACAGTCGCACTCGCTTTGTTGAACCAAAAAGATGCGAAGTCGTTCGAATTCGAAGTTAAGTAAATTGCATCATTAACTCGTTGTCTTAGAGTTATTTTTAAACGATTTAGGTACGAGGGCGACACTGAAAGTTTTTAGAACTGGCCACTTGTAAACGATATAATAAAAAAAAACAGTTCAATTTTGAAAATGGAACTCTTTGCCGATATTATTGTGTATGTATGTTATTCATTTGTCAACGACTGTTTGTTTACGATTTGGCGGCAATTTGAAAATTGTCTGTCTCGTCAGCATGAATTTAACGGGAGAAAATTTCGTACAATGATTTTATATGACTTTCGATGTCATTTAAGTCAACAAGAAAGTTATGATAGACTTCGATTGGCCTTTCACGATGAAGCCTCATCTCGTGCCACTGTTTACAGCTGGTTTAATGAGTTTAAACGTGGTCGCACTAATCTCACCGATGATCTGCGTGAGGGATGGCCTTCTACGGCGAAGACTGAAAATAACATCAGTGTTGTGCGGCGTATGATAGAGACTGACAAAAGAGTGACATATCAGCAGATTCGGACAAGCATAGGCATCGGTATGAGTCAAGTACACAAAATCCTTCCGAGGAGTTGCCAACTAAAGTGAAGAGAGGTCGAAGCGTGGGAAAAAAGATGGTGGCCTCGTTCTTCGGAAGGACAGGTCTTTACGCAACAATTGTTTTACAGGATCAAAAAACAGTTACTGCAGAGTGGTACACTAACAATTGTTTGCCACTTGTCTTGGAAAAAGTTCGGGAGAAACGACCTCATAAGAGGATCCTCCTTCACCACGACAACGCCTCGTCGCACACCGCCAAGCAAATAATCGACTACTTGGCGACGTCAGACGTGGAATTACTGGGTCAACTGCCATATAGCCCCGACCTCGCACCTTGCGATTTTTATTTATTTCCGAAAATAAAAGAAAATCTTCGAGGAAAACGTTTTATAGACGCCGAGGAAGCAGTGGCTGCGTTTCAAAATACCGTCGAAGAGACCCCTAAGGACGAGTGGGTAAAGTGCTTTTCTCAGTGGTTAGCACTATTTTGAAAAGATATAATAAAACTAGTAACTTGCTAGTTTGCACAGTTTTTGATTTTATAAGAACTTTCAGTGTCACCCTCGTACTGCACAAAATAATATGTAACACGTACTTCGTGCGATTTAACTTCGCAGTAAGCACCAAAACCTATTTTAAGAATCTACCAGCAGATTATCTATGCTATACTAATATTATAAAGAGGAAAAATTAAAAATAGGTAAAATTATAAAGAGTTAAAATTATATAGAGATAAAATTATAAACAGGTAAAATTATAAAGATGTAAAATTATATAGGTAAAATTATATAGAGGTAAAATTATAAAGAGGTAAAATTATATAAAGGTAAAATTATAAAGAGGTAAAATTATATATACGAAAAATTTTTCAGTTTGTATGTAGGGGATAATCTTCGGAACTCCTGATCCGATTCCGTGAATTCTTCCACTAATACCAAGCTACAGTATTGCCGAGTATAGGTGTGTGTTAAAACAATAAATTTTATGCGGAAGAAGTCGCGGGTAGAAGCTAGTCTTTAAAAAAAATATAATGTACCTACAGTAGGTGCTGTAGTCTGAAAGTTGAGAATTCAGTCGTTAAGATTCCTTCAAACAGGCGAGACACGCGACGCGACACAAAGACACCGCGTGTAGCGCTACAAGCGGTGCCTTTGTGTCGCGTCGCGCTTGTTTGTAAGAGCCTTTAATATACACATATTAAACTAAATACGACCAACATCCAAACTAGATTAGTGCCCTCAAACGATGAGACAATAATAAAACGATGAGACAAGAATAAAACGATGAGACAGGAATAAAACCAGTGACATATTTTATTTAAGAATTGAAAGCAGTATCGGCTTAGGTTCCTACTGACGCTTCAAAATAGTATGACCCAAATATGGTTCAGACTTTACCCAGAAATAGACAGAAACAC
The DNA here is from genome assembly GCA_905333075.3 of Atethmia centrago. Lineage (NCBI taxonomy): Eukaryota > Metazoa > Arthropoda > Insecta > Lepidoptera > Noctuidae > Atethmia > Atethmia centrago. The sequence continues at coordinate 22,887,035 of HG995387.1, read as the reverse complement.
TTATGCTACGGCTACATTGTCGCGATAACGCGAACTACACTTCACGCGCTCTCTGTTGTACAGGCGGGACGTCGAGCGATGTGCGAGAGAGAGCGCGTGAAGTGTCGTTCGTGCTACCGCGACAATGTAGCCATAGCATGATTGAAATGAACTACTGACTCACTCAAAATACCCTCACATATATTTTTATACCCAAACTTATAAGTACCCAACACCCTTTGACCTTCGAAGGGTGCCGCTTGCAAAGCCAAATGTCGGCAAAGTTAGGTACCTACATTGTCGAAATTTAGTTTGATTTGGCCACTGCAATTCTAGCTAATATTTACATCCATATCTTTTTCTGCGGCTGTCCTAAAGTCGAAAACAACTGACAACCAATCTTACCAATAACTGGGTTATGAAATCCAGATAGGCAGTCGCTCCATGTAAAAAAAGAGAATCATAGGGACTGCCGAATGAAGTGAAAACTTAAAACTTTGGAATTTCATATATATAGAATAGAATGGGTCTTCATTTGCTTGGAATGTAGGTACATAAAAATAATTTGTTAAATTATATAATAGGATCCATGTACTTTCTGCCTTTTTAACCTCCTGACTGAATTTGTACTACCCACAGAACATTAAAAACAAAAAAAACCTTGTAAGTTAAAGGCATTCTACATTAAAATCCTAAATTAAAAGGAAAACTATCACAGCCGTGGACTTTACAAGTTAAAGCTCCTACATACTGGCGCGACGCGTCGCGACACAAAGGCACCGCTTGTAGCGCTACACGCGGTGTCTTTGTGTCGCGTCGCGTCGCGCGACTAGTCGCGCCAGTATGTAGGAGCCTTTAATATCCACGTCGCGTCACATAAAAACCCGTAGCGACATCTAGTGAGGATTGTTTTAGTATAGAAAAATATTTCACAGCTCAACTGAACGTTAATTCTGCCAAAATGGCTTCCAGATCCAGATGTATCGACCCACGCTCTGGCAATGGAAGTTCGATGTCTTTGAATCTTATAAAAATGTTGCTATTTCTTGCAAAACGTATTCAAATTATGTTTTCGAATAATAGATTTAGTTTGATTTGTCAATATTTACTTAGAATTTCGCCATTATTATATTTTCATCGGAGATAAAAGTTTTATGTCCTGTATTTAGGAATTATGCAGACTACTACTTTTGAACTAATATTATTATGTCCTGTAAAAAGGTACTTGTAAGGGAAATATGTAAATTATATTTTATTTGCTATTTGTTTTAGCCTGTTCTGACCAAATCGTCTAAGCATTACTAGAAGAATCAGATGTGGATTTTAGCAGCGGTGATGGTCACCAAGATCCCACATACAATGAACCCACGGAAATCACTACACAAGAGCGTCGAAGGTATGATTCTAGTGATTCTTCTCTTTACATTGGAGTGACAACGATTATGGCTTCATTGCAATATCCTCAAATAGACATGTATTGGTCGTCTAAATTGAATCAGCCATGACTCGTCTGCGTATTTACGCAATAAGAACGTCGTTAAAAGTGGTTTATAATCTTGATGTTACCGTCGAAGAGCGTCAAAAACACAAGATTTGGAAAGTGCGTCCCCTGTTCGAGAAAGTAGGTCAGGGATGTTTAGTTCAACCTCGCACAGCAAAAATGTCCATTGATAAAATGATAATTCCGTTTACTGGTCAATGTTGTATTCGTCAATATAACCCCAACAAACCCCAATCTCTTAGGGTTAAAAGTATTTGTTTTAGCAACGCCTCAAGGAATGGTTATAGATTTTGAGATATATCAAGGTGACACAACTTTTACGGAAATTAGACATATGGGTTTTGGTCTTCGAGAAGCAGCTGTTCTTCGCCTGACGGAAGCACTTCTCCTTGGTCATCACATCTTTTTTTATCGTTATTTTACTACTATCAAATTGTGCGATGAATTATTGAACGAAGGGTTTCACGCCACTGGAACAATTATGAGAAACCGATTACCCAAAAAGTGTGTTTCGGAAGATGATAAGAGTTTCATGAAAAAGCAACGGGGTTATTGCCAAATAAAAACACAAGCAGATGGCAAGTTAGCAGTGACACGTTGGATGGACAATAAGCCCGTGGTGATGCTATCAACAAGTTTATCTATTAGACATACAGATGAGTGTGAAAGATGGTCGAAGAAAAACAAAGTGTATGAACGTGTAAGACGACCCGACGATATCAAGGAATATAATGAAAACATGGGGGTGTAGATTTAGTTGATAGAATGCTAGCTGTATGCCCTTCACGTAACAGAACAAAAAGTGGACAAAACGAGTAATATCTCATATGATAGACTTGGCTGTTGCTAACTTATACCTTCAGTTCAAACAGAGAGAAAAGAAAAAGGGCGTTAAAAACATAATAGGCATACGTGAGTTTAAGATGGAACTTGGTGAGAAGTGGATTGCTGATAATTTAGATTCTACAGACACTGATGAGCTGATGAGCTGATGAGTTCGAAGATCTTTTACCAAAGCACAAGAAACGTAAAACTACTATAGCCCCTTTACCAACTAAAGCTTTTCGTCAAAAAAAAAAGCTAATCACATGCTACAACACAGTTCAAAGCAAAAGAGATGCAGAAATGAGGGTCGTTATAAAAAGACTACAGACCTGCAAAAAATGTGCTGTTTATTTATGTTTCACGGTTCAGAGAAACTGTTTTGAAGCTTTTCATAATCCATAATTATTTTCAGAGCTTTAATTTTCTCATTTTTCATTTATACTCAAATTGTGTGAATTGCTATAATATGTTTGTATGCTAGATAGGTTTCTATAATTTTTGATGACTTACCTATTGAGACTGATTATAAGTAAAAAAATAATGTTATAAAAATAATATTTGTTCAAAATGAATAAAGAAGTTACAAGTTAGGTAAGTTTTAAGTTTTATAAAGTAATATGTTTAAATTTCAATAAACATTGATTTATTGATTATAGATTTTATGGGCTTGTTTTATTTTATTATACAATAATATACACTCGTTGGCTGTAATTGTATTCTATACAGAACATAAAATAGTTCTGAAAATATAAGTAGCCTGCATCTGTCCTAGTAGCAGGACATAATGAAAATCCTTATACAGCCCCAATCCTAAATATGAATTGAATCTGACATAAAAAGTGGTTCCTGTAGTGAGGAGGTACAGCATGAAAATGTAATACAAAGTAGAGGATAATAAAGATCATTATCTGCCTGGCCTTTTCCCATTTTTGTTGCGGTTAGCTTCTAGTCTTACCAGTTGCAGCTGAATACCAGTATTTTACATCGAGCGACTGCCTATCTGACCTCCGTAATACGATGCCCCTTGGTAAGACTGGTTGTCAGACTTTCGGGCTTCTGACTACCCGTAACGACCGTTGAAGATCCGGCCCCGGCTGTCATTCGTGGATTTTGACGTTTTAATCGTCGATCGTGGGCTTGTGGCGCATAATTAATAATGGTTTTGTTTTTGTTCTTCGGGTAGATACAAGTACTAACACTAGTTTCTAAATTGTGTGTTGTACTAACGGACTTTGTCTGAATAAAAATTATTTTATTTTATTTATTTATTTAACGTGCTTTTCCGAGGCACGCAGGGGCCGTGCCTCGCACGCAAAAGCACGTTAACCTGTCTTGGTAAGTAAAGATGGTCACCCATCCACAGACCAACCGCGGCAAGCGTAGCAAGTCTTCACTTCAAAAACACAAGTACTCAGCTACTACATTCGGTTATACTGGAACCGATCCCAACATAGTTGAGAACCCGGGCGAATTTCCGGCCACCGTAGGCGCGGGCTAGCAGACGGTGAGCAATGGGTAGCTCACCGTCCGGTAAGGACCAGGCCCGGGTCGACAGCGCGTTGTATTCCACGCGCGCCTCAATGAGATGTCGTCAGCACAAATGTAGGGGTCCACTAGGGCCGATGCCTACCGGGGTTGCGGGAAGGTACTAAAGGGTCACCGAGCCCCCTGGCAACACAGACAACGGAAGGAATACGGGTGGGTTTTAGTCAGTAAGAGTCTGACACACCCTACCGCTCCGCCTAGAGCGGGAGAAGTTATTTGATTGACATAGTTGAGAACAAGCTAGGACATGATCATTTGTGTCTATTCTGACATTGACAAAACACACCTTTTAACTATTTCCGTACCCCTCCACCTATTTCACTTTCCAACCAGAAATCCCTAATATTTTTAAAGTACCCCGTACAACCCTCTGTGCGCTGCAAAAACAGAGGCACAAAGATGTGAAACCGCAACTGTCCGGGGCCTTCGGCCAACGAGGGTTGATGAGCGTTAACAAACGTAATACGTACTACATGAATAATTATGTACGCTCAAAGAGTTGGTAGACGAGGGGTTGATGATATACTTAGCTTATGTTACGGTGATTGCAACAGGGTTGATTAATAAAAAATGGGGGATTATTTAGGCGGGTTGGTTGGTTTTTAGGGTTTCGTACCTCAAAAGGCAAAAACAGAACCCATAAAGGATCAGTCGAGTCTGTCAGTCTGTTACAGCCGATTTGCTCCGAATTCACTGGACCGATTAAGTTAAAATTTGGTATACATATGAATTTCTGAGACCCCAATACGGATGTGTAACGAAAATAAATTAATTTTAAAAATGGGGGTCACTTTTGGGGGACAAATCAGAAAATTAAAAAAAACTGTATGCTTTACAAACTGTACCGTGTGACACATAAAATTAAAGGGCTTACTGTGAGAGTTTCCAGGATTTTTTTTATAAATTTTAAAATAAATGGTTTTAAAGTTATTTAAGAAAATAGATGAAAATTGACCTACATATAAAAGGACCTAGACAAAGATCGTTAGAAACGAAAGACAAAATGACAGATTGTAGAAGGATGCAGTCTACGGTGCGATGTCAAAAATGGAGAAACGAATTGTCACTTTGTATAGAAAGAGCTGTATCTATTCATCGGAGAAATAGAAAGCGTCATGCTAAGCCTGCAGGAGATATTATATTCAAGAGAATTGTTATTATTGGCACGATATCTTAAGGCGCTGACAAGACCAAATTGACAAAAATAGGCTTCTCTTAAGAAAGATATTGCCAAATCTGTATAGTTTGTGGTAGCGGAAAAAATATATGTTAATGTTGAACACATTTCCCAAAACTTGGTTGTTACCAAAACACGTTTTGAAGAAAAAATCTCGATACAAACTAACGTTAAACTAACCTCTTACCTTGAGTTCTAATCCAAAATATCTGTATTAAATATCAATATACGTTACATATTTAATTCATAACAAGAACGTCTTATTTGAATGCAGAACTTGGTTGTCTTTTATTTTCGATTACTCATCTCAATGTTGAGTAAATAGATAATTGCTTCATATTTTGCAATAAATTACAAGCGTTGTGTCATCGCGCTTCTCTTTCTTTTCTATGCAATCTGACAGTGACCGCGGTTTAGGTGTTGTCGGCGTCTTAATTCTAAATCAGAATACTATATCAGGCCCGTCATCCAAGGCGCCACTCAAAAGGAACGTGTTCCTATAACTTTAGTTTCTTTATGCTACGGCTACATTGTCACGATCGCGCGTCGGGAATCCCGGGCTGATTTCCGGCCACCGCTCCGTAGGCGCGGGCTTGCGGACGGTGAGCAATGGGTAGCTCGCCGTCCGATAAAGACCAGGCCCGGGTCGACGGCGCGTTGTATACCACGCGTGCCTCAAAGAGATGTCAGCACAAGTGTAGGGGTCCACTTGGGCTGATGCCTGCCAGGATCGCGTGGAAGTTCGAAAGGGTTACCGAGGCCCTTGGCAACACAGGCAATGGAAGGGACACGGGTGGGTTTTAATCAGTAAGAGTCTGACACACCCTCCCATTCTGCCCAGAGCGGGAGAAATTATTTGATAATTCCCCACCCAAAAATAAAAAAGTCCTTGAATATGGAATGTTTAAAGCCTTGCTGTAACGTTATTTCAGACTTCTCAATATTAGATCTTTATGCTCGTCCCAAAGCAGCTTAGATGCAATTTTGAGGAACAGCATGCCAACTTGTTGCATTTTACTCATCCTCACACTCTCAAAAGGCTCTCTAAAATCTTGAGCGGGATTTACAAGGTACTTTTGGTAAACAGCTTATTAAACTTGTGAGGTCTAAGAAAATCTAAGTTTAACAATTTATTTTTGAATGAAAATGTGAAGAACAGCAGAATATTTGGAAAAACATTTTCTTACTTTGAAAATCTGCGGAAAGTTGCATGGTTTTCCTGATATAATGATGTCGGGACTTTTGGCTTCGGGTTGTTAGTACGATCTCAATATGAAACAAATATTACGTTCCGGCTCCGGGTAAACACCGGAACAAATAGCTCAGATTTCTCTTTGTAAAAAATAATGACTGTCGTTTGAAGTTTGATTTGTCTTCAAATATATTATTTGATCATCTTATCATTTTCTACTTAGCCTTTTCCCAAGTTTGTTGAGGCCGGCTCCCAGTCTCCCTTGATGCAGCTGTATACCAGTATTTTACATGGAGTGACTGCCTATCTGACATCTGTTTAGGGTTCCGTAGTAAACAAGGAACCCTTATAGTTTCGCCATGTCCGTCTGTCTGTCTGTCCGTCTGTTTGTCTGTCTGTCTGTCTAACCTCACTGTAGCTCAGAGACGAAATCTTGAGAAAAAAAACTTTTTAGCGTACCTCCTTTGCACGTAATGTGGGGATGATTTTTTTCTCTCCATGGTGTGGGATATCATTGGATAGACCGTTCAAAAATATTGCAGGTTTGTAAACACCACTTTTCGATTCAAGGATCCACTTGCGTAATATTAAGCATTAAAGTGCTAATTTTTGTTAGAGTTAAGTGTGTCCCTCCCCTGCCCGCTAAATGGTTGTTCATCGAGATGTGAAATAATTCATGGCAGTAGTACATGTAATGAAATTAATTGCGTTGCCGGTGCGTTGAGACGCCTGAGCGGCAACGTTGCTTCATCCTACATACAAATCACAGTGACATGTACACGATGCGTTGCAACGAAGTGCAACGACGCAACGCACACTCAAAGGACAAGGAGACCAGAGAAACGAAGCGGGGAAGGATGCATCAGAGCAGAATCGTAGCAAAGCGCAGTGTTGCTTGTACTAAAGAAAACTGACACACCCAACACTGAGACGCTGCGACGTCGTAGTAAGCAGCGTGGCGTTGCGACACCGCATTGCCCGTGTGGCACTCGATGCGTTGATATCTTGAACGTAACCTAAATGTACCTTCAGGGTTTTAAACTAAAATTAAAGTTGTCATTCTAAACATAGGTTGGCTTAGTTTAAAGTTTATCCTCTTCCAAGGTCACCTTTGTACTGTTAATGAAAGGAAATGTCTGTTATAAATATTTAGCGGATAGTTTAGAACCCGCCATGTGTTCTGGGTCCTTGTTGTAATGCTAAGAAAATATTAATTACGGGCTTAAAGGTTAGTAGGTAAAAGATCCACTTTATTAGGACTTGGAAGGTAGTTCAAAGTTTACATGAATGCATTAAAAAGTGAATCTGCGAATACTACATTTTACAAACAACGTTTCGTATACTACGAGTATTTATTTCGAAAACAACTTATTCCGCAAATGTATTATTTTATAAACACTCGTTTTACATACATTTAGTTGGCAAAAAAATATTTTTACAAATGCATCAGATGATATTTAATCATTTATACATTTTTCATTTCTCATTTAGATTCATTAGGATAAATCACGTTGTCTATGTACGAACAAAGATAAAAGGACATATGAAATAATTATGGAATATGGAGCAGAAAATAATATAGATGTTATACCAAAAGTTTGTATATTAGATTTTGAAAAAGCGGTTATCTTAAACTTACGATCGAATTTTGAAAACGTGATCTTACATGGTTGCAATTTCCATTTGGGTCAAATAATTTACAGGCAAGTATTTTTTAATTACTCCTATTTCTCCTATTTATTTTATTTATGTATATTTATTTTTTATTTCTCCTATTTCTGTCTGTAAGGTTTAAAGAAACCTAACCGAACCTAACTCCCCGTAATGTCTTGGGTTAGCGTTTCCGTCAGCAGGTCGACGGAGCCCCGCTGCGCGGGGCTCCTACTTCTGTCTGCAGAGTTTAAAGGAACCTAACCAACCGAACCTCGGGGTGCCCCTGACGTCGACCGTCTAGGGTTAGGGTTTCTCTCAGCATCTGTGTGCAATGTCTTTATTCCAAACGTTATTTATGGAACTAAATATAAAAGTAATGAATTGTTTGTCAAATAATACGTTATTAAATAAAAGTTTATTGGATAATTATTTTGCTAAGTGAAATATTTGGTAAACTTGTTGTTGTAGAATGATGAAATGACATTAGTATATTATGGTACTAGTGTGTAACAACACCGTCCTCGGCTCTCTTAAGACCCTCGCCTACGGCTCGGGTCTCAATGGCGCCTCAGCGGTAATCATCAATACACACGTGTATCATACGACGTTTTTTAACACACTTGTGAATAAAATAATAAAAAAACTCATTTTATTTAGTAGGTAAAAAGTTTATTTAGAGAAATAAATTAGTAAATGTGCAGTTAGTAAAATTATAATTAACTGTTTTTGATGGCATAGCGGTCTCATCAGATAGATTATTTATTGAAATATTTTCATATTCTATTGTAATTAGCTCATTATTCGCGTAGGTAGTTGAAATCCAATTATTGGATGTACTTGGAGTTTCGTCAGTAGGAAGCGCCTCAGAATCAAGTTTAATTCTTTTTACACAAATTTCCTTCTTGTTTTGTATGGAATCTTCTACGTATGATTCTGCTACATTGCTAGATCACCACCCACCATGACGCTTCAAAGTCATTATATCAGCTCCTGAATTAGCTAGCAATGTAGCAGATGTTCTTCTGAAACTATGTCCAGTGTGGCTCTCAGCATCTGCTTAACCTAAAAACTTAGCGATTTCTTTAGGCATAGATCCAAATTTGTTTATACCTATAGGCTGACAGGTACATTTACCATTCTGGTAATTTAGAAAGAAGCGGTCAGTTTTTGCTTTTGGTGACCGCAAATTTTCATACTTCTTAACAATTTTATAGAATGGACCGTGTATGGTGAATGACCTCGGTATTTTATTTTTCATGATAGGTATCTTCACTTAAAGCATCTGGCCATGGTTCTCTATGTTTTTACGGTTATATTGGTTAATTCGTGTATCCTACAGGCACCAGTTACACCAAATATTAAAGCTACCTGAAAAAAAAAGAAACAATAATTAAGTTCAACACACAACACAGGCTGAAGTCGCGTAGATATTTAAAATTAATTTAATTCACCTTAGTAGCCAGATATTGGTTATCTGGAGCATCTTTTATAAATTTTTAAAAATCGTCAGACGATAAAACCTTTGATTTCTTGCTTCTAAATCCATCGGATAGTCTCTTTAGATAAGCTGACGAATTAGAGTATGTTTTTAAGTCCACTCCATTCTTTGTTCGGAGTGTACTTTTTAACATTGAATATAAACACCACAAAGAGCTAGGTTTGTACTTAGAAGATAATTCTTTAAAGTACGCCATGAACACATTTTCTGAAAAAGACTGCGTATGCTTGCTGTTTTGCTATTTTATGAAATTTTGATACGCTTATAGATATTTTTCCTTGGAGTTTTCTTTTTCAACTTTCCATAACGTTAAGGGCTTCACATCTTATATCGGGCGGTGTACAACATAAATCATTTTCTTCGTAACTAGTACTTGTAGACATTTTTTTAATAAATAAATATAATTTCAACAGTGAAACGAGAAATGTTTCGCTATGGCGGGAAAAATTAATCAGTTTTCTTATGCGCGCGCATTGCGATCGACCACAGACTAAAGAGATGAGTTTTTTTTTTATTTTCCACGCATAGGGTTTGCGCCTATTTTGCCATGTACAAAATGGGGAATTTAATGTTTTCTTTTATTACAGAGAAAACAAAAGTTATATTTGAGTGAAAGTTTTATTTATTAAACACGTACGAGTTAAAATTATCTATTTAAATATGAAGTTGGATGAAATGAGCAAGCAATAGGAACATTAATTTATTGGCTGTGCCTCCGCTGCCGGTACCGGTTCCTAATTTATTTGTTATATTGAACACGATCTTCTTTTTGAATAAAAACTTTTATAAGAACTAAGCAACTCAACCAAAAAAATTTAAAAAAAATCTATAACTCACTAGTGAGTTATAGCAATGAAAAAGTCATAGTTTGATTATGGGTGTCATTCTGTGCATAATTGCGGTGACCATAGAGCCACTTTATGAGCAAGTGTGTTGAAAATAATGTTTTTGCCAATCGTTGCTTTTCAAGTAACAATTTTTGAATTATTGTTTGGTGAACTGACTGGTCACCAAAACTAACATACGTATTTGTTCAAATAAACAAAAAACAACAACGAAAATAAATAAAAACGACTTGTGCGACGCCAAAAAGGCTCCTTTCTCAGCATAATGCATCCAATATTGACTGGTCACCCCTGGAAGCAGCTGCTTCAGTTGACGAAAAAGTTAGTTTGTTCAACAATGTTGTGGTCAAGCTATATGACACACATGCTCCTATCAGAAAAATCAAGTTGAAGCGTCCGCCTGCGCCTTGGATGAACATGGGAGTTCGGATGGCAATGCGACGGAGAGACCGCGCGTTTCGGAAATTCAAAAAGGATCGCTCGGAGGACAATTGGACCTGCTTTAAGGCTGCTAGGAATCGGTGTAACCAGATGATACGCAACGCTAAACGCCGAAATATCCTAAATAATATCACTTCTTCTTCTCCTGCCGATATTTGGAAGTTCCTTGAAACTTTAGGCATCGGCAAATCGCGGCACTCAGACCTTCCTAACACAACTGGCTTAGACGATCTAAATCACCATTTCTCCACTGTTCCCACGCTAGATAGTCTAACCAAATCTCAAACCCTTGACTACCTTGCTGGTCTGATGCGCCCTAATATTAATCCCTTTGTCTTCACCCCAGTTGACCCGGGAGAGATCAGAAAGATTATCCTTTCTATTAAATCCAAAGCCGTGGGCTGCGATAATATCAGCCGCCATATGATCGTTACGGCTCTTGATCAACTTCTTCCTGCAATCTCCCACATCTTAAACTTCTCCCTGTACACCGGTGTTTTCCCCTTCCTTTGGCATAAAGCCCTTGTTCAGCCACTGCCTAAGATACCCAACCCCTCTCTTCCTAGTCACTTTCGCCCAATTTCCATCCTGCCCTTTCTGTCTAAAGTGCTGGAGGCCAGTGTTCATAAACAATTCTCCCACTTTGTCCACCACAACTCCCTCATCAGTCCCTTTCAGTCCGGTTTCAGGTCCGGGCATAGTACCGTTTCAGCTCTCCTTAAAGTGACTGACGATATAAGGCGGGGAATGGAAGACACCAAAGTTAGTCTTAGTGTTAATTGATTTCTCCAATGCTTTTAATGCCGTCAGTCATGAAGTCCTTTTATCCATCCTTTCTTATCATATGGTCTCTCCAGAGGTATTGGAATGGTTTTCCTCTTAATTTCGGGGGCGTCAGCAGTCTGTTCATGCTGGTGACTCTTCGTCGAGTTGGTGTGATCTTGCAGCTGGCGCCCCTCAAGGCGGTATATTATCTCCTCTTTTGTTCTCCATTTTTATTAATCTCATTACCACCGAGCTTCGGGCTGCGTATCATCTCTATGCCGACGATTTGCAGCTTTACTGCCATGCAGGTGTTGATAACATTTCTGATGCGATTGAGGAGCTAAACCGGGATTTAGGTGTGGTCAAAAACTAGTCTGATCGATTTGGAGTGGCGGTTAACCCTACCAAGTGTCAGGCTATCTTAATAGGGAGCCCCCACAGCATAAGGAAGCTGAATGACTTATCTTTGCCACCTGTAATCTTTGACAACTCAGTCATTCCGTTTAGCTCCGATGTTAAAGATCTTGGTCTGCATGTCGACATTTGTCTTGACTGGCAAAAGCAGGTGACGGTGTGTTAGTAAGAAAGTCACCGGAACGTTGCGGTCGCTCTATCGGTTGAGAAATCTTCTCCCATCACACATAAAGGCAATGCTTGTACAGTCCTTAATCTTTCCCATAATCGACTATGGTGATTTGTGTTACTATGACCTGAATGCAGATCTCCTCAATAAACTTGACCGACTTCTCAATAATTGCATTCGATTCGTTTTCAATCTTCGTAAGTATGACCATGTATCCGCACACCGTGTGCTTCTAAAATGGTTACCCATTCGTCAGCGCAAAGAGGTGTGGGCTCTGTCTATGTTGTTCTCTATTCTCAACAAACCCACTTCTCATTCTTACCTGACTTCCCATATTCAATACTTGTGCTCTGCCCATAGTAAAAATCTACGTTCCACCAACAATCGTCTTCTTCGATGTCCTTCTCACCGCTCTGGTTTCATTCGCTCTTCTTTCTTTGTCCAGGCTGTCTTTCTTTGGAATGCGCTCCCTCTGAACATCAAAACGGTGACCTGTCGGTTGTCTTGTAAACTGAAGGCACGTGAACATATACGTAAGAAGTTGGCAGAAACATCCCAGCGCTGATATTTTGCTGGATTCGTTTTCTCCTCTACTGATCGATATTTCCCCACTACCGATCGTTATTTCTCCTGACAACGTTTATTCTGTTTATATGTATGTATCTACGTATGTATTCTTGTATTGTAAAGTTATTTTCGTGTTATCTATCCCTTAAGTTGCACCTGCCATTTGTCTTCTCTGTATCACCCTAAGGTTGACTGGTAGAAAATGCCTTAGGCATTAAGTCCGCCTTTGTACGGTATTATTTTTTTATACTTGTGCATAAAGTTTTAATAAATAAATAAATAAATAATGCTGCGATATTTAAAAAATAAATACCGCAGCGTTGGTATTCTGATAGGGCCCGCTATGATGTGACGGACACATCTACGCGTGCGTTTGGCACATGAGTAGACCATTACATGGGTTAGAACCCGGGACATGGTCGACCCATGTGCCAAATTTCATCAAAATTCATTCAGCCGTTTTAGCGTGAAAGGGTAACAAACAAACGTATAAAAAGTATAATCTTTTGTCTTTGTAATAAGCTTAGATTTAATTAAAGAAAAATATCTATTATTGGTCTCGACGGTCACAAAACAAGCGTGATAATTCATAATAATACTCGTGACTTTTTTAGCCAACTGCGGTCAAGTCTAATGGAGGCTGATGTTTTTAGTAGGTATGAGATATAATTTCTAGGACAGAAATTTAAAATAAGATTACATAACATAACTTCCCGCCTTGTTTCCCCGAAGGGTTCGGCAGAGGTGTACCTGTAGTACACCCACATTTCGCCAGTTATCTTTTTAAGTCCCATGTAAAAGGGGGCGAGCCCACAAATCTAGACTCCGGGCTCAGTAGCAGTACTGAGAAATTCCAGATAGAAAAACCTAATAACACTTTGCCCGACCCGGAAATCGAACCCAGGACCTCATGCTCAGCAGTAGCGCTTGCAACCACTGGACCAACGAGGCAGTCTTTTTTGTAAGAAATATTTAATAAGTCTTTTTTTATTTTACGAGTAATATCTTTCTCTTTTTTTGTAAATGAAAAGTCAATTACAAATGCCTTCTTCTTTACGTCACTTTGCAACGAATTCACTTTATTTACATTTTTTCATCACTGCCCACAAAGGAACGTAATTTCCCCGTCTTCTTCCTTATAATGTAGCCCTAATGATATTTTTATCGTTTCTGTGACGTTACAAATATTTGAACAGCTACCACGTCAATTTCGGTAAAGCGCTTTTTTTTTTTTTCTTGACTTGTACAAATAATTAGAACGATCCAGTAATGAAACTGGTGATACTCAAAAAAAAAATGCCATTATACAACTTTCTACTACAACGCGTCTCTGAGCTACAGTGGAAACAGACAGACAGACAGACGGACATGGCGTAACTATAAGGGTTCCTTGTTTACTACGGAACCCTAAAAAAGGGGAGGAAGTAATTCTGCCCCCATATAGTGGTGTACTCATTTGAGTACAACGGCCGACACAGTAGCAAATTTCACAAACACTGATTTTCGACACATTATATTATTTTGTAAATTTTGCGCTTGCATAGTAACTGTTCTTTAAGCTTTTAGGGATAATGTTGTAGGTACATGTCTTGAGGCAAGCCTTGGACCAACGAAGACGATGGTCGAGCCTAATGCTGTGTTTTTTGTCATAATTATTAACATGCAATGCTACGTTTGAGCTATAGCTAACGCATATGATCACTATGAGTCACAACGTCAACTACCAGGCATTTACAATAACCATAATCTCGCTCCATGCAGCCTGCCGCAGTCCATTGCTGGATATCCGCATCTCTGTAAGCTCATTGATCCGTCATCACTGAGAACCATGCTACGCTGACCGCTTTGTGGTTTGGAGACCAAGGACTCGTCTGCATTAACGACCATAGATCCTAGCCGTTTCAATCTTGGAAACACAACTCGGTTCCGTGAATTACACGAAGCTGCACTATATTGTTGACGAACTTTTTTCGCAGCCACTGGTTTATCCTCACGGCTATGGGTGTTTTCACCTGGAACTGTATTCTCGTTGCGCTTGAATATGTCCGTATGATCGATCCTGCCGTAAAGAAGCAGTAGCCTTGTAGGTATGTCCTTGTCGACACCTTATTCATTTGTCTTGACACTGGGTTCTGGTAGTATGATAGGAAGTCATAGGTACTCAGCGTCACTGTTACTACCTTCCGAGATGGAAAATATCTTCCATCAGGTCTTTTTAGCTGTGAGTAACGATGAAATGCTTCAAAATTATTTAGGAAACCGTAAGAATACAATGATTGTTTAGTACATGGATTCAGTCGTTGTACTCAACTAAGTACAGTAGTTCATCAGTCTGAATTACTATTTAGGTGTTGATTATATAATAATCGAATACCATTTGAATTATACGCAGGGATATATCCTACAACAATACGAGTACTTACGAAAAATAAATTTCGGAAGAAAATGTATTATAAAAAAAAGAGAATGCTACCTGTACAACTCTTGCTACAGCTTTGGTAGTTATAATGCTCTTAATGCCATCAATTTTGAATGTAGCCAATTTTATTGTTCCTGTTTTGATAAATTACTATCTACTAGTAAATAACAATTATCTATTTCAAAACTTAGTGACTACACTCGATTGTAATAATAATAATAATAATATAATAATATAGTCATGATATAGTGGTGGTGGATCGAACAGAGCGGCGCGCAATGATTGTTGACATAACAGTCCCTCATGACGGGAATCTCGTGAAAGCCGAGAAAGATAAACAGATCAAGTATCTTGACTTGGCTCGCGAGGTTGTCGACATGTGGGATGTGGATTCAGCAATCATTGTGCCGATAGTCGTATCAGCCAATGGCTTAATTGCCAAGAGCCTCGACCACCACCTAAAGAGGCTCACGTTGGACGGCTGGATTAAGGGCTTGATTCAGAAAGCGGTACTTCTGGACACGGCTCGCATTGTCAGGAGGTTCCTCTCTGGAGGAGCACTGACCACCGGTAGCTTGGACCCTGTTCCCGATACCGGTGGGCTACCATTTTTTTATATTTTTAAATGTTTTTATATATTTTTTATATCCTAATATTTAAAAATAAAATTATAATGTGTAAATAATGAAATAAAAGAAAATAATAATAAATTCTTTATTGGCATAAACTATTTTACACAAAAGTAGTGAGGCCCTGACTCCAGCGCTAGGTAGAGCAGGGTCCAAGCTACCGGTGGTTAGGGCTCCAGAGACAGGAACCTCCTCACAATGCGAGCCGTATCGAGGAGTACTGCCTTCTGAATCAGGCCCTTGATCCAGCCGCCTAACGAGAGCTTCGAGAGATGATGGTTGAGGCTTTCAGCCATCAGGCCTTTGGCCGTAACGACAATCAGCACAATGACAGCCGAGTTAACATTCCACATGTCAACAACCTCGTGTGCTAAGTCGAGATATTTTATTTGCTTCTCTTTCTCAGCTTTCACGAGGTAACGAAATAATAATAAATTCTTTATTGGCATAAACAATTTTACAGAAAAGTAGCGAGATCCAGATTCCAGTGCTAAGTATAGTACCTACCTGTGTTACAGGAGCCAGTGTCTTCTCCCAATTACGTGAAACGGATTTTATGCAATAAGAATGAATTGTGTTGCCGTACTCAGTTGAGTACGGCGCGGGGGCGCCAAATGGGTATTTTACCTACAGCTAGGTTACATATTATTTATCAGTGAGCCCCAAACTAGACAGAGGTATATGCTAGTCTATTTTCGGCCATTGACCAAGATAGCTGACTTTCTTCATTGTAATCGCTAATAGAATATTCATAAGTTATATGGAATTTGCATAATATCTAAGAGCCTATAATGTAATCTTTTTACCGCCTCTTAAGACGCCCACGCAAAGGCTTTGACAGCCTAGGACACCTTTAAAAAGGTTCCAATTTGGCTTAAGTTATTATTTTATTACATCGCTGCCTACGCAGTTTAGATGTAATTTGTTCTTTTAAAAGCCAGGAATATTGAAAGGTAGATGAACGGCGAAATAATTCACGTTCATGTTATTACGTTCTTGTGAAAGTTAAAAATATTAATGTAGAATATTAAAAATAGTAACATATTTATTAGTATACCTTCCGATTTCTGTTTTCAATTACAATTCAGCTCTTTAACCTAGATTTATTTATTTAATCTTTTCGCACTCAATAAGATACAAAGGCGGACTTAGCCATCAAAGACCGCCTTGATGCACAAAAGCATACTCTAAATGGCCCGAAAAAAAAAAAAAAATACCATATGGAATTAAGGACTTAAATGCTATTGAATTTCAAAGCAAATTAAGACATCTATTATTGGAAAAAATATATTATACTATTGACGAATTCCTTAATGATAAATTGTAAGTTATTTGACATTGATATTTATATAATTTTGACATTTATTTCCATTCATTATTTTTACGTATACTCAATTGTTTTACTTGTTTTTTGTCTGTCTTAAGTTATGTTGTTTTTTGTAATTATTTTATTTTAATATGTTAATTCTTCTTTTTTACAATAATGACTTTATTATGTACACCTTTAAGGTAGATTTTTGAGGAAGTAATTATTTATTATTAAGATCACATGTTATGTAAAATGTACCAAAAATCACAGCAATAATTGAATTTGAATTTGTATTTTTAGCATTCTCTAACGGTCAACCAAGGATTGTGAAGATTCTTTGTTAAGGAGATCGTCCAGAAAAGGATTCCACGATATTCTGCCGTTAGTTTGAATGATTTGAAGGGAATGGCCGCCGTTTTCAAAGGCACAATAAACATTTCAGTTTTGTCTCTGGGATGGCAACGCTCCCTCTTTCGATCAGGTGAACCGTCTGATTACCCTCCAATAACATTAAAAGTTAATTTGCATTCTTGCAATGTTCCAGTCCCGTAGATTTCAACTTTGAATAACTTCTAATAAAATATAAAAAAATCTAAATACCGGAATAACTTCTACATAATATATAATTAAAAAACCCAACCTAATTAGCAATAAAATATGAGTGAATAATAGGTTAAATGAATGAAAACCTATTGCATCGAATACAGAAATTAATTAATTTCCAAATGGCCGAATAGTAACTCAGCTGAATATTCGGCCTAGCAATAAAATGTGCCCCATCCCTAGAGTATGCGCAATTTTCGCTGACAAAAAGGCTTTTGAAAACATCAGTTATGAAAGCATAATTTAGTCAACAATATTACCTACTGCCTCGTTGATCTAGTCGC
Organism: Atethmia centrago; assembly: GCA_905333075.3. Taxonomy (NCBI): domain Eukaryota; kingdom Metazoa; phylum Arthropoda; class Insecta; order Lepidoptera; family Noctuidae; genus Atethmia; species Atethmia centrago. Next base: position 22,869,220 of record HG995387.1, on the reverse strand, counting down.
GCTACTGCTGAGCATGAGGTCCTGGGTTCGATGCCCAGGTCGGGCAGAGTGTTATTGGGTTTTTCTCTCAGGGACTTCTTAGTAGCAACCCGGGTCTGGATTTGTGTCCGGTTGTTGGCTTTAACGTTTTGACCGCCACGTCAAAAAAGCAAAGACGTGCCCTCAGCGCCAAGCTACAAATTCATCCTTTAATACCTACAAAATAGTAGTGAGTTCGGAATTATATCGATAAAGCACAAGTAAAACTATCGATTAATTTTTTAACATATAGTATCTTTTTCATAAAAGTTACTATTTACCCGAAATATATAATACAGGAGTTTTATTTCATCCCGCTTTGTCCTATAAGACAGAAATGATAATGATATGTGTCACAGTTCCGGCGGTCTTTATAATTAAATCCAAAATTAACAACAACAAACGACTAAATCAAGACCACCACAGCACTATGATCAATCATGACGTACTTTTTTGTCGTAGCAGTGGCGTAGCAGGCACGCCTGTTTTTTAATTTGCTCGCCTCTGCACTAGAGGTGTGCAACAGATATTTATTAATAATATCGAAATAATAATAGGTATTTTATTTTTATGGTTTCGTATTTTCTATACAGTATCAGCATTGTCAAATAATAAAATTTAAGTTTCTCTGAAAGAACAACCAGTAATAATGCCTTAACGTACCGGTACGTACTGGTGATATATTTGCTGAAATAAATACTATTTACTGTATATTATACTTTTCAGAATACGAGGACAATATGTGAAGCAACAAAACTAACATAAACAATTCGCATTGTTATGGAATTTAGAATTTACTAGACAGACGAACACCGCCATCTTTTAGAATTCTTACGAACAATCTTCGCAGGTCGTGTTATTATTCTAATAAGAGCGGCTAAACAGACCTCTAAACAAAGTTTTGTACCTATTCAACGATACATTATGCATTTGTACAAAATAAATATACAATGTTCAATGAGTAGAGTCATAAATAGGTACTTAATTTATAGAGATAAGTATGTCAGTGGTTAGTTATGCGAGGTATCTAGTCTACGAATAGGTGAGCGACAGCGCGGCGCACTAATGAGACCGAACGGCGAAATCTTAGCTGACTTAAATTTGAGCGTCTAAAAGTGACGAAAGAAATTCCATTATTTGGCTACGATTTTTCAAAGTATTTTTTAAAGTACTAACTAGTAGAAACTAGTAGTTAGGATCAGATAAAAAAAAAATACTGTAAATGAAAAGTTATTTGATTTTTTCACTACCGTTTAGTGTTGCCATTTTATATTTATTCTGCCAAGTGACAGTAAGTACAGCATTATTGTATTGTTTTAGATTGTTATTATAATTAAACGGAGTAAATGAATGAACAATACAGTTTATTTCTAAGTGTGGTGTTCCTTGCAGGTAGGTAAAAATACTGTGGTTTAAAAATAAATAAATTACTTTCAATTAATGACTAGCAAAAAGACTAGTAACCCAAAAAAAAATCGTTTGCTTATTGACGACTGTTGATTGGTTCATAGTGATGCTCATGTTGTAGATACCTATTGTATACCTAAAGTAAGGCCAAAAAGTATTTATAACCACTGGCATTACCTACCATAAACAATATTTTTACAGGACATTTCATTATGAATTAACTACGTAAGGAAAATACGATATATGCGTTATTACCATTTTACTTCCTCAATTTGGAATATAAAAGTTACCATTGAAATAACCTATTTAATTTCAGCTAAAACAATGAATGCCATTGTTCATTAGTACGTATGGATATTATTATTTAATAAAAAGACTTAATTAACACACTATGTACGTATTGCAGAATGTTACATCAAATTTAATCTTATTTAACTCATCAGTACTCATATTATTGGCATCCATTGTTGTTACTATTACTAATAAAGGAACAGCTCTATTTGAAAATTTTCCGCGTGTGACGTCATGGGATTGTCATGGTTAGATGACTGTGGCGTTCCAAGCACAGACAATATGACAGTGTGATGGAGACGGGAATTACAGTCATTATATCGATAATCAACTGACACCGAAATTTCCTGAGCAGAGAGTTCAGTAATATAAAATTTTCATGATTTCTCAACCATAAAAACTACAATATCAAAAGTTTTATTTATTTATTGAAGACTAATTTTAAAGAAATTTAATATAACGTAGTTTACCGTCGAGGTCGATATGCTTGTTATAATGATTGCTACCTACATCACTACGTGTCATGATATGGTGACTGTGGCGCTGAGGGCACTATGTTTTTCAAACTTTGAAATGGGTATTAGTTTTTCTCATCTTATGTTAATATACATGAAATATACAGAAAGAAGTTCGACTAATCTAATTGAGGATGAGTCAAGGAACATAATTAGGAAATAAAAAAAAACAATGTCGTTTTATGAGTTTTATTTACGTATAAAAGTCTGTCATCTAGTTGTGACCGTGGCGTGCTGGGCACTTTTTGGCTTGTCATCTATACATGACTGTGGCGGCCAAAAGGCTAAGCTCGCCCTCTATTACATGGGACTTAAACATAATTGGTAAAATGTGGGTGTACATTTTTCTTTGAGTACACTTCTGCCTAACCCTTCGGGGACTACAGGCGTGATTCTATCTTATGGTGTATTACCTACATACCTACATATTAATTTGTATTGAAAGTAGGTATATTGACGAATATTTCTATACATTTGAATATTCCATATTTTTTTCTTGACAACGCTTTCAAGAAGCATTGTGCAGAGTGGTATTATTTCTCATATTGTGTGGAGAACTAAAATTGATGTATTGAAATGGTAATGAGTATGGCTGTTAAATTAGAGACGTGACGGTTTTGTAAAAAGTATCGTAATGTATTCGAAATTAAATGACGTCTTATTTTTACGTTGTGCATAAAGCAGGGCGATACAACGGAATGAACTGTTAAATCGTAACAAGGACGAGTATTAAACAAAAATTAGGGATAAATAAGTCTTGTCGTATAATCCTATTCTAATCCTCACTAGTCCTGACTAATATTATAAATGCGAAAGTGAATTTGTGTGTCTGTTTGTGTGTTACGCTTTCACGCTAAAACAGCTGAACGCAATCCGTTCAGCTGTTTGAGCCGGATGAAATTTGGCACATGGGTTGACCATGACCTGGATTAGAACATAGGATGCTTCCAAATCCCTATATTTTATGCGGGTAAAACCGCGAGGTGCAGCTAGTCTGTAGAGTAAAACTATGTGTGGGAATGCGTATACCTATGACTCAGTGTAAAACTTACCAATTAAGGAAAATGTGCTTGAGGAATCGTTTCACTTACATCATCATCTCCATTATTGGCATACTTGTTCCACCCAATACTGAGTATTAGGCCTTCTCTCTTTTGTATCATGCTCCCCTGGTCTATTCAGGACTAATCTCGGTCTTCTCCGCAATCTTCTGTAGGTCATCCACCCACCTGGCTGCTGGTCTGCCAACATTCCTCTACGTCTCTCGGATTAAGTTAGGGGTCTGCTTCAACTGCCATCACCTCACCTAGCCAAGGTTCACTTAACAACCTTGCTTTTATTAAATTTCTTCTTCTTTCTCAGACCATACCTCTATAATAAACTTATTTACATCCTTATTATTATATCCTCAAACTAAACACAAATGTAAAAATTCAGTCACTACATCTTTGAAAACTCTAGACTATCAGGCAACTGAGAACTTGTTGATCCCTCTCAGATAGACTATCTCTACTTACTATTCATCCTCTCTGCTACTTCTACATACCATCAACCATACTCGCACCACACTCACTCAAGTAAACTCTCACCACATACATTCCCTCATCGCTTTTATACTCTTTCTCTGATACTCACACACACTCTGGTATTTCTAAAAACTTTTTTTTCTTTTATATTATCTGTTTCTTATTTCAACGTTAGTTAATTAAACTGCATTGTATGGTGACCAAGTTATACAGGTTTTTTATAATCCTGCAGGCTTAGCATGACACTCTCTATTTCTTCGAAGAATAGACATGGCTCTTTCTATACAAAGTGACATTTCGTTTCTCCATTTTTGACATATATCGCACTGTAGAAATCCTTCTGCAATCTGTCACTTTGTCTTTCGTTTCTAACGATCCTTGTCTAGGTCCTTTTTTATGTAGACTATTTCAGAAGAAAGTTTCTATACCCAACTGTCAAAATCACACTGACAACTGACAGTTGTCTAAGGCAGTGAAGACAATTTGCACTTTTCTAGTCGACGGCCACAAGGTATATATGGTTATCTACAAAATCATGATTTCACAGGAGAGCGTTTTAAACGAAAAACTATGGTAATTAATAGAAGAACAAGGCTATCTTCTCCTATTTTACATCATTTTGTTAATAGGGCATTACCAAGGCAATGGTGAAGGCCAATATTACTATTATAATTTTTTGTTCCAAAATACGGTGTTCGACACTTTGAGAAAAAAAATCTAGTTGTCTTTATATCGATGGGTCCTATGTATAAGGGCCAATGTGCAAATTGACAACTTTTCAATAGAGGCTCTCAAAGTTTCAATTTGATATATTTTTTAGATGCTTCAACTGATGTTTTTGAAACTTTGCATAGTTACTATGAAACATATGTTCTTTATTATAGATACATTGATTTATTTTTATATATATTAGTTTTTTAATTAATGTAGATATGCCTATATACATTATTTTTTTTATTTTAATTATACTGAAAAAAACTATTAAAAAGGCCAAAGTGTCATTTTATACGATTTACTTGGCATTAGCAAATTTTGAAAAAAACGTGTATTTTAATAGTTTTGAATATCATTATTTATAGAAAGTATTTAAAATAAATAAATAACTAAGACAGACAATAATAATATGATTATTTTATGACATAATTCACATTGACACTTATACGTTATCTTACCTGGTGTCGTAATATTCTCAAACCTCAGTTAGGCCACAAAAATAAAATCGATTATAAAACAATTTGACTTCTTTATTTGTTTTCTAATGAATTATCGAAGTTTCTGTAATCGAAAGGCAATCAAATAATCAATACTTAATGTTAAAAACCTGACAAAATCACATTGGACTTAAGATCAATCAGCTTTTTATTGTAGATACCTCAACCTAGGTCAGTAAAAGTTTAAAATAATAACAAGTTATATTTTTTTTATAAAATCAAAACTTATTAAACATAATTAAAGATTCTTAGAATATGAAGAGGAAACTTAATAAAATAAAAAATAACAAAATGCTTAACAAAAAAAATATTTTTTTTTAAAAACAAAACAAAATCACTCATTGTCATCATTATCACTAGTATTAATCATTGAATTATCATTAGATGCTACCAAATTTTCGTAATACTCATGATAAACTGGTGGAATAATATTTTTGCGACATAAAACAATTGTCTTTTTTTTGGATGGATGTATTCGTAATTACTGATTTTAACATAGTTTTAAGGGTATTTCCGTAGATCTATCAGCCATTTGTCTTCTTGTTGTAACATAAACTAATAAAATGGTTACTAATAAAATCATACTGTTTAGAATGGGCGCCGATTTCCCAGAACTTGTTAAATATTTCACTTCTTGTGTCTTCATCTCGTTTTTGAAAACATTTCAATTTACATGTGTTTTGACATGGTTCACCCAATTTTTTTTCCAGTTCTTATCTTATCACTTCGACTATAGTATGACTTTCCAGTATTTGTCAGTCTTTTCTCTTTAAATCTATCCATTCATAACAAAAAAATTCTCGCAATTTACCGCTCTCTTTTTTTTGTAAATATTCTTTTCTTGGAATTAATTGAACAGAAACCTCTCCTGGTGAGTATTGTGAAATTGGAGAGGACACATTGTCATCCGTTAGCACACACGCAACTGATGGGATTGGTTCTTCATCACCAAAAAGGTTAATACTGCCATTGGTTGACGGCATAGGGGTATATTCGCTACGTATATCTTGAAGATCAGGCACATTTGACATTCGAATTGACTCTTGGCTGTAAAACCCATGAGAACTGACGCTAATTTCATGTAACGAGTTACTAATTGATATTATTATAGGACTATTCATTTTCTATAGTGGGTTCATTTGGCTCATGGTTATTTAGGTGTGAATCAGTATAATGTTCTTTATCCAGGGGTTGAGTCAGTTGAATAGGTGCTATGGAAACATTATGTTGCAATGTGTTGTTTTGATTGCTTTGGTTTCGATTTAAACCACAAAGTCACTATTATTTACATTACCAATTGCTAAATTAAGTAATTTCCGACTTCTACTAAACTTAGAATGATATTTGGACGTCATATTTCACTAAGTTACATCTAATAACATAATATTATTCACTAAAATAATTGGTTATTATCACAGCGCGACATCGTTCCGTGAGACGTAGAAGTGCTCAACTGACCGATTAGCCGTTGCAGTAAACAAAGACGCGGGATCTCCCCGCGTACAAGTCTCGAATAACCGTTTGGCCTTTATACGTTTAAAATTGTGCCATATAGGCCTTTTTACTGTAGCAAAAAATAGTATTTTTAACTATAAATGTGTATTTTTTTTTAGTGCACGTTATCAACCACAGTAAAAGGAAGCATTTAATACAAAAAAGTGAAAATGCTCAAAATGTTGCATTGGCCCTTATACGTAGGACCCATCGAATATACGTGACTTAATATCAGTAAAAATTGAGAATCAAACGGAAAAAAAATCGTATGACAAAACTAAGAATTCTGAGTCGAATTATGTAAAAGAGTGAATTTCGTAAAAAGTGCAGTTGACTCTTTCGATTTTGCTGCCGTCGTATTTTCTACACGTAACGTCATTTTTGTCTATTCTTCCGTAGACAAAACAGTGCTCGTGCTAAGCCTGCTGCTTCAGTCACCAGTTTCTCACGTAGTTAGTTCCTTATTCATGCCCTATTGTCAAATTAGCTTTAAGTACATAACTTGTGTAGAGAAAATAAACTTTTTATGTGCACGTACATGTTATATATTCAAAAACAGTATTTACCGACAAAGTGAAACTGTTTGACTCAAAACCTTTGTAAAGTCAAACGTCAATAAGCTGCACAGCGGTCCCTCATGTAGCTGCGATCTTATTTGACAGCGGGAGAGCTTCTCTTTTGCACCCGCGGGTCCGTGATGTGATCAAATAGAATAAAGTGGAGGGTGTATGGAGAGCGATGCGATGTTGGACAGTGAGAAGCGATGTTTGTGAGATGTAGGTCTGTTTGACAGTATTTCGGATAGGGACCATCGCATTTTTTATTCAATCACAAGCCGTGCCCCGATAGAATTTCCCATCGGCATTAGTGGTTCATTTAAAGTGAAGGCACAGGAATATATTCGTAAGAAGTTGGCAGAATCATCCTAGCGCTGATTCTTTTTCTATACTACCAATCGTTATTTCTACTGACACTTTTTATTTTGTTTATATATCAATGTTTTTAAGTGGGTACATTACATAATATGCACTCACAGTGATGCCTGTGAATAATTTTAAAAATATTTATTCTTAAGATTGGTTGTATAGTTGCATTATATTCTAAGTACTATTTGTTTTATTTTATTTTGTCTCCTACATATGTACAACTCATTAAAACTGACTTGAATTCCGTACCTCTGTTTCGCGTGACCACTGAAAATCAGCGCGTTGCTGTGGGTCCCCCATAGCACAGCATCATGCTGAGTGGAGCCTTGTTATCACAGTCATGTCCTGCAGCTGCCGACCATTTGTGTTTTGTGATTATATGTTGATCTATTTTGTTTTGTTTTTCGGGTTCCCTATTCTAGATTTGTTGTATGTACGTGTTTCTGTGATACTTAAATTTATTTTTCTTTCTTTCTTGCTTTCTATGTAATAATACATATTTTTGATTTTCGAGTTATCTATCCATTATTTTGCACCTGCCATGTTTTGTCCCACCCTAAGGTTAACTAATAGAAAATGCCTCAGGCATTAAGTTCGCCTTTGTACAGTATATTTCTTTCTACTTGTGCATACATTTTGAATAAATAATAAATAAATGACGAATTTCCATACAAACTTTCATCTCTCATTTAACCTCTAGTCAGGGGATGAATTTTCAAAAATCCTTCCTTTGTTCATAGCTCACCATAATCAGCCTATAATGTTCCCACTGCTGGGACACAGGCCTCCTCTCTGTGAGAGGGAGTGGGCCGTAATCCACCACGCGGGCCCAGTGTGGGTTGGTAGATGTCACATGTCTTCGAATTTTAGGTTCTAGGACATGCCGGTTTCCTCACGATGTTTTCTTTCACCGTTTTGAGAGCAGTGGTGATGAAATAATTTACACAAAGTAAAGCGCCTGTCTGGGTTCGAACCTATGACTTACTTTGTTCACCTTCGTTAAACTCTTGTGCAAAATGTCATGCTTCTGGACCCAGCGGTTTAGGCAGTCCAGTATTTTAAGTAGATCGGCCTGAAATGCGAAATGGACAAGCATTAGAAATTGGTGAAGTTTTTGGGGCACTGCGTTATGTAATTTTGAAGTTCGAAAAGTGCTGATTCTCAGCCTAGTTTGAACAAATGACTTTTAAAATTAATTTTGACATTATTCTGAGGTTGTGAAATCCGCAAGGTGGCAGCAGTGGTAGTGCGAAGTTTTAATTGGCACCAACAAATTAATTGCGTCTCATGGACTTTTCCAGAGATATATATTGCACGTGCGCAAATGTCTTAAGTACCTGTATTTATGCCGCCACTCATAATTATGTGCACGTTAAGCCGTTGGTCCCGGCTGTCATTTGTAGATATTTGACAGTCGTTACGGGTCGTCAGAAGCTCGAAAGTCTGACAACCAGTCTTACCAAGGGGTATCGTCGTTTTTGGGGGACTGTCTTATGTAATTTTGAAGTTCAAAATATTGCTTATTCTCAGCCTAGTTTGAACAAATGACTTTTAAAATTAATTTTGACATTATTCTGAGGTTGTGAAATCCGCTAGGTGGCAGCAGTGGTAGTGCGAAGTTTTAATTGGCACCAACAAATTAATTGCGTCTCATGAACTTTTCCAGAGGTATATAATTATAGCACGTACGCAAATATCTTAAGTACTTACCTGTATTGTGTATGTTAGCCGTTGGTCCCGGCTGTCATTTGTCAGTCGTTACGGGTCGTCAGAAGTTCGAAAGTCTGACAACCAGTCTTACCAAGGGGTATCGTGTTACCCAGTAACTGGGTTGTGGAGGTCAGATAGGCAGTCGCTCCATGTAAAATATTGGTATTCAGCTGTATCCGGTAAGACTGGAAGCTGACCCCAACATAGTTGGGAAAAACGCTAGGCAGATGATGACTCATAATTATGTGGAAAGCAAAGCTGTGTGTGGGTAGAAAAAAGTGACAGATTTTCTTCGGATGAGCAGGCTACCCTTCATAAAAATCCTAACTAATATTATAAATGCGAGAGTGTTTGTTTGTAACGCTTTCATGCTTATACGGCTGAACGAATTTCGACGAGATTTGGCAAATGGGTACCTGGATTAGGACATTGGATACTTTTGTCCCGATATTCCTAAAGGATCGAGACGGGCGCTGCTAGTCCCTAATACTACTACTAGGATTAACCTTTTGACCACCACAGTCATGTATAAATGACAGACCAAAATGTGCCCAGCACGCCACGCTCACGACTACATGACAGATTTTAAGGAATTATACTTGGCGCCGAGGGCACGCTTTTGCATTTTTGACGTGGCGATGAAAGGGTTGATACTAATAGGATAAAAATGTCTCGTGCAACCATCGCATCGCAAAGCTCCTAGCAGGCTGCATTCTTTATCTGTTACCCAGCCCGTAGCTTCCTGTTTATTAGTCAAATAGCAACGTTTTAGAGCTGCTTCTGTCGGTTCAGGAAATATTGACATCTGCCATTGAGACCTGTGAGACAACGTTAGACAAAATTATACTTTGACTAGGCATTACGGCTTTGCTTGTGTGCAAAGTTATCAATTTCCCTGGAGATTTAAAGTGTCCTATGACGACGCACGAAGAAGCGAAGCAAAGCGGTCTTTGCCATGGAAAATGGACCATAATGAACACTTATTTGCACAATGTGGTTTTTCTTTAGACATTCAATTACATTACTTTAACGGTAGTGCCTAATTTAAGCCACTAGATAAGAACAGTTGAAGAAGAGTTGAGAGTGAACACCGTTTGCATGGGAATGTCTGAAGAAGTAGTAAGTACAAAAGAATTTTCATATTTTCTTCGTCTTGAATATTTTACACACACATTTCCAACGCTACTTAATCCTTTTACATGGAAGGAAGTAGTATACAGCCAGGAAGTATGAACATGACGTCACGTAAGTATGTAACGAGCCAAGTAGTGAGTCGACGGTATTCTAAGAAACACGTAGAAAATCTCTAGAAATCACGAACGAGGTACTAAGCTGTAAGATTGCTGGTTTATTTGACTTCTGAACCACATTTTTAAGGTTCCGTGGTCAACAAGAAAGGCTTTTTTGCTCATAACACTTGTCTCATGATAATTATGAATATATTATATAGATCATTTTAATGTGTTTTGTGTATGTATGTATTTATTGTATATATTATATGTCAAAAAATCAAAATCAAAAGTCATTTATTCAAATTAGGCTGAGAATCAGCACTTTTCGAACGTCAAAATTACATAAGACAGTCCCCCAAAACGTCCACCCTTCACCACTATTCCTAGTGCTTCAAAATCTTTGTAAATGTTCCACCACAGACTACCTGCAGTATTGTCTCTCCTTTTCCCCCTAATTCATCCAAAGGTTGTCTTTAAAAGATCGCTTTTAGCAAAAGACCGCCCATTGTGTCACCCTATGTAAAATTTCTACAGTTATATCTGTAATTTTTATGGTGTACATAATAAAGAGTATTCTATTCTATTCTATTCTTACAGTTTCGCCATGTCCGTCTATCTGTCTGTCTGTCCCCGGCTTTGCTCAGGGACTCTTAGTACTAGAAAGCTGTAATTTGGCATGGGCATATATACTAATCACGTTGGCAATGTGGTAAAATAAAATCTAGAAAAAAGGGTACGTTTAAGGTCTCCCATGCACGTAAACTGGTGAACATATTTTTTTGTTTTCGTCTTTACCATGGTGTAGGGTATCGTTGGATCTGTATCCAACGCAAAATATTGCGCATCTGTAAAAAACATTTTTCGGTTCAGGGAGGTGTTCGCGTATAGGGAGCGTTCGGTCAAGGACAGCTAATGAGACACAATTGATTTTCCATTGGCTCCTAATAGGATACGCGCCGGGCTTCACAAGTTAAGCTTTATAGTGTCCCCTTGCCAACTAAATGGTCGTATTTGGATTTGTGAAAAAAATCATGGCAGTAGTATATAACGTAATTAAAAGGAAAACTTTTGCTTTACAAGTTAACGAATCGACCAACTTACATTTGCAGTTGGAGAATTGACCGTGACGAATATCGATGTATGGGAGAACATGGTTTCCAAATATAATGTTAAGTTTGTTTTTGAGATAAATTCATTCTAGCTACGGAACCCTTCATTGTGCGTGATCTGACACGCATTTGGCAGGTTTTTTGAAGTAGCGTTTGTATGTAAATATGAAGGTTTTGAAATCTCAGAATGTTTACACGTCTTAGTACTAAAACATACTACTGAACAGGGGGGTAACCATCACCTCTTATAGCAGTATTATTATAATATTACTTCACAGTGGGAAAGTGATGGAACTATACAGGACTTATAGCTCCATCTCTTTCTCACGCTGAAGTAATATTGAAATAATACTGCTATAAGAGGTGATGGTTACCCCCCAGAACTGTACTTTGAAGTACAATCTCTTGCAAAAATATGTACAAACTTAGCTAATATCAAAAGCGATTTTCTCCTTAATTAATTAATTAATGAAATTGTATGTTGTTACTAAATTTGCATTTTCGAATCCATAGGTTTACGTAACAAGTTGAAATCGTTATTTTGTGAGAAAATCGTCTCTGGATGTTGCTAGGTGTATACATATTATTGCACGTGTGTGTACGTTAATCCCTTCTATATCCAAGTTTTTCTGTAGGTAACTTAGGTAATCTGAGGTGGGGACATCAGATTACCTAAATTACAGAAAATGTTTTTTCTCAGCAGATACAATAACTTGAAAAAAAGCAAATTGCAATCAGTGTTATGAATTTACAAACTAAAATGTTTAATTCCTATCAAAATTGCTCTTGTCTAAGCCAATATTTAAATTTGATAAGAGCAGAGAGAGCAATTTTGATCCTCGAGGTTCGGCTACTGGGAGTAAACTAACCTGCGACGTTTTTCATATAATTAACAGATGGTGATGCTGCAACTGGCAACTTTTAACGAAAATATTTAAAAAAAAATTGACATTTGCGTCAATTAAAGTTGCTACGTACAACGCGTGCCTAAAATTATACTGGGATCTAGGAAAATCGGACTAACGACGCCATCATGCTTTTTCAATACAATTTATATTAACGTGTGTAGCACAAAAACTGGCATTAAAAAAATACTCTTCCTAAAACGCTCTCCCAAGTTCCACCTAAACAATAAATCCTACTTAATGAAGTATAAACAAAATATACAAGAAACAACGGCCCACTTAGCATAATCAGGGATTCGGTCGTTCCGACAAGTTTGCGGACCGTTCCCTAAAGCTGGCGTGTTCAATTGAATCTGCTGAAGGAACTCGCCCGTTGCCGTGTCCCAAGTTTCGTGATAAAAAATTTGAAAACGAAGATGTTGGTGCTTTGGAAGATCTCTTCCAAAGCATCAACATGTTGGGGAACTGACTTTGTATTTAATTTTAAATAATAAAACTCAGATCGGGTGAAAACACGTGTGCTTCGTGTAATTGTTCTCTTGTACAGTACTGACATTAGTGACATTGCAGATAAAATTAGACATAATATTTTTGGGAATAGCCTCTGGGCTTTTGTGCCATAAAAATAAATTAAACTAAATGTTGTGTTACTTCGTTTTCTACTTTTTTTTAATTTGTTTTTTCGTGAAAAGGGACGGATGTGTGTAGACAGGAAGTGACAGCTTGAGCATAGAATAAGTAAGTACTATGTATATTGTAAGTAGAGACGGTCGAATTTCGACCAGTGGGCGACCACTAGTAATGAATAATTATTTGAATAAATATTTAACATACATACGAGTCACCACGGACTTTGTTGTCAAAAAAGTGCAGGCCGCTTTTCAAGACATGCGACACTTAATGACGTCTATTGCCAGAATCAATGTGCCTGCTCTTCATGAGCCGACTGGCATTGTCAGAGATGATGGCAAAAGACCTGATGGTGTGTCTTTGGTCCCGTGGAGTTTGGGACGGATGCTTGTGTGGGACGCTACCTGTGTAGACACACTGGCACCGTCCCACCTCCAACGGACTACTTCTAAAGCGGGTGCAGCGGCAGAAAATACCGAAAATCTGAAAGTTATTAAATATGGAGGCCTTGGCAGAGAGTACAACTTTGTACCCTTTGGCGTCGAGACCCTCGGTCCGTGGGGTCCCAGTTCGCATAAGTTATTTGCGGAAATCGCGAAACGTCTAGTTGATGTATCTGGTGACCGAAAAGCTGGCGGCTTTCTCGCGCAACGCATCAGCATTGCAATTCAGAGAGGAAATGCCGCCAGCATCCTCGGTACAATGCCCCGAGGGCCTTTTTTAAGCTAAACTTAGTTTTAATTTAATTTAGTTAATGTTAATAATCATCTTGTAATTTGGTTATGTAAATAAATAAACAAATATTTCAGTATTTAACTAGCTTGCTGAGGTTAATTTCTGTCGCCGCTCAGTTGCTTATTACTAAGGTGGGATGTTAGATGTTACACATCCTATTATGCGACTATTGGAAGGCTTTTTTTAAATTAAATACGGCGTGTCACAGGTATTTTATTTATGTATGGCACTTCAACGACATAATCACTAAAACTCACACAAACAATACTATAGTTAACAATTAATACAATCACATACAATTTCAAGAATTGTGAATACGTTACTTACAGAAGTGCACAACACTAGCAGATAACTTAATGAAGGACGTGTGTGATACCATTGGTAAAATTATATACCTAAGTCCCAAAATAAACTATGATGAAAATGAGCTATGATGGGAAATACAGAAATATTTAACAAAAAAGCATTCAGTCGTTGATACCAACAATTTAATACCTGAGACACCTACTATCTAAATTATCTCCTCAAAAAAAAATTACACGCGTATAATCATTTCTAGCACTTTTTTTTAATGTTAACTTTACCCTGAAATAAATATCTACAATGTATAAGCGTCCATCTAGTAGCCAGATGGAATTAAGAATTTATATAGGTAGAGTACTTTGCCCGCCAATTTCGGTGATTTAAGGCTCCTACATACTGGCGCGACTTGTCGCGCGACGCGACGCCACACAAAGGCACCGCTTGTAGCGCTACAAGCGGTGCCTTTGTGTCGCGACGCGTCGCGCGACAAGTCGCGCCAGTATGTAGGAGCCTTTAAACTTTCATCATAATGAATCTATATAGGAAACACACAAAATAATCCGCATAGATACTTTTTACAAATCGCGAATTTCCCTTTTCAGATTTTTTGTTCTTTCCTACCACATCCACCAAGCCAACATCTTTGACCCAAACAAATTCTTACCTGACTGGATTTGAAAATTGTAGCCAGCTGGACAGTACGACACCCGGTCTTGATTACCTCAGAAACACCAAGAACTCATTACCATATATTAAAATTAATTGTTAAAACTAAAACGGAATTAGATTTCCAACAGATTTGAAGGAAAGGAATAGCAATGAGGGATTAAGTACTGATGCCAGGTTCCCTCTTAGGAATTGGAGGATAAGGCTCAATTAACACTGCTTCGTTCGCCTATTAGGGGTTGCAAGCATGCTTGCTGAGTGCGGGGTCCTAGTTCGATCCCCAGATCAGGCAAAATAATATTGAGTTTATTCCATCCGTAAACTGGATTTGTGCCTGGCAACACACTTCACAGCAGAACAAGTGATAGGCAAAATGTGAGTCTTTTATTCAGCATAACAATGTACGATCAATAAGATTGTCAATAAATCCTTATCAAAACCATCGTAGGAACCACATTTTGGCACCTGTCCCTTCGCCGATGATTAACGAGAAGCTAGTAGAGCTAGCACTTAGAAACGAGTTGGCGAGCAGCGAGTGTATAATAAAAAATAATGATAACCATTTTATTTCGAGTTTCACAAACTCATCATCTATTTTTTTATACACACTCAGACACATTAAATAATCAAATAGAAATACATTAAAATACAGTTAAATATAGAAATTATAAAATTATTCACACACCAAATTAATCGACCAAAACAACAAATAGTTGGTAACTAGATACTTAATAAATTTGTTGCAGTGTTGCCACATTACCTGCGCTCAATGTGTAACCTACAGCCTACAGTGATTAATGTAGGCGCAATCGACCCTTTCCGCGAGCGCGACCAACATGCTGTTGGAGCCACTCGCCGAACCAGCGAGGTGCCTCTTTTGCGCATTGTTCTAGAAAAACAATTTAACCGCGCACCTGCAAACATTGTCGAAGCGCTGCATTAACGGGGGAGACCCAAAACCCAGTACCCAGTAGTACCCAGTTCGGATAGTTTTGTCTAGGGATGGCGATTCTTTCCGAAAAATATCGATTCTTAAATATATCGATTCGAATCGAAATCTGATGAATCGATACATGAAAAAATCGTGGTTTCAAAAATCGATTTTCCAGAAATCGATCTTATTTCGATTTGTTTTTCGAGTTTTTAATTTCTTTATTAATGTTAAAAAATACGCTTGTAATACAAACTTATTTTTTTATTTATTTATTTATTTTGCCTATTTAAGAGTGACGACGGAAACTATGTACAGTAATCTAGCGAGTTTTTGAGTAATTAAGTGAACAACACATCCAACTAATTGTAAATAATTTATGGTTCAGGTTCTTATCAAAACAGAAAAATCGAATCTCAATTTTCTAGGGTGAAATATCGATTCACTGGATCGATTTCGTACTAGCTATCGATTTAAAAAATCGATTTATTTGGTCTAAGAAATCGATTCTTCGATTAATCGATCTCAGATCGCCATCCCTAGTTTTGTCACTAAACTATGAGCGAGTGTGCGATGAGTAGAATGACTGTCCAGCCACTTTCTGGCTGCATGTGTATAGTACCAAACAAGTGTCAAGTGGCTGGCAAGTGAGTATTTTCTTTAATAGCTGTTATCGCTACGACAAACAAGTGGAGAGAGAGTTCTCGCTCACGAGAACGAAGAGGTACGCTGTGTGAACAGTCAGTGATCAACCATGAATATAATAATACATCTCTTTTACTGATACGGAACCTACATCTACATATTGTTCGTTTCTTGAGCGAGAAAATAGTCGATAGCTATTCGCTTCTTCGTTGGCTGTGGGACATATGCCTTAGGCACAGTGAAATTGGGACATTTTGTAACTTTTGCTCGAGTGTCTATTATTGCCCCAAACTTAAACCACATATCAACACACAGTCTACGCCACATATCTTCGTCTTCGCTCTTATTTTCTTTCACTTATCCTAACAAACTGAGAACCTTGGTCGCTCTATTGGTCACCATCTGTTTTTGGTTAATATTAATTAGATTCGTCTCATTATTAAGTCAACATGTTCTAATATTAAAAATGCGTGAATCTCCTTGTAACATCAGCTGTTGCCGTAGAACGAGACTTGATTAGGACATCTAAAATCGCCAATTGCTGGACATGAGAGCGAAATTGTAGACCTTTCAAGGAGTTACGCAAAAGAAGCATCACTAAGACGAAATTAAATAGATGAGGAAGAACACTTGAATTCAATTCCCGCTAGAAGATAAATACAATGAAATAAATACCTTCAACACTTTTCATAATCAGTGTATTTATCTTCTAGAGGGAATTTCCTTTTAAGGCGCTGCCGCGCTGACAAGAGGTAAATTACCAAAGTAGGCATGCCTTAAGAAAAAAAATTACCAAATCTGTATAGTTTGTGGTAGCGGCAAAAATATATGTTAATTTTGAACATATTTCTCAGAACTTGGTTACCAAAACACGTTTTGAAAAAAAATCTCGATACAAATTAACGGTAAACTAACCTTTTACCTTGAGTTCCAATCCAAAATATCTGTATTAAATATCAACGTATGTTACGTACCTATTTAATTAATAACAAGAACGTCTTAATTGCATGCAGAACTTAGTTATTTTTTATGTTCGATTACTCCACTCAATTTTGAGTAAATAGATAATTGCTCCATATTTTGCAATAAATTACAAGTGTTATGTCATCGCGCTTCTCTTTCTTTTCTATGCAGCTTGACGGTGACCGCAGTTTAGCTGTTGTCAGCGTCTTAAGGCAAAGTCGAATTTTTGCTTGACGAGCTTGGTAACATCCTCATGTTACGCACCATACTCATCATATAATAATTATAACCCCACCGCCGTATCTCTACGTTGACTTCGTGTTGGGGCTTGCGCTCCGAACTTTAGGTCTGTGCCGGTGGAGTTTACTTTGACGGAACAGATTTAGGGTAAGAAGCCATACCAAGAGAGATACAGAAACCCGCAGGGCAGCAAGTGGCGTGCTGTTAGGCAGTACCGACCCCACAGGCCCTATCTCCCGGGAGAAGTCTTGTTCCTCATCTCTGGTTTGCCTTTATTGGCCGGCTGGAGTGAAAACTGACAAGGAACAGAGCTTCCACCTCATTCTTGCCTTTATTTGCTGGCTCGAGTGGAGATTTGCAAGAGCAAACGTACTCGGAGGAAGGAAGTATTCCAATAAGTGCTCGTAGGGATCTTGACCATCTTCCGGATTAATCTGAAAGCCGTGGAATACCTCTCCACTCCTCAAGCACCTCAGGACATGTTGCCCCTTGTCGCTACGTCACTATGTGCTAGAGATCTGTCTAAGGGGCCTCTGCGAGTTGGCTTCGGCCCCTCGTACGCCTTCCAAAGGTCCGGGACCCCAGGTACCCGAGATATGTCAAAGACATTTTAAATAATAATAATAATAACGTTTATTTCAACTAACAAAGGATCAAAGGCACGAAATATTACAAGACACATTTAAAAAATAAATAAAAAAACAATTAAAAAGAACACATTAACATATTCTAAATTTAAATTCAAATTCAGATTTAAATAAAATAAAAATAAAATATCGCAGTAATGTATAGAGAGCAGGATTTGTTTTCTATCCTCTTGACATAATCCATGAGTTGCCTTTATTAACTACACTTTTAGAATACCGTGGCATTTTCCCAGGACCAAATGGAATCACTGCAGGCTGTTTGTTCATGCTGAAACTGGACATTGAGCAAAGTGGTGGTTCACCTCCGGAAAAAAAGTCGAAAAGTTTAAACGATCTCTACTAAAACGCCATTCGACTTCGGATGGCAGCGCCATTTTTTATCGGCGCCGGATATTTATACAGAGTGGAATTTTGTAATGCCACCTGGAGGGAAAGTACTCTTAATACTGCAGATAGAAAGTTTTACTCAAAGGAAACATTCCTTTATTTTTGAATAGAAAGCAAACTGCATTCAAAGATTTTCGAAAATTCTCTTCTCCCACACCCGGGAATCGAACCGGCTAAAATCTGAAAAAAATATACCCTGTACTTTTATTGCATCGATCGTTAGGGTCAATTATAAGGATGAAATCTCTCTAACTAACAAACATAAATTAAATGAAAGGAAAACCAGGAAATCTTAAATTAATTTAATTATTTACAAAAAATGGTAAACTAACTAATTAGTTGCTCGAAATGGGCTCCATTCTCTTGGATACACAAATTTATTCCTTTAACGAATTCATTTCTAGTAACCTTTAATAAAGTGTTGTGGTGAATATTATAAATCGTATTCTGAACTTCAACTCTCAACTCGTTGTCATTCGCATAAGATTTCATGTAAATTTGATTTTTTACATATCCCCACAAAAAAAAATCTAATGGGGTGAGATCTGGCGATCTCGCAGGCCATCTGATTGTGCCGTTTGTACCAATCCAGGTATTAAAATGGTTATTAATGTAGGCAGTAGTGATTCTGCTGTTATGTGCTGGAGCACCATCTTGCTGTAGAATTATTTGGTTTCGCTCTTCCTCGGGGAAACCATTTAACTCGTTTCTTAAGAGATCCAGTATTTCAATATACTTGACAGTGTTTAAATGACCTTCGTACACGTGGACTAACACTACATTATTTCTCATAATTCCGCACCAAACGTTGAAAGAAAATCTTACTTGATTGTTAGTTTCATGAACACGAACAGGATTCACTCGAGACCAATAATGGTTATTGCGGCGATTGTACATGCCATTATTGCTGAAGTTGGTTTCGTCAGACCACACAATGTTACTCAAAAAATTAGGGTTTCGGTCAATTTCTCCAAGCATGTTTTCACAAAATTGTAATCGTCTGTCACGATCCCCAATATGCAATTTTTGCACCAACAGACCTTCACGATAGCATTTATACTTATACTTTTTCAGCACTTTAAGTACGCGAGTGTGGGTTGTTCC
The DNA here is from genome assembly GCA_905333075.3 of Atethmia centrago. Taxonomy (NCBI): domain Eukaryota; kingdom Metazoa; phylum Arthropoda; class Insecta; order Lepidoptera; family Noctuidae; genus Atethmia; species Atethmia centrago. The sequence goes on along the minus strand of HG995387.1, from coordinate 22,849,625 downwards.
TAATTCATCGGCAGCATCTCTACTTGAAGCCTTTGGAAATGATTCAAAGTATGTTAAAACATCTAGTTCAAAATCGAAATAGTTTTGTTGAATAGTTTGCCGTCTCTTCTTGAAACCACCCGTATTCTTTAAATTTTCTACCATTCTTTTCAATACGAACCGAGTTGGTGCCTGTCGGTCTTGATATCTCTCTCCATACCACCGCAGAGCTAGATTCACGTTTTTGTTATTTAAAAAATAAGCTTCCATTAAATCAAACTGTTCTTGATAAGCCATTTTCACCGTGAGACAAAATGTGAAATGAGTTGTAAAAACAATCAAATGTGAATAACAACTATGACAATCTAATTTTCAAATTTTAATCTAACATTCCATATTTAAATTACCTCATACACGCAGCTACGAGTATGTCGCAAAGGAGTCTGCATTACAAAAGATGGATGTTAGTTAAAGAGCTTTAACTTGACTCATTGAATTTGTAACTTCAGATTTCCTGGTTTTCCTTTCATTTAATTTATCATGTTTGTTAGAGAGATTTCATCCTTATAATTTACCCTAACGATCGATGCAATAAAAGTACAGGGTATAATTTTTTCAGATTTTAGCCGGTTCGATTCCCGGGTGTGGGAGAAGAGAATTTTCGAAAATCTTTGAATGCAGTTTACTTTCTATTCAAAAATAAAGGAATGTTTCCTTTGAGTAAAATTTTCTATCTGCAGTATTAAAAGTACTTTCCCTCCAGGTGGCATTACAAAATTCCACCCTGTATAGGTATGTCCCAGTTGGACACGACTGATGGAAACATTCGGTCACTGTCTTGGAAACGTTTTATTTAATTTTATGCTCTTATTTATATCGATTTTTTCTCCCGAGCTGTCTGGTCCGAACATAATAGTAGATGAATAACATTGTAATAATACATGTCTTTTTTTGCGTTTGTCTATGTTCAGATGTGCTTGGGAATTAAGTATGTCCTATTCTAATTAAACTGGATTGCTTTCTCCCTTTGTATACTAGTTTTTATGAGATGAGAAAGGTACACAGCTCGTAAAGCAAAATAAGATTTGATCTACTTACAGGATAACAATATAATACATTGTTAGCGGATAATCCTGCCTGCCGGGGTCGTAGGAAAGTCCAAAAGTTTTACCAAGGCCCCTGGCAACACAGGCAATGTAAGAAACTCGGGTGGGTTTTAGTCAGTAAGAGTCTCACACATCTTGAGCTCCGCCCAGAGCGCGAGAAGTTATTTGAAAATTTCCCAAACCAAAAAAAAAATGCGGCTCTTCCTGCAATTGAAGGCGTGGCGGCTGAATGACGTCACGAAACGCAAGAGTGGGGCAGAAGGACAGCTGCAGCGGCGAGCTAATTTCATCGATCATTTTCATTTTGGGCGCTTGGAGTGTTAAGAAGGGTTTTAGCCACACGTATTTAGTTACATAACATATCATAATCAGCCTATAACGTTCCCACTGCTGGGATACAGGCCACCTCTCTGTGAGAAGGAGTGGGCCGTAATCCACCACGCGGGCCCAGTACGGGTTGGTAGATGTCACATGCCTTCGATGTTTTCCTTCACTGTTTTGAGAGCAGTGGTGATGAAATAATTTACACAAAGTTAAGCGCCTGTCTGGGGTACGTCTTTTGTTCGACTTACGACTTACAACTCGTAAGTCGCGGCCGGTACCACTGGGCCACCACTGCTCTCGTATTTAGTTATTTGTGTTTATTTAAGATATATTTAATTCATTAAGAGAACTTTATTTTTAATTTCAAATTTCATTTCAATTTAAATTTTTAATAAAAAAAAAATCATTAAGAGAACTTTATTTTATTTTTAACTTTATATTTAATTCAAGAACCTTTATTTTGTGGTTGTTATCTTTTCTTTAATTCCAACTTGTTCACTCTGCTTATAAGATCTTAAACGCTAACAGTCTTAAAACAATATGTAAATGTGTGAGGTGAAGGAAGGAAAAGTTTGAATCGTTCATTTTTAAAAGAAAATCTATTTCCATGTAGATTTTTTCGTTGAAATAATTTAGGGACAGTTACATTAAAATAATATTTTGTGACAGCAACCGAGCAAAGTGGCTATACACAATAACCACCAGAACGGACATCTAAAAAACCTATTGGTACGATTTTAACATGTCACTGGGACAAATGCACAATAAATTTTAAACTCTAGTGAGATTGAATTAAGAACTATAATTTAGTCTGATCCTAGTTAAGAAATTATTTAAGTGTTCTTGAAACACATGGATGAGAGATTTTTCACGTTTGGTTGGATTTAGTTCTTTCATAATGAAAAAAATTGCTTGTCTTCTTCAAATCATGACATACAATGGATCTCAAATATGCGAGAAATATTTAGCCAAAATTACATTACGAAATTAGTGACATCAAATTATAGGCGACTTTATCGTACAAGTGTGCGGGCGGGGTGGCGAGACCGGCTGGTTGAGCGTCAGTCGCTCGCCCGCGTGAACCATGGGACTGTCACCAACGAAAAAATTGCCCTATAGTTTTATGTCACTTCATGTCGCTAATGTTTTAATGTATGTTGGCTTTAAGAATATTTATGCTTTATTAATTATTAGTATTGTTAAACTCTTTATTGGTTAAGCTAAATCACCAGCAGGCAGACTCTCTATTTCTACGAAGAATAGACACGGCTCTTTCTATACAAAGTGACATTTCGTTTCTCAGTTTTTGACACCTCACCGTAGAAATCCTTCTGCAATCTGTCACTTTGTCTTTCGTTTCTAACGATCCTTGTCTAGGTCCTTTTTTATGTAGACTATTTCAGAAGAAAGTTTCTATACCCAACTGTCAAAATCACACTGACAACTGCCAGTTCTAAAGTAGTGAAGACAACTTGCATTTTTCAGGTCGACGGCCACAAGGTATTTAAGGTTATCTACAAAATCATAATTTTACAGGAGAACGTTTTGAACGCAAAACTATGGTAATGAATAGAAGAACAAGGTTATCTTCTCCTATTTTACATTATTTTGTTAATAGGGCATTACCAAGGAAATGGTGAAGGCCAATAATACTATTATATTTTTTTTTCCAAAATACGGTGTACGACACTTTTAGCAAAATAATTGTAGACTTAATATCAGTAAAAATTGAGAATCAAAGAGAAAAAAAAAATCGTATGACAAAACAAAGAAATCTGAGTCGAATTATGTAAAAGAGTGAATTTCGTAAAAAGTGCAGTTGACTCTTTCGATTTTGCTGTCGTAGTACTTTCTACACGAAACGTAATTTTTGTCTATTCTTCCGTAGACAAAACAGTGCTCGTGCTAAGCCTGCTGGTAACACCTAAGTGAGAGTGAAACATAATTTTTTTTTTTTTTTTTTCTTTGGCTTCGCACGGTTTGTGCATTTAGCCAATGTCACGTTTAGTGAAACATAATTTCAAGAACGCCGTTCTAGTTAAGACGCTGACAAGACCCAATTGACCAAAATAGGCTTCGCTTAAGAAATAATATTGCCAAATCTGTATAGTTTGTGGTAGCGGAAAAAATATATGTCAATTTTGAACATATTTCCCAGAACTTGGTTGTTACTAAAACACGTTTTGAAAACAAAATCTCGAGTTCTAATCCAAAATATCTGTATCAAATATCAACATACGTTTCGTATTTAATTAATAACAAGAACGTCTTATTTGAATGCAGAACTTGGTTGTTTTTTATTTTCGATTACTCAACTCAATTTTGAGTAAATAGATAATTACTTCATATTTTGCAATAAATTACAAGCGTTGTCATCGCGCTTCTCTTTCTTTTCTATGGAATTTGACAGTGACCGCGGTTTAGGTGCTCATAATTTGCTAGTAGTTCAAATGATTTCTTAATCAATATAAAATATGATTGTATTTTCCAAATCTGATTAAAAAAAAACAATTTAAATATGTCTTTTACTTTTACTTATTATAGAATAGCTGACGCTGAAAACGAATCTCAATTAAACCGACAAAAGTCCCGAGACAGATATTATTTAAAATGATTTAAGTTTTCAACTCAATGAATCATAAATTAGATAATCAATGGAATCCGATTGGAATTGTGTTCAGCGAATTTTAATTTAAAGGTTTCTCCCTACTAGAGTTGCGAGCATTTTTAGATTCTTTCGTAGCGAGCATTCGTGTTTCGTGGTAACATTCACTGTATGACTGTTTATCGTATACCAAACACTGACACAAAGAGACATCGTTGCTTAAAGAATTTTGACTTTGTTTCCTAGTGGGTACTTTATTAACTTATCGAGAGATAAATTTATGCAAGTGGTCTAGAAAAGTAAACAGTTCCTGTCAAAAAAAGAACCACTGTTCCTCAATCGGTCAGAGTAATTATTTTGCGGCAGGCTTAGCACGAGAACCGTAGAGAAGCGTTTTGTTTGACGGAAGAGTAGAAAAATGACGTTTCCGTGTAGACAGTAGACAGTTTTCTACGGAGAAATATAGACAAACTATTTCTATTCTACAATAGAGTAGAAATAGAAAGCGTCATGCTAAGCCTGCTGGTAGACTGCAGCCACAAAGCTTAGTAATTATAGCGATATTTCCTGTCATCATTGCTACATAATTTGCATTTTATTCCATTCTCCGACATCCCACTCGGCCATAAATCCCGGCCTTGGTATAATGCAGAGTGCGCCCACGCTGAGGCCCGAAAAGAGTCTGCCTACCAAGCCTGGGTCAAGGCCCGCGACCGCAAAGTTAGAGCTCGTAGGGTTCGCGCGAAGAGCCTTTAACACTGCCGCCAAGTCCTGCAAGCGGGTTTTACGTGATGCACGTTTTGGCCATGTCGGACGTATTGGGGCCAAGCTGGCATCGCACCCTCTGGGTAGTAAACAGTTTTGGTCCCTGTCTAAGGCGGCCGAAGCGAATTTCTGTCGTCCCACTTTACCTCCAATGCTGAAACCTGATGGGTCGCTGGCCCACTCCGCAAGTGAGAAAGCAAATTTATTTGCATCTCTCTTTGCAAGCAATTAACGTCTGCACGCTGGCTCCAAGCAACCACCTACAGTACCTCATTGTGACTCCTCGATGCCGGAGATCGCAGTTCACATTAGAGAGGTCCGAAGAGTATTGTGCAGTTTAGACGTGAACAAGGCCAGCGGGCCTGACGGCATTCCGGCGAGAGTGTTGAGGCAGTGTGCGCCTGAACTGTCTCCTGTGTTGACATGTTTGTTCCGCCTCTCTCTTAAGAAAGGAACGGTACCAAAATCCTGGAAGCTTGCAAATGTACAACCAGTGCCCAAAAAGGGCGACCGTGCAGACCCTGCCCATTACCGTCCGATCGCCATTACCTCCATTCTGTGCAAAGTTATGGAAAGGGTACTGAACAGTAAGTTGCTGACCTACCTCGAAGACAATGATCTCCTAAGTGACCGTCAATATGGCTTTCGCCGGGGACGGTCAACTGGTGATCTTCTTGTGTATGTCACGCACTGCTGGGGTGAAGCCATCGAAAAACATGGTGAAGCACTTGCTGTATCGCTTGATATCTCGAAGGCTTTCGACAGGGTCTGACACGCTGGTCTGCTCAGCAAGCTTCCTGCTTATGGCATCCCAGCTGATTTTTGTAGCTGGATATCAGACTTCCTTAGTGAACGGTCGATCAGAGTAGTCGTTGACGGCTGCTCCTCTGACCTTATGGCTATTGATGCCGGAGTTCCTCAGGGGTCTGTTCTCTCTGCAACTCTTTTCCTACTGCACATAAATGACCTACTGCAGACTGGTATTGTTGGGTACGCGGACGACAGTACTGTTTCAGAGAGATACTTGTCCAGCGCAAAAACCAACGGGGCCGCAGTTCGTTCCTTGAGAGAGGCCTTGGTAGAGCGGACAGAGTTGACGTTAAGCCTTGTCTCCCAGTGGGGTGATGATAATCTGGTCACTTTTAACGCCACCAAAACACAGACGTGTCTTTTTACCGCAAAAAGGAGTCGTTTCGACCTGACTCCTACTTTTCGGGGTACATCGGTTCCTGTAACTGATCGGCTCGAGCTCCTAGGCACGGAGTTGACATCTAACCTCAACTTCGGCGCCACCATCGAGTACAAAGCCCAAACTGCGGCCAAGAAACTGGGCATCCTAAATAAGGTGAAGCGATACTTTACGCCTGGACAGCTTTTGACCCTTTATAAAGCGCAGGTCCGATCCTGCATGGAGTATTGTAGCCACCTTTGGGATGGCTCGGCTAAATACCAACTTGCCGCGCTTGACTCGGTGGAACGCAGAGCTAAGAGGCTCATTGGCGACGTAAATCTGGTGGATGCCAAGCTTCACAGTTTGGCCCATCGTCGCAAGGTTGCCTGCTTGTCGGTCTTCTATAGATTGTACTTCGGAGAGTGTGCCCAAGAACTCCACGACCTCATTCCACCGGCCCCCTTCTATTATCGGTCATCTAGGCGCACTTCAGGTTACCATCCCTTCCTGGTGGCTATCCCACCAACTCGCACTAAGCGTTTCCGAACTTCTTTTATAATGCGCACAGCAAAGGAATGGAACTCTCTGCCTGCGTCTGTGTTTCCGAACGCATACAACCCTAATCTCTTCAAAGTGAGAGTGAACAGGCTTCTTCTGGGTAAGCTCGCTCCATCGTCGACTTGGTTTCTGTCACCTCTGACATAGACTAAGGTCAAGAGCAAACCCATCAAAAATAAAAAAAAAATAAAAAAAAATAATTGGAATTATGTAGCAATAGGGTATTTTACTATAAACGAGAAAAAATCTATAAATATATTATTGAGATAGCTTAGGAAAAAAGGAGTCGGAAAATGTTAGTTTTAGTTCATAAAATAACAAAATAAATTTTAAAATTCAATTCAACGTTTTCAGTTTTTCTAATCTGTTAAAAAACACCATGAAATAGTAGCCGCCATGTTATTACGTCATACGGCTATGTTAACAAAAACGTGTCAATTATCATACAAAGATCAGCGCATTTGTTTTCATAGCCCAGTGACGTCATGACTACAGAGCAACATGGCGTCCACTGCGTCCAGCGTTTTCGTCAACCTACGCGCGAAATTTGAAAATGTAAAATTTTAAATGGCATAATGTAAATTTATAATGGCATTTTTATGGCACTTATCGATTGAATAAAAAATTTGTGATTTTTTTGGGGGCTTATTAGCACTATAGAATTTAATTAAGACACTTTTCAAAAATGGGTGTAAGATCCTATTATGTAACACCTGCATGTCAAAACGTCAAACAAATAGTTTTTTGACAGCTGCGCGCACAGATTAATTAGGTCGGCGGCGCGTACGTCGTTTTCGTCGGTAAGGAATGATGCCATTTTAAATATTTATACTTATGTTATTCTTTCGTTTAAATATTTGTATTTATGTTATTCATATTACAATCTCACTGTGTGCTGCACCGGTCGACGTCATCACGTCAACGCCGGCTATCGCTGAAGACCAACGCTGGAGCTCTGTCTCGCATAGGGTCGCAGCATTATGCTGAGCGTTGGCCGTTTTGCGTGGATGTGACGCATATTCTCCCCCAAATTGTTTCTTTTTCCTATTTGTGTTCTTTCTTTGCGTCATGTTTACCGCAAATAAACGTATTTTCTTTCTTTCTTTTTTTCTTTTCATTCTGCTACCCTTAACCCCTTTTTTTTTAGGGTCAGCGCAACATATCTTTGTTTTCCATAGTTCTCTATTATTTGACTACGCAGTCGACCGTTGGAGGAAGAAGTGGTAATTCTTTTTACAAGTACTGCATACTTTTCGTAGATTAAGCTGCATTCAGTAATCTCTCACGAAGAAAATAAAGAACCTGCAAAGAAACTCTGGGCAAAACTCTATATTCCCTGTATAGTATGAAAATCATAAGCAGTAGATTTGAAGTACGAACACTTCGAACGAGTACTGGAATTCGAACTCAACGTTCGCACATTCACTGTTGATATTTATTTCACTTTGATCTAGGCTGACCTTTAAATAAACTTCTTAAGTGATAACAACGTCTGAACTCGCGATTTACTGGTCAGTAATTTAGTGATCTTTGGAACTACAGAGGAGATTGGGCACTTGACTTGTTAATATATTTTGAGCTTTGAAACTTAAAAGGATGGCCAGTAAATATCAAAATACGTATGTAAGGTCTATATTATCTACTAATATCGGTCAAGGCATTACCAAACACCCACTTGGTAAGTTGTCGTAGTTGATGGAGGGATTGTATATAATGATAACCGAAAGTTATCTTGAAAGAAAGAAAAAGTTGTATATTTAGGCATAGAAACACGTGCATAAAAAAAATTGGTTATATTATTGGTATAACGGTTTTATGTGTATTTATTTTTTTATTTATTTGTTTCAAGCTTTTAAGTTTATGTGTGCATTTGGAATTGACTCATTACTAGCTTTTATTTGTTACTAATATGGTTGAAATTTATTTTTAAAACATTTCCCCTCTTTTTTATATTTGCAGATGCAATATATAAAAACGATATAGCATGTCACTTTCACAATGAAGACGAATCTAACGACATCTTATATGGGAAAATCCATCAAGCAGTTTAGGCTACAGAGCGTGTCAAAGAAATAAACATACATACTCTCGAAAAAGATTACCCTCCTTCTGGGGCAGGCGGGTAAATAGGCAATTTAGCTTCAGAAGTTTCGAGTTCCTTAGTTTTATTTAATTCGGGCAATTGACTGTTTTATGTACCTACTCATAGACAAAGGAACGAAAAGATGGTCTGATATCATAAAAACAGCTAAAGCTTAACCTGGTCGAGAAGAGCAAAGCCCAGAATGAAAGCAGCTGAAAGAGGCCTACGTGTCGCAGGGACGTCACAGGACACGCTGATCACTAAACCGGGAAATCCGTATTATAATCAGCCTATACAGTTCCCACTACTGGGACACAGGCCGGTCTCTGTGAGACAGAGTGGGCCGTAATCAACCACGCGCCCATTGCGTGTTGGTAGATGTCACATGTCTTCGAGTTTTTGGTTCTGAGACATGCCGGTTTCCTCACGATGTTTTCCTTTACCGTTTTGAGAGCAGTGGTGATGAAATAATTTACACCAACTAGAAAGAAAGTAGTGCTCGGCACTATGGACTTTAACTTTTATATAATATATCCTATCAATACGAGAAAGGTGTGTTAGGTACACCTTAAAAAAGAAATAGCTATATTGAATCACTATAACACTTAGTTACAAGAAATGATAAAAAATGATAAACTATATAACTTATTGGTAAAATGGTAATGGTAATGGTTTTGAGTACGTGGTGTCTGTAATGAGATCTGAACGCGAACTGGCCACATTTTGGTGAACAAGCGAATGTGCATACTTGCGTTTGATGCAATTATGCATTTTTGCTGAGTGTTCCATTAAAACTCGAACATATAAATAACTCGAAAGTCACAGCCGTTACCACTGGGCCACCACTGCTCTGAAATCAATAAGTCGCACAAACCGTTTCGCCAAAAGACTTGACGAGTTCCAGCCACCAGAACAAGCCGGTTTTCGAAAAGGCTTCAGTACCGTGGACCACATCCATACTGTTCGGCAGATTGTACAAACCATACTTTGTATATTACAATATCAAGGTTCAGTAAAATAGGCCTTCACGACACCTACAAAGTTCCAATAGGAGGTGCAAAGAAAACTCCAAAACTTCATGGAAAATACTTTATTTGTAGGTACTTTGATTTTGTTCTTATCAGCTAAGTAAAGTGAGTCTTTTATCTAGATGAGGTATGATTGGTGACGCTTTCCTAATGTAGCCTTCTATGACGTCACTGTCCAGGCCCAGCACTGTCAGGTTACGGCCGTGTTCTTTGAACATCTGGAAAAAAAGATGACTCTTGTAGCAATATAACATATACACAAAAAAGGCGTTGCTCAACCAGATTTTACTAGAATGTCTTCATTCCTATTAGGTAAGGGTAAAACTATTACCATTTTATGGTCTCAACTTCAAATAAGTATCGAGCATAAGAATATTTTCCAGCGGAAAATCCCAATAACCCATGCTTGTTTTTTTTTTTTGGGGAATTCATCAAATAACTTCTCCCGGGAGGGTGTGTCAGACTCTTACTAAAACCCACCCGTATTCCTTCCGTTGCCTGTGTTGCGGGGGCCTCGGTGACCCTTTAGTACCTTCATCATCGGCCCTAGTGGACCCCTACATTTGTGCTGACGACATCTCTTTGAGGTGCGCGTGGAATACAACGCGCCGTCGACCCGGGCCTGGTCCTTACCGGACGGTGAGCTACCCATTGCTCACCGTCCGCAAGCCCGCACCTACGGTAGCCGGAAATCCGCCCGGGATAATAACCCATGCTTGGCGCGGGATAAGTCATACCAGAGATTTATGATCAGCATTAAAATTTACGAAGAAAAACCTGTCTATCTGTTCCTTGTTTGACGCGAGTACAGCCTGCTCCTGTCATGTTAAAAATATCTGGCTGTCACCATTACCACACTACTGTATAATTTTATGCCAAGCTCTATGTAGTCAACTAAAGTCTCAAACTCAAACTCAAACCAATTACTGGCACTTTTGAATTGTCAAAGAATCAGTCAGTTAGTCAGAAAGTTGAAGCTAGGTGCCCATTCCAAAACGTAGATCTCCTTGGAGAAGAACGGGCAAGAAACTCCAAGGACACTCTTTTAAATCAAGATATTAAAAATCCCGGGTACATTATTCTTGTTGCTTCTATAAATGAGAACCATGTAAAAATAAATAAGATAATATCTGAATAACATAAGTCCTATTCCTACCGTAAATCCATTTCCTCCTCTCGTCAGGAAGTCCAGCGTGGTGACCTGATAATCTTTATCCAGGTGGAACTCTTTGTACTCGTCTCCATCTTTCAGCAGAATTTCCACCACTCTAGGAATCGTCGTGTCGATTGTCGCTTTGAGACCTTGAAAAATGCAATTTTTATATCAGTCTGGTACAGCTCGATTCAAATTTGATGGCGGCTCTGAAATGCCCCACTCGGTGCGCATTACCACCACACCCCTCACTCCTGCTGTCACGTGAATTTGTTACTGCGCAGCGACTCACCTCATGTTCCAAGTCGCCGTGAAGTTTGAATCGGGCTGTACAGTTTATTTAAACTCAACCCCTGCGCCCGCCCGCAGGGATTTCCCAACGACAGAAATGTCTAAATTCCATACAAATTTTCATCCTCTATTAAATCCGTTTGGGAATGAAGTTTCAAACATTTATTTAATGTTAACTTTAGTTATATACTTTAGTTATATATAACTCTTTTTTTTTTGGGTGGGATTTAATCAAATAACTTCTCCCGCTCTGGGCAGAGCGGGAGGGTGGGTGTGTCAGGCCATTACTGATTAAAACCCACCCGTATTTCTTCCGTTGCCTGTGTTGCCAGGGGCCTCGGTAACCCTTTTGGACTATCACGCAACCCCGGCAGGCACGGGCCCCAGTGGTCCCCTACACTTTCGCTGAAATCTCTTTGAGGCGCGCGTGGAACACAACGCGCCGTCGACCCGGGCCTGGTCCTTATCGGACGGCGAGCTACGCATTGCTCACCGTCCTCAAGCCCGCGCCTACGGTGGCCGAAAATGCACCCGGGATTCCCGACGCCCAGGGCGTCTCCTGCGGCGGCTAGAGGCGAGAGACCGCGAAATTTGCCTTTCCCTCAACCGTCCCGCCTCCTCCTTCGTGAGCATTACTGCTTCGCAGAAGGAGGTGACGGATGCCCATGCCCTCTCGCTCCGTACCATGGGCTGGACCAGGACCGGACGCGAAAGATCTCCGCCTAAAAGGAACTCTTGTTTAAAATTTGTGAATGAGTGAATTTAAGCCTCCTTTACAGACGAGAAGAAATATTGTTGGTAACCACGCATGCCAAGAACTGTAGTAAACGCAGAAGTTATCTTAACCCGAAAAATTCTGGTACCCGTCTTCTTGACTTACACTTTCTTTGGACACCTTTGTACTGACAGGTAAACGAATGCCCCTTTGTTTGTAAGTAATTATAAAGTTTCAATGACAGAACTATGAATTTCTTGTGTCTTTATCCAAGAGGAATCCAACACAGACCTGTACAATCTCTTCACCACTCATCATCTCATCTGCCTAGCCTTTTCCCAATTTTTTCCCCTTTTCCTATATTGGGGTCAGCTTCCAGCCTAACTGGATGCAGCTGAAAACCAGTATTTTACTTGGAAGGACTGCCTGTCTGATCTCCACAACCCAGTTACTGGCTAATACGACACCCCTTGGTAAGACTGGTTGACAGACTTTCGGGCTTCTGATGAACCTAACAACTGTCAAAGATGTACAAATGACAGCCTGGATCAACGGCTTAAAGTGCTTTCCAAGGCACGGAGGGGTCTTGTAAAAATGGTCACCCATCCACGGGCCAACCGCGGCAAGCATATCAATCATTAACCTGTTCGATCGACCAGTGCGGCTATTATCACTTGGCCACAAGCCCCTCACATAAAAAAACACTGACTATGGTAGTCTAAAAGAATACTGACTCTTTTGTATGCTTATTAGAATATAATCCAATCTAATTAGATCAGGTAAATTGTTAAGTAAAGATGGCCCATCCACGGGCCAACCACGGCAAGCGTAGCTTAACCTGATCGATCGACCCGTGCGGCTGTAATAAACTTTCCCATAAGCCCATCTCTTCACCACTCTTGCTTCAAAATCAGTGATAAACAAAAATTTATACCAACCTGCAAAATGTGGTGTATAGGAACCAGTATATGGTTTAGCCTTCCAAGGGTACAGAACCGAGTGCTCCAAAGCTTCTACGATGTAATTTCCAGAGATCACAAACGTCACTATTTTATTCGTAAACGGTGACATATTTATTATGGAACCCTTGGTGATATCTGAAAGCAGAAAAAAACAAAAATGTAGTTTTAGAGGTCCTCATAGTGGAAAGTTCCACACCTACTGCTTGCCTGCCATCAAGCAGTACTGCTTGAGCGGTGTCGAAAAAACAGGCACACAAAACATTTAGACTTTTTCTCTAATTAACACATTGGCAAAGAAAACTATCGCGGGCATCAAAATCGGACCACCGTAAGAACTATTCCTGGTTGCAGCGCTAAGCCGCTATAGTAACACTTACCTACGCTCATCAACCAATAGCATTGCCGCATAAGATTTTTGCTGAGCCCCTTGTTTTTATAAATGAAGAAAAAAGAGCCGTAAAGGGTGGTCATCTGTGATCGTTGTAACAGAGCCTGAGAAATTTGTTTAAACAAAATAAATTGTTTTTTATTGGTTGATTCAAAAGAGGGATGTGTGGTGTGACACGAATGGATAGAATAAGAAATAAGTGATACATAAGAGGAAGTGGCACCGGTGACTGAAAAGTTGCGCGGAAATCGGTTGTCATCGTATGCCCATGTAATGCGGAGGAATGAGGAAAATGTCGTGAAGAAAGTTTTGAGTATGAATGTTGATAGCTATAAGCGTAGGGAAAGACCAAAGAAATGATGGATGGACTGTGTGAAAGATGATATGGCTAGAAAGGGGGTGACTACCGAGATGACAACTAATAGAGAATTATGGAAGAAGGGATATGTTGCGCCGACCCCAAATAAATTGGGTTAAGGGCAGGAGAATGCTGATGATGGTCGACGCAAAAAGGGGCGGTAAACAGATGTCGACATCGTGAGCACGAGATTTTGTTTTGAAAGTGTACAGATTTGGATACCAGCGATAGTACATACCTGATAGAAAGTTATGATTAGATTCCACTACCTATCAATACCTCCTGAAACACTAGGTTTTGCAATGCCATCGTAGACTTTATCCATTGCTTTCCATCAGACGAGATCGAGACCAGGAGCAAGATTAATAAAACAAAATCTTCTTATGTGCATGTAACCAGTACCTATGGTTGCTAACCGGACAACTTCTACGCTTTTCAACAGAATATGGTGGAAAAGCAAGACCATTTCCCCAATTATGTTGTGGTCGGCTTCCAGTCTTATTGGATTAGATGCAGCTGAATACCAGTATTTTACATGGATCAACTGCCTTTGTGACCTCCACCACCCAGTTACTGGGTAACACGATGCCAAGCTAGCTTAAATTGGGGAAGCCAGAAGCCACTCGACTGACCACAGACCCCCAAAACGTTCAAGGTTCCATTAAATAAAATCGTACTCACACACCTCCTTTTAGCAAAGAACTGCGTATCATTGATCTTTGGATGAAAGAGATGGACGGAAGATTTGTTGGGTGTAACTCGTGCGACTGAAAAGGAAATAAATAATAGTTCAGTATTCATTCCAAGGTATTATGTACAAGGGAAAGCTGCCTTATTTCAATGATTATCTTCAACTTAGCATTGGATCCTCACTCCTAACTAATATTACAAATGCGAAAGTGAGTTTGTTTGTTTATTACGCCTTCCTGATAAAACGGGTGCACGGATTTGGGTGAAATTTGGCGCATGGGTACACCATGACCTGAAGAAGGCTACTTTTCATCCTGGATCTCAGACGAAGTCATGGGCAACAGCTAGTGTACTATAAAAAACACATCTTTTCATCTATTCTTCACTAACTCAAGTAGAGATCTTATTATCCAAAAAATATTTTTTTTATATTATTTTTAATTAGATGAGAAGTACAAAACGTTAATTTCAATAAAAAAAACACAGGTTTTTTTGTATCGTCACGAAGATATGGAAATCCTATCATAGCTGTGCATATAATCGCCACCACGGCAGTACTAATTAAATTGTGGCGTCAAAAGTGCGTGGAGCGCAAAACTTCTGTCAAGGACTGTCATTCAAAGCCATAAAATTCTATACGTCATTTGTGACGCCCTGGGTGTGTATGAATAGTGTTGAAAATGCCGCCTCTAGCAGCAGCTGCTGAGGCGTCTCCATGCTCTATGGTGTAATTAATACCATCATTATTCTGAAAAGTATTAGCGTGTTTGTGTTGTTAATGCTAAAAATACTTACAGCATTTAAAAAGGCCTCGGCGACGAAGTTGCCAAGCTCACATTCCCGTGATGTACACGCTTCCATGTCAAAATCTCCATCTGCATACCCCACCACTTTATTGACCAAATTGTGGAGTTTCTCTGCGTATGGCTCGAGCAGAGCCTTGATGTTTGGATCTGGAGACAAACATTCAACATCATCATCTAATTTCTAAAACCTAAGTCCGTTAAAGTCTACTGCTGAACATAGGTTTAAGTCTACAGCTGAACATAGGGTAAAGTCTACTGTTGAATGTAGGTTAAAGTCTACTGCTGAATAAAGGTTAAAATCTACTGCTGAATATAGGTTAAAGTCTACTGTTGAATGTAGGTTAAAGTCTACTGCTGAATTAAGGTTAAAGTCTACTGCTGAACACAGGCGTTTAAAAGAGCGACACATTGAACGGTTAAAACAAGAACATTGCTTAAAAAAATTGGCAGTCACACAGATTAATGATCACGTTGTGATTAACAGACAGGTGGACTCAAATTAAACACAAATTATAGCTAGCAACCTTCTTGAATTTTCCGTTAATCATCTTTCACAGCACCTAGAGATTGAGACGGAGCGTCTTAGGTTGCCATTATTCATGTTTGCCTGCATCTTAGAAATCGCCTGTTTCTCACAGTGAAATGCGGATTTTTTTTTCAAGACTATCATTGACCATGAGATATACCAGACCCGATTCACAATATACATACCTTCAGGTATAGACCTGTTTAAGAATACTGGTGACCCCTCAAAGGACTGCAGCTCCCCATGTTTATCGAAGTAAGCAGTCATGTTCCCGAGGTACTTGCTGTAGGCTGCTGCTGTTACTACTAAGACCTGCAAGAAAGAAAATGAATAAGATTTTGATGTTATTTGAATAATTGCAAACAAACCGATGCACGATGGCCTATTTACGGGGTAATTGCGTAAAAGAAAGTAGCAATGGGTTCAATTTTGACAGTTCAGCAACATACGAGTACATTCATCAACATTCGTTATTTGCGTTGTTGAGCAGATTTTTTTTTTTCAAATATATGTAGAAATGACCTTCAGTATCATTCAGATTGTGATGACAGTACATGACAGTGTATTACGTAATCTAAGTGTTGTTTTCCACGCGCGCCTCAAAGAGATGTCGTCAGCACAAGTTTAGGGGTCGGTCCACTAGGTCCGATGCCTGGCGGGGTCGCGGGAAGGTACAAAAGGGTTACCGAAGCCCCTGGCAACACAGGCAATGCAAGGGACACGGGTGGGTTTTAGTCAGTAAGAGTCTTGCACACCCTCCCGCTCCGCCCAGAGCGGGAGAAGTTATTTGATAATTTCCCACCCAAAAAAAAAGTGGTCACCACCGCCTAAAGACATCTGTGATGCTAGAAGCTTTTACTTTGCCACCACAGAGACATTGGCGCCGATTCCCTTGTTCACAAACAAAACTAAACTTAAGTTCAGTGCATCTTTTTCTTTCTATTTCGTTAAGAAAAGGACAGAAGAAAAATTTTGGTTTAGTCCTGTCAAATTAATCAGCGCCTGTCACTACTCCATACAAGTTTAGACGTGATTAAAAACTTGCCTACTAAAATTACGTCAATTTACGTCAAGCGCTGATTAATTTGACAGGACTAAACTAAAATTTATCTTCTCTCCTTTTCTTAACGAAATAGAAAGAAAAAGATGCACTGAACTTAAATTTAGTTTAGTTTGTGAACAAGGGAATCGGCACCATTCCACGATTTAAATTATTTAAGTTTTCTTAACATAGACAAAACAACAAGCCTGTTTCGCGAAGTGGAAGACAGAAATCAAATCAAATTAAAATATTTTATTTTACATAAACTTAAAGTCGAATTTATTAATCCTCTGGAGTAATCTGACATGTGCTATACATTATTTTACACTTATATTTATATATGAGTAAAGTAAATGTTAATCAGTGTCGATTTATAAATCGACTAAACTAAACGATCACCATTACAATAAATAACAAGAGAGAGTGGGCTGTAAAGGCTCCTGCACACTGAGGTGATATCGCGGGCGCGACAGGCAGTAATATGCCTGTCGCGCCCGCGATATCGCCTCTGTCTGGAAAAGCCTTAATCCACCACGTGGGCCTAGTGTGGGTTGGTAGATGCCACATGTCTTCGTATTTTTGGTTATAGGACATGCCTATTTCCTCACAATGTTTTCCGTCACCGTTTTGAGAGCAGTGGTGATGAAATAATTTACACCAAATAAAGCGCCTGTCAGGGTTCGACCTACCCTGCCGGGGTCGCGAGAAGGTACTAATGGTCCACCGAGGCCCCCGCAACACAGGCAACGGAAGGAATATGGGTGGGTTTTAGTCAGTAAGAGTCTGACACACCCTCCCGCTCCACCCAGAGCGGGAGAAGTTATTTGATGATATCCCATCCAAAAAAAAAAAGGGTTCGACCTACAACTCGTAAGTCGTGGGCGTAAATAGTACCTACCATTTTATTACACAAAGTGCCAGCTAGCACATGTCAGGTTACTCCAGTGAATTAACAATTCGACTTTACATGGGCGCTTATGAAACGTCAGAAGCTAGGACACGCACGCTTCTAATTGGTCGTTTTCTATGGAGAAGAGCCGGCGAGAAACTCCACGGTTACTCTTTTAAAAATAGAAGTGTATAGTAGTTATACAAACATTTCGAAATGAAAGGCTCTTACAGAATGGGACGGAATCACGCTAGTCTGCACGAGCCTTTACGTCTATGTCCTATGTTTGTGTAATAGGAGACAGACATATTATTGCCTATTCCCTCCCTTCAATAATAATATCCGTTAATAATTTTCCAATTAAATTGCTTATTACCTGTTAACTGATCGCAAATTGATATTGCCCATACTGGTCTTGTTAACGTGATTATGGCATAATTAACAGTTTTCATTAATTTATGAATACGTAACAATTTACCTGATCTAATTATATTGGATTATATTCTAATTAATGGGTCCATTTCTCATTCATAATTTGGTAGTTAATTATTAGACTGCATTTCGTGATTCATATTTGATTCGTGCTAGTATAAAATAAACATACAAAGGAATATTCTTTTATAATACCATAGTAGGTGTTTTTTTACATTCTTGTTATTAATTTAAGTACGCTTACATAACACAAAAATCTTTCATAAGTATATCTTTAGGTGATTTTGTTCTCGTTGTTAGCTGTATTAAATCTATAGTCTTCATTTATTTTCGTTGCTTATATAGTTAGTATGTATGAATCTATTATATAGCATATATCTGTGTATCTATTATATTATGTTGTACTTATATACTTTTTATTTGTACCAAAGACAACCCCATTTTATGTCCAGAAAATTACTGTCCATTCCAAGGTTGCCTGGAAGAGATCGCAGTAAGCGATAAGGCCGCCCATTGTATATTTTGTAGTGTATATTTTTTTTTGTAATGTATAATTTGGTGTACAAGAAAGTTTGTACAAATAAATAATCTTGTTCGATATACCAAAATATTATAATAGATTAAATACAACCATTGCACCAAAAAATCAACTACTGCGGCAAGAAACTCATGTAAAATTATAATTACTCGTAATGGTGACTTGCGTCAGACACACTTAAAAAAACTACACTAAACTCTTTTTTTCTCAAAAAAAAATATAATTTAAAATAGGTAATTTGCTAAAGTTATGCTGGGGAGTTTGTTGCGTCACTTCTTCTTCCCAGCTAAAGCACTAGGAAGTGGTGAAGGGTGGGAATTTTGGGGGACTGTCTTATGTAATGTTGACGTTCGAAAAGTGCTGATTCTCAGCCTAATTTGAATAATTAACTTCGATGATTTTGATTGATTGAAGAAAATTGATGAAAATTTACCATTCCCCCTTACCTCAAAAAAGATGATAACTCCGAGTCAAATTTTTATTTTTAAATCCAAAGACTGGTTCTATACTTTTTTTTTTTTGTTTTGGGTGGGAAATCATCAAATAACTTCTCCCGCTCTGCGCGGAGCGGGTGGGTGTGTCAGACTCTTACTGACTAAAACTCACCCGTATTCCTTCCTGTTGCCTGTGTTGCGGGGGCCTCGGTGACCCACCTTCCCGCGACCCCGGCAGGCATCGGCCCTAGTGGACCCCTACCTTTGTGCTGACGACATCTCTTTGAGGCGCGCGTGGAATACAACGTGCCGTCGACCTGGGCCTGGTCCTTACCGGACGGTGAGCTACCCATTGCTCACCGTCCGCAAGCCCGCGCCTACGGTGGCCGGAAATCCGCCCGGGATTCCCGACGCCCAGGGCGTCTCCTTCGGCGGCTAGGGGCGAGAGGGCGCGAAACATGCCTTTCCCTCAACCGTCCCGCCTCCTCCTTCGCGAGCATTACTGCTTCGCAGAAGGAGGTGACGGCTGCCCATGCCCTCTCGCTCCGTACCATGGCCTGAACCAGGGCCGGACGCGAGAGATCTCTGCCACCGATCGCCGCCACGAGGACACGGCGGTGCTCTGCCCAAGCTGGGCAGACCTCCACCGTATGCTCCACCGTGTCCTCCGGGCGATCCACACAGTGGTGACACCCGGGCGTTTCCTTTCGCCTTATCCGACACAGGAACCTGCCGAAGCTGCCGTGTCCGGTGAGGACCTGTGTCAGGCGAAAGGTGAGGACTTATCGCTGCAATTGTGGCGTGCCAGCCTGGTTCTATCCTTAACACTCCATTAGTCACGCGTTCTACTATTGTAGAACACGCGTGCATTTCGTGGAATTTAAACGTGTATTGTGGGTATTTAACGCACACATTTATAGTACTCCTCTATTGCTAACTGGTGATCACTATTAGTGACCTTGCAGCGACCTGCGCGAGCGCACTTGTGAGAAATTTCGCACCAAAACTGAAATTCTACAATAGTAGAACGCGCGAGCACTCGCGTGACTCTTTTGTTATAGTTTCAAATCCACCAGAAAACAACGCAACAAGTGGATTTGTCCTCAACATCAGGGTCTTCAATGTCCTGACTGTTGCAAAAATGATTAAGACCGAGTGGAGGATATGAGTGAGTAAAAAAAGAAGACCTAGAAGGTTTGAAGCCAAAAAGTAATTGATTTTTCCCGAAATTATCATGAAGTCTGATACTAAGTTCCTCTTAAATGTTAACCTGTTATGTTTTGTCTGTTTTAGTTTCTCAATAAAGTTTATTTCCATATGATATTGAAGTATTTTTAAATCTTTTTAGTATCCTTGTAAAATCTTAACACAAAATATTTCTGAGCGCGCGAGTACTGGCGTGCCAAACAAGGGCGCGTGTACTGGAGTGTTAAAGATGACAAGAAAACTTATAACAAGACTATGGTCTTAAAATAACATGGTAAATCACTTTATATTGTGCAAACTTACATTTGCAGTTGGAATGTATGGGGGAACATGTTTTTCAGCTACAATGTTAAGTTTGTTCTTGGTATGAATTCATCCTAACTACGGAACCAGTCATTGTGCGTTATTCGACACGCGCTTGTAGGTTTTTTTCTTGTTAAAGACGGTTATAGACCCAAGGTGTATGACCTAAAAAGTGGTTTTCATGATTGGACTGAGTGCTGCCATGGGATAAAAAAATCAGAAGGTCAGCTTCAGATTTATTTTATCTTATGGCAACAGTCGTAACGATTGAGCGCACCTCGGATGCAATAATTGGTCGCTATTAACGTATTGGTCCACCACAGGAAGGATTGCACTAAAGGATTGCATTAAATTAACAGCACCGGCCAGGTGGGTGTTTCTACATCCTTTTTTTTTTGGTGAGGAATTGTCAAATAACTTCTCCCGCTCTGGGCGGAATGGGAGAGTGTATCAGACTCTTTCTGACTAAAACCCACCCGTGTTCTTTCCGTTGCCTGTGTTGCCAGGGCCTCGGTAACCCTTTCAAACTTTCCCGCGACCCCGGCAGGCATCGGCCCTAGTGGACTCCTACACTTGTGCTGACGACATCTTTTTGAGGCGCGTGTGGAACACGTCGGGCGTCAGGGCGTCTCTTACTGCGGCTAGGGGCGAGAGGGCGCGAAATTTACCTTTCCCTCAACCGTCCCGCCTCCTCCTTCGCGAGCATTACTGCTTCGCAGAAGGAGGTGACAGCTGCCCATGCCCTCTCGCTCCGTACGTTTCTACTTCATTACGTAGCTTTTAGGCGTGAATTATACAGAAAAGGCGTAAGGTGAAGGCGCAGCGCAGGCATGATGCCGCTTCAAAACAAAATGTTTTCATACAAAATGTACAAAGGCGACGTGTCGTGAATTACACTCAAGTGGCGGGTGCGGCGTAGGCACGCCGCTTTGTCGCCTGTGCCGCGTCGCTGGCAGTCGCGACTGGAGCGCCGCGCAAGGAGTACGTTGGTTGTTATACGGTATGACCAGTATTTATCAACATAAAAAATGAGTGACGATATTGAATATAATGTACAGCTCTGTGTGGCATTTTTATGATTAAATTGAGGAAAGATTCTTCCAATATCATGAAAAAGTAGGCAGGACCTAAATTTAGCCGAACTTCGCCAATTCCTAGTTCACAAACTAAACTACCTACATTTAAGTTCATTGCATCTTGGCTGTCACTACTCCATACAAGTTTAGACGTGATTAAAAACGTGTCTACTTAAATTACGTCAATTTACGTCAAGCGCTGATTAATTTGACAGGACTAAACTAAAATTTATCTTCTGCCCTTTTCTTAATGAAATAGAAAGAAAAATATGCACTGAACTTAAATTTAGTTTAGTTTGTGAACAAGGGAATCGGCACTAATGGCTAAAAAGTTTAAAAACACTATCAACACCCCCTCCCCTACTATTTTGGTTTACCTTCAGTATTTTTTTTGTATCTCTCTGATTTGAAGTTCACCTTCTGCATTTATCTTCCAATAGTGCCAGGCTATCCAATTTAATTCTTTGTTGACCTCTAACTAAATTGAGGTTTTCTGCTGACGCTGTAAGTCGCAACGAGGGGAAGAAGGTTCGTATCTAACACCGGGAATTTTCGTTCGTATCTAAATCTAGGGAATTATTCTTCTAAGGATCGTAACAACTTAAAAACAGCCAGCGATTTCAATTGCTAAGCAAATTGACACCTAAGATCAATTTGAGGTTTTATAGCTTTTTCTTACAAAAAAATGACATCAAAGAATGTCAGTGTGATTTGAATGTTCGGACTTTGCTGAACAATTAATATCCCTGACTTCTATTTAAGCACCTACCCAAGGGCACTGCTTTAAACATTGTTTTCACCCGACTACGACGAAGCAAAAAGGAGGGTTATGATTTTGACCGGTATGTATGTATGTGGGTATGTATGTATGTTCTGTTCCCTCATAACTTCTAAACTATTTATCATAATTTGACAAATGAGGTATCGTTGGAAGCGTCTTGATCGTCCGCTGGTTATAGGAACCTACCCTAACAAAAGAAAGAAAAGACGTTTATTTGCGGTACCTAAACATGACGCAATGAAGGAACATAAACACAAAAAGAAACAATTTGCCGGACAATATGCGTCAAATCTACGCAAAACGGCCAACGCTCAGCATAATGCTGCGGCCCTGTGCGAGACAGAGCCCCAAAACAATACATTCTAACAGTAGTAAGCGATCATAAGCTTTAGGGCAAAGTCAATATGACAACGGCTATCCTCTGAACATCACTATGAATTAAAAAATATATATTAAGTGTAAGTTGTTTATAGACGATAAATATTGAATAATTTGTACTTAGATAACAATTTCTAATTGAGTGACTTTTTCGAGCATGATTTTTCAGTAGTCGGGTTAGTTTTTGAACTGAATAAATAGATAGTTAAATTACTTATGGGTACATGAGGGTCTAGACAAGTGGTGATCGCTTTCAAAGCATTTCGTATTTCTACAACGACTTTCAACAGGATTGACATAAGCTTTTCGGTAGTTTATGTCAGTCCCATACAGTTTTAACTTTTTCATCGTCATTATCGCTGATAGAATGTCACTTTGTCTATTTGTCTAGGCCGATCTTAAAAAAATAGCATTTATCTTTTTATTTTTTATATTTTTTTTTTAGCCTTTTAATTAAAGTAATTTTATTTTAATTAATATATGTAATTTTCTTGTGTTATTGTAATGCATCGTTTTAAATACCTACCTAAGTAATTCAGAATACATAAAAATACAAAAAATAATAGTCTCACATCCTTATAGTTACCTAATATTTGAACTATTACTATAAAAATAATCGAATAAAACTAATATGATAAGAAATTGCGATGCCCTTGCTTCTTGATTATTATTATTTATCTAGATAGAACAGTTCAAAGACTATCTGCAAAATTTTGAAGTTATTATTCATAATAAGTATTAAAAAACTTTAATAGTTTTTTTTTATGTTAGTTTTTTATAGTAGTTTTTTTTGTATTGAATTATAGATAGGCGAGGTTGTTGGTTCAAATCCGGGCAAATATCAATGTGACTTTTTCAATTTACTATCTAAGTTTATCTTGGACATTACTGACATGTCATCGTTGAAGGAAAACAAGTCTAAAATCGTCAACCCGTCTTAAGGCGCATATATATGATTTTACTGACTTTTAAATCTGTTATTACGCCTTCATAAAATGCATGTAAGTTATGCGGAATGTATGTTAAACTTAAATGAATACAGATCAATTCTATATGTGAATATTTAAGTATTATATTTAAATACTTTGTGAAATAAATTCAGGAAGTAATGTCTCATCATCTGCCTGCCTTTTCCCAACTATGTTGGGGTCGGCTTCCAGTCTAACCGGATGCAGCTGAATATCAGTATTTTACATGGAGCGACTGCCTATCTGACCGCCACAACCCATTTACTGGGTAACACGATACCCCTTGGTAAGACAGGTTGTCAGACTTTCGGGCTTCTGACGACCCGTAACAACTGTCAAAGATCTACGAATGACAGCCGGGACCAATGGCTTAACGTGCTTTCCGAGGCACGGAGGGGTCTTGGTATGTAAAGATGGTCACCCATCCACGGACCAACCGCGGCAAGCATAGCTTAACCTGATGGATCGACCAGTGCGGCTGTTATTAATTGGCCACAAGCCCCTCAGGAAATAATGTCTTTGGAAAGCATAAAAAACGATATTTCTTTCAAACTAATTAAGATATTTTCATGTTTTTTTTTTATTGAACAGACTATTAACTCTATCTATATTTTCTTTCAAATATTCATCATTTCGTTACTAAAAACAATGATTCCCTATGAAACCGAACGGGTGGTGTGGTGTGAGCGCGACGCGTATTTGTATGTTGTTGTTTGTTTTGTTGTTTTGTATGGCCAAAGCCATTATCCGTCGGCGATTATCCGACTCTTAAGACGCTGACAACACCTAAACCGCGGTCACTGTCAGATTGCATAGAAAAGAAAAAAAAGCGCGATGACGCAACGCTTGTAATTTATTGCAAAATATGAAGCAATTATCTATTTACTCAAAATTGAGTTGAGTAATCGAAAATAAAAAACAACCAAGTTCTGGAATCAAATAAGTAGTTCTTGTTATTAATTAAATACGTAACATTTGTTGAAATTTAATACAGATATTTTGGATTGGAACTCAAGATAAGAGGTTAGTTTAACGTTAGTTTGTACCGAGATTTTTTTTCAAAACGTATTTTGGTAACAACCAAGTTTTGGGAAATATGTTCAAAATTAAATATTTTTTTTCCGCTACCACAAACTATACAGATTGGCATTTTTTTTTTTCTTAAGAGAAGCCTTTTTTGCTCAATTGGGTCTTGTCAGCGCCTTAAAAGGTGATCTCCAAATCACGTATGTAAATGCACTTTGCAATTGAAATAAACGGTTTTATTTATTAAATAAATCTGATGGTAGTTCATCTCCGAATTAACTCTTTTATGAAGAAATCTTTTACTTGGTCTTTAATTAAATAATAGAGAAATCGATCTGCTACATTAACTCTATTCTAAGTATGTCATGCTTTTAGTAGGTACATGCATTCATTATCAACAATATAAATTAACATAACGACGTGCATTTCCTGTAGCAAGTGGCAAGAATAAAAGTAGGCAATCGAATGTTTCGTATACGAGTATGTACTCGTAACTTATCGAAACACCATTAGTTTTAAAATGGATAATTAAGTTTACTGTAGCTTGACTATGTAAAACATGTCACGTATCGAATTCGTTTAAAATAATCTAAGAACGAACACGTTGAATCGAACGTGGTCCTCACTAATATAACCAAGTGATAAAATTATAAAACGAGTCTAACCCTAATTTAAACTGCGGGGTAATTTCGTAACATAATGTCGGTAGCAATGCGTTTCAAATTCAACAACACTCATTGCGTTATTTACGACACATTGTATGTTAACAGACATAACATACAATGTGTCGTTTTGCATCCTCCTCAAATTCAAGGAGGTAACTATGCTAATGATTCTCAACAAGAATCAATAATAAAATAAGTAGGTCATCTTTTTTTCTTCTATTTTTTGTAAATGTGTGAGACACGCATGTTAAAATGCGGTCCGTGTGATACCGCACTGTAACTGCCCTTTTTACATATGTATTCACTACCGCATACGCAACAGGGTGATACAATTTTATTATAGATATCCTACAAGGTTTCGTTTTGCATCCTCGTCAATTTCAAGGTAACTATGCTAATGATTCTCGACAAGAATCAATAATAAAATAAGTAGTTCAATTTTTTTGGAAATTGGCATGTGTGAGACACGCATGTTAAAACGCAGGCCGTGTGATACCCCACTGTAACTGCCCTTTTACACACACACTGCCGCATACGCAACGGTGCGATTCTGTTCTGTGAAAGTGGTGTATTCTAAAATACTTTCAAACTTAATAACTAAAAAAATATTGAAAAAAAAATATTGAGTAGGTATCGTGATTTTATTTGATTAAGTATGTCTTTCATAGCAGCCTCCTTAAATTTGACGAGGATGCAAAACGACACCTTGTATAAAGAAATTTATTAGCAATATACTTCAAGATCATTCAGATTGTTATTGTATATGAAACAATTCGGTTTCTGGTCGTGTAATTAAAAATACCTGAACTGGAATACAATGTCAATACCTTCTGTAAATCGTCTTTACATCATCATCATTTCAGCCGAAAGACGTCCACTGCTGGACATAGGCCTCCCCCAAGCACCGCCACTTCGACCGTTTTTTTGCTTCCTGCATCCAGCGGATTCCTGTGGCCTTCATAGGGTCATCGGTCAACATTGTAGGAGGCCTTCCAACGCTACGTCTTTCTGTACGCGGTCACCACTCCAAAACCTTTCGGCCCCATTGGCCATCTGTTCTGCGAGCAATGTGCTCTGCCCACTGCCACTTAAGTTTGGCAATTCTTCGGGCTATGTCGGTAACCTTGGTTCGCCTACGGATCTCTTCATTTCTGATTCGATCACGTAGGGAAACTCCAAGCATAGCCCTCTCCATTGCCCTTTGAGTGACTTTTAGCATTTTAATAAGGCACGTCTTTACATAGATAACATAAACTCACACCTTCCCCCATGGGGGTAGGCAGAAACTACAAAAAACCACTTGCTACGATCCTTACATACTTCTTTTGCTTCGTTTACGTTCATGTATCTGGTTATACGTCTTTCGACGCGAAAAAGGTATAACTCTGTATCTGTTTTTATGGCTCCTCTTCACAATCGGCGATAATCGTTAATCATGTGATCGTCTGTAATCGGCACGATCATGGCGCGAGCATCCACATGTTCGTCGTTGATCGTCCGTTAGTCATTTGTTGAGCGGCAAGTATTCAAGATACTTGCATTATCAGCCTGTAATGTTTCCACTGCTGGGACACAGGCCTCCTCTCGTTGAGAGGGACATCTTGCATGCTTGCCGCTCAACAAATGACCAATACCGAAATTAAATAACTGGTAGCAGCAGCAATTATCAAAATGTGATTGAACGTAAGTCGTAAAAAAAATTGGAGAAAAAGAAAAAGGTGGTGTTTGAGTATTCATCGTAATAGAATGAAGTAATTGCAATAACTATGCGATTTAATAAGTAGAATTTCGACCAGTAGGCGACCACTAATATATTTCCATAGTGGTCGCCTACTGGTCTAAATTCCACCGATAATTCATTTAAATTTTAAGTATGAACGTTATAAAGGAGAATTCTCTATTTACAATCTACACTTCTGGACACATCTATTGGCCCACCTTAGAGTTTAGGTTTCGATGGCCCCTACCGAAATATGATTGCTAGATTGAACAAAAACTGTTGATGCAGTTTTAAACCTGATACATTTTACCATCTTTTTCGATCGTATTGTTTTAAATTTGAATTCAGAATACCATACGACATGGAGCTACGCCTAACAAGTCGGATATGCGCCTTGTTAAAGGCAATTGATTTTTGAATAAAAAACATGTTTTATCAAATAAAGGTTTAATTTAATAACGCGTGTTGCCTCCATGGGCATCTACCACAGCTCTCATACGATTAGGCATAGAGTTTATCAACCGCTCTATGAAATTTTGAGGGATCATCTCCCATTCCTCTTCTATGGCATTTTGAGGGATCATCTCCCATTCCTCTTCTATGGCAGTTTTCAACTCCTGCATCGTCTGGGCAACTGGCTGACGAGCCCTAATACGTCTTTTTAGCTCGTCCCACATGTGCTCAATGGGGTTCATGTCTGGGCTTCTGGCTGGCCAGTCCAAAACTGTGATGTTGACATCCCGAAGATATTCCCTGACGATGCCGGCCGCATGGGCTCTTGCATTATCATGCATAAAAAGGAAATTTGAACCCACATAGTCCGCGTATGGTATCACGTGAGGTTCTAAGCACTCACGAATGTACCTTTCAGCATTTAATGTTGGCAGCCGTGGTCCTGTAACAACCTCAAGTTGAGTTTTGCCGCTCGCGGATATATCGCCCCAGACAGTCCATGAGCCACCGCCATAAGCAACCCTCTCTTCAAAGCAGCATTGTGCGAAACGCTCTACCTTACGTCGGTAGACCTTCTTCCTTCCATCATTGCCATGTAACACAATTTTAGACTCATCAGAAAAGAGTACACGGCTCCAATCTTGCTGTGTCCAATTTAAATGACTGCGTGCGAAATGAAGGCGCACTGTTCGGTGGGCTCGCGTTAGTTTGGGCCCATTAGCTGGCTTGTGTGGTACCATATCGCGTTATTTTAACCTTCTCCGAACAGTTCGAGCGCTCACAAATACTCCGTGGAAGTCGCGAAGTTGGTTTTGTATCTCAATGTAGGTAAGGTGACGATTTCTCAAGCTGGTCGTCACGATGAATCGATCCTGCCTTTCAGTTGTGACCCGAGATCGTGGCCTTCCTTGGCGACGAACAAAGCCGCCAGTCTCTAGGTACCTCCGATAAACATTTCGGACCGCAGATCGACTTAAATTAAGTTGAGCACTCACGTTTCTTTGGCTGTGTCCGGCCTGAATAAGTGCCACAGCTTGGGCGGCGACTTCAGGTGAAGTATCCATAGATTATTGATAGAACCTCACCTTAATGTTAAGAATAAGTAATGTTTGTTGCAAAACCAAAGATATCAATCACTTTTTCAAGAATTAAATCCAAGTAAACCAATAAAACCAAGTTTTCTTAGTATTCGATTGTTTGATATCAACAAACAGGCTCCAAATTGTCTTTTGTTTCTTTAAATTCTGTGTTCGAAATTCAAAAAAAGACTATTGAATGAAATTGTGAATGTGCCAGGTTCAAAACTGCATAAAAACTTTTTGCTCGACCTAATATAAAATTTTAGCTAGGACCAAACGAAACTGAAAATACAAGGTGGGCCAATAGATGTGTCCAGAAGTGTATATCAGGGATGCACAGACTTATAGAGAATATGAGCTACTCGGGCACATTATGAGTCAAAGGCGGGCCATAATGTTCTTTCGGTTAGAGTACATTTGACTTATCATTCCAATAATTAAATAATTTACCACTTTTATTTTTTTTATTAAATTAAATAAATGTATAATCCTATTTTCAACTATTCTCTTTTATTTCGTTTTTAATTTATTAATTCATTCAGTAATAGGTAATATTGGAAATCAAGTTAATGCTTAGTTACTGTGTTGTATTATTGTAAATTTTAACTTTCATAATAGGTGGCATGTATATTGTTTTTTTTTTTAAGTATTCTTTATTTTAATTATGTATTCAGAACATGTGTATAAGGCCCTTACGGACGATCAACGATGAACATTTGGATGCTCGCGCGATGATCATCGTGCCGATTACAGACGATCACACGATTAACGATCATAGCCGATTGTGAAGAGGAGCCATAAAAACAGTTACAGACTTGTACCTTTTTCGCGTCGAAAGACGTATAACCAGATATATGAACGTAAACTAAGCAAAAGAAGTATGTAAGGATCGTAGCAGGTGGGGTTCTGTAGTTTCTGCCAACCCCCATGGGGGTAGGTGTGAGTTTATGTTATCTATCTAAAGACGTGCCTTATTAAAAGGCTAAAAGTCACTCAAAGGGCAATGGAGAGGGCTATGCTTCGAGTTTCCCTACGTGATCGAAACAGAAATGAAGAGATCCGTAGGCGAACCAAGGTTACCGACATAGCCCGAAGAATTACAAAACTTAAGTGGCAGTGGGCAGGGCACATTGCTCGCAGAACCGAAACAGGTACCTATACCTGTTTTTGTAGAACTTTCAATATTTAATTTGATGCATGGCATTCATTGCCGTGACAATTTATTTGCGCGCCGCGCCCCGCTCCGCTCGCCCGAACACTTTCGATCGCAAGCTCGCATCTGTCTGCCGGGGTCGCGTGGAAGTTCAAAAGGGTTACCGAGGCCCTTGGTAACGCAGGCAACGGAAGGAATACGGGTGGGTTTTAGTCAGTAAGAGTCTGACACACGAGAGCGGGAGAAGTTATTTGATAATTTCCCACCAAAAAAAATAAAAGCTCGCATCTGTACTCGCATCACATGCACGCATTAAGCATGTATGTAATTAGGTACTTTTACAACATTGTCAACATCTATTTTATAATTTTCTTTTATTTTCCGCATTTTTTTAATTTGTTGGCGGGCCACACGCGTACTTAGTGGGCCGCGGTCTGTGTATCGCTGATCTATACAGTACTTACT
This sequence comes from Atethmia centrago, assembly GCA_905333075.3. Lineage (NCBI taxonomy): Eukaryota > Metazoa > Arthropoda > Insecta > Lepidoptera > Noctuidae > Atethmia > Atethmia centrago. The sequence continues at coordinate 22,819,509 of HG995387.1, read as the reverse complement.
AATTCCATGAGTACACGTATTTCATGCTATCATAAAGTACTTACTTATTCCATGCTCAAGCTGTCACTTCTGTCACCTATCTACAAGTCATGAGGCCAGTGGCGTGCCTAGGGTTTCAAAATAACGCAAGCCCAATAAAATTTTAACCGATTTCAAAAAAAGAAAGTTCAGTTTTCGACTGAGTATGTAGGTACCTACGTATCTACGTATGTATCCTCGCAATTTTCTCATAAACTACTGGTTAGGTACAATAAATTCTCTATCGAGCATTTTAGTAAGGCTTTTGGGCTTATATGAAGGTACCGCCACTGCATGAGGCCCTGGTACTATGTGTGTGGCAAAGAGTATAATAACTATAAAGGTGTGTGGTGTGTCAAACGCATGGTAGTGTTGTAAAGCTTTTTTTATTAATTTAAGTTATTTCTAATGCATATTAAATAAATATATGAGCGTTTTGCAGTCCTCCTCCATATAAACTTTAACTGTGCCAAATTTCATATTCCTACGTCCGCCTCATTAAATAGACGTTGATGTAATTCCATGCAAGTACTAGAAATATTTGCACGACTGATAAGTCGAATATAGTGAGACTAAAATTATTTTACCATGTTATTATCTTAGAATATAGAAAGAACTATTATGTAAGTACCTATATTCTGCCAAATATACAGGTTGAAATTGAAAACTTGCGTCAAACTGAAATGGGACATTGTATACATCATTATTAACAACTTTTACAAAGGGACCAAAGCTGTAATCCCAAAAAAAAAAATCTGCTTTTCCTACATTTTGATAAGGTATTGCGAACATAAATGTAGGGGACAGCAGTTTTTTTTTTTGGGATTGTAGCTTTGGTCCCTTAGTAAAAGTTGTTCATAATGATGAGTACAATCTCCCATTTCGATTTGTCGCATGTTTTCAATGTCACCCTGTATAAATTTCATTTCATTTCATCATTTCCGTAAAAAGGGGTACAAAGTTGTTGGTTCACGTATTAATATCATTTATACATCTCGTCTCTTTATTTGACCACCCAGTAGCCATTATTATCGAATTAAAACTAACTCGAGACGGCGCACGCACGTATTCACAGCTTCGCTATCCTCCGGTGAATGCATGATCGTCGACGACATGTGTCCGCAACTAGCCGAAATTCCCTTTGATGCGTGCCCGAAAAACCGACAACTGACCGACCGCCGCGACCATAATATACTATGGTGAGCATAGACGATGATCAGCGTCTAAGACCCGAGTAAGCTCTTCACACAATTGTGCTCGCGGGTAATCGTTTTGGTTTTCTAATCAACCTACCGCCAACTAATGTTACCCACTGATCGTGGTAATATTCTTTGTACCCTCCATCATTTGGCGGTCACTAGGAGGTCGTACATGTTCCGTGGCCTACCCTGCTTTAGTAAAAAAGCAAGTAATTAATCAACTAATTTATTTAATTTATTCAAAACAAGTAGGTAATTTATGTATATATTATTTAGGATATTATGTATATCTGTGGTGACCCAGTGGTAACGGCCGCGACTTATGAGATATAGATCGTAGCTTCGAACCCTGACAGGTGCTTTACTTTGTGTAAATTATTTCGTCACCACTGCTCTCAAAACGGTGAAAGAAAACATCGTGAGGAAACCGGCATGTCCTTTAACTGAAAATTCGAAGACATGTGACATCTACCAACCCGTTGGGCTCGTGTAGTGGATTACTGGCCTGTGTCCCAGCAGTGGGAACATTATAGGCTGATTATGTGTATGTGATGTATGGCGCAGTGGTTAAAAGCGTATACTATTCCCACAGCTGCTACATAGGCCTCCTCACTGTGAGAGGGAGTGGGCCTTAATCTACCATGCGGGCCCTTAATTTACCAGCCCGTAGAGTTCGAGCTGGTCAGAAAAAGTGGTGTAACCGATTCCCCAGCATAGAAAATGAGGACTGTTTCCTTGGTATATTGGTCGCAGAAGTAACTTCTGAGCCCTAAGGGGTCCGACATGGGATCGATTCCCAAGTCAGACAAAGTGTTTTTGGATTATCCGACGAGGAATTTCTCAGTAGCCCAGAGTCTCGCCTTTTTGCGGATTTATGGCAATAGGCTCGTCCCAAAATCAAGGCGGCACAAACAGGCGTGACGCGACAGTAGAACAATTTCTATCAAAACTTAATGGAAACTCTTCTACCAGAATCATGTCGCACCGTCGCATTGTGCCTGTCTGCGGGAGCCTTCATACTACACCTCTGCCTAACCCTTTGGGATTTAATAATATCATGCTATGATAAAAACCTAAGACTAACCTTATGTCCAGGCTTTGCTTTGCTCTCGACTATTATTGGGTAGGGTCCAGCTACTTCTTCCTTGCTGGGAGCTTCTCCATTCCAGAGGAGACTGTGTGTGTGACCCCCTACTATTATGTCTATGTCCTCTCCGACTTCCTTAGCTATTTGCCTGAAAAAAAGAATAATAATTAGGTATGTAATTTTGTTTCTACGGCCGTCATACAAATTATCAGGACTCAAACACGAAAAACTTAGTTAATCTAATATTTATTATTAAATATAGAAGTCTTGGCAGAGAGTACAACTTTCTGCCCTTTGGCGCCGAGACCCTCGGTCCGTGGGGTGCCAGTGTGCATAAGTTATTTGCGGAAATCGCGAAACGTCTAGTTGATGGAACTGGTGACTGAAAAGCTGGCGGCTTTCTCGCGCAACGCATCAGCATTGCAATTCAGCGAGGAAATGCCGCCAGAATCCTCGGTACAATGCCCCGAGGGCCTTTTTTAGGCTTAAGTTAGTATTCATTTAATTTAGTTAATGTTAATAATCATCGTGTAATTTGGTTATGTAAATAAATATATTAATCCCAAAAAACTCTTCCAATAAAAGTGTTCAGTTCTTTCTCCAAAGCTAATCTGGCTGACATAAAATTATGCAGCTGGTATTTTCTCAAGATCCTTAAAAACTACACTTAACAGAAAATGCAGTATACATTTCTCCGAAAAAAAACAATTTTAATTTTTTCAACAGTGGTTACCACTACCTACTCAAAGAAATAGGTTCAAAGTCAAAGTCAAAATCAAATCTTCTTTTTCAAAGAGGCACATAAAAGGCACTTTTGAACGTCAAATTTTGCAGAAAAATAAAACTGCAGTGAAAATGTGTTTAAAATGTTTTACAATATTTTTGTATGCATTTTGAATTATACAAATAAAAAATAATTAAAAACCAGTTTGATATGTCTAGACTCTAGATTGTCTTACGGAGCACGACCAGCATGTTTCCAAACATTCTTAACTTATTGATATAATCGTCTAATTTGTAATATGCTTGTACAAAGTGTACTTAAAATATGAGTTTTAAATTTTCTTTTATTTAATTGCAATATCGCAAGGATTTTTGTTTGTTGTAACATTTAACACAGTACCCCATAAAAAAATGTATGTAAGTACTTTAGATAATCTGAAAAATGGTTGATCTATTTTATCTTTATTTCTTCTAAATGAATTTTGAATATGAACTAACACAACTTGGAATATTTGAAGAAACAAAGAATATTATTGTATTTTTAACACACAAGCTGAGCCGTCCACCATGACTACTTAGGAAGAATTACTTTTGGAAACAACAGCCATGTTATTTTTTATTTCTTCTCCAACTTAATGGTGCAATTCACAACAACACTTTTTCTCCCAAATGACTGTAAGCTACATTAACGTAAACATTAAAAAACTTGTTTTCCACCTTTATTTTCTTTACTTGCCAAGAAAATCCGACAAATAATCCTACTGTAATTTCTGGGGCGGTTCTGACGCCCCCAATGGGAATAGAAATGATTGATTGCAAGTTATGTTTAAATATATTTTCAAAGACATAAGAACCGGTTAAGGAAACTCAAAACTTGGTTTTAATTAATTTTCATTTGGGTAGGCCATTTCTTGATTATAAACCGTCCGAATTCTTGCGTTAAAATATCATCCACGAGTGATTACTTAAATGGACGTTTAAGGCCGACGCAAAATTGGGCGGGCGGCACTGCATTTCAAAAATGCCGCTACATCACTTTCATATTTTTTTATGTACCTACCGTAAGTACACTTTATGATAAATGATAAATGATTTTATTTCTGTAAGTAGGTTTGTACAAACACTTTTACACGTCAATACAAACATATTTTAAAAACTAGATGAGGTCGGCGTTTCCTATCTGACTACTCTGAGAAGAAAGGCCGAAAAAACTCAGAGGTCACAGTCCTTTTTAAAGTCCAGACATAATCTTGGCCAGATCATGTGAAGGCCATGTACTCGTAGATTGGTGTCTGAAAACAGTACACGCAAACTGCAACGCATTTTTTTGTATTGAAATGCGATGCGCTTCGGCTATAATGGGCTGTAATGGCTTTAGCACATTCTGGGCCCCAAATATATATTGTGCTATACAAGGTGTCGTTTTGCATCCTCGTCAAATTTCAGGAGGCTGCTATGAAAGACATATATAATCAAATAAAATTACGATACCTGCTCGATAACTAATACATACTTGTTTTTTTAGTTATTTAAGTTTGACAGTATTTTAGAATACACCACTTTCACAGAACAGAATCACACCGTTGCGTATATGGCAGTGTGTGTGTAACAGGGCAGTTACAGTGCGGTATGACACGGGCCACGTTTTAACATGCGTGTTCCACACATGCCGATTTCCGAAAATTAGAAAAAAAAGAAAAGAGAATACCTACTTCTTTTATTATTGATTCGTGTCCAGAATCATTAGCATAGTAACCTCCTTGAATTTGACGAGGATGCAAAACGACACATTGTATAGCACAATATATTAGCAAAGTCGCACGTGGCACCTGGATGAGGGACTGAGAACCGCTAAGTATTGCAAAAGGGAAAGGAGGCCCAGCAGTGGCTGATTCTAGACTGATAATATTATGACGGTTACAAGCACGAGTGGACACAAGAATGTCCCGAAAAACCCCAAAATAATATATAAGATCTCTATCTCAATCTCGTAATATTTAACGAATTATCATAAAAAAATCAATTTTCATTTACTTTTGTGTTATTAATTTGTTTATTTTATTTATTATTGTTTTTTATTCCTCTGTTGGGATTAATTTTGTGTCCGTAGCATAACAGCGGACCCTATCATAATACCAGTGCTGCGGTATTTGTGTTTTTTTTTTTTTCAAACATATGAGGCCAAAAAGGCTCCTATCGTAGCATCATGCTGAGATAGGAGCCTTTTTGGCCTCGCACAGGCCTTCTTTTTGTTTTCTCTATTTTGTTAGTTTTAAATTTATTTATTATTGTTGTAATTTCTGTGCATGTCCCAAATAAAATATTGTTCATTCTTCCTCAATAATGAATTTAATCACTCAATAAACGAACTCTTGAACATCTTACAGAACCGCCATAAATAGTTACCTATTTCTCTAATAATCATCATCTGCCTAGCCTTTTTCCAACTACGTTTACACGGAGCAACTGCCTATCTGACCTCCACAACCCAGTTACTGGGTAACACGATACCCCTTTGTAAGACTGGTTGTCAGACTTTTGGTCTTCTGACGACCCGTAAAGACTGTCAAAGATCCACGAATGGCAGCCGGCATCTTGATATGTAAAGATGGTCACCCATCCACGGACCAACCACAGCAAGCGTTATTATTTAGCCACAAGTCCCACCATTCTTAGTTATTTCTCTAATAATATATAATATTACAGCCAAAGTCGATTAAACCTCAGAAATAAGCTATACATCAGAAATATACCCTGACAGAGTTACTTTATCGACATAAGAACGATTTAAATGCATAGGTAGCGACTATCCACTATATTTTCTAATAAAGTTGTCATAAGATGAAGCACTGCATAAGACGGGTGTTCCAATATATACTGATAAAATATCGCCTAGAAGTGAATCGGGTGTATGGTGGATATAATGGGTTGAGATGACGTTCGTATTAGAGAGGGGATTTTAATATCTAGGATAGTATATCATGATCGGGGTCGGAATTTTGTGGCTTTGTAGCGTGCAAAATGACGGAGAATACGTGGGGCTGCTATTTTGGAACGTAACCACAATATGGCAGTAGATGAACATGGAGTTGAACGAAAGCATAGAATCGTAACTTAAGTATTTGTCTTTTATTGATTACTAGCGACCCCCACCATATAATCGTAAGTATTTGGCTTTTATTGATTAGCGACCCACACTTGCTTCGCAATGTTTTTACGACTTGATAACACATTGATAAATGATTTTATTTCTGTAAGTAGGTTTGTACAAACACTTTTACACGTCAATCATATTTTTTTTAACTAGATGTGGTCGGCGTTTCCTATCTGACTACTCTGAGAAGAAAGGCCGAAACAAACTCAGAGGTCAGTCTCTTTTAAAGTCCAGACATAATCTTGGTCAGACCATGTAGATTGGTGTCTGAAATGGTCTTTTGAAGAAAGAACAACAGATTGAGTGGACCAGTCCAGTCAGTGCACGCATTTTTCAGTAGTTGTGCAGCTCAACTCAGAACTTAAGGAGCTCAACGATTCAACGAACAATACCAAAAATGGACATTTGGCTAGGCCGCAAAATATACTCAAACTGCCAGACCATGTTAAAAACTAACTGAGAATAAAACAAAAATTAAACAATGACCCACATAGTCTTCACATTTACAATAATTAAAATAATATAATACTTCACAGAGTAATTTTATTCATGTCATTGCATAAATAAAATATAGATAATTGAAACTTCTTTAATAGACGCTGTTCTGTCTTTATTATGCTGCCCGCGTCTTCTCTCGCTTGTCTTTTTATAAAATAAAATAGCATAAGTTACTCCTTAAAACAGTAGCTATCTGCCAATGAAAGTCCCGTCAAAATCATTCGAGCCGTTTCGGAGATTAACCGGAACAAACAGACAGACAATTTTTTTTTTCTTTGTAAATCCCTAATCCCTATTCATTTTTATAGATAGTTAAATAATAATGTAACATAAACATAACATCACGCCCGTATTCCCTTAAGGGTTGGGCAGAGGTGTACCTATAGTAACACCCAGATTTCGCCAGTTATGTTTAGGTCCCATGTAATAGGGGGCGAGCCTATGGCCATCAACCGGACACAAATCCAGACTCCGGGCTGCTACTGAGAAATTCCAGATGGAAAAACCCAATAACACATTGTCCGACTCGGGAATCGAACCCAGGGCCTCGTGTTCAGCAGTAACGCTTGCGACCACTAGACCAACGAGGCAGTCTAGAATATTAATGTATTATACACATAAACCTTCCGGAATCAATCAATCCCTAAATGACTAAGAGAACCGCATCAAAATCCGTTGCGTAGTTTAAAAGTACAACGCGATCACACACCACAGACACGAAAATCGACTTCAATTTATATTATGTTGACATTCTTAAAGTGATCACGTTTTCGTTACGGGTAGTGAGAAGCCACAAGCCTACAAAAAAAAAAATCAAAACCAAAAGTTATTTATTCAAACTAGGCTGAGAATCGTTGAATCAAACTTTTTGAACGTCAAAATTACATAAGACAGTCCCCCAAAAACGCTCGCCTTCACCACTTCCTAGTGCTTTAGCTGGGGAGAAAAAGGGACACAACAAACAACCCAGCAGCACACCTGTCTGTTTAGTTAGAAAAAAAATGATTCTATACCAATCGTATGCCGCCGATTAACCACGGTAATCTCCCATAGACATAAAAAGGTTTTTTATTTTTTAAATATTATTCTATGATATGAGTATTGGACATAAACAACTGTTAACACAACAATAAAACTGCTTAAGTCGCTTACCACATTATTTAGTTTAAGATTTACCAAGACTGTGGAGGATCTAAGAGCATCAACATTCTTAAAAGCTGGCTAATAAATAATTAACGTGTTCATAAATGTACAAGCGGTGTAAGAATTAATTGGATTCACAAATATGAATAAACTTTATGAACAGTTTACCAGTTTTGTTTCACTTCATACGATTTCTTGTGACGTGAAGCAAATAATTCTAGTTTAGAAATGTTTAATTGAATTTGTAAATTAATTTACTAATTGTTTGCAACTATTCCAAATGAGAAATGCGGTTTTTATTATATTGTGTTAGTTAAACTTAGTATGCCACAAAACCACAAATAATTTGAATTTCGTTTTGGACTACAAACATTCAAGGGTTTTCCATTGACCTTAACAGCATAATCAGCCTATAATGTTTCCACTGCTGGGACACAGGCCTCCTCTCTGTGAGAGGAAGTGAGCCGTAATCCACCACGCAGATGTCACATGTCTTCGAATTTTTGGTTCTAGGACATGCCGGTGGATTACGGCCCACTTCCTCTCAGAGAGGAGGCCTGTGTCCCAGCAGTGGGAACATTATAGGCTGATTATGCTATGACGATGTTTGTTGAAGATATCGGAAAAAATGACGCCGAGTTCAGCTTTACTGGTGTGCGCCGCGTAAACCAATAGATAACTCTATTACACGGTGATTTTTAATTCACTATTAACCTTTCAGGCGTGAAAGGAATCATGATTATGAACAACTTTCACTATGAAACAAACTCTGAAAAAATAAATATCAGCAGTTTCATACAAAATGCAATATTAATAAATAATTATATATTAATATTATATTACATTATTATTTTAATAATAAGTATTAATTAATATGTATTTATTTATAATGAAAATGTATGAAACAGACGTATTTTTTTGCTATTTCGCAGTTGGTCCCATTGTGAAAGTTGTTTAATATCATGAGTACTTTCACCTCCTGAAAGGTTAACAGTGAATTAAAAATTACAGTGTAAGTAATCCGTTCCCTAGATGTTAACATAGGTTTAATCCCGGTAGTACGTTCCCGTGGGATATTTTCCAACAGCCAAGCGAGCGCAACCGCGGGCATAACCTAGTTATACTAGCATGCTATGTATTGCATCTTGGCTTACTTTTCTACAACTTCTTCATAAATCACATTGTAGGCTCATGCCTAAGAATAAGTAGTAAGAATAAGTTTCTATTCATATACCTACTTATTCTTCTGATATTTCTTGAAATGTTCCTTAAGGCGCTGACCAGACCCAACTGACCAAAATAGGCTTCTGTTAAGAAAAAAAAATTTGCCAAATAGTTTGTGGTAGCGAAAAAAATAAATGTTAATTTTGAAAATATTTCCCAGAACTTGGTTGTTACCAAAACACGTTTTGAAAAAACATCTCGATACAAACTAACGTTAAACTAACCTCTTACCTTGAGTTCTAATCCTAAATATCTGCATTAAATATCAACACACCTTACGTATTTAATTAATAACAAGAACGTTTTATTTGAATGCAGAACTAGGTTGTTTTTTATTTTCGATTACTCAACTAAATTTTGAGTAAATAGATAATTGCTTCATATTTTGCAATAAATTACAAGCGTTGTGTCATCGCGCTTCTCTTTCTTTTCTATGCTATCTGACAGTGACCGCGGTTTAGGTATTGACAGCGTCTTAAGTGATTTGAATACTGATTGTAAAAAAAAACTTTTACAATCAGTATTCAAATCCCAAGAAAACACTACAAAGTGACAATAAATAACTTTAATTTTGGAAGTCGGTGTCTTTGGATCAGAATTTTAGTTTTTTGCCACCGACTTACGAAATTAAAGTAATTTTTCACTTAGTAGGTAGTGCTTTTATGGAAGTCGGTTGTTTTTTTTGTAAAAAGTTTTTTTTTTGTAAGAACTTTTCCAAAAAAAACATCCATACTGCAAGCTTAGCAGAAGAAACGTAGAGAAGCGTTTTGTCGACGGAAGAGTAGACAAAAATAAAAAAATATGTTTCCGTGTAGACATTGGACAGTTTTCTACCGAACAATCTAGAGAAGTGATTTCTATTCTACAGTAGAGTAGAAATAGAAAGCGTCATGCACATAAAAAATCCTACAATTGGAAGTCGGTTAAAGAAATAAATAGGTACTTACTTATCAACAGCCAGTCCACAATGAGATAGCACTATAATAATATCAACTCCTTGTTCTGTCAGCAGCTTTGCTTCTTTCTGTACGACTGGAATTGGTTCTAGAAATGTGACTCCTTCTGCATTTGATAGTAACTGAAACAAAGGTTCTGATTTAAAGATTGTCTTTTGATGGTCTTATCGTACTGCGTTGCTGGCAGCACTGACGATGGCCGAAAACGCAGCGTAGCGCACCGTAGCGCAGCTTAGCGTAGCGTAGCGCAACGTAGCGCAGCTTAGCGTAGCGTAGCGCAGCTTCGGGCCAACACGGCGCGGTCAGCATTGCAGCCCTTTATAGCGCGGACAGCAAGGGCTGTAATGATGACCAACCTTGAGAGAGCGTAGCTAAGCTAAGCTCAAGGCCATCATAGCGTGGCCAGCAACGCAGTCATTGCGAACCAAGGCTTGTATAATAGTACTTTATTCAAGCAATGCGAGTAATTTAAATAAAATTAGCGTAGTAAGAATAACGTAGTCAACGTAGTAAGAATTTAAACAATATGGAGAATTGCAAAAAAAATTCACCGCGCCGCACTTTTGTTTCTTCCCCGCGCTGTTGTTTTTTTTAACTAGGCAATGATGATTGTACTGTCTGTACCTATACGGCCAAATTCTAAATCAAACCTTTCGGCACCTGATTATTTGGAAACAAAACTCGACAATAATGTATTTTCAAAGGAAATTGCTGTTGGCTATAACTCACTAGCAATTAAATTCCATACAACTTTGGTGGCGCCTCTTCAAGTAGCACAGTAGCTGTTCAAGGTTGTCAAAATAATGACCACATTACCTGCATTTTTGAGTACAATATAAAACAAATGAGGATAAAAAAAAAAACGTAAAATGAGGATGTAGGATGAGTGATAAATGTATGTGTGCAAAGAGGTGAGTGGCCGCACGTCCGTCAAGATGTTACCAACACATTGATCTTAAGCTGGCCTAGTGTAGAACGGAGTTTCAATGGAATAAGTGGTCTTCTTATACTGGTTTTGTTACGACTGATGTGCGGTATACTTGAATATCTTCTACTGAATACCGGTCGTCTTCAGCCGAAAGACAACCAATGCTGGACACACGCCTCTCTCAAGCATAGCCACAATGATGCTGATGCTGGCTTTCTTGCGCCACTTCTTCTTCCTAGGTAAAACGCTATGAAGTGGTAAAGGGTGGGCGTTTTAGGGTCTTTGACGTTCCAGGAGTGCTGAACCTCAGCCGATTTGAATAAAAGAACTTTTTATTTAGAATTTTTTTTTGTTTTTTTTTTTATTTTGACCGGTCTTACCAAGGGGTATCATATTACCCAGTAACTGGGTTGCAGAGGTCAGAAAGGCAATCCTTCTATGTATAATACTGGTATGCAGCTGCATCCAGTTAGCCTGGAAGCCGACCCCAACGTAGTTGGGAAAAGGCTAGGCAGATGATGATTTTGACCGGTCCCATACTTCCTGCATTTAGTACATTAATGTGATCTTCACGGTCAGTCATAAGGCAATAGAGGTACACTTCACATCATTATGTACATTAGGCACCACGCTCAGTCAAAGTATTCGTAGATTTCCCCTGCATCATACAACTTCCTACTGTTTGATATAACATCTAATCTATGTTTAGTGTTTACTCATTTCTATCCTGAAATTTGCCAATTTGTTGTGTGAGAATGGCACGCAAACATCAATATTGCTTCTTTTAAATACGTAAGTATTGACTAGGTCTGCGAATACCGTGAGAAAATCTATGCTAACATTGTAAAGAATATTTGATTATTGTTTGTTTGTTTGCAATGGATAAACTCAAAAACTACTAAACTAGTTGTTTAATTCTTTGACCCATAGAAAGCTATATTATCAGCGAGTAACATGGGCTATATTATTTTTTTTAAAATTACAGTTCCCTACGAAAATTACAATAATGTAACCCAAGGTATCAAAAATTTGCCTATAAAAGTCATTATTTGGCGTGCGCTGCAAAAACTATTGATGATACGTAAAATGTTGTCCTACATCTTTATAGTACTCATCATTACCCATAAAAAAGTCCGCGAGGCTGTATGTCTAACTATTATAGTTAAGTCACAATAACCGTTTTTTGTTCATATTAGTCAAAGTACTAATTTAAAGTTAAGATTTATACATTTGTATCCCGATATTACGTTCTCGTGGAGTATTTTTCGACATCGACGCCGGCGTAGCCGCGGACAAAAGCGGATAAGTCTCGTGGTTTTGAAGTAAAAAGTTCTATAGGCGCGTTGGTTGAGTGATTTATGGTAGGGGAAAAACTTATGAGTTCGCGTCACCAACATTCCCGTGCCGACATGCAGTAGGAGCAGTAAGTGGAGATAAATTGACAACGTGAAAACTTCTTAAGGTGCGTTGAGCGATAAGTTTTCACTTCAGTCACACAGTTCCCATAACTGCCTTTGTTTTTGTTTTCAAACATTATTCGATGGCAATCATCCGATGATGCATGGCCAGCAAGGACGGAAGGACGGTCAGATTTTGCGTTAGTGTACAGTGCTGGTGGCCCTACTGCTCTCCTGGGGCAAAGTTGTCGCGTCGAATCCTACTTATGCAGGAGGGGCTGCATCGGGCGGCCGCCCCGATCATGGGATTGGGTGCTATAAAGCAGAGTCAAAGAAAAGCTTCGAAAGGCGTTTCTTGAACTGCTGGCAGTGGGTATTTTGACATCTAAATTTAGATCTTTCTAAGGAAACGGTTCTGGAGGGTCCTATGCAGATGGCGTGGCTTAGCATGTGCGAAGACGATGTAAGCAAAGGTAATGATGGGATGGATGACCGCGGTGTAGATGTGCAATTTACATATGAGTGAAAATTTGCTGTGTGTGGTCAATACGAAGTGGAGCCTATCGAGAACGAAAGAGGCTCGCGAACGAGCCGCCTTTATGTGCTCACTGACGATAAGGTGATGGTCAAGGATCACACCTATGTATTTAGCTGACTTCTCCCAAGGGCACCAATCATATACAACCTTATACCTAGTTCAATTAAAGAATTAAATAAAAACTTATATCTTTACCAATGAATAAAGCGTATTAGCAGTATTTCGGAATCTTTGACGGACAAAATGCAATGAGTGTTTTTGATCTTAGTTGGTACTCATTGACCTGGTATGTTTAAGTTCAAGTCCATTTAACATTGCACGTGTCATTTTTGTATCATTTAAATCAGGGGTTCCCAAAGTGGTCGATTTCCCAAGGGGTCGAAATCGGTTTCCCAGGGGTCAACATAAACGAAAACTGATTTTGAGGGTCAACGAGGACTAAAAATCGACCACTATTAATTAACACAAGTTCTTATTTGAAACTTTCAAGATACTGAATAAGTTGTGTTACGTATACCAACTTGTTATAAGAATTACTAATATTTTAGTCATTGTTGTACTTTAAAAAGAACTCAACAAAGCGATAAGCGTGCACAAATTCGTACAAGATGAAAAAAATTGGCAGGGGTCTGAGGTATCAGTTCATTTTGGAAAAGGGGTCTCTTGCCCAAAATAGTTTGGGAATCCCTGATTTAAATGATTAAATTACTTCTTTCTTTCTTTTTGTTTAAATTTTATTTGAATATTGACGTAGTAATCTTATTTTTTCTTTTGAGATGCATATTTTTTCTTATTTTTTATTGTTGACAAATCAGTTATTATCATTTGATTAATACAAGGTGTCGTTTTGCATCCTCGTCAAATTTCAGGAGGCTGCTATGAAAGACATATATAATCAAATAAAATTACGATACCTGCTGAATAATTAATACATACCTACTTGTTTTTTTAGATATTTAAGTTTGACAGTATTTTAGAATACACCACTTTCACGTAACATAATCACCCCGTTGCGTATGCGGTAGTGTGTGTGTAAAAGGGCAGTTACAGTGCGGTATCACACAGGCCGCGTTTTATCATGTATGTCCAAAAGATCTACTTATTTTATTATTGATTTGTGTCGAGAATCATTAGCGTAGTTACCTCCTTGAATTTGACGAGGATGAAAACGACACCTTGTATAATTATGTTATCAGTTTTAGTATCAATGACATCCATGAATATTTTTACGCCTTCTGGTATAACATAGCGTGCTTGTATTTTTTTTTTTTGTATAACTCCTTTTTACTGCACCTATGTTAACAAATGATTAAATGATTATGATTGGCTTGCCGTAGCTAGAAATCGTATTGGGTAGCATTTCCCTGGACAAGTTCTTTCACAGATAGCTCTAGGTATACTAAGTGATAATCAACACTCGTTTCGTATCTAATTGAAAAAGATATCTACACGCTGCAGTAAACTGCTATTTTAATCTCACCTCTGTGGCCTTAGTAATAAGTCCTATGATTCCAATCTTCCTTCCGTTCTTCTCCACCACTACATGGGGCTGGTATAAGCCGTTTAGCGGCGAATCCTTATTGCTGATCAGGTTGGCGGCAACTACTGGTGCTTTAAGTGCCTTGATGTATGGAGCCAGACCTGGTACGCCATCGTCGAACTCGTGGTTGCCTAAAGCCTTGAAACAAAAACGTTTTTTAAGAATTAAATATTATACACACTACAAACATAATAATACACTATTACATGATTATATTGTAACTAGTGACAGATACTTTAGTATTGTGATTGCATATAATGTTGGACTTCCAAATCGAGAAAAAACGAGCAGACTGAATTTGCTGTTAGATCAGAGGTGACTGGCTGAATTCAGACAAAAGCAGCGAACATCGATTAAGGAGCTGACAAGACCCAGTTGACCAAAATAGGCTTTTCTTAAGAAAAAAAATTGCCAAATCTGTATAGATTGTGGTAGCGGAAAAAATATATGTTAATTTTGAACATATTTCCCAGAACTTGGTTGTTACCAAAACATGTTTTAATAAAAGGTTTCGATACAAACTAACGTTAAACTAACCCCTTACCTTGAGTTTTAATCCAAAATATCTGCATTAAATATCAACATACGTTACGTATGTAATTAATAACAAGAACCTCTTGTTTGAATGCAGAACTTGGTTGTTTTTTATTTTCGATTACTCTACTCAATTTTGAGTAAATAGATAATTGCTTCATATTTTGCAATAAATTATAAATTACAATACGTTGTGTCATCGCGCTTCTCTTTCTTTTCTATGCAATCTGACAGTGACCGCGGTTTAGGTGTTGTCAGCGTCTTAAGGTCTGGGAATTCGTTTCAGAGCAATGCATAACTTCATAATTTTAATACAAGGACTACGAAATTGACATATTAAAATTTCATCTGTTTCTTAGTAACTATAACGATATACCTAAATCATCATCATCTGCCTAGCCTTTTCCCAACTATGTTGGGGTCAGCTTCCAGTCTTACCGGATACAGCTGAATACCAGTATTTTACATGAAGCGACTGCCTATCTGACCTACACAACCCATTTACTGAGCAACACGATACCCCTTGGTAAGACTGGTTGTCAGACTTTCAAGCTTCTGACGACCCGTAACGACTCTCAAAGATCTATAAATGACAGCCGGGATCAACGGCTTAACGTGCTTTTCGAGGAACGGAGGGGTCTTGGTATGTAAAGATGGTCACCCATCCACGGACCAACCGCGGCAAGCGTAGCTTATCCTGATCGATTGACCCGTGCTGCTGTTATTACTTAGCCACAAGCCCCTCACAAACATCGAATAAGGTCCGGGAATTCGTTTCAGAGCAGTGCATAACTTCATAATTTGAATACAAGGACTACGAAATTGACATATTTCATCGATTTATCTAAATATCAAACATTTTGTTAAAACTAACGAACAACGTATTTTTAATATCGCTTTCTTCTCGCTTTCTGTGGGAGGGATTTCGTGAAAAGGGACGGAAGTGTGTAACAGGAAGTGACAGCTTAAGCATAGAATAAGTAAGTACTATACAACTATGTAGGTGTACTACAGGTAACACCTCTGCCCAACCCTTCGGGGAAACAAGGCGTGATGTTATGTTATAGTAAGTACTGTATATATTGTATATATTGTAGATTGTAATGTGTTTGCGGATGAATGGTGTAAAATTATGCGTATACAGGGTGACATTGAAAACATGCGACAAATCGAAATGGGAGATTGTACTCATCATTATGAACAACTTTTACTAAGGGACCAAAGCTACAATCCCAAAAAAAAAACTGCTGTCCCCTACATTTATGTTCGCAATACCTCATCAAAATGTAGGAAAAGCAGATTTTTTTTTTGGGATTACAGCTTTGGTCCCTTAGTAAAAGTTGTTAATTATGATGTATACAATGTCCCATTTCAGTTTGTCGCAAGTTTTCAATTTCAACCTGTATGTCTGGTGTTCTGTAAGAGAAAGTATGCAAGGGAGTCCACTGTTCCATGTTAAATTATATACAACGTAATTATTGTTAATATATTAATAATAGTTTCTATGTTAATTAATGTAATTGGTGCTGTACCGTTTTAATTAACTATAAATAAATAAATATTAAAATAAGTGTATGGGTCGAAATTCGACCAGGGGCGGTCGCTAGTAATGAATTCGAATAAATATTTCAGTATTTAGCTTTTTAAATTTTGAGGTTAATTTCTGTCGCAGCCCAGTTGCTTATTATAACCAAGGAGAGATCAGTCAGATGTTACACATCATATGCGACGACTGTAAGGCTCGCTCGTTTTTTTTTATAGTTCGCAGAACACTAAATTGTTTTCCTAAGAAAAATTAACTCCACAACGTATCCATACCAGCAACTTCCTCTACTTACATGGGCATCATTTGGCAGCATATTAATAAATCTCTGGGTCACATTCCACTTCAGCAGGGTATACCAGTAGGTTCCCTGGTACGTGTCTCCAGCATTCAAGAGTAGAGCCCCTGGTTTCTCCCGCAGTAAGGCATGGATCTCCTGGTAAAGACGGGCGAACCCACCCAGGCAGGAGGTGTCGTTTGACTTGCATATTGGGTAGACTACTGAGGTTTCTTCAAATCTGGGTAGTAGAAAATATAATTATTATTACTAAGCGAGTGACAGTAAATGATAAATGATAAATATTTTTTTATTTCTGTAAGTAGTTTTGTACAAACACTTTCACACGTCAAACATATTTTTAAAATAAAACTAGATGAGGTCGGCGTTTCCTATCTGACTACTCTGAGAAGAAAGGCCGAAATAAACTCAGAGGTCACTGTCTCTTATATTACTATAATCTTGGTCAGATCATGTGAGATTGGTATCTGAAATGGTCCTTTTGAGGAAAGAACAGATTGAGTGGACCTGTCCAAATGCGTGCACTGACTGTGCACGCATTTGTCAGTAATCGTACAGCTCAACTCAGAACTTAAGGAGCTCAACGACGCGACGAACAATAACAAAGAAAGGATATTTGGGTAGGCCATTAGGATTCGGTGTCAAACAATAGTAAATCAATTGTGTCTCATTAGCTATCCTTTACCGACTACAATGTTGCTTGGAATAAAATTATCCCAACTACCGTAACCCTGCATTGTGCGTGGCCCGACACGCTTTTGGCCGGTTTTTAAATTTAACCAACTTTATTTGTTAACGGCCTTTTTTTTTTAGATGGGAAATCATCAAATAACTTCTCCTGCTCTGGGCGGAGAGGGAGGGTGTGTCAGACTCTTACTGACTAAAACCCACCCGTATTCCTTCCGTTGCCTGTGTTGCGGGGGCCTCGGTGACCCATTAGTACCTTCCCGCGACCCCGCAGCTACAATAAATAATATTCTGTTCTATCTTTATGTATTTTCTATTGCAGTGACAGCAAGGATTTCAGGAATACTTACTGTGTAACCTACATAGTAGGGATGGCGATTCTTTCCAAACAATATCGATTTTTAAATCGATTCGAATCGAAATCTGATAAATCGATACACAAAAAATCGACGTTTAAAAAATTGATTTTCCAGAAATCGATCTTAATTCGATTTATTTTCGAGTTTTTTTTTCTTTGGTAATGTTAAAAAATACCTTTTTAATTTTTCCTATTTACGAACGCCGAAGGAAACTAAATACACAGAGCCATCTAGCGAGTTTTGATTAATTAAGTGAAAAACACATTTAACTTATTGTAAATAATTTACGTTTCAGGTTCTTATCAAAACAGAAAAATCGAATATCGATTTTCTAGATCGATTCACTGAATCGATTCCGTACTTGATATCGATTAAAAATCGATATTTTTGGTCCAAGAAATCGATTCTTCGATTAATCGATCCCAGGGGGCCTAAAACGGCCACATTAAGCAATTCCTCTAAAAGCGATTCATTTCCTGAATTCCCAGCAGATCATTAGCAATTCCTCTAATTTTCGTAAAATGGTGACACATCTTAGCTGATCACATGTCAATTCAATTCATAACAGAATCATATTTGGTGTAAATATTGCCGCATGAAAAAAAATAAGACCGTAATTTTACCGGTTAATTTTTCATTACACTTTTTATTAATCAAATTAGTTTTTTAATATTTATTTGTATAGTTTATATTTAATTTAATTATAAAATACTTATTAATGTTGAAAAGACCGCAGATAAGCCGTGAAAAGGGAAATTAGAAATAATAAAAACTTTATAGGCTGGCAATGCGTACAAATATTTTAGTTTATCCCTTGAGTTATGTCAACTTCAACTAGACGTGCGTACTTTTAAACTTCAATATTTCGACAGACTCAAAGGTGGATCGTTTTTATTACAAAGTAAGTGCATACTTGTTTATCTTAGATCAATTTTCAATTTTATCGCTGTGATTAGTATTAAAAGTACGTTATATTTTTTAGGAATGGAAAGGCGTGCAGCTGAGTGCCTAAGACACGATGGAACATTCTGCTCGACATTCTACACTGAAAATGGGAGCTCTGTCGGTGTTGAGCCTCATACCGAGATCAATGCAATAGCACAGAACCTTGGGAGGGTTGCTGATGCAGTCGAAAGATATTTATCCCACATTGGTGTTCCATAGAGATAAAGTATGATTTTTTGTACATGCAGTAAAGAAATCAAGTATTCTGTACATGCATGTAATATATAAAGAACCCTCAAATAGGAAAACAAACTATATTTTAAAATTGAATAAACACAAAAAATTAAAATAAAGGCAAAAAAGGTGGACAACTTGAGTCATCTGAAACATATTTTATTGTTATATTACTCAAATAAAACAATGATGTTTTCAATTTCACTAGGTATATTTAAAAAAATATGTTAATTATTGACTGATGAATTGACTTTTCGTTTTCAGCCTGGTGGAGCTGTTCCAAGTGGATGGTGATTCCAAAAAAAGGGTTTGGTTTGCTCCTCCGTGGAAGCAATATTCAAACCAGAATCACAAACCTGAAGGAAAAAAGAAAAAGATTGGTTAATTATTATGTTTCTTTTGGTTTTATTAAATAACATAAGATGACAATTGTTAAATATTGTTCCTATCAATATTGTTTTATTTTAGTAATAGGTTTGATGTATGTCCTCTTTTATAGATACCTACTACTTAATACAATTATTGAAGTACATATAAAGTAAGATAACATGACATATAATATCACCTATATATCCCCGAAGAGTATGGCAGAGGTATATCTTTAGTACACTCACATTTCGCCAGTCCCATGGAAGTAAGATAACATTAAATATATATTAATGTCTGCAAAAACAGTTGGTCACTGTATGGGGAGGGTACTCACAATCTGAGCATTTAAAGAGTGATATAGGTATCAGTTAAAAACCCTCTCCTCATAATCTGCAGGCTAACAATATACATGTGCAGCCACTTTTATCCTGATAATATGTTCCTGCATGATAGGTTCCTTCTATAGTAAACACCGGAAGAGTTGCATATCCCCACGCTAAGTCAATCAAGTATTCCTAATGTAGGTATTGTAGTGGTTTAATAAATTTATTCTTACTTATCCAGTTTTGATGGTATTCCATTCTGATTGAGTTTGCGGAAAATGAATATATTTCCTCCAGAAATGGTTACTATTACCTAAAAGATCTTACACAGTTAGATAAACTAACTTAGTGCATCTTAATGCACTAGCTCCTATAAACCTCTGGTTGATCCAGGTGAATAAAAGATTGTAGTAAGCATTGGTAGTAAGTTATCATTTAGGTGTATCATCAAATTTTTTAATTCATCAAAGGGGTACAGGGTAAACCTCTACAATAGATGATAGTATCTATCTGGAACTACTTAAATAAAACAGACTACTTCTATTACAAACCTTTTACTTGCCTTGGAGGTATTACTTATGCCATCGCGGCGGGTAGGTACATATGTACGGCTCCAGCTCGTGGATGAGCCAACAAACTCGAAGTCGCCATTTCGAAGGCTAAGTCCATTTTACGAAGAGCTGCACTTCTTCCGCGATACGAAATGGTCTCCATAACCCGCACGTGCTCAAAGAAATTTTCTTAAAGGGCTAAACATGCCGTTTTTACAATATTTTTTCACCAAATCCTAAATATGAATTGTAAGATGTTGCTTTTGACTAACTTCTCATGATTCTGCTATTTGACATTAAACTTCAATGGAGCAATTCATAATTTGTGGACCATTTTACGATACCACACAAAACTGTCAAACAGGTGAATTGCGTGATATGATTTGTACGCAGATCGTAATATGAATTGTCAGTTTGTGACCATTTTACGATTTCTAATATGATTCATAATATTATCCTATTATGATTCTGCCAAAGCGGCCTTTTTAGGGCCCCAGATCGCCATCCCTACTTCATAATACATACTCTCTTCATTTAATGATGATATATTATTGTGATAACATGTGACAATACCAATTATTCTCCTAAAGAACAGTAGGTCTATTCTGTACGAATCTCACCGTGAAACCTTAGGTGAAGTGAACGTGAAGTGAGCTCTAATTCCGCCTTATGCTAGAGATGACACTATTGACAGCTCACTGTAAGCTCACTTCACTTAAGTTTTCACGGTGTTATTATTACAGGATAGCACTGCTGCATGTCGATTCTGTAAAAATCTCACCGTGATAACTCGCGTGAAGTGAGCTGTCAGTGTCATCCCACTGATGCTTGGGAGTGACCAAACATTACATTTATAATCATAATCGAGATTTTAATAATATTTTTATGCTAATTCTATTGATCATTTTATATTATTTCAAAACTAGTATTTAAATGTTGAAACGTTACTATTTAGGGTTTTCTTTTAACAAAATAGCAAAACAGAAATTCAGTCAGAAACTCAATTTTGTTTTTTTTATTCCAAAAGGTTTGGTAATTTTCGCAGCCGCCATCTTGCTTTTTAGAGTTAACCTCACTATCGGCTTTAATACCCCCGAAAACCATGAAAACGACACCCATGATGTAAAATCTGAACATTTTCACAGCCGCCATCTTGCTTTTTAATTTTGACCTCACTATCGGATTTATCACCCCCGAAAACCATGAAAACGACACCCATGATGAAACATCTGAACATTTTCGCAGCCGCCATCTTGCTTTTTAATTTTGACCACACTATCGGCTTTAACACCCCCGAAAACCATGAAAACGACACCCATGATGAAACATCTGAACATTTTCGCAGCCGCCATCTTGCTTTTTAGATTTGACCTCAGTATCGGCTGTAACACCCCCGAAAACCATTAAAACGACACCCATGATGAAAAATGTTTGTAGCCGCCATTTTGGATTTTGATATAAAGGTGATAAAACCAAATTTTGTTTGTCATGCATTTAAAAATAAAAAACGTCAAATTAAAAAAAACTCAACTTGATATTAATAACAGCGCCTAACGCGCAAGCGCGGCGTGATATTATCACTTCACCCGATTCTCGTAACCATAGTAACCACCCGCGCCGAAGTAAATCGGCTAGGCGAAGTGAGTCGGTAAGCGCGACGCGCGAGTGTCGTGATCTTATCACTTCACTCGATTCTCGTTGCCATAGCAACACCACTTCACTTGGGCCTGGGGGAGTGAAGTGAGCCTAGCCGCACGCCAGCCGGTGCGGGCGGCCCGAGTGTCAGTTGAACTGTTGAATTTTGTTATAGTATTGATGACGGTCATTTTATGAATATTATTTTATTATTGGCAACGCATAGGTCGGTATAAATTTACCTACCTAGAATAAAATATTAGAAAGGTACTTATTAAATAATCCGCACGTTTTTTATTCAAATGGCTTATGTACACAGACACACATCGTTTAGTTAGGTTTCCACATAGTTTGTGAGGGGATAAATTCTATGGACCGTCAGCCAGGCACACTTTTAGCACTCGATCAGTTGACACATTCGGTTATTTCTTCTTATTGAATAGATATGGGTTAATAACAACGCTGAATAACGTCGCACAGTCTCTACTCGACTCAATTCAATAACGCTTCTTCAAAACACATCGCGGTTGGGTCACGGGATTGCGATTATTTAATCAGTTAGCTGAATAAGATCAATAGAATTACCATAAATATATTTAAAAAATCTCGATTATGATTGTAAATGTAATCCTTGGTCCATCCCTAGTATCAGGTGGGATGACACTGACAGTTCACTCCACGGCCACTTCACTTAAGTTTTCACGGTGAGAAGATTACAGAATAGCACTGCTGATCATTTTCAGTCTCGCTTGAACGTTGTCTGCTATGTAAAAACCGGCCAATTGCATGTCGGACCACGCACAATGAGGGGTGTGTTGCAAAACTTTTTTTTTTTCAATTTCTTCCCCCAAAACCAAACCCCATATTAAAAATTCATATATTTATATGAAACGTTCGTGTTTGGGAACGAAAAAGACAGAAACACAGAAATTCATATGTACCAAATTTCAAATTAATCGGTTTCGTAGATGCGGAGCAAATCGGCTGTGACAGACAAGACAGATACACGAGTGATCCTATAAAATAAGGGTTCCTTTTTTTGTTTTGAGGTAGGTATGGAACCCTAAAAAGTATGAAAGATTGTTCTTGTATTTACGTCAATTATAATTAATTGAACAAAATACAAATAGATAACTAGATACTTGGTACATATTTTTAAAACATTTGTGCTGTTTTTGCATGAATGATGATCATTGAGTTTGATCTCCATCACGCTTCGTCGCTTTCAAGGTCTACCAAAGTGACGGTGTTTTGACGGAAAAAATATCGTTACCGTTGTTAAGCAACAATAAGAATAAATAGTATATAATATGACGATAACGATATTGAGCGAGAGCGAAGGGCGCTGTCGGTTAGGACAAATATGAGAGCTCACAGATTTGCACGTTGCTCACGGGGTGTTAAAATAACCTTGTTTCGTGCATACTGCACTCCGTTTTACGCGTGCAGTCTGTGGGCCGATTATACGTAGAAAACGTACCGCGTCCTTCGCCATCAATATAATAATGCGTTTGTGGCGACATCTACATCGCCACATGCGAACTACGCAACACACTGACGTCACGCAAAATCCTGCATCGCGCAAGCAGAGTTTACCGCGCAACTAGCATATATACAACATCCCGACTTTAACCGTCGCGTTGGGCAGTTGCCCACCAGATATGACACCCTGGATGGAGCATGAGTGAACTTTACACGCTGTTTCTCATGCCTCCATACGTTCAGGATATTGATAGGGTTGCCCAGCTTCTGTAGTGCGTCAGGGATTTATGCTGACGCTCGAGTCGACTGTTTTTATACAATGATGAGAAAACGATGCGCTTTCCTGGTGCGCCGCGTGCTGGCCAGCCCCAACCTTATTCTGCGCGGTGTGGCGAGCTGACTCAACTGTTTATGTGTGAGTCGCTGCTGCAAGCTGTCCACCTCGGTGTTAGGCGTGTAGCAGTGGTTCACATGTATTCATGGTTTTAGGTTAAGTGATTAGAATAGAAATACTAACTACTAGGGCTAACTAGGGGTAAGGAATATTGTTACTAACACAACTGAATCATGTTACTTGTTAAATAAAGATATTATTGTTTTTGCTTTACAAAACTGAAATGTTAATAATTTTACTAGAATTTTACCAGGAATAAGGAAAGCTTTAAATGAATAGTCATTTTGTATATTTCATTGGTTACCTTATAACGAATTCACCGAGTAGGTAACACATTATAAAAACAAATTCCAAAAAATAGGTATGTAATAAATTAAGACAGTATTAAAATAGATACTTCATCATCAGACTATAATGTTCCCACTGCTGGGACACAGGCCTCCTCTCTGTGAGAGGGAGTGAGTCGTAATCCACCACGCGAGCCCTGCGCGGGTTGGTAGACGTCACATATCTTCGATTTTTTGGTTCTAGGACATGCCGGTTTCCTCACGATGTTTTCGTTCACCGTTTTGAGAGCTGTGTTAATTAAATAATTTACACAAAGTAAAGCGCCTGGCTGGGTTTGAACCTACGACCTACAACTCGTAAGTCACGCTCGTTACCACTGGGAACCACTACTCCAAACAGGTATTTACGACAATCGAATTCTATGTCAATTGTGACCAAAGGAATGGTAAAAATCTCCCGCAAAATTCATAACAAAATTGGATTCCTAAACAATACTGAGAAACACAATGCTGGCGAAGGTCGAAACATGAATGATTGTCGTCATCATGCATGCGTTGTGTGGTGACCGTACATAACTAAAACCGATCCCAGATTTATTCGACTACCACTTAAGGCGCATATGATTTTAATGACTTTTAAATCTGTTAATACGACTTAACGTAAGCAAGTAACTAATGCAAAAATGTATGTGTAAACTAGAACCCATATCACACACATCAATTCTCAGTGTGAATATTTAAGTAGGTATTGTAGTAAAATACTTTATGAAATAAATTCAGAAAATAATGTCCACCCAAAGCATAAAAACGATGTTACTTTCAAACGACTTAAGATATTTTCATGATAAGTACAAAACTTAGAAGCATTACCTCTGTGGGGAACAAACAGAGACGCGAAGTCCGTGCGTATTCGTTATCACGAATACTGTTTCTAGTTTGACTGTGACTATTAATTAACTACATTACGACGCTGACAACACCTAAACCGCGGTCACTGTCAGATTGCATAGAAAAGAAGGAAAAGCCCGATGACACAACGCTTGTGATTTATTGCAAAATATGAAGCAATTATCTATTTACTCAAAATTGAGTTGAGTAATCAAAAATAAAAAACAACCAAGTTCTGCATTGAAATAAGACGTTCTTGATATTAATTAAATACGTACCGTATGTTGATATTTAATACAGATATTTTGGATTAGAACTCAAAGTAAGAGGTTAGTTTAACGTCAGTTTGTATCGAGAATTCTTTTTCAAAACGTGTTTTGGTAACAACCAAGTTCTGGGAAATATGTTCAAAATTAACATATACTTTTTTCGCTACCACAAACTATACAGATTTGGCAATTTTTTTCCTTAAGAGAAGCCTATTTTGGTCAATTGGGTCTTGTCAGCGCCTTAAATTCAAGCGATTACAGTATTCTTCAAGTTTTCAAAGCAGTGAAAGAAATTACAATTAAGGGTTTTTTTTTGGATTTTAACGAACCCAGGAGGAATCATTAAGTTTAAGGGTTAGCGCACACGAGCCACTGGACACAATCACCGGTAGCTGTCGCCTCTTGCTGCGGTGTTGAGTACTACTGTAGCGGGTGGCTGCCACCGGCCACACGTGTACGACGAATCCATACAAAACGTATGAAAAAACATGTGAACTGCTTGTCGCTGGGCTACCGGTGGCCGTGGCCGGTGGCTCGTTTGCGCCTAGACTTAGTTTTAACAAACCAAATCAACCGATGTTGTTCCCATGAATGTCAATAGGATACACCGTCACGTGAGCGAGGCCGCGGGCACAGCTAGTATTATTAAAATATAATAATAGGTGGCGCATAAGTTGTCAAACCTTTGGAAGATGCCAGATGCTCTCAGTTTTGAAAATGGAATGTTTAGAAATTAAGACTTTGACATTTGTGAAGTACACAGATGTAAAATACACATCGTAAAATCATGATGCGCTACACTCTACAAGAACGTGGAATAATTAACATTGACCGCGAAGAGGACGATTTTCTTTCGACAATTATCATGAGTGATGTAAATTTTCCCTGTTCCGGATACGTGAACAAGAAAAATTATCGCTTCTGGGGCACAGAAAATCCGCATGAAATGCATGAAGATCCATTGCATGCGGTCAATTACACTTTATGGTGCGGTTTTAGCTGCAGACTTTTTTTCTATGGGGTTTTCTGAAGTCATGCGTTTTTGCGAACAAGCCACAGAAAATAGTTTTTTTTTCGACTTACATGAACAGAACAAAATTATAAGTCTGAATAACGATGAAAAGAAGTTTATAGCCTTAGGAAATCTGGTGATTACTTATATGCTCTCTCACAGAGAGGAGGCCTGTGTCCCAGTAGTGGGAACATTATAGGCTGATCATGTACTTATGCGTCACCCAGTACACCTTAATTTTATTATTTACCATGTGAGAGGCCATAGCAACAAGTATTTTTTGAAAACGTTTTCTCTGTAACTAAAGAATATTCAAGCGAACAATTTATTGTCATGTGCAGAAGGCCGCGGGTGGAACAGTGAGTCAAAGATAAAACAAACCTCCTGAATTTTCACAAGTCAATTACAAAGTTGAATGACACTTTAAAATTTGTTGTATAATTGGTACCTAATTGAAAATCGATTGTACTGAGTCAACAACACAAAATATGGAATCAACCAAGATGGACGCGATAAAAAAAATATTTACCTATAGTATTTATTTCATTATCAATTTTTATATTGTATTGAAATGTATTAATTAAAAACTAAAACTTTAAAAAAACGGATACATGAGTGACAGGTTTTAATATTGCAAATTCAGTTAAATTTTGATACAGTCGCCAGCACATCAGATTATACGTAACTGTCAAATTTCTCCAAATGATTTTAAACCTTAAAATGTGAATGGTTAAGTCCAAAATCGAATGAGAAAATTTGGCAGTTTGTGGTAGCTTGATGTGCTGACTGTACATAAACACCGATACAATTGTCAAGAAAAGAAAAAAATTATAATTTGGGTACTAATGTACCCAAATTGAACTCATTACATTACTTTACTTTTTGCATTTTTACCGTAGTTAATACACCGACAAAAATGTCAAGAAAAAAAAAATACATAAGTATGTCAATAAAAAAAGGTTAACAGTCAGCAGTCCTCAAGTCAGACAAACACAGAGAGACACTGAGAAACTCATCAACTGAATAATAGCACTTTTCCATCAGAAATGACATTAGTTGATTCTTAAAACTGATTTATACTCGTATAAGTAAGGACTTTAAAAACTCATCATCTGCCTAGCCTTTTCCCAACTATATTGGGGTTGGCTTCCAGTCTTATCAAATACAGCTGAATATCAGTATTTTACATGAAGCGATTGCCTATCTGACCTCCACAACCCAGTTACTGGGTAACACGATACCCTTGGTAAGATTGGTTGTCAGACTTTCGAGCTTCTGACGACCCGTAACGACTCTCAAAGATCTATAAATGATAGCCGGGACCAACGACTTAACGTGCTTTCCGAGGCATGTAAAGTATGTTTTGGTATGTAAAGATGGTCACCCATCCACGGACCAACCGCGGCAAGTGTAGCTTAACCTGATCGATCGACCCGTGCGGCTTTTATTATTATGTTAGGACTTTAAAAACTACAGGTAGTTTATTATATACAGTCTAATTGACTGATAGCTTGCAGCTTGACTAACTACACTCAAATGCGATTGTATCTTATATTGTAAGTCCTTGTTCCTTGTGCTTCCCGTTTATTTCTTTCCTCAAGTGTTATAAATTGTTTAGATTTTTCATGAAATCTGTGAGAAATATACAAGGAAGGGACTGTTAAAACTGGTAGTTTTTTAAAGTACTCGTTACACGATACCCACTGTGGAATTATCTTTATGGTTCTTGTAACACCATTCCTCTCTCTTTGTAGGAGTCATTTCGTGAACAGGGACGGATGTGTGTAGACAGGACGTGACAGCTTGAGCATGGAAAAAGTAAGTACTTTTTGATGGCATGGAATTAGTGTACTCATGGAATTAGTAAGTATACTATATACCATAGACTTTAAATAGAGGGGTCAAATTTCGACCAGGGGGCGACCACTGAACACGAGAGTGACACTGAAAGTTCTTAGAAAATAAAAAACTGAACAAACTAGCAAGTTATTAGCTTTATTATATCTTTTCAAAGTAGCGTCCATTTACATCAATACATCGCTGCATCCAATGGAACGACTGAAAAAAGCACTTTACCCACTCGTCCTTAGGGGTCTCTTCGACGTCATTTTGAAATGCAGTCACTGCTTCTTCGGCGTCCATAAAACGTTTTCCTCGAAGTTTTTCTTTTATTTCTTTTATTTACGAAAATAAATAAAAACCGCAAGGTGCGAGGTCAGGGCTATAGAGCGGGTGACCTAGTAATTCAACGTCTGACGTCGTCAAGTAGTCAATTGTTTGCTTGGCGGTATGCGACGAGGCGTTGTCGTGGTGAAGGAGGATCCTACTGTGAGGTCGTTTCTGACGAACTCTTTCCAAGACAAGTGGCAAGCGATTGTTAATGTACCACTCTGCAGTAACTGTTTTTCGATACTCTAAAACAATTGTTGCGTAATGACCTGTCCTTCCGAAGAACGAGGCCACCACCTTTTTCCCACGCTTCGACCTCTCTGCACTTTAGTTGGCAACTCCTCGGAAGGAAACGCCCAGACAGCAGACTGTCTGTTAGTTTCAGGAACATAACAATAAATCCAGCCTTCGTCACCCATACTTACGGGTGTTCGACATACTTATGTCGAACACAGAATTTGAGTCACCTCAGTTAAATCTTTGAACCATTTCACGACACCAATCACCACGACGGAGTTTTGGGCCTCTGTCAAATTATTAGGTATCCACCGGGCACAAAGCTTCCTGACCGCTAAATGATCATGGAGGATTTTGTGCACTTGACTCATACCGATGCCTAAGCTTGTCAAAATGTGCTGATAAGTCACTCTTTTGTCAGTCTCTATCATACGCCGCACAACAATGATGTTATCTTCAGTCATCGCCATAGAAGGCCGTCCCTCACGCAGATCATCAGTGAGATTAGTGCGACCACGTTTTAAATCATTAAACCACTTGTCAACAGTGGCACGAGATGGAGCTTCATCGTAAATGGCAATCTTAACTAATAAAATCTTAACTAATAACTTTCTTGTTGACTTAAATGACATCGAAAGTGAAGAAAAATCATTGTACGAAAATTTTCTCGCGTTAAATTCATGCTGACGTGACACAGACAATTTTCAATTTGCCGCCAAATCGTAAAAAAACGACAAATGAATACAATACATACACAATAATTTTGGCAAAGAGTTCCATTTTCAAAATATGAGCTGTTTTTTTTTTATTATATCGTTTACTAGTAAGTGGCCAGTTCTAAAAACTTTCAGTGTCGCCCTCGTAATTATTCGAAAATTTCAGTATTTAACTTTTTTAAATTCTGAGGTTAATTTCTGTCGCTGTTCAGTTGCTTATTACCAAGGTGAGATGTTAGATGTTACACATTATATGCGACTACCGTAAGGCTCGCTTCTTTTTAGGGTTCCGTAGTAAACAAGGAACCCTTATAGTTTCGCCATGTCCGTCTGTCTGTCTATCTGTCCCCGCTGTAGCTCAGAGACGCTCAGTACTAGAAAGGTGTAATTTGGCGTAGGTATACATATATTAACCATGCCGACAAAGTGCTAAAATAAAATGCAGAAAATCATTTTTCTTTTTTGGTACCTCCCTTGCACGTAATGTGGGATGATATGTTTTTTTCTCGACTGCCCGATAGTGTGGGGTATCGTTGGATAGGCCGTTCAAAAATATTGCGGGTCTGTGAACACCACCTTTCGATTCAAGGATCCGCTTGCGCAATATTAAGCATTTAAGTGCTAATTTTTATTATAGCCAAGTGTCCCCCCCAAAAATTCATGGCAGTAGTATATTGAAAGTGGGCTTTACAAGTTAACGTGTAATAGTCGACCAACTTAAATTTGCAGTTGGAGAATTGTGGCATATATCGATGTATGGAAGAACATGTTTTTCAATTACAGTGCTAAGTTTGTTTTTGGGATAAATTCATCCCAACATTTTTTACCTCCGGAAGCCCTCGTAGTGCGTGTTCCGACACGCACTTGGCCGGTTTTTTTTTTGTGTTGTAGGATAAAAGCAGGATTCACATTGTACGCATAACTACCTACATATTAACATAAAAAAAAGATAAATAGCGTTATGGAACGGCGATTGAAAAGACCACCTTCCCCTTCAATGGTTCAAGTGATGAGCCACAGGATATGTCAATCATCAAACCAATCCATCAAAGCAATCTCCGTCGCGGAGAACGTAGAAATAGAAGATAAGATGATACTCATAGCAATTGGTGATCACATTGCGCAATCAGTTTTACGTATTTTTTACATTACATAATATAATATAACATAACATCACGCATGTCCCCGAAGGGTTGGGCAGAGGTGTACCTGTAGTACACCCACATTTCGCCAGTTATGTTTAAGTCCCATGTAATAGGGGGCGAGCCTATTGCCATCAACCGGCCACAAATCCAGACTCCGGGCTGCTACTGAGAAATTCCAGATAGAAAAACCCAATAAAACTTTGCGCGACCCGGGAATCGGACCCAGGACCTCATACTCAGCAGTAGCGATTGCGAACACTGGAACAACGAGGCAGTTTATCGTTTACCTCCATATTATTGTCGGATAATTACTTTTCGATGCATAACATTAACGATAAGAAAAACATTGAAATATAGGAAACCAACCGAATACTAGCTGTAGATGATGTCATTGAACTCAGTTACGCAAAACGATGGATTGGGTATCTATCTAAGAGGCGTCAATGGTTCTGTTTAGTTTCGAAGTATATAAAACACAAAACGAAAACAAAAATACGCTTTACAATATTTAAACTTCTAAATAATATTATAAATAGGAAAGTGAGTTTGTTTGTTCGTTTATTAACTGCGGGGCGCTGCTAGTAAAAAAATAAAGGTACTCTGGTATGAATTAAGGTAGTATTGTATACTAAACTAGCTGCGCCAAGCGGTTTCACCTGCATAAATCTCGATCCCGTGAGAACATCGGGATAAAAAGTACCCTATGTCCTCACCCAGGTCATGGTCTACCCATGTGCCAAATTTCATCCAAATTCGTTCATCCGTTTTAGCGTGAAAGCGTAACAAGCAAACAAACTCACTTTAGCATTTATAATATTAAGTAAGGATAACCTACAGGAAAGTAATAAAAATAATTTAAAAAAAAATACCTACCAATAATAAAATCACGTGTTTCCTCCATGGAGTCATATTGACTTCAATTTGACCGCATGGAGGACAGCCTTGCTAAAAATTATATTTTTTTTTTTCTCATCATGTCTTAAGGTCGGTGGGGCATGTGGCTAAGTAATAACAGCCGTACGGGTCGATCGATCAAAGTGACGCTTGCCGCGGCTGGTCCGGGAACAATCTTTACTTATCAAGAACCCTTTCATTGGTCCCGCTGTCATTAGTAGAATTTTGACAGTCGCTTCGAAGTTAACAGCTTCAGCATGGAATAAGTACCTAAGTACTTTTTAATAGCAAGGAATTAGTGTACTCATGGAATGAATATACAATAGATTTTAAATAAAGGGGGTCAAATTTCGATCAGTGGGCGACTACTAGTAATGAATAATTATTCGAATAAATATTTCAGTATTTAGCTTTTTAAATTCTGAGGTTAATTTCTGTCGCTACTCATTTGCTTATTACCAAGATGAGATGTCAGATGTTACACATCTTAAGTGACTGCTGTAAGGCTCGCTCGTTTTTTAAGGGTTCCGTAGTAAACAAGGAACCCTTATAGTTTCGCCATGTCCGTCCGTCTGTCTGTCTGTCTGTCCCCGCTGTAGCTCAGCGACACTTAGTACTAGAAAGCTATATAAGGCATAAGTATACATACTCGTATTAATCACGCCGACAAATTAAAATAAAATCGTGGAAGCGTAACAAACAAACAGACTCACTTTCGCATGCATGGATAACCTACAGGAAAGTAACAAAAATAATTAGGATAAAAATACCAACAATAATATCACGTGTTTCCTCCATGTGGTCATATTTATTTCAATATGACCGCATGGAAAACAGCCTTGCTAAAAATGATATTTTTTTCTCATCATAACTTATTTTGTCGGTGGGCATATGGCTAAGTAATAACAGCCGAACGGGTCGATCGATCAGGTTAAGCTACGCTTGCCGCGGTAGGTCCGGGAACCATCTTTACATACCAAGACCCCTTTCATTGGTCCCGCTGTCATTTGTGGATCTTTGACAGTCGTTTCGGGTCGTCACGAGCCTGTAAGTCTGACAACCAGTCTTACCAAGGGGTATTGTATTACCCAGCAACTGGGGTGTGGACGTCAGACAGGCAGTCGCTCCATGTAAAATACTAGTATTCAGCTGTATCCAATTAGACTAGAAGCCGATCCCAACAATAGTTGGGAAAAGGCTAGACAGATGACGATGATTATGGTCGGCCCATAGCAGTCTAAAAAATTGTCGTCGAGTCGGGGGACGGGTAAAGAAAACGTCAAACAGACCTTGCAACGGAGGCTTATACTGCTGCGGCTTATAATGCTGCGTCCCCGGACTCGACGCCACTTGGCTCAACATATTACCTAAATTTATATTAAACTTATAGGGCCCCCAATACGTATTATTTTGTTACTTTTTAGATATTTTTGTTATATAGGTTCTGCTTACACTTAATTGCAATTTCAGACTATTAATATACATATAATACCTTAACTCTTAAAGCGCTGACAAGACCCAATTGACCAAAATAGGCTTTTCTTACGAAAAAATATGCCAAATCTGTATAGTTTGTGGTAGCGGAAAAAATATATGTTAATTTTGAACATATTTCCCAGAACTTGGTTGTTTCCAAAAAACATTTTGAAAAAAAATCTCGATACAAACTAACGTTAAACTAACCTCTTACCTTGAGTTCTAATCCAAAATATCTGCATTAAATATGAACATACGTTACGTATATAATTAATAACAAGAACGTCTTATTTGAATGCAGTACTTGGTTATTTTTTGTTTTCGATTACTCAACTCAATTTTGAGTAAATAGATAATTGCTTCAGGTTTTACAAAAAAATTACAAACGTTGTGTCATCGCGCATTTCTTTCTTTTCTATGCAATCTGACAATGACCGCGGTTTAGGTGTTGTCAGCGTCTTTTAAAAATGAACATGTCCTATCTAAGAGAGCCGGGTGATCTGTAACTCAGGACCCCCCTACCTCAGACACATTTCTCTATTCAAGATTGTGCATTTTATTACCCAGTGCTTGTACAGCTTAAATAAAAATGTATGCTTATGATTATAATGACTACCTACTTACCTAGTCAGAGGACGTTCTACGCTAAAGTAGCTAACGTATTTCCCGATCAATTCGCAGTTTCTACCGAAGAACACATTTCTCAACGGTCATTGGTGTTAGCCTGCTTTTCCACCAGAGATGTGCTATGCTACGTTCCTATGGAAGCGTTTGATATCCACCAATCATATTCATTCGTCCACATAGCAAACCACTGGTGGAAACGAGTTCAACTAATCTATGTTTTTTTATATGGAAGGATGCGTGCTATGGATGTATTTGATATCTAGCGCCTCTCCTCACCACACCGCAGCCGCTCCCCGTGCCTTCCCTACTGTCAATGCAACGCATAGCTCGAGCTGCGCGTGTTTCTCGCACAGGTACCACGCGGCGGCGCATCTTCATAGCACATCTTACTCGCTCCGCTACACCGCTTAGCATTACTGGAAACGGTCACATAGGTTCGTAGCTTAACTTCCACATCCTCGCAGCATAGCTGCATAGCACATCTCTGGTGGAAAAGCAGCCTTAGGGTACTTATGGCGACATGGAGAGTACGGTTGTCGCAACCCAGTGCTGGGCACGCCACAATTGCGGTGATAAGTTCCTTCTTTGAGGAGTGGCTAGAGAGGCGCCACGGCGTCCTCACGTTCCGCCTGACGCAGGTCCTGACCGGACACGGCAGCTTCGGGAGGTTTCTGTGTCGGATAAGGCGGGAAGAAACGCCCGGGTGTCACCACTGTATGGATCGCCCGGAGGACACGGTGGAGAATACGGTGGAGGTCTGCCCGGCTTGGGCAGAGCACCACCGTGTCCTCGTTGTGGCGATCGGCGGCAAAAACCTCTCGCGCCTGGCCCTGGTTCAGGCCATGGTACGGAGCGAGAGGGAATGGGCAGCCGCCACCTCCTTCTGCGAAGCAGTAATGCTCGCGAAGGAGGAGGCGAGACGGTTGAGGGAAAGGCAAATTTCGCGCTCTCTCGCCCCTAGCCGCCGCAGGAGACGCCCTGGGCGTCGGGAATCCCGGGCGGATTTCCGACTACCGTAGGCGTGGGCTTGCGGATGGTGAGCAATGGGTAGCTCACCGTCCGATAAGGACCAAGCTCGGGTCGACGGCGCGTTGCGCGCACGCGCGCCTCAAAGAGATGTTGTCAGTACAAGTGTAGGGGTCCTCTAGGGCCGATGCCTGCCGGGGTCGCGGGAAGGTACTTATGGGTCACCGAGGCCCCCGCAACACAGGCAACAGGAAGGAATACGGGTGGGTTTTAGTCAGTAAGAGTCTGACACACCCTCCCGCTCCGCCCAGAGCGGGAGAAGTTATTTGATGATTTACCACCCTCAAAAAAAAAAAAAAAAGGGTTAAAGTAGCCGGCCGGCGCGCGGCCCGTTGCCACTTCAACTTGCGTATTCTGTAGTTTGTTTTAGTATGGCCGTTCAAAAATATTGCGGGTCCGTGACAACCATTTTTCGATTCAGGGATTCGTTCGCGTAATATTAAGCTTTAAAGTGCTAATTTTTGTTAGAGTCATGTGACCTTTAACTGGTAGTGACCCCCTACCAGTTAAAAAAATCATACACACACATAATCAGCCTATAATGTTCTTACTGCTGTGACACAGGCCTTCTCTAAAAAAAAACATGGCATTAGTATATGTATGGATGTGATATTTATTTATTTTATATACTTTATTGTACCTACATCACAAAATACAAAACAAAAAATAAATCAAACACTACAAAATGTACAATGGGCGGCCTTATCGCTTTCTGCGATGTCTTTCAGGCAACCTTGGAACGGACAGTGATTTGCTTCGACATAAAGTGGGGATAACGAAGTTAAAAGGAAAACTATCAAGTTTTCCTTATAACTTCGTTTCTTAGTTGTGATCAGCTAAGTAGGCTTTACAAGATAACGAGTAATAGTCGACCAACTTACATTTGAAGTCTGTTGGAGAATTGTTTTTGAGTTAAATTCATCCCAACTACGAAACGCTTTATACGCGTGGTCCGACATGCACATGGCTAGTTTTTTATGTTAAGAGGCCGACAACACCTAAAGCGCGGTCACTGTCGGACTGCATAGAAAAGAAAGAGAAGCGCGATGACAAAACGCTGGTAATTTATTGCAAAATATGAAGCAATTATTGATTTACAAAAAAGCTATAGATTGTATAGAAAAACGAAAACACTATTATGCTAATATGTTGCTTGTAGAATAATCTGACAAAAAATCAGAATTATTGCATCTATATTAGTATAGTTTTTAATCGTTAAAAGAATTTTTTAGAGGTATCTTCGTGATTTTTTTCTATCGTATCAAATTAGTTAGTATATTATGTTTTCAACACACTATCTACCTAGCATATATCCTTAAGAATATCATATATTTTTCTGATTTTGTTTACTGCAGTGGATCATATACTTTAAGGCATTATAAAACTTATAAAATTTGCGTTTAGGTCCTGTAGTCCCCTTAATTTTCTATTTTGAGCGTTTGTCTCTGCATCACCCTAAGGCAGCATAATTATAATGAGCCTATTACATAATATTCGACGCCCTAAGCCGAAGTCCGTACCCCACAGGTGCTCTTAGCGTGTAGTCGGTTAGTTTATAGCTTTATGCTCTGGCTGGAGGCCTTAATTTATTCAGGCACCCACAGAAAAGTCCGGTTAAGCAGACGATAACCTCCTAGGTTGACTTGCGAGATGCTATTTATATCTTTTTTTTAAACTAAACTTGTTGCACAGACTTAGTTATTCATTGATAGTTTCACGTCTTAATTTACACGTCAAACTATTAATGATTTATCTGTGTTTGCGCAACTAGTTTCGTAATTTAAATCCGGCTCAAAGTTTTTATAATATCTAATGACTTCTTAAATCACCAGCAACGAAACTAAGTTTTAGAATAGAATTATCACAATGAAAATAGACACATTTTAATGTTTACAATTCAAATGTTAATAGGTAAATAAACATCAAACTCAAAGCGTTTATTTCAATTAAACCATTTACAGGCACTTTTGAATTGTCAAGGAGTCGGTCAGTTAGAAATATGAAGCTAGAACTAAGAAGCTATATTCTGGGAATTGAGGCTATGTCATGAAAATAACTTTTATTGATTAATTTATTAATCTGTCCTTTTTAGAGTTCCGTGGTCAACAAGGAACCCTTATAGTTTCGCTATATTCGTCTATCT
Organism: Atethmia centrago; assembly: GCA_905333075.3. Lineage (NCBI taxonomy): Eukaryota > Metazoa > Arthropoda > Insecta > Lepidoptera > Noctuidae > Atethmia > Atethmia centrago. The sequence goes on along the minus strand of HG995387.1, from coordinate 22,782,861 downwards.
GTCTGTCCGTAGCTTAGCTCAGAGACTCTTAGTACTAGGCTAGTTGGCAAGAGTATAAATATTAATCACCCAGAGTGGTTAAATAAAATCTTTAAAAAAAATGTAGGGTACGTCCCTTGCACGTAAAGTGGGGATATTTTCTCGTCGATTCCATGGTGTGGTATAGGCCGTTCAAAAATATTGCGGCTCTGTGACAACCGTTTTTCGATTCAGGGATCCGTTTGCGTCATATTAAGCTTTAAAGTGCTCATTTTTGTTAGAGTCAAGTGCTACTTAATTAAAAGTAGGGAGAGGTGCTCGTGGCTAAGTAATAACAGCCACTCGAGTCGATCCATTAGGTTAAGCTACGCTTGCCGGGGTTGGTCCGTGGATGGCCATCTTTACATACCGAGACTCCTTCGCACCTCCGAAAGCACGTTAAGCCGTTGATCCTGGCTGTCATTCGTGAATCTTTGACAGTCGTTATGGGTCGTCAGAAGCCCAAAAGTTGGACAGCCAGTCTTACCAAGGGGTATCGTATTACCCAATCACTGGGTTGTGGAGATCAGATAGGCAGTCGCTCCATGTAAAATAATGGTATTTAGCTGCAGTCGGATAGATTGGAAGCTGACCACAACATAGTTGGGAAAAAGTTAGGCAGATTGATACCTACTTAATAAAAATCGTAAGTATTTCTTATAAAATAATCAATCGATTATTTTTAAATCGATTTTCTTTTCGTAATATTTGTCGATGGAAAATCCCATAGTGCACATGGCTTACATAATCATAATCAGCCTATAATGTTCCCACTGCTGGGACACAGGCCTCCTCTCTGTGAGAGGGAGTGGGCCGTAATTCACCACGCAAGCCCAGTGCGTGTTGGTAGATGTCACATGTCATCGAATTTATCTTTCCAGAACATGTCGGTTTCCTCACGATGTTTTCCTCCACCGTTTTGAGAGCAGTGCTGATGAAATACTCTGCACAAAGTAAAGCACCTGTCTGGGTTCGAACTTACAACTAGAGTTGCCGCGAATAGTGTTTATAGCGAATAATCGAATACCGATTAATCGCCATTCACTTTGGCGAATAGTCGAATAACTCGACATTACTATTCGACATAAAAAAAAACATTAAACACATTAAAAATATTTCTAATTTCTTCTAAGGTTGTGAGAAAAGAAAACAAAGTTAAAGAAATCTGTTTCATGTTATACATACCTACATATATGTAGTAAATTTAATTTTCCATTTTTAAATGTTGGCAACCCTTTTCTTGTACAAGTCTTTCTTTACGTTCTAAGTTTAGTTTACGTTACGGGGAATACCCCGTTTTGTATAACCCAGCGATTATTATTGTAGGGGATTTCCCGCTCAATCAATACGCTTGTGTTTAGGATAGGCGGCACGCATTTGTTAATTGATTTTCGACATCGGTTGACGTTTTTTTATTTTTTATTTCTATACTTATTTAAAAATTGCTATTGAATTAAAGACTTGATGAATACTTAATTAGTTAAAGTGTTACTTAATAAAAAAGAACAATCATGCCAAACCCAGGAAAAAAATCTCATGTTTGGCTACATTTTGAAGAGGAAGAGAACAGTGCAAAATGTGTTTTGTGTGGTGTAAAAATAAGTAGAGCAGCAAAAAAAGCAGGAACAACGGCTTTGCAGAATCATTTGAAATTCAAACACCCAGGTTAGTTTTTTTTACCTATATTATTTATTTTACCGTTACTAAGTAATAATAAAATAAGAACGTTATTTAATATAATATTTGTTTCAAAAGTTATTTTCATTTATGAAGTATATAATTGTACTATTGTGAGTTTTGTAGCACATTATTTAAATAATTGCCGCTACCTAAGTTCCTGATTAAAGGTTCTTTTCTTTGTTCGCAGATGAGTATTGTAAAATGTATGGAAGCTCAAGTAGTCATGCTCAACATAATGCTCCCGCAGGAGCATCTTCAAGTACCTCCTCATCCACCCAGTTGCCCAGTCAGCCTTTGGTGCAACAGTCACTGCAACAACTACTTGAAAAAAAAAAAGCTTTGGGACATCAACGATAGCCGAGCAAAAAGATATCACTACTTGATTGGTGAAATGATCGCTGTTGACAACGAGCCACTTTCCATCGTCGATCATCATGTAGGCTTTAAACGTCTTCTTAATAATGCTTTGCCGCAATACACCATTCCTGGCAGGACATATTTTAGCGAGAAAATAATTCCAGACATGTATGAGAGAGTGGTTAGCAAACTAAAAAACGAGTTAGAAAAGGCTGAAGCTATAGCATTCACTAGCGATCTTTGGACTTCTTCTGTAAATAATGCTGCATTTCTGAGTTTCACCGGACACTGGATATCAGAAAACTTTAAACTGAATCATGCCGTTCTAAACATGGCGCATTTTCCTGAATCACACACATCAGAAAATATCAAAAGAGAACTGTTACAGTGTGTAACGAAATGGGACATACCCATCACTAAAATTCAAGCGATTGTTCACGATAATGGGGCGAATATGGTTAAAGGAGTTAAGGAAACTCTACTTCCTTCACAGCGTTGCTTCATACATACTCTCCAGCTGGTGATAAATAATGCATTAGATAACAGTTCTCCAATAAAAGAAATTCTTACTAGTGCCCGCCGCATAGTGACACATTTTAATCATTCAGGATATACAAAACTTGAAAGTATTCAATCTGAGCTCGGACTTCCTAACCATAAACTGATTCAAGATATTCAAACTCGCTGGAACTCAACATATTACTTACTGGAGCGTCTATCTGAACAAAAAAGAGCAATTTCGGTGTATATTTCAGAATCAAGGAGCGTGAATTTTGAAAATTTGACCAGTGATCAGTGGGAGGTTATAGAACATCTGTTAAAGCTCTTAAAACCTTTCGAAGAGATAACAAAAATCACGAGTTCCACATATGCACCCATATCAGATGTGATACCTAGCACTGTTTCATTAATCAGATACCTAATGAAAGATGCGCTGATTCAACAAACTGCACACGTTGATGATTTTAGAAAGGCGTTGATAGAAAATATGGAAGCCCGTTTTAACTTGGATGATCTATGCTTTACGAAGACATATTACTTGTCGACATTTTTAGACCCCCGCTACAAGAACTTTTACTTTGACGCTACCCAAGTTGAACGGATCCGTAGAGCTGCGCTCAGAGAAGGTCTTAGGCTTTCTTTAGATGACGAAAATGATGATTCGGATCCAGAAACGGCATCCAAAAGGTCTCGTTTAGACAATGTAAATGAGCATGATTCGGAAACTCATAAACTATTTTGGGCATGTTTTGAAGAATCACCTATAGAGCAACCTACTGAAGAGCAACCCAAGAATGCCACTGCTGAAGAAATCGCCAACTACATCGCATTAGCAAAGGCTGACAGAAAAATAAACCCATATGAATGGTGGGCTTTGAGTACCAATAAGAATAGATATCCTATTTTAAGTAAGCTTGCTAAACGATACTTAATCACACCAGCAAGCTCTGTTTATTCAGAAAGACTATTTTCCGAGGCAGGTTTAATTTACGAGGAAAAACGAAACCGACTTGCTCCAGAACGTGCAGAAAAAATTGTTTTTTTGCACCACAATCTGCCTCTGTTGGATTTTAAATTAAAAAGCCTTACTAATTTAATTTCATGAATATGATAGGCACAGGCACATATTACAGATAATAATTGATATTGTGTATTGTTTTATTAAGTAAAATAATTTAAAAAATTATTATTTTTTACTCATTAGTTCTTTTGTTCGTTAAAAGTTTATTTTCGACGACTATTCGCCGAATGCCGAATAATACTAGCTATTATTCGGTATTCGACGAATATCAAAAAAATTACGAGTAATGCCGAATACCGAATAATAGCGAGTATTCGCGGCAACTCTACTTACAACAGCTTGTAAGTCGCGGCAGTTCCCACTGGGCAACCACTGCTCTCGGACTTAGCTTGTAGATTCATAAAGTTTAAGTCTTAAGACGCTGACAACACCTAAACCGCGGTCACTGTCAGATTGCATAGATAAGAAAGATAAGAGCAATGACACAACGCTTGTAATTTATTGCAAAATATGAAGCAATTATCTATTTACTCAAAATTGAGTTGAGTAATCGAAAATAAAAAACAACCAAGTTCTGCATTCAAATAAGACGTTCCTGTTTTTTATTAAATACGTAACGTATGTTGATATTTAATACGAATATTTTGTATTCGAACTCAAGGTAAGAGGTTAGTTTAACGTTAGTTTGTATCGAGAGTTTTTTTTCAAAACCTGTTTTGATGACAACCAAGTTCTGGTAAATATGTTCAAAATTAACATATATTCTTTCCGCTACCACAAACTATACAGACTTGGCAATTTTACTTCTTAAGAGAAGCCTATTTTGGTCAATTGGGTCTTGTCAGCGCCTTAAGTTAACAGTTGCTGTTAGTCCGTTCATTAAAATCAAATGCCAGATTAGTTAACGTTTTCCGCCATTGTTGTAATATAATGAGTAGCTAATACATTTGACCTTTATCAATCCAGGGTCGGTTTTAAGTACTCTGACTTTTTTATTGAACCTTTTTATTCCTGTCACAGAGTAGCTAGTAATTGGATTGTCAATGCTTCAATGATTACTGTACTCTGTGGCCTCTGTCATCTGTCTGAATAAAGATAATTTTATGAAACAAGGCAGGCGTGAGCGCGACGTGCGTTTGTATAGCCAAGGTCAACGGCGATTACTCGACCCTTAATGTTTAGGTTAACAGCTGCTCTTAGTCCGTCCATTAAAATCAAATGTCAGATTGGTTAACATTTTCCGCCATTGTTGTAATAATAATAAGTAGCTAATACATTTGACCTTTAATCAATCCAGGGTCGGTTTTAAGTACTCTGACTTCTTATTGAATCTTTTTTTTCCTGTCACAGAGTAGCTAGTATTTAGATTGCCAATGCTTCAATGATTATTATACTCTGTGACCTCTATCATCTGTCTGAATAAAAATAATTTTATGAAACAATGTTTTATTTTTTTTTTTGGATGGGAAATCATCAAATAACTTCACCCGCTCTGGGCGGAGCGGAAGGGTATGTCAGTCTCTTACTGACTAAAACCCACCCATATTACTTCCTGTTGCCTGTGTTGCCAGGGGCCTCGGTAACTCTTTAGTACCTTCCCGCGACCCCAGCAGGCATCGGCCCTAGTGGACCCCTACACTTGTGCTGACAACATCTCTTTAAGGCGCGCGTGGAATACAACGCGCCGTCGACCCGGGCCAGGTCCTTACCGGACGGTGAGCTACCCATTGCTCACCGTCGCGCCTACGGTGGCCGGAAATCCGCCCGGATTCCCGATGCGAACAATGCGGGGTGGGATGTAAATAGCTTGGCTATTAACTTTTCATATTCCCCTGTCTCAGTGCCGAAAAAATATCAAGGGTTGACACTCTGCGAGATGAAAAATGAAAAACATAACTACATAATTAGCTCATTATTATGTAACATAAAACTCAGTACAAAGTTTTTTCTCCAGTGACTTGAACGAATCAACACCAAAGCTACCGAATCAGTATAAACAATTTCAATTCAATTGATCCGTTCAACATCCAAATCTAATGTTAATTTTCCATGGCATTGTTCAACCAACATAGTGCTAAAAAATCGTTGTGACGTTCCGCCGTTGTGTGACTAATTTGCATACACCATTTTTTTAATGTACCTATTTTATTTAAGGTATATAATTACTGTATCTAATTATAATTGCCATTGTGACACGAAGAAAAATAAAAGAAGACTCATAATTCCGTGAATTACAAATTCCTTTTGAACATTTGCACGTCACTAAGAAGTCGATCAGTGTTGGTGTTGGTGTGTTGGTTTTAGGGACATCGATGCGAAAAAAATAAGTTCGTCTTCATTATGATCGTGTAGGTATTGGACTTTTGTATGAAACAACAGATTTTTATTATAGTTATCGGAAAATGTATTCGCTCGAGGGTCTAGAATTATAATATGCTGAATTCTTAGTAGTATGCGCGTCGCTGTGAGGGACCTCACACCGTGTATGCTGCGTACTCCATTTTCTTAATACTCTGTGTTTCTAATGGGCAATTAATAATACCTACAGCTGTGAATATTACACAGCAGTTTTTGTGTTTTAAAATAAAATACAGAAAAACTCTATTTTTAGTTTTAGTTTCAAAATAATGATGATTGATTGCTGGGAATTATTCCAAAATTAAATTTAAATCGTTATGCGCTTAAGATTACAATTGATAAAATAAAACAATTAAGTATTAATTAAAGGAAGTATCTAATTGTTTTTTTATTAAAAACAATTACATACTTCTTTTAATTATCATTATGAGCAAAACTGAAATAAGATTTAATAAAAGACTAATCGTTTACCCTACTAATTGTAAGTGCGTAGTTTGTACATATTTGTCTGTTCTTTTCTTCTTTTCTGTTGATTTATTTACATACACCATTTTTAATGTAGGTACCTATTTTATTTAAAGTATGTAAATAAAGTACGTAAATGTAAGTACTGTATCTAATTATAATTGCTATTGTGACACGAAGAAAAATAGAAGAAGACTCATAATTCCGTGAATTACAAATTTATCAAAGTACCTATGTTTCTTACTATTTTAAACCATATGTTACAGAAAAAACAGTTAATCTTTCAAAACCGTAATTTAAAACTGATCGATAAAACGCGTCTTCTCCATTAAAAATCGGTTTTTACGAATCGCTTTAGAATCCCTACAAACAATAAACTGTTTTTCCAATTAAAAGGTTTATACGTAAATGTTAGTACTTACCTAGTAGATAAAATATTTAAAATAAGTATTAATTAATATATTTATTTGATAGTAATTAAATACCCTATTGATAAAATAAAACAATTACATAGATAATTAAGGGAAGTATCTAATTGTTTTTAATAATGAGCAATTCAGTTTTGCTTCTATGAATTTCTAATGCTTATCGAGTAAACTTCGTTTATCCTATCAATAGTAAATGGGTAATAAATATAAATAAGTTTAACAAAGTACCGGTTTCTTGTTATTATATACTATCGTTTACAGTCAAAACTGTTATTATGGCACGAATTGTCTGGCATTTATGCTGAACTGGGGGCCAACCATCACCTCTATTAGCAGTATTATTATAATATTACTTCACAGTGGGAAAGTGATGAAGCTGTACAGGACTTATAGCTCCATCTCTTTCTCACGCTGAAGTAATATTGAAATAATACTGCTATAAGACGTGATGGTTGGCCCCTGGGCCTATTTGGCGCAGCCGTGAGTCACACAATACTGTTTTAAGTACTTTCTGTTTTTTTTTGTATTTGTATGAATTGATGATATTGTGTGCTTTTACCTAAGTCAAATAAATTTATTTCCTTTCTTTCTTCATTCTGTCAAAACCTTTATAACGTTAAAACGCAATATGGCTATCAAAAATCTGTTTTTACGGATCGATTTAGTATCCCTACAAAAATAATTTGTTTTCCAATTAAAAGATTTCTAACTTAATGTTAGTAATAGATACAATAGTTTAAACCTGTAAAAGTAGTATTGACTGATTTGTGCAGTCAAAAAAGGTTTTGATCAATTAAAACAGTTTTGACTTTGACATATCAACGAACAAAACATATTGATCTGCTTTTGGCATTCGGCGCCTGACCTCAAAAGGCAGAGCTCATGAATAGGGCACCGGTCAAGGCCGAACCCACTCGGGCATCCCCAGAACGCATGTGACTAAGGCCGTTGATGTTCTGTCGTGAATGAATGATAGAATGGAAAGAAAGACGCGTTCATTCGAAATAGAATTAGGCATATTTTATTTTTAGAACGCACGCCGTCAGTTAAAAGATTGTACCAACATTTTGGCCTTTCACTATTTCCTGTTGTTTTTTTCCTGTATTTATTCATTCTGTACGAAGGAGATTGTCAAGATTTTTGGCGTTACAGACTTATAAATTATCTGCCACACATCAGTATAATATTAAGGTTTGGCAGAATAACTAAACTTTAAAATATTTGAGATAGATTATTATTATCATTGTGGGCTTTATAACCACTTTTTTCCAGTCAGCTTAAAATAAATATATAATTCAAAGAGCACAAAAATGTTAACGAAATTGATTTTCGCTACAAAATACTTCCTTGGCCATAAAATAAATAAAACTACCTATTCAGAGTAGAGCAAACCTAAAATTTATAACCGAAATTTAATAAAATGATAAATAAAACAATAATAAAATAATTGGTAATAAAATCTCACCTGTCATGGAAGTCATTGTAATGCACAATATCCAATTGATACAAATCTTTCCCGCGCAAAACATTTGCACTGACTGCTAACAAACACACACATAACAAATAATTACACAACGAAAACATTTAATAAACTTCCAAAAGGATTAAATCTAAAAAAAATAATATACTAAAAATTTTTGTTTTTAAGTAAAAATTGAAAAAAGAATGTATAATGTCTATTTTTAATTTGAAGTACTATTTTTGCCACGACATTCACCATTCGAAGTTTAAATACTACTGCACGATCATTCTGCATTATACCACTACTCGGTTATTATCTGTAAAACACAGCTGACCATACATTACGCGCCATTTTAAAACTTTAAAACAATAGGCATAAGGTTGAAAATCGAGAACAAGTTCGTTTTGTAACGTAGGAAAACTTTGTAATTTTTATTGTACTCGGAGTGCTATTGAAAATCGGTAATTGTCTGTTATTAAAAATATCTTCGATATATCGGATGGAGTTAATAGAAATCTATTTTTTTCTTTTCTCAAAAAGTCTCAGTTTAACATTGAGAAAGTTAACGCGTTAGTAACAAATTGCTACTTTTTCTTATTTTTTATTGTTTTATAAAAAAAACATTTTAGTAATATTAGCTCAGTGAAACTAGGAAGTCACTGGAAAAAATTAGATCACTCTTAAAACGACTTCTTATGACGCGAAAGCGACTATGAAACCAATGCCAAAACACTATTATAAATATAAAATTTGGCACGAGTACAAAAAATAGTCTATATACATAACAAACCCCGAAGGGTTGGGCAGAGGTGTACCTGTAGTACATCCACATTTCGCCAGTTATGTTTAAGTCCCATGTAATAGGGGGCGAGCCTATTGCCATCAACCGGGCACAAATCCAGACTCCTGGTTGTTATTGAGAAACTCGAAATAGAAAAACCCGATAACACTTTGCCCGACTCGGGAATCGAATCCAGAACCTTAAGCTCAGCAGTAGCGCTTACGACCCTAGACCAACGGAGTAGTATAAAAATAGGATAATATAATATATAAAGGGCACACAACATACCAGAGTATACAAACAAATCCGTAGTGGATTTGTTTTTATACATTTAATATAATCAATGAACAAAAAAGATTTCTGAAAATGTGACGGCTGATCGATCAACCATTTCTTTTTTAATTGGAATTTAAGTATAAAACGAATAAAAGAAAATTGTAATAAAAAATTAAAAAAGATACCATTAATTTTGAATGATAATTTCATTTCGTTTAATAATTAATATGCCAAAAAGTGTTTGTGTATTCTAATTTAAGCTGGGTTGTCTTTTATTTATCTAAATCATCATACTTACATATATATTTATATATATATATTATTATATATATATATATATATATATATATATATATATAATATTATAAATGCGAAAGTTTGTAAGTATGGATGGCTGAATGGATGATTGTTACTGTTTCACGCAAAAAGTACTAAACGGATTTGGATGAAATTTGGCACACAGATAGTTTATAACCAGGAATAACACATAGAATACTTTTTATCCCGATATACCCACGGGGTCAAAACTGATGCCGGTGAAACCGCGGGGCGCATCTAGTAATACATATATTGCATATTGTATGCGCCAATTGTGTGTTTACGATAATTTCCTACAACATACAATGATATTTTAAGTACAAAGAGGTACATAGATAGATTATGGTTATACACGCTTCGCAAGTGGCACGTCAAAACTTGGCCAATTAGCCTACATACGTATCGTCTTGTCCCTTTTTCGCTAATTACGACATGCTGTCCTACTTCCACGTGTCAATGAATAAAATGACATTGTGCCGTTTTTGGAGATCGAATGTTGGGTAGATAACCTAGCTACCTCATTTTACTTATAATATAATTGACAATATAGTTTGTGTTTCCTATAATTATTATTATTAAGCCTTTATTGACAACATAATTTTTCAATAATCTGACAATATAGTTTTTTATGTTTTATAATTTAAATATTTTTTACTATATAATTAATTATTTAACGATATACGAGTAAGTAGTTGAGTTTGAATATATGAGTATTAGGGCATCGGTGTGGCTTTGTGGCATGGAGGCCTCCCCAGCTCTTTCCAGTCTCTGCCGGGGTCGCGGGAAAGTTCGAAAGGGTTACCGAGGCCCCTGGCAACACAGGCAACGGAAGAAGTTATTTGATAACTTCCCACCTAAAAAAAAAAGTCTGTTTAAAGTCTGTGTAATATATGTTTACTATTGTAATATATGTTTGTAAAGAACGTTGTATTTGTTTACTATAATAAACAGGGTCAAATTAAATTAATTGAATTTGATGGATTTTGGGGGGTCATCGACCGCAGTTAGTGTAGCCACTTGAAATATCAGTTTAAAAATCAGTATTTTTTTTGTGTAAACTTCACAGACATCATTGGTATCTATACCTAAATACGATAGAACAAAAAAAAACAGTTTTTCTCAACTTATACTTCAAGTAATAACACTACCAGCTGTCGTTGACCCCCAAAAAAAACTTCAAATCTTTTTTATTTTTATTTTATCGTGTTTAGATATCAAGACCCAGAGTCGTCTCGTCTGCAGAGTTCCGCTAGCTCATTTAATTTGACCCCATCTTAATAATACTAATATAATTATAAAAATCTTTATTTATCTCCACAAATTAAATATCAACGTGAGCATAAATTACAGTCAGACACAAATTTTGGCAAAGTAGACCGTATAAACAATGTACATACATAGTCGTGGGTATACAAAAGATGCTTATTTTGTATGTATGCGGGCACTATGTGGCACCAACGCGACCTAAGCACACAATATCTTGACGTACTACAGCGAGAGAAAGTCATACTTTTACACACTTTACATTTACCGTATTTTTAATACCAGACTACAATTACATAACATACTCAGTATCGCAATACATTTCATTTTGCAAGTTCATTGAACTGTATGATTTTGAAAACCGTTCATTCATTTGAATGCTGATATATCTGACATTTATTTTAGTTATCTGTGTTATGTATTTTTTTGCCTTCAGTCACAATCAATCAATCAACTCGTCTCGCAGTGCACTGCTGGACAGACATAGCCTCTCCCAGGCTGCGCCACAACACCCTGTCCTCTGAAACCAGTCTGACCCAGCCACCTTCAGGTCGTCGATCCATCTAGCACCAGTCACATACCTAACTGATACAAAGATGGGAAGTATACAGGGTGACTTTTTGAGGATTGTACTCATCATTATGAACAACTTTTACTAAGGGACCAAAGCTACAATCCCAAAAAAAAACTGCTGTCCCCTACATTTATGTTCGCAATACCTCATCAAAATGTAGGAAAAGCAGATTTTTTTTTTGGGATTACAGCTTTGGTCCCTTAGTAAAAGTTGTTAATAATGATGTATACAATGTCCCATTTCAGTTTGTCGCAAGTTTTCAATTTCAACCTGTATAATGATGTACTATCAAATCTATACAATGTGTAACAGAATTCATTCACCTTATGAAAGTAGTATGTTCAGAATAGTTCAATGAATGAATTTCTGTCATGTTCTATCAAGTTTGAATCACAAAAATGATTAGAACTACTTAGATTATCTACAATCACACTTCCGCTGTTCAGTCAAAACAAACGAAAATAGACGAAAAACCTACTACGCTTGACCCATAAACGTGTGCGACTGTGCGCGTGCGGTGATGTATAATGTGACCACAATTTTCTCCCACAATTAGTATAACTAATTGAATAAATAAACAATGTTTTATACTTAAGACGCTGAAAACACGTAAACCGCGGTCACTGTCAGATTGCATAGAAGAGAAAGAGAAGCGCGATGACACAACGCTTGTAATTTATTACAAAATATGAAGCAATTATCTATTTACTCAAAATTGAGTAGAGTAATCGAACATAAAAAACAACCAAGTTCTGCATTCAAATAAAACGGTCTTGTTATTAATTAAATACGTAACGTATGTGGATGTTTAATACATATATTTTGGATTAGAACTCAAGGTAAGATGTTAGTATCGAGATTTTTTTTCAAAACGTGTTTTGGTAAAAGCCAAGTTCTGAGAAATATGTTCAAAATTAACATACCACAGACTACACACTTTTCCGCTACCACAGACTATACAGATTTGGTACTTTTTTTTCTTAAGAGAAAGGCTTCTCCTTTATACAATTTTGGTCAATTGGGTCTTGTCAGCACCTTAATAGAAAAAATATCAATGTATGTTTTATGATTGTAAATGTATAACATATTATTTTAATTGGGGGTGTTTGGTGGTGTGCGTTAAATTCGAGACATGTTGTTTATATAAAAATGAAATGCTGTTCGTTGGTAAGCGCATCACTTGAGAACGACTGGACCGATCCGTTTAGTTTTTTTTCTTAATATAGTGCGTTCACTTTATCTTGATGTGTGACACGATTGGTAGCACTGAGTTTTGCAGTCATGTGATTGAATTTTGCAGTCATGTGATCGTCAACAAAACGGTGCTCGTGCTAAGCCTGCTAGACAGATGATTAAAACTGAGGAAATATTAAATAAATACAGTGTGTATTTTATTTCTCAATTTTAATCATGATCTGGCGGTTTGAGTTATTTATGCGGCCTACCCAAATGTTCTTTCTTTGGTATTGTTCGTCACATCGTTGAGCTCCTTACGAGTAAGTTCTCAGTTGAGCTGCACGATTAGTGATAAATGACTGACCTGTTCTGTCAGTCGCCATTTTGAACTACGAGTATTATCATTGAAACCAAGATTGCAAAATTCAGTCCTACCAATCGCGTCACGCGTCAAGTTAAATGAACGCACTGTATTCCGAATAAGTTTTTTGGGGAAAGAAAAGTTATAAAAGATTTCCGGAAAAATGCGAAATTCGAGAAAAACTGAAAGTACTTTTTTCTATGGATTTTTTGTATGTTTTAACGAAATTTAGACAGGGCAACGTCTGTCGGCTAGTAAGTAATAAAGACGATGACTGTCGAACATTTTCCAATAGTCTAACTAAACCAATTTTTGAAAAATTGTTTAAGTACCTAGCTAAAAAAAATATATATAAATATCCTAGTTTAAAACTGTTATTCAGTATAAAAGAAAAAACAGGCAAGGCTTGCAATGCAGCTATATCAAATTATACACAAGAGTTTTTTAAAACAAACTTTCATAAAATAATAAAAATAAAGCACCCATTCGACGTAATGTTTAATAATTAATAATTAATTATTTAAAAGGTGTTAGAAGCAGTGCTGCGATTTCACTTTTAAATTACGTATACACATAAGCGTACGTTACTAGAATTTAGAATGCTTCAATCATTTTATCTACAAGAACGAAGTTTGTTATTAAGTGAACTTTATTTCTGTATCTGTCCGTGACATCACAGCGGGCCATATCAGAATACCAGCGCTATTTTTAATTATTAAAACATTTAAAATAAATTAGTTCTCTAATGTGAAATGTCACACACATATTATCACATTAGAGAACTAGTTTATTTTAATGGTAATAGGTATGTATATATACGCGTATGTGTGTGCAGGGTGTATCCGTATGTATCTGTGTTTCATAGTATACTTAGGTAGATTATTACGAAAGGGATATGAATGCCAGGACAAGTTTAAAGCATAGGTAAGTATGTGTCTCCAGATTTTCTAACCGCTCATACTCGTACGTCAGGCTTTGGAGCTATTTGTCCGTGAGCGCCCTACACTCCCATGAGGTAAGTAGATAGATATTAAAAACCTTACTTACTCTATTGTACAAAACAGGGCCAAAGAAGTGATAGTGACATTTCACCAACACAACACTGGCCGGCTCAGGATGCAGCTGAATACCAGTATATTTGACAGCCGGGACCAACGGTTTAACGTACTTTCCGAGGCACGGAAAGTGTGCTAACCTGCACTTTCATAAATATTATTGTAGCTCACATCTCGTTCACTATAATATCAGCGTATGTAAAAAACAATACCCAGCTGCGTGAAGATTGGAAATAAAACAATCTTATTGGTATTTTTTTATTGAGTTTTGGAGGACAACAAGGCCTTTGCTCGTGAAGAGGACCTTAATTAATTAACAAATAGTTTTATTTTCATCAGTACAGTCACGAGTGTAAGTATACACTTAGCAAAATACAAAAGCAATTTTTTCGTGGAATAACGACTGCAGCATTGAGGTGAGACCTATTTCATAATAGCATGGGTTTCAAAATACTATGTTCGTTACGACATAAAATTACAATCAACAGGAGAAAATAACTTTTTAAAGTTGTTAAGTGTATACATATTAGTGCTCGTGAGTTCGTGACTGTACATTAAATCAAAGTAAAAATAATGAATAATACAATTAGATCAAATTGTTCAGACAGTAAACATTTTAAAGTCATAAAAATATTATTGAAAAATAATGAAATTAAGACGTAATTAATCAATCTGGTACTTAAATTTTGTTACGTCGTTACTTATAGATATTTATACATTAATGAATTATATAAGTGGTGATAAACTTCAATTATTTTATGTTATTAATGAATTAGTGAATCAAATATATTATAATTATTAGTGATGATTATAATAGTTAACTCATATTTATTAACATTTAAAAAACACCAAACATTTTTTGAACAATAAAGTTTTCAAGGTATTTTATTGCACCGAAGGAAAGCCAGCTGGCTTATGAGCGCAGTTGTTAGTGGTGGAAGTTTAACATCTCCTTTCTGGATGCCTATTCAGTTCTTTAATCAGTTAGACTCGATTTAACTATTGCGACTATTCCAGGTATCTTCATACGGCACCTGTCCCATCCCCGATTATTAGGTAACGAGTTAGCGAGCAACGACTAGTAGTGTTCAAAGTAGCTTTATGGCAATCACTTGCTTAATTCTTTATGCTTTTTTTTATTATACTAACTAATTTATATGCTCTTTGTATGCGTACGTACTTGTTACAACCAAACGGGCGGGTGCGAATGGTGTCGTCAGAGCGGAATATTACACTAAAAAAGCACGAAGCAACAAAACATTGTTTATAATATTACGTTACGTGAGCCGCCTGAGGTCGTGATATCGCACGCGGCGCGTAAAACGATTACACATGCGACCGAAAGCATTCGCTAGCAATAGCATGCGACGACTAGCCGCCTTGGCGGCCGGTATCCGCCGCTTTGCCTGGTTGCTTATTACTACTTGCGCTTGCGATGTGCGACGGACAGAGACAGAGAGTGCGACGTGCGATGTAAACCAAAAAGCTAATAGCAACAAGTGAGTGCCACGGTAGCATTTGCTTTATGTTATGTATAATAAGCACGGTGCTTTATTTTGCTTTATTAACCACCACTAGCATGGACCAACGAGCATGAAGTGGTCGACGTTGACGAGCGATTACTCGCTGGTATGCATATATAGAGGCATGAGGAACAGGGTGTAAAATCCACTCATCCTCCATAGAAAAGGGATGATCCTCCGACCAGACGGGTGTCGTGTCTGGTGGGCAACTGCCCGACGGTTGATGTCGGGATGTTGTATATATGCTAGTTGCGCGGTAAACTCTGCTTGTGCGATGCAGGATTTTGCGTGACGTCAGTGTGTTGCGCAGTTCGCATGTGGCGATGTAGATGGCGCCACACATCTGTATGTACCAAGCGTGAGTCTCAAACGAGCTTCGCTGAGCGATTACTCTCTTTGATAGCTTTTGTCGCTACGAATGAGAACTCGCCGAGCAGCGGTGTCAACAGGCTGCGATCAACTATTAATATGTAAGCATCTTTATACCCGATTGCCCCAGAAGGAGGGTAATGTCTTTCGAGAGTATGTATATGTATGTCTATTTCTTTGGCACGCTCTGTAGCCTAAACGGATTAATAGATTTTAAAATAAGAGGTGTCGTTAGATTTGTCTTCATTGTGGGAGTGACATAGGCTGTATAATATTTATATATTGAATCTGAAAATACAAAAAAAGGAGGGAAAGATTTTTTAAATAAATTACAACAATATTGATAATTATCAAATAGAAGCTAAGACGGAGTCCCTTCCATATATATGGAATAATCTCAAGGGAATAATTCAATATATATATAAATAAAACAAATTATTTAAAAAACAAAAAACCCAACTGCAAAAACACATGACTGAAAAGAGACAAGCAATATAATCTATAGAATTTCAGTATCGCAGGCGGGTAGGAGCAGTGGTGGCCCAGTGGTAACGGCCGCGACTTACGAGTTGTAAGTCGTAGGTTCGAACCCAGACAGAGCTGAGGCCTTAGTGTGAGTTTTTTTTACTCACGTTCGAACGCGTTCGATTGCGAGCGCGTTAGAATTTAGTATGGGAAATTAAGTTCTACGAGTGACCACCAGGTGGCACTATGACTAAATTCCCATACTAAATTCTAACGTGCTCGCAATCGAACGCGTTCGAACGTGAGTCAAAAAAACTCACACTAAGGCCTCAGCTCTCAAAACGGTGAAGGTAAACATCGTGAGGAAACCGGCACACACTGGTCCCGAATGATAAAAAAGTGGACATTAAGAAATTTTTGACAGAAGGTCAACGGATTCGGCTGTTTTTTTTTTGTAGACAGCTGATGCAATTACAAATCACTTTTATAGATTGAGTTTTTGCCAAATAAGCCGTATTTTCAGAGAAAAAAAATATTCAAATATTTTTTGTATGAAAGAAATCCTAATTTTGTCTTTATCTTCCAAGATTCAAACGTATTCAAAATAAAACTTAGCGCAGCTTGTAGAGGTGCTAATCGCTCACCACTTTGTCATAGACACTCTTCTGCGATTTTGTGCTCCTTTTGAGTTACAGGCACTTTAAATATTTTTTGTATGAAAAAATCCTAATTTTCTCTTTATCTTCCAAGATTCAAACGTATTCAAAATAAAACTTAGCGCAGCTTGTAGAAGAGCTAATTGCTCACCACTTTGTCATAGACACTCTTCTGCGATTTTGTGCTCCTTTTGAGTTACATGCACTTTAAATATTTTTTGTATGAAAAAATCCTAATTTTGTCTTTATCTTCCAAGATTCAAACGTATTCAAAATAAAACTTAAAGCAGCTTGTAGAGATGCTAATTGCTCACTACTTTGTCATAGACACTCTTCTGCGATTTTGTGCTCCTTTTGAGTTACAGGCACTTTAAATATTTTTTGTATAAAAAAATTCTAATTTTGTCTTTATCTTCCAAGATTCAAACGTATTCAAAATAAAACTTAGCGCAGCTTGTAGAGTAACTCTTACAAATATATGAAATTATCAGTATCAAATAAACAAACAAGGAAATCTCAAAACGTGTTCAGACATGTTTATGTACAGGTAAGTTATTGTGTGACTCGTATGTAAAATTTTTTTTGTATAGAGTCATTGCTTAATTACCCTATAAGTGACGATTTCGGCTCTATTTGGTCATCTAGTCGAACGCGTCGAAAACGCTGAATGATGAATAGGTATATAAATTGCAATTAAAAATTCCCTTTGTAGTTTTGCGGTATTTATGTAGGAGCACATCTTAGTATGTTTTATTTTCTCGTGACTCATCCAAATTGCAAGAATATTTGGCTCATTATCTAACTACCCCATTAAGTAATGAGGTAGTTAGGTAATGAGCCATTATCTAACTACCCCATTAAGTAACGGGATAGTTGGGTAATGAGTCATATATCAATAGTATAAGGGCAAGCGGAACCCGTTTTTGTTCATTACGCGTCTTGTGCTCGTAAAAACAACACAATTTTTTATCAACTATCACCACATTGTAACTTTTATTTATTTGCCTGTAACATTTTTGTATCAAAATGACTACATTTGTGACTAATTTAGACATTTTTTCTTTTTTGAGTAATAGTGGGTGCCTTAAAAATAGTGATTTACTGTGTCAAACCATTATAAATCGTATTTCAAGTGAAATTCCAAACGAAGAGCTCAGTATTATCAAAAAGTTTTGCCAAAATTATACGGCAAACCTAGCTAGAAGATGGGACAATTCAGGTAGAAACGAAAGATTTGGTGTTAAAAACAAGGAGTGGTTGGAGTCTAAAATTTTGTGGCCAACTTTAACTTCTGTGAATTTTCCTATGTTGTTTGATCCAGAATATACCATAGAGGACATTTCAGTAGACGTAGAAGAGCATAATTTATCGTACGAAGAGGAAGCGGGTGCATCTACATCAGAAGCTACCACAAATACTCCCAGAACTAGAAATACTTTTTGAATTAATTTTTTAACTCTGAAAATACGGCTTATTTAACAAAAAATACATCTTTAAAAGTTACTTGTAATTGTATCAGCTGTCTACAAAAAACTAGTAAAGCTCATCCGACAACGAAAAATTTAAAGTGCCTGTAACTGAAAAGGAGCACAAAATCGCAATTGAGTGTCTATGGCAAAGTGATGAACAATTAACCCCTCTACAAGCTGCGCTAAGTTTTATTTTGAATACGTTTGAATCTTGGAAGATAAAGACAAAATTAGGATTTTTTCATACAAAAAATATTTAAAGTGCATGTAACTCAAAAGGAGCACAAAATCGCAGTTGAGTGTCTATGACAAAGTAGTGAGAAATTAGCCCCTCTACAAGCTGCGCTAAGTTTTATTTTGAATACGTTTGAATCTTGGAAGATAAAGACAAAATTAGGATTTCTTTCATACAAAAAATATTTGAATATTTTTTTTCTCTGAAAATACGGCTTTTTTGGCAAAAACTCAATGTACAAAAGTGATTTGTAATTGCATCAGCTGTCTACAAAAAAAAAATAAGCTGAATCGGTTGACCTTTTGTCAAAAATTTCTTAATGTCCCCTTTTTTATCATTTGGGACCAGTGTGCGGCATGCCCAAGAACCAAAAATTGGAAGACATGTGACATCTACCAACCCGCACTGGGCCCGCGTGGTGGATTACGGCCCACTTCCTCTCACAGAGAGGAATCCTATATCCAGCAGTAGCAGGAGGCCTATATCCCAGCAGTGGGAACATAATAGGCTGGTTATGTAGGCGGGGACAAACCAATAACCTGAAATATGGTGTAACTTTTGTTTGCGGCGCCTGCGATACTAAAATTCTATAAATTATAATGCTTGTTGTTCTCTTTTCAGTTTTGTGTTTTTGCAGTCGGGTTTTTTGTTTTTTACTTACACGGCAACTTACAATCTTTTCGAGACAGAATAGCGTGAAAATCGTTGATAGCTAGTCGCTTCCTCATCGGTGATGGTGCCTAATTCCTGACGTCCTTTAAAAAAGAAGAATGTTATTTGCCGTCTTTTATTTTAATGTTTCAATCAAACGAGCAACTACTGACCGAACTGGAAGTTCCGTTGACAAAAATAACAAACTAATTTTAACTTTAGATTACATTCTTTACTGTCTGAATATAGTTAGCCTTGGTTCGAAATTTTAAACGAATGCCTGCCGAACCGTAACACGACAGCAGTTTCATGAACAAAAAATCTTTTGTTTCCAACTTAAATATTTATGTGGCACTTAACTGTTTTAGAAATAACAAAAGTGTTGCCAATGTTTAGAATATTTACAAAGCCTGCAGGCCCCGAACATGTGTTTAGCAATCCTTTTTTTTTTGGTATGAATTTATTAAATAGTCTCCGCGAAAGTCGAAGTAGATCGTCAGGTTGCCCATATATTTGGTGAAAGCTGAGGCTTGGCCTATCAGCACCTGGAATAGAATGAGAAAATTGTGTCAGCCTTTTTATCATTACGTGGAGACTTTTTTTTATCGAATTCCCACCGACTAAAAGCCCACTATTCCTTCTAGTACCATGAGTCGGGACCTCGGGGGCCCGGGAGATACATGTACATTCCCGCACAAGTGTTTTAATGCTCCACACACGAAATGATGGAATTTCTCCTGTATCGCGGATATAGACAACGATCATTGGATGGGAAATCATCAAATAACTTCTCCCACTCTGGTCGGAGCGGGAGGGTGTGTCAGACTCTCGCTGACTCAAACTCACCCGTGTTTCTTCCGTTGCCTGTGTTGCCAGGGCCACGGTATCCCTTTCGGACTTTCCTGCGACCCCGGCAGGCATCGGCCCTAGTGGATCCCTACACGGCGAGCTAGTTTAGCAACCCTAAGGTATCAATCAGATCAGAGTTTCAATACTAATACAAGAGCATCTCTTTTGCAATCCTCAGTAATATCAGTGTCGGCACAGCCGTGTGTGATCAATGTCGGCTCGGTGTCTACGTCTCTTTATCTACTTCCTATCGCAGGTATGCTGGAAGACTTTTTTTTAGAAATAAGCATTACCTTTGTACTTATTTTTCTGTTCTTTTCACAATGTCTGTTAATATATGTGTTTACATAAATTGTTAAATAAATAAATAAATATTATAAATGCAAAACTGAGTTTGTTTGTTTGTTACGCTTTCACGGTAAAACGGCTGAATGGATTTGTATAAAATTTAGCATATTGGTAGACGCAAACGAAGTCGCGGGTAGAAGCTAGTAAAAAAAGACAAACGTTAAGTAATAAACTCGACAAGGAAGTTTTTTTCCACTTCGTGAAAACGAGGCTTTTTTGAGGAAAGGTCATAGAAAACTTGTCTCGTTTTGTCTTGAATTATATTGTCATCCTTGTGACACAATAATTTCGCGATAATCTGAGGTAAGTGATATCGTGATGGTTCGGAGGAACAAGAATCATCTCTAGAACGAGGTTGTGGTTTCGAAAGCAGAAGAGATCGCCAACAAGCAGTGAACGAATTGCGAGAATCGCGAGAGGTGTTTCGTAAAATGTAACAATTTCAGCCCAGTCCTTGGGACTAACTATACTCTGGCCGATGAGAGAATGCGTTCCTGACTGAATACGTGTTTTACGAATTTAAACTTCATTAGTTCCTAATAAGAAAAGGTCTTGTCGTGGTAAATATAGGTAGTATATTCTGGCCACCGAGAGAATGCGTTTCTGACAACTGACAGATCTGACAGCTGTCAGATGTATAAGACACCAGGCGGCTATATTCTCGGTGGCTGGAATCCTACTAATATTATAAATGCGAAAGTTTGTAAGGATGGATGGATGGATGTTTGTTACTCTTTCACGCAATAAGTACTGAACGGATTTGGATGAAATTTGGCACACTCAGGTTTATAACCAGGAATAACACATAGAATACTTTTTATCCCGATATACCCACGGAGTCAAAACTTATGCGGGTGAAACCGCGGGGCACATCTAGTATATTATATTTACCGCGACAAGACCTATTCTTATAGTTATTTTACCTACTTTGGTTTGTACCAACCAATATATGTATGATGATCAGTGATAGGAATAGGTAGTGCCTATTAGCCTAAACTTCGAAGAACAGAGACAAGAAACGGAGAATTCCTTAGGACTAAATTATTTCCGGCACATCTG
This sequence comes from Atethmia centrago, assembly GCA_905333075.3. Classification (NCBI taxonomy): domain Eukaryota; kingdom Metazoa; phylum Arthropoda; class Insecta; order Lepidoptera; family Noctuidae; genus Atethmia; species Atethmia centrago. The sequence goes on along the minus strand of HG995387.1, from coordinate 22,761,143 downwards.
TCTCGAAATTTCGAGACAACACTTAAATACATTTAAAAAAATGTGTTATTTGGAATAAGTAATTCGTCTATATTTATCTAAAGTTTGTCTATAAATGTGATAGTTTGTATGGATGTCCATTACTCAATGCCAGTGAAAATGCTGATTTTGGTAGTGATATAGATTAAGGTGTGGAATAGCACATATGCTACTTCCTATTAAAAAAAAAGTATAGTTCCCATGGGATACAAAAACAATAGTACACGCGGGAAAAGCCGCGGGCATTAACTAGTTAAAAAAAAAAACGTAAGGGTCCTTTCACACCAACGATATTGTCTGGCGATTTTTGGAGATTTCTATACAAAAAAAAAACGAAAGAAAAAATGCTCAAAAATCGCCGGTCGATATCGCTCTAGGTTCATTAAATAATTAATGGGCTCTAAAGGAAAAATAAAACACATAGAATATTGTTGTAACAAATATATGTATATTTATATTATTTTAAAATATGACGTAATTGGAGACCATGAAACAAAATGTACAGAAGGAAAGATTTAAGAAACAAATTTATGTTTATCTATCTTTAAATATCTATGTCATATTTATTTTACTGACGTTGAGGGATGCAATTTTTACTCAAATCAAAGTACAAATTAACCTTTGAAGTTTACAAATTAATATTTGAAGCATTTAGGACAATCAGTTTTAATACTGAACTACTAACTGTTCGGTTTTGATAAAGAACTTGATGCATCAAAAATTGCTAAGAATTTGAAAATCTTTATTTGTGTTACAAATACCATAAAAAATAAAGAACATCGTGATTCGATTCGTCAAGTTCAGTATCAGAACCGAAATTTTCTTTGTCAGATGAGTCATCTAAGTTAAAATACACAATCATAATTTTTTCTATATTTTCAACTGTCAGGCGATTTCTTTTTATGTTAAGAATCCATTTATAAGTTGAAAATGACCTTTCAACATCAACTGAGGTTAAAGGCGCGTACATATAGTATGATCGCTCATCCTTTCCTGCTGTTATCGCTTCACATATGTCTCTAATTTTATCTAAATCGGGATTTCTGTCCATGACATTTACGAGTTTATTTTTTATAAGCTCAGATGAACACCAGCTAAGCACAGTTCTCACGTGATCAAATATTTCAAAGGATTCCGTTAGAGTTAAATTCGATTTTTGTAATTTCTTTAATCCAATTTGTATATCTTTAAAATATTCCTCAATGTAGTCCAAGTCCGATTTCAAGTTTTCCTTTTGAAGAACATTTTTGGCACACCTAATAGATAGCGCGTCGGAACTTCTTAAAAGATTTACAATTGTTTTAATTTGATCATAATATTTTGCATAATATGACACTGCCTCCAACCAAGTACCCCATCTTGTAATAACGGGTTCTGGAGGAAGCGGCATGTGGGGAAAGGTGTTTTTTAACAAGCGCACTCTATTAGGTGATTTTAAAAATATTTTTTTTACGTTTGAAATTAATTCATCTACATCTGAGTATTCGTATCGTATTTTTTCTGCCACGAGATTCAGTGCATGTGCTAAGCAAGTGACGTGTATCATGTTGGGCAAATAATTTTTCAGCACACGTCCCGCTTTTAGCATATATGCTACACTATCAGTGCATAATACAGCAACGTCTCCTACTTTGGATTCATACAAATCGCACCACATATTTTCAAAGCAGTCTATTACAAATTGGGCAATTGTGCTCCCATTAATAATTTCTAGTACTTTGCAAGCAACTAAAAATGGTTTTTGTGTGATCGCATTTAAAGGTTTTACAAGTAAATGTACCATGTATCTGCCTAAAAAATCAGTTGTCTCGTCTAAAGATACCCACAGCTTTTGATTTGCAATTTGTTCATAAATCGAGTCAATTTTAGTTTTAAAAATCTTATCTAAATAAATTTTTCTCAGCAATGATTGCTCAGGAAGCTTTTGTCGATTTGTACAATTGCAGCAAATATATTTATGGAAGAATTTTTTGAAAGCGGGGTTGTTTACTTGAATCCAAGGTATATTACATAATATGAGAAATTGTACTAGGTCCAAATAAAATTCTTCATTTGGTTTTTTACTTGTCCCTTTGTGTTTCGGACCTTTAACGTGCCTCTTGACACTACTAAGTTTAGCTGTTATACTGCTCTCGCACTTAGAACAGTAAATCAAATTACTGGCCGGGTCGTAATATAATTCAGGATGAAGTCCAATCCAACTTTGTACTGTTGCTTTCTTAGGCTTGTTCGCCATCTCCAATCTTACTGGTCTCCAAAAAGATGTACGATGGCAAGTACCTAAAATAAAATTTTAAGTTTTCCATGCCTCAAAAGGAATAACGAACCTTTATAGATACAGGGAGGTGGAAAGGAAAGCGGGAGAGGTGCGCGCATTCCAGCTAGGTGCATCGATTGTATCGATTTAAAGATTTTATTCTTTCATTTTACGCTCTAATAAAGAAAAACGGATAGATAATATGAACACGCGTAACATCATTGTTATTGAAATTTTTTTTTCGCATTTTAGTCAATGCGCAAAAGACATATTCCTTTTTGGTTCAAATATTAAAAGAACCGGCCAGAAAAATAATATATTTTGATAGAATTCGTCCACCTTAGCAATTCTTTATGACACCAAAGATATAACATTACTATGCTTGTTAGTATTGAAGTTCACTTTTATATTTGAACCAAAAGTTAAATGCGTATGTTTTTTTTCTTTAATTACGTTTCATACACAATAATTATCTTAAAAACTCCATTAAAAAATATCAAGTTCATACAATTGCATATCAATCTAGACTGTCAAATTGCTAGTTTAAGATAAAATAATATATACATTAATGTTCTTCTTACTTACTGTTTGTTTCCCTACAAGAAATAAAATAAATAACTTTAGCCAAAACATTAAAAAGTAATAAATGTTGACTTACCGTAATATTTGATGTAGACAGACAGGAACAATGTTATTGCAGCAAATCGTAATCCATAAATTCAAGCCAAAGTAGTCGTATTAAGAAGATCCAATGAACCAAAAAACGAGCGAGGGTGAAAAACAATATTCACAAAAACAATACAGGAAGATGCGCACTTAACAAACCGAAGTACAGGATTGAAGTGAAGGTAACCTGCGCGCACGCGGGGCGGTAAGGAGTAGGGGGGGAGGGGGTATGTATACCCTCCCCGCGCCGCACAGGTATGCGACCATGGCGGTAACCTTTCGTAATTTCTAAGAATAGATAACGAAACGCGCTGCCGTAAAATGTGATAATGTGATACCATTATTATGCAATTATTTTAATATCATGCACATTTTTAAATATACTTTAGAAATATATTTCATTAAGATGAAAGAAAAAAAGGTATTTGTATTTTCATTTGTAACTAAATATTTGCACATCATGTATAACGGTAGAATGTAAAGGGACCTCGTTAATATTAAGATCATACCACTTTGTATACCTAAATTCTGGCAAATAAATGAATTATTTATTTATTTTAAATACCGATAAAATCAAAATCAAAGCATTTATTTCAAATAGACCATTTACGGGCACTTTTGAATAGTCAAATGTCGGTCAGTCCAAGAAAAGTGCAGCTAAATTGCACGTTCCAAAGAGTAGGTCTCTATGGAGAAGAACGTGCAAGAAACTCCATGGACACTCTTTTAAATCATATTATGTGTTACATATAATGCCTTTTTTACACTTGAACTTTAGAAATCTCATTAAACGTAGCCGAGAGTGAGCTAGAAAGAAGATATTTACTTCGAAACGTGTACGGCTTCTTATTCAAACATTGTGATTCATTGTGTATTACGATCAACAAGTCATTTACAAAATGTTCTCCAAAAAAAAATTCAGAAAATTTTATGGTTGTAACGACTGTGTATGTTATTTATTATGATATATCTAGTCGCAAACTTTAGGTAAATATAGACGAATTACTTATTCCAAATAACATTTTTTTTAAATGTATGTGTTGTCTCGAAATTTCGGGACAGATGTCTCGGAAAAAAAGTTAGTCCTAAGGAAGTCTCCGTTTCTTGTCTCTGTTCTTCGAAGTTTAGGCAAATAGGCACTACCTATTCCTATCACTAATGATGATGATTATACTATTCTTGCCTGAGCAACCGGCAGCAAGCTCGTCATGCTCCCTTAGATGTCACTGCTTGCGACAGCGTCGGGGCTCGGATTGCCTCCTTCCCTCCAATATGGCGAGGGGGTGATGGCTGATCTTTGCGTTATGCTCGTGAACGGGTGCTGCTTGTGGTGACTGGTCTTCTTGCTGATCATGGTTTTAATTGTTATTAGTAATTGTTTACTTACTTATTTTACTTCAATGGGGCTAGTTTATCATTTCTCACTTCGAGCTACAGCAATAGCCTTAGGCACGCCCTTTATGCCTGGAGGCTTTTATTTACTATTTACGTTTTTTTATGTTGTAATTTTTATCTGCTTGAGTACAGTTTGTTCATTGTTTTGTTGGTATACTGGCGTGTGCTAGCTAACGTATGGCAAGTGTGTAATTTAATCCAATGTTTTGTGTTTCGTAATGTTAATTACTTTGCATACGATTTGTATAGAATCAAGTTTATATAACTAAACAGACAGATGTGCAGCTGGGGAGTTTGTTCCACCACTTCTTCCCAGCTAAAGCACTAGGAAGTGGTGAAGGGCGGGCATTTTTGGGGGACTGTCTTATGTAACTTTGACGTTCGAAAAGTGCTGATTTTCAGCCTAGTTTGAATAAATGACTTTTGATTTGATTGATTTAATAAATGGAGAAGAATTGAGCAAGAGTCATCAACGCTTCTTCAAGCAATTTCTGTAGGTATTCACGGTGTAAGGGACATCAACGCGTAAACTGTTACCTTGAATTCAGTACAACAAATTTTTCGTCGGTTATTAAAAAAAATCTGCTGTTCCATATATTTTGAACGTGTGAGTATTACACTTTTAAGGGTCGGGTAATCGCCATTGACCTTGGCCATACAATTGCGCGTCACACTGACGCTGACGTGACGCCGCGCGCCGCGCTGCAGTTCGATGTCAAAGGGAATATTTATTTTTATAACGAAAATATTAATATTTGAAAAAAAACACTAATAGAATGTATAGATAATAAAATAGTCTGTTCCTACAAAAAAAATCATGAAAATATCATAAGTAGTTTGAGTAAGTAATATCGTTTTTTTATGCTTTGGGTAGATATTACTTCCTGAATTTATTTCATAAAGTATTCTACTACAATACTTAAATATTCACTTATAGAATTGATGTGTATACGAGCTAGTTTAACATACATTTTTTGCATAACTTACTTGCATTCTATGAAGACTTAATAATAGATTTAAAAGTCACTAAATTCATACATATATCTGCGTCTTATTTTAAATTTACCAACGTAAATTCGTACGTATCTAATGGTAACAAGACTTAGATTCAAAAGCTAAAAAATCGACCACGGATCATCAAATGGGATTTCTCTCTGCGGTATTGAAGAGCGCGCTGGCGGGAGGCGGAGCCGCATGCCGTATGCGCCGAAGTCCGCTAGCATACGATCGCGGGGGAGATGCAGTGCAAGGTGTACCGCGGGGTGCTGCGGGATCCTCGGCAGATCCTCCTCGATAGTCTCCCACCCGCCGATGTGCGTTGGCCTTTTAAAAGGTTCCGTACCCAAAGGGTATTACTAAAACTCCGCTGTCCGTCTGTCACCAGGCTGTAACTCATGAACCGTGATAGTTAGACAGTTGAAATTTTCACAGATGATGTATTTCTGTTGCCAATATAACAACAAATACTAAAAAACAGAATAAAATTAATATTTAAGGGGGCGCCGATACAACAGACATGATTCTTTTGCCGTTTTTATAGATCATGTTACGGAACCCGTCGTGTGTGAATCCGACTCGCACTTGGCCGGTTCTTTTTTAATAACCGAAGATATATATGATGTTACCATGATTTCAGTAGATACATGATTCTAGACCCCTAAGGTCTAGAATCATGTATCTACTGAAATCATGGTAACAGTTTGAACATCAATGTCCCCTACACCCTGGACATGAGAGGAAGCCTTTGCTCTGCAATGTCACATAAATATAACATCACGCCGGTAACCCCCGAAGGGTTTGGCAGAGGTGTACCTATAGTTCACCCACATTTCACCACTTATGTTTACATAACATACATAACATAATCAGCCTATAATATTGCCACTGCTGGGACACAGGCCTCCTCTCTGTGAGAGGGAGTGGGCCGTAATCTACCACGCGGGCCCAGTGCGGGTTAGTAGATGTCACATATCTTCGAATTTTTGGTTCCAGGACATGCCGGTTTCCTCACGATGTTTTCCTTCACCGTTTTGAGAGCAGTGGTAATGAAATAATTTACACAAAGTGAAGCGCTTGTCCGGATTTGAACCTACGCCCTACAACTCGTAAGTCGCGGCCGTTACCATTGGGCCACTACTGCCCTCCTCTTCTCTGCTCTTATGTTTAAGTCCTATGTAATTGGGGCCAGTCTATTGCCAACAACCGGGCACAAATTCAGACTCCTGGCTGCTACTGAGAAATTTCAGATGGAATAACAACTCAATAACACTTTGCTCTACCCGGGAATCGAACCCAGGACATCGTGTAGCGCTTGCGACCACTAGACCAACGAGGCAGTATATCCTACTAATATTATAAATGCGAAAGTTTGTAAGGATGGATGGATGGATGGATGGATGTTTGTTATTCTTTCACGCAAAAAGTACTGAACGTATTTGGATGAAATTTGGCACACAGATAGTTTATAACCAGGCATAACACATAGGATACTTTTTATCCTGATTTACCCACGGGGTCAAAACTTATGCGGGTGAAACCGCGGGGCGAATCTAGTGTTACAATAATAGACAGCTATAAATATATACCAGACGCATATACAGGGTCAATTTAAGTTAGCTAGTGGAACTCTGTAGAAGTGATGGGTATCGGTCGATACCTAAATATGATAAAACAAAAATAAAATAATTTGATGAGGTTTTTTTTTTTGTTTCATCAACCGCTGTTAGTGCAGTCACTTCAAATATCATTTATATTTTTTTTTTTGTGTAGGTAAACTTCACAGCCTGGCGTGATGAGTTTCCATATCTAAACAAATAAAATAAAACAGATAATGGTCGGCACCATTATCTGTTTTATTCCCTTGTAAACAAACTAAACTAAATTTAAGTTCAGTGCATCTTTTTCTTTCTATTTCATTAGGAAGAGGAAAGAACTTACATTTTAGTTTAGTCCTGTCAAATTAATCAGCGCCTGCCACTACTCCATACAAGTTTAGACGTGATTAAAAACTTGCCTACTAAAATTGCGTCAATTTACGTCAAGCGCTGATTAATTTAACAGGACTAAACTAAAATGTATCTTCTGTCCTTTTCGTAATGGAATAGAAAGAAAAAGATGCACTGAACTTAAATTTAGTTTAGTTTGTGAACAAGGGAATCGGCACCAATCTCAACTCTTAAATCAACATCACTAAGGGCTGATTTTTCAATAGTCAGATAACTTTTATCTGAGGAATAAAAATATCGGTTTGACATATTTTGTATAGATAAGCTGTCAAACCGCCATTTTTATTCCTCAGATAAAAGTTATCTGACTATTGAAAAATCAGCCCTAAAAGCCACAAAAAAAGTCATCAAATCTTTTTTATTATTATTTTATCGTATTTTGATGTCAATACCCATCACGTGTGCGAAGTTTTGCTAATTTAATTTGACCCTGTATTGTACATTTCTATCTACCGAGGGGCTTATGGCCAAGTAATAACAGCCGCATAATTTGACCCTGTATTGTACGTATCGACCGAGGTGCTTATGGCAAAATAAATAACAGCCGCACGGGTCGGTCGGTAAGGTTAAGCTACGCTTGCCGCGGTCGGTCCGTGGATGGGTGACCATCTTTACATACCAAGACCCTCCGTGCCTCGGAAAGCACGTTAAGCCGTTGATCCCGGCTGTCATTTATAGATCTTTGACAGTCGTTACGGGTCGTCAGAAGCTCGAAAGTCTGACAACCGGTCTTATCAAGGGGTATCGTGTTGCTCAGTAAATGGGTTGTGTAGGTCAGATAGGCAGTCGCTCCTTGTAAAATACTGGTATTCAGCTGCATCCAGTCAGACTGGCACCGACCCCAACATAGTTTGGAAAAGGCTAGGCAGATATATAAATGTAATAAGTAATGCAACATGCAATCACTATGAGTGCTTGGTAATCCAAGGTCTAATGGTTACTCTCAGATAAAATGAATAATGATTGTTTATCTAACCTTGAGGTAACCCTTCTATCCCTTCACTGGAAGTTACAGGTGTTTAATATTTGTGCAACATATAACATTATTCTAATGGCTAAGCATCAATCAATAAGATGTTGATAAACTGGTTCTAAATAAGGTCAGGGGGGCAACCATCACCTCTTATAGCAGTATTATTACAATATTACTTCACAGTAGGAAAGTGATGGAGCTGTACAGGACTTATAGCTCCATCTCTTTCTCACGATGAAGTAATATTGAAATAATACTGCTATAAGAGGTGATGGTTGCCCCCCAAGTCACTTATATCTATACAGATAAATAAAACTGGAGTGTCTGTTTGTAATATTCTAAACACGGTACATATACCATTTTTATTTTTTTTATTTTTTGTCTAATTTCTGAAACGGTTGGACCGATTTTGACGGAACTTTCACTGGCAGATAGCTGATGTAATAAGGAGTAACTTAGGCTACTTTTCTTTTAGAAATTGTATTTATTTTTATTAATATAAATGATATAAATCTAGACAAATAAATGAAATTGAAGTGTCTGTTTGTAATGTCAAAATAACAGCTCTTTACTAAATGCATAATTATGAAAGTATATACAGTATTTATTACAAAAAACAATAGGTATTTAAAATTTTTGTTTGTCTGTCTGTTGGTTGCGACTAATGTCCAAAACGGCTGCACCGATTTTGACAGGACTTTCACGGGCATATAACTGATGTTGTAGGAGTAACTTAGTACTTTATTTTAGAAAAAGCCACGCGGGCGAAGCCGCGTTCACCAGCTTGTAATCTATATAAATAAAAATGAATCCCTATTTCCCTTGGTCACGGCATGGCGGCATCACGCGTAAACGGCTGGACCGATTTCGCTAATCATATTTTTGTTGTGTTTGTTATGGTCAGGAGAAGGTTCTTAAGTAAGAAAAAAATAAGAAAGTTGCGCGGAAAATGAGAAAATTTCAATTTCATAGATTTTCTCATCATTTTCCGCGCAACGCAGGACGACCTGGATGAGGCTCGCACAGACCAGGGAAGCATGGCACAAAGGGAGGAGGCCTGTCATTTGGTTGAATCAATAGCTAGGTGGACGATCTACAGAAGATTGCCAGGAAGACCCGGGTGAGACTCGCACAGACCAGCGAAGCATGGCACAAAGGGAGGAGGCCTGTCATTGGTTGGATCAACGGCCAGGGTCGATCTATATATATTGAGCTATTGAACTTATTTTTTTTTTTTTGTATTAATTTTAGTAGGTCCATTAAAATTATAAAATAAGTTTAGCTATAATGACTATTAGGCTGTACGAAGTTCGCCAGGTCAGCTAGTGTCTTATAATAGCATGACCACGCTGCTTTCAAACGCAAATCATCATCCTCAACTATTCTTAACAGCGTTTTTTTTTTTTTAGCCGTCGACGCAGTTCGTGTATTACTTTCCATACATCTCTTTCAGTCGTCATCTAATTATAAGTATTTTTCTTTTGCTTAAATTTACACATATTGTAAAACTCAAAACACGTTTGTAATTTCACTATAATAATCACCGAGTAGAAATTGGATACTTCTATTTAAAATCTTATCTAATACTGAAGTTAACTTTGTATAATATTAATAATAAATATATTGGACTCACACTACACTAGTATAAGATCGGTATAAACAAACAACAATTTACAGGCCCCTAACCTACTAAAACAACGACAGTGTCGTTTCCATCTAATAATATTCTTTCTACACTTGAAATTCTGAGGGGGACGGCGCGAACGCAGTCCCCACTACCAAAAATTACGCATCCGAGTTATCCACATTAGGGATAATCGCAGGGGTCAACCCAACCGCAGTGCAATGGGAAGGCCTCGCCCTGGGGGAACCGCCTTATTGATCACGGTATCCCCTATGCCAGGTAAGTATGACTTTTTTACGAAAATACGAGAGGGTCATTCAACAGCGGAGCATCATAACACCGCGATTCAGAAACGTGACGAAAAAGTACAGCGCCATCTAGTTACAAAAGTGGAACTAACTTGCGGCTATACATAGTAATATTATAAGTCATTGTAGATTTGTTTATAATATTCTAGTTTTGCAAGCCTACATAAGCATGTATCATCATTTATTGCATCCATGTAGTATAAATGATGATTATGATTAAAATAATATATCTCGCAATATCGTGACTTGGAAAAATATCTAACGATTTAAATGGCTTCCGTCAGAGAAGTCTTAATGATGTTCACATTCCACATTGTTCACATAAAGGCACCTACATGAAGCAATTTATCATCGATTTTGCAATATTGTTACATAATGTAAACAGATGATGTACTGCTGTACTGCAGGCTGATCTAAAACATCTTGTTTTTCCTACTAAACATTTTATTGTACAGCTTCTTAGCACTTCAGTTGCACAGCTGTCTGACCAAACCTTCTTTGCAAACAAGTCTAAGGCGATTATCCAACTGCACCGCGCTAATATTGTATCCGTTTGTACAGAAAACAGTCTGCGCGCCGGACGCGCTCCTGTGCACAGATTGTTTGCTTTGGCCGCCCCGCCCTACGTGACGGAGCGCGGAGCGGTGTGATAATCTCCGAAATCGTCTAACCTCTAGCCACCAAGACCGTAATTGATTTGAGCGATGTTCTAATTCATACTCAGGGATTCGTAATCTTGTGCCTTCTCTGATCGAGAAGAAGCCATTAATTACTCTGCAGTAAGTTAATCACCAGACAATTATTAAAATTGTTATAATGTGTCGTTGTATGTATGTTGCTGTCTTGTCTTTTGTGTCTTCCAGGAAAGAATGGAACAAAAAAACGTTACGCGCCGACCCCAAATAACTTGATACCTTCCTGTGAAGGTGATGATGCAACTTAAGATGAAGCACGTATCAAGCCAAGTCATGTCCACACCACTGGTTTCATAATGTCACGTACCCTGATATCATTTGGAAGAGAAATCAACCTTGCTCTTAGACCTTGGTGCTAGCTAGACAGTCATTTAGAAATTAATAGAGTCTGTATAATAGCTTCACAAATCACGAATTCAATTTGGTCTTTGTCGTTTTAATTATGTTAGACACTCGAAAATCGTCAAAGACCAAATACTTTACTACCCGTGGGATAATTGCATAACACGCATAAAATGGCAATCCATCGCAATGCCTTTCATTTGCCATTTGCCCTGCTGGTCTAAAACATGCAGTAGTGACGTCATCGTTGTCGTCCCGTCCCAAAATTGCCAAACGCACCTTCAACTGGCTACTGTGGCATCAATAAATAAAAAAATGTCACCAGATTTAATACGTATAATTTTTCCCAAGAGTGATGAATATGAATGTTGATGGGTGGAGAGGGAGAGGAAGGCCAAAGAAAAGATGGATGGATTGTGTGAGGAATGATATGAAAGAGAAGGGAGTTAATGATAGCATGACGACTGACAGGGGGGATGGATGAAGAAGATAACGTGTTGCACCGACCCTAAATAACATGGGACAAGGGCAGGAAAATGATGATGATGATTTTTTCCCAATAAAAAAATACACCAAAGAATAGAAAGGATATAAAAAGGTAACACAGACTATGACCATTTAAACTCATTATAATCAAAGGGAGGATTCCAGATGCATTTCATGATATTATGTATAAAAAGATTTCACTAGATAAAATTTAAACACGAGAGTTTTAGTACTGATTACTTATAAGTTCTACTGCAATGGTTGCAACCAGGCCTTGGAGGTACGCTTAAAAGATGGGATAAATGTAACACCTAAAACGCAGCGCTAAGCTCTAAACCGTGGTCGTGGTACAGACTTAATTCATAAGGAAAAGTCCAATAAATACTGACATGCGTTAGAAACTAACACGTTTAAGTCAAATAATTATGATGAAAGGAATTTAAAAAAAAAGCAATTATCTGGATCACAATTCCGAAGCGACGTAGCGTAGATGACACAGGAACTCCACGTGAAGGAACGATTAAGGTTGACAGTAAGTATACTCCTTTAGATCTCACATAGGATTATGCTCGGGATGCAAAAAAAACTGGCTTGATGAACTTTCCTAAATAAAAAAACCGGCCAAGTGCGTGTCGGATTAGGCACAAGTAAGATTTCGGTAGTTGGGATGAATTTATCCCAAAAACAAACTCAACATTGTAGTTGAAAAACATGTTCTCCCATACATCGATATAAGCTAAGCCAAGCTAGCCAAGACCCCTCCGTGCCTCGGAAAGCACGTTAAGCCGTTGGTCCCGGCTGTCATTCGTGGATCTTTGACAGTCGTTACAGGTCCTCAGAAGCCCGAAAGTCTGACAACCAGTCTTACCAAGGGGTATCGTGTTACCCAGTAACTGGGTTGTGGAGGTCAGATAGGCGGTCGCTCCATGTAAAATACTGGTATTCAGCTGCATCCGGTTAGACTGGAAGCCGACCCCAAAGTAGTTGGGAAAAGGCTAGGCAGATGATGACAAGTGGCGTGCCTAGGGTTTCAAAATAACGCAATCCCAATAAAATTTTAACCGATTTCAAAAAAAAGAAAGTTCAGTTTTCGACTGAGTATGTAGGTACCTACGTATCTACGTATGTATCATCGCAATTTTCTCATAAACTACTGGTTAGGTACAATAAATTCTCTATCGAGCATTTTAGTAAGGCTTTTGGGCTTATATGTAGGTACCGCCACTGATGATGACATCGATATTCGTCATAGTCAATTCTCCACCTGCAAATTTAAGTTGGTCGACTATATAACTCGTTAACTTGTAAAGCCTACTTAGCTGTGATAGTTCTTTTTAATTTAATTATAAATGTACTACTGCCATGATTTTTGTCATATCTTCATAAACAACCATTTAGCTGGCAGGGGGGGGGGGGGGGGCACTTGACTCTAACAAAAATTAGCAATTTAAAGCTTACTATTACGCAAACGGATCCTTGAATCGAAAAATGGTGTTCACAGACCCGCAATATTTTTGAACGGCCTATCCAGTCTTATCCCATACCATGGGATGACCGAGAAAAACAAATATCATCCCCACATTACGTGCAAGGGAGGTACCCTAAAAACAAATGTTTTCAAGATTTTATTGTACCACTTTGTCGGCGTGATTAATATGTATACGTATGCCAAATTACAGCTTTCTAGTACTAAGCGTCTCTGAGCTACAGCGAGGACAGACAAACATACAGACGGACATGGCGAAACTATAAGGGTGGTAAATGTTTACTACGGAACCCTAAAAATGTTGAATAAGTTATCAAGCCACAAGCCTATTCTTAAAAAGAGCATGGAAAATGAAAGAATTTGCATACCAGTTCCTGGAGAGAATAGATCCTGTCGCAATAGACCTTGTTAAGCGAAGGCAGTCGGGTCTTGAATAGAAAGTTGCTATGGCGAGAAGACAAATATAATAACAAAAGATATTATGCTAAATTTTCAACTTTCGGAATTGGATAAGACAGACTACGGATCGAAACAGAACTACACAATAACGTGCGGAACACCAGTCACGTTGTGCAAATATATAATCAAGTATCACAATATGGAATTTTGGTTCCAGTTATGATCCAGCCTGTCCCACCATGCTGTCATCTCCCCAGTAACGCCCTAAGCCGAGATTCGTACCCCACAACGTACGCACTTAGCGTGCAGTCGCTTAGTAATATAAGAAATTCGACCCTGGCTGGAGGCTTTGAGTTAGCTTAAGGCAGCCACAGGATAGTCCGGTTAAGTAGTCACGACCTCTCAAGGCCAACTACGAGATGCTATTAACAAAAAAAAAGAACTTTGGTGTACTGGTTCAAAAAAAATCATGACCTTCCTGGTCGGAGCTGATATATGGAATTCCTATGTCCTAATCAAAATGTTTCTGAAGCTTTGCCATTCTGACAAGAAAATAGAAAGAATATTAAAATTTCAAACATTTAAAAGTAAACCATAATATCAGGACCGAACTTCAAATAAGGTAGAATATGTGATCATACCAAGGAGGAACATATGCCAAAATTTATTTTAGAATTGATAATTCTACACTACCTATTACGGTTCCAATTATACAGCCCCGTGACAGACAAACAGATGACGTAAGCTTAATCATAATTTACACAATGCGGTTAATTGCCTGTGGCATACCATAACTTGAAGCAACAATAAAAGTTGTACCATCTAAATAATGTTTGGACGATACAAGTCAGAAGTTGCTTCAATTTTATTGTTTACCACAGGCCAGAAACTTGTACCGTGTAAATGGGGCTTAGGTAGTAAAATATAGTAAAGAAATAACATAAAATTTTCGAATACAACCAGAATTCAGTCATCAGCCCTCTTTCCAAAACAGTGAAGGAAAACATCGCGAGAAACCGGCATGTCCTAGAACTACAAATTCTAAGACATGTGACATCTACTACCCCGCACTGGGCTGGCGGCGTGGTAGATGACGGCTCACTTCCTCTCACAGAAAGGAGGCCTGTATCCCAGTACTTGGGGACATAACAGTTGATTATGATGACCCTCTTTTACAATTCAACCTTTAAAAATGACTCCAACCAAAAGCATTAAGTACATTTTATAATCTAAATGTCATTTCCTGTCACATTTAGCTTGCTGATCATGTGCATATAAAGGAAAAAACGAAAACGGATACACAAAGAGCACTGATACAGACTGATGGCCGAAACAAACATCAATGTGTTCTTTATAATATGTACAATCTTTATATTTTTGACTTGCGATAAGCCACTGATAAGTTATCAGAAGTAGCGTGCAATATTTGTGTGACCTAGTTTGATGATCCCGATGACCTTACTTCCGTATTCTCGTCTTCTTCTACATCTATCTACTTATAACTAAAATGGGGATCTATCAGCAATAGGGAATAATTATGCATGTTAGCATGGAACAGAAAAAACAGCATGTAAGTAATTCAAAGCTCTTTCAAAATTTAAATATACAATGTACAGGAGTCAAGAAACAATTTTAACACGTAATAAAAAGTAATGCGTTTAAAATGAAACGTCTAGTTGATGTAACTGGTGACCGAAAAGCTGGCGGCTTTCTCGCGCAACGCATCAACATTGCAATTCAGCGAGGAAATGCTGCCAGCATCCTCAGTACAATGCCTCGAGGGCCTTCTTTAGGTTTAACTTAGTTTTAATTTAATTTAGTTAATGTTAATAATCATCTAGTAATTTGGTTATGTAATTAGATATATGTCATGTGTTAAAAAAAAATAATTTTTATGTTGCGTTTTTTCGGTGGAACGGTACGAAAATTTTCGAGGACGGCGCGTTTCGAACGCGTCCTCTTCGAAAATGTCGGAAGTGACCTCAAAAGCTATTTGAATAAATATAATTACTTAGGAAACTGTTTCAATTCACACTGAGGTAAATAAATAAGTTCGATTTCTGCTTGAATAAATAAAGCACATGTTTTTATTTATATAATTTGTGGATAAAAAAAATATTTAAACAAAGCAGTATCATGATAAATTACGTTACATTATGGCCGCAATAATAACGGACGTTTGAACTGTAGTAGGAAATTGTCCGATTTTCATAAGTTTTTTGAGCAACAAGCAGTAGTTGTATTGAACTTTAAATACTTTTCTTGGGTTTATATTACGGTCTTTTACTGATATAGTGATAAAAAAATACATGCATATTCCCAGTTCATTGCTATGGTTTCGCCTTGCCCGCCGCTACATGAAAAGATGAAAATAATGTAAGTATATACAGGGTGGAATTTTGTAATGCCACCTGGAGGGAAAGTACTCTTAATACTGCAGATAGAAAGTTTTACTCAAAGAAAACATTCCTTTATTTTTGAATAGAAAGCAAACTGCATTCAAAGATTTTCGAAAATTCTCTTCTCCCACACCCGGGAATCGAACCGGCTAAAATCTGAAAAAATTATACCCTGTACTTTTTATTGGTCAATTATAAGGATGAAATCTCTCTAACAAACATAATAAATTAAATGAAAGGAAAACCAGGAAATCTGAATTTACAAATTCAATGAGTCAAGTTAAAGCTCTTTAACTAACATCCATCTTTTGTAATGCAGACTCCTTTGCGACATACTCGTAGCTGCGTGTATGAGGTAATTTAAATATGGAATGTTAGATTAAAATTTGAAAATTAGATTGTCATAGTTGTTATTCACATTTGATTGTTTTTAAAACTCATTTCACATTTTGTCTCACGGTGAAAATGGCTTATCAAGAACAGTTTGATTTAATGGAAGCTTATTTTTTAAATAACAAAAACGTGAATCTAGCTCTGCGGTGGTATGGAGAGAGATATCAAGACCGACAGACACCAACTCGGTTCGTATTGAAAAGAATGGTAGAAAATTTAAAGAATACGGGTGGTTTCAAGAAGAGACGGCAAACTATTCAGCAAAACTATTTCGATTTTGAACTAGATGTTTTAACATACTTTGAATCATTTCCAAAGGCTTCAAGTAGAGATGCTGCCGATGAATTAGGAACAACCCACACTCGCGTACTTAAAGTGCTGAAAAAGTATAAGTATAAATGCTATCGTGAAGGTCGGTTGGTGCAAAAATTGCATATTGGGGATCGTGACAGACGATTACAATTTTGTGAAAACATGCTTGGAGAAATTGACCGAAACCCTAATTTTTTGAGTAACATTGTATGGTCTGATGAAACCAACTTCAGCAATAATGGCATGTACAATCGCCGCAATAACCATTATTGGTGTCGATTGAATCCTGTTTGTGTTCATGAAACTAACAATCAAGTAAGATTTTCTTTCAACGTTTGGTGCGGAATTATGAGAAATAATGTAGTGTTAGTCCACGTGTACGAAGGTCATTTAAACACTGTCAAGTATATAGAAATACTGGATCTCTTAAGAAACGAGTTAAATGGTTTCCCCGAGGAAGAGCGAAACCAAATAATTCTACAGCAAGATGGTGCTCCAGCACATAACAGCAGAATCACTACTGCCTACATTAATAACCATTTTAATACCTGGATTGGTACAAACGGCACAATCAGATGGCCTGCGAGATCGCCAGATCTCACCCCATTAGATTTTTTTTGTGGGGATATGTAAAAAATCAAATTTACATGAAATCTTATGCGAATGACAACGAGTTGAGAGTTGAAGTTCAGAATACGATTTATGATATTCACCACAACACTTTATTAAAGGTTACTAGAAATGAATTCGTTAAAAGAATAAATTTGTGTATCCAAGAGAATGGAGCCCATTTTGAGCAACTAATTAGTTAGTTTACCATTTTTTGTAAATAATTAAATTAATTTAAGATTTCCTGGTTTTCCTTTCATTTAATTTATGTTTTTTAGAGAGATTTCATCCTTATAATTGACCCTAACGATCGATGCAATAAAAGTACAGGGTATATTTTTTTTCAGATTTTAGCCGGTTCGATTCCCGGGTGTGGGAGAAGAGAATTTTCAAAAATCTTTGAATGCAGTTTGCTTTCTATTCAAAAATAAAGGAATGTTTCCTTTGAGTAAAACTTTCTATCTGCAGTATTAAGAGTACTTTCCCTCCAGGTGGCATTACACCTTGTATATTATATATATATAATTATAGGTATAAGGTATATTATACCTTGGTAGTATAATTATACCAAACCTATTTGGACGATGAATATAAGTACCTAATCAAAGTAGAATCTCAATCAATATATCTCCGTCTTTTTGTTATTTTTATTATATATTTGTATTATATGCTTGTAGGATTATGATATAAAATAGGTTACAATAAAGGAAAAAATAAAGTAAATACATATATCTCATAAAATGTGTATTTTCACAATTAATCATTAAAATTAGGCAGAATTTTATCATTAGAAAATATATATGGCAAAATATTTTGCTATATATTTTTTCTAGTGTTACCTAAATATAATTTATGTTTTGTGTCAGACATAAATTGCCCCAATACCTCAAATTGTTTGGCATGATCCTCGGTTATATCAAAAACACTGCAACATTTATTTTGAAATAAATATATGGTAGGTAATGTTGTGGGTTAATTTTTAACGAAAACACGATTCTGTCATTATTTCTCAACAGAAAAAAGTTACAAAGTTACCTCCAATCCGATTAATAAAACGCTAGTATTAAAAAAAATACTTTTAATTAGATCATGAAACTTTGCCTATTAACTGAACTACGTATAAAACATACTTTGTTTTAATTATTTTTAAATGTTCACCATGAAAAGAAATGACCTAAACTATGGGCGCCTTGGAGGCTTCTCCCTGCTGTAGTGTCTCGCTTGCTTGCGTGACCGCGAACAGTAGTCTGCGAGTGAAATAAAGAGTGAGTTAGTACTTAGGTATTATGGACTCCTAAATTGAGAAAACCGTCAATTCATTCATCATCATCATCATCATCTTCCTGCCAATTTGACGACACAGTTGGCGTAATAGCTGAGCGATCGACTGCTGCGCAGCGTGTCGCGGGTTCGATCCCCGCACGGAACAAATATTTGTATGATCTGCAAGTAATTGTTCCGGGTCTGGGTGTTTGTGTTTGCGAGTTTCTATGTTTGTAAACGCACCCACGAAGGAAGAAATTACTAGTATGGCGCAACGTTTTTTTTTTTAAAAAAAAATGTTCTTTCAAATAATGTTGTTTTTAAGCATAACGTTTAAAACTGAACGTTGCAGTAGTATTTAAAATTTAAAGTTAAAAGACAATACATAAATAATAATTTAAATAAAAACCTCGTTCTCTTTTGCACTGTCCATGAACACACGGGTACATAGCAAGTTATAGATTTCCAGTATAAGCTGATCGCGCATTGTATAGGATTTCTGTACAATGAGAGGTCAGCTTAAACTGTAAAAATATAGCTTGATACGAGTATGTAGCCTTGTGTAACTTAATTAACATTTATTCTAACTCACAAATGGCTGCAGTAACGTAACAAAGGATATACTTACTGCTTTTTGAAACAAGAGACGCTCTGGGCTAAAAACCTCTGCATTACCCACGACAATTTTTGGAAGTATATTTTATTCCATTTTGTAAGTTTTTCAGTCTTCTGAAAATAGCACTAGGGTTTTTAATTCATTAGCTACTGTAAAATGTTCATCAGTGTCGCAGCGTGTGTGGTGGCTCTATACTTATGTAATACTTTCGCAAAGTAAGTACCTACTTGACTCTGGTAAAAAAAATACTTACAAATAATAAAATTTATAAAAAAAAAACATGGGCGCCAAAAATGGGCAAAACACATCTGCAACATGTTATGTTGGAAGAATATGACTACTTCTTTTTGAATGCAATACGGAAACTAAGCTTATTGGCTTGCAGCGTCAAGACCACGGAATAGAAAAAACAGACTGCCTATGTAAAGATTCTACATTTACACATACACATACATACATAAACTCACGCCTTCTTCCCATAGTTTCTGCCTACCCCAGGCAGAAACTATAGAACGCCACCGGCTACGCTCCTTACATACTCCCTTTGCTTCGTTTACGTTCATACATCTGCAGGCTTAGCATGACGCTTTGTATTTCTTCGAAGAATAGACACGGCTCTTTCTGTACAAAGTGACATTTCGTTTCTCCATTTTTGACACCTCACCGTAGAAATCCTTCTACAATGTGTCATTTTGTCTTTCGTTTCTAACGATCTTTGTCTAGGTCCTTTTTTATGTAAAAGGATTTCTACGGTGGGATGTCAAAAATGGAGAAACGAAATGTCACTTTGTATAGAAAGAGCCTTGGGGGTAACCATCACCTCTTATAGCAGTATTATTTCAATATTACTTTAGCGTGAGAAAGAGATGGAGCTATAAGTCCTGTATAGCTCCATCACTTTCCCACTGTGAAGTAATATTATAATAATACTGCTATAAGAGGTGATGCTTACCCCCCTGGTCTATTCTTCGAAGAAATACAAAGCGTCATGCTAAGCCTGCTGGTCATACACGCACGCCGGTTGCGAGTACTACGCACCTGACCTTTATATCTGTAATTTTTATGGTGTAGGTACTTAATAAAGATTATTCTATTCTATTGATAAAATGGCGTAGCGTGACGTGTTTTTTTTTGTGTGGGAAATTATCAAATAACTTCTCCCGCTCTGTGCGGAGCGGGAGGGAGGCTCTTACTGACTAAAACCCACCCGTGTTCCTTCCGTTGCCTGTTTTGCCAGGGGCCTCGGTAACCCTTTCGGACTTTCCCACGACTCCGGCAAGCGTGGCGTCTTACGATTAATAAAGCTACTAAAGTTCAATTGAAACTAGAATTTTGAAACTAAAGCTATAAATTTGAACTGAAATAAATTCAGAATCTACCCAGCAGTGTACAATTTCCTCTTACGTTGAAATCTAGAACATCAGCCATAACAGGCTCCTTTTAAAAACATGAATGCAATGTTCATACTTCATACAAAATTCATAGCGGAGAGCACTAAGAGAAATTGTCGCCATCCACGTTCACATAACGCGAATAAAAAATAATAAGGAGACATTAAAAAGCTTGGAGTTTAGAATGATGGAGGATGTGGTACCTATAACACTGAGAAACTTCCATGATTGTCTACACCACCATGTGTCATCATCAGCATCTTATATCAGGCCGATTCACACCGGGAAAGGCGCGGCGAGCACTTTCAGTGTGAAAAAAATTTAAAAAAGACCAGAATAGCTTGAAAAAAAGACCAGTATTGCTTGAGAAGCTAGAAAAGGTCGTGCGGCCGACCGCGGTGCCACGAGGCTGCTCGCGGCACCGCGGGCAGCCTCATGGCCATGCGCGTCTTGTCAGCGGTACTGCCCGCGTCGCGTCGCTGCCGGCCGCTGCCAGCTTCTGCTATTCCGCTGTGAATCGGTCCTTAAGGGGCTGACAAGACCCAATTGCCAAAAATAGGCTTCTCTTAAGAAAAAAAATTGCCAAATCTGTATAGTTTGTGGTAGCGGAAAAAATATATGTTAATTTTGAACATATTTCCCAGAACTTGGTTGTTACCAAAACACGTTTTGAAAACAAAATCTCGATACAAACTAACGTTAAACTAACCTCTTACATTGAGTTCTAATCCAAAATATCTGTATCAAATATGAACATACGTTACGTATTTAATTAATAACAAGAACGTCTTATTTGAATAAAGAACTTGGTTGTTTTTTATTTTCGATTACTCAACTTAATTTTGAGTAAATAGTTAATTACTTCATATTTTGCAATAAATTACAAGCGTTGTGTCATCGCGCTTCTCTTTCTTTTCTATGTAATCAGACAGGGATCGCGGTTTAGGTGTTGTCAGCGTCTTAAGGTGAAAGGTAGAGCATTTTAGGGGATGTCACTTTTTGGCCGTCAAAAAGTAATTTCTGAGAATTATCAGCCTAATGTTAATTCATTGTTTTGCTTCTATATGCACAGAAGCGTGATTGGTATCAAATCTGGTTTCCAATCGAATCCTAACAATAATTATAATCCTAACTAATATTATATAAGCGAAAGTGAGATTGATTGTGTGATGTTTATTTGTTTCGCTGTCACGCTAAAACGGCTGAATGAATTTGGATAAAAATTGGTGCATAGGTAGACCATGACCTGAGTTAGGATATAGAATAATATTTTATCCCGATAGTCCCTGGGGATCGGGACTTATGTGGGTGTAACTGCGGGGCGCAGCTAGTAATATTATAAATGCGAAAGTGAGTTTGTTTGTTTGTTACGCTTTCTCGCTAAAGCGGCTGCCGTTATTTGGATGAAACTGGCTCATGGGTACACCATGACTTGGTGATGGACATAGGCTACATTTCATCATGGATCGCGTCGCGGGAAGGTACTTATGGGTCACCGAGGCCCCCGCAACACAGGCAACAGGAAGGAATACGGGTGGGTTTTAGTCAGTAAGAGTCTGACACACCCTCCCGCTCTGCCCAGAGCGGGAGAAGTTATTTGATGATTTCCCAACCTCAAAAAAAAAAAAAAAATCATGGATCGCAGACGAAGTCGCGGGAAACTGCTAATACGAGTACCTACCTAAATAAGACTGTTGTGATGGAGCCAACACCGACATCGATATCTGATAATCTAAATCGAAATATCTAAATTAATCGATCCGGAAGACTGAATGATAGTCAACATCGACTCTTAACCTTCGAATATCAGTGTTTCTCTACTGAGGTTCCGTTGCTACGGAACCTTCAAATAAAATCTTTATAACTTGATAGATATTCTTTGGCATATCCTCCTTTCTATGATCCACGGATAGAACTGTTCTTTATTGCAACATATAATTACATTTTAGAAGGAAGTGTGGATTTTTACGAGTCCCGCACTACGGAATACGCTCTAAAATTAAAATTCCTAAGAAAATATACTGGCGAGAGCTTCCTTATGAAACGGGAGTTTATAATTCTACTTAATTAGGGAATTCCCATTGTATTAAGGGTTCTAAGTGGTGAATTATGAATAGATTTTGGTATAGGTAAGCAGACATTTTTTTTCACAAATTCCTCCGTATTTTTTTGAAAGAGAATGCTCATAATCAGCTGATTTTAGGGTTCCGTAGTAAAGAAGGAACCCTTACTAAAAAGCGAAAAAGAAAGCTGTAATTTGGCATAGGTATACATATTAATCTCGCCGACAAAGTGCCTCCCCTGCACGTAATGTGGGGATGATATTTTTTTTCTCATCTATCCCATGGTGTGGGGTATCGTTGGATAGGCCTTTCATTATTACGGGTCTGTGAACACCATTTTTCGATTCAACGATCCATTAGCGTAATATTAAGCTTTAAAGTGCCAATTTTTGTTAGTATCAAGTGTGTGTGTGTGTGTCCCCTTTTTTTTTAATTTTTTTGTTTTTTTTTTTGGGTGGGAAATCATCAAATAACTTCTCCCGCTCTGGGCGGAAGCTGCACAACTACTGACGAATGCGTGCACTGACTGGACAGGTCCACTCAATCTGTGTGGTAAAGAACCATCAAAAGACCATTTCAGACACCAATCGACATGGTCTTCAGATGATCTGACCAAGATTATGTCTGGACTTTAAAAGAGACTGACCTCTTTTTTTTTTTGAGGTTGGGAAATCATTAATTAACTTCTCCCGCTCTGGGCGGAGCGGGAGGGTGTGTCAGACTCTTACTGACTCGCCCCACCCGTATTCCTTCCTGTTGCCTGTGTTGCCAGGGGCCTCGGTGACCCATAAGTACCTTCCCGCGACCCCAGCATCGGCCCTAGTGGACCCCTACTATTGTGCTGACGACATCTCTTTGAGGCGCGCGTGGAATACGACGCGCCATCGACCCGGGCCTGGTCCTTACCGGACCGTGAGCTACCCCCCCCCCCCTGCCAGCTAAATGGTTGTTTCTGGGTAACGAGTAATAGTCAACCAAAATAAATTTGCAGTTGGAGAATTGACCGTGACGTACCTATGTAAATCGATGTATGGGAGAATATAGTTTTAAACTATAATGTTAAGTTTGTTTTTGGCATAAATTCCACCCAACATTCCCAACTACGCAACCCTTCATCGTGCGTGGTCCGACACGCACTTGGCTAGTTTTTGACTAGCCAGACCCTAATTTAGAATGTAACTAAAGACCACGCTACCGCATTAGGATTATTGCCTGTAATGATAGTTGTGTTTGTGATAAATAAATAAATAATTAATCTATGAAGGAACAATTCACATAAAACTGGGTTGGTATGGAAGGTTTAACTAGTAACGTTACCTCATCTAATTGTGAAGGCGTAAAATCTATATATTATATAATAATACCAATATTTTAAAGAGGTATTTGTGAGTTTGTATGTAGGAGGTAATCTTCGAAACTACTGACCCGATTCTGAATTTTTTTTACTGATGGGAAGGTACAGTATTGCCGAGTGTAATTTGAAATTTTATGTCAAACCATGCAACGCGGGCGGAGTCGCGAGTAGAAGCTAGTAAGATATATCTACATACATAGATGCATTTTGTTTGAATGTGCTCTAGACGCAAAGTATAGTGGTTTGGAAGCGTCTTTGCCAATATTCCCTATATTGGCACTGGGAAAGAAAGTGGTAACTACGTAGGTACCGTAAATCTGGATGAATAGGGATGTTGGGGGAATCGGGACAAAACTTTAAAATGGATTGTAACATTGAAATAATACAGTTTGAAAGAAAAAACAGAAAAATAAAATACGTTTATTTGCGGTAAACATGACGCAAAGAAGGAACACAAATACAAAATAAACAATTAGGGAGAGAATATGCGTCACATCTACGCAAAACGGCCAACGCTCAGCATAATGCTGCGAATCTATGCAAGACAGAGCCCCAGCGCTGGTTTTTAGCCGGCGTTGACGTGATGACGTCGACCGGTGCAGCACACAGTGAGATTGTAATATAAAAATAAAAGAATAAAATAAATACAAATATTTAAAATGGCAACATTCCGTACCGACGGGAACGACGTACGCTGCCAACAAGGAAAGTTAGTCGTTAATTATTATAAAGTAAATACTTTACAGTGCTTTTTGGCAACAATTATAATATTATTTCAACGTCAAAATCCATTTTAAATTTTCGTCCCTATTCACCCCGTTTTACGGTAGGTATAATAATAGACGCTGCTGAAGGCGTTCACTGATAATACAGGTTCGAAAAAAAATTGATAGCGAAACCCCGTAAACGTCATAAACGACGTTAAAAAGCTGCTTACTGATAAGTGCTACTATAACATTGTTGATTTTTTAAATGATAAATTTTGAATTTTATTATACATTGACATATTTTGTTTGTAATTAATATTTGACTACATTTTGTACTGACTCTGATTGTATAATGAATTATTGACTATATTTTGCAATGACCCTAATTTAATTAATTTATAATTTCTAATTTAATTAATAACATATAAACATTTTGTACGCCGAGTGAGACAAAATATGTTGGTCCGGTAAAATTATGTTTCTATCTATATGTGCATATTCATGTATCATGTTACACATGTTTGAAAAGAGAATGCCCACCAATGGGCCCCTTAGTTCGGTGCCGTGTCAAGACTATTTACTTTTCGAAACTTAAGTCGTATTTTTACATTTTCAAGTTTTTTTTATGAACATTTTTTTACCCTAGTATTGGAAAACATAATTAATATTCATTTTATTGTATTTATATCAGTTCCGCCATTCAAACTTAACCTGAATGTTGCCAGACGACAGACTATGTCTCTAATTAAATAATTGTAATCGATTGAAAATATCGATATTTTACTAATCCGCCGACTAAAATGACCGGAGATAGGCTACAATAGCTTTTCTCCCATCGTAATCTAGCTAACACTCTCATGTAAGAAAATATCTCACTCTCATGATAAGGCGTGAAATAGGCGATGGGTGGGCTCAAATAAAGAAAACAAAAGTAGTAAATAAACTAAAAAATAACATGGAGAAATTATAATATGTCAATTGTTCCCTACGTTTGGCGCCTAATCTTCGTAGACGTCAAATCGAAGAATTAGATGAACTAATGCTCATCCTTCTGAGATCCTGGGCAACACCTACACCGGTAAGTTTATACTGTGTTATTTACGAGACTTATACGAACATTTAGGATGCTTATATTTGGTCAATCAAGGGATCATCGTCAACTGTAAATCTCTATTATATGCGCTATAACGGAAATTAACGTTTTAGGCAGTGTAAGGTGATCTGTGAGAAAACCTACTAGACCATTGCAATGAGCACATGAATAAATATACGTATTATCTATGTAGGAATTCACTGATTTATTTTTGTTATCTTATCAGATATCCTCTGATGACATCCTGTGTGTTGAATGTTTTGTATTATTGCAATTAACCAGACATCATCACCACAACTCTATCCTTGTATCCCCTGCTCTTGGACATCTCAACATATGTTTTGCATGTGGTACGTCAATTACAAGTCGCAGAACTCATAGGGTTAAATAAGACTGTCCTCAAAGTAATGTTATACTAAGATGGACAGTAGCAGCTCATCACGTAAGTGTTTTAATCGTGGCAGAATAACTATGATTGAATTAATTTAACAAAAATAAATAGTATAAATATGTATAATATTTTTATTAACTTTTTTAGGTCTTGCATTTGGAACGAGTTTGTTGTGCATGTCGGGAGGCTGCATCGAGAGAAATACAGAGCCAGGCCGTTGATGGCCTTCACAGGCCCACCGTCTGATAATATGAACGAATAAATGTTTTACTTATTCATGTTTTTTTTAAGTAAGCAGCCGTAGCGCAGCTTAATTTAACTTAGATGGATCCGCGTGGTTGTTGTAACTTAGCCATGAGCTCCTCTAACCTAAGGCTTTATTAGAAGTTGAGTATTTATTTTTAACAACACTGCCTACTAGTCTGACTGCCTCGTTGGTCTAGTAGTCGCAAGCGCTGTTGCTGAGCATGAGGTCCTGGGTTCCATCCCCGGGTCGGGCAAAGTGTTATTGGGTTTTTCTTTCAGGAATTTCTCAGTAGCAGCCTGGAGGCTGGATTTGTGCCCGGTTGATGGCAATAGCTCGGCTCCTATTACATGGGACTTAAACATAACTGGTGAAACGTGGGTATACCTACTACAGGTACACCTCAGCCCAACCCTTCGGGGAAAGAAGGCGAGATGTTATGTTATGTCTACTAGTGGTGAGGGCACAATCTACATAATGCTTACTGCCATCACGGCACGGCAAGGGATATTTGTAAGCCCAAGTACTTAGTATAACTAGCAAGAAAAATAGCTATGTAGTGTTTTATCAAATTTAGGAATCAATATTAACTTATGCATGTGGTGCCAAAAAATGGAAAATCGATTGTGTCTCATTAGCTGTCCTTGACCGATTAATACTTAAATAACAGTTGTTATAAATTTTATATCAAATATGTTTAACCTATTGACCGCCACGTCAAAAAATCAATTACGTGCCCTCGGCGCCAAGATACGAATTATTCCTTAAAATCTATCATGTAGCCGTGACCGTGGCGTGCTGGGCACATTTTACTTGAGGTTATAAAACAAAAAAAACAAGTTTTTTTTTTGTTTTATACAAAAAAAAAACTATGACTATTTATAAAATATGACTATTTTATTACACAAAGTGACAGCTAGTACATGTCAGATTATTCAAATTAATTAATAATTCGACTTTAGCTGCTTTACCTTTCAATTTGACCCTATAGAGTAGTTCCAAAGACACTAAAACATCCCACATTTTAGTCCCATTGATTATCACCACGACCTAAAAATTCCGTTCCACCGGCGCCTATTTCTCATTTCGTACACCAGTTTTCTCAGAGAACACAATGGGAAAAGGTGTCAAATATGAATGCATCTTCACTCTCATTAGAGCCGCGACACCCACCATTTACCTGATGGAGTTTTTTTTTGTATTTTTGCATAAATATACGCCGTACCCTCACTCCCCTCGGTACGTATGAAAAATATTCTTTTTACGGTAATGGCCCACGTTTTTGATGGGCCGAGGCATTATTTTTTTGCCTTTTTTGGATAATAAAGGCGATGTGAGTTCCGTGTTGAGCCTTTATGCGTGTACTGGCTAAATATTGGGTGGTCACTGATTCGGTAATTTACGGAATACGGATTTTTTCACGTACTTTAGTTTGAGCACAATTTTTAGCTTCATCAACTTTGTTTGTTTGTTTGTAACTGGTTATAATTTTATATTTGGCTCGATAAATTGAGCTACATTATTATTCATTTAAGTTTAATGATTTTGGGTCTTTTTAGGCGTTTATACTTTATTTGTCAATAATTGAATTAGTTTTAGGTACTAGGTAAATATTAGAAACTTATTTTGTGACTTGCTAAATTATTTTTAAGCATCTAGGCTCACAAAATCAGCCTATAATGTTCCCACTGCTGGAACACAGGCTTCCTCTCTGTGAGAGGAAGTGGGCCGTAATCCACCACGCGGGCCCAGTGCGGGTTGGTAGATGTCACATGTCTTCGAATTATTGGTTCTAGGACATGTCGGTTTTTTTTTTGAGAACTTCGAGGCTCACTCAGTGTTAAATTCAAGTAAGATCTTGAGCTCTTTTTTTTGTCGGAAAAATGAATACAAAAATCATTTTAGAGGCTTAGAGCTCATTAAAGACTAATAAAACCATCTAAAATTATAACAGTTTTACTGGGAAACAAACAATGGACGGAAGCGAATTAATTTCAGCAAATACTGAGATAAAAGATAAATCCTTCTTTATCTTTGTTAAGGAATTGAATAAAACAAGATCCGACGAGATAAATTCTTAGTTAAGTAAATCGTTACGAGAGAATCGAGGTATATTTTTGTCTTTCTTGATGGCTTATCTATAGATTAAATGGGGTAATCCGCATACCTTGTAGGTACCTAGGTAGGTAAATAACATAACATTACGCCTGCAATCCCTGAAGGGTTAGGCAGAGGTACACCTCTGCCTAACCCTTCAGGGAACCTATATTAACACCCACATTTTACCAGTTATGTCTAAGTCCCAGGTGGCGAGCTTAATGCTATCAACCTGAGAAATTCCTGATGGAAAAATCCAATTACGCTTTGACCAATCCGGGACTCTGTCCTGGACCTCAGCAGTAGCGGTTGTGACCAGTAGATAGGCCGTAGTAGCCAGTTTCATTCCACACTTTTAAATAGACCAAGACACTTTATTACCATTTATGTGTTGCCAATATGAATCGCAACATGTGCATTCACCTCCGGTCGCAGGAAAGTCCAAAAGGGTTACCGAGGCCCCCAGCAACACTGGCAACGGAAGGAACACGGGTGGGTTTTATTCAGTAAGAGTCTGACACATCCTCCCGCTCCGCCCAGAGCGGGAGAAGTTAGGTACTTGATAATTTCCCACAAAAAAAAAAGAACATGTGCATTCAAAAGGTTATTTCGACATTTATTATTTGAATCAATGATGGAACTAGTAGATGACATATATTGTACAGTCGCCAGCACATCAAGTTTAACCTTAAAATGTTGATGGTTAAGTTCAAAATCGAATGAGAAAATTTGACAGTTTATGGTAACTTGATGTGCTGGCGACAGTACTATCGGCCAAAATTACGCATGCTCACCTCTAAAGCAATAATCGCATACCGCGGCTCACGACGCAATCGGCCGATGCATGCGTTTTGACCAATAGGATGGACGATGCGTATTTTAGTCGTGTTCTTCTATATATAATGATATGTAGAAGTGTGACACATACAGGCGCGTGCTATGCACACTTGTTGTGGGATGATTTTTAATGGGTACGGCCAGCGTGAGCTCTTTATGAATTATTATTATAGACAAGAACTAATTTCGTACTCATAACTTCTGTTTGGTTTAGAAAATGTATTATTGTAATTGCTATTTTAAATAAGCATCAACTTATAATAAATTGGAATAAGGAATGTCAAACAACAAATATATAAGTATTCTATGCATTTTAATATTTTCCACTCACCGACACATGGCTATGCTCTGTTGGGTCTATACATTTAGTTATTTATTAACACTTTCACTGCCTCCCCAATATTCACGATATTCTATGAGATGCCGCCATACAAATAGCAACGACGCGTTGTTCACCACAGCACATAAAGGTATAATATTTATATTGTAATATTTTGTGTTTTATCGGCGTGACAGGGATTTTTTACTTGTGCTATTGAAAAGTTAATAACTACATTTCAATGTATTTAAAATTTGGAATATGTCCAAAAAGAAGCAAGTTAAGTATTTACGTTAGAAATTGACAACTGACTACGCCAAGTATTTGAACCAATACTCCAGTCCATACAATGTTATCAGAGCTTTTGTATATTGCTGTCGCAACTCTTGCAACGGTCATAGAGATAAGTTAATTATCTAAGTGTAAGTGTAGCACTAGTGCTATTTGGTGGGAACGTCTGAAAACGTCGGTTAAACAATAGGACGGCTTAATAGAAAGGTCATAAAATAAGTTAAAAAAAAAAAAATGCACGTTTAGATTGGAATTTAATTAAACCAACACTTCACTTTTCTTTCTTTGATACTTTAATCAAAGGTTGACAATATTTTTTTTTTTTTGACAATTATAACAATAATTCAGCCCCTACGCTACTTTAAAAGTTAGAAGCTTGTCAAGTAATTAAAGTAAAGTATAAGGAGAATGCTCATGGATGTATGGGATTCCGTACCAAGTTGCCTCAAAATCAAAAATTGTTTTCTATCATCCATCCATCCATCTCTGCCGGGGTCGCGGGATGGGTCACCGAGTCCCCTGGCAACACAGGCAACAGGAAGGAATACGGGTGGGTTTTAGTCAGTAAGACTCTGACACACCCTCCCGCTCCGCCCAGAGCGGGAGAAGTTATTTGATGATGTCCCACCCTCAAAAAAAAAATCCATCTGTATCATCATAGGTAGTTTAAAAACACTTTTACACGTCAATCATATTAAAAAACTAGATGAGCTCGGCGTTTCGGCTATCTGACTACTCTGAGAAGAAAGGCCGAAACAAACTCAGAGGTCACAGTCGAGGTCTGCCCGGCTTAGGCAGAGCGCCGGGTCCTCGTGGAGTCGATCGGCGGCAGAGATCTCTCTCGTCCGGCCCTGGTTCAGGCCATGGTACGGAGCGAGAGGGCATGGGCAGCCGTCACCTCCTTCTGCGAAGCAGTAATGCTCGCGAAGGAGGAGGCGGGACGGTTGAGGGTAAGGCAAATTTCGCGACCTCTCGCCCCTAGCCGCCGCAGGAGACGCCCTGGG
The DNA here is from genome assembly GCA_905333075.3 of Atethmia centrago. NCBI lineage: Eukaryota > Metazoa > Arthropoda > Insecta > Lepidoptera > Noctuidae > Atethmia > Atethmia centrago. Next base: position 22,730,106 of record HG995387.1, on the reverse strand, counting down.
CGTCGGGAATCCCGGGCGGATCACCGTAAGCGCGGGCTTGCGGACGGTGAGCAATGGGTAGCTCACCGTCCGGTAAGGACCAGGCCCGGGTCGACGGCGCGTTGTATTCCACGCGCGCCTCAAAGAGATGTCGTCAGCACATAGGTAGGGGTCCACTAGGGCCGATCCCTGCCGGGTCGCGGGAAGGTACCTATGGGTCACCGAGGCCCCCGCAACACAGGCAACAGGAAGGAATACGGGTGGGTTTTAGTCAGTAAGAGTCTGACACACCCTCCCGCTCCGCCCAGAGCGGGAGAAGTTATTAAATGATTTCCCACCCTCAAAAAATAAAAGAGGTCACAGTCTTTTTTAAAGTCCAGACATAATCTTGGTCAGATCATCTGAAGACCATGTCGATTGGTGTCTGAAATGGTCTTTTGATGGTTCTTTACCACACAGATTGAGTGGACCTGTACGTCGATTCTGTAAAATTCGAACAACAACTCGCATCTCACATCACTATTCACTCTCACTTCGGATAAGGTTCAAAACGACCTTGATTTTGCATTCTGTAGTCATCACCTAGTCACGAGCGAAGTGAAGTGTTATGCGGAGTGAGTAGGGATTACCACACTCAACAAAATGTTAGTAAAGTTTTATCGACACCAGTTTTTGACACAATTGTTGAGTTTTTTGGCACAGAATTTTAGTTAATATGTTAAAATTTCTTATTTGAAAAGGAATTTGAGGCAGCTAATAAGTAAAAAAAACAGAAACTCTAAATTAGTGCCAGGAATATATAATCTATGCTTCCCTTACGAAAAAAAAATGTCAGACAGACAATATTTTGATAGTGCGTCTGCGTTGTGTTGTTTTGTTTGTGTTTGATTTGATCGTTCAGTGCCGAAAATAATTGTGAATAATAATCATGAAGTAAGTTTATATTTATGGTTGTGAAGTTTAAAAATTATATTACTTAAGTAGTATTTATATTGTTTTCTAATCCAACAATAATATTCCAGTCCTAATGAGATGCGTTCTTCTCACCCATCGTCGGCTCAGGTTGAAACTCTGGTAGAGTTTATGGAAAGAAACCCTGGCATGGCAAAGGGTTTCTTGAGAACTCAAAATGCCAGAGAGCGAAGTCGACGCCAGTGGGAGGAACTAGCCGTGCGCCTAAATAGTTTAGGTGGCACAATAAAAAATTACAAGCAATGGACCAAGGTTAGCATCGCTTTTTCTTACTACATGTTAGTTAAACCATTTAACATACCTCAAAGCAAACCACTTAAAATGTGCGACGATTCTTGGTTTAAAAAAAGTTAGTTAGAAAAGTACATGTGTATTTTATCAGCAATTTTTTATAATTTCTTTATTTATATGTTTGATTGTAGTATTGGTCTGACAAAAAAAAAAAAGTAGCCGCGCGCTCTGCTGCTAGGCGTAGGACTGGTGGTGGGGTGGAGGATGAAGTGGAGCTATCAGAGCTTGAAGAAAGAGTTGTTGCTTTGTGTGGTGGTGAAAGTTTTTCAACAGGAGATGCACATTTAGGCATACAGCCATTTCCGGTAAGAAATTTAGAAATGCGATAGGTGCTAGCTTTTTTCATCAATCATGTCTGGCTAGTGGCCAAGAATTGTGCAATCTGTCTGTTAAAAATACATATAATGTAAAGTGTATTTTTATTTGAATTATTTGGCAAATTGATTATATTATTATTAGTTGTTTCAGGAAAATGATACTCCATCTCCATCACATGTAGCGCAACAAATACAAGATGCTGATACTGACAATGTATGATATTTAAATTTAATTCATAATTGTATGTGATTAATTAATGATATACTCTTATCTAGCATTTATCTGACTATATTTACTTATTATAGATTCATGTACCACAACAACAACAACAGAGTCAGGCACCTACAGAGGAACCACCAGCTATTGTGATTTATGTAAGTGATATTATTCTACTAACTACTAGGTACATACCCATAAATCTGATGTGTCTAGATTCTATTCTATTAGATCTAAATGTGGTACTTATCTCTATAAAAATTAATTACTAACATAATTCAAATACTTACCTACTAATATTTTGTCTTTAGGATACTATTTTTAGTAAAAATATTTTTGTCTTATTTTATTTGACAAGGAAGATTTGGAGTAAGATTTTATCCAATTTACTTTTCAGGGTTCCGAACTGATTGAGGATAGTCAAGGACACACTCGTAATTACAGACGACCTGATCCTGCAATTTCCAGAAGACTGTTTGCTTCCTCATCCAGCTCAACTATTGGAACAAGCCAAAGCAGTTTGCGGGTATGTGTCTGGGTAGAGACAAATTTGAGTTGACATAGTGAGTGTTGTCATACTGTGACAACTGAAATCATATCTTGAGAACAGATCCACTACACTCTGACCCGTGCTATTTAAGTTATTTATTTAAGTTTTGGGAGGTAGCAACTTACCTACTTTAGTTTCTTATTTTTGTTGATTATTTTATAATAACATCTACATAAGATTTTGTTAAAATTTATTTTTGAAATTTTAAGTGCTTTAATATTATTTACTGCGGCACTTTAGCAACTTTCCTTGGAATTGCCTATATTTAATTATAATATAGGTAAATGGTTTCGTTTTTATGATTGTTTCTGTTGTTTCAGAATATCCAGTTAGAACAGACTCCTCCAAATCCTCATATATATCATCCTAGCCTGTCCCCTCCACCAATAACACTTTCACACACACCCACACCTTCTCCCTCACGCCGCGGTTCCACCCAAGTAGCCTCCCCAGTGATTCGTCGAACTGCTGCTTCGTCATGTAAGTGACCAATAATGTTAAACAACTTTCACTAGTATTAGGTCCCCACCTATGAAATCAGCTTTTTGTATGGAGAATTTTAAAGAAGTTGCATTTTACATTTTCTTAATTTATTTATCAACCATGAACATTAACTAATGTTTTAAAACTTTTATGCACTATGTTTAAACAATAAAATAACGTAATATGCCACTTACGCAATTTCTGCTCAATGATGAACTCAGTTCATAAACATATATTATCTGAGTTGATTTGTACTTTTATTTTATACCTATTCGAGTTAGAAAAACTTGAGAATAAAGAACCTTCATTTAAGTATGTAAATATTTATCTTTTAGCTTCACGTCACGCAACGTCAATTGCTTCCCCTTCTCGCCGCCCCAGGTCAAATATGGCTCGTGCAAGTCGAGGTGCTGGTTCTGTGCGTAAGTACAAAATAAAAATAACCATCAAAACTTAATTGTTCAAACGAATTACAACGAAAAGCTGCTATTTAAGATTTTTTATTTATGCATCATAGTAATCGGTGTTCTTTTTTCAGCATCACGTCACACGTCTTTAGTTGCTGCTCCTCCACCATCTCAACGGCGAACGGAATTCTCCACCACTACTGAGAGATTCTTGAGGGTGGAAGAACAGCAGCTGGAGATAAAGCGACTAAATGCACAAATCCTGCAGTCCTTTCTGGAGAGGAGTGCGGAAAGAGAAAGGGCCATGGATGAAAGGAGCGCAGAGAGAGATAAGATCTTGGCTGAAGCTGTGGCTGCAGTGGGGAAAGGGCTGCAAGCATTGGCAGAGGCTATGAATAGAGATAGGGTGTAGTAATATTAGTTAATATAATAAATAAAACACTTTAAATACGGATACGGATACTAGAGCGGTTTTATTGAATGTCCATTGGTGATTAGTTTGGGTTTGGTTTGATTTTAAACATTTCCCGATGTGCTAAAAATAGAAATCTATTGAATTTACCACCATTTCACAAATTGGGAGGCCTCTCCAAGAAAGAAATGGCGAAAGAAAACTTAGAAAGGGTTGTTGACCTCCGTCTTTTATATTTATCTATTTACAAAAACAACTATCATTAAAGTTAAATCCTGCAGTGTGTGTTTTAGGGTGGGGCTTTAACTTGTGAATTTATCACGTAACGAATACTATCGCAGTTTTCTTGAAAGTCCATTGGTGATTTGTTTGGATTTCGTTTAATTTGACACTGCAGACTTATTATCGCACCTACATTTATTATGTTCATATTAGTTCATGTCAGCCCTAAGGCACAGTAGGCCCCAGCCTACGGCGGCCAATCGTGACAAAAAATTCACTGATGGTAACAAGAAATACCTAACTCGAAAGTAGAATATTTAGATTCTAAAGGCTCGCGCGCGTTATGGCGGGCCGTACTGCACCGCATCGTATACCAATAATCATAAATTGTGTGTATAAAAATAATATAGATATGTATAACAAAATACAATGTAAAGTATTTTTTTCGTACATGTAAAATGTACAAGGTATTTCGTACATAAACTGATTTAGGAAGAATATTGTTATACGCGCGAGCCTTAAAATACTCGCGCTCGTGAGTTTCGTGAACGCTATCACGCCGCCGCCGCGACAATGACGTGTCGGACCACGCACGTTGAAGGGTTCCGTAGTTGGGAAGTTGTGATGAATTTATCCCAAAAACAAACTTTACATTGTAGTTAAAAAGCATGTTCTCTCACAATCAATTCTCCAACTGCAAATGTAAGTTGGTCGACTACTTCTTGTTAACTTGTAAAGCCCACGTAGCTATGATAGCTTTCCTTTTAATTTCATTATACGTACCTACTACTGCCATTAATTTTTTCACATCTCCTTAAACAACCGCTGGCACACGGCACACACAGCGACAGCTTTGCCCCCCAAAGCTGTCGCTGTGTGTGCCGTGTGCTTGACTAACAAACATTAGCATTTTAATGTTTAATATTACGCAAGCGGATCCTTGAATAGAAAAGTGGCCTATCCAACGATACTCCACACCATGCGGTAGACGAGAAAAAAAAATATCATCCCCACATTACGTGCAAGTTACCTCCCTTGTAATGTGGGGATGATATTTTTTTTTCAAGATTTTATTTTAGCACTTTGCCGGTATGATTAATATGCCAAATTACAGCTTTCTAGTACTTAACGTGTCTGAGCTACAGCGGTGACAGACAGACAGACGGACATGGCGAAACTATAAGGGTTCCTTGTTTACTACGGAACCCTAAAAACGATATTGCTCTGCTTAACATAGAAGTTGTTTTTTTAACGAAATTGGATTGCGAAGATTTAATTAATGATTTTGCTGCGCTTATGTGGCGACTAGTAAACCTGTAGTTACATAAATAAAACTTAAAACCATTTCAAATGTGCAATTATCCCTGAAACCTCGGAAAATATAGCACGGCAACTAGCAGATATTACCTATAGTTAACTATATTTCTAAATCGATTTCGATAAAAGTACCTACATACTTAATAAAGTGAAATTAATTAAGTATGTAGGTAGTCTATATGATGGGTGCTGAGAAAAGGGTGACTGGTATTTACTACATGGCCTGGGGCCTAGGGCGGCCAAAACTGCAAATCCGACACTGTGTTAGCTATATGTTCTTTACCGTGATCATCACGTTTAGAGTGAGCATGACAAAGGTACTCAATTATTATCCAGACATAGTCAATTATTATAATTCAATATACTACCCATTCCCACTGGCGGCACCCGTTCACGAGCACGAGGCATGACCCAACCATCGCTCCGCTGGAGAACGTAACAACCCGCCTCACACACCACAGAATACATGATTGTACTAAATGAAACCACCGATAAATTAATTATGACGTGAACGCCATAGCCTATCTACTAAGTTTCGCCTACGTAATTGCCCTAGAGCTAAATCGGCATTAGATGGCAAATCCCTATTTTGCCTCCTTTGAGCTGCAGCAATTGTTTGGAGCTCTTCTAGTCTCTCTTCTTCTGAAATTGTGAATGCAGGCATTCCTGCGCGATTGCACATGTTGTGCAAAACACAACATGTAATAACTATTTTCGCAACTACGTCTGGATGATAATTGAGCACTCTGTGTACTAACAAGCACCTAAATCGTCCTTTTAGGAGACCAATTGTTCTCTCTACTGAATTACGAGCAGTTAAGTGACGGTCATTGTAGAAAGCTTCTGGGGAATTATCTTCAGCACCACTAATTGGCGTCATAAGGTAGGCGCGCTGAGCATATCCTGAATCACCTGAAAAAAAATATAAGTAAATAAATAAATCTAATCAATTTATTGACACACAAGTTAGGAAACATACAAACAGAAACAATCATAGTTAAGTCTAAAAGAGTGCCTAAGTAGAAGTAGCCCTGGGCCCCAAACTAGGCACAGCCTGTATCTGGCGGCCCAATATAGACAGAAAAGGCAGATTGAATTATTGATTATTCAGCGTGACACAGCACAGCAAGACACAAGTAACAATATTAATTTTGAAAATAGGAATTAAATTCATTCAGAAAAAAGAAAAAAAAGTTTCAAATAATTATGTAGTTTTTATACCTAATTAGGCTTATATTTTGAAGGAGGGATTAACTAACCAAGCAAAACAACTTCTTCACCAGCATTTGTTAATGCCTCTAATGCCCGGTTTCTGAAGCATTTTTATCGGTGGTTTATCTATTCATTAGCGCTATTGGTTCGATAACTTGTGAAAGTGCGTTTCCGGACACCGCAATCTAAGATAAACTCCGTTTAAACTAAGGTTAACTTAACTGACCAATGTATGCCGTTTATCGGTTCCATAACTTTATTTGACGTTTCATTTCATAGCAAACTGCATCGACTTTTAGGTTAAACTTGTAAATTGTTTTAATTGAATTGCCAGTGAATGCTAAATATTTAAATTACCTACTCGAGAAAACAATGAGTGTTAGCATAATGGATACAAGCAGCTCATCAGAGTCTGATTTGGAAGTATTGGAGTTTATTTTTAATATATCAGTACCCAGAAACTTAAGACGTAGGAGAAATCTTTTTGAAATGTTTACGGATGAAGAATTTAAATTAAGATATCGCTTTGATAAGAACACTGTGAAAAACCTAAGTGATATCATCAGCCCTGCTCTAGCTCCCGTTAGGCATCGCAAATATCCATTGTCAGTTTTGGAACAAATTTTTATCGCATTACGATTTTACGCTACAGGTACTTTCCAAGTAGTAATTGGTGATGACATTAACGTTCACAAAACCACTGTGTCAAGAGTGGTGTATAAAGTAAGCAAAGAAATAGCAAAGCTAGCTTCAAGTTATATGGGTATTTCTCATTTTCCAAAAAAAATACTGTGATCCTAAATTATCTAACTGGTTGGAACTAAATGATAATGTTGTGCTTTGTGATGTTAAAGTATATTTATTATACAATATTTTAGAGACAAAAAATGGTACATTTAATGCTAATTTTATTTTTTTTTATATATTTTTTTAAACAAAATTGTCCCTTCCGTGGATGTGATCATACAGGTTTTATGAAGAAAAAAAAATGCTGTGTTTTATCTGTTTCTGTGAATGTGAAAAAAGGTAAGCTAATAATAACTTAAATGTATTTACACGGTAAATGTAATAACATATTTTAAGAAGCTACTAGAAGATACATAAAATTTTCTCATAAATATTGTGATAATTTTTTTTGTCACTTCCATGGATCAATGTCACACCGGCCATGCCAGAAAAACAACTCGAGCGTTTCCGAACGTAACTGGCCATAAACAAGGCCTGAGACGCCATCTTTTTATTTCAGTTGTCAGTTTCTACCGGCGGCGTAACATCTGTGTGAAAATAAAAAATAAAAGTTCATTCTTAAAATTCGTCGAGCATAAGAAGTCACATCTGTGTAGGTCGTCAAAGGTATGTACTTTACAACTATGTTATTAGGTTGTGTGATTTTAATGCGTTTTGGTGTAAAAAAACACGTGGCTAAACATGCACGTTCATTCCCGATTTGGAGGTTATGTAATCAGAGATTGAACAGACAAAGTCACATCCGTGGAGGTCACATCCCTGGTTCCATGGATAAAAATTTGCCCATGGAAGTGACTGCTATCCACGGAAGTGACTTTGTATGGAGAGATCTTGTGCAGGTTTTACGGTGCGAACAGACCATGTAACATTGTTATATAACTTGTGTTTTATAACAAAGTTACATGGTCTGTACGCACCGTTAGGGTGGTGGTTTTGACGTTATTATTTGGCTTCATGAAAAATATTGCTATTTTCCATTTTAGATGGGGAAACCTAAAACTAAAAATCGCCCAAAAACTGCGGAAGAGATACGTCAGCAAAAGCGAGAGTGTGAGCGAAGGCGAAGAGCTCGCATAAAAGAAAATGCTGCCTTATACGAAGCTTCTAAAGAAAAAGATAGAGAACGAAAGAAGAATAAAGTGAAGCTTGTAGTTGATATGACACCTAGAGAACATCGGATGCAGCAAAAACAGTGGAGAGAACGCAAATTAAGGAGTCGATTGAAACAAAAACGTGCTAAAATCTTATTAAATCATTTAAGAGAGAACACTCCAGAAACTACTGATGATGAGGCAGTTTTACCCATCCGACCAGAATCAGCATCTATCTTAGAAAGCGTTCCTGAGATAGTGGCCCGTCGACCGTCTAATTGTGACAGTGATGTTACCACATGCTCGGAATTAATTAGATCGACACCGCCAATGCTGTCAGACCTTAGTCCAAGCTCTTCACAATGTGGGACAGTGAGCCGACAAAAGAAAAAAGGTGTGCAAGCATCAAGAGTAAGACGTGAGTTATCAAATTTGATAATAAAAAAACAAAAAGAGACAATACAGGCTATGAAGAAAAAAGTACATACCTTACAAGTGAAGTTATTGAGAGCAACTGAGCGAAAGAAATACATGGTTAGTGTTACGAAGAAGAGAAGCCCTCTCAAGGTAAAAACAGAAGTATCAAAGCCAAAGAAACTTCGGACAGCCGTTACTAAATTCCTTCAAAGAGACGACAATAGCAAAATGTGCCCCGGAAAAAAAGATTGTGTCACCAAAAATAAAATAAAAAAGCAAAAAAGATACCTCTGTGACACTATGCTAAATCTACACAAGAAATTCCTGACAGAAAATACTCTTAAAATTAGCTTTGCTTCTTTTTGCCGACTAAGACCTTTTTGGATTACAGTACGAAAAATATCTGAAAGAGACACATGTCTTTGCGTGGTTCATGAAAACATGCAACTAATGTTTGACAAATTAAAGTACCTCAACATAATTTCTTATCTGAATTTAAGGGAGCTCTGTAAAAATATAGTATGTGACATCAATTCAGAGATATGCATATTACGGAAATGCACGACGTGTAAGAACAAAGTCCCAAATATTAATGTTTTTGATGACTCGACTGAAACTACTTACAAATCATGGACAGTGATTAAGGAAAACCGGATGATAAAAGGCAAGGAAAAAGAAATACGCAGAACAGTGAAGAAAGAAATAAAAATAACGAAAAAGACATTGCTGTTGAAGTTCATTGAAGCTTTGGACAAATTTTTGCAACACCAGTACACTATAACGCATCAGTACTTAGCTACAACTCAACTTAAGGCTAACCTTTCTGTGGGAGAGATTTTCATGCACGTCGACTTCGCAGAAAATTATTGTTGCAAGTATTCCGATGAAATTCAAGCAGTACACTTCGGTGCTTCAAGGCTGCAAATAAGTTTACATACCGGCGTGTATTATTACAGATGCCCTGACAGTAGTGAGGTGAAGAGTAAATCTTTTTGCACGCTTTCGGAATGCTTGCGGCATGACGCTGGTGCAGTTTTTGCTCACATGCAAAAAATTCTGGATATGATATCTTTGTCACATCCTATAAAAACTTTGCATGTGTTAAGCGATGGGCCTACAGCACAATATAGGAATAGGAAGGCATTTTTTCTATTTTCTCAATATATGACGCAGTGCTACGGGATACAAATTGCTTCATGGAACTTTTGCGAAGCCGGTCATGGCAAGGGTCCGATGGACGGAGTTGGAGCCGTTATAAAAAGGACAGCAGATCGGTTAGTAGCTCAAGGCGAAGATATCCCTGATTTTACCGCTTTCATTAGAGCCGTAGAGTCAAACATAACTAACATTGCGATTTCTGTCGTGACTGAAGGGAACATGGAAGACATAGACAGAGTTTTGACCGACCAAGGAAAAAGCATAAGCGGAACCTTAAAAATTCACCAGGTCACTTGGGTTGTTACCAATCCTAAAAGGATTTATTTGAGAAAACTCACATGTATTTCTTGTGAACCTGGTAGCGTTTGCTCTCACTATTCACTGTCAAAAGGTTTTATTGATTTTGTCAGCAGCCCAACTGTAACCGATTTTATGCAATCGCAAGAGATATTGAGTTCCAATAATAAAAAAGTTGTTTCGCGGCCTGAAATAAATGAAGACGTTCATACAAGTCCAAAAACAGGTAAAGAAAACATGCCAGTGAAGGAAGTACACGAGAACATGCCACCTAATTCAAAGTTTATAGAACTAAAGGATGGGATGTGGGTTATTGCCAAGTTTTTGTTAAAAAAAACGGAAAAGCATTTCGTCGGTCAAGTAATTGGATTTGATGGCGATGAGCCCAGGATAAAATTCGCGAAAAAGAAACAAATTACAAAGGATCATGCTGTTTTCGTTTGGATAGACCCTGAGGACATATTTCCTGTTCCTCGCGATGATGTAATGTGTGTTTTGAAAGAGCCTACATCCGGTCGGCGGGGACGATTGTTGTTTAACAATACCGAACTTAAAAATTACAGAAATATTGAGTAAATGGCCACAAACAGAATAAGTATTTAGATGGTCATTTATGCACAAATGATAAATATATTATTTAATATATTTCCTAAATGTAAGAATTGATTAAAAAATATGAGACTGATTACTGAGACTGCATAATAAATAATTGACATGAAAGGTTTGTTTTTAAGTTGAAGTTTATAAGACCTGTGTTACATATTCATAAGATACCTAAATAAAAAATAAATAAATGATACAATATGTAGTAGAACCTTTTATTTTCAAAATATTATTTATTTGGTTTTTCTATGGACAATATTTATTTAGATATTGTCTCTTCCGTGGATCTGATGGGGTCAGTTCCATGAAGCGCGTTTCTTCAACCTTTTTTATATACTCATTAAGATAAATAATAGATTTTTAAATGATAAAATAGTAGAATGTTTTATTTTAAAAACATGACTTCATTGATCTTTCCATGGACAATATTTATGTACGGATTGTCACTTCCGTGGATCTGGGGTCACTTCCATGGAGGGCAATTTTATTTCAACCCTTTTAATTGAATATATAAAAGACTGCGAGCTCGGAAAGTATTTTTTATATGACAACTAAGACCAAATCTGTTATAATGCATCATCAAATACATTTGAATACCATTTTCAGTAGATTACATTTTATTCTATTAAAAAATGAGAAACACCCATATAGGTATGCCAAATTTTGAAGACCTGAGAGAAGTCAAGGCACAATTTTTTAATATAGCCGGATTTCCAAATGTAATTGGTTGTGTAGATGGATCGCACATACCAATTCAATCTCCTGGAGGTGAGCAAGCAGAACTATTTAGAAATAGAAAAGGTTTCTTTTCTATTAATGTACAAGTTGTATGTGATGCAAAGTTATACATCCGTGATATAGATGCTCGCTGGCATGGATCAACACATGACAGTACTGTGTACCATAACTCATTCCTGCGAGCGCGCCTGGATAACAATGAGATAGATGGTCACCTCATGGGAGACAGTGCTTATCCTTGTGGAAGATTCATGATGACGCCATTTCTAAATCCAGCTACAAATGCAGAAAAACGTTACAATGAAGCACAAATCAAGACCAGAAACACAGTGGAAAGGACATTTGGTGTGTGGAAAAGAAGATTTGCATGCCTTTCTCAAAAATTAAGACTAAAATTAGATCACACATTAGCTGTAATTGTTGCAACAGCTGTGTTACATAATATAGCTCTACAGCAAAATGATACTGTGATCATTGATTCTACTCCTGAAGAAGATATTGTTCCAGAATCTATTGAACGACCCCTTTCCTCTGAAGGAAACCATTTTCGTCGGTTATTGTTGGAACAATACTTTAGGTTGGTAAAGTTTCTCTTTTATAAATATCGCAACTTAAGCAAAATTTACATAGCAAAGTTTTCATGTTTTACATACCTACTATGGGAACACAAATTAAAAAACCAACTTTAGTATCTATTTAGATTTTATTTGTATTGTAGAGTTAAAAAATGAAGATGTGATATCAACTAAAAAAAAGGGTTACAAATATGGGAGATTCATTGATTCATATTGAATTAAAGATAATTCTTTTAGAAAATACAAGAACTGGACCTCAAAAAGAAGAATTTTAATTACCCATCATAAATTAAAATTCTTCTTTTTAAATTCTAGGTCCATTCTTGCATTTTCTAGAAGAATTCTCTTTAATTCAATATCAACATCGAGTAAAATTTTTGTTTTTTCTAATTTAATTAATTCTTGTTGTCGTTGAATCTCCAATATTTCTAACCTTTTAGTTGTTATGGCATCTTCGTTCATTTGCTTCTGATTTTTTCTTTTTATTATAGAATCACTGACGTTATTTATATCTTTTTTCTTTGTTTCAGTTAAACAAATTCTCGTAACTCTTGGTGTGCTTTCGAAATCCTTCATAAGCGGCGAAATTGCTTTTTTGGGACATTGAACTTGCTTCAAAGGTGTTTCAGACACCGAATCTTCTTTACTATCCAAGACTATGAGGATGTCTTCAGAAGTACCAAGATGTGCATCTTCACTTACTCCTTGTGTTTCAATATCTGTAATGAATAAATGTAAAGAATGGTTACTACCTACTGTGTACCTGGTGATTGTACTGACGGGTATAACACAAGACTTATATGATTATGACTACACATACATAATCAGCCTATAACGTTCCCACTGCTGGGACACAGGCCTCCTCTCGGTGAGAGGGATTATGACTATGACTGATATCATGTAATTATACTGATATGTGTAACATGATAATATATTATTTCATTACACCTCAATCCATTTCAGATGAAATTTCTTAGAAGAGTTCAATTCCATTTTTTGTCTATAATGTATACATTATTTTAGCCTGCATACATTATTTTGATTGCTCAGGTAAAGTATAGCCTATGCTAGAATATTGAAAATGAAAATAACCTAACCAAACATAAGTGGAAACAATTTTATTACTTTAATTATTACTTGCTTATGAAATGTTCAATTCTAGTATGCTATGATATCAGAAGAAACTCTTTGGCCTTACCTAAATTGTAATATGGTGCAGATGAGTCAAATTCATTATTTAATGGTTCGAATTGAGGAGTCAATAAGGCCACAACTTTCTCATCAATCGCAGTTGTCTTAGGACAAAATCTTCCACCTCCTGTCTTGTACATCTCGGACTGAAATTAAAATTTTGCATACATTACATTCTTTTCTGGCACTTTTGTGTAACATAATGATAGTCAATGAAATAAGAGGAGATATTATTACTTTGAGGCGTCACTTCATAAGAAATATATACTTAATTATGTATATGATTGGTACCACACTACCATGTGATATTACAGCTTGTACACTTTGAAATTGCTTTGCACTTTGTACACTTAAAATATACAAGGATTTTAATCAAATAGGTAAAAAGTACAATAACAGGAATACGACTTACCTTATCATCGCTCATATTTTTTCTCGCCTTTTTCTTTAAGTTATCATACAAGGCATGTATCTGCTTTTCGGTCCTAAATCCAGTTTCCGAGACAGCATTGTATTTATTAGTGAGCGCCATCCAAGCTTGTTTCTTGGCCTCTACAGAAGTCCCGTCCGTTCTTTTATTGTCGATTATGTGTATAAATTCATTAGCCACTTCTATAAGCAGCATCTTCTCTCTTTCAGTAAAATTTTTACTGCGTTTTCCAGATTCCATTATTTACAGAAAAACGGAGCAGAAATTATTGGAAAGACAAATAGACTCAAATCAAACGGCTAAGCAAAAATAATACCACGCGAAACAAAAACAATGAAGTGAAACTTTTTTTTTATTGGCAATGATGTCGTTGATACATCCGCCCATATAAATAACGACTTATTATATTTTTTAACTAAAACAGTGTTATGGCACTTATTTACCCTCGAAAGAAACATTATTATAAATAAAACTGTTAATAAAGACGAATTATAATAATAAAATCAATTTTAGACGCGGTCTCTTATACAGACCCATCTAGCGGCAGCTAAGGAACTAGTTATCGGCTTCATAGTTATCGAATGGTTTGTTACGTATTCAGAAACGCAGTGACAGTTAACCGACGTTTATCTTATGCATAACTTTAGTGAATCAATAACTAATGAGAGTTTGACTGGGCGCTTCAGAAACCGGGCATAAGTGGGCTTTTATAACACCATAGTTAAAAATGAAGCTATCATGAGTAGCTCCACCATATGTTGGATCCACATTTAAAATATTTAGATCTGCATCTGTTATCTGAAAAAAGAAATGTAATAAAAGAAATATTAAGAAGACTAATTGAATACCTAATAGTAATATATTACAACAGTGAAATCCATTTTACCAATTGCACATTTCTTGCATGGTATCCTTTGCGGCAGTAGAAACGTTCTTCATTCTCTACTGGTTTTCTCATTGCCACCAGAGTGCCATCGACACACCCAAGAGCTGCTGGGAAGCCAAACTTTTTGTAGAACCTGTAATTAAAAGTAACCACTAACATGATTAACTATCACAAAAATGTAAAAATCTAAGGTCACTTTAATTATAATATACCTACTAACCTTTCTTTTAACATTTGTCTTTCTTGTATATTTTGAGGAAACCTTATATATTTTTTTACTATTGCCGGATTATTAAGAGCTTCCACTATTTCATTTATGCAACGAGATGCTGATGGTTGCGATATATATGTTCTTATATTTTCTTTTATTATTTTTTGATAACTGCCATTAGCCAAGAATGACAAGGTGCATAATATCTGTGAAACAATAAATCAATAAAAAACCTAAATAGGTAATCTAGATCTAGTCAAAACAAAATAGGGACCAAATTTGTTATTTACATGCCTAATAATAATACGGAGTACCTACCTATATTATAACTATAAATATAGGGTCCTTAGACTAATATCAAAACGTAGCTATCAGGGAAACAACTTAAAGGGAATACTCCTTATTATGAAGTGTTTTCATGAGTTTTAAGCTATAAATTATGTTGGTGTACTTTGTTACAAATCTATCAGCTATAAACTGTGTAAATACTTACAAAAGTAACTTTATACAAAGTAAAATGAAGCACTTACTTTTAAACGTGTTGAAAGTCCTTTTCCTCGACGTTTTGTGGGATTCATCAGAGGCAGTAAGTCATACTCTAGTTGGTCAATTAGTTCTTTTGACAATCTATATACGCTCACATAGTCGTCATTTCGGGTTAGTAAAGATAAACTTCGAATTTGGTTAGATTGTCGACGCTTTTCTAGTTTATCCAAAGCATGAGCCTCTTCTAATAAAGATTTACACAAAAACATTCTTGCCATTGTTATCGCTTCACTTTACAAACGCCCAAAAAGTAGTTTTTAACCGCAAATTTAAAGTTATTGTACTGATTTTCAACACTGTGACATAAAAAATATTATTTTAACGCTATTCTTACAGTATTTCTTCTATTTTCACTCGTAAAATAGATGCTTAGTATTTGACACTTTGAATCGGGTTCGAGGTCGAAGGGAACGTCGAAGTGACGGGGGAATTACCTTACAGAATGCCACTTCTTACGTCATCTCATACTTTATCTGTCAAAATCTCACGGTCAATTTAGTTCAACTCGCTGACACGCTCGCAAGGGCAGCGCTAGTGTATCAACCGAGTTTTTAGAATGCCAATCAAGAAACTCACGGCGGATTCAGATTCGAAGTTTAGAATGAGGTCTTACAGAATCACACTGCTCTGTCCAGTCAGTGCACGCATTTGTCAGTAGTTGTGCAGCTCAACTCATAACTAAAGGAGCTCGACGATTCCACGAACAATATCAAAGAAAGGACATTTGGCTAGGCCGCAAAAAATACTCAAACTGCCAGACCATGCTAAAAACTAACTATAAAACAAAATTCAAAATTCAAAACAATACTGGTGTAATGACAGTTCACTTTTTCCGGTGGGATCCTTATAGAATAGAACGGCTGCTAGTTCGAAGGAATTCATTCATCGCACATTGGGGCTAGACCCATTTTTTTTTTCTTCAAAACCACCTAGAGATCCCAAATTTGAGATTTTTTTGGACAGAAAACTTTGTAATTGAATTCTAAAGAGACTCACGAATCCCGATTCCATAAATCCAGTACTCCATAACCCACCAAAACCAACGTAAAGTGTGTTTTACCCTGTTTTGTTATATAAATAGAAAACAAACGTGCAAGCCCAAAGCTCTAAACCCATCTAACACCACCAAATTTTACCCTGTTATACGAATTAAAAAAAACCGGCCAAGTGCGTGTCGTAGGTACCACGCACAAAGAAAGGTTCTGAAGTTGGAATGAATTTATCCCAAAAACAAACTTATCATTGTAGTTGAAAAACATGTTCTCCCATAAATCGATATATGCTACGGTTAATTCTCCAACTGCAAATTTAAGTTGGTCAACTATTACTCGTTAACTTGTAAAGCTGTGATAGTTTTCCTTTAAAAAAATTTTTCAAGATTTTATTCTACCACTTTATCGGCGAGATTACCTATGCTAAATTACAGCTTTCTAGTAATAAGATTCTCTGAGCTACAGCGGGGATAGACAGACAGACAGACAGACGGACATAGCGAAACTATAAGAGTTCCTTGTTTATTACGGAACCCTAAAACCGATCAATCGTGCAAGCCCAAAACCTTACCTTTACCCTTTCTAGCCCTACCTTACCCTTTCTAGCCCTACCTAGAGCGAGTTTTACAACAACTTAATTTTGCAAATAGGGCTTCGTAAGTCTCTTTGGAATTTAATTTTAAACAGATCTGTGCAAAAATGATTGAATTTGGTTATTAAAACCAAACCTCAAAACAAATGTGACAAAGTTGGTCGGTGTTGGTATTCTAGATTCTCTTTCCTTTGAATATATACTTTTGATGATAATGCAAAAGGGTAGCAATAGCTGGAAATGTTATTATTGAAATGTTGATGACCGATTCAAACTGATTAGATGCAGCGCTCACCAGCCAATCAAACAGCTCAAATCATCAGCCTGTATTGTCCAATCAAACAACAACAGTTAGCAGTGTAACCCAATCGAACGCCTCTGAGAAAAATTAAAATGGTTACCTACCACAGATTGATTTTACACTTCGTTTTGATTAAAACAAAATGCAATGATCTTAAATAAAAGTTCACTTATTTTGAAATCCATCGTCAACGAGGAAAAAAATAATAATAAATGGTTTATTGCAGAAACTTGTACAATTTTTACAATCAATCTTACGTAAGGACCTCCTTTTAAGCGGCTGATAATACCTAAAGCGCGGTCACTGTCAGACTGCATAGAAAAGAAAGAGAAGCGCGATGACACAACGCTGGTAATTGATTGCAAAATATGAAGCAATTATCGATTTACAAAAAATCTATAGATTGTATAAAAAAAACAATAATATATTATGTTGCTTGTAGAATAATCTGACAAAGAATCATGATGATTGAATGATTGCATGTACGAGTATATTAGTATGGTTTTTAATCGTTAAAAGAAATTTTAGTGGTATCTTCGTGATTTTATTCTATCGTATCAAATTAGTTATATTATGTTTTCAACGCACTATATACCTAGTATATCGCACACTTAGATCTAAACTGAGACAACTCAAAAATCGTTAATTTCGAGTTATGTTTGTATTCGAATGCTCGGTGATCATTCGCAACTATCCAACATGGCAGGTTCAATAAATGCTTATTCTATTCTATTTTTCTCTATAGCAATGGTGCCAATGTCGACAATTCTGCCAATGTCAATGTGTTGAGTTGAAAAGTGCAGATAAAAATAAATAAAAAAGAGAATATCTATTAATTTGTTGATAAAATAATTAATTACTGGATTTATTGTGAAACTTGTTGACGAGTTTTAGTACACTGAAACAAACAGATAGAAATATTGTTAGTTATATTATTAAATATGTACATAAATAAACACAAACCACACAAAAATCATCATAATTTGAGGTCATTGATGTGGATAAAAAACATCAAAGCCCCGAAGGGCTTTGGGGAAGAGTATGTTAGTAGGGATGGAAAATTAGTAGAGACAGGGATATTTAATTTAGGGAGATGACTATACAAGTCATGGGCTGGGTTATTATTGGAGCAGTTAAAAAAAATGTGCTCCAAAGTACCTTCATCCAACCCACATTCGCAGAGCGATGTGTCTCTGACCCGGATTTTGTGAAGGAAAACCGGAGAACAACAATAGCCTATACGAAGACGGCAAAGAATCGATATCACTTACTTGGATATTTTTTTGTAAGGGTAAAACGAAGGCTTGGGTGTAACCTTAGGCTGTATTGCGTGATAAAAGGCACCTTTCTGATTACTTGAATTTTGCCACTGCACCTGCCATGAGGTTAGCAAGCTCTTTTTTGGAAGATTCAGTAAATCGTAGCCCTGGCATTGAAAATATTTAAGGTCAACGGCTTGGGACGTAACAGTGTCCTTAGCAAGGGCGTCAACATATTCGTTTCCTCTTATGCCGCAATGACTCAGAATCCAAACCAGGTGTACGGTTTTGTGATTCTTGGCACAAGAGAATAGAGACTTTTTGATTTGAAGCAGGATTGTACTATGCAATTTACTCTTGAAAGGACTCTGCTCCAAGGCTTGCAAGCAACTAAGCGAATCCGTAAAGATGACACCAGATCGTATGCTATGAACCTCTATAAATAGACACGCCTCTAATATGGCCACACACTCACCCGTAAACTCTGATGATTGTACAGGGCATTTGAATTTTAAAACGATTTTGGAGTTTTGGTAGTATACCACAGCACCAGTACAACTTAAATCTGTTAATTTAGAGGCGTCTGTGAAAAATCTTTCAAAATTTAACCACCGCTCACCAACCGTCGGATTGAAAATAGAGTTAGCCGATGGAGACTTTTTCGATATCCCAATATTGAAGAAAATATCCGGTTTAAAACATATAATTTCATAGTCAAAACTGAAAATAGGAAGTTTCAGAAATTGAATAATGGGGGAATTTAAATTTTGATAACAACGAAAGGCTTTTAAAAACAAAGGGACTTCTTTATGGTTCCAATAATTGGAACTTCGGGATACAACATCCAAGTCGTCCACTTTCTGAACAAGAGGGTGGGAGGATTTGGTAATGACTCTAGTTCAAAATCTTGATGCTAGATACTGTCTTCTCAAGGCCAACGGTGGTTCTGCACACTCTACCTGCAATGCATTAATCGGTGAGGACTTCATACAACCCGATATGATCCGTAGACACTTAGCCTGAATTCTGTCCAAACTTGTCAAAGCACCTTTGTTGCAGAGAATTAAAAGAAAAAATCCGTAGTCCAGAACACTCCGAATT
Source organism: Atethmia centrago (assembly GCA_905333075.3). Classification (NCBI taxonomy): domain Eukaryota; kingdom Metazoa; phylum Arthropoda; class Insecta; order Lepidoptera; family Noctuidae; genus Atethmia; species Atethmia centrago. Next base: position 22,710,592 of record HG995387.1, on the reverse strand, counting down.
AAGGCATTGTATACAAGTTTCATAGTGTAGGGATGTGCACCCCACCAGACACCAGCGAGCACTTTTAATACGGGAATAGTTTTCTCGCATCTATTCACTAAATAATTTAGGTGATGTAAACCACTCAATTTGGAATCTTAATAAACGCCTAAAAATTTTACTTTTGAAGAAACCGGTAAACCCTTGAAATTTGTGGGATCAGCCTTCTGCGGGAAAACACAACTACAGCACTTTTAGGGGCAGACAAACTCAGACCGTGAGATTTTAGCCATTGGTTTAGAGAGTCCAGGGTTACGCAGAGAGATAATGCAGCGTCGCTAATTGAGTTATTTATCACATACAAAGCTAAGTCATCAGCATACTGAAGAATTTGACAATCGTTATTGACGCATGAACCAATATCAGCTGTATACAAATTGTACAGTAAGGGACTAAGAACAGAGCCTTGTGGTAGGCCCTTCCATGACACCCTGACGTCAAATTCCTCACCGGGAACTCTCAAAACCAAAGACCGAGACATAAGTAAACTACAGATGCACTGGACCATTCTCTCCGGTATTCTCAGCTGTTGCAATTTTTGTCTGAGAATGGGAAGAAGGACATTTTCATAAGCAGAGGAAATGTCTAAAAAGGCTATGACTACGGATTCATTTTTCGAAAACGCTGAGCGAATATCTGCAACCAAAACCCCAACACTATCCATGGCACTGAGTCCCTTTCTAAAGCCAAATTGAGACCCAGGAAGTAGATCTCTGGAATCTACTATAAATTCTAGTCGGATCTTTACTAAGTGTTCTAATAATTTTGCAAGGACTGATGACAAAGCGATTGGTCGGAAGCTGTTTGGGTCATCAGCGTGCTTGCCAGGTTTTAAAATAGATATGATAATTTGAGTTTTCCACTGATCCGGGGATTTGGGGACCCAGCCATGTGTGTAAGAAAAATTTAAAATGTCAAAAAAATATTTTTTTGCTCTATGACCTGCGTGTGACATAACATGAAGTACTCATCACAGGCGGGGACGGCAAAGAGCAAATTAATTGCAAACTAAGTAATATTCCCGATATAACATTCACACCGCTTGCAGAAAAAAATTACCCACGCGTAATTGGTGGCCTACAGTACGTGGGTATTTTGTAAAAAGCGCCAAGAAAAAGTTATTCAAGGGCTGTGTTGAATGTAAAAAAGATTTAATATCAAACAGTGAGCACGAATATTTAAGATATCGGGAATACGCAAATAAAAAATGGCTTTGCAGTCCCAGCGACTCCCTCTTAAATTGTACCTCAAATCTGCAGGATATAAATTATATAATATTAAAAGAAAATTTAGATACACAACATTTACGGGAATTAATAACTACTGTGATTTTTATGGCTGTAGATTTTTCATTCATAAGATGTTCAATTCATAATGAAATATTAATAGATTTCTTAATAAAAAATATCCTGTAGATTTTTCATTTACACCTATTGTAAAGATATAAATAATATACTAATGAATAAGAGGGAGTGTGATGATGATACGGATTCGTATAAAATTAAAGCTAAAAAACTGAATAAGAGGTGTTTCAAAAGAAAGAAATAAATAATTAAATCTAACTTTGTTTTATTTTTTAATAATGTGAATTACTTTCGCTTTTCTACATAAATGCAAGCGAATATGAAATTCACATTTTAAAATACCTATCTAAATAAAAAATATCAAGGCTGAAAGTAATAGGCGACGTACGTATGTGTGTATCTACGTGTTTGCGTGTGTGTGTGTGCGGAAGATTATGTTGGCATTAGTTCCAAAACAGGCGTCCAGAGGGCGACAATTGACGTTTCTCACTTTTGTCGCTGAGTTGTACCTCTATTCCATATATAAAAAAGAACTCTGTGATGTCGATTCTGTAAAAACCTCACCGTGAAAACACGCATGGATTGAGCTGTCAGTGTCATCCCACTGATGCTAGGGAGTGACCAAGCATTACATTTATAATCATAATCGAGATTTTAATAATATTTTTATGCTAATTCTATTGATCATTTTATATTATTTCAAAACTAGTATTTAAGTGTTGAAACGTTACTATTTAGGTTTTTTTTTTAATACAAAATAGTAAAACTGGTAGAAAACGCCTCAGGCATTAAGTCCGCCTTTGTACGGTATTATTTTTTTTTATACTTGTGCATAAAGTTTTAATAAATAAATAAATAAATAAAACAGAAACTCAATTTTGTTTTTTTTTTATTCCAAAAGGTTTGGTAATTTTCGTAGCCGCCATCTTGCTTTTTAGATTTGACCTCACTATCGGCTTTAACACCCCCCAAAATCATGAAAACGACACCCATGATGAAAAATGTTAACATTTTCGCAGCCGCCATCTTGCTGTTTAGATCTGACCTCACTATCGGCTTTAACACCCCCGAAAACCACGAAAATGACGCCCATGATGTAACATCTGTACATTCTCGCAGCCGCCATCTTGCTTTTTAATTTTGACCTCACTATCGGATTTAACACCCCCGAAAACCATAAAAACGATACCCATGATGAAAAATCTCAATATTTTCACAGCCGCCATCTTGCTTTTTAGATTTGACCTCAATATCGGCTTTAACACCCCCGAAAACCATGAAAACAACACCCATGATGAAAAATCTGAACATTTCCGCAGCCGCCATCTTGCTTTTTAATTTTGACCTCACTATCGGATTTAACACCCTCGAAAAACATGAAAACGATACCCATGAGGAAAAATCTGAATATTTTCACAGCCGGCATGTTGCTTTTTAGATTTGACCTCAGAATCGACTGTAACACCCCCGAAAACCATGAAAACGACACCCATGATGAAAAATGTTTGTAGCCGCCATTTTGGATTTTGATTTATAGGTGGTAAAACCAAATTTTAGTTTGTCGCGCATTTATAAATAAAAACCGGCAAATTTAAAAAAATACTCAACTTGGCCTCACGCGCAAGCGCGGCGTGATCTTATCACTTCACCCGATTCTCGTAACTATAGTAACCACCCGCGCCGAAGTGAATCGGCTAGGTGAAGTGAGTCGGTAAGCGCGACGCGCGAGTGTCGTTATCTTATCACTTCTCGATTCTCGTTGCCATAGCAAAACCACTTCACTTGGGCTGAGTGAAGTGAGCTCAGCCGCCCGCCGGCTGGTGCGCGCGCTGCGCGATTGTCAGTTGAACTGTTGAATTTTGTTATAGTATTGATGACGGTGATTTCATGAATATTATTTTATTATTGGCAACGCGAAAATAAAATATTAGAAATGTACTTATTAAATAACCCGCACATTTTTTATTCAAATGACGTACACAGACTCACACATCGTTTAGTTAGGTTTCCACATAGTTTGTGAGGGGATAAATTCTATGGTCCGTCAGCCAGGCACACTTTTAGCACTCGATCACTTGACACACTCGGTTATCTTTTCTTATTGAATAGACTTGGGTTAATAACAACGCTGAATAACGTCGCACAGTCTTTACTCGACTCAATCCACTATCGCTTCTTCAAACACATCGCGGTTGGGTCATGAGTAGAGATCGGATATTCGGATGCATATTTACCTAAAGTGAATTTAGAGCTATGAAAGTATGGAAGCGGCTTCTTAAAATATTTTTCCTGTAAAAAAAGTCCCCGGATGCCAGGAATACTGGGAATGCATAATTAGTCGGATGTATAGTTTTTTTTTTGGATGGGAAATCATCAAATAACTCAATCCCGGAACTGCGGGATTTTGTCGATACAAAAGCGCATTCCATATTAGCCAACATCTCAACTTTAGGTGAATATGCATCCGAATGAGATGAGATTGCGTTTATTTAATCGGTTAACTGATTATGATCAATAGAATTACCATAAATATATTAAAAAATCTCGATTAAGATTGTAAATGTAATCCTAGGTCCATCCCTAGTATCAGGTGGGATGACACTGACAGTTCACTCCACAGCCACTTCACTTAAGTTTTCACGGTGAGAAGGTTACAGAATAGCACTGCAGATCGGTCGCATCTGAGAATATTAAAGTAAGGTAAACGGAAACTAAGACTCAGAACTAGCCAAGTCTCAGCAAGGGAACAAGCTAAAGGTTTGTATTTGTTCAGAAGGAATGTGAACCCATGCTTCTTATGGTACACGCTCCTCACATTCCATTGAAGGAACACAAACCGATCCATTATTATGAGAGTGAATTAATAAGTGAAGAAGCAACGTTGGACGGTAACTGAATTTTATTGGGAGAAGACATTAAAGTTAACAGGTGTTTACTAAGTAGTTCAATTATTTCAATTTGAAGACATGTTTTCAGGAGATTCTGTTAGGTGATTATTGAGGGCACAGTCATTAGACTGAGAGGATTGGGGAGTGCTAATGAGCTGCTGATGAGCTGTTTTATTATAGGAGGGAGAAAGGGGAGCATGGGTTTTTGGCTTAAGAAATACAGTTTTGCGATATGACTGAGTCTGTAATTTAGCGGTGTCTGCATAGCTACGAGTAGAAGTGGGAACAGTTTTACTTGCTTCTGAATATGAAATTACTTTCTCAGCCATGATTGTTTTAATTGTCCTCTGCCTACTGTAATCCGGACAGGCCCTGCTATTAGCAAAGTGGCTTCCAGAGCACAACACGCAAAAGGCTTCACTCTCAGCAATGCTACAACCATCACCGGGGTGATCATTGCCACACTTGCTGCAACGGGGTTTGGAACGACAAAGAGATTCTACATGACCAAATCGGCAACACTTGCGGCATTGAATGGTGGGGTAAACATACTGTTCTACAGTTCACGATGTGTAAAAACAGAAAATTCGTTTCGGTAAAACTTGGCCATCAAATGTGATGAGACAAGTTTCAGTGAGTTTCAGACCCATTTTTCTGTTCAATCGCCTAACTTTTAGTAATGGGCCACAGCCTACTGGAACTTTTAAAAATGACAGAACTTCCTCTTCTCAGAACTCAGTAGGAATGCCACTTACAACACCCATACGGGTTATATTAAAGGACGGAATTACAGCCTCATATACATTTGTCCCTAAAACATTATTTGAAATAAAGGCGTTTGCATCCTGAGGGGGTGCAAACTCAACTGAGATGCGGTTTCTACCAACTCGCTTCACTGAAGTAATATTAGAAATATTTTGGTTTGCCAAAAAGCGCCCGAATGAAATTGGATATAGGGTAGTTGGAGAATTTGTTTGGGCTTCCTGACGGGAAACATGAACGATAAAAGGTCCTTTATCTGTTACTGAGTACCTAACACGACCTATATGAGTTCTCGGTTGTTTGGTAGGACAATTGGATACATCTTCGTTACCGGCACGTTTACGGATGTTAGACAGAGGTGAGAGGATTTGGAACTCCAGATTACAGACCACATCTGCAAACTGGCTTAATGGGTTGGATGTGGGACTTAAACTGGGAAAAGCCGGTTTAGGGGTTGTGGGGATATCATCAGGAGGGTCAGGGGGTTTATTCTTATCAATAAAGTTAAAAACAAACACAAAACAAACCTGGTAGCAGGTAACAACGGTACAGCACAAAGACAAACACAATAACAAGTCACAGTAAACACAATATCACCGAAAAACAGCCAAAATTCTGAACACACGTGTTACCCAAAAGCACAATATGGCGAGAATCCAATAAATACTTATAAAATTAATCGCTAGATGGCGTTAACTTTCTTTTGTTGAATCAACGTCTGTCACCCTCTCCCACCTAAACAAGTCTATTGTCAGTTGACCTTCACTAGTCATAAGGTGTGCACTTATTAACAAGAACGAAAACGCAGATATTTCGAATTGTTACAGTTTTGACGAAACGTATATATGTGAGGTTAATTAGAGTTTATTTTATTATGGACAACAAACAGCAGTATATTAAATATTACACATGATTGAAGTACTTAAATAATAGAATTAACAAATACACTACTCACGACGTTATCCACAGATTACCATATAAAATACTTAGCATAGGTACTGTTAATAATAACAATAAGGGCAAGCTAAAAGGTACTCAATACAAAGTTTAAAATATTACTCGGTTTGTTATTAAAATGTATCTCGGAGAACATAAAGTGAAAAAGTCCAATAAAATCTGCATCTTAATACTAGGGACAAATTTAAAGGGGAAAAAAAGACAAAGACAAACTTAAAGCTTAAATACATGACGTGTAGAAATACTTGAATACATGAGATGTAGGAATCAGATTTTTTTTTTTTTTTTTTATTTATATTTATTTACATAACCAAATTACAACATGATTATTAACATTAACTAAATTAAATTAAAACTAAGTTAAGCTTAAAAAAGGCCCTCGGGGCATTGTACCGAGGATGCTGGCGGCATTTCCTCGCTGAATTGCAATGCTGATGCGTTGCGCGAGAAAGCCGCCAGCTTTTCGGTCACCAGTTACATTAACTAGACGTTTCGCGATTTCCGCAAATAACTTATGCGCACTGGGACCCCACGGACCGAGGGTCTCGACGCCAAAGGGCACAAAGTTGTACTCTTTGCCAAGGCCTCCATATTTAATAACTTTCAGAATTAAGTAACATCAAAAATTATGGCTGTTCCTTAAAGTGGATATAATTTGATTTTTGAACCTATTCTTATTCAGAAATATAATATCAATTGATCCAAACTTCTTATTATAAGTGTCGACTAATCGGTGCAGCGGTGAGCGTGCGCCTGAGTTAGTACGACAGAGATTAGTGGCAAACAAATCTACTCTGCACTGTGCGAGGGACCAGGTAGCACAAATTTTTCACAAGATCAGAACAGTCAAACTTGTTGCGGCATATACTGAACAGGGTCATCATTTCTAAGAGTGTGCGTCTAGATTGTAGGGTCAGGATATTATATTTTTCGAGCAATGATTGGTAGGAAACCTTTTTGCGAAAGCGTCTATAGTTCACAGAGCGAAGGAATTTACGTTGGACTAACTCCAATATTTCTATATATTTTTTGTAAAAAGAATTCCAAATAGGGACTGCGTACTCTAATTGTGGTCGGATTAACGACTTGTATAAATGCAAATAAGTGGAAGGGCGGTGGAATTCTCTAGATGCGCGTGTCAGATAAGTTAAAAAGTGGATGGAATACTAAATGTATAAGTAATGATATCCACTAAATTAGCAAGTTTTGAGTGTCAGAATGGTTACTAGTTATGTACTGTGTATGAAAGTACCTATGAATATGGTGTGTAGGGAAAGGATTTCATGAAGAAAAGCACAGAGAGACAAGACTAGGTATTTATTTAAATTAGGCTTGTCAGGTAATACGTTAAAGAGAAAACTAGTTGTCCGTTCCTAAACTAGGTCTTCATGGAGAAGAAGGACAAGAAACTCCATGGCAGCTTGGTTTAAAGTATTTTATCAACACGTTTTTAAATTAGTATAAATTATCTTTATCACATTAATCTCTTCGATCATTTCTCAAAGCTATAGAAATTTATCAACGGAATGAAAAAGAACATGAATATTCCTTAACTCGATTTAACACATAAGACATATTATAACACATACAGAAAAACATAGTTATCAGCAATAATCAAGTTATAGGATCAATTAACTTACGGAACATTACAGGTGGTCCATCTTTCACAACAGTTGTATCAAAAAAGTCCTTTAACTCGCGGGTACCACCATCTTTTATAGTCTCCCCATATTCATCAAGTACAACCAACGTTGCCGCCATTTTAGACCAATCGCCGATGGTCACCAATTATTGTTTAATCATTTCTAATTTAAGTAATAATTAACAAATCGAAGGTAGTGGAACCTTTTTAAAACTTAATAAGATAATTTAGCAATTTAGTATGTACTTATTTGTAATCGAAAAGTAAACTTATAAGTTATTAACATCAACTTACAATTTCTGGAAATCATTTTAAACTACTTGTTATTTGAAAATAGCAATATAAAATCGTAATAAACATTATAGTATAATATTAATTATAGCTTAATCATCTATTGTAATTCTAAATAAATAAACATGTTTTGGTTAATCTAAAAACCACCAACCATAACTTAGGTTTTGATATACCTACTTTTCGTCTAGAAACGTTGTTCGTAATAGTAGTCTTTTAATCCACAATAAAAACCTTTGGTAAAGAACAACTTATACATCGAAATAGCATATAACATAAATTCAGGAAATATTTTAAATACTATTTATAATTCTGTTATCATTTAATTTTAGGTGAAAGTAAGATAAGTTTTTGTATTTATTTAGACTGGCTCACAGATCACAGGTTTCGTTCGGAATTGACCGTTCGTCTAGAAATACAGCAACAGTTTAGGATAATAATTAAATCGTAGATTAATTTTATATGATGCTACATATTCTGACACGCGCATAACGAAGCCAAATATTTGATAAGCTTTATTGACTATATTATTCACATGCGCATCGAGATGGAGCTTGGAGTCTAACTGAACACCAAGATCGCGGAGACAAGTAACATTATTTAAGACAGTATTGCCAAAACAATAACTAAATTTGATAACTAATTTATTTTTGGTAAACGTAATACTATGACATTTGGAGTAACTAAGCTGAAGTTTGTTAAAAGAGCAGTATTCTAAGAAACGATCAAGGTCTTTCTGAAAATCTATACAGTCAGATTGATTGGTGATATTTTTATATATCTTTAAGTCATCCGCGTATAGGATAATCTTCGATGATTGAAAACAATTTTTAACGTCGTTGATAAATAAGATGAATAATAATGGACCTAGAATGGATCTTTGCGGAACTTGAATGGGGCTAGACTCATAGCCGTTTTCACCAGTTTTTGAGTCCTATCAGTGACGTAAGAAACAAACCAGCGAAGCAGATTTCCTCTGATGCCGTAAAATGCAATTTTGTCCAGTAGTAACTTGTGATCCACTTTGTCGAAAGCTTTTTGGAAAATTAGTATATACCGCATCAATTTGCTGTCTATTATCGAGGCTTTCAAATAACTGCGATGTAAAAATGAGGAGGTTGCTCACGCAGGACCTGTTTTTTACAAACCTATGTTGTTCTTTTAATATCACGTGGCACAGGACGGGGTAGATCTCGCTATGAACGAGTTTTTCAAAAAGTTTAGAGAGCGCCGACAGCAAAGAGATTGGGCGGTATGTAAACACGTCATTTTTAGAGCCACTTTTGTGGACTGGAACAATGTTAGCTCGTTTCCAAATCTCTGGGAATACACCATTAGTAATACATTTATTAAATAGTAAGAATAGAGGAAAGCACAGTGTGTCGCAGGTGTTTTTTAAGAAGATAGAGGGAATAACGTCAGGGCCCGGTCCTTAGATGCATCTAAAGACTTAAGTTCACTTTGTATCTTGTCCATGGAAAATTGTAAATTGCAAAGGTTAATATCATTATCAGGAGTAGGGGGTGGTGTTTCCCATGAACGTAGAGGGTTCATATACCGAATGGAAAATGTGGAGAATAAATTACAATTAGTAGTGGGATCATTGGAAGACTGTTGTTGGTAATAGACTGAGGAGGGGATACTGTTACTGGATTTACGACTGGAGACATACGACCAAAATGCTTTGATATTGACAGCCACGCTATCTTCCATCGTATTTATATATTTTTATAGCAAATGTTGACGTCTTTTTTGAATTTCGCTCTATAAATGGAAAATACTTCATAGTCGGTAATATTATCGTATTTTTTCCACTTCGTCCATGCTTGAGATTTCTTTCTGTATGTATGCAATAGTGATTTAGTAAACCAATTCGGAAAATTACAGCTTTTGGGTTTGTGCGTGGGAGTGTGAAGCTTAATGATATCATAGATTTTTTCGTAGAAAATTGAAACTGCTTCCTCCGGAGGTAATTCTTCTAGAAGGCTAAGCCAGTCAACGGCTTCAATTTCGGAATTAATCTCAGCGTAGTTAGATTTATAATAATTAAGTGGAATTCGGTTTATGTCAAAATATAAATGAAGGTTCTCTAAATGGTATTAGTGCACAGAAGACTGGATGGTGCGAATCAATGGGCAAAAGCGAAATATTAGGAGTATGAGTCAGTACATGTGTGTTACAGAAGAATAAGTCCAGGATGCGCCCGTTGTCGTTAGTAATACTGTACATTGGTTCATATCCAATAGTGAGCAAAAACTCAATAGATGACGACTAACATTGGAATAAGTGCTACTCGCAGCACATGCCATATGAGGTTTAGAACGAAAAAAGAGTTGTTACGGTTTTGTTGAATTGTTCTGCGATATTACATTAGGATATTTTGACTTGTTTCAGTTTTGTTTGATAAGATACGTAAATATTTAGTAACTATTTTGTTTTGACTTTATTTTGATGGATCCACATGTAAAATAAATTCTAGTTATCCTACTATTGTTGAAACAAATTGATTTTAATGTTTTTTCAATACACAGTGTGATATTTTACATGCGTCGCATAAAAATATTTCCCGCTATTATAAATTTACTGTTTCCAATACACTGGTTTTAATAACACTATTTACTGCTTTGTATTTAAAGATTGTGAGTTAACTCACTGTTGCTGGATAGTCATACTTTACAATAACTGTTTTTTCTATTTCAGAGAAAAATGAAGCGAGGCCATTTTCTTGTCAATATTATCAAGGAAAGATATAAGGAGAACCCATTAACAGCTAATAAAGAAGACTTAACTACAACTGTAAAGGTAGAAGTCCAAAAAAAAGATAATTTTCCAATACTAGTGTGATGACTAAACCAGGCCATAGCAGACAAATTGAAAGTGATTTTATTATATCGCCAAGTGAAGAAAGTTTCGTAGAAGACTCTGATTATGATCCAAGTTATGTGGACATAACTTGGAAAGTCTTCTTCTTTTCATGGATCAAAAGAAGAAGACTTTTCCCATAAAGTAATTCCTTCTTCATCTTCTTCAAGTGACAATACGTCATCAAACTCTTCGAATTCTAGCGATAGTTCTAGTAGCAGTAGTTCTGATTCTGAAACTGAAACCAGGGCAATGACTCACATTGTACCACAGACTCGAAGCCAAGAAGTTTTTGAAATTGAAACCTCGGCTGTTACTGATACTGCTGGACAGCCTCTAACCCAAAATGTTGTTGACACTGAATACAGGGATGTTACTGATACTATTGCACAGCCTCACAGTCATGTTGTGAATGAAGTTAGTAATGATCAACCAAATGAAGAAGTAAAAAGAGTCTGTGCGCAAACACCGAACCAAAGATGATCAGATTGTTTTTACGGGGCTTAAAAAAAGCTTACAATAAAAAAATACCTCTCTCTGAAGCAAAGATAAAAGACATTAAGGATCTTGTAACAAAACACGCTATCCCACAGCTTTAAGTAGATTCTTATTTTAAAAACGTAATTGGTGATAATATGTGATTGCTTTTGAAAATTTTGTGCTTATTAGAAAAACAAAACTAATGTGCCTTTTAAACTATTTTTGTCTGTTATTTAGTTAGGTAATAAGAGATAGATTATGTTTTGTCTTTAATAGGAAAAGTGATAATCTCCTGTTTTTAATTGTTGATCTCTAAGGTGCCGTACCAAACGATACCTATTAGTATTGTAAGAAGTTTGTACAAGAATTTATTTCTTATTACCATTTAATAATTAGTAAGATGTTTCTAGTTTAATTAATATTAGGCTAAAATACTTAAAATTTACTTTTTAAGATTTTGAGATTGATTTTTGCGATTTATATTAGTATCGCACTATATGAAAGTTTTATTTTTTATTTATATGTTTAAGATTAAAACCTTTTTGATTATGATAGAAAAATATCTCAATTTTGTGTTTCCTTTAACTTTGGAGATTCCTTTTTTCATTGGTGTATGGTTTTTATTAATGTTTCATTATTACTTTATGTTGTACCACTCGTTTAGTACACTTTGTTTCAATAATTGTTACATACATTGGTACATAATTTCTGTACAAGTAGTACAAGTACAACTCAAAATGATTCTATAAAACTGTTTCAAGTCTAAATGGTGTTTATTTTTTATACATAGTCACCACCCTAAAGTGTAACAACTCGAAAAACAGTTATTATCGATAAAAAAGATTAAATTTTAGCCCCAGTTTATATACAGTGACATTTTACAAGCTATTTATTATCTAGAATCAAATTAAATTGTAACTTCCCTAACAAAAATTGCAGATATACGTTTTTATCGTCTCCCGAAAAATTTGCTTTTTTGAGTTGTCTCAGTTTAGATCTAGGTGTGCGATATATCCCTAAGAATGTCATTTATTTTTCTAATTTTGTTTACTTTAGTGGATCATATACTTTAAGGCATAATAAAACTTATTAAAGTTGCGTTTAGGTCGCAACTTTTATAAGTTTAAGGGACCAAAGAGGAGGAGGAGGGGGGGCTTAAGGGGACAACAGTCTCCTTAAGTTAAAGATATACCTGTGCTAGGAGATCCCGCTCTTCAATGATAAATTATGAAATGGGAAAAGTGGTGTACAAAAAGAAAATAGAATTGTACAAGTAAAATCTCAAACTAAACAAAACAAAACTTGAACAATAACTAAATAAAAGAAAAACCGGCCATGTGCGAGTCGGACTCGTGCAAGAAGGATTACCATCTATAAAAATGGCAGAAAAATCTTGTCTGTTGTATGGGAGCCCCCTTAAATATTTATTTTATTCTGTTTTTTAGTATATTTTGTGATAGCGGCAGCATCTGTGAAAATTTAAACTATCTAACTATCACGGTTCATGAGATACAGCCTGGTGACAGATGGACAGACAGACAGACAGTGGAGCCTTTGGGTCCCGTTTTATCCTTTGGGTAGGGAACCCCAAAAAGAAAAATACATTTAGAGATATATCTTAAAATAGTGTGCGTGAGTGTGTGTGTGAGTATATGTGTGAGTGTGTTTGTGTATCTTTTCCACTCATATTGACGTAGCTTGCAGCAATAATTCAATGGTATCATAGGTCTTCAGTTTTAGCCTATGAACTATTGCCTTTTTGCAGTCTTTAGTAGTATAGATAATAGTGTAGGTACATCTATCCCATGACTCGGTACTCGTATTGTTGATAGTTAGTGGGTTCCTTAATAATGAATTATATTATTACTACTACTAACTATCAACGATTTTCTCGCTCTAGAAACGTACAAGAGATTGTAGGTCCCGTTTAAGTAAAATACATACTTATATTAAATAGTTGATCCCTGACTGTTCACACCGCCGCCGCCGGTGAGAAGGTACTAGTTTGCCGCAGCGATAATCACTATCAAAGAGAGTACTCGCTCAGCGACACTCGTTTGGCGGACAGAATACTCGCCAGAGCTCGCCTACTCTGTTTTTTTTTCGCCTTAGACAGCAGCGGCCCTGAAACCAGCAACCGCTGTATCAGCTATTATTGTTCCCACTGTTGGGAGTCGATTCTCCTCTCTGTAAAAGAAAGTGGGCTGAAGCTGTGGCCACCTGCTGGAATGCCAGGGTGGAAATCCATGAGGTGTTCCACCCCGTTGCCATAAAAATAAAATATCATCATCAGTCAGGTGACTGAAAACATAGTTTCCTTACTATATTTTCCTTCACCTGAAATACATAGCACAAGGTAAAGCATAGAACCCATGACCTTAGAGTCTATGCGCACGATGCGATTGCGCCGCACCGCAATGATTTGGCCGTATTGGCAGTTACACGTGGGTTGCGGCTCCACCGTAACGTTGTTACACCGTAGCGGCCCCACTTCGCAAAGATTTCGCCCTTTCTTTTGCCACACAAACAACTATGCGGTGCCGTTCCAGCGTTGCAACGCGTACACCTCTCCCCGCCTCGTCTCGCGGGTTGCAAGTCCGGTGACGGTGGGCGGTGCGACGCCGGTACGCACCGTGTGTCATACCATGGATATATGTATGTCGGACGCCGCAGCGACACCATTCCGGCGCCGCACCTCCGCCGCCGCAACACCTCGTGTGCACAGGCCCTTAAACTCGTAAGTCGAAGCCGTAACCCATTATAATTGTATTGTGGATGTATGCCCAGACAAAGGTGGACAAAGCAATCGTGCTTTGTCCACCATAGAGTCCACCTTACCCTACTATAACTTTGCCTGGCGGCTCGACTCAGTATAAAAAATACGACAAAAAAGAATGGTACTCTATGTAGCGAAAATTTAATGAAACAATTCTACTTTTTAAAATAGTTGCATAGCTAACTTTTTACTTTAATTCGGGATAAAAAACAGGAGTACAATTAAATGTTATACATACTAATCTTACTAATTAAACCGAATACTTATTATACTACTAACAACATTATCCACTTATTACTAAAATGTTGATTGTTTTAATGCTACGTGAGATAAAAATAAAAATAGAATACATGAGTGAATGGAGTGAAAGATTAGATTATTGATTGAATGATTTTTTTGGGAAATGATATTTTGTTTAAATTATGGGATAGAAAAAAAAATATGTATACATATATATAAACAAAATACACCACTTAATAATTTATAAAGCAACGATAGAATCGACTACACATTTCCTAAATTGATGTGCTGTTAGATTAAAAATATAAATGTTTTCAAACCTATTATTGTAGGAATCCACCAGTTGGCGCGGAGGAGCGCGAAAGCCAGCATTGGAGTTACAGATATACCTGGTATTAATAAATAGTAAGCGGTATGGACATGCTTGTCTACGCACAACTGTCCTCGGAACGATGTAACAAAGTTTATTTATTAAGACTGAACAATCATATTTATTATGCACAATACCATGTAGAAACATTGTTCCGAGAAGCAGTCTTCTGGATTCTAGGGTTAACAGTTTGTAATTCTTAAGCAACATATCATGCGAACCGTGGCTGTGTTAGTATCTGTAATGCAGAACTCTTAAGATTTTACGTTGCACAGTCTCAATCGAGTCAATATATTTTGCGTAATAGGGATTCCATATGATAGTGGCAAACTCCAGATAAGGCCTAACTAGCGATATATATATAAGTATCTGTAGGTTGATGGACGCACGAAATCTTTGCTGTTGCGCATAACTTAACCGTACATTTTAAAAGGGCTTTGTTGATAATGTTCTCTACGTGGATATTAAAGTGAAGTTTTGAGTCTACTACCACACAGAGGTCACGCATTAAATAAACTTATTTTATGTGTGTATTTAGCAAGTGATAGCTATAAGTGTGCTGCTTTTTGTTTTTAGTGAATGTAATCGAATTACATTTGGATAAGCTCAGTGAGAGTTTATTTAAGGTGCAGTAGCTAGACAGTCGATCTAAGTCACTTTGAAGCATCAAACAGTCATCAATACTTTTTATAGTTTTATAGACTTTTAAGTCATCCGCGTATAATAAGAAGTTCGAATGCTTAAAAAAAGCGCTGATATCATTTATAAACAAAGTAAATAATAAAGGCCACAAAATTGCACCCTGAGGAACACCGGATGTGACGAAAACCAGCTCAGATTGAAATCCGTTAATAACAACCTTTTGAGTACGGTTTGTTATGTAAGAGGTGAACCATCTCAATAGATTTCCGCGAAAACCGTTGAAGGCAATTTTGCGTAAAAGTAATTCGTGATCCACCTTGTCAAAGGTCTTTTGAAAGTCTGTTTATACTGCATCAGTTTGTAAACGATTATCCATGCTGATTTGAAAAAACATAGCCCACAGAAATAAGCAGATTTGTGTAAATTGATTTTTGTTGGACGAATCCATGCTGTTATTTAATTATAGCCTTGTGTAAAGTGGGATAAATTTCGTTATAAACCAGTTGCTCAAAAAGCTTCGACAAGGTACACAGAATCGAGATCGGACGGTAGTTCTCTACGTCATCCTTTGATCACTTTTTAAAGACGGGGCTTTTTTTTTTTTTGAGGGTGGGAAATCATCAAATACACACCCTCCCGCTCTGGGCGGAGCGGGAGGGTGTGTCAGACTCTTACTGACTAAAACCCACCCGTATTCCTTCCTGTTGCCTGTGTTGCGGGGGCCTCGGTGACCCATAAGTACCTTCCCGCGAACCCGGCAGGCATCGGCTCTAGTGGATCCCTACTTTTGTGCTGACGACATCTCTTTGAGGCGCGCGTGGAATACGACGCGCCGTCGACCCGGAACTGGACCTTACCGGATGGTGAGCTACCCATTGCTCACCGTCCGCAAGCCTGCGCCTACGGTGGCTGGAAATCCGCCCGAGATTCCCGACGCCCAGGGCGTCTCCTGCGGCGGCTAGGGGCGAGAGGGCGCGAAACGTGCCTTTCCCTCAACCGTCCCGCCTCCTCCTTCGCGAGCATTACTGCTTCGCAGAAGGAGGTGACGGAATGACGGGGCTTAAGTGAGCTATTTTCCATACATCGGGAAAAACGCCTTTGAAAATACATTTATTGAACAGCAGATGTAGGGGTTCACATAAGTGATTGGCAACGCGTTTGAAAAATGAGGGAGGAATGCCATCAGGTCCAGGTCCTTTTGAAGGATCTAACGATATTAGCTCCTTATAAACTTTAGAAGGCTCGATATAAATATTGTTGATAATATCACTATCATCATACAAGCTAGAAGGCGGTTGCCATTTATGGATATCAAGTGTTAGTGGCTCATACACTGATTGAAAATACTTAGAGAATAGATTACAAATATCACGTGGAACACTAAAGGAAGTGTTCTTATATTTAACATTGGATGGAATTCTTGAGTTGTTCCGTTTACTGGCCATATAGCCCCAGAAGTGTTTGAGATTTATGTGTACATTTTGTTCTACAGTTTTTAAATAGTTAGAGTAACATAAATAACATTTTTTGTTGAATCTGCGATGAAATAGGGAAAATTGCTCATAGTTAGATATATTATTGTACACTTTCCACTTGGTCCAGGCGGTGCTCTTATTTTTGAATAACCTTGTAAGGGGTCGAGTGAACCAAAGGGGAATTTAGAAGTACTGTAAGATTTTTGGGGGACGTGCTTTCTAATGATACCAAATAAGCTATTATAAAAAGTGTTTACAGACCCCTGTGCTGATAAATGTTTAAGCAAGCTGTTCCAGTTAATTTCAGATAAATCTGCCTTTATAAGATCGTAATTGCCCATATTATAGTTATATTTGATGATTGGGCAGCGTTTCATAAGTGAATATTTCAAGTAAGGGGAACTCACGGCGCAGTAAAGAGGGTGATGTAAGTCCATGGGTACTAAATAATCGCTCGGTTGGTAAACATGGCAGTGTTCATTGGAGATCAGCAGATCCAATGTACGGTTATTAGCGTTTGTAAAATTATGATATTGCGTAGCGTTAAATTCAGTGATGAAATTTTCTAGATATCTGCAACTGAGAGACCGGGCTTCTCGGGGCTGGTCGCATGTAGCACTGTCACAGGAAGACCAATCTAAGGTCAGTAGATTAAAATCACCGATTATGTAAAAACAATGTGTCATGGCCTTACTTAAGATTGTAGAAAGCATGTCCAAATATGCAGAATAGATGTCGTCTGGTGTGTTCGGTGGTATATACACCGCGCTGATAAAGTGTCGTTTCGCACGGTCACGGCTATTTAATTGTATAAGTAGATATTCTATGTGGGTGTGCAAAGAGTTACCTATCATATTGGTGAAATATATGGGTTGAAGCGTTCGTAAGATGGCAAAAAGAAACACCTCCACCATCAAGTTTACCAGTGGCCGCGCGATCTCGGTCGCGACGAAAGACGTTATAGCGCTCATCCATAACCTCACAATCTGCTATATCCGGAATAAGCCATGTTTCCGTTAATACAATAATGTCGTATGAGTTACTTAAGATATTCATATAAATCGTCTGAAGTTTGCTGCGTATGCCCCTACAATTCTGATAGTAAATAGCAAGTGTATTAGCCACTAAGCTGGAGATAAGTTTAGACACAATTGCTTAAAGATGTAGAACTTGCAAAGACATTTAAAGATGCTGCCACTAAACCTAGTGTAAAAGTAACAAATGCAGAAAACAAAAATAATATTGTAGGTAAAACGTTTTAAACGCGCATGGATTTAGATTGTATAAAGAAGGAAAGTTTATGTAGTCGATTTCTGTTATAATACGATGTATAATATAACTTGGTGAAGAGACTGAGACTGTATAATATGCATAGCATTGTGTTTGGTAGTTGTATCGTCGGTAATTTTAAATTTCTGAAAATTATTGTTGTTTCGGATAGAAAAACTTCGGTAAGTGTAGTAATTTGTCGTGTTGTAAAAAAGTCAGTGTCTATTCTGTGCAGTTATGTACATTATTTGTGACATTGTGTGCCTTGTATCTATAGGAACGCACAGCCATAAATCTGTATGACCACGAGAGCACACATATACACATTTTGCCGCGAATAGTTTGTGTCTTTCCCGTGGCATTCAGCGGTGCTAGCGCAGTGCAATGCGAAATTACGACAAATTGTACGAACGAGCTGGCTACTCTGTTTCGATGTTACCCGATTCTCGAAAGGTGGTGCTGAATTTTATTATGAATTAAGATTTTCTGGTACTCGTAGATAAAATAATATTAGATATCAGAACAAGATTATAAATATTTATCTGAGTTAGGTAGGGTAGGCAGTGTCTTTCCGTCTTTATGAAATGCACGCCACTGATAGCCAGTCCACAATATTTAGTTTGTCTCAGATTATCTTAGATTTCATTGGCTGTTGCCAATGAAATCAATCAATGTTGAATGAATGGATAATGACATAAACAACCTTAAACTTTCCAAATTATTTTATTATGTAACAATTATAATGGATAAAAAAACAATAATTTAAAATACGAGTAAACTCTCTTTAGGTATGTAACAAAAGCCAAGCAATTGACAAAAACATTACACTGTAAGTAAAAATTAAAAGATTATTGAAAGAGAGAAGAAGAAAACACAAGAGATACATTTGATTAATTAATTAAACATTTTTATTTAATTAATGTCTGACAAAGAATGACATTGAAAAATTTTATTCCTAAAAGCTAAAATACTTACATACATTGAAGACGAAACATAAAAAAAAAAGATAACTAATACGACCTTAAAAATTTCAGCCAATCAGAGATCGCAGTTAGTTGCAGCACTCAGCAGCCCAATCAAACAACAACAGTTAACAGTGTAACTTAATCAAAGTGCTTTTACCACAGACTGCTTTTACAAAATCGCTTAGATAAAAAAGAAAAACAATAATTTTCATTGAAAGTTGTCTTATTTTGAAATGAAATCGCGAGTTATACTCGTAAATAAATGAAAGAAGAAATAGAAGCAGAGTTAAAGGCACTGTTTGACAGCGACTCCTTGAAAATCTCAGTACCAAAAAAGATGAAAATATCACAATATTTAAAATCATACTTTGTCTTAATGTAGCTAGGTTTAAAATCAGGTGCCTAAAGTCTTCTGTACACAGTGTGCATGTTACCGAGTGGAAACGATTATTCGTCAAGACTTCTACTTACCTTATAATGATAATAGTCTAGACTAGATGGTTGTCGTAACTACGTATATATGACGAGGAAGAAACACCGAAGGCACTGGCTGACTAAGGGGGGGTCGGCAAATATGTTCAGTAAGTAAAGGGCAGTTTGTAGTTAAAGTATGCTAAATATAAACGTAGGGTGCCAAAATTTTCGAGCTCGCTCCGCTCGCTCTAGCACCCTACATTTTCATACTTTTCTGTATATGTTAAAAAAGTCGATCCTATTTCTGTCTAAATGTTCAAAAATTCAAACTATACGAAGCGAGCTCAAAAATGTTTGCACCCCGCAAACATTTTCAAGCTCGCTTCGCTCGCTCTACTATCCTCTATTCGTCTGATGCTCTAGCTGTTGTCGACAAAGTATCTCCTATTTCTATATCAATAGTCAAAGAAAACCTAACCTTTTCGAGGCAGTGTGCTAAATATTTCGACGTTTATTCCTAGGGGGCCAATTTAGTTTTACCGCCCCCACCCCCGATAGGTTTAGTGGCGGCTGACCAAATGTAGAATAGAAACCATACAGGGTACATTTTGGTGTACAAGTTTGACATTTCCTTTTTAGCAGAAGTATCTATAAAGCGACCTTCCCCACATAAAAAAGCTTAAATTTGGTATATTTTAAGAAACTTATATTCGGCTAAAGGCCCATCCCTCATCTACTATTTGAATTAAATACTCCATCCTTCAATTTTGAGCATTACAGTGTTATGCAGACGTATACTTTTCAAATTGATCGTCGAACCACACACTGTGTTCAGAAGTCATTATTTACCACAAAGGAGAAAACAATTGAAGCACTAATACGCGCAATCCTTAAAATCAAACACACAAAATCATGTTGTAAAGTGAGTCTCTTGAGCTTGTACTAAAGTTTAGAGATTGATTGTGTACCTTTGCACTCCATTATTTCACTCCTCTGTGTGATTTAAATTAAATTATAAATTAACTCAGTCAACTGTTTATAACGATTCTGCCGTCAGTTTTGATGTTCAAAGGTGAGTGACCTCTGATGTAGGCTTCCAGAATCTTCTGGTCACGTCCGATGTCTTTTAAGTTCTTTTTGTTTTTGAACATCTGGAATTAGAAATAAATGTTAATGTATTCCTTGCAATCATTGTGGTTTCGATAAAGAGTGTTAGGCATTTCTCATTTTATAAAAGCCCAAAGGATTAGGCCAAGATTATCAGCTGAGTCTTCCTTTATAATCTCATCTCCAATACACCGACTGACTTTTGATAGATATTACGTTCAAAAGCTTATAGAAGATATTTGTTTCCCGGAAAACCTGAAACTACTCAAAGCCCCGCAACTTAATCCAGAAATCTCGGCAGTTATATCTGAATCAACGAAAAATAGGGACAAACGTCTTGAGAAGGCCCAAAACCATTTGGGAAAGGGTATTGCTGCAGTCACGAACCTCATGTCTACCCTCATTGATGGTGAAGTTAACAAAATGGAGATAATAAAGAAACTTTCAGAAGTTGGCTAGTTACTTTTAGATTTGCACTGCCAAAATACCTTAAGTAGACGGAAATTGATTATGTATAGCCTAGATTAAAAAAAATTAAATATTGTACAAGGAGTCAAAAGGGCAACAAGCCCCCTTTCAAGCGTTAAAGGTAACCACTTATGCTGGTAGATTACAATATTATTTTGATATATGGAGAACAATTACGAACGATCCCGTAGTGCTTGAGTAGGTATATATCTGGGTATAAAATCCCATTTGTTCACCCTGTTTTCCAAAATTATGAACCAGTTGAGTGTTCTTTTTCAACTGTTGAGATCCATCACATCAAATTGGAGATAGCAAAGCTATTAGAGTCGGAGGCAGTTCAAGAATGCAAATTTGTTGCAGGTCAATTTATTTCTAACATATTTCTCATCCCAAAGAGTGATGGCAGCTTCAGGTTTATTCTCAACCTTAAAAAACTTAATAGTTTTATAGAAACCCATCATTTTAAGATGGAAGATATCAGAACAGCCTCAAAATTAATTCGTAGTTTAGACTATATGGCCAATGTGGATTTAAAGGACGCTTATTTTTTTATTCCAATACATATATTTTGCAAAAAAATTCTCAGATTTAAATTCCAAGGTAAAATGTATGAATTCCAATGCTTGCCTTTTGGTTTAAGCACTGCGCCTTTTCTGTTCACTAAAATTATGAGACCAGTTACAACTTATTTAAGAAATCGAGGTCATCTTCTGGTTGTTTATTTGGATGATTTATTATTTATCGATAACTCCTTCGAAAGCTGTTCGCGCAAGGTTGCAGAGGCAATAGGCCTGTTAGAGAGTCTAGGGTTTATGATAAACTATAAAAAGAGTAATATTCAAACCAGTCGGATAATAACATTTCTAGGTTTTGAAATTGATACAGACAAAATGGTCCTTAAGTTACTTCTGATTAAGCGTCAAAATATTTTATCAATTGTGAAAGATATTGCTAAAAAACATTCTCTAACCATAAGAGAATTTGCCAAGTTCTTAGGATTGCTAACTTCAGTATGTCCAGCTGTAGATTATGGTTGGGTTTATACGAAGCAGTTTGAAAGAGAAGAGTTTTTGGCCCTTCAACGCTATAATGATAACTATGATATAAAAATGGAAATAAGCCTTGACTTAAAATCAAGTTTCGTTTGGTGGGAAACCAATATAATGAAGTCTTTCAAACCATTTCGCAGGGACTAGTATGTGCTAGAATTTTTTTCAGATGTATCTTTAACAGGTTGGGGTGTCTCTTGTAATGGCGAAAACTCAAACGGGTTTTGGAGCTTATTGGAATCCCAAGAACACATTAATTTATTGGAGTTACGTGCAGCTTTCATAGGACTTAAATGTTTTGCGAATGGTCTAACTAACACAGAAATTCTCCTACGGATAGATAATATGACTGCGATTTCGTACATAAATAGAATGGGAGGCGTACAATACGATCACTTGAATATTGTCACACGTGAGATTTGGCAATGGTGCGAAAAACGACGCTTATTTATCTTCGCATCGTACATTAAGTCTAAAGACAACGTAGATGCAGATCGAGGATCACGATATACCAATATCGACACAGAGTGGGAGTTATCTCATACAGTTTTTCATAAAATTGTAAAAACTTTTGGGTCGCCACAAATAGACCTGTTTGCATCTCGACTAAATGCAAAATGTCCCAAATATGTTTCGTGGAAGAGGGATCCGAATGCTTTTAATATTGATGCTTTTACATTTAATTGGGTAAAATGTTTTTCTATTGCTTTCCTCCCTTTGCATTAATTCTAAAATGCTTGCGCAAGATAATTGACGACAAGGCTTCGGGGATAATAGTCGTTCCCTACTGGCCAAGTCAGGCTTGGTATCCATTGTTTTTAGACCTTCAGTCTTCAGAACCAATTTATTTCTCACCTGAAAAGTATCTCTTATACTCTCCTTGCAGGACCCAGCACCCGCTTTGGCGAAGCCTTACCCTGGTGTCATGCCGCTTATCAGGGAAGCTTTCTCGCGACAATCTCTAACACCGGAAACTGTTAGTACTATGATTGCTTCTCTTTCCCCTAGTGCAGTAAAACAATATGACACAGCCTTTAAAAAGTTTTGGGACTTCTGTCAGCGTTATAAGATTTATGACTGGTATACCATTTCAAATCCTGAAGCCTTACAATTTCTTACTTGTCAATTCCAAGCAGGAGCTGGATATTCAACCTTAAATACTCTTTTGTCGGCACTTTCTCTTGTATTAGGAAAGCGTTTTAGTTCGGATGTTAACGTAAATAGATTACTTAAGGGCGTATTTAAAACTAGACCATGTTTCCCAAGGTACCAAAATACGTGGGATACTAACATCGTTCTGGACTTCATTAGCCAATGGTATCCGAATGAAGGCCTACCTTTGTCTATAATTACGAAGAAATTGGAGTCAGAGTCACTGCTCGCATTGTCGACGGCACAACGAGTACAGACGTTATCGTTAATTAAGATAATCAACATTAAGATCAATACAACTAACATTGCTATAGCCATAGAAGATTTGATCAAAACATCAGCCCCGGGGCGTGATCAACCGCATCTAATAATTCCTTTTTTTTTAAATAAAGTAGAGATATGTCCAGCTAAAACTTTGATAGCATACATGGAATTGACAAGGCCGTTCAGGGGGACGGATAAGACAGAAAGATTGATTTTGACGATTAAAAAACCATTCCATAATGCAACCGCTGCTACGATTAGCCGCTGGGTCAAAATAGTATTGCAAGAAAGCGGTATTGATACAAGTGTTTATTGCGCACACAGCGCTCGTCATGCAGCGACATCGGCGGCCAATCGTAGAGGCGTTTCCATTGAGATAATTAAAAAAGCCGCGGGCTGGTCAGGCAATTCACACGTTTTTGGAAAATTTTATAACAGATCTCTTACTCAAAACGATTGTAACACCTTTGCCAATTCAATTCTAGATGAAGATAATATTGTTGATTAGTGATTAGATAATAACTTTAAATTGCCAAAGCAATCCTAGATGATGAGGATAATATTGTGGTTAGATATTAAATTTCAAAATAAAATATTTTGATTATTAACTCGTTTGGTTTCCTAAGAATATAAGAATCTTAGATTGCGATTTTCCTAAAGCTCTAAACACCTACTTGGTGAATATGAAAATCTTGAGGATGCAGCGACGAAGTATAATTGAAGGTTAAACAAACTTACCTGAAGTGAAGTTTGACCGTAATTATACGAGTCGCTGCATCCGAAGAGATTTTCGATCCCCCCCTCCCGTAAGTTTCTGCTAATTAAACTTACCCGTTGAACTACGTGTTCTTTTTTAACTTTACGAAAATCGTGCTCTGAAAGGAATGACAACTTAGACACGAGGAGCGCGGGAAGCGCGCGCTCCGCGGGAGTAGTGGCCTTTTGGCTTCCTTTTAATTTTTTTTTTCTGCTCTAAAAAGTGTTCGATGCCCGGTACATTTAGGAGTGGACTACTTGGTGAATATGAAAATCTCTTCGGATGCAGCGACTCGTATAATTACGGTCAAACTTCACTTCAGGTAAGTTTGTTCAACCTTCAATTATAATTCTGTAAATACATATTTGTTATGGTCGTGAATCAAATTTAGATCAAGATACAACCTGACACTGACCTGAAAAAGGAAAAAACTTAAATAAAATTGAATTTGACTGCGAAAACCACTGCGGATTCACCTTAAGTAATAAACTTAGTTAATTGCTACAGCTGTGTTTATTTTGAAGTGTTCCCAAAATCACAGCTCTACACTGTTATACCTGTCAGACACACCCCATTAACTTTTTTATAGTCTATTCAGACTTGTCATAAAAATACTTACAGAGAAGCCATCACCTCCATCTGACAGATACGCTGGTGCCGTTACCAGATATACTTCATTGTCATCTAGCGGTTCAGCTTTATCGCCGACGACCACAGAAGTCATGCGTTGTCCTTCGGGGAGGGATATATTGTAGGTCACTTGGAGACCTGGAAAAACGGGTAAAATGATGGTAAGTTTCAAGAAAACGGTACAAATCCGGGTGGAGAACGAATGACTATATACGAGTACGTATATGTTTTGCATGACAGAATTTTTGCGTATCGTGTGTTAGGTAAAGTCTATTTAATTCTGTGTTGTCTATTTTGACGGAAAACAGTTCATAGTCATAGTCATTTATTGCCAAGAGATTCTTAGGGCCGATTTACACTGGAATGGCAGCGGCCGACAGCATCTGGAAGCGGCTGGCAGCGACGCAACGCGGGCAGTACCGCTAACAAAACGCGCATGGCCAAACAACCTCTTCAAGCTTTTCAAGCAAAAGTGGTATTTTAATTATGTAGATAAAGTTTAAAGCTACTTCACACTGAAAGTGTTCGCCGCTGCCGGCCGCTGGTTACCGGGTTCAAATCGGCCCTTACAAGGCACATGACATTTAGATATTATACAAGACAAAAAAGAAGAAAAACTAAGATTGCCTGTCGTCTTGGTATGGCATTCATTTCAATGTATTTGATACGTAACTACCTATGAATTATTTCAAACGATTATGCAACCATTGCGCACGATAAAAAAAAAACATTGACGAAATCATCTCGTCATCAGGTCTTCCTAGACGTAAATGGATGAGATCCGATAAGATAGGTCCTTAACAAAAACCGGTATATACCAGTCTCAGCTCTGCAGTAGCCCCAATTGCAGGCTTTATGAAATCTACACGTCATATTAAAAAATAAAGGCGATTTTCGTATCTGTCTGTGTGATCGCGATGTTTGTCAAAAATACGCAACGGATCTTGACGCAGTATTCACCATCATTTAGAGAATTTATTCTGGAAGGTTTCCGGAACTTACAAATTTAAAGAAATCACGATGTTTTCTCAAGGCCTAAAAACCATGAGAAGCAGGGGCCAGTCGCTAGTAGGTAATTACATGTTAAACTCACCAGCAACCTGCAGCAACCAGGGTCCTTTAAAAGGAGTAGCTGCCCACGCATCGCTGACGCTCCTCTCCAGCGCTTGTCGCACGTACTTGCCTTCGAGCTCGTATAACTCCACGCGGTCATTGAAAGGCAACAGTTCGAATATCGAGCCTTCGGTTATTACTGAAAAAGAACAATGTACATAACATACATAATCAGCCTATAATGTTCCCACTGCTGGGACACAGGCCTCCTCTCTGTGAAAGGAAGTGGCCCATAATCCACCACGCGGGCCCAGTGCTGGTTGGTAGATGTCACATGTCTTCGAATTTTTGGTTCTTGGACATGCTGGTGTACTCACGATGTTTTCCTTCACCGTTTTTAAAAAACAATGCGAAAAAAAATAATGAAAATTGAAGTTTCGTACGTCGCATAATATTTTTAAAGTCTTCTGTTACCATTATCAGTCATACACATAGGTGTTATATAAGAGCTCGGATGGTAGGATTTCATACAAATGATGGGTTTTTAGTAGTCACTAAACACTTGTAAAACCTAAGTGGTCCTTTCCAAGAATACTTAACGTAAGTAAGTGATATAGAGGTATGAGGAGCAGGGTGTAAAGTTCACTCATCCTCTATAGAAAAGGAAGGATCCTCCGATAAGACGGGTGTTGTATCTGGTGGGCAACTGCCCGAAGATTGATGTCACGACGTTATATATGTATATGCTACTTGCACGGTAAACTTTGCTTGCGCGATGCAGTACTTTGCGTGATGTCAGTGTGATGCGTAGTTCGCATGTTGCGATGAAGATGCCGCCACAAAGTTTGTAATGGTAAATATTTAGCTGATTGGCGTAACGAGAAAATTACTTACTCCCTTGCATTATCGAAGACTTAATGTTACCGCGTTGGATGAACGATAAATAATGGTGGGGAGATGTAGATTTCATCTTTTTGGCCTGGAAAAAAGAAACAACTAGGTAAGTATTGTTATATTAAGAGCCCGCAGAAAACGCACTTTTTAGAATCATTAGCCAGCATACAGTAGGTACTGGTTCTATATCTTCGTAAACAAAGAACTATACCGCATTGATCACACTCAGTGCTATGGAATCACGCATGGCCAGAACATGTTGCAAATAATTCCAGGTTTCCTGAAGTGACTTCGACCACGTGAAATTTCTTGTACCCCGACCCACCCATCGCATCGCATCGTCTGCCCGCGCTTTATTACTATTTTTTTTTTCCTTGGCTCACATGGGTCAATGTCAATTAGCCTATTGTGTGGATGTCAATTAGCCTTCGTCAAGAATTGGGCTATCAAATGCAATTTAAAATTTTAGTAGTTCCAGAGATCAAACAAACAAAAAAACGAATTATTTAGATTAATTACGAGTATATTACTATAGATTTAAGATCTCCAACAAGAAAGAGACAAAGATATTCACAAGTCATGACACATACATAATGGGCAACATTAGGTATTAAGAAGGTGGTACCACCTTCCTTCCTTAAAGGAGACTACAGCATGCACGATAATGTTAACAACAAATAAATGTATTAAATGTATTATTATTATAACAAAGTTAATATACGTTATAGTTTAAAATGTTTAAAGAGAGAACATTGTTGGTATATTGGCGTGTGCTAGCTAACAATGGCAGGTAATTTAATTTAATGTTTTTGTTAATTACTTTGCATACGATTTGTATAGAATCAAGTTTATATAACTAAACAGACCGGTGTGCTGCTGGGGAGTTTGTTGCGCTACTTCTTCTTCCCAGCTAAAGCACTAGGAAGTGGTGAAGGGCGGGCGTTTTTAGGGGACTGTCTAAAGGCTCCTACATACTGGCGCGACTTGTCGCGCGACGCGACGCGACACAAAGACACCGCGTGTAGCGCTACAAGCGGTGCCTTTGTGTCACGACGCGTCGCGCGACAAGTCGCACCAGTATGTAGGAGCCTTTATGTAACTTTGTCGTTCGTAAAGTGCTGATTCTCAGCCTAGTTTGAATAAATGACTTTTGATTTTGATTGAGACAATTGTGGCAAGAATTTTCTATTATGAAGACGTTAACTTTAGAGGATATAAAAAAATACGTTTCTTATAATTTGACACAGCCAATCAGATGTCTAAATTCGTAGTTTTAGCCAACATGTTATTTTGTTTATGACAATAACCTATTTGGGTACAAAGTATGTACTCACGAACTCAAGCTGGGCATCCACCAGCATGTCCCCGATGGTACATTCTCCGAACACGCAGTCATCGGACCGCATGGTGTTATCGGTAGAGCCCACTGGAACGTTCTCAGCTTCGTGCACTCGCTTTGCATAGGGCGCCAACTTTGCTTTGATTGTGAGGTCTGGAAATTACAGAACAAGAATTAGTTGGGATTATTTAAAATGACAATACAGGGTGTAAGGGATATCGACGCGCAAACTGTTACCATGAATTCCGTACATGATTCTAGACCTACCAGCGTTTAAATTTTTCGTCGGTTCTTTGCGTAATGCTGCATACTACAACCGCAATACTGCAGGTCGGGACAAAGACCTGACTTAAGGTGGACCTTTCGAAAAAGAATTTCATATTATTTTGTGCTGTAATTAGAAATGAAGCGAAAAATGGTTTTGAAATCGATACTATTTTGGTTTTTTTTTTTCATCGAGCAAATTAAAATTTATCGTGTTTTGAACCTTTCATTTCCCTAAAACAAGGATGTGTATCTATGACATAATTTTGTTTCAGGACCTAAATACACTAATTTTACAATTTATTCTAAAGCAGGGAAATTCGGATAAAACCCGTCAAGTTTAAGGCTCGCGCGACACCAGCAGGCTTAGCATGACACTCTCTATTTCTTCAAAGAATAGAGACGGCTCTTTCTGTACAAAGTGACATTTCGTTTCTCCATTTTTGACATCTCACCGTAGAAATCCTTCTACAATCTGTCATTTTGTCTTTCGTTTCTACCGATCTTTGTCTAGGTCCTTTTATATGTAGACTATTTCAGAAGAAACTTTCTATACCAAACTGTCAAAATCACACTGACAACTGACAGTTGTCTAAGGTAGTGAAGACAATTTGCGTTTTTCTACTCGACGGCCACAAAGTATATACGGTTATCTACAAAATCATGATTTTACAGGAGAGCGTTTTGAACGCAAAATTGTGATGATTAACAACAACAACAACAACAACAACAAGGCACACAAGCACAAGGCTACTCGTATCTTCTCCTATTTTACATCATTTAGTTAATAGGACATTACCAAGGAAATAGTGAAGGCCAATATTACTAAAATATGTTTTTGTTCCAAAATACGCTACTTCGACACTGAGAAAAATGTTGTAGTTATTTTTATATAATATAAGTACGTGACTTAAAATATCAGTAAAAATTGAGAATAAAAAAATTGACAACGAATTCTGAGTCGAATTATGTAAAAGAATGAATTTCGTAAAAAGTGCAGTTGACTCTGTCTACTTTGCTGTCTTCGTACTTTCTAAACCGAACGTCATTTTTGTTTATTCTTCCGTAGACAAAACGGTGCTCGTGCTAAGCCTGCAGTAGAACACTTTTTGTAAAACTTCATGGAAATTGTTCTACCGGTACGCATCGCGTAACAAGTCACGCCGGTCTGCACGAGCCTTTAGGTTGTGCGTTGTCAGTCCACCAGTCAATAACGAAATGATAACTAAAGTCAAATTATTAATTCAATAGAGTAATCTGACATGTGCTAGCTGTCACTTTGTCTAATAAAATGGTCATATTTATTTTAATGGTGATCATATAGTTTAATCGACATATATAAGTGTAAAATAAATGTATAATAAACGTATAGTGATAAAAGTTTAATCTATAATGAATAATTTCTAGAGGTAAGACCTTGTTCAGGTCATCATCATCTACCTAGTCTTTATCGACCTATATTGGGGTCAGTTTCCAGTTTAATCAGATACAGCTAAATATGTTATCTAGATGGAGCGACTGCCTATCTAAACTCCACAACCCAGTAACACAATAATAATAATAATAAAGGCTAAGGCTACAAAAAAACGTATGTAAATTTCTCTAAAATCAGTTTAATAGTTCAGTCTCGTACACGTATCAAATTGACCGACAGACATTCGCATTTATTTCAGTGTCACGCTTTAATGTCAAGTTCACCTCTGGCAAAAGATTATCAACGCTTAATTTAACAAACTATTATTTTAACGTTAATCTATTAATAAATAACCTTCGACTTATCAATGATACTGTGTTTTGTAAATAAAAAACAATAATAATAACGTTTTATTGATTGTATTCTGAGAATATAAGTGCGAACTATTGCTTATGTAATAATCTACAGGGTTATTTTAATATAACTAGCTAAACTCCGGAAACAAGATGAGGATCAATATCAAAACACGATAAAATAAAAAGTTTAATACGTTTGAGGTTTTTTTGAGAGGTCAACGACCCCTGTTAGTGTTGTTACTTGATAAATGAGTTGAGAAAAACAGTTTTCTTATGTTTTATTGTGTTAAGATATCCATATCCATTGACGTATGTAAAAATAACACAAAAAAAACTGGTTTTTTTTACTGATATTTCAAGTGACTTTAATAGCTGCGGTCGATGACCCCACAAAAAAACATCAGTCTTTATTATTTGTTTTATCGTGATTAGATATCGATACACAAAGAGGCTTGTGGCTAAGTAATAACAGCAGCACGGGTCGATCGATCAGGTTAAGCTACGCTTGCCGCGGTTGGTCCGTGGATGGGTGACCATCTTTACATCCCAAGACCCCTTTGTGCCTCGGAAAGCTCGTCAAGCCGTTGGTCCCGGCTGTCATTTGTAGATCTTTGACAGTCGTTACGGGTCGTCAGAAGCCCGAAAGTCTGACAACCAGTCTTACCAAGAGGTATCGTGTTGCCCAGTAACTGGGTTGTGGAGGTCAGATAGGCAGTCGCTCCATGTAAAATACTGGTATTCAGCTGCATCCGGTTAGACTGAAAGCTGACCCCAACATAATTGGGAAAAGGCAGGCAGATGATGAGATATCGATACACATTGCGTATGCGGAGTTTAGCTAACTAATTTAAATAACCCTGTAAACGTTATAATAAAATAGCATAGCGGAGTCAAATCTTTTACATTCATTTTGTTTTTAAAGTAAATTCTACGAGTTCTGGAAACAATCATTATGCCGAAAATATAGTATTTTAGAATTTTGTCTGTTCATCTGTTTGTCTGAATGTATGTTCCAGCATCACGCAAATACAACCGGATAGACTTTCTTTAAATTTTGCATATATATCTTCTATGAGTCTGGTCAGTTTGTATGCTATAAAATATCACGCTATTTGCTATGGGCGAAGAGCATTATCGCAAATTGTAAAAACACGACCCAAAAGATTAGAATACAGCAGGTAATTACAAGATTTAACTAATTAATGGGGGCGATTCTACAGCCATTAACTGTGTAAAAAAAACTCTGGGTTTGGGAAAAACAGAATTACACTTTTACGGACCCGGGGATCGAACCCAAGAAGCGTTTTGGTTAAGGGTTGGGTAAACGCCGTTAACTTTAGCTATAAAATGCTCTTGGGGTGGCCCTGCACAAGTCCGTGGCCATGTGTTTTCATTGTCCTCAGAATGCGCCACTGTCGGGCTCCCAAATAACGGTAGGAGGGGTTCACATCGGCGTCGAGTCGACGATGAAGTACCTGGGACTCCTCCTCGACAGCCGGTGGAACTTCGTGGAGCATTTCCGACATTTGGCTCCCAAACTGGAGCGGGCTGGGGCTGCCTTGAAGCGGCTCCTGCCCAATCTAGGGGGTCCAAACGCCTCCTGCCAGAGGCTCTATGCGGGGGTCGGCCAGCTCACGTATGGGAGTGGTGCGAGAAATCACGGCACAGTGGACAGAGCTCATGCGGGATCTCATAGCGACATGGAGACTGCGATTGTCACAACCCAGTGCTGGGCACGCCACAATTGCGGCGAGAAGTCCTCTCTTTGAGGAGTGGCTAGAGAGGCGCCACAGCGTTCTCACCTTCCGCCTGACGCAGGTCCTCACAGGACACGGCAGCTTCGGAAGGTTCCTGTGTCGGATAAGGCGGGAGGAAACACCCGGGTGTCACCACTGTGTGGATCGCCCGGAGGACACGGTGGAGCATACGGCGTAGGTCTGCCCGGCTTGGGCAGAGCACCGCCGTGTCCTCGTGGAGGCGATCGGCGCCAGAGATCTCTCGCTTCCGGCCCTGGATTTGACGCGACGACTCTCCTCCAGGAGATCAGTAAGGCCACCAGCACTGTATACAAACACAAAATCCGACCGTACTTCCGTCCTGGCTGCCCAGGCATCATCGGACGATTGCCATCGAATAATGTTTGAAAACAAAAACAAAAACACAGGCAGGCTGCCCATGCCCCCCATGGGGCATGGGCAGCTGTCACCTCCTTCGCGAGCAGTACTGCTCGCGTATGAGGAGGCGGGACGGTTGTGGGAAAGGCAAATTTCGCGCCCTCTCGCCCCTAGCCGCCGCAGGAGACGCCCTGGGCGTTGGGAATCCCAGACGGATTTCCGGCCACCGTAAGCGCGGGCTTGCGGACGGTGAGCAATGGGTAGCTCGCCGTCCGATAAGGACCAGGCCCAGGTCGACGGCGCGTTGTGTTCCACGCGCACCTCCAAGAGATGTCAGCAAAAGTGTTAATCTGATACACCCTCCCGCTCCGCCCAGAGCAGGAGAAGTTATTTGATAATTTACCACCCAAAAAAAAATTGCTTAACATCATCCTCCGTTATATAGAAAACACTGCTAAAATTAATTTTAAAATAAATAGTATATGGTAACATAATCAGCCTCAACGCGGGCCCAGTGAGGGTTGGTAGAAATCTTCGAATTTTTGGCTCTAGGACATGTCGGTTTCCTCACGATGTTTTCCTTCATCGTTTTGAGAGCAGTGGTGATGAAATAATTTACACAAAGTAAAGCACCTGTCTGGGGTCGAACCTACGACCTACTTACAACTCGTAAGTCACGGCCGTTACCATTGGGCCACCACTGCTCTCAATATATGGTAAAGTAGAGGATTAATGTTGTACTATGTTTGACACTATTCCATAAAATTTTCTCAACTGATAAAAAAACGGTAGGTACAAACAAAGTTGCCTCCAAACTGAAAATTAAACTGCTAGTATTAAAAAAACACTCATATATAAATAAGATCATGCAACTTTGCATAATAACTGAACTTAATATAAAGCAGATACTTTGTTTTTTTTTTGTTTTTAAATTACCACTATTTTCACCGTAAAAAGAAATTACTTAACTATCGGTGCCTTGGAGCATTCTCCCTACCGCCCTGTCTCACTTGCTTGCGTGACGTGTGGTGGCGCTGAGGCATTATGGACTCTCAAAAAGTTAAAATTTTATGCGAAATAAACACAACAACGAGAGCTTACCTTCAGGTATAGATCGGTCCAGGAACAACGGGTTGCCTTCCCACTTGACGTAGTCTCCGCGAAAGTCGAAAAATACCGTCAGGTTGCCCATATATTTGGTGAAAGCTGAGGCTTGGACTATCAGCACCTGGAATAGAATGAGAAAATTTTGTGAGCAAAAGGCTCTTGTCCTTTCCGTGGGGAAATCTTTATGTTGTACTCCTACCGACTAAAAGCCCACTATTTCTTCTAGTACCAGGAGTCGGGACCTCGGGAACCCGGGAAAAACTTGTACATTCGCCGCATAAGTGTTTTAATGCTCCACACACGAAATGATGGCATTTCTCCTGTATCGAGGATTTTTATTTAATTCACGAAACTGATGCATAATCTCAAATCCAATAAAACAGCTACAACACAGTATGACATCTACTAGATGTAAATGCATGCATATTTTAAGTAACACTTACAATTCACACTTAGATACTAATAAAAAAATAATAAAAGTTACAAATCTTACAAATTTAAAAACTTAGTACATTATTATTATAAATCAAGCTGAAGCTGAATAATACGTATAAACTAAGATCATCACCGCGATAACTATCTGAAAGCCTTACGAATATTGTTTCCGTGCGAGGGTCGAATCAGATATGGAGACTAAGGCCCACGCAACAAGCTTGTCTATGAACGTATACGCTAGAACGATCTCTTGGCGCATCAGATTCTGTCTTTAGAAAGAAAGAAAGAAAAAGTATTTACTGGAATTCACACAGGAGATCACAAATTATACTAAAAAATACTCATAGAAACATAAAAAAAAAACGAAGTAAAATAAAAACAAAAAGTCTCCTGTTCGAGGCCAAAAAGATCCTATCTCAGCATGATGCTGCGACAATTAATATTAATATATATTATTATATTATTTTAAATGTCTGACATATCTCGGGACACCGGGGTCCCGGACCTTTGGATGGCGTACGAGAGGCCGAAGCCAACTCGCAGAAGCCCCTTAGACAATTTTAAGTGTTGAGGCACCAACCGACGATTATCCCTGTATGCACTATGTAAATATGATTATTATTATTATTTTAAGATATAAATATATATTTTTAAATTTATTTTTTGTCTTTGGAAGCAGACCTTACCTCAGTTATAATCACGTCGAAGGCCACTTACGACAGCCTCATAGTCAATTGTTATTTACCTGATGTTTCTTATCAGCAGAATTCTCAACGAACACTGGATAAGTTCCGTCGACCGGCTCCCCACTAGGAGCGACTCCGTTCCACAGTAGAGAGTGAGTGTGTCCTCCTACTATGATGTCAATATGCTCTGCAGCATCACGGGCTATCTCCCTGAAAAACCAAACAAGAAATGTGTGAAGAACGTGTACGGCATTTCATAGAAGTTTTAAACCCCTTATTTTCGAAATAACTGAACCGATGATTTTAATTAAACTTCACACACATAAGCTGGATACATAGGTCTAAAATGTTAGTAGAAGACATTTTCGAAATGTCTTATAAAAAAAAGATAATAATGGAAATCTCTGTTTGTATGGAAAATTTAAAATCGCTCTAATTCAACTGTAACACTATTTTTCTAAAATGTTTTCTACTAACTTTTTAAACCTATTTATCCTGCTTATGGGTATGAAGTTTCATTAAAATCGGTTCAGTCATATCGAAAAATAAGTACGTGAAAATTTGTATGAAATGCCGTATGGCGTGTACGCCACACGCTCTTAAGAAACTGATCAAAGTGGGTTATTCCTTATTTTTTGTTCCCACGTAGGTCAGTGTTATTTATTTATTGATTTAGTATCTCCAACAAAAGATGTTCACAATACATGACACATATATAACGGGCAATATCAGCTCATCAGGGGTTATTGGGTTTTTCCGTTGGGAATTCCACAGTAACAGCCCGGAGTCTGGATTTATGCCCGGTTCATTGCAAAAGGCCTGCATTCTATTAAATGGGACTAAAACATAACTAGCAAAAAGTAGGTTTACTTTAAAGTCATCAGTAGGTATAAAAAACCCGGCCAAGTGCGAGTCGGACCACGCACAATAAGAGTTTCCGTAGTTGGGATGAATTTATCCCAAGAACAAACTTAACTGTAGTTGAAAAACATGTTCTCCCATACATTCCAACTGCAAATGTAAGTTTATACGCACAATATTGGGAGATTTACCATGTTATTTTAAGACCATAGACTTATAAGATTTCCTGAATCCAAATCCAAGCAAAAAAGCTACTAAAAAAGAAATCACTGTCAACCCAAAACGACTAAGCGCTTGGAAACATTTAAAACTAAACTTGAGTAAATTACCACTATTGTAAACTAATGATGATAATCAACAATATAACGATTTTTTTAAATATATATTGCACACAATTTAAGAACACTTTCATTCCTATGACAGCCTCGGTTAATAGTAACGCTTCCTTCAGTGACTGGGCCACCATTGGTATACATAAAAGTAGAAAACGACAATATGACTTGTATGATGAACGGACTAGAATAAACACTGCTGAATTTAATTTATATGTTAAGAATTATTCTAAATTATTTAAAAAAGTTTGTTGTATGGCCAAGTCACGTTACTTGAGTTCAAAAATTAAAAATAGTGGTAATGTGATTAAGATGACATGGAATATCATTAATAGTGAAACGGGAAGGTCATGCAACCGAACCTACAGCCTTGTTATTGATGACAATATAATTAAATTAGATTCTGAAGTCGCCATGACATTTGAAAATTTCTTTACAGAGATTCCTGTATCGACTACAAAATCTCTAAACTCATCACCCACTGCCGCAGAGTCTTTACTTATAGAAAACGTTCCAGTTTGTGATTCAGAATTTAGTTTCCAATATGTCACCTGTAAAAATGTAATTAAAACCTTTCACACATTAAATGTTGAAAATACCGCAGATCTATGGGGTAATTCTGTGGACGTTGCTAAGTCGATTATAAACATTGTAGCACCTACTTTAGCTGTTATTTTTAATAATTGTATTGGCTTTTTTTTTTTTGAGGGTGGGAAATCATCAAATAACTTCTCCCGCTCTGGGCGGAGCGGGAGGGTGTGTCAGACTCTTACTGACTAAAACCCACCCGTATTCCTTCCTGTTGCCTGTGTTGCGGGGGCCTCGGTGACCCATAAGTACCTTCCCGCGACCCCGGCAGGCATCGGCCCTAGTGGACCCCTACTTTGTGCTGACGACATCTCTTTGAGGCGCGCGTGGAATACGACGCGCCGTCGACCTGGGCCTGGTCCTTACCGGACGGTGAGCTACCCATTGCTCACCGTCCGCAAGCCCGCGCCTACGGTGGCCGGAAATCCGCCCGGGATTCCCGACGCCCTGGGCGTCTCCTGCGGCGGCTAGGGGCGAGAGGGCGCGACACGTGCCTTTCCCTCAACCGTCCCGCCTCCTCTTTCGCGAGCATTACTGCTTCGCAGAAGGAGGTGACGGCTGCCCATGCCCTCTCGCTCCGTACCATGGCCTGAACCAGGGCCGGACGCGAGAGGTCTCTGCCGCCGATCGCCTCCACGAGGACACGGCGGTGCTCTGCCCAAGCCGGGCAGACCTCCACCGTATGCTCCACCGTGTCCTCCGGGCGATCCACACAGTGGTGACACCCGGACGTTTCCTCCCGCCTTATCCGACACAGGAACCTCCCGAAGCTGCCGTGTCCGTTGAGGACCTGCGTCAGGCGGAAGGTGAGGACGCCGTGGCGCCTCTCCAGCCACTCCTCAAAGAGGGGACTTATCGCCGCAATCGTGGCGTGCCCAAATTGTATTGGCTGTGGTGAGCTTTCTGATCTTATGAAAAACAGTAAAATAATACCGTTGTGTAAATTGGGTAGTACATCAGACCCTACTAATTATAGACCTTTTTCAGTACTACCTACCTTTAGTAAAATTTTCGAGAAACTTATTTTAGATCAAATCCAAATATTTTTCACTAAACATAAATGCATAACAAACAGTTCGGTTTTACAAGGGGTCGTTCGACTACTGATGCCGCCGGTGTTGAACTTTTAGGACATGTTTATAATGCATGGGAGGATAAATGCGACGCTTTGGGTATTTTTTTGCGATTTGTCCAAGGCATTCGATTGCGTTCTTCATGAAACTTTGATCAGAAAACTGCACCACTACGGTATCCGAAACGCCTCTCTGAATCTTCTTACTTCATATTTGAGTGATAGGATTCAGAGAGTTGATGTTAACGGAAAAAGATCACCCGGATCTGTAGTAAAAATGGGGGTCCCCAGGGCTCAATTCTTGGCCCATTTTTGTTTCTTATTTATATAAATGACTTGCCTTGCCTCATAAAGGATAATCATGATATAGTGCTGTTTGCAGACGACATTTCACTTTTATTTAAACTCAAACGTCAGCAGTTGGTTACTGACAATGTAAATATTGCCCTCGAAAAAGTAGTTAACTGATTTAATGTTAATAACTTACTTCTTAACGAGAAAAAAACCAAATGTATTAAGTTTACAATACCTCATGTTAGACAAGTAAAAACCAGTGTTCTCATAAAAGGTGAAGAGTTGAACCCCGAAGATACCACTGTTCTTAGGCATAACTTTGGATGCCAAGCTTCAATGGGGCCCCCATATAGATAAATTGTCAAAAAAGCTTAGCTCTGCAGCATACGCCGTTAGAAAAAGTCGTGATTCAACTGATTTAGACACAGCCCGTTTAGTATACTTTAGTTATTTTCATAGCGTAATGTCGTACGCTATTCTATTATGGGGAAATGCCGCCGATATTCAGACAATTTTTGTTTTACAAAAAAGGGCAATCCGTTCAATTTATAAATTAAGTCCCAGATACTCCCTCAGAGACAAATTTAAAGAGATTAATATAATGAATGTAGCTTCTCAGTATATTAATGAAAATCTTTTGTACGCACATAAAAATATTAATTTGTTTAAAAAATACAGTGATATCCATAATGTAAATACTAGGAACAAACACAAATTTGTTGTTCCTACAACCAGGCTCAAAAAAAATAGGCAGCTCGTTTAGATGCCAATGTGTACGTTTTTATAATAAACTTCCTAGCCACATTCAAGAACTGAGCCTTAATAAATTCAAATGTTTTATAAAACAGAAACTGTGCCTGCAAGCCTTTTATACCGTTAAAGATTATATTGAGGACAAAAAGGCTTGGGATTGAGCTGCTCCAATAAATTTACAGTGAATGATGTTTTTTTTTTACTCTTTTATTTTGCTAGCTATTTATATTTTCTTATTCTATATAACATTTTATATAAACAATGACATGAATATTTACTTTGTAAAGTATTATATTATTTTAATTATTAGGAATGTGAGGACTATGTGGGTCATTGTTTAAATTTGTTTTATTCTCAGTTAGTTTTTAACATGGTCTGGCAGTATGAGTATTTTTGCGGCCTAGCCAAATGTCCTTTTTTTGGTATTGTTCGATGAATCGTTGAGCTTTAGTTCTGAGTTGACCTGCACAACTACTGACAAATGCGTGCACTGACTGGACAGGTCCACTCAATCTGTGTGGTTCTTTCATCAAAAGATCAATTCAGACACCAATCGACATGGTCTTCACATGATCTGACCAAGATTATGTCTGGACTTTAAAAGAGACTGTGACCTCTGAGTTTGTTTCGGCCTTTCTTCTCAGAGTAGTCAGATAGGAAACGCCGACCTTATCTAGTTTAAAAAAATATGTTTGACGTGTAAAAGTGTTTGTAAAAACCTACTTACATAAATAAAATCATTTATCGTTTATGTACCTAATCTATAACTATAGAAGTACCGTAAACTGAGGTGTATTGCAACTACTGGGGTGAAAGACAACAGTTTTAAGAAAAAAGTTTGTCATCATAACGGCAACATTTACCATTCTCTATAGTAAATTTGTATATTAAACAAATTATTGCCATATACAAATTTACTATAGAGAATGATAAATGTTGCCGTTATGATGACAAACTTTTTTCCTAAAACTGTTGTCTTTCACCCCAGTAGTTGCAATACACCGCAGTTTACGGTAGTTTCTGTCATTTTTTCCAAATTTTATGCTCCGTTTTTTCAGAGGTAAGGGTAAATTTTCATCTATTTTCTTAATAACTTTAAAACAAGATATTTTATAATTATAAAAAAATATATTTGTTACCCTCACAGTATTTTTTTTTTGGTCGGTATATCATCAAATAACTTCTGCCGCTCTGGGCGGAGCGTGAGGGTGTGTCAGACTTACTGACTAAAACCCACCCTTCCGTTGTCTGTGTTGCCAGGGGCCTCGGTAACCCTTTTGTACCTTCCCGCGATTACCCTCACAGTAAGCCCTTTAGTTTGATATGTCACACAGTACAGTGTGCAAAACTTGTTTTCTCTTATTTGTCTCCCAAATGTGAACCCCTGATATTCAAAATTCATTTATCTACGTAACTTATCCGTGTTTGGGTTACATTAATTGATATGTGTGCCAACTTTCAAATTAATTCGATTCAATTCAACTTTGGTCAATTAGATTCAGAGCAAATTGCCTGTGACAGACGGACAAACAGACAGACATACAAGTGATCCGATAAGGGTTCCGTTTTTTCATACGGAATCCTAAAAACTGTTCAAAATTAGTTGTAGCTTGAATAGCAGATTTTGTAAGACAGACAACACAATGAAATCGGCATACGCTAATCTATCAACCGAGACGACCCAAATACCAACGGAGTTGCTTTTGCTAGAATCTTGCTACGAGTGTTATAGCAAAGTTAATTACATTTAAGTAGGTATATATTATAAATTGAAATGTTATTGTTTGGATTTTTCTAATTACCTACTATGCTTGCGCGCCGACTGAAATTATGTATTGTCATTTCCTTAGTTTTTTTTTGTTGGTATGACTAATTAATGGGATTAGGTTGGTTTTACTGCACTCCTCTCCCCCCTATCCCATTCCTGCACATTGCCTTTCACCCGCGTGTGAGCGAGACCGCTACACCAATCAGCGCCAACCCGCGGAATGTCGTCGAAAATCAAGATGGATTCGTTTTTCGTGCATCTTCGCGTGCGCATCCCATTGCGCCCAAAATTCATTTAACCAAGTGAAAATGCGTGAAAATCGCTTGTATCGTCGTGACAGTGCATCATCATAGCATCTAATAAGGTATCGTGCCACCTTCCTTACGCTAACTACTGATTTGCTACCTAATTTCTGTCCGAACAGTAGTTACAAAAAAACATTTTAAAAGAAAATTTAACTAAGCATCAGGGCAAACAGCTCAACCCAGTTACCTAATTCCAAATATTTGAGATTCATCTGAGATTAATTGAAAATAGATGAGTTTGCTTTGCTTTGTACGGGCTAATGTGGAAATATTGTTTGAATTGTTTTGACCTGTAATTGTTTTGTATTGTATTGTATGTTTTGTATTGAAATTGTATGTGTATTTGTATTAGTTTATTTTTATAATTGGTCCGTGTTGGCCTTTAATAAATTATTATTATTATTTGCACTAATTAATTCTGCCTAGCCTTTTCCCAACTATGTTGGGGTCGACTTCCAGTCTTACCGGATACACTGAATACCAGTATTTTACATGGAGCGACTGCCTATCTGACCTCCACAACCCAGTAACTGATGGATAATACGATACCCCTTGATAGGACTGGTTGTCAGATTTTTAGGCTTCTGACGACCCCTAACAACTGTCAATGATCCACGAATGAAGCCGAGACCAACGGTTTAACGTGCTTTCCGAGGCACGGAGGGGTCTAGGTATGTAAAAATGGTCACCCATCCACGGACCAACCCCGTCAAGCGTAGCTTAACCGACCTGTGCGGCTGTTATTAGTTAGCCACGAGCTCCTCCTTACACTAATATCTTATTAAAATAGTCACTCATTTGAGAAAGCTGAGTCATCATATTATGGTAAGCAAAATTACACTTTTTTTTTTTGTTAATGGCATCTCGTCAACTACGAGATAGATAGACCTTAAGAAGTCGTGACTACTCAACCGGACTATCCTGTGGCTGCCTTAAGCGGACTCAAAGCCTCCGCCAGGGGCAAAATTCTTACATTACTAAGTGACTGCATGCTAAGGGCACCCCCTGTGGGATACGGACT
This sequence comes from Atethmia centrago, assembly GCA_905333075.3. Classification (NCBI taxonomy): domain Eukaryota; kingdom Metazoa; phylum Arthropoda; class Insecta; order Lepidoptera; family Noctuidae; genus Atethmia; species Atethmia centrago. Next base: position 22,669,133 of record HG995387.1, on the reverse strand, counting down.
TCGGCTTAGCGCGTCGCTGGGGGGAGGACAGAAAGGTGGGACAGGCTGGATCTGAACTGAATTATTATTAAACGGGGAATTTAAAGCTAAGTACAGGCTCAGCTGCGGCACGGGCTGGCACTTCGTCGAGCAAGGGTCGGGGGGGACAATTACGTTGGGGTTTTCGCGAGGGACCTCGGCGGTGAGGTCGGAAGATCGGTCCGTGTGCACTGTACTCGTGCAAGAACACGAAAATATATTAATATAACGTAGCTGTTCGACTACATCCATTCTATCGGAAAATTTGTACAGAGATTCTGTGCATACTTTCAGCTTTATACGTCCATGGTTGTTTTTATCTTGTAATTAGTACTTTACATACCAAGACCCCTCCGAGTCTAGGAAAGTAGTTAAGCCGTTGGTCGCGGCTGTTATTTGTAGATCTTTGGCAGTTGTTACGAGTCGTTAGAAGCCCAAAAGTCTGACAACCAGTCTTACCAAGGGGTATCGTGTTACCCAGTTACTGGGTTGTGAAGGTCAGATAGGCAGTCGCTTCATAAAATACTGGTATTCAGCCATATCCGGTTAGAAAGGCTAGGCAGATGATGATGATGTACGATTAGGGAAATTACTTGTTTATTCAATTGACACCCTACGTCAATTTGCCGTGTTATATCCATTGCATACAACTGTCAAAGAATGCCACTTGCGTTTTGAATATAAGTACGGACAATTTAATTTGGTATTTTAGTCAATTTGGCTCTCCCTCTCTTTTCCTGGCTCCTGAAATACAGGTACTCTAGCCTAGCTCTGGAGCCAGGGTCTCAAGTTTTCTGTAACCTGTTTATGGCAATAAAGAATGTATTATTTATTATTATTATTTATTATTCATTTTCTTAAAAAAATCTATGACTATCTATGCATTGATAAGGTTATGGGCCTGTCTCATAGTTATAACCAACTCATCATCTGCCTAGCAGTCGTTTTCGGGTGACCACTGAAAATCAGCGCTTTGCTGTGGGTCCCCCATAGCACAGCATCATGCTGATTGGAAGCCTACTTGTCACAGTCACGGCGTGCAGTTGCCGACTATATGTATATGTTCTGTGTCTCTCTGTGTAAATCTGTTTAGTTTTATTATTTATATGAATTACCCATATCTTTTATGTGCACGTGTTTTTGTGAGAAATAAATCTATTTTTCTTTATTTCTTTCTTCTTTCACCTATCTGACCTCCACAACCCAGTTACTGGGCAACACGATACCCCTTGGTAAGACTGGTTGTCAGACTTTCGGGCTTCTGACGACTGAACAATTGTCAAAGATCTACAAATAACAGCAGCTACCAACGGCTTAAGGTGCTTTCGTGCGAGGCACGAAAGAGTTTTGGTATGTAAAGATGGTCACCCATCCACGGACCAACCGCGGCAAGCGTAGCTTAACCTGACCGATCGACCCGTGCGGCTGTTATTACTTGGCCACAAACCCCTCTAGCCTTTCGCCCCAATAGTTATAACCAAACAAACCATCCAAAACGAACAGACCGTTGCATCATCCGTCATCGCTTCAACTAAACAAAGGTACAATGTAACATTCGTTCATACCTCGGCATAAAGTCCGGTACTTATGTGGTCTAATTGAGCAATTTTATCGTCTCGTCTCGTTAACGTGGACAGGACAATGGATTCCCAGATCTAAAGCTTGATAAAATCGTTTAACTATAACGGGATGTTATTTTCTTATCATATCTTGTTGGGAATTAATTGGAATTACCTATCTGTTTATGATTATAGAAGGCGAGATGTATATATATCAGGAAGCTATGTACCTACCATTGGAATCATGTTCTATGGTATTTATAAGAGAAAAATATCGAAAAGTGCCCAACTGGGGGCCCTACTTAATAATATTTCTTGCAGGGCAGGTAATGTGCAGGGCAGGTCATTGGGACAGCTATTGGTTCTGTATATAGTACATACTAATTCCATGGATGAGGCTCATGGTTGAAAACCGCATTAGGCGCGGGCTTGCGGACGGTGAGCAATGGGTAGCTCGCCGTCCGATAAGGACCAGGCCCGGGTCGACGGCGCGTTGTATTCCACGCGCGCCTCAAAGAGATGTCAGCACAAGTGTAGGGGTCCACTAGGGCCGATGCCTGCCGGGGTCGCGGGAAAGTCCGAAAGGGGTACCGTGGCCTCTGGCAACACACAGGCAACGGAAGGAATACGGGTAGGGTTTAGTCAGTAAGAGCCAGAGCGGGAGAAGTTATTTGACAATTTTCCACCCAAAAAAAAATGGTTTAAAACAGTCTTTGAATTGTTCTAAGAGTAAGTCCTCTCTAGGTCACCTCTAAGCAATAAATGTCAACGTTTTGTGGTGTAGGTACTACTACGTAATATGGTAATCCCCCTGGCTTTTTATAAATCAGAATCACAATGAAAATAAATTACGTTTAACATTGAGGAAAAAACTTAAAAACGTGACTTGCAAAACATGATAATTATACTAGAAGTACCTACCACTAAATCAACCAACCAACGCATCGGTACCGTTTAGCATAGTGATGGGTTGGCTAAGATCAAGAATCAGCATCTGAATCTTCCGTGCCACTAGCATGTGCATTCGCGACATAAGGCCAATAGGCAAGTTATTCGGCTTCGACGATGGAGCAGCTCTACCTGGACAAGACTGATGTGGATGCGAACGACGAACTGACAAGACATCGATCGCAAAAAATCGCGATGGAGAAATGAACTTATTTCTCCATCGCGATTTTTTTTTGTTTTTTCTTTTTGTTTTATTAGTTAATTAATGAATTAATAAGTCGACAGTACTGTAGTTAAAGATTATTTGTATTGTATTTCATCTGTATGTAAAATTGTTGTTACTGTATGTTTAATAAACTTTGTATTTGAAGTAGGTAGAGTCATGAGTCCAATAATGAAATACACAAAGTTCTAAGTCTCATACACCTTTTGTTTTTACAGATAGAGGTCTATTTTTTACAGGTAAATAGGCAATTTTGTTGGGTATCGGACGTCATTTATATATTTTTTTATTAATGTGTAATCGATCAGCCAAAAATTAAAAACTAAAAAATTTAAAATGTGTAATTGTGTCCACAGTGGTGGACAGGAAAAATTGGCATGATCATTTTATAACGTCTATGACTTTACACAAAAGTATTTAAAGATGGACGAGGAAACTATTTTTTTGAATGGATTTTATTTTACTGGTTTAGTTTTATTATTTTAGTCAAAACGGTTGAGTTATTTTCATATATTCTTGTATCGAAGGTTCGGTATTTGAACCGAATTTAGCCCGAATGCCGAATTTCAATTCAAACCGCGGAAGTTCGGTTAAACGGAATGTCAAACGAATTACGGCCCATCCCTAAATCTTGCTCAGATCATGTGAAGACCATGTAGATTAGCATTTAAAATGCTCTTTTGAGAAAAGAACCACACAGATTTGAGTGGACTGGTCCAGTCGTGCAAGCATTTGTCAGTAATCTTCTAGCTCAACCTAGAACTTAAGGAGAGTAACGGATGGACAGAAAAGTATCAGTCGTATTATTTAGTTTTTTCCTTTTGGGATTTCCTCTAGACGTAATTTATGAGTGGACATCTGTTTTTTATCCGTCCGCAAGCCCGCGCCTTCGGTGGCCGGAAATCTGCCTGGGAATCCCGGCGGCCAGGGCATCTCCTGCGGCGGCTAAGGGTGTGAGGGCGCGAACTTTGCCTCTCCGTCACCTGTTCCGACTCCTCCTTCGCGAGCATTACTGCTTCACACAAGGAGGTGACGGCTGCCCATGCCCTCTCGCTCCGTACCATGGCCTGGACAAGGGCCGCACGCGAGAGATCTCCGCCGCCGATACTTCCACGAGGACACGGCAGTGCTGAGCCCAAGCCGGGCTGACCTCCACCGTGTCCTTCGGGCGATCCACACGGTGGTGCCACCCAGGCGTTTCCTCCCGCCTTATCCGACACAGGAACCTCCCGAAGCAGCCGTGTCCGGTGACGCCGTGGTGCCACTCTAGACACTCCTCCAAGTGGGGACTTATCGCCGCAATGATTGTGGCGTGCCCAAAGGGTGGGCGCCCTACAAGTCCTAAAAACAGAGTCATTGTCCAAGAAAATTCCAACTTACTTGTCAACTTCAAGTCCACAATGTGACAGCAGTATGATGATGTCCACTCCCTGTTCATACAACGCTTCTGCTTCGCGTCTCGCTGCTTCTTTGGGATCAGTGAACTTCACCTTGCCAGGGGACGATAGTTGCTGTAAATAAAAAATAAACAAAATTTGCATTTTTTCAACGTTCACTAGGGATTTGGTAAGTTTCAAATTACCTCTGCGTATATACAAAGCAGGGTTGTTGCGAACATCAGCATCAGCATCAGCATCCGCATTGATCGATGCTGATTATTAATGCTGAAGTTCGAGTCGTGACATGACTGCAGAGGAGGCGGGGCTTGTAGCACGATTTGTGTTAGCTTGTTCGCTTTTGTGAGTTTTAACCAATCCAGAGGTCGACCGCGGTGATAGCGATTGTAAACAAGCGCAAACTTGTCTCATTACTTTGAGAAGTGGAATATAATGGTTGTATTTTAAATTAGTGAATCAAGGAAAACTGTGCAACACCAAATATGCAATACCAGGGAAAACTGTGCAACTCTTAGGTATAAATTCATAATGGTCACTGCCTTTTTTAAGATGAAAATACGCATCAGCAACAACCCTGATACAAAGTGTTGTAAGTTGACAAAACTCTTATTACATGAATTGAAATAAGTGTACCCTATTTATGACAACCAAGTGTCACAAAAAATAAAAAAATATAGGTAGATCCTCATCTCTATCTTTCTGTTGCTGAGCCCGACAATCACCACGATTGTTCTAAAGCCAATTTTTACCACCTAAGCATATACATTGTTGAATGCAATAAAAATAAAGTATTGAGTATTAAAAACTATAATGTATTACATTTACCGTAAACATAATATTGTAATTTAATACCTAACACATAAAACTATTTAAGTTAATTTGTCATTTATTACTTCGCCTGCCATAACTTTCATTATGTACTCAACTGCATTAGACATTGTATGATTGTACAAAATAAGACATTCTTGCAACAGACTTGCAAATAAATGTTTTAATTTGTTTGCAATGTATTCTGATACTATGTCGTATAAATATTATATTAAATTAGTTATTATGTAGAAAGGTAGAACTTATTTTCTAAAAGAACCTCTTACTTTTGCCTATTGTATTAACTTCCGTATTTACCTACATAATCAGCCTATAATGTTCCCAGTGCTGAGACACAGGCCTCCTCTCTGTGGAAGAGGGAGTGGGCCGTATCGTATCCATCACGCGGGCCCAGTGCGGGTTACTAGATGTCACAAGTCTTCGAATTTTTGGTTCTAGGACATGCCGGTTCTCTCACGATGTTTTCCTTCATCGTTTTTAGAGCAGTGGTGATGAAATAATTTACACAAAGTAAAACGCCAGTCTTTTTTTTTTTTTTTGAGGGTGGGAAATCATCAAATAACTTCTTCGGAGCGGGAGGGTGTGTCAGACTCTTACTGACTAAAGCCCACCCGTATTCCTTCCTGTTGCCTGTGTTGCGGGGGCCTCGGTGACCCATAAGTACCTTCCCGCGACCCCGGCAGGCATCGGCCCTAGTGGACCCCTACTATATTATGTGCTGACGACATCTCTTTGAGGCGCGCGTGGAATACAACGCGCCGTCGACCCGGGCCTGGTCCTTACCGGACGGTGAGCTACCCATTGCTCACCGTCCGCAAGCCCGCGCCTACGGTGGCCGGAAATCCGCCCGGGATTCCCGACGCCCTGGGCGTCTCCTGCGGCGACTATTGGCCGTGCCCAGGATGCACCGGCCCGACGACTGCTCTTTCCCCCAAACGTATTCGCAGGGAACCAGCAGCAATCAAAGCGCCTGTCTGGGTTCGAAACTACGACTCACAACGATAAGTGGTGACCATTGGTCGCGGGAAGGTACTTATGGGTCACCGAGGCCCCCGCAACACAGGCAACAGGAAGGAATACGGGTGGGTTTTAGTCAGTAAGAGTCTGACACACCCTCCCGCTCCGCCCAGAGCGGGAGAAGTTATTTGATGATTTCCCAACCTCAAAAAAAAAAAAAAAAGTGGTGACCATTACCACTGGTCCACCACTGCTCTATAAATATACTTCTGTATTCACAGCACCCTAATTGCGTACCTTACACACTATCAATCACACAATCTGAATGATTTTGAAGTATATTGCTAATCCATTGCTTCTTAAGTTCAAAAAATGTATCTGCTCTACAACGGAAATAAAACAATGAATGTTGTTGAACTGTCAAAATGACACCTATTGCTACTGATAGTGTTTTACGCTACTACCCCGCTGTTCAGTGTAGTTGCATTCAAATTCATATCCTCTAAAAAGTGCTAGACTTTAACATATCATAACATAACGCAAACGCATGTATTTCCCGAAAGGTTAGGCAGAGGTGTACCTACAAGGTGTCGTTTTGCATCCTCATCAAATTCAAGGAGGTAACTATGCTAATGATTCTCGACACGAATCAATAATAAAATAAGTAGGTCTTTGTTTTCTAACTTTCGAAAATCGGCATGTGTGGGGGGACACGCGTGTTAAAACGCGGCCTGTGTGATACCGCACTGTAACTGCCCTTTTACACACACACTACCGCATACGCAACGGGGTGATTCTGTTCTGTGAAAGTGGTGTATTCTAAAATTGACAGTATTTTAGAATACAACTTAAATAACTAAAAAACAAGTATGTATTAATTATTGAGCAGGTATCGTAATTTTATTTGATTATATATGTCTTTCATAGCAACCTCCTACAATTTGTCGAGAATGCAAAACGACACCTTGTATAGTACACCCACGTTTCGCTATTTACGAGGTCCCGTGTAATAAGGAGCGAGCTTATTGCTATCAACCGGGCACAATTCCAGACTCAGGGCTGCTACTGAGAAATTTCAAATGGCAAAAATCCACCAACACTTTGCCCGGCCCGGGAATCGCACCCAGGACCTCATGAACGAGGCAGTCAAGTTAGTGATATTGTGTGTTATAAATTTACAAAAGAAAAAGTTTATAATGGTGATATAATCTCCTTACTTCTTCCGTCTATACGCCAAAATTATCTTTTTATTTCATTGTCAATTTCTCATCAATGACAAGTTGTGTCATTTCCTATGTCGAATTTAAAGCATAATAAAACCTAGTATTTCATATAAGGTTTTGTCTATCTATTTCAATTTATTATGCTTATCTTTTTATTTCATTGTCAATTTCTCATCAATGACAAGTTGTGTCATTTCCTATGTCGAATTTAAAGCATAATAAAACCTAGTATTTCATATAAGGTTTTGTCTATCTATTTCAATTTATTATGCTTTGATAGAAAAATATTTAAAGCCGGAAAGGTTTGATGCCGACCCATCGCACAATGCCGCATCCGGAACATGGGTGCATTGGCGTAAAACATTTGAATACTTCTTATCAAGTCAGAAGAAGGCAACCGCTCTTTTGTCATCAGCAGATCAATGGAACGAAGTCAAGTATCAACTTCTGGTAAACCATATCTCTCCTAAAGTATATGCTTACGTAAGTGAAACTGAAACTAGAGAAGCTGTTTGTAAAACCCAAAAATATTATATTTGCACGACACATGCTTGCATCGAGAAAACAACGCTCTGATGAAACTATAGACACCTATTTACAAGCTTTAAAACAACTATCAAAAGACTGTGACTTCACTGCCGTCGACGCTGAAACAAACAGAAACGACTGTATACTGTGATGCCTTTATATCAGGTATCTTATCGAATAATTATAGGCAACGGCTTTTAGAAAAACTTACTTTAACACTTGATCAAGCTTACAATCAAGCAATTTCCTTAGAAACAGCCGAGGCTCATTCCAGTAGTTTCAATAACCTGCCAGTGAATACTGCTCAAAAGAAAACGGCTCAGGTTGCCTCCAATTTATCCAATCAACAAGTTGAGCAAAACTCCTCTGCCGCTGCTCGTCGACGAAAATGCTTTTTCTGCGGAGGGCAAGTACATCTTCGCAGAAGCTGTCCTGCGTTTGATGGAGTCTGCCAAATTTGCAACAAAAAGGGACATTTTGCTTCAGTTTGTAGAAGCTCATCCAGAATAACAAATTCAGTTACAACAGACAAGGATTTTTCAGCGTGTATTATTATGGCAGCATCACCATCGTCCCTAAGAAAAGCTACTGTGCCTGCGTACATCAAAGGTATAAGAGTAGAAGCGCTCTTAGACACAGGAAGTTCTGTTTCTTTTATCAATGACAGCTTCTCCAAACTCTGCGGACTTAAAACAAAGCCTTGCTACCAAACAATTTCGATGGCCTCACTTAACCATGTTTCACAAGTAGAAGGCCAAACTTTTCAAACAATTAACTTTGGAGATCACAAATACGAAAGTGTGAATTTCCTTATCGTCAAAAATCTTTGCGCCGATATAATAATCGGTCATGACGTCCTCGGAGAACATGCGTCACTAGAATTCTCATTTGGTGGACCAAAGAAGCCACTTCACGTGTGTAATGTAGCTGCAGCATCTGTGCCGGCCGTACCACTTTTTGCAAACGTCTCTTCTAAATGCAGACCTATTACTGTAAAATCCAGAAAACACAGCGATGAAGACACCAAATTTATTAAAGACGAGATCGACAAGCATTTAACAGAAGGGGTGATTGAGGAGAGTAAATCACCGTGGAGAGCCCAGGTCCTCATAACGAAAAATGAAACTCATAGGATACGGCTCGTAATTGATTATTCGCAAACAATCAACCGTTATACTGAGCTTGACGCATACCTACTATCCAGCATAGAGGACTTAGTCGCTAAAGTAGCCAAAAACTCAATCTTCAGCTTAATAGACTTGAATAGCGCTTACCATCAAGTTCTGATTTTACCCGAGGAAAGAAAGTATACCGCCTTCGAAGCTATGGGTAATTTGTATCAGTTTAGGCGCATACCTTTTGGAGTGACAAATGGCGTCTCAAGTTTTCAACGAACTATTGATTGGATAACTAGAAAAGAAAAGCTTCAAAAGACGTACGCTTATCTAGATGACATAACCATTTATGGCCTTACTCGTGAAGAACATGACCAAAACTTGGAGCGTTTTATGACTGCGGCCAAAAAGTACGGTCTGACCTTGAGTATGCAAAATTGTAAATTTTCTCAAGATACTATTAATATTCTTGGCTACAACATTCACAACCACGTTATCAAACCTGACGGTGAGCGCCTCAAGCCACTTATTGACTTACCACCACCACAAGACGTACCAACACTGAGACGTGCACTCGGTATGTTTGCTCACTATTCCAGATGGATTCCTAATTTTTCAGAACGTATTCACTCACTTGCTAGGACAACATCTTTCCCCCTTACAAATGAGCAAAATAAATGCTTTGAGAGTCTGAAAAATGACATTGCTAAATCTTCAATTCATGATATCGATGAAAATGTGCCTTTTATTGTCGAAACTAATGCATCAGACCATTCAATCGCAGCAGTGCTAACGCAAGACTCCAGGCCTATAGCATTATTTTCAAGAACCCTAAATCCAACCGAACAAAATCATTCTGCTATAGAAAAAGAAGCTTATCACTATCGTGGAATCATTAAAGAAATGGCGACATTACCTTATTGGCAAGCAATTTCGCTTGGTCACCGATCAACGCTCGGTTGCTTTTATGTTTAATATGAAACACTCAAGCAAAGTTAAAAACGAGAAGATTCAGAGATGGCGGTTGGAACTTGCTGCTTACAAATTTGAAATCGTGTATAGACCAGGCAAAGAAAACTACGCTGCTGATGCTCTATGCGTTTGTGCATCTACAGAGTCTCGTACTGCCAAACTTATATCACTCCATGAAGCTCTCTGCCATCCCGGTGTTTCACGTATGTTTCATTGGATACGCTCAAAAAATCTACCATATTCCCTTGAAGAAGGCCGAAATATGACAAGCTCTTGTCGGACATGTTCAGAAATCAAGTCGAGATACGTTCGAAATACCAGATGAGCATAAGAGACTTATTAAAGCAACGGCACCCTTTGAACGCTTGAGCATAGATTTTAAAGGCCCAGTTCCAACGAATACAAGTAACAGATTCATTTTAACTGTTATTGACGAGTTTTCACGATTTCCATTTGCTTTTCCATGCTCAGACGTCAGCTCAAAAACAGTGGTCAAACATCTCAACAATTAATTCATGATATTCGGTTTTCCATCGTATATTCATTCGGATCGTGGCACAGCTTTTCTTTCTGCCGAGGTACAACAATTTCTTCATGAAAGAGGTATCGCCACAAGCCAAACTACAGCCTACAATCCACAAGGCAATGGGCAAGTGGAGAAATTGAATTCTACACTCTGGAAAACAATACTTTTGGCACTGAAAACTAAAAACTTATCAGTCGAGAAATGGGAGCAAGTTTTGCCGCAAGCCTTGCACTCTATTCGATCCTTACTTTGCACCACTACTAATTTTACACCGCATGAGCGAATGTTTAGACACCCACGGAGATCTACTAACGGAATTTCTATACCAACTTGGCTTACGAATTCCGGCCAAGTTCTACTGAAGAAAGCACAAAGGAGTAACAAAGATGAACCAATTGTTGAGGAGGTGGAACTTTTACACAGTAACCCGGATTACTCATATGTCCGATATCCAGATGGAAGGGAGACCACAGTATCAAATCGTTATCTAGCACCGCTAGGATCAGATGACATAGCTCCTCAAACTCAAGCAACTGAAACTGATTCGTTTGTACCACCTACATCACCGGTAACTGAGAACCGTAACATGACACCTTCTTATCTACAGAGGCAGAAGAGCCGGTCTCTGACCATAGTGGAGGGCGAGTGTCTCAAAAACAACCGCCACTATCTCCGCCACCGGAGACAATTCGTAGATCTAGTCGCGTGCGCAGACCACCAACTTTTTTAACTGATTATGTTACAGACTAGCGCGGGAGAATGATATAAATAAACTCCTTACTTCTTCCGTCTATACGCCAACATTTTCTTTTTATTTCATTGTCAATTTCTCATCAATGACAAGTTGTGTCATTTCCTATGTCGAATTTAAAGCATAATAAAACCTAGTATTTCATATAGGTTTTGTATATCTATTTCAAATGGGAATCGCACAGGAGACCATGAGTTAAACTAAAAACACTCATAGAAACATAAAACAAAAACCGGCCAAGTGCGAGTCAAACTCGCACACGAAGGGTTCCGTACCATCTATAAAAACGGCAAAAAAATCATGTCTGTTGTATGGGAGCCCCCTTAAATATTTATTTTATTCTGTTTTTTAGTATTTGTTATTACAGCGGCAACAGAAATATGATGTATTTCTGTTGCCGCTATAGTAACAAATACTACTAAAAAACAGAATACTGTGAAAATTTAAAACTGTGAAATTTAATACTGTGAAAATTTAAACTGTCTAACTATCACGGTTCATGAGATATAGCCCGGTGACAGACGGACAGCGGAGTCGTAGTAGGTCCCGTTTTACAAAGGGTAAAACGGGACCCCCGTTTTACCCTTTGTAAAACGGGACCCAATCCAAATCCCAACTACGTTGGGGTCAGCTTTCAGTGTAACCGGATGCAGCTGAATACCAGTATTGTACATGGAGCGACTGCCTATCTGACCTCCACAACCCAGTTACTGGGTAACACGATACCCCTTGGTAAGACTGGTTGTCAGACTTTTGGGCTTCTGACGACGCGTAATGACTGTCAAAGATCCACGAATGGCAGCCGGGACCAACGGCTCAACGTGCTTTCCGAGGCACGGAGGGGTCTTGGTATGTAAAGATGGTCACCCATCTACGAAACAACCGCGGCAAGCGTAGCTTAACCTGATCGATTGACCCGTGCGGCTGTTATTATTTAGCCACAAGGCACGGAACGTACTACTGGGATAAAAAGTATCCTATGTCCAACCTAGGTCGTGGTCTACCTGTGTGCCAAATTTTTATAAAAATCCGTGCAGCTGTTAAAAGGCCGACGATACCTAAACCGCGGTCACTGTCGGACTGCATAGAAAAGAAAGAGAAGCGCGATGACACAACGCTGGTAATTTATTTCAAAATATGAATCAATTATTGATTTACAAAAAAGCTATAAATTGTATAAAAAAAATAAAACACTATTATGCTAATATGTTGCTTGTAGAATAATCAGACAAAAATTAGAATGATTGCATATATATTGTATTTTTATGTGTATTTTATATTATTAATTTCCCATTATTTTTTTTTTATTTTTTTATTTACTTTTTACATTGACCTGCTTATTTTAATTTGACATTGTATTTATAATTTGATGACATTCTATTTATTTTTATATTGTGATTTGTATTGTGTAATATGGGATAACCTGAAATAAATGGATTTTGATATACAATGTCGCCCATGCGCATGTGACCGCCGGTAATATTCTGAATATTCATGAAAAAATGTTGAAAATAAACTTCAAAAGGGGGGTCTATCTATAACATTTTTCATGTTATTCAATTTTTTATTTTTTAAGTAGAGTTTGTAGATTTGCTTTCTATTTTTTGACACATCTCCGAAGTTTATGGGTCGATTTGAATTCTGTTTATTATTTCCAAAAGCTTATGAGTTATTTTAACAGGTTAATTAACATTTTTACTAAAAATAAACGACTACGAAAAAAAAGACGGAATCGAAGTCATTTTTTCGGTAAAAAATTGTGTATTTATTTAAAAAAAACTAGTGTAAGTCCATAAATTATACCCATAGGACGACTTTTTTAATCATTATTTGTAATCTACTACATAACAGCTAAAAATTCACAGAACATTACTAATACCTATCTCTAAAAAAAAAACCAAAAAGCAAACAACTTGTTGAACATTTGCAACTATTCAATCCACACGTCATTAGAGAAACAACTTTCCAGACTCAATTTTCCATAAATGTATGGGCTGGAATGATTGACGATGAACTTATTGGCCCTTTCGTGTTACCAAACAGACTAGATCAACACGCATTTTTAGATTTTATAGTCAATACGTCGCCGTTGCTTTTGGAGGAAGTACCGCTGGAAACAAGAAGGCGGATGTATCTGCAATTAGATGGAGCTCCAGCACACTTCGCACGACTAGTTCGTGATTATTTAAATCAAAATTATCCGCGATGGATTGGCAGAGGAGGTCCCATTGCTTGGCCGCCGCGATCTCCCGACCTTACACCCTTAGATTTTTATCTTTGGGGCTACATGAAACAAAAAGTGTATGCCGTGCCCATTGAAAGCCGCGAGCAATTAACGGCTAGGATTTTTGCTGCTGCTGCGGAAATGAAAGAAAACCGTGAAGAATTACGTCGTACAATAAAAAGTGTTGCCATGAGGGCTTTAGTTTGTTTACAGGAGGGTGGGGGCCATTTCAAAAATCTAATTAATTAAAATTCTTGTATATTTTATTTTTTTAAGTAAAAATCTGGCTATTGCTTGTTTGTTTTTATTTCCATTATCATCCTCCTTATTAGTTTAACCTTTTAGTACTCACTGCTAAGAGCGGGGACATTTAATTGACTTTTACATTTTCTTTTCCTAAATTTGACTCTTAGAGTTTTAGAGTTTTACTTTGGATTTAGTTACAGTTTGGTTTAATAATGATCTGTGAATTTTTTGCTGTTATGTAGTAGATTACAAATAATGATTAAAAAAGTCGTCCTATGGGGATAATTTATGGACTTACACTAGTTTTTTTTTAAATAAATACACAATTTTTTACCGAAAAAATGACTTCGATTCCGTCTTTTTTTTTCGTAGTCGATTATTTTTAGTAAAAATGTTAATTAACCTGTTAAAATAACTCATAAGCTTTGGAAATAATAAAAAGAATCCAAATCGACCCATAAACTTCGGAGATGTGTCAAAAAATAGAAAGCAAATCTACAAACTCTACTTAAAAAATAAAAAATTGAATAACATGAAAAATGTTATTTCCCCTTTTGAAGTTTATTTTCGACATTTTTTCATGAATATTCAGAATATTACGGGCGGTCACATGCGCATGGGCGACATTGTATATAAGTATGGTTTTTAATCTTTAAAATAAACTTCTATAGGTATCTTCGTGATTTTTTTCTATTGTATCAAATTAATTATACGAGTATTATGTTTTCAACACACTATCTACCTAGCATATATCCTTAAGGACGCGTTTGCAAAATTTATAGGTATAAAATCCAACTACTACATTGACACGGGTCACACACACAAGTGTACGCACGGTTAGCTGCGGGAATAGTAGTCAAGTGAACTAATTTTGATACTTGGAGTTTTTTTTTTCTTATTTCGTTAGATTCGTAATCACATAAATATTTCGTATTGCTCTTTATAATTTTACTAAATAATTCTTAGATACAAATACTTCAGTGACTCCTAGGCACTGGAAGCTTTCTACTAGTAGAGAGATGTGGGCTGTGGACTTTAGGCAAGTTTTATTATAACAAGTTTAATTATAGTAATGATGAGACCTTACCTCCGGACTTGTTGAAGTGACCTGAAGGTGTAGGTACTTCGGTGACTGCTACAGGAACTCGGCAACGAATAGAACTAGGTGTGCCGAGTTTGGGTTTGTTTCGATAGTTATGCTGAGACATTACCTTTGGACTTGAAGGAGTGACCTGAAGGTGTACTTCATTTTGCTACTGGAACTCGTCGAATAATGGAACTAGGTGTGCCGCGTTAGGGCTCGTTTTGATGGTTATGATGAGACCTTACGTCCAGACTTGATGGTGTGACCCGAAGGTGTACTTTGGTGACTGCTACTGGAACTCGTCGACGAATGGAACTAGGTGTGCTGAGATTGGGCTCGTTTTGAAAGTTATGATAAGACCTTACCTCCGGACATGATGAAGTGACCTGAAGGTGTACTTCAGTGACTGCTATTGGAACTCGTCGACGAATGGAACTAGGTGTGCCGAGTTTGGGCTCGTTTTGATAGTTATGATGAGACCTTACCTTCGGACTTGATTGAGTTTCCTGAAGGTGTATTTCAGTGACTGCTACTGGAACTCGTCCACCAGTAGAACTAGGGGTGCCAAACTCGTCAACCAGAGCCCAATCTCGTTACCCCAACCTCTGATATAAATTGGTTCTTATCAATTTATATGTGGTAGTGATTAGTTGTATTTGATTTGGTTTAATTTGTCACAATATGTACCGAAAAACAGCACAATTTTGTCTGATTTGCAAACGCGCCCTTAAGAATATCATATATTTTTCTGATTTTGTTTACTGCAGTGGATCATATACTTTAAGGCATTATAAAACTTATAAAAGTTGCGTTTAGGTCATGTAGTCCCCTTAAGGCGTGCAAAGGTAACAGACAGACAAACAGAGTTACTTGCGCAATTATAATGACATGTGTGGATATGGATAGATATCATTGTATCATAATGAAATGACTGACACGAGACAGCCTTCATCATACACCGTGACTCGAGAGTCGAGACCGATAAAACATAAAAGATAAAGACGAACACGAAAGATAAAGACGTACCAACATCTCAATAACCATGTAGCTATCATACAATAACGTGCTCACTTGATGATAGAACAATAGATACCGTTGATATCAAGATGTGACATGTTCTTAGAATTTTATGTAATATAACCTGGAACTACTGTGGAATTGTGACATATGAGAGACATTCTTGAGAATTGCAATGAGACAAATCAAGATATGGATAGTCTTATTCCACAGAATGTAGATAATTACAACAATATTTACAAAAGAGATTATTATAACTATAATTTATTAACATAGTGGTAGCTCTTCGCGGTGAATTACTTCAAGAATAGTTCTTTAGCCTACAATGTTCCCACTGCTGGGACACAGGCCTCCTCTTTGTGAGAGGGAGTGGGCCGTAATCTACCACGCGGGCCCAGTGCGTGTTGGTAGATGTCACATGTCTACGAATTTTTGGTTCTAAGACATGCCGGTTTCCTCATGATGTTTTCCTTCACCGTTTTGAGAGAAGTGGTGATGAAATAATTTACACAAAGTAAAGCGCCTGTCCGGGTTCGAACCTACGCCCTACAACTCGTAAGTAGCAGCCGTTACCACTGGGCTACCACTGCTCAAGAATAGTGTATATTCTATAATATTATGTATATTATTTATTTATGAGAGAGAAATGAGGAAAATGTCGTGAGGAAAGTCTTGAGTATGAATGTCGATGGCTAAAAAAGTAGAGGAAGACCAAAGAAACGATGGATGGACTGTGTGAAAGATGATATGGCTAGAAAGGGGGTGACTACCGAGATGACAACTAATAGAGAAGTATGGAAGAAGGCGACATGTTGCGTCGACCCCAAATAAATTGGGATAAGGGCAGGAGAATGATGATGATGATGATTTATTTATAAATTGAAATGCCCTAAAACTATCATTACATGTCTTAATCTAATGCGATAGCCAAGTCGCACACACACAAAATTAAGTTTTAAGCACAAAATATATCTCAAGATCATAAAGATCATTGTATATAACATAGTGTAAACAATAGTACTTTGGTAAATTCACCCCAGTGACACGTAAATATATCAATTTCTACCTGAATATTATTGATCGTGCGGATTGCTCGAGTCAGAGGGGTTTTGTTCAAAACAAATAGATAAGAGGGCAGTGGTGGCCCAGTGGTAAAGGCCGTGACTTACGAGTTGTAGGTCGTAGGTTTGAACCCAGATAGGCGTTTTACTTTGTGTACATTATTTCATCACCACTGCTCTCAAAACGGTGAAGGAAAACATTGTGAGGAACCCCTAGAACTTCTAGAACCAAAAATTCGAAGACATGTGACATCTACCAACTCGCACTGGGTCCGTGTGGTGGATTACGGCCCACTCCCTCTCTGAGAGAGGAGGCCTGTGTCCCAGCAGTGGGAACATTATAGGCTGATTATGTAAATAGAATAGCACTTAAAGATATGGTAACGGCTGATGGAATAAGGAATGCAGAGCGAGAGTGGGGGGGACTCAGGAGCGTAGAAAGACCAATAACAGGATTAGTCCATAGCATATATAGCTTGGTTTGTTGAGAGACCCTAACAAGGACAGGGAAGAATGGCGTAAACGACAGGTGGCTCTCCGGACTATCGAAATTGGCTGTGGATGTACATTATAGAAACGAAAGGCCTTCTAAAACTGTTTCACACAATATTACTATTATTTATCGACGATAGTCCATTGTTTCTTGTGCAACCATACCATTTCTTTTCTTAAACACAAGTATCTATAATTATTTTATTATTTTAATTATTGTATTAATATATTTTTTATAAAATAATTATAATTATGTATAATTATTATTTTTAAACAATTATGCAAGCTCTTTTATTGTTATTTGCTACACATATCTATCTATTTTATATTTAAATATTTACACACACTATAAAACTGATTTACATCCATAAAACGTCCTCGTAACATACATAAGGTCCAGTTGAAAACCAGCGTCAGGCACTAGTTGTCTGGCATTTATGCTTTTGATTTTTAACATAATAAATAGTATTCTATTCTATTCTTGCTTTCTTCAGCATCACGCCTGTATTCTCAGAAAAGTTAGGCAGAAGTGTACCTATAGTACACCCACATTTCACCAGCTATGTTTTAGTTCGTGTAATAGGGGGCGACTCTATTGCCATCAGCCGGTCACAAAACTAGACTCCGGGTTGCTACTGAAAAAATTCCAGATGGAAAAATCCAATAACACTTTTGCCCGACCCAGGAATCGAACCCAGGACCTCATGCTCAGCAGTAGCGCTTGCAAACATTAGTCCAACGAGTATAGTATCTTGTAAAAAGAAAACAAGATACAATGTTTTGTTCGATACAAAACTTGCAGAAATCTATAAAAAAAAATGCTTACTGCAGTATCAGGCGTGATCAGCCCAATGAGCCCGATCTTCCTTCCCTGCCTCTCCACGATATGATGGGGTTTGTACAGTCCTTGAAGCACTGGTTCCTCACTGGTGTCCATGTTGGCTGCTAGTACTGGTGCCTTCAAGGCTGAAAGGTACGGCGCCAGACCTTCGGGCCCATCGTCGAATTCATGGTTGCCGATTGCCTGTGAAAAAGAAATGTTGGAATTAAAATATACCGTTCATTTACTGAGCAGTGGTGGCCCAGTGGTAACGGCCGCGACTTACGAGTTGTAGGTCGTAGCTTCAAACCCTGACAGGCGCTTTACTTTGTGTAAATTATTTCATCACCACTGCTCTCAAAACGGTGACGAAAAACAAAATCCGGAGGTTTGGAAGCGGAGACGATCCCAAAAAATGCAAGCAGTATGCAGTAAATTAACATAATCAGCCTATAATGTTCCCACTGCTGGGACACAGGCCTCCTCTCTATGAGAGGGAGTGGGCCGTAATCTACCACGCGGGCCCAGTGCGGGTTGGTAGATGTCACATGTCTTCGAATTTTTGGTTCTAGGACATGCCGGTTTTGTGACCTCAAGGATTTATTAACCATGAGTATGTAAAAAAATATGTATGACCGTGACAGTAGAGAATATGCAAGTAATTAAAAACTTATCCATTATTTAAATATACATTGTGTAGGAGTCAAAAAACCAATTCCTATTCTTTTTAAATTTTTAATGCATTACTTATTTTACAATTCACTCGTTTATGTTGCGTTTTTTTGGTGGAACGGAACGCAAACTCAAAACGCGTCGTCTTCGACAATGCCGGAAGTGACGAAATAAACTAGGTTAAAAAAATCTAATCTTAGCAAAATGTATGTGCTTGAAATCGCTCTAAGGTAAGTAAGTCAGTGCGATTTCTGCTTGAATAAAGCACAACAAAGAATTTAATTTATATGATTTGGGGCTACAAACAGATGTAAACAAAGAAGTTTTGTGGCAAATGGCGTCACATCATGGCCGCGACAGAAACGGTAGTTTGAACTGTAGTAGAAAATTGTTGGAGTTTCATAATTTTTTTGAGCAACAAGCAGTAGTTGTATTTAACTTTTAAGACGCTGACAACACCTAAACCGCGGTCACTGTCAGATTGCATGGAAAAGAAAGAGAAGCGCGATGGCACAACGCTTGTAACGTATTGCAAAATATCAAACAATTATCTATTTACTCAAAATTGAGTTGAGTAATCGAAAATAAAAAATAACCAAATTCTGCATTCAAATAAGACGTTCTTGTTACTAATTAAATACGTAACGTACGAGTATGTTGATATTTAATGCAGATATTTTGGATTAGAACTCAAGGTAAGAGGTTAGTTTAACGTTAGTTTGTATCGAGATTTATTTTCAAAACGTATTTTGGTAACAACCAAGTTCTGGGAAATATGTTGAAAATTAACATATATTTTTTTCCGCTACCACAAATTATACAGATTTGGCAATTTTTTTTCTAAAGAGGAACCTATTTTGGTCAATTGGGTCTTGTCAGCGCCTTAATGCTTTTCTTTGGTTTATTGTTGTGGGAATGATAATAATACTACGAGTATTATGTTTGTAAGTTGACTATTTTTTAAAATACAATGTGCAATAAAACTTATATTTTTATTGTTATGTCCTATCTTATTGTTTAAAATAATTAGCCTTTTTTCAAGTAACGCAGTTAAGTTGGATTTATGGACCTAGCTTGTTATGCTAAGTTAGCGTGCTCTTTTGATTTGAAAATTAGAGGGTGTTTCCAGATCCCTATTTTCTAAATATTCAAATGATTTTATACTTTGACAACCGTGTAACTTTTCAGCAGTCGAATCTTTTTTTTTTTTGGGTGGGAAATTGTGGAGGGTGTGTCAGACTCTTACTGACTAAAACCCACCCGTAGTCCTTCCGTTGCCTGTGTTGCCAGGGGCCTCGCAAGCAGTCGAATCTTGTGTTCGGTTTTCCCACAGTTTATGTAGGTGAACAACGGTGTTGGTTAAATTTTGGAACCACTGTACTTTAACAACCGGTGCCTTTTTATAATAGCATTTTTTTATTGAGTAGAATAGACCCATTTTAGTGAATATTATTTTGAAAACCGAGAAAAATATCTCCGTAGTGTCTTTTGGGGTTTGGTGGGATAATGGGAGCATTAAGGCTCTTACAGACAGGGGCGATATCACACGCGCGACGAGCATATTGCTGCCTGTCGCGCCCGCGATATCGCCTCAGTATGCAGGAGCCATTAAGGGTGAGGAAGATCACGTGGCTGGACAAAATTTGTTTCCAAGCAATAATAATAATGTGTAGTTGACGGATTTCTGTCACCAGGGTTGAAAGGAACCTATCATGACGGGGGCTCTATCGCTCGCTTTCGAACCTAACCTGTCCGAGTCGGAATGTCCAAAGTCTTGAGCTCGCTTCGCTAGTTCTTGCATCCTAGTACCTAACAGAAGTAACATTCCCATACGGGATACGATGAGTGACAACTTTAGCGTTACATACATTCGGTTACGTTTCGTTACCCACGATCTTTTAAGAGTACAAATTAAACTTTAATATTTTTAATTTCATTAATATTATATTATTTGCTTCATAATTTATTTATTTCATACACATCGAGGTAATTGCGGTAACAGTTATTTAAAAATGAATTAAAGTAAAAACTTACAATATTTAAACTAAAAACAATTAAAATCCGCTATCACTTTGTCTGAACGTAAAACGAAACAGCCTAGGAGTGAATTTTGTACATTATCTGTGGTGAAATATTAATTTTATTATCTACGTAAATATATTAGATTGAATTTTTTAAACACTAAGATTTTTTTTTCAAAAGCTAGGCGTTTGCGCAATGTGTAAGTTTCAAAAGTGTTCTACATGATGACGCTTAAAAAAAATTAAGCTTCTCGCGCGCGGATATTACGGCGCAGATATATGATTTTAGTGACTTTTAAATCTGTTATTACCCCTTCATATAATACAAGTAGGTAAGTAACAATACATATAGGCTATAAGAGTAGGGGAAGACCAAAAAAACGATGGATGGACTGTGTGAAAGATGATATGGCTAGAAAGGGGGTGACTACCGAGATGACTACTAATAGAGAAGTATGGAAGAAAGTGACATGATGCGCCGACCACAAATAAATTGTGATAAGGGCAGGAGAATGATGATGATGATAATACAAGTAAGTTAATACGCCCTATTGCAGGTCCAAAATTGGTTCACTGCTAATAATTTAGTATTAAATGGGAAAAAAACTAAGTGCATAAGATTTTCTTTACCAAATGTCAAAAGTAGTATTTGTGAGATAGTATTGAATCAAGAGAAATTAGAATTCGTCGATAAAACTGTTTTCCTGGGGATTACGCTCGACTCAAGGCTTCAATGGGGGCCTCATTTAACTTCCCTTGCAGGACGGCTAAGTTCAGCAGCATATGCTGTGAGAAAAATCCGTCAATTTACTGATGTAGATACCGCACGGCTAGTATATTTTAGTTACTTTCATAGTGTTATGTCGTACGGTATTTTACTATGGGGACGGGCTGCAGACATCGAGTCTATTTTCATTCTGCAGAAAACAGCCATCAGAGCCATATATGGCCTCCGCAGGTGCGACTCTCTTTTTTTTTTTTTTTTTTTTTTTTTTTTTTTTTTTTTTTTTTTTTTTTTTTTTTTTTTTTTTTTTTTGGGTGGGAAATCATCAAATAACTTCTCCCGCTCTGGGTGGAGCGGGAGGGTGTGTCAGACTCTTACTGACTAAAACCCACCCGTATTCCTTCCTGTTGCCTGTGTTGCGGGGGCCTCGGTGACCCATAAGTACCTTCCCGCGACCCCAGCAGGCATCGGCCCTAGTGGACCCCTACTATGTGCTGACGACATCTCTTTGAGGCGCGCGTGGAATACAACGCGCCGTCGACCCGGGCCTGGTCCTTACCGGACGGTGAGCTACCCATTGCTCACCGTCCGCAAGCCCGCGCCTACGGTGGCCGGAAATCCGCCCGGGATTCCTGACGCCCTGTGCGTCTCCTGCGGCGGCTAGGGGCGAGAGGGCGCGAAACTTGCCTTTCCCTCAACCGTCCCGCCTCCTCCTTCGCGAGCATTACTGCTTCGCAGAAGGAGGTGACGGCTGCCCATGCCCTCTCGCTCCGTACCATGGCCTGAACCAGGGCCGGACGCGAGAGGTCTCTGCCGCCGATCGCCTCCAAGAGGACACGGCGGTGCTCTGCCCAAGCCGGGCAGACCTCCACCGTATGCTCCACCGTGTCCTCCGGGCGATCCACACAGTGGTGACACCCGGACGTTTCCTCCCGCCTTATCCGACACAGGAACCTCCCGAAGCTGCCGTGTCCGGTGAGGACCTGCGTCAGGCGGAAGGTGAGGACGCCGTGGCGCCTCTCCAGCCACTCCTCAAAGAGGGGACTTATCGCCGCAATCGTGGCGTGCCCAGCACTGGGTTGCGACAACCGTACTTTCCATGACGCCATGAGATCCCACCGGAGCTCCGTCCGCTGTGCCGCGATTTCTCGCGGTAGCGGACTTACGCCCCGGCGTTTCGCCTCCTCGCGCCACTCCCATACGTGCGCGAGGGCTTTTGCCTCCAGATCCCATGGCGGCAATCCGGCAAGGAGGCTCGCTGCCTCACAGGAGACCGTGCGGTATCCCCGAACCATCCGGATGGCCATGACCCTTTGGGCCGCGCTCAACCGGCGGGCTGGCCGCAGCGCCAGAGAGCGCGCCCATACAGGAGCCCCGTAGAGGGCCATGGACCGCACGACCCCCGCGTAGAGCCTCCGGCAGGAGGCGTTTGGACCCCCTAGATTGGGCAGGAGCCGCTTCAATGCAGCGCCCGCCCGCTCCAGTTTGGGAGCCAAACGTCGGAAATGCTCCACGAAGTTCCACCGGCTGTCGAGGACGAGTCCCAGGTACTTCATCGTCGACTCGACGCCGATAGAAACCCCTCCTACCGTTATTTGGGACCCCAACGGTGGCGCGTTCCGAGGACCATGAAAACTCATGGCCTCGGACTTGTGCAGGGCCACCTCGAGTCCCAATTGCCGGATCCTTTCGACGATTGTCGCAACCCCGCGTGCCGCTAATTCGGCCGCCGCCTGGTGCGACCTCCCCTGCGCCAGGACCAACGTGTCGTCAGCGTAGCACACTACGCTGACGCCGCTAGGGAGGTCGGCGCGCAGCACCCAGTCGTATCCGATGTCCCACAGATGCGGCCCCAGGACCGATCCCTGTGGGACACCGCACGACATCTCTTGCCGGTTCCACACTCCCTGGTGACCGGGGTAGATGACGGCCCTGTCCGTCAAATAGGCCTCGACCACACGACAGAGGTAGGTCGGCATCCGGTGATACCGGAGTGCCTCCCTGATGCAACTCCAGGGCAGGGTATTGAAGGCATTGGCGATGTCTAGGGACACCGCCAAGACGACCCCACCCTGGGCAACAGCATTCCCCGTCGTCAGGGCTCGCACACGCATGATGGCGTCCACCGTAGAGCGCCCTCTGCGGAAACCAAACTGGCTCTCCGCCAAATCCGGCCCCACCCGCACCAGCTGGCCGACGAGGCGGTCTGCAATGACTCTTTCAAAGAGCTTGCCCACCTCGTCGAGCAGCACGATGGGCCGATAAGCGGACGGAGAGTCCGCAGGGCGCCCTGCCTTCTTTATGAGGACCAGTTTCCCCGTCTTCCAGCGAAGCGGGAACTGGCCCCTCTCCATGCATGCGCTTAGGAGCCCCCTAAGTCGAGGCCCGAGAGCCTCCAAGGCCAGGACCCAGGCCTTCCCAGGTAGGTGCGACTCTCTAAGGGAACTGTTTAAAGAAATTAACATCATGACGGTACCTTGTCAATATATCTATGAAAACATCATGTACGTAAGGAAAAATCTACATCTTTTTAGTAAAAGAGGTGAAAGACACAATTATATCACTAGAAATAGGGACCAATTAGTTCAACCAGGTTTCAGACTGGCTAAAGTAGACTCATCTTTCATGGGGTACTGTTTAAAATGTTACAATAAAATACCTCCCCACATACTTCAACTGAATGAAACAAAATTTAAATCTAGTATAAAACGCACACTATGTAGCCAAGCATATTATAAATTGGGGGATTACATTGCTAATAAAAATGCTTGGCTCAACGCTGGTCCTGCTCCAGAAGGGCGCAAAAACTAATTGATCAGGTATTGAAAATAGTGTTGGAGCTGCTGAAGATTTTAAAAACTCTCTTTGCATTGTATAAATTCAATCTCTTAGTATTGTATAGCTGCACAGCACATTGTTATGTGAGTACTATGCACTATAAAGCTGCCATTTACTGGATACGTCTTTCATTGACTTGAATGTGCCCTGGTGGCTGGGAGTATGTCGTGCTCACTCTAATGTCTCGCTGATGGTGGCGCGTGTGTTGGATCATTTAGCTCCCTTCAAAATGGTTGAGCTGAATGGTGCTGATCCACGCGTCATGTTCGTGAACGGGCGCCGTCAGTAGAGACTGGTCATCTCTTAGCTGCCACGGCTTATTTTAACTTTAATTTTTGAATTGCTTTTGTTTTTGTTGTAATCTTTTTATTACGGACGCTTTTACGTTTTGCATCGTTCTCACATGTATAATTTAAAAATGAATGATGTAAACAATATTTTGTAACCATAATACGTTGATTTAAAAGAGTGTCCTTGGAGTTTCTTGCCCGTTCTTCTCCATAGGTACCTACTACGCTTTGGAATGGGCAATCTAGCTTCATCTTTCTGACTGACTGACCGAACCCTTGACAATTCAAAAGTGCCTGTAATTGGTTTATTTGAAATAAATGCTTTGAGTTTGAGTTTGAGTTTGAGTTATGCAAAAAAATTGTGTTAAACTAGAAAGTATACACACCAATTCTATATTATGTGAATATTTAAGTATTGTAGTAAAATACTTTAAAAAAATAAATTCAGTTTATCCGATCTAAAGCATCTTATAAATCCCGATCACGTCATGAGACATTCTTATACCTTTAAATACAGGTAGTTATTTGTTTACTCGGCACTGGCCGAATCAGTACTGACCTATTGCATCACTGCCTGGGGAGGAGCCGCAAAGACCGACATTATACAGGTGGAACGAGCCCAGAGAGCCGTAATTAAAGTAATTTTAAAAAGATCGTTTAGATTCCCAACGCGGCAACTTTACAGGGACTTTAAAACACCAACGGTTCGACAACTTTACATACTACGCGCAGTCATGCGAAAACACGCGACTCTTCCATACAGCTTAAATAATAGCCCGACAATAAGAAGAAGACCCAAACCGGCTTGTCCCACAACGCATACTAAAACTACATTCGCTAGACGGCACTACCCTTATCTAAGTACGCTTATATACAATAAAATACATCAAAAACATAACATACATACACTAAACAAACACAAATGTAAAAAAATAACTAAAGAATTCCTCCTCACCCTAGATTATGATGAAACAGAAGCACTGATGAAACCCCATGCAAATAAATAATTATTAGTATCACGAACACTTACACACCCACACAGACACCCAAAATTATCTTCCCTCTCTACACACACACGACATACATCACACAGTTATACTCACATCACACACCACATACTCACACACACATCACACACACACATACATCACACACTCACACACACATCACACACTCATAAACTTTCCCCATTACACCATTACACGCGCTTACTCACACACTGTTGCTGCTGTTACACGTTTTAGCTTCCTTAATTTTGTAAAACAATCTTATTGGACGAATTGATGGCCCCTATAACACAGGATTTTCCTAGCATCGGGGTCATTATTCACAAAAATTGAGCACAAATGTATTATCATAATAACGTAACATGCATTGTATTTCTTCTTTTGCTAAATAAATTATTATTATTATTATTTTTCCTCGTGTCCCCATTACACACAAAAATAACAAACACAATATCCACTTACATGGGCATCATGCGGTATCAAATTCATGAATTCTTGTGTGACATTCCACTTTAGCAACGTATACCAGTAGGTTCCCTGGAAACTGTCTCCAGCGTTCAGGACTATGGAGTCAGGCTTCTGTTCCAGCAGGGTATGGATCTCCTGGTATAGGCGAGGGAACCCACCTATGCAGGAGTTGTTGTTATACCTGCAGGTTGGTGTGTCAACTGAGGTCTCTTCAAATCTGGAAAAGAAGATTAGAGATTATTATCATAATCTGCCTAACCTTTTCCCAACTGTAGGGGTCGGCTTCCAGTTTGGGGATTTACTGAGAGCAGTGGTGGCCCAGTGGCAACGGGCCCGACTTACGAGTTGTAGTTCGCGGGTTCGAGCCCAGACAGGCGCTTTACTTTGTATAAATAATTCCATCACCACTGCTCTCAAAGCAGTCAACAAAAACATCGTGAGGAAAACGGCATATCCTAGAACCGAAAACTATGTGAGTGAAAAGTGATTAAAATTTATTCCCATGCCAAATTACAGCTTCTTATAAGTACTATGATTCTCTGAGCTAAGCCACGGGTTGACAGACAATAACCTAGAATTTTAAAACGTGGCGCAAATCCAACAACAACAACCTACATAAACATAATACACAAAACAAAAAAAACTTGATTTGGAATCACGAACTGTTACGTCAATGGACCACAGCTCTACAAAATATGCAGCTTGTAAAATGTCGCAGATAATGTATGAATTTTAAGTTACGCTTTGTAAAATTAAATTAGGTATGTGTAGGTAACTGTTCATTTTAAGTTGTAGATGATAATTGTTACATAACCTTTCGGCATTAAGACTTTTACAAACAAGCGCGACACGCCACGCGACACAAAGTCACCGCTTGTAGTGCTACACGGGGTGTCTAAGATTGTTATTTTCTAAAATAACAAATAACAGTTCACTAAAAGAAAAACTAAGTATTTGTATTTTTAACTGGTTTCAAAAAAGGAGGAGTTAATAATGTTCATCGATATTTTCGGGAAGGCCGGTCAAAGCTATTTTAACTGGCGTGACCTTAACTAGGTCCCTCCCTTTCATTCAATACCTTTCATTCCATTTCATGTTCATTCAATGGTTCATTCATGAGTTTTGTTTAACTTCACTATTTCGTTATATTCAGTGATTTCAATCGTTTATATCAATAAATAATCAACTTAGAAAGTACAGAATTTAAAACCTTAATTACCTACTGTTTATTTCCTCGGTATTACTTTCTTCAGAATGTTTACGACAGAACCTCAAACTCTGTTTAGTTAAAAACAATTCTCAATGAATAGCTTTAAGCCACAATCTTCTATTTCAAAGTCTATCGGAAAAAAGGTGAACTCCAATTTCGGAGCATTTAGGACACAACAATTAATCATTTCTGTAAAAATAAAATAAAAACACCTCTCGCCTTGTATTAATTTAGCTTGTTTTGGGAACTAGCTACGAAAGCGCCATTTTGACAGTTGCCTTCCCCATTGTGAACCGATTTTGAAAATTCTTGTTTTGTTTGAAAGGGAGGCTCTTGATGTGGTCCGTTAGAAAGTTCTGATGAGTAGTTTTTGAGTGAGCTTCAATAATATGTATTTAATTCTCTTTATGTATGTTGATTATGTTATTATAAGTTCATTTCACTGTTGTTTATATAGCAAGTAGTGGCATACGTATTTGGTAGGTACCACAACTAAAATGTAAAAATGTTAAACTTTTTTCTAAACAAAACACTACAAAGTGAAAAATAACTTTAATCTCGGAAGTCGGTGGCAAAAACGAAAATACAAAACCAAAGACACCGCGAAATCAATGTTTTTTTTCACTTTTTTTTGGTTTTTTTGAAGCCTGTTTTTTTTTTTTTGTTAAAAGTTTTTTTTTACATTGATTCCGTCATACTCGAGGGCAAAACGCCACAGGCATGGAACAGAGGTGTGGTGATACTGTTTTTTAATAAGGGAGACAGTACCCTACTTTTTTTTTTTTTTTTTGATGGTGGGAAATCATCAAATAACTTCTCCCGCTCTGGGCGGAGCGGGAGGGTGTGTCAGACTCTTACTGACTAAAACCCACCCGTATTCCTTCCTGTTGCCTGTGTTGCGGAGGCCTCGGTGACCCATAAGTACCTTCCCGCGACCCCGGCAGGCATCGGCCCTAGTGGACCCCTACTTTGTGCTGACGACATCTCTTTGAGGCGCGCGTGAGACAGTACCCTACTTAAGAATTATAGACCCATCTCCATCTGAGCCATGTCTACAAGCTGTTTACAAGAGTCATCACGAACCGTCTCGCGCGCAGGTTTGACGACTTCCAGCCTCCCGAACAAACCTGATTCCGTAAAGGCAGGTGGTGCTCTGCCCAAGCCGGGCAGACCTCCATTGTATGCTCCACCGTGTCCTGCGGGCGATCCACACAGTGGTGACACCCGGCCCTTTCCTCCCGGCTTATCCGACACAGGAACCTCCCGAAGCTGCCGTGTCCAGTGAGGACCTGCGTCAGGTGGATGGTGAGGCTCTAGCCACTCCTCAAAGAGGGGACTTATCGCCGCAATTGCGGCGTGCCCAGCACTGGGTTGCGACAATCGCACTCTCCATGTCGTCATAAGATCCCGCTGGAGCTCTGTCCGCTGTGCTGCAATTTCTCGCAACAGAGGAGTTATGCCCGGCGTTTCGCCTCCTCGCGCCACTCTCATACGTGCGCGAGGACTTTTGCCTCCAGATCCCTTGGCGGTAATCTAGCAAGGAGGCTCGCCGCCTCACTGGAGACCATGCGGTATGCCCGGAACCGGCCGGGTGGCTATGACCCTTTGGGCCGCGCTCAGCCGACGGGCTGGCCGCAGCGCCAGGGAACGCGCCCGTGCGTAGAGCCTCTGGCAGGAGGCGTTTGGACCCCCTAGATTGAGCAGAAGCCGCTTCAAGGCAGCCCCTGCCCGCTCCCGTTTGGGAGCCAAACGTCGGAAATGTTCCACGAAGTTCCACTGGCTGTCAAGGATGAGTCCCAGGTATTTCATCGTCGTCTCGACACCGATGTAAACCCCTCCTACCGTTATTTGGGATCCCGACGGTGGCGCGTTCCGAGGACCATGACAACACATGGCCTCGGACTTGTGCAGGGCCACCTCGAGTCCCAATTGCCGGATCCTTTCGACGATTGTCGCAACCCCGAGAGGGATAGCCCTCTCGGGCTTGGAGTTTCACTACGTGATCGAATCAGAAATGAAGAGATCCGCAGGCGAACCATGTTTACCAACATTGCCCGAAGAATTGCCAAACTTAAGTGGCAGTGGGCAGGGCATATTACTGGTAGAACAGATGACCGATGGGGCCAAAAGGTTCTGGAGTGGCGACCGCGTACCGGACGACGTAGCGTTAGAAGGCCTTGTACAAGGTGGGCCGATGACCTTGTGAAGGCCGCCGGAATCCACTGAAAACGGGAAACATAAAATCGGTTAAAGTAGCGGTACTCGGGGGAGGCCTATGTCCAGCAGTGGACGTTTTTCGGCTGAAGTGATAATGATGATGATGATGTTTTACATTGTATTTTCCCCGTAAAGAGCAGGTCTTTTTACAGACAAAAATCTCACATACGCTAACGCCTAAACGTTAGACCCAAGACCCAAAACAACCCATCATTTCAGCCGAAAGGCGTCCACTGCTGGTCATAAGCATCCCCCTAGCATGTGTCGCCAAGTCTCCACATCGACCGGTTCTGTGCTTCGATCTAACTTGTTGGACGCCTTCCAACGCTACGCCTTTTCCAAAACAATTTCCATAAATATGCGAGAGTTGAACTCAAAAGTCCAACAACCCATAGCACAGAAGTAAGCTAGCAACCTAAAGTAATCTTCCACGTTGACCTTAATAAGTTATAGTGATTAACATCCAACACTGACACCAACATTTATGTAGGTCATACAAACATTTGAGCCACCACGGAAGTTATCCGGAATAACACGAAAGTGCGCTATTATGATGATAAACCCTCTGCCACATAGAAAGCGTGTTTGCGATAGACGTCACACGCCACACACGTCTTTCTCACCACTGCATTATGCGAAAGACGCACATTATTTGTAAGCGCGAGATGTTTCTATGTTTGGCATTTATTTAACCCCGTTCTCCTTTTGATGTAAGCATTCACATTGGTGACTCTTAGGTACAGCTCGATTCAAACTTGATGGCGGCTCTGAAGTACGCTACTCGCTGCGCAGTACCGCACCCCTCAGCCCCGTTGACACGTGATTTTTTTACTGCGCAGCGACTCGTCTCATGTTCTGAGCCGCCAAGAAGTTTGAATCGAGCTGTAAATACAATTTGGAATATGCACTTTGTGTACTTCTTCATCCGGAAAGTTCCTGATCAGTTAGTCTGTCGTCCATGTCACAAGCTGTCGTCTTATTACATGAGAATTGATCCGCAGCGCTACCCACGTGGTGACGGGCTTACATTATTACATGTGAATTGATCCGCATCGCTTTCCACGTGGTGACGGGCTTCCATTATTACATGAGAATTGATCCGCATCGCTACCCACGTGGTGACGGGCTTACATTATTACATGAGAATTGATCCGCATCGCTTTCCACATGGTGACGGGTTTACATTGTTACATGAGAATTGATCCGCATCACTATCCACGTGGTGACGGGCTTACATTATTACATAAGAATTGATCCGCACCGCTTTCCACGTGGCGACGGGCTTACATAATAACTAAACAAAATATTTGTTTTTTATCCAAGAACATGTTTATAATATTACAGAATCAGCTCGTTAAATACAAACGCCTACAACCTACATAGACTAAAATTCCATCAAAGACAATCCTCTCTTAACTATCCTATTATAATCCTTACTAATAATATTAATGCGAAAATGAAACTGACGTCACCGATGACGTTACCGATGTGAATGACGTCAGTTTCTTTTAAATACTAACATAATATAACATCACGCCTTGTTTCCCCGAAGGGTTGGGCAGAGGTGTAACTGTGGTACGTACACCCACATTTCGCCAGTTACGTTTAAGTCCCATGTAATAAGGGCGAGGTCTATTGCCATCAACCGGGCACAAATCCAGACTTCTGGCTTCTACTGAGAAATTCCAGATAGAAAAACCCAATAATACCAATAAATACCCCTATTAAATACTTACCATTTAACAAAAGTGTGATAAAATAATATGAGTGATCTGTAATGATGAGTGATTTGTAATCAATCTATGAAGTTCTGAATAAGGAAGATGCAGTAATTAGTATTTTACAAGTAACGGCTATCGATTCCCTTCCAAAACTTAATCATAAATGGCAGTCGCTTGGCCAGTCCACCGAAGCGGAGACAACAAAATTCAACCAATAAGATCATAATCATAACTAATATTATAAATGCGAAAGTGAGTTTGTTTGTTTGTTACGCTTTCACGCTAAAATGACTGAACGGATTTGGATGAAATTTGGCACATGGGTAGACCATGACCCGGATTAGGACATAGATTACTTTTTGTCCCGATTTTCCCATGGGGTCGAGAGTTATACGGGTGAAACTGCGGGACGCAGCTAGTAATATTATTATAAATACAAAAGTGAGTTTGTTTGTTTGATACGCTTTCACGCTAAAATTGATTGATGGATTTGGATGAAATTTGGCACATAGTCACATGGGTAGACCATGACTTGGATTAGAACATAGGATACTTTTTATCTTGATTTTCCCGCGGGATCGAAACCGCGGGGCGCAGCTAGTACTATTATAAATGCGAAACTGAGTTTGTTTATTTATTTATTTGTTTGTTCGCTTTCACGTTAAAACGGCACAATGGATTTGGATGATATTTGGCATATGAATAAACCATGACCTGGGTTAGGACAGGAATCTTTTATCCCGATTTTCCCATGGGATCGAGAGTTATGCGGTGAAACCGCGGGGCGCAGCTGTTAATATTATAAATGCGAAAGTGAGTTTGTTTATTTGTTTGTTGGTTACGCTTTCACGCTAAAACGGCACAATGGATTTGGATGAAATGTGGCACATGGGTAGACCATGACCTGTAGAAGGACCACTTTTCATCTTGGATAACAGACAGTCGCGGGCAACAGCTAGTCTTTAATAAAATATTTTTTTTATATATCACACTAAAATAGTGGAAAATAAATAAATAATCTTTGGCATTAAGTCCGTCTTATTTAAGGGAAATTAATTGATAAGCAAATTGACTACCAACTTAAATTGCCACTACTGTCATCGTTATATGAAATGACTGGATCACGGCAAATAGTCGTTTATATGGTGCCAATTTTATCAATTAATTTCCCTGGCTTAGGAATGATGACAATTTTTTTTTTGCCCGTCAGGTATCTACCAAGATTATTAAAAAATATTGGACACGTGTTTTTACTTTTTTTACGTAATCAAAAGATTACGGCGATACATCATCATCATCATCTGCCTAGCCTTTTCCCAACTATGTTGGGGTCGGCTTCCAAGCTTACCGGATACAGCTGAATACCAGTATTTTACATGAAGCGACTGCCTATCTGACCTCCACAACCCAGTTACTGGGTAACACGATACCCCTTGGTAAGACTTGTTGTCAGACTTTCGAGCTTCTGACGACCCGTAACGACTGTCAAAGATCTACAAATGACAGCCGGGACCAACGGCTTAACGTGCTTTCCGAGGCACGGAGGGTCTTGGTATGTAAAGATGGTCACCCATCCACGGACCAACCGCGGCACGCGTAGCTTTACCTGATCGATCGACCCGTGCGGCCGCCGCCGCGGGCGTATCGCCGTAATCTTGAGAGGGGCTTGTGGCTAAGTAATAACAGTATTACTTAGACACAAGCCCCTCTCAAGATTACTGCGATACATTGAGCTAAAATGTGACATGACTTCACGCCTTGCTAGATTTATACTGAATTGTGACGTAGCGAGACCCCGCTCCCCAACTTTAGTACGTTTTATCTAAGTATTTTTTTTATTAATATCATAAAGCAAAACTACGTGTTTAATATTTTTTTATTATCTGACTGACGGACTTAATAAGATTTCCTTTTTTTTACCCAGGCGTCATCCCTATCCTAAATTTACTTACGGCTACACATTAAGCTATACATTTCCAGTTTAAGCTGATCACGTATTATATGAAAATCCTATACAATGCGAGATCAGCTTAAACTGGAAATCTATAGCTTGATGTGTAGCCGTGTGTACATACAAATACAACAACCATTATGTATAAAAGTATATTAAAAATAAGTATGTACAGGAAAAACACGTTCCCTCCACGCAGTATCAAAAACAATAACAATTATTAACAGGTAACAATTATGTAAACGAGGTTGAGAATAAAGAACACGGTTTTAAAAAGTCTCATTTATGTTTTGTCAAAATTAATTAAATTCATTTGTTTTTTTTAGGGCCCACCGTACGTCCGAATTAAAAAACGGAACCCTTATAGAATCACTCGTGTCTCTGTCTGTCTGACCATCTTTCACAGCCTCGGAATCTGGAAACACAGGATTTGGTACATATTATACCTATGAATTTCTATGTGGGTTCACAGAACACGGACATGTAACGTTAATATTTTTTTTTTTTTTTTAAGAAAATTAAAAACAAGAGTTTTGCAAACTGTGCCGTGTGACATATCAAACAAGCTTGTAGTGAGGATCCCATTGAAAAAAAAAACCACCAAGTGCATGTCGGACCACGCACTTATTTTTCCGTTATTTTTTCCTTGTTTTAATTGAATGCATTACCTCCATATTTATTGTACTATTGTTGAGTAAGTAATTATTATTATTTTTATGTCTATAAGCCACTGGTGAACATAATGTAAATGTCGTTAGAACAGCCATAATTTAAAGTCAAAGGAAATTGCCATAAACAACACGCTTGGCAGACGAAATTATAACAACTTCAGAAGATACATAACATTGTATAAAATCCAGTATTTTGTCATTAAATGTACTTATTAATTAAAGTATCGCAAGTGATCGTGGCGACCTTGAAACACTCGCTTCGCTCGGAAGGTGACTTAAAGCTCTCTATAATCCCACGCTATGTTCGGGATTCAATATAGCGCCCGTGACATAAGACACTGCTTTATCCCCTCGGTGAATAATCTACTATAATATTTCTCATCACCATTTTATTAGCACTACCTGTATTAACTAAGTAGGAAAATCCTGCAATTGAATTTGTCATTCACCTCCAGAGGGCCCGTTTATTTATTTGATTGAACAATCACGTTTCATGATCACACAAAGCAGTACGTACAGTCAGGGTTTTTTGTCTTGGAAATTGAGCCTGTTTCGACTATTCTGCCAGCGTCACGTTGAGACGGGGGAAATTAATTGTTTATCAAATCAAATTTCATACAACTTACTGCCAAAGAATGACAGTTGTGATTTGAAGATACGGGAATTGTAGTATATATATTTATTTACATAACCAAATTACAAGATGATTATTAACATTAACTAAATTAAATTAAAACTAAGTTAAGCCTAAAAAAGGCCCTCGGGGCATTGTACCGAGGATGCTGGCGGCATTTCCTCGCTGAATTGCAATGCTGATGCGTTGCGCGAGAAAGCCGCCAGCTTTTCAGTCACCAGTTACATCAACTAGACGTTTCGCGATTTCCGCAAATAACTTATGCGCACTGGGACCCCACGGTCCGAATTGTAGTTAATTTGATAAACAATTAATGTCCCTGCCACTTATTTATGCTTTTGGGGTCATAAACAGCACCGATCATAAAAAAAATGAGGGAGAGTGTACTGCAGTTTGTAAGTCACCGCGATGAAATAAATTGCACTAAATACACACAAACCCATGACCTACAACTTCCACGGCGAAGAGCAGTGGTATTTCAGTAGTACCTACTCTATAATATTCTAGTAACGTCTAATTTACTACTTAAAAGGTAGTTATGTAACCTTCATGTAGATTTGCAGTTATATCGATCTAACTCGTGCTAGTTCAGGAGCAAGACCGTTCACTGGTCGTTGACTTTATCGTTGGTGTATAAGCAAATATTGTTGAAAAATACCCTTTAAACTTGTGGTTTTTAACCATAATATTCAAATTTTCTAACAAATAATGCCCAACCATTCGTTCAAAGTGACTCATATCCACTTATTAGGTTCTGTACCGACAAATATTGATTTTAAATTATCTCCCTTGCCTCTTCGTCAGCATTGAAACGAAGTTTATAATCATTTTCAAATTTACACGTTCTTCTTTTATGAGTGTTGACAGATTATTTTTTTTTGACGTGATGACTTCTTAAAAATCTATGAACGCCGCTGCACGCACGAAAAAGCATGACTCATTGTCACGTTCCGCCTGAGCCGAGAGTTCAAGCGAGAGCGCGGAACTAGCGATAGAGAGGCACGATCGGCCCAAGCGTTCGGCTTGTGACGCATCTCTCTCTCGTTATCACGTAAAATTATCGTCCGTAAACCGACTTTACAGACAACCAATTTTTAAGAAAATTAGTCTTAAGGTTTTTTTTTTATAATCGCACATAGTAATTTGCCATTTTAAATCTTTGTCGTTTGTTTTTTTCAATTTGGAGTTCGACATTTGCAACACTTGCAACTGTCAAATTACTATCAAGGATAAGAAAAACGAACTTCAGTGTTTCTTTATCTTACGATAGGTAGATAATAAGCGATCTGTTTTAGAAATGAAGATGTTTCAAGTTTCTTACCAGGTGGTACGTTGGCAACCTTAGACTAGGAACAAATTTGGGTCTTTAATTGATCATGATCATCGTCATCATCATCTGCCTAGCCTTTTCCCAACTATGTTGGGGTCGCCTTCCAGTCTTACCGGATACAGCTGAATACCAGTATTTTACATGGAGCGACTGCCTATCTGACCTCCACAACCCAGTTACTGGGTAACACGATACCCCTTGGCTGGTAGTCAGACTTTCGAGCTTCTGACGACCCGTAACGACTGTCAAAGATCTACAAATGACAGCCGGGACCAACGGCTTAACGTGCTTTCCGAGGCACGGAGGGGTCTTGGTATGTAAAGATGGTCACCCATCGACGGACCAACCGCGGCAAGCGTAGCTTAACCTGATCGATCGACCCGTGCGGCTGTTATTACTTAGCCACTAGCCCCTGATCATGATCATCATCATTAAGCTTTTAATTTATTTAATAAAGTTTAATAACTAACTCCGATCTTTGTCTATTGCAATTTGCAAGAGGTCAGATAAATCCAACTTCTTTCTAGAGTTACTTTTACAAAAAGTCACCGATCCGTTTACAATACGTGCCACGAAAGATGAGACTTGATGAGCGTCAGTAGTGGATAACCTGCGCAGGTACAGTCGTAGATAAAATAGTTATTATACGACATGGTTATACGAAAGGTCAGTATTATACTTTTTAGTTCGAAATAGTTATTAATATCGATATCGTCTACTGCGTAAGTCAAACCACGTGGTGTGTCAAGTCTCATTTAGTGGCACATAACTATCAACAATGCGGTGTTAATAGGTAATATCGACACGGACGGTTCACACCTAGGTAGGCCACATCTTTGGCACTGAAGCATGTGCTCAACTCGCCACAACAGGGCTCTTGTGTGATGCTGGATGCTGAGCCCTGTTGTAGCGAGCTGGGCACAATTATTTTCAGAACCCTGTTAGCTGGCCATGACCCGAGCCACCATCGAAGCTGCGCGCTTGCGCATTATTGTGTAAAAACAATCTACACGCGCCGCCGCAAACATCCCTGATGCACTGCAACGCCATGGCACGCCCATCAGTTTTCTTGTTCTAAAAATAATTGCTGACAGAGTAGACTTTCCCTATGTAATTCACTGCTGTCAGCTACATGTCTTATCGTATCGTGTTGTTTACTAACACTTACTTTTAATGACAATGTTTCTAACACTGTATGAGGCTCGAATTAAAGATTTTGGTTTTGAATTTAATATGTAATTATGTTGACCCCTAAACACATAGTCCAACATGTTTTGTTTCCATGTTCTGCAATAGTCCAGCACCAACCGAAGGTTGTCCTTGGATGTACTTGCATAGTGCAAAAAGGGATAATCGTCGGTTGGTACCTCATTGCGTTTAAAATAGTTTAAGAGGCCTCTGCGAGTTGCCTTTGTTCCCTCGTAAGTTTTCTAAAGGTCCCAAGGTCGCGCGATATGCCAAAGACATTAAAAAAGATAAACAATTATCAGCCTATACTTTAATGTCTTTGTTGGTCAACGAACTATCTTCAGCAATGCAAATACCTAGGTATTAAATACTAGATAGGTCGTTGATACGCACATCAATGAAAAGTCCATGTCGATGTTATTAACTTTGAGTGCAACTGGCATGCTTATACTAATAATGTTATTTCCCGCACTACAAATTGATGACTCACTGAGAGCACAAATAATATCCGAATACAGCACATCAATAACAATCCTACGGATGGATTTACTACTAAAAATATCACCATAACCAGTTCATTCTACAGGAAAATCAACAAATTTTAATCGTTTGGGTCATTCATACATATGTGTGTAGTGGTATAATGTGGAGGAATGAGGAAAATGTCGTGAGGAAAGTTTTGAGTATGAATGTCAATGGATATAAGAGTAGGGGAAGTTCAAAGAAACGATGGATGGACTGTGTGAAAGATGTTATGGCTAGAAAGGGGGTGACTACCGAGATGACGACTAATAGAGAAGTATGGAAGAAAGGCACATGATGAGCCGACCCCAATAAAATTGGGATCAGGGTAGGAGAATGATGTTGTATGTTATAGATAAATATAATTATGTTGATACTTATTTTATATTTAGCAATTGACATCGCGTCCTTGAGAGACTAAAGAAAACTTTTGAGGGTTATCTTTGTCATAATAAACAACAGACGTTGTATATTTCAAAGACTTTAATAAAATCGTCCCGAATTTGACATTAGCCTTTTTTTGTTTATATTTTTTTTTTTGGAGGGCACAGATGATATCGGAAATTTGCAAAATGCATTTCGGCAAAATGCATTTTTGTGACTGTCAGGTCATTTTAGCTACTAAACCGATGTCACTATGTGAGCTAAACAATCTCGTGATAATTTCTAGCGTTCCGTACTTCAAAAGGCAAAAACGGAACCCTTTTAGGATCACTCGTGTGTCACATGCGATTTGCTCCGAATTTCCTGGACGGATTAAGCTGAAATTTGGTACACATACGAATCTCTGTGACCCAAATACGGACATGTACTCGTATCGTAAATAAATGATTTTGTAATACGGGGTCAGTTTTGGGGGAACCCTCACCACGCGTACAAACTTACACTTACAGTTGGATTGTATTGGGAAACGTGCTTTTCACCTACAATGTTCTTGGGATAAATTCACCCCAACTACGGAACCCTGTGGATTTATCGCACAACACCCCACGCACAAACTTACAATGGCCGGTTTTTCTCTGTAATTATTATTTTTTGGATGTTAGCAAAATGTTCATTACAGGAAAATGGTAAAGTGAAAATGCAAATGGACAATAATATCCTCTTTATTAAATACTACCTAACCCGCCCCGGCTTCGCACGGGTAGCAGAGCATAAATACCTATTTTTAGGGTTCCGTACTCGAAGGGTAAAACTGCTGTATCTCATGAAACGTGATAGTTAGACAGTTGAAATTTTCACAGATGATGTATTGTATGTACGCTATAAAAAAAATATTTAAGGGGGCTCCCATACAACAGACATGATTATTTTGCCATTTTTATAGATGTATGTAATGGTACCCTTCATTCGCGAGTCCGACTCGCACTTGGCTGGTTTTTTTACTTGCCGTATTAGCCGATTGCGTCGACCATGTGGGTTAGTATTTTACAATGAATTAAACAACTGAACTTTCAAAATAAAAAATCTAATCATAATACTTTATTTCACATACACATACATACATGGGCACTTATGCAACGTCAGAAGCTAGATGCACGGTTCCAATTGGTCGTTTTCTATGGAAAAGAGCCACCAATAAACTCCACGGTTACTCTTTTAAAAATAATTGGCTTTTACAATGTTTTCAAATTAGTGTTAATAGGTATGGGAAGACAGTGTAGGCTTGTCACCACCATTTCCATTTTGACCATTTGACCATTTGCTGCATTTTCCTCTATTTTCCATTGACCATTTTCTATATCGTTCAGTACCAGGTACTTAACAAAATAGCAAATGGTCTATAAATCTACAGTCTATTAAGCCTACAACATTCTCACATTCACA
Organism: Atethmia centrago; assembly: GCA_905333075.3. Taxonomy (NCBI): domain Eukaryota; kingdom Metazoa; phylum Arthropoda; class Insecta; order Lepidoptera; family Noctuidae; genus Atethmia; species Atethmia centrago. The sequence goes on along the minus strand of HG995387.1, from coordinate 22,629,853 downwards.
AAATATAAAAGAATCTATGTAAAATATTAATAAAATAATAAAAACTTATTTAAACCAAATGAAATGATTGCCATTTCAACTATAACAAATCTGAATTAATATCTTGTTCACAATACGTGTGCATTGTGAACAAGATATTAATTCAGATCCTCATGAATCACTCCGTCCATTGGTAAAAACCGTATAAAAATACTTTCGTTAGTTTTTGAGTATATCGCGTTCAGACAGACAGACGCGGTGCGGCGAGGCAACTTTGTTTTCTAATATAGTTATTTAAAAAATGTACTGCTTCATATATTTTGTCAATTTATGTGTAACGAAATGTATGCAGCTGATTCTTTTCGCTCTTTCAGGTTTTGTTCCATAGTAAAAGTTGTTCCTAATGATTAATACCAGCAATTATCGTTTATAGGGTTCCGTTTGTGGTACAAAAGGAAAAAAACGGAAACTTTTTTTTTTAACTTTTTTTTTCTTTATTTGTTTTTAGGGGCTTTTACGCAAAGCGTATGTCATTACCATCGTATCCTTAACAATTGAACTCGTACTATCACAAGACGTGGGCCATGAATTTAAACGAACCCTTCGCATCGTCGCCATTTGGTTGGGATAGAATTGTATGGAACATGCCAACATCGATTCTGTTCAAATTCAGGGACTCATATTGGACACATGTCGCGGGAAGGTACTAATGGGTCACCGAGGCCCTTGGCAACACAGGCAACAAGAAGGAATACGGGTGGGTTTTAGTCAGTAAGAGTCTGACACACCCTCCCGCTCCGCCCAGAGCGGGAGAAGTTATTTAATGATTTCCCATCCAAAAAAAAACATATATTGGACACATTCCATCAATAAATTTTGTAGGTCCTCGACAAAACGGAAACCTTATAGGATCACTCGTGTGACAGATAGACAGTCTGTCCGCCTGCCACAGACAATTTTCTCTGAATCTACTCTACCGGTTTAGTAGATATTTGGTACACATATGAATTTCTATGCCCAAATACGGAAGTGTAACTTAAATAAATTTTGAATATGGGGGTCACTTTTAGGGACAAATTAGAAAATTATAAAACAGTTTTGCAAACTGTACCGTCTGACATATCAAATGAAAGGGCTTGTTGTAAGAATTTCAGATATTATTATTATTTTTTAATTTAAAAATAAATACTTTTAAAGCCATTTAGCGCACGTATAGGAGTGGCGAGAAATTGCGGCACAGCGGACAGAGCTCCGGCGATATGGAGAGTGCGATTGTCGCAACCCAGTGCTGGGCACGCCACAATTACGGTGATAAGTCCCCTATTTGAGGAGTGGCTAGAAAGGCGCCACGGCGTCCTCACCTTCCGCCTGACGCAGGTCCTCACCGGACACGGCAGCTTCAGGAGGTTTCTGTCTCGGATAAGGCGGGAGGAAACGCCCGGGTGTCACCACTGTGTGGATCACTGTGTAAACACCTATGTTTCAAAAATAAATTGATTGATTGATTGATTGATCGCCCAGAGTACACGGTGGAGCATACGGTGGAGTCTGCCCGGCTTGGGCAGAGCACCGCCGTGTCCTCGTCGAGGCTATCGGCGGCAGAGATCTCTCGCGTCCGGCCCTGGTTCGGGCCATGGTACGGAGCGAGACGGCATGGGCAGCCGTCACCTACTTCTGCGAAGCAGTAATGCTCGCTAAGGAGGAGGCGGGACGGAGGTAAAGGCAAATTTCGCGCCCTCTCGCCCCTAGCCGTCGCAGGAGACGCCCTGGGCGTCGGGAATCCCGGGCGGATTTCCGGCCACCGTAGGCGCGGGCTTGCGGACGGTGAGCAATGGGTAGCTCACCGTCCGGTAAGGACCAGGCCCGAGTCGACGGCGCGTTGTGTTCCACGCGCGCCTCAAAGAGATGTTGTCAGCATAAGTGTAGGGGTCCACTAGGGCCGATGCCTGCCGCGCGACCCCGGCAGGCATCGGCCCTAGTGGACCCCTGGAAGGTACAAAAGAGTTACCGAGGCCCTTAGCAACAACAGGCAACGGAAGGGACGCGGGTGGGGTTTAGTCTGTAAGAGTCTGACACACTCTCCCGCTCCGCCCACAGCGGGAGAAGTTATTTGATAATTTCCCGACCAAAAAAAAAAAAAAATAGCGTGGTGATAATTTACTTTCTATTGTCGCAAAATACCGGTCAGGTTTCGTCACAGAATCTTGACATTATATGATTCAGTGAGAATGGTATCAAGGTCGTATTGAACCATAACAAACTTGTCCTGAGTCACTCATGTGGTACAACATGAGTAAACAGTTGACAGAGACCAAGCTTCAAACAATCACGCTGCGAAGTCGAAAGTCAAGAACATTATTTAGGGAATTATTTAACTGATACTCTAAAAACATATTGAGTTTCTAATGATGGACACTTTATAAAATGAATGAACCTTTAAAACTGTTTGCGCTTCTATAAAGAGTCGCAGTCATTATTGAGTGTTCAATAACATATTTAGGAGTTCAAAATCACAATGGAGGACAAACCATTATATTAGAGGCTATTATGTATATTTATAGCTTTCACGGCTTTGTTTGCGTTGAACGTGTTGCATTTAGTAGCTTTTCCTGGAAAAAATACACAATATTTCCGGACATCCTTTTCACAGTCAGGTCAGTGCCCGTCCTTGCCAAACCATATTGTGCTTCGTTGAGTTAATTTGTCATGGCTCAGGTCATTTATTTTTTGGTTGGGGATTTATCAAATACGTTCTCCCGCTCTGGAGCGGGAGGGTGTGTCAGACTCTTACTGACTAAAACCTACCTGTGTTCCTTCCGTTGCCTGTGTTGCCAGGGGCCTCGGTAACCCTTTCGGACTTTCCCACGACTCCGGCAGATGGCTCAGATCTGTCTCTACATTTCTCAGGTTAGTAACATAATTTCGGTCTTCGCCCTCAAGTAATATTATTATTTTATTTTATTCGTAGAGACAAAAAACAGTTACATGCTAAAGAAAATACTTACAAGAAATGTTTAAACCGAAATAACAAGCATGTTACCCACAACATTGTCCACATATTGATAAAAGAAATAAGAGAAGTGTAGGATTTTGGTTAAGAGTAAAATTAAACTAATTATGAAAAACTATCCATATACATATTACATGAAGCGCAATTAAAGAGCTGCATTTAGCAGAGACCAAATCTGTCGCATCTCAAATGTTTGAAATTTAATCTCTGTAGGTTATTTACTCATGGACAGCTGAATAAGGAAGGGAAAGGCATGAATACGTAATCAGCATAATATTGGACGCGAATAAAAAAATAAAAACATTTATATTTTATTCCGTGACTATAAATAATAAAAACGAAAGTGTTGTTCTGTTTAAATTAATGTCATGAATAAATTAAAATGTGATTTTTTGGTTTATTTGGTAGATTAGTATTTTATACTTGGAAAATTAAATGGGTTTTTCATCTATAGAATGAAATATATGTGAAAGCAGTCGCAATTACACCTAAAGACTTAAAATAAGTACAAATACCTACAAAATATAAATAAAAAAGAAATGTTGCTCGTTGATAAGCGCATCACTTGAGAACGGCTGGACCGATTTGGCTATTTTTTTTTAATGTTCGTAATATTGCGAATTAGGCTTTTATGGTGAGAAAAATTGCAGAAGCTGCCCCAAAAATTTGAAATTTCGGGAAATACTGCTTTTTTCTATGGGATTTTTGTATGACCTCACCACAGCGACTGTCGGGTCGGCTTGTTTATATATCACTATTGTGGAAAGTGATTGTAAAATGTCCTCACTTCACATCAACATCATGACATTTAATTATCAGAATGCGTCATGCACTCAGAAAGATTCCCTCAGACAAAAGACATATAGGTACATACAACAAGAGTTTTTTTATGAGATTTTATTAAATCACTTAGAATAAACAGCCACATTCAACAGACTGACTACCCTAAAGAAGACTGGGGAGCCCGCCATCAGTTTGTAACAACGCGCTCCCAAACGGGTGCGCGTTGTCACAAACTAGCGAAGTAGCTCCCTTTTGGAGTTCTCCCAAAGGGAGCTACTTCGCTAGTTTAGCTACTCTATTCTACCACTAGAATACTTAATGGAGATTGGTCCTTTTGCATCCCACTGGCCATTTTCAGGCACCGTATCCGTGTGGCCTGTAATTAGTCTTAAAAACAACAACGACCTCGAGTCCATTATCAGAGCCAGGATCGGTTCTGTGGGGTCCCAATCGGCCGGACTGGACCGGACCTGCCGACCTAGTCTGTAAAAATATCACTGTGAAAACTCAGGTGAAGTGGAGTGAGTTGTCAAGATTTTCAATCCCTAACATCAGATTTCAAGCCTCACATCATCTTGGTATGACAACTCAGTTCAAGCTCACATCACCTTGGTGTGACAGTTCAGTTCAAGCTCACATCACCTTGGTATGACAACTCAGTTCAGGCTCACATCACCTTGGTATGACAGCTCAATTCAAGCTCACATCACCTTGGTATGACAGTTCAATTCAAGCTTACATCACCTTGGTGTGACAGCTTAGTTCAAGCTCACATCACCTTGGTATGACAACTCAGTTCAAGCTCACATCACCTTGGTATGACAGCTCAATTCAAGCTCGCATCACCTTGGTATGACAGTTCAATTCAAGCTTACATCACCTTGGTATTACAGCTCAGTTCAAGCTCTCATCACCTTGGTATGACAGCTCAGTTCAAGCTCATATCACCTTGGTATGACAAATCAGTTCAAGCTCACATCACCTTGGTATGACAGCTCAGTTCAAGCTCTCATCACCTTGGTATGACAGCTCAGTTCAAGCTCATGTCACCTTGGTATGACAACTCAGTTTAAGCTCACATCACCTTGGTATAACAGCTCAGTTCAAGCTCACATCACCTTGGTATGACAACTCAGTTCAAGCTCATGTCACCTTGGTATGACAACTCAGTTTAAGCTCACATCACCTTGGTATAGCAGCTCAGTTCAAGCTCATATCACCTTGGTATGACAACTCAGTTCAAGCTCTCATCACCTTGGTATGACAGCTCAGTTCAAGCTCATGTCACCTTGGTATGACAACTCAGTTCAAGCTCATGTCACCTTGGTATGACAACTCAGTTCAAGCTCACATCACCTTGGTATGACAGCTCAGTTCAAGCTCTCATCACCTTGGTATGACAGCTCAGTTCAAGCTCATGTCACCTTGGTATGACAACTCAGTTTAAGCTCACATCACCTTGGTATAGCAGCTCAGTTCAAGCTCACATCACCTTGGTATGACCACTCAGTTCAAGCTCTCATCACCTTGGTATGACAGCTCAGTTCAAGCTCATGTCACCTTGGTATGACAACTCAGTTTAAGCTCACATCACCTTGGTATAGCAGCTCAGTTCAAGCTCACATCACCTTGGTATGACCACTCAGTTCAAGCTCACATCACCTTGGTATTACAGCTCAGTTCAAGCTCTCATCACCTTGGTATGACAGCTCAGTTCAAGCTCATGTCACCTTGGTATGACAACTCAGTTCAAGCTCATGTCACCTTGGTATGACAACTCAGTTCAAGCTCACATCACCTTGGTATGACAGCTCAGTTCAAGCTCTCATCACCTTGGTATGACAGCTCAGTTCAAGCTCATGTCACCTTGGTATGACAACTCAGTTTAAGCTCACATCACCTTGGTATAGCAGCTCAGTTCAAGCTCACATCACCTTGGTATGACAACTCAGTTCAAGCTCTCATCACCTTGGTATGACAGCTCAGTTCAAGCTCATGTCACCTTGGTATGACAACTCAATTCAAGCTCTCATCACCTTGGTATGACAGCTCAGTTCAAGCTCACATCACCTTGGTATGACAACTCAGTTTAAGCTCACATCATCTAAGTTATCATCGTGAGATTATTACAGAATAGACTGGCTGGCCGCCATAGAGGTCACTTAGTGGTGGTGCACAGTACACACACGTTCGGGTCGGCAGGTTGGATTAATATGAATCAATTGTGCCGAATTCTCTGTTACCACGAATAATCTTTTACTACCGACACCATAGGGCTGTTCAGCTTTAGGCTTTATCTCACGAAGTCACGACTAGAGAAGGAAATAATGTGTCCATAAAACACAATTTTCGGGTCGGTATGCTCAAAATATCGAATACCAACAATAATGAAATGGAGTAAGTAATGGAGGATGGTGGTGTAATGGAGTGTGTTGATATTTCAACACAGACCAATGAGAGTAATTTTCCTAGTTATCTTTAAACTTTTGACCGCCACAGTCATGTATAGATGACAAACCAAAATGTGCCCAGCACGCCACGGTCACGACTACATGACAGATTTTAAGGAATAAATCGTAGCTTGGCGCCGAGGGCACGTGTTTGCTTTTTTGACGTGGCGGTCAAGGGGTTAAGTAGATCGTACCTATAATTAACGCTAATTACAGAGTACAGAGCGCTTTCATTCACACAAAAAGAATATTAATTTGAATACCCACTGTTCATCATAAAGGCTCGTTCTGACAGGCTCGACGCGAAAACGGCGCGACGCGACACCGGTACGACAATCACGTAGCGCTGTCGCATCGCGCTTGCCTGCACCTGCACTTAATATGTCTTTCACGTATCCTCAGATAAGACTTTATTTGATAAACATCGTTATCAATGCAGAGATGGGATTAAACTATCTATACGAGTGCGAAATCTTACATTGAATGATACTGACACAAATAGTACATAACAAAACGCCTGTATTCCTCGAAATGATAGGCAGAGGTGGAAATAGTGCACACAGTTACGTTAGTAATATTTGAATTCCCATATTATAATAAGTGGCAATCTAGCCAGACGAAGCTATAGCGAGAACAAAAGACACCACTCTGCTACAAATTTCTTAAAGCCTAACGCAAGTTACCAGCGCTTTTGACCACAAGACCAACGAGAAAGTCAAATGAACCATTCACTTGACTTCCTCGTACTGACTGTAATTCTGTTACTATACAATATATGTACATATGTTAATGACACCCAATATCGTGTGTAATCGCTCTTGCACCAACATCGTGATTTTCAGACCGATGCTTGGGAAGTACTGACTTTCATAATTTTAGCAAAGCAAAGGTCCAATTTCAGGCAAAAATCTGCCTAGCCTATTCCTTACTATGTTGGGGTCGGCTTCCAGTCGTTCCAGGATGCAGCTGAACACAACCCAGTTACTGAGTAACACGTTAGCATGAAGGCTTTTTAATACACAGGTTTGAATAATCACCAGACTTAGCAGACAGATTGGTGACCGGAGATTGTTTGTTTTTATTGTCCACATTGTTATCAAAATCTTCAGCAGAAAACCAACATAAAAAAGCAATTCTGCAGTTATTTCTCTAATTATACCACATCTCGATATCGCATCTGTCAGACGATTCGTGATCAATAGATGGTGATAGTAGAATAGAGTTGTAGAAAAATAGAGAATTTAATAGCTTCACTGTATTTTGCGACTTAATCTCGATCTATAATATTGGTAAGGCAACCGATTCTCGGCCTTGACTTACGAGTTGCAGGTCGCAGCTTCAAAGATAGGCGTTTTATTTTGTGTGAATTATTTCGTCACCACTGCTCTCAAAATGGCGAAGCAAAACATCGTGCGGAAACCGGCATGCCCTAGAATCAAAAATTCGAAGACATGTGCTATCTACCAACCCCACTGGACCCACGTGTAAGTTTACGGAATACTCCCTCTCACCGAGAAATGGCCTGTGTCGGGAAGCTGTGAGAACATTAAAGGCTGATTATGATCCGATTCTGAAAAGGTTCCTTAGATGGATAGGAATATTAATAAGAACCTATTTAGTTAGCTAGCTAAGCTAGGCTTAAAACTCATTTATTATTTAAAAAAATAGCACTCACGCAACTCATAACACTTATTGGAATCGATAAACCTGCTATAAAATAATGTTGAGTACTTATTATTCTTTATTGGAGCAAATATAATTCATAACATACTTATTGGTAGTAGGATAATAGTAGTGCCTATAAAATAGGCTTGTAGAAAAATATCGATGTATCGATACATTGATATTTTCGTTCGATGTATCGATATTATTTATTTATTATTTCAATACATCATCTGCCTAGCCTTTTCCCAACTATATTGGGGTCGGCTTCCAGTCTTACCGGATACAGCTAAATACCAGTATTCTACATGGAGCGACTGCCTATCTGACCTCCACAACCCAGTTACTGGCTAACACGATACCCCTTGGTAAGACTGGTTGTCAGACTTTCGAGCTTCTGACGACCCGTAACGACCGTCAAAGATCTACAAATGACAGCCGGGACCAACGGCTTAACGTGCTTTCCGAGGCACGGAGCGGTCTTGGTATGTAAAGATGGTCACCCATCCACGGAACAACCGCGGCAACAAATACGATATATTTCCTATAGCAACACCGATGTCCCCACTGACTAAAACCGCTGGAATTCAGAGTCGTAAAAACTAAACTTGTTTTATCAATGTTTTATTAATAGATTTTACACCAGAAATGATGTTCCTAGTTTGGTATATATGAATAATAAAAAAACAAACACAATAGGATTCCATAGAAAAAAAAATATTTTTTGAAAATTTCACCGACAGCGATACATCGGTGTTTTTTTTTTCGATATAGCGAAATCGTTATCAATATTTTTTTTAAATATCGGTACGATACATATCGATATTTTTTGGAACTTCTTGCATCCCTACTATAAAAAGGGCACATTGTGTTCCAGTTTAAAAGGAAAATTAAAGACACATGAAAAATTTCTAGGAAGGTTTGTTTTGGGGAACTGCTTTGTATTGAAGGTGCCTAAATCCCGAGAATTCCACTTTTCACAGGCACACAATAATAATAATAATATAGCCCTGAAAAATCCTGAAAATTCAATAAAAACATAAGTGAACTTACCTAGCGTGAAAATCATTATAATGTATTATATCCAATTTGTACAATCCCTCGAAAGGCAACGCAAATCCATTGGTGTACCCAAACAGGAACGTGATATAGCACAAAACAAACATTTTACAGTTATTAACAATCGAGTTTATTTAGTTCTGTATTTATTTCACATAGCGAGCGCGCGTACAACTCCACACCTAATCGCGTACTGACGTGACATTAGGTTAGGTGGGGCGTGGGGCGAACGCACCAGTTATTGATGTAAATTTCTGAATGCGCAAGGATAAGCTTGTTCTATGTATGCAACAGGCATGAAAATGAGGATATATTTTCCCCTTCCTTTTTATCTGGCTTCCTAGGCCGACGTCTGGGATATTGTGGCATATATCGATCGATGCCACAGTGGGTACAGCTTACAATGTAACGTTCGGTCAGACGTTGGTGGACTATAATTGGATTTTACTGAAAACTTTTTGGTGTAGGACGTTTTGACCTACATTGTCCTTTTTAGAGGACATTCGCTTAATACATTACTACACTTAGGATGGAATACAAAGACGGTTGCACCAACTTTAATGGCTTGGCCCGAAAAATGCTGGCATAACACTTTGCGCAGAATCTAAAAAGGCTCATAAAAATAGTACCTACCTCGCTTTGACTGTTAGCCACGCATTGATCCCTGTCATATACAAAATATTACGTGTAGGTTCAGTTTTAAAAATGCTTTCTTTGCGACCCTTGCCATCATCTGGTTCACAGTTCACAGCCCATATATGCCCAAACGATTTCAAAGGAGTGTATTCAACTGGACTCGGAGGGAATGTATTATCTTAAACAAGCACTCGGCAGGATAGATCCTAAGCTACAATAAAACAATTTATTTAAAAAACAAAAACCCGACTGCAAAAACACATAACTGAAAAGGGAAAAACAAGCATTATAATCTATATAATTTTGGTCTTGCAGGCGGGGACGAGCCAAATCAAAAGTTACACCATATTTCGGGTTATTCGACTGTCGGGCAGTCGGGTAAAAAAGTCGGCCAAGTGCGTGTCAGACCACGCACAATGACGGGTTCCCTAGTTGGGAAGTTGGGGTGAATTTATCTCAAAAACAAACTTAACATTTTAGTTGAAAATCATGTTCTCCTCGATGTATGCATCGATATATACCACGGTCAATTCTCCAATTGCAAATTTAAGTTGGTCCACTATTACTCGTTAACTTGTAAAGCGGGGGGAGGGGGGAGACACTTGACTCTAACAACAAAAATTTGCACTTTAATGCTTAATATTACGCAAACGAATCTTTGAATCCAAAAGTGTTATTTACAGAACCGCAGTATTTTTAAACGGCCTATCCAACGATACCACACACCATGGGATAGACGAGAAAAAAAAATATCAACCCCACATTACGTGCAAGGGAGATAGGTACCCTTAAAAAAAGCTTATCTAAACTACATCGGGGACAGACAGACAGACAGACGGACGGACATGGTGAAACTATAAGGGTTTCTTGTTTACTACGGAACCAAAAAAAAAGCCATGGAACAGGGAAAAGATGTTTATTTATATACTAATACTCAATTTTATCAACACATCTAATGGACTTGGAAGATACTTTATACACTAAACGCCAAACTACGAACCTGTTAATTATCATTACGTAATACGAGTAGGTGGGTAGTCTTTCATTAAATTTAAATAGATATACTTATCTTAAAAAATACCTACAAGATGTACAAGTATATAATAAATATAACAAAAAGGCGGAAGAGCTCATTGGGCATCAAATAATTCGTCCGCATCGCTGTCAATGGGAAAAGTGCCCAAAAGGCTGGCAGCATTGCCACGTTGGATGGAAATGCTGATTCTTTGAACTTAAAAAAGGCCAGCCCTCTGGTCACGTGAAGACTCTACCAACCGTTTGGCGATGTGAATATTGGTAGATAGTTAGGTACGGAAGTGGACTTAAAAGTTGACAGTTGTTTGTAAAACTAATTTTTTTAGCGTTCGATCTGTTCGGTGGGTATTTTACTATATTTCTCGCAAAAATCCTATTTTTATCCAGGAATATTCAGAATTTTCCATGACCGCTAGAGACATAATGATAAGAGCAGTGGTGGCCCAGTGGTATCGACCGCCACTTACAAGTTGTAGGTCATAGAGTTGATCCCTGACAGGCGCTTTACTTTGTGTAAATTATTGCATTAAAACAAACATTGATTTCAAAACGGTGAAGGAAAACATCGTGAGGAAACCGACATGTCCTAGAACCAAAAATTATACATCCCAACCAACCCGCACTGGGCCGGCGTGGTGGATTACGGCCCACTGCCTCTCACAGAGAGGAAGGCTTGTGCCCCAGCAGTGGGAACATTATAGGTTGATTATGCATGACCACTAAAGGACAATGAGAGAAAAAGGTGCTGGAAACTGTAAGCCTCATTGCTGTTGCTCACTAGGGCCAGGAGACTTACATTATCTCAACACGTTTAGTCCCGGGAGCCCTCGTGGGGGGCTCTCTCTAGTCGTATTTGGGATGCCGGGAGACCACGCTGAGGGCTCATCTATATCTATAATAAAATTGTAACGAAGAATGATGGTCCGGTTGTCCGTACGTCTGGATGTATGTTCCGGATTGACGCAAAAACGCCTGATCGGTTTGGTTGAAACTTAGCACTCAGATAGTTTATAACCTGTACCTAGTGCTATTCTGTAAATATCTCACCGAGGTGAACATACCTACATAATAATAAACTCACGCCTTCTTCCCATGGGGGTAGGCAGAAACTATAGAACGCCACCTGCTACGCTCCTTACATACGAGTACTCCTTTTGCTTCGTCTACGTTCATACATCTGGTCATACACGCACGCCGTTTGCGAGTACTACGCACCTGACCTTTTTGAAGAACATCATTAATGAGGTCTCTATATGTCTTTCTGGAGCCCGGCATTTCCACTCACATCAGCCTTGTAAATACCTTTTGTTAGTCGCCTTTCATTCATCCTCTCAACATGACTAAACCATCTAAGAATACTCTTTTCGATTTTTGTCACTACATCTCCCTTTAAACCGCATCATCACTGAGGTGAAGTGAGCATCAATACATAGTGTCAATCCCTAGCATCAATGGAATGATAGCTCACTTCACCTAAGTCTTCACGGTGAGATTGTTGCAGAATAGACGGGCTGGATTTACACATAGGGTATTTTTAAACCCGGTAGTAAGATCCCGTGGGATATTACCACCGGGCAAAAGCTAGTTTTAAACAAGCACAACTAGGTTTTTCTTAGGCGTTATAAAATGTGAAGTTATATTTTTAACTATACCCGAATCGCTTTACCGTGGTAATAGCGGTCATTGCCCTTTCCCTAATCTCTCCGTAGGAGCCCAAACAATAAACTATGAATGGCTTTTTGTTATTGAAACACGTTGAAGATCATGATTTCAGTTTTTGAAATAAATAATGCTACAAAATGTAGATAGATGGGTCAATGAACATTATTACCACGCTAAAGCGATTCTTGTATACTCGTAGCAGGCGGGGCAAGTACCCGGCGCGTTGTTCCCACAGAAATTGTAATAATCTTTGCGCAAGTGCAAGCAGTAAGTTTACCAAGTTTTATCACAATATGGCAGCGCATAAAAAAATAACAAACAAACATTGTGATTAGCAGAAGAAGATACATTCTACCGTGTGTTAAGGCTCGTGCAGACTGGCGCGGTCTCGTGGGCGGGACAGACTCGAAGCGCAGCGCGACACTTTTCAAAGAAATAGTACTACTAGTTTCACGTCGCGCCTGTCTGCGGGAGCCTTTATGCAATTGAGGTATTGGTCACTTGTTTTTGTTACAATTTAACATACAAAAGATAACTCATTAAACTTTCTTCACACACCTCGTATGAAGAAATCTTTTTGGACCCTCAGTTTCATACATGGAGGGTAGGAAAACTTCAGATATAGGTTAGAGTATCTGTGCAAAATTCAAGAAATAATATTTCAAAACTCTACAATTTATTGATAAATGATAAAAAAATATAATAAATGATATTTATTTCTGTAAATTGGTTCAAAAAACACTTTTACACGTCAAAATCAAATTATGTTTTTAAAACTATACCTAATACGAGTAGATGAGTTCCGTGTTTCCTAACTGACTAGGTTCTCTGAGAAGAAAGACTGAAACAACGGTTAATGTCTGAGATGGTGTTTTGAGGAAAGAACTATACGTCAGTGCTCGCATTTGTTTGTAATCATGTAACTCAGCTCCGAACTTAAGGAGCTCAACGACTCGACGAACATTACCATAGCAAGGACATTTGGGTGGGCCGCATAAAGTACTCAAACTACCAGAATATCATTAAAACTAATTGAGAGAAAAATAAATACCCACTTAAGTCCTCACATTCACAATAATTAAAATAATAATAATATCGTCTGACTTCACAAAGTAAATATTTATGTAATTTTGCACATTTATAATAATCATCAAATTTATGTCGGAAGACCAGCATTCTCCTCGACATCGTCATTAGTGGTCACGAGTTTAGTGAGCGTTATTAGGGTGAAATGCGAGCACAAAACAAAGTATTCACTGTTTCATATAACTTAATGGCAGTTTTTTACAACGTTGATAAATCATTTATCACTAGCGATCCACCTCGATCAACCACCGTTACTCTAGTGAATCCTCACTCCGCGGCGGAGTCTCCGCCCCACCAAAGTTAAGATGGCGCCTCGACCCCACTCTAGGTTTATCCTCTGCTCTGATTGGACGTTATACAATGCAGTGATGTTTAAATAAACTAGTTAGATTTACACAATAATAAAATGTAATAAATCAAATCAAATTAAATTACGATTTAACCAGTTATTTTTAATTAACAATCAACCTTATCAATTAATCGTATGCAACCAACAATCAACTCTCCGTTTACTTCCCCCGACTCGACCCTCCTGACATTTCATACGTCCTCGTGTGATGTTGAAGGACGAGCATCATAATGGTCTGTAACAAATAGAATAAGAACAAGACTTGTAGGATAGTTCGGTCACTCCTGACAAACTAAAACAAACGTGTTTGTTGCATCTTTTGCACAATCACTTCATCTAAAATAGATACAGCAAGATTTATTATGTTATTACACTCATAGTATATAGGAATTCTCCTGGAGGAGGGTAATGGGGTCATCGGGGTCGGTGAGAGTATGCCTTGGACGGCGAATAGAGCCAATGGTGGAGGGCCTATAACTGGCGGTCTGCACAACCAGAGGTTACGGTGGGTGGCGGCGGAGTCGAAGAAACGCTTCGTGATGCACTCCATGAACTGCTTGATGGTGGGGATTTTAAGATCGAGATGGAGGATCTCGTTTCGAACGAACCAGGGGGCTCCCGTTGCCTTTCGGAGGAAACGGTTTTGGAGGCACTGCATCCTGTGAATGTGGTGGGGCCTAGCATGTGCGAAGACTGCACAGGCATATGTCATAATAGGACGGATGCACGCTGTTTAAATACGCAATTTGCCCTTAAGGGACAATTTGCTGCGCGCATTTAGGACGGAGTGTAGTCTACCGAGAGTGAAAGCGGCACGCGAACGCACCTGCTTAATGTGATCTGAGAACGAGAGATGAGTTCATGAAGTGCATTTGCAGGGGGTGCCCTTAGCGTGCACTCGCTTAGTATTATAAGAAATTCGCCCCTGGCTGGAGGCTTTGAGTTCGCTTAATGCAGCCACAGGAAATTCCGGTTAAGTAGTCACGACCTCTCAAAGTCAACTACGAGATGCAATACACAAAAAAAAAATCGCGCCTCGTCAGTCAGTGGACGATTAGCGTTCGGAGCGATAAGTTCGTACCTACCTACTTACAAGCTGGCTAGCCTGCTGCCTGCTTGTAAGTTCTACTGCCTGCTGTATTCTGATTGTATCAGTTTTGTACATTTCTTCTTTGGACTAAACTTTGTCTCATAAACGCAGTAACGATTGTACATTATTTTGACCCCACCATCCTGACGTGTAACATTATTAATAAAGAAGAATGGTACGTTGGCTTAAAGGTGTTAAACGTGTTGCAACAACATCTTCTAATGACGCTGAATGTTCAAAAGCAGTACGCGCGGAGAATACAGCAATTACCGATCCAAACGATGATGCCACGACGTCAAGCTCCACGGTTTCAAAGACGAAAAAAGGAAGTATGATGAATCATATATCAGTTTCAGATTTGTTGATTCCAACGGCTCACCTCTCTACATGTTATGTAGTAAACTGCTTCCTAATAGTTCCATGGCACCTGCCTAAATATTTTTTTGTTCGTAAAAAAGAACAGTTATTGGAAAGTCAAAAAAATATGGTGCGTGTAACACAAACTATCAATGGAAAGGCCACGGAGGCATCATATTTAGTTAGCTATCGCATTGCACAAGTAGGTGAAGCGCACACTATCGCTGAGAATTTAATAAAGCCATGTGTGTTAGACATAACAAAATGTATGCTCGATGAAAAATCTGCAAAGCATCTTTCTACTGTACCGCTATCAAACGATACTGTTTCACGGCGAATCCATGATCTGGCAAGCTACGTCAAACAAGAACTAGTTGCACGTCTACAAAAAACACGATTCGCCTTGCAAATGGATGAGTCAACTGATGTCACTGGTCTGGCTATCTTGCTGGTTATCGTGAGATATCCATATGAACGTTCTTTTGAAGAAGACATGCTTATGCGTTCACCGCTGCCCACAAACACGACCGGGGAAGAAATTTTTAATAAAATAAACATATTTTTTTAAGAAAATAAACTTAGTTGGAACGATTGCGTTGACATTTGTACAGATGGGGCCAAGGCGATGACAGGTAAAACAGCAGGAGCAGTATCACGTATAAAAAGTAAAGCGCCTAATTGTAGTTCCAGCCATTGTATTCTGCATAGACAAGCACTTGCGATGAAGCAAATGCCGTCAAATCTAAAATTAGTTATGGATGAAGCGGTAAAAATAATTAATTTTATCAAATCACGACCACTACAATCCCGATTGTTCTCATTATTGTGTGAAGATTATGGCAGCAAACATAAAACACTGCTGCTCCATACAGAAGTGCGATGGCTGTCTCGGGGTAAAATTTTAACAAGGCTATTTGAACTTAGAGCCGAGTTACAAATGTTTCTTTCAGCAGATAGTTTCTTTTAATTTGAAAGACCGTTTGTATGATAAAACTTGGTTATTCCGATTGTCTTTTATGGCGGATATCTTTCAAAAACTTAACGAATTGTATTTATCATTGCAAGGTAAACAGACAACAGTGTTGCAGGCCTATAACAAAATAACTGCCTTCAAAAGAAAATCAGATTTTTGGATTATTTGCGTTGGTAAGAGAGAAATAGAAAGCTTTACGTCACTCAGTGAGTTTGTTAGCGATAACGACTCAGAAATGTTTCAAGATGATGTGTTTGAAGAATTGGTCCAATATCTCACTTCGATGCGCGCATCTTTTGAAAAGTATTTTCCCGAAGAACAGAATACAAAAATGAAGCTGAATTCATGGATTCATAATCCTTTTTTACCCAACTTGCAAAAGCCCGAAAGTATGTCAAGTGAGATATATGAATCTCTTTTAGAAATGTCATCAGACATAAGTATGGAGTCACTGTTCAAAACGACGCCTCTCAACGATTTTTGGTGCAGAATCCGTGATGAATATCCAATGCTTGGCAGAATGCTCTGAATATTCTTCTCCCATTCCCAACAACATATTTGTGCGAAACAGGATTCTCAACCTATGCAGCCACGAAAACAAAATATCGCAATAGACTGGACGCCGAACCTGATATGAGACTTCAAATGTCTTCTTTCAAACCTGATATCAACCAATTGATGAAAAATAAAAAACAGTTTCATACCTCCTATTAGTCAAGATTTTTTCATTTTTAATATCTTCTATTATTGTACTTGCCATGTGGTAAAGTAAGTAATAATTAGTAACTGTTACATTGTACTTTTATTATGCTTCTATAATAAAGAATACACTTTTAAAAACTATTGTTTTATTGTAGGGTTCCGTCAAGTATTTTGCTTGTCAAAAGGGTTCCGAAAAGAGAAAAAACATCTTGTGGCTGGATAGTAAACTATATTTTCTTACTGTGAACATTTATTTTAGACACAAAGGCCGAGCAATCATGAAAAAAAATGTAATAATCTTTAAAAAAGACATGATTTTCGAATAAAAAATGAGTTGAGTGAAAGTGTTACAATTACGTAACTGTCTTGTAAATGGAAAGAAAAAGAGCCAATAATTCATATACTGAAGTTCCATTTTGATTGTATGTGTGACTATTTCAGAATATGAATGCAAATTAACATAAAATTTAGGGAGCCTCCTCATAAACAGTGTTGCTATCCCACAGTATTGTTTTTGCCTCGAAAAACGGAATTCCCTTTTTATTAACTTATTCGATAAAACAAGTTATAGCAGTTCATGAAGCGCATCACGAAGCGCTTCTTCGACTCCGCCGCCACCCACAGCAACCCTCTGGTTGTGCAGGCCGCCAGTTATAGGCCCACCACCATTAGCTCTATTCGCCGTCCAAGGCATACTCTCACCGACCCCGATGACCCTATTACCCTCCTCCAGGAAAGCAGTAGGGCAACGAGTACAGTGCACAAAACACACCGACCTACGTTCCGACCTCGCCGCCGAGGTCCCTCGCGTAAACCCCGACATAATTGTCCCCCCCGACCCTTGCTCGACGAAGTGCCAGCCCGCGCCGCAGCTGAGCCTGTAGTTTTAAATTCCCCGACTAATAATAATAATATTAACCAGATCCAGCCTGTCCCACCTTGCTGTCCTCCCCCCAGCGACGCCCTAAGCCGAGGTCCGTACCCCACAGGGGGTGCCCTTAGCGTGCAGTCGCTTAGTATTATAAGAAATTCGCCCCTGGCTGGAGGCTTTGAGTTCGCTTTGAAGGCAGCCACAGAAAAGTCCGGTTAAGTAGTCACGACCTCTCAAGGTCAACTACGAGATGCCATTCAGAAAAAAAAAACAAGTTATTTTAAAAGTAAGAGTAAAACACCAGTGTGCCTGTTTTACACCAAACACGAGTAAAAGAAATTCTATTGAGTCCGTCAGTCAGCTAATAAAATAACATTAGACACGTATTTTTTGCTTTATCATATTAATAAAAACCGGCCAAGTGCGTGTCGGATCACGCACAAGGTCTCGTAGTTGAAAATAATTTATCCCAAAACCAAACTTAACTAGACTCCATTTACAATAAGATTAGACATTTTTATAGTCCGTTCCTGCAGCTGCCATTTGTCATACTAACAACGTAATAGAAATCAAAATCGGTTGACCGAACTGTAAAAAAGGATTGTTTAAATGTCTAATCTTATTGTGAACGGGGAAGATATAGTTAATTTTAATTTGTTTCTTTTATTTCACTTCGCGGATGTCGGAAAATAGGTATCCCACGGGAACGTGCTACCGGGAAATTCTTATTCCTTGTCTACATTATACAGGGTGACATTGAAAACATGCGACAAATCGAAATGGGAGATTGTACTCATCATTATGAACAACTTTTACTAAGGGACCAAAGCTACAATCCCAAAAAAAAAATTGCTGTCCCCTACATTTATGTTCGCAATACCTCATCAAAATGTAGGAAAAGCAGATTTTTTTTTTTGGGATTACAGCTTTGGTCCCTTAGTAAAAGTTGTTAATAATGATGTATACAATGTCCCATTTCAGTTTGTCGCAAGTTTTCAATTTCAACCTGTTTAGGGAACCTCCGTGCAAAATTTGGGCTTTCTAGGTTCAAGGATTTGGGCTGGGCGTTGATGAGAGTCAAACGGGACTTATCTTTTTATTTTACAGTAGATTTTGCTCGCGGCTTCGCCCGCGAATTTAGAATTTTTATCCCACCTGCTACGCCATGGAGCCTGTGCAATAGGTATTATTATAATACTAGTGTAACTGCGAGTCCTGCTGCTGTAACTGCTGTTCAATACAAAAATATAAAAAGGAACTAAGACAGACCATTAATTTGAAAGTTACTCCAATCAACAAAAAAAATGTGGATATTCGATATACACTCGAAAACTAGGGAACAGATTTTCATTGGGTTTTCAACTTTTGGAAGCAGTTTCCCACATCCGTGGTATTTTTCATTGCTATGTGCAAACAGTTTTTAGAGAAGTAAAATAAACTACGCTAAACTTTTCTATTTCCCTGTCTATTGTTTTTCTTGTAAGGAAAATATATGTATAAACTTGGCTTTGACAAAAAAGGCATCCAAAAAAGTGTCTTCTTGTGTTAAGACAAGAAGTCTTGGTTTTAAAATCATAGGTGCCTACATTTTTTGCATCACCTTTTTTTTTTAAATCTTTATTTAAAGAGCTTTTTCGCCAAACACGAATATGACACTCTATAGACAAAAGGTTAACGTTAATTTACATTAGTGTATTTTAAAGCTAGGTTCTGGGTCTGTTCTTCAACGCGAATTTAACCATTTTTATTATAGGAGTTGTATTATCCGATAATGGGTTTGATAGGTTTATATTATGCGCGCCAATTTGTGTTGCGTCGAGTATGAATTCGATATGAAATGTAAGTACCTAAGTAACATATTACCACACTACATGGAGTATTTTTACCAAGTACCAAAGGCAAAGTGTACCTACCAAAATCAAAAAAAATTAAAATCAAAATATTTTTATTTTTATAGATGTATGTAATGGTACCCTTCATTCGAGAGTCCGACTCGCACTTGGCTGGTTTTTTTACTTGCCGTATTAGCCGATTGCGTCGACCATGTGGGTTAGTATTTTACAATGAATTAAACAACTGAACTTTCAAAATAAAAAATCTAAGCAAAATATTTTATTTCACATACACATACATACATGGGCACTTATGAAACGTCAGAAGCTAGGTGCACGGTTCCAATTGGTCGTTTCCTATGGAGAAGAACCGGCAAGAAACTCCACGGTTACTCTTTTAAAAATAATTAGCTTTTACAATGTTTTCAAATTACACAAATTCGGTATGGGAGGACAGTGTAGGCCTGTCGAGAAGTACTTAACAAAAAAAGAGAAAAGGAAACGGTCTAAAGAAAAAAAGATCTAGTCTATTAAGCCTACAACGTTCTCACGTTCACAACGTACACAAGAATCCATGAAAAATAATATTAAGTCTGAAATATAAATTGTAGGTATATAATGTACCCTGTATGTATGGTATAACCTGCCGCGGCTGTCTGTTTACGTTTTTCTCCTTAACTAAGTAGATAGGTGTCTACTCCATGATTACCACCTACTTAAGAGGAAGGTTTAGATGTTGATAACTAGCTTACTTATATTCATTTTGCGTAAATAGGTATAGGAGTCGTTAAGTATGTCTGGTAGGTAGGTACCTACCAGACATACTTAACGACTCATCACGATGAACTCCGGGGAGGTCGAATAAAAACAATTGTCGATATTCGTACCTACTAAAACACGGCCGAAACCCCCAGATGCGCTAGTAAATACTATAGGTATCTATCTAGGTAAAGTTAATTACCGGTTAAATTGCTAGCTTAGTAGGCAGTTAATGTGAAAATTATGTAGGTAAGTAGGTACCTGGTTAGTTAACTACTAGCTTTTGCCCCTGGCTTCGATCGCGTTGGCAAAAACATTTTTTTTCCTTGCACACAGTTTGCGATGTTATTACGCACGACTACACATTAAGCTGTACATTTCCAGTTTATGCTGATCTCGCATCGTATAGAATTTCCGTAAAATGAGACGTCAGCTTATTCTGTAATGTATAGCTTGATGTATAGCCGTGTGTACAAGTTTAGTTTACTTCGTAAAATAGTATTTGCGTTTTTTTCATCATCATCATCATTTCAGCCGAAAGACGTCCACTGCTGGACATAGGCCTCCCCCAAGCACCGCCACTTCGACCGGTTTTGTGCTTCCCGCATCCAGCGGATTCCTGCGGCCTTCTCAAGGTCATCATATTCGCGTTACGATAACGTAAAAAATTAGGTAAGTAATTAGGGATACGTACCTACTATTTTACGATGATGTTTTACGAAAAATATATTTATTCCTTTGTAGAATAGTGTTCAACCGAAATCAATAGTGCAATTAGTTACCTATTTATAGTAACAATTATTGAAATATTAATAAAATTAGAATGACCTTTTCATTAGGTACGGTGGTCAGCACATCAAGTTATACCAAACTGTAAAATTTCTCCAAATGATTTTAAACTTTAAAACGTTGAGCATTAAGTTTAAAATCGATTGAGAAAATTTGACAATTTGTGGTAACTTGATGTGCTGGCCACTGTACCTACATAATGAAAAAAAATAGAAATAATTAGGTAAGTAACTAGGTACGGATACCTATTATACGCTTACCTACTTTTTTACGACGATTTTTTACCTTCGTAAAATAAGTACCTAGGTAGGAAGTTTAACCGAAATTAACAGTTCAAATAAGTGCATACTTCAAGAAAAAAATAATTAACGATATTAATTTATTCTTCGATTAATAATATATTCTTAAATTAAGTATATACAACTACATTTTTTAAATTCTTAGTGGAAGTAATCTGAACTTCTTCAATAAAAATACATTATTCTTGATATGAAAATAAATATTGTTTTGAATTGAAGAATTTTGATTTCTTGTAAGGAAACAAATAACATTTTAGCAGAAGATGTAGAAACTCTTGAACGAAGAATAAAATGGTTCTTGAGTAAAAAATAAGCGAAATCTTTGAATCAAGAAAATACACCTTATTGGTACAAGACAAAAAGTGTTGGTTTCAAGTAAGTCAATATTTTCCAGTTAAAATAAAAGTATTCTTGAAATTTCTTCTAAATTAAGTATATACAACTAGATTTTTGAAATTCTTAGTGGAAGAAATCTGAACTTCTTTAACCAAAAATACATTATTCTTGATATGCAAATAAATATTGTTTTGAATTGAAGAATTTTGATTTCTTGTAGGGAAACAAATAACATTTTAGCAGAAGATGTAGAAACTCTTGAACGAAGAATAAAATGGTTCTTGAGTAAAAAATATTCGAAATCTTTGAATCAAGAAAATACACCTTATTGGTACAAGACAAAAAGTGTTGGTTTCAAGTAAGTCAATATTTTCCAGTTAAAATAATAAATAATCCTGAGAGACAGGCTAACAACGGCTCCAACATACCTACGGACGTTCCAAACCCGCCGGTCTCATCGTTTGTACTGCTCAACTCTGACGCTGAAGAAATAGCAACCGTAATTACGAGCCTAAAATCCGACAGTGCAACTTACTGGGATTTTGTCCCAGCCAGTAGGCTGGGACAAAATCCCAGTAAGTTTTTTAAAATCTGCCAAGTTAATTATTTCACCAATAATTTCACACCTAATAAGGTGTGAAATTATTGGTGAAATAATTAACTTGCTATGCTTTGAACAGCACCTATGCTTTGAACAGTGATGCTTTCCCACGGCCCTGAAACAAGCTGTAATAACACCTGTGCATAAGTGTGGTGACAGAGCTGATCAGTCTAACTATAGGCCAATATCCGTCCTCCCGTCCCTGTCTAAAATTGTCGAAAGATTAATAAACCAACGATTAAATACATATTTAACAAAACATAAAATAATTTCACCCTCACAGTTTGGCTTTAGACAGGGAAAGTCTACTGAAGACGCGGTCCTAGCGCTGACCTCTATCGTCACTGATAAAGTGGACAATCGAGAAAAGTATCTGGCCGTCTTTCTAGACATCAAAAAAGCCTTCGACACAGTCTCTGTGCCCACGCTTTTACATAGGCTAGAAGACATTGGTATAAGAGGAGTACCACTTCAACTTTTTACAGATTACCTGAGTGAGCGCAAGTACGTAGTTAAAATAGGATCAGTCACTAGTTCCGAAGAAATAGTGACTTACGGAGTAGGACAAGGTAGTGTTCTCGGGCCGCCGCTGTTTCTCATTTATATGAACAGCCTATGTAACATGAGTATCGAAGGTGCTCACATATTCTCTTATGCTGACGATACAGCAATTTTTTTCTCGGGACGGCGTTGGTCGCATCGCCGAACGTGGTCTGTCCACAATAGCTACCTGGCTCGATCGGAACCTTTTAACTTTGAATATTTCAAAGACAAATTACATCTGCTTTTCCATATTTAGCCGTTCCCAGCCGTCACAAGATCTTCAGATTAAAATCCATACCTGCTCCAGCTCCACTAACACCACCTGCTCTTGTTTAAGAATCAATAAAGTATCCAGTACTAAATACCTTGGTGTTATGCTTGATCAAAGGCTATCGTGGCACTCGCACCTAGAGCTATTAATGAACAGAGTTAGGAAATTGATTTGGACGTTCAAATCTCTTCGCCACGTGACCACTAAGGATCTTATCCAGCAAATTTATGTTTCCCTGGGTCAGTCTATACTGACGTACTGTTTGCCAATTTGGGGCGGAGCGTCTAAGACATAATTTTTGGAGCTGGAAAGGGCTCAGAGAGCTTTACTAAAAGTTATGTGCTTTAAACCGATTAGATTCCCTACGGAAAGTTTGTACTCAACCTCAAACCTATTGTCAGTTAGGAAACTCTATGTCCTGCAGATTGCATTAAAAAAACACAAATCTCTTCCCTTCATTACTTCCAAGACACATTCTAGGAGGAAAAATAAAGTAGCTGAAGATTGTCCAGTGAATACTACATTTGCTACAAGGCAATTTATTAAACAATCTTCCCGTATATATAACGCTATCAATGAACAATGTCCCATCTACTCTATGACATACCACGACTGCAAAAAAACACTGACCGAATGGCTCAACAGTAAAAGTTACGAAGAAACCGAAGATGTCCTACAGAAGATCACATAACTAATAAACACATATAATTTGTACACATATACAACATGTCACATATCTCATACACATGCCCACCCACTACATCCCGACACCTACACAAACACACTCTTGCACACAAACGAACCCACACACATACACACTCACAAACATATTCTACACCCAGTGCGCTCCCTTACTGATATAAGAATTATAAAATGTTAATTAGTAATTAAATCAATTATTTTTGCTTATTTCTCACACATCTGTAGAATGACTGTAAACTGGAGGAGCGGAACCACACACAAGCAAACCTTTACTTAAAAGGTGACTCCAAACCTAACATAGTTATATCCTTAAGTGAAGAAATAAACATTTTTATTTTTTTATTTATTTTTTTAAAATAAAAGTATTCTTGAAATTTCTTCTAAATTAAGTATATACAACTAGATTTTTTAAATTATTAATGGAAGTAATCTGAACTTCTTCAACCAAAAATACATTATTCTTGATATGCAAATAAATATTGTTTTGAATTGAAGAATTTTGATTTCTTGTAAGGAAACAAATAACATTTTAGAAGAGGATGTAGAAACTCTTGAACAAAGAATAAAGTGGTTTTTGAGTAAAAAATTAGCGAAATCTTTGCATCAACAAAATACACCTTATTGGTACAAGAAAAAAAGTGTTGGAAAATATTGACTTACTTGAAGTAAGTCAATATTTTCCAGTTAAAATAAAAGTATTCTTGAAATGAGAATTATTTCTTCTTCTTCCGTACCAACATTCTGCTGGTATCCGAATTGTCTTAAATTAATTACTTTATTCAAATTAAGATGTCTACTTAAGCGGTCTTTTATAACTTTTTTGAAATGTACCTAGTACAATTTCTCATATTATGTAATATACCTTGGATTCAAGTAAACAACCCCGCTTTCAAAAAATTCTTCCATAAATATATTTGCTGCAATTGTACAAATCGACAAAAGCTTCCTGAGCAATCATTGCTGAGAAAAGTTTATTTAGATAAGATTATTAAAACTAAAATTGACTCGATTTATGAACAAATTGCAAATCAAAAGCTGTGGGTATCTTTAGACGAGACAACTGATTTTTTAGGCAGATACATGGTACATTTACTTGTAAAACCTCTAAATGCGATCACACAAAAACCATTTTTAGTTGCTTGCAAAGTACTAGAAATTGTTAATGGGAGCACAATTGCCCAATTTGTAATAGACTGCTTTGAAAATATGTGGTGCGATTTGTATGAATCCAAAGTAGGAGACGTTGCTGTATTATGCACTGATAGTGTAGCATATATGCTAAAAGCGGGACGTGTGCTGAAAAATTATTTGCCCAACATGATACACGTCACTTGCTTAGCACATGCACTGAATCTCGTGGCAGAAAAAATACGATACGAATACTCAGATGTAGATGAATTAATTTCAAACGTAAATAAAATATTTTTAAAATCACCTAATAGAGTGCGCTTGTTAAAAAACACCTTTCCCCACATGCCGCTTCCTCCAGAACCCGTTATTACAAGATGGGGTACTTGGTTGGAGGCAGTGTCATATTATGCAAAATATTATGATCAAATTAAAACAATTGTAAATCTTTTAAGAAGTTCCGACGCGCTATCTATTAGGTGTGCCAAAAATGTTCTTCAAAAGGAAAACTTGAAATCGGACTTGGACTACATTGAGGAATATTTTAAAGATATACAAATTGGATTAAAGAAATTACAAAAATCGAATTTAACTCTAACGGAATCCTTTGAAATATTTGATCACGTGAGAACTGTGCTTAGCTGGTGTTCATCTGAGCTTATAAAAAATAAACTCGTAAATGTCATGGACAGAAATCCCGGTTTAGATAAAATTAGAGACATATGTGAAGCGATAACAGCAGGAAAGGATGAGCGATCATACTATATGTACGCGCCTTTAACCTCAGTTGATGTTGAAAGGTCATTTTCAACTTATGAATGGATTCTTAACATAAAAAGAAATCGCCTGACAGTTGAAAATATAGAAAAAATTATGATTGTGTATTTTAACTTAGATGACTCATCTGACAAAGAAAATTTTGGTTCTGATACTGAACTTGACGAATCGAATCACGATGATTAAATTAAAATCGTTCTTTATTTTTTATGGTATTTGTAACACAAATAAAGATTTTCAAATTCTTAGCAATTTTTGATGCATCAAGTTCTTTATCAAAACCGAACAGTTAGTAGTTCAGTATTAAAACTGATTGTCCTAAATGCTTCAAATATTAATTTGTAAACTTCAAAGGTTAATTTGTACTTTGATTT
Organism: Atethmia centrago; assembly: GCA_905333075.3. Taxonomy (NCBI): domain Eukaryota; kingdom Metazoa; phylum Arthropoda; class Insecta; order Lepidoptera; family Noctuidae; genus Atethmia; species Atethmia centrago. Next base: position 22,603,738 of record HG995387.1, on the reverse strand, counting down.
GAGTAAAAATTGCATCCCTCAACGTCAGTAAAATAAATATGACATAGATATTTAAAGATAGATAAACATAAATTTGTTTCTTAAATCTTTCCTTCTGTACATTTTGTTTCATGGTTTCCAATTACCTCATATTTTAAAATAATATAAATATACATATATTTGTTACAACAATATTCTATGTGTTTTATTTTTCCTTTAGAGCCCATTAATTATTTAATGAACCTAGAGCGATATCGACCGGCGATTTTTGAGCATTTTTTCATTCGTTTTTTTTTTTTTGCATAGAAATCTCCAAAAATCGCCAGACAATATCGGTGGTGTGAAAGGACCCTTATGATTTTTTTTTTAACTAGTTAATGCCCGCGGCTTTTCCCGCGTGTACTATTGTTTTTGTATCCCATGGGAACAATACTTTTTTTTTAATAGGAAGTAGCATATGTGCTATTCCACACCTTAATCTATATCACTAACAAAATCAGCATTTTCAGTGGCATTGAGTAATGGACATCCATACAAACTATCACATTTATAGACAAACTTTCGATAAATATAGACGAATTACTTATTCCAAATAACACATTTTTTGTAAATGTATTTAAGTGTTGTCTCGACATTTCGAGACAGATGTGCCGGAAATAATTTAGTCCTAAGGAAGTCTCCGTTTCTTGTCTCTGTTCTTCGAAGTTTAGGCTAATAGGCACTACCTATTCCTATCACTGATCATAAATAAGAGAGTTTTTGTTATAAGAATGTTGTAAATTTTGGACAACGAATAATTGAACATAACTGGAGTGCTATGGGAATCAACACATTTTTTAAGACTTTTGGCAAGATATTTCAGTACAGTTTTGGAAAATGTGAACAAAAACATAAATCAAGACGTCATTTTCAATTAAAGTGTGAAAACATCGAGTAAAATGAAAAGTATATTATGCTCTTGTGGAAATAAACTTGACGCTAGTGTCCTTAACTACAAAAGTAATTATGTTAGAATTTTTAGAAGGGTAATTTCGAATGCTAAAAAACTTACAGTCAGTGAAAAACTAATTAATCAAAAAATTCAAGTGGGGAAATTTGAACAGTTATAAATAAGAGTATATATAGGGTAAAAGCAATACGGGTGGGTGGAAGTGCGACTTAAAACAAATAACCAAATAATAGATAACCCAGAGGAAGTAGCTGAAATTCTAGTAAAGCAATTCGAACATAAGTACATAATGCCTGGTAATGATAATCAAGATGCTGTCGTTTTTCTTCAACAAAGCTCGGAAATAGTGGAAAACGATATGGATATTTCGCTTACTACTCCGAATGAAATTTCAAAAATCGTGAATAGTATGCAAAATAAGAAATCTTGTGGCTATGATGAAATTCCAATATCAGTAATAAAAGACAAATAAAGGCAATTTTATCTGAGCCGCTCTCGACTTTTTATAATAGGTGCATTGGAGAAGGCATTACCGAAACAACTAAAAATTGCTAAGATCGCCCCAATTCATAAAAAGGGCACAAAAACTGATCTGACAAACTATAGGCCTATTTCTTTGTTCAACTTGGCAAAACATTTCAAAAAAGTTATAAAAGACCGCTTAAGTAGACATCTTAATTTGAATAAAGTAATTAATTTAAGACAATTTGGATACCAGCAGAATGTTGGTACGGAAGATGTTATTTATATGTTACTAAATGGTGTGGTTAATCAAATAAATTGTAAAATGATATTTACTGCTGGTATTTACTTGGATTTAAGTGCGGCTTTTGACACTACTGATCATAAACTACTCATCACAAAAATGGGCCACTAAAGCGTAAGAGGTAAAGCCTTACAACTCTTCACTTCTTACCTTAAAAATATAAAAATGTTTGTCCTACTTGATTCTACAAAACCAAACGGATATAAGAGCAACTACACACGGAAAAAAGGATCTCTTCAGCGAAGAATATCAATATTCTCAGAAAAATTGTTTCAATCCAAGTACATACTTTGTTAACGTAAGTAAATATACTCAGTCCAAGAAAACCTGTTTACTCAAATTAAGAATAATAAATACTTGGTTTTTATTCTTGACTTAAGCAAATATTTTTGATTCAAGACTATAATAATCTTAACTGAAGAAAATATCTAGTTTTTACTGAAGACTGAACACTTTTCAAAACAAGAAAATGCCGTTTTCATTCAAGAATATATTATATTTAGTTTAAAACAATAAGATATTTTTTGACTCAAGATATACATTTACTTAATCTAAAAAACTTTTACTCAATATAAGAATATGATAGTCTTGTTATGAAAATATTTCATTTAAATTTTTGTTTCTTGATTCAAGAATAGAAAAGTGGGTAATCTAAACTAATATTTCTTTATTGTTTTTATTTTTATTTTTGGTTGAAGAAGTTCAGATTACTTCCATTAAGAATTTAAAAAATCTAGTTGTATATACTTAATTTAAGAATATATTATTAGTCGAAGAAGAAATAATTCTCATTTCAAGAATACTTTTATTTTAACTGGAAAATATTGACTTACTTGAAGTAAGTCAATATTTTCCAGTTAAAATAAAAGTATTAATAAATAGAAATAATTCTCAATTCATGAGAATTATTTCTTCTTCGACTAATAATATATTCTTAAATTAAGTATATACAACTAGATTTTTTAAATTCTTAATGGAAGTAATCTGAACTTCTTCAACCAAAAATAAAAATAAAAACAATAAAGAAATATTAGTTTAGATTACCCACTTTTCTATTCTTGAATCAAGAAACAAAAATTTAAATGAAATATTTTCATAACAAGACTATCATATTCTTATATTGAGTAAAAGTTTTTTAGATTAAGTAAATGTATATCTTGAGTCAAAAAATATCTTATTGTTTTAAACTAAATATAATATATTCTTGAATGAAAACGGCATTTTCTTGTTTTGAAAAGTGTTCAGTCTTCAGTAAAAACTAGATATTTTCTTCAGTTAAGATTATTATAGTCTTGAATCAAAAATATTTGCTTAAGTCAAGAATAAAAACCAAGTATTTATTATTCTTAATTTGAGTAAACAGGTTTTCTTGGACTGAGTATATTTACTTACGTTAACAAAGTATGTACTTGGATTGAAACAATTTTTCTGAGAATATTGATATTCTTCGCTGAAGAGATCCTTTTTTCCGTGTGTAGTTGCTCTTATATCCGTTTGGTTTTGTAGAATCAAGTAGGACAAACATTTTTATATTTTTAAGGTAAGAAGTGAAGAGTTGTAAGGCTTTACCTCTTACGCTTTAGTGGCCCATTTTTGTGATGAGTAGTTTATGATCAGTAGTGTCAAAAGCCGCACTTAAATCCAAGTAAATACCAGCAGTAAATATCATTTTACAATTTATTTGATTAACCACACCATTTAGTAACATATAAATAGCATCTTCCGTACCAACATTCTGCTGGTATCCAAATTGTCTTAAATTAATTACTTTATTCAAATTAAGATGTCTACTTAAGCGGTCTTTTATAACTTTTTTGAAATGTTTTGCCAAGTTGAACAAAGAAATAGGCCTATAGTTTGTCAGATCAGTTTTTGTGCCCTTTTTATGAATTGGGGCGATCTTAGCAATTTTTAGTTGTTTCGGTAATGCCTTCTCCAATGCACCTATTATAAAAAGTCGAGAGCGGCTCAGATAAAATTGCCTTTATTTGTCTTTTATTACTGATATTGGAATTTCATCATAGCCACAAGATTTCTTATTTTGCATACTATTCACGATTTTTGAAATTTCATTCGGAGTAGTAAGCGAAATATCCATATCGTTTTCCACTATTTCCGAGCTTTGTTGAAGAAAAAGGACAGCATCTTGATTATCATTACCAGGCATTATGTACTTATGATCGAATTGCTTTACTAGAATTTCAGCTACTTCCTCTGGGTTATCTATTATTTGGTTATTTGTTTTAAGTCGCACTTCCACCCGTATTGCTTTTACCCTATATATACTCTTATTTATAACTGTTCAAATTTGCCCACTTGAATTTTTTGATTAATTAGTTTTTCACTGACTGTAAGTTTTTTAGCATTCGAAATTACCCTTCTAAAAATTCTAACATAATTACTTTTGTAGTTAAGGACACTAGCGTCAAGTTTATTTCCACAAGAGCATAATATACTTTTCATTTTACTCGATGTTTTCACACTTTAATTGAAAATGACGTCTTGATTTATGTTTTTGTTCACGTTTTCCAAAACTGTACTGAAATATCTTGCCAAAAGTCTTAAAAAATGTGTTGATTCCCATAGCACTCCAGTTATGTTCAATTATTCGTTGTCCAAAATTTACAACATTCTTATAACAAAAACTCTCTTATTTATGATCAGTGATAGGAATAGGTAGTGCCTATTAGCCTAAACTTCGAAGAACAGAGACAAGAAACGGAGACTTCCTTAGGACTAAATTATTTCCGGCACATCTGTCTCGAAATGTCGAGACAACACTTAAATACATTTACAAAAAATGTGTTATTTGGAATAAGTAATTCGTCTATATTTATCGAAAGTTTGTCTATAAATGTGATAGTTTGTATGGATGTCCATTACTCAATGCCACTGAAAATGCTGATTTTGTTAGTGATATAGATTAAGGTGTGGAATAGCACATATGCTACTTCCTATTAAAAAAAAAGTATTGTTCCCATGGGATACAAAAACAATAGTACACGCGGGAAAAGCCGCGGGCATTAACTAGTTAAAAAAAAAATCATAAGGGTCCTTTCACACCACCGATATTGTCTGGCGATTTTTGGAGATTTCTATGCAAAAAAAAAAAAACGAATGAAAAAATGCTCAAAAATCGCCGGTCGATATCGCTCTAGGTTCATTAAATAATGAATGGGCTCTAAAGGAAAAATAAAACACATAGAATATTGTTGTAACAAATATATGTATATTTATATTATTTTAAAATATGAGGTAATTGGAAACCATGAAACAAAATGTACAGAAGGAAAGATTTAAGAAACAAATTTATGTTTATCTATCTTTAAATATCTATGTCATATTTATTTTACTGACGTTGAGGGATGCAATTTTTACTCAAATCAAAGTACAAATTAACCTTTGAAGTTTACAAATTAATATTTGAAGCATTTAGGACAATCAGTTTTAATACTGAACTACTAACTGTTCGGTTTTGATAAAGAACTTGATGCATCAAAAATTGCTAAGAATTTGAAAATCTTTATTTGTGTTACAAATACCATAAAAAATAAAGAACGATTTTAATTTAATCATCGTGATTCGATTCGTCAAGTTCAGTATCAGAACCAAAATTTTCTTTGTCAGATGAGTCATCTAAGTTAAAATACACAATCATAATTTTTTCTATATTTTCAACTGTCAGGCGATTTCTTTTTATGTTAAGAATCCATTCATAAGTTGAAAATGACCTTTCAACATCAACTGAGGTTAAAGGCGCGTACATATAGTATGATCGCTCATCCTTTCCTGCTGTTATCGCTTCACATATGTCTCTAATTTTATCTAAACCGGGATTTCTGTCCATGACATTTACGAGTTTATTTTTTATAAGCTCAGATGAACACCAGCTAAGCACAGTTCTCACGTGATCAAATATTTCAAAGGATTCCGTTAGAGTTAAATTCGATTTTTGTAATTTCTTTAATCCAATTTGTATATCTTTAAAATATTCCTCAATGTAGTCCAAGTCCGATTTCAAGTTTTCCTTTTGAAGAACATTTTTGGCACACCTAATAGATAGCGCGTCGGAACTTCTTAAAAGATTTACAATTGTTTTAATTTGATCATAATATTTTGCATAATATGACACTGCCTCCAACCAAGTACCCCATCTTGTAATAACGGGTTCTGGAGGAAGCGGCATGTGGGGAAAGGTGTTTTTTAACAAGCGCACTCTATTAGGTGATTTTAAAAATATTTTATTTACGTTTGAAATTAATTCATCTACATCTGAGTATTCGTATCGTATTTTTTCTGCCACGAGATTCAGTGCATGTGCTAAGCAAGTGACGTGTATCATGTTGGGCAAATAATTTTTCAGCACACGTCCCGCTTTTAGCATATATGCTACACTATCAGTGCATAATACAGCAACGTCTCCTACTTTGGATTCATACAAATCGCACCACATATTTTCAAAGCAGTCTATTACAAATTGGGCAATTGTGCTCCCATTAACAATTTCTAGTACTTTGCAAGCAACTAAAAATGGTTTTTGTGTGATCGCATTTAGAGGTTTTACAAGTAAATGTACCATGTATCTGCCTAAAAAATCAGTTGTCTCGTCTAAAGATACCCACAGCTTTTGATTTGCAATTTGTTCATAAATCGAGTCAATTTTAGTTTTAAAAATCTTATCTAAATAAACTTTTCTCAGCAATGATTGCTCAGGAAGCTTTTGTCGATTTGTACAATTGCAGCAAATATATTTATGGAAGAATTTTTTGAAAGCGGGGTTGTTTACTTGAATCCAAGGTATATTACATAATATGAGAAATTGTACTAGGTCCAAATAAAATTCTTCATTTGGTTTTTTACTTGTCCCTTTGTGTTTCGGACCTTTAACGTGCCTCTTGACACTACTAAGTTTAGCTGTTATACTGCTCTCGTACTTAGAACAGTAAATCAAATCACTGGCCGGGTCGTAATATAATTCAGGATGAAGTCCAATCCAACTTTGTACTGTTGCTTTCTTAGGCTTGTTCGCCATCTCCAATCTTACTGGTCTCCAAAAAGATGTACGATGGCAAGTACCTAAAATAAAATAAAATTTTAAGTTTTCCATGCCTCAAAAGGAATAACGAACCTTTATAGATACAGGGAGGTGGAAAGGAAAGCGGGAGAGGTGCGCGCATTCCAGCTAGGTGCATCGATTGTATCGATTTAAAGATTTTATTCTTTAATTTTACGCTCTAATAAAGAAAAACGGTTAGATAATATGAACACGCGTAACATCATTGTTATTTAATTTTTTTTTTCGCATTTTAGTCAATGCGCAAAAGACATATTCCTTTTTGGTTCAAATATTAAAATAACCGGCCAGAAAAATAATATATTTTGATAGAATTCGTCCACCTTAGCAATTCTTTATGACACCAAAGATATAACATTACTATGCTTGGTAGTATTGAAGTTCACTTTTATATATGAACCAAAAGTTAAATGCGTATGTTTTTTTTCTTTAACTACGTTTCATACACAATAATTATCTTAAAAACTCCACTAAAAAATATCAAGTTCATACAATTGCATATCAATCTAGACTGTCAAATTGCTAGTTTAAGATAAAATAATATATACATTAATGTTCTTCTTTATATCTAACTTACTGTTTGTTTCCCTACAAGAAATAAAATAAGTAACTTTAGCCAAAACATTAAAAAGTAATAAATGTTGACTTACCGTATTATTTGATGTAGACAGACAGGAACAATGTTATTGCAGCAAATCGTAATCCATAAATTCAAGCCAAAGTAGTCGTATTAAGAAGATCCAATGAACCAAAAAACGAGCGAGGGTGAAAAACAATATTCACAAAAACAATACAGGAAGATGCGCACTTAACAAACCGAAGTACAGGATTGATGTGAAGGTAACCTGCGCGCACGCGGGGCGGTAAGGAGTAGGGGGGGAGGGGGTATGTAGACCCTCCCCGCGCCGCACAGGTATGCGACCATGGCGGTTACCTTTTGTAATTTCTAAGAATAGATAACGAAACGCGCTGCCGTAAAATGTGATAATGTGATACCATTATTATGCAATTATTTTAATATCATGCACATTTTTAAATATACTTTAGAAATATATTTCATTAAGATGAAAGAAAAAAAGGTATTTGTATTTTCATTTGTAACTAAATATTTGCACATCATGTATAACGGTAGAATGTAAAGGGACCTCATTAATATTAAGATCATACCACTTTGTATACCTACATTCTGGCAAATAAATGAATTATTTATTTATTTTAAATACCGATAAAATCAAAATCAAAGCATTTATTTCAAATAGACCATTTACGGGCACTTTTGAACAGTCAAATGTCGGTCACTCCAAGAAAAGTGAAGCTAAATTGCACGTTCCAAAGAGTAGGTCTCTATGGAGAAGAACGTGCAAGAAACTCCATGGACACTCTTTTAAATCATATTATGTGTTACATATAATGCCTTTTTTACACTTGAACTTTAGAAATCTCATTAAACGTAGCCAAGAGTGAGCTAGAAAGAAGATATTTACTTCGAAACGTGTACGGCTTCTTATTCAAACATTGTGATTCATTGTGTATTACGATCAACAAGTCATTTACAAAATGTTCTCCAAAAAAAAATTCAGAAAATTTTATGGTTGTAACGACTGTGTATGTTATTTATTATGATATATCTAGTCGCAAACTTTAGGTAAATATAGACGAATTACTTATTCCAAATAACATTTTTTTTAAATGTATTTATGTGTTGTCTCGAAATTTCGGGACAGATGTCTCGGAAAAAAAGTTAGTCCTAAGGAAGTCTCCGTTTCTTGTCTCTGTTCTTCGAAGTTTAGGCAAATAGGCACTACCTATTCCTATCACTGTTTATGATAATATGATTGTTATTGTCAAAGTTATCAATAACATTTTCCATATTTTTCGTCTTACACCATATCCTGTTTTGTCAGCAAAAATCATGACTCTATCTTTCGCTTTGCTGTTGTTCGCAATATCTTCTTGTAACCTCTTAACATCATTGGCTCATTAAAGGTCCTTCGAGAAATTAACAAGTGAAATTACCCAGTAGAGCCCCGTATCCATCTGCCAAGTCATTGTGGTCTACAAAATATCACACAGTCATCAGGCAAGTTAGTTAAGATGTTATAAATGCATGAACAAGAGTTATTGCGCAGAAAAATATGAGTATTAATGATATATCTAAAGTTATAGCATGTCAACAGGCCCATGGACTCATTTCGTTTGTTGCTCTCTGTGAGCATGTCAATATTAAAATCTCCACAAATTACACACTTCCTATTAAATAAATGCTCCAGCAGTTTTTCCAAGCTTTTCATAAAATTATATAAAAAAATAACATTAGGATTACGATAACAACAACACAGATAAAGACCTGAATTAATATCCTTTATACTTACAGCAAATTTCAAAGCTCTCTACCCTATATATTTTATTTATTACATCTACAATTTCAACTTGTGGCTGTACTGCAAGGTACACCTCTGCCCAACCCTTCGGGGAAACAAGGCATGATGTTATGTTACAACTTCAACTTTTCTGTATGTGTATGCTAAGATTAAGATTCCCCCCTTTTATTTTTATTTCTAGTATTATAAGATACAAGTTTGTCATTTTCTATATTTAATAAATTTACATTTTTATCGTTCAAGAAATGTTCACATAAGCATACATAGTCTACCCTTCTTCCAAGAATTTCTAAATAAATGGATAATTCATTTTTCTTATTGATAATTCCACACACATTCTGATGACATATACACAATTTAGATGGAAGATGTGATGAGACTGAATATTCACTTTTACTTTTACATGGTGCCATAGCAGTATCTATATCACTTACGAAACAATTCTGACTGTTGTGTCTGTTGTGTGATTTCATCAGTTTGTGACGTGGAATTTACAAATTTAGTTTGTGTGAGGATACTGCTATCAATCGATGAGTCATTAGAATCAGTTTGGGTAGAAGCATTTGTAAAATACTTTACTCTACTTTGTTTTTCATATTCTGCAATTTTTGTCATATAATTTTGGTAATTAATATTGTAATTTTTATGCAAAATTTTTATTTAGAAGTAACGGAAAAGGAGTGTCCTAAGTAATACTATGTACATAAGTATTTGTCTTACACCATATCCTGTTTTGTCAGCAAAAATCATGACTATCTTTCGCTTTGCTGTTGTTCGCAATATCTTCTTGTAACCTCTTAACATCATTATTTGGAGAAACTCACTGGATTTTGTGTTTAGATGGGTCATTAAAGGCCCCATCCTTCGAGAAATTAGCATTGTTTCCAGTTCCTTCACCTCGTTTAGGGCTAGTCCCTAGGGCTCTCTTAGGGTCTCCCTTAGGGCTAATTTGAGAAGAGAAACAAGTTGAGAAGATCATCGCTATGAGTATTTTTGCTCAGTGTGGTAGCACAGGCGTTGGGTGATATTATATACACAGAGCTTATGTAGCACGCTTACATAAAACTGTAGTGATCACATACTTCACGCACCCGCTCAGACAGCTCACATACGCACAAAGCTGAACTTTCTAATTAATTTAGAAACTAGTACATAAATCTTACCATCACTATCATCTGGCAAGCATGGAACAAGCTCAGTAGGTACATAGGATTAGGGGAGTGGACGTAACCGGTCTCTCGCATAATTGTAGGTACGGTTAGAGTCCAAAATCTTAAGTTAATACCTGTATTTTCTCTACTAGTAGGTGTACCTAGGGTTTAAAACTACTTGAAATGTCGGTATCTATATCAATAAAATCAGTTGCAGTTTTACCTACCTCACAAACATTAACAAAAGAAGATTTTTTAATTATAGCAAGTTTATCACTCGATATATGTACAGAAAACCCTAATACTAACAAATCACGTCCAATCAGAATATTATTACTTAGGTAGTCATCAGATATAATGTGAAATAAGATTTGTACATCATGATCACATACAGTAACCCGAAATAAAATTTGTAAATCACACAATACGCTAGATTTCCCTACCCCTATCGGAGAAACAACAGCGTGTTGTAATTCACCTATAATTCTAAGTGAGACACTTTCTTTAACTACAGAAAAATCAGCACCAGAATCAAAGCAAAATTAAAACTGTTCACCAAATTGAGTGATAACTCCGGTGACAGGTATACGCATACGTCCACTCTTTTCACTATGCTGGCTGCGGCGGCAGGATGCGTGCTGCTGCTTGCTGGCCCGGTTTTCAAGCACCATGATAATACGTGACCCTTGGCACTACACTTGTAGGAAGTTGCAGGGGGCTTCGTCGTAGCCACGGCCGTGCCGGGGCGGTCGGAAGTCGAAGTTGATTGTTCCTTGTCATGCGGACGGCTGGAACAGTCATAAGATTTATGACCAAATTTTCCACAAGCGTAACATTAAGTAGAAGCAAGACTTAGGTAAGGGTGTTTGATATCCTGCATAGTACCGGTACTGGTCTTCCTCCTTTCTTCCTTTCTAACCTCTTGATAACTCCGGTTACGATATGAAAATGCCATAAGTTCACGTTGCATTTTAATACGAGTAGATACTTCATCAGTTTTTCTGATGAAGTATCTACTCGTATTAAAATATTGCGTTGCAAACGATTCGTCCGCAACGCAATATTTTAATACGAGTTCGATTTGTCCCATATGAGCAAGCATAACAGATACCACGATTTCTTCTTTATCTAAACTACCTCATCGTAACATGAGTGAAATGAATAAACGGCTTGCATATCCCGTGAGGCATTCGCCGTCTTGTGGTTTACAAACATTTTTAAAACAGTCGCTGCACACGTTTCCAATGTATCAAAGCGAGAAAGGAAAATATCTTTAAATTCTACCCATTTCATGCTAAGAAAAACCACTTGGGAAAGCCACGTGGCGGCCGAACTTTTCATAGCCTTACTAAGTATTACACTTTTCAGTTTACTTCCCTGATATACAGGGAAGTAAACTGATTCTTATACTTAGCACGGTCCGACAAGCAGATATCCGCTGTTACTAGCCAGGCTCGGGCATCGGTGTCTGCATTTTCAGATTCAAAATTGGGCAGCGTAATATTTTTGTCTTCAGTAGCCAGCGGGTTGCGCAGTCTCCATCTCTACCCCTAACGGGGTGAAAAGGAGTATTCAATTATACAAGGGAGGGTTTTACTGCGTGGCCTGATTAACTCGATAATTGGTATCTATAAGACAAATAATGGAAACTTCACAAGTCTTTTCAAAAATGAACCCCTTTGGGGGTGAATACATTTTTTCAGATCGCAATCATTAATTTTCGTAAACTAAGTATCTTTTACAGGGAGTAGAGTTTGTGTTGACGTTTGCTTATCGTATTCCTTTTGTTTATAAACTTGAAACTTGGTAATACTTGCGTCAGTAAATAATATGGCTAGTCACTATTCCTTTTATAAAACCACCCCTCACAAGGTTTAGGGGCTGTTAAAATTAGAAAGGAAAAATGTTAACGTGCCGTTGGATAAACTCGAAACTCGGTACAAACACATAAAACAAAGAATTACGTGTTCCAGGTTTTTTCAAAAATCCATCCCTTGCGGGGTGGAAAATGGTTATAAAGTTTAAGGAGTGGATGCTTAAATACGTGGGACACTCAGAAAGTTTTGGAAAAATTAAGAAAAAATGTTCTGTAGGTAAATATTTTTTAATTAAATCTTTTCAAAGTACTCTCTACTAGCCTCTATACAAAGTTTCATGCGTCTGAACCATTTTTTTAAACACTTTTTCCAGTCCGCCGCAGACACCTCGTTTACAGCCTGCTCGAACACTGACAGCGCATCTTCCGGCGACGAAAATTATATCCCTTTGAGCTGATTTTATATTTTCGGGAATAAAAAGAAGCCCTCCACCCTCCTTACAGTCCTGACCTAGCACCGTCACCAAGTTTGACCGGCGTGACCCTCGTTTTAAGCGCGGTGTGCGAAGGCGCGTTGTCATGGTGGAGCAGTAGCCCGCGGAGCCCTGCGTTTGGTCGCTTGTTGCTCACAACAGAGAAATCTTTTGCCAAGCATTTGGTAGTATACCATTCAGCGTTGATGCTTCTTTGGTTCCGTAAAGGAATTGACACCAAGTAGCCAGTCAAATTGAAAAGCTCGCGATCAAAATCTTCTCCCGCTTCTAGATCGCTTCACTTTGGTAGGCGTTGATTCGTTTTGAAACACCCAAACCGTCGATTGGCGCTTCGTTTCTCGATCGTATTGATAAGTCTAAGACTCATCACTGTAATGATGTGGTAAACACGCCGAGACGAACCTGCTTCAAATTTTTTTATCATATCACGGCACCATTCCACCCGGGCCTGCTTCTGAGCATCGTCGTTGAGGTTGTGCGGCACCCAGCGTGAAACTATCCTTCTCACGCAAAGATGCACGTGTAGAATTTCGTGAAGGCTTCCCGATCCAACCTGCAGTATGTGCTGAATCTTTTGATACGTAACTCGCCTATTGTCATGGATTAAATTTTTCACTGCTAGCACGTTTTCTTCCGTAACAGCCGCCAAAGGCGACCACTTCTTTCTTCATCCCCCAAAGTTAGTCGACCGCAGTTGAATTCGTTATACCTCCAATACACGGTTGCCTTACAAAAGCCTTCATCCATGAATGCCATTTGAAGTATATCGTACGATTCATTCGGTTTCAGGCGACACTTGAAATCGTAAAAAATCATAGCGTGAAAATGTTCCCGGCGCAGATCCATTTTTTAATGAGACATGATAATTTAAATTAGCTCGCAAACAATGTGGCGGGAAATTTTGAAATTGGAACGTACCTGTTTTTACTTACAAATAATCATATTTTCAAAATAGGTTATAACTGGCCAGTGTCTCATACATAAAAACTTGTTTTCGCAATACTTTCCGAGTGGACTGGTAAATTTGAAAATGAGTATGAATAATGTGTTAGTCTTATAATCGAAACGTACCAAACAATTTTTAAAAAGCAAGAGCTGTGTGGTAAAAATGGAGGACAAAGTTTACATGAAAAATACTTATTTCTGGGATCTATAAACTTGAAAATTAGCCCGAATACTTACTTATCAACTTCCGTCCAATTTCTATACTTCCCTTCCTATCCAAAGAGCTCGAGGCCTGTGTCCACAAACAATTCTCCAATTTTGTTCATCGTAAATTACTAATTAGCCCTCTTGAATCTGGGTTCAGGCCTGAGCATAGCACTGTCTCCGCCCTCCATAAAGTGACTGGTGATATAAGGGCAGGACTGGATGACACCAAAGTCACTGCTCTAGTGTTGGTATTTCTCGAATGCCTTTAATACCGTCAGTCACGACATCCTGTTACCTATTCTTTCCGATGTCTCTCCCGAAGCACTGGAATGGTTCTCCTCTTACCTTCAGGAACGTCAGCAGTCCGTTCATGTTGGGGATTCTTCGTCATGCTGGTTGGTGTGATTTGGAAACTGGCGTTCCTCAAGGCGGTATTCTTTCTCCTCTTCTGTTTTCTATTTTTAACCCCCGACGCATAAACGACGGGGTGTTATAAGTTTGACGTGTCTGTCCGTGTGTGTGTGTGTGTCTGTCTGTGGTATCGTAGCTCCCGAATGCATGGAAGGATTGTAATTTTGTTTTTTTTTATTTGAAAGGTGACTTTATCGAGAGTGTTCTTAGCTATGGTTCAAGATAATCAGTTCAGTCGTTTGAAGATTATCAGCACTTTCTGGTTGATATTTAGCTCGCCCACCAACTTACAGCGCAGGTATCGTGTTTGGACTTATTGTGCTGGTCTCAATGAATAGGTTATAGCTAGATGGTGATCAGGGTTCGATGATGGAGAAGGAAAGAGATATGAGGGTAAATTAGTAAGTACCTTCAGTTTGGGAAAATACCTACAGGGGCGCAGATTTTGGCGAGGTACGTATCGGTGGCAGCGTGTCTGACCTACTAGTAACATATAAAGTTTAAAAAGTAGGTAATAAAAGTTAAATTTAAAATTTAAAAAACCCTCGACACTAACAAAAACATCTAAAAATAACAAAATAATACGTATTGGGCCCTTTCAATTTAATATAAATTTAGGTAATATTTTGAGCCAAGCTTCGTCAAACAGACGAGGCTTATACTTAGCAATAATGAAATATTGTAAAGAATAGCCGCTGTTAACTTCCTATTTTCATTAGCCGTCCCCCGAATCGATGATGATGGCTCAAAATATTACCTAAATTTATATTAAATTGAAAGGGCCCAAAACGTATTATTTTGTTATTTTTAGATGTTTTTGTTAGTGTCGGGGGTTTTTTAAATTTTAATAACTTTTTATTAATCTTATAATTTCTGAGATTCAGTGTGCGTGTCATCTGTATGCAGATGATTTTCAGTTGTACTGTCAAGGGAGGATTGATCAAATACCTGATGCTATCAACAAGTTAAATAGGGACTTGACAACCATTAAAACCTAGTCTGATAGATTTGGTGTTGCAGTAAACCCTAATAGTGACTGGCGATCATCATTGGGAGTCATCGTAGTATTGGTAGGGTGGATGGTTCAACCTTGACACCAGTTCTTTTCAATGGTATGATCGTTCCATTTAGCACTGACGTGAGAAACCTAGGCTTGGGCATTGATTGTACCCTGAACTGGCGTACTCAAGTCGCTAGGGTGAGCCAGAGGGTTACTGGAACGCTGTGGGCTCTATACCGACTGAAACATTTATTACCATCAAGTCCAAGACAATGCTTGTGGAGTCCTTAATTTTCAATATCATTGATTATATTGTGATGTGTGCTACTACGACCTGAATGCAGATCTCCTCGACAAACTTGACCGTCTTCTCAATAACTGCATTCGATTCGTTTTCAATCTGCCTAAGTTTGATCATGTCTCTGCGCATCGGTCGCTTCTGAAGTGATTGCCCATACGCCAACACAGAGAGCCAAGGCCGCTGACCACCTTGTTTTTATTTTTTGACTCTCCCTCTTCCCCTAGTTATCTCGCCCCCCCCACTTTCAGTACATTTGCGCAAATCACAGTAGAAATCTACGTTCATCACACAATAGTCTTCTTCAATGTCCCACTCACCACAGTGACTTCATTCACTCTTCCTTCTTCAGTCTATTTCGCTGTTGAATGTGCTCCCTTAATAAATCAGGATGGCAACCAACCGATTATTCTTTAAAGTCAAAGTTCGCGAGGACATTTGTAAGAAGCTGGCAGTATCATCATAACGGTAATGTTTTCCCATTGTTTGTCTTATCTGTTTTAGTATATTCGTGTATCTATGTGTATTTATTTGGTCTTATATTTATGTATAATTCTGTATATATATTATATTTAAAGTTTTTAATGGGTATATGTATGTATAACTTTATATATAAATATTTATTCCACAATTTTCGTTATTGCACCTACCACTGTTTGTCTCTGCATCACCCAAAGGTTGACTGGTAGAAAATGCCTATGGCATTAAGTCCGCCTATGTAAGTCTGTACATTTGCATGCTTAAAGTATTAAATAAATAAATTAAGGGTCGGGTAATCGCCATTGACCTTGGCCATACAAATGCGAGTCACGCTCAAACCGTGTCGCCGCGCCGCCACCGTTCGGTTTCATAGGGTTTTCTTTTTTTTTTTATTAAAATATTCTGTTCAATACAAAAAAAAAAACAAGAAAATATCTTTAGTTTGAAAGTAATATCGTTTTTTATGCTTTGGGTAGACATTACTTCCTGAATTCATTTCATAAAGTATTTTACTACAATACTTAAATATTCACCTAAAGAATTGATGTGTATGCGTTCTAATTTAACATAAATGTTTTGGGTAGCCATGACACTTGCACGAAAGACATGCGCGGAAAGACATTTCCGCGAAAGGACTTTTGCGCGAAGGGACACTTGCGCGAAAAGACATTTCTGCGAATGAACTTTTGCGCGAATGGACTTTTGCGCAAATGGACTTTTTCGTGAAATACACTTGCGCGATTCCACTTGCGCGATTCCACTTGTGCGAAAGGACAGTTGCGCAATTTTTTCTCCATGAGTGTCATTTTCATGATTTTCAAGAGCACTGATATCAAAACTGGGGTTAAAATCAGAATTACAGATCACGCCACCAAAATTTTGCATTTTTTTCGTAATGCGTGTCCCGGAAAATTTTCAAATTCTAGGTGGTGGTTTGAATTTTGATTTTGACCCCATAATCGTTTTCAGTGCCCTCAAACCACCTGACAACGATTCCCATGACGTTTTCTTCCAGTCTGTCTGTAACTTGAAAATAACTGGCGAATTGTGGGTGTACTATACATACACCCCTGAACTACCCTTTGAAAGAATACAGGCGTGATGTTATGAAGAAATCTCATTTCCGCAACTTTTTCGCGGAAGTGTATTCGCGCAAAAATCCATTTGCGCAAAAGTCCATTCCCTATAAACCCTCTTCGCGCATAAATCCATTCGCAGAAAGTCTTTACGTGCAAGTATACCTTCGCGCAAAACTCCATTTTGCGCGAGTAGGTTACGCAAGTGGGTTTGGCTGATATGTTTATTGAAGAGATTGCTGAGAGAGGTGCTACCTGAACACCTCGGAAAAAGTGGAACAAAGACCAAAGACCGCTGCAACTAAAACACACCCGTATTCCTTCTTGTTGCCTGTGTTGCGGGGGCCTCGGTGACCCATAAGTACCTTCCCGCGAAAGGTGTGCCCTGGGAGGGATGGACGCGTTAGAGTAGTAAAATTTGAATCGAAGTCTGGAATGGTGATGCAGTCCGTCCCACGTGTCGGTCGAGTGCCTTTGACTGATGAGTGCTGCTAGCAGCACTGGTGTGGGGGAGGTAAGCGGCGTGCCTGCGTGTAGGTTTTGTTTTGAATGTGTGTGTGAGTGAGGAAGTTGCGCGTGGACTAGAGATGGGCTTAAACGGTGAAAAATAATGACACTGCTAAATGCTAATGCGAATAATAATTATTAACACTTAACACGAGTTTATGGAAGATAAGAAGCTAAAATAAAGCATAAATGCTATATATCTACGTATAAAATGATTTTATTAATGTTACGACGAGTAGAAGTTTGTTGATTCTTAATACAAATTTTGTTACCCTATTCCTGTTTATATGCCTGATGTCTGTTACGGCCTTTTTGCGGGTTGCTTTTTTATCCTTCATTGCTTACGACATTGTGAAGTGGACACGGTGAAGGAAAACATCGTGAGGAAACATCGGCATGTCCTAGAACCAAAAAATCGAAGACATGTGACATCTACCAACCCGCACTGGGCCCGCGTGGTGGATTACGGCCCACTCCCTCTCACAGAGAGGAGGCCTGTGTCCCAGCAGTGGAAACACTATAGGCTGATTATGTGTATGTGTGTGCTTACGACATTCTCACGGTTCATATTTTTCTAAGGACAATGAATAACCTATAAGTTGACTGATCTCATGTTATTGTTACCAATTGCATACAATTCATCATTGTTACGATATATCATTCAAACAGGTACTTGAGTTGAGCGTGTCCCAAAAAGTACCAGTCTGGTACAAATATACCTGTGAAATTATAATCAAATCCCTAGACAGCCACGATTGCGGCGATAAGTCCCCTCTTTGAGGAGTGGCTAGAAAGTTGCCACGGCGACTCACCTTCTGCTTGACACAGGTCCTCACCAGACACGGCAGCTTCGGGAGGTTCCTGTGTCGGATAAGGCGGGAGGAAACGCCCGGGTGTCACCACTATGTGGATCGCCCGGAGGAGACGGTGACGTGGAGGACGGTGGAGGTCTACCCCGCTTGAGCAGAACACCGCCGTGTCCTAGTAGAGGCGATCAGCGGCAGAGATCTCTCGCGTCCGGCCCTGGTTCAGGCCGTGGTATGGAGCGAGAGGGCATGGGCAGCCGCCACCTCCTTCTGCGAAGCAGTATTGCTCGCGAAGGAGGAGGCGGGACAGTTGAAGGAAAGGCAAATTTCGCGCCCTCTCGCCCCTAGCCACCGCAGGAGTCGCCCAGGGCGTCGGGAATCCTGAGCGGATTACCGGCCACCATAGGCGCGGGCTTGTGGACGGTGAGCAATGGGTAGCTCACTGTCCGGTAAGGACCAGACCCGGGTCGACGGCGCGTTGTATTCCACGCGCGCCTCGCCTGGGGTCGCGGGAAGGTACTAAAGGGTTACCGAGGCCCCTGGCAACACAGGCAACGGAAAGAATACGGGTGGGTTTTAGTCAGTAAGAGTCTGATACACCCTCTCGCTCCGCCCAGAGCACGAGAAGTTATTTGATGATTTCCAACCAAAAAAAAAGACACTGTGGATGTGTATATCTGCTGGAGTAAAGATAGGGAGAAATTCGTTATTAAGTTGTTTCATTGTCTAAGTTTTCAATGTTTACCTACCTGTTGAAGTTCGTTTTTAACAAATTATAGAAATTGCCGAGTTAAAGTAAGATTTTCAACATGACACTTTTCAAACTTCAATAAATTTAGGTTCAAAAAGCTTACTTCATTTTATTAAGATCGTTGGATTTCTAGAGGTTTACTAATGAAAACCGCTAAACCAATTTTCTTACAATTGTACATATGTATTATGAATATGCTTACACCCCGTTCCTAACAGGGATTAAAACAATTAAATTTAAGATTTAAAAAACCCCCGACACTAACAAAAACATCTAAAAAGTAACAAAATAATACGTATTGGGCCCTTTCAGTTTAATATAAATTTAGGTAATATTTTAAGCCAAGCGTCGTCGAGTCGAGGGACGGCTAATGAAAATAGGAATTTAACAGCAGCTATTCTTTTTACAATAGCATACATTCATTATATTATTGCTAGGTATAAGCCTCGTCTGTTTGACGTTTTCTTTAGCCGTCCCCCGACTAGACGACGCTTGGCTTAAAATATTACCTAAATTTACATTAAACTGAAAGGGCCCAATACGTATTATTTTGTTACTTTTTAGATGTTTTTGTTAGAGTTAAATTTTAAATTTAACTTTTATTAACTACTTTTTAATCTTTATATATTACCAGTAGGTCAGACACGCCATCGATACGTATCTCGCCGAAATTTGCGCCCCTGTAGGTATTTTTCCCACATACATACACACACACACAGAGACAGACAGACTCGTCAAACTTATAACACCCCGTCGTTTTTGCGTCGGGGGTTAAAAATTAGTTACAACCTTTTTGAGTTCAGCGAATTTGTTATCATTTTCTGATTCAGTACAAACAAAATGTCAAAATACAACATTTTTGAGGTCTGTGATTTCTGTAGACAAAGGACGTAACTCGAAAAAACACTATTTCTAACTATAGGAAATTATTGGTTTGTAGATAATTTAATACGAATTTATATTTTATAGCTATGGTTTAAAAATTACGTTCTTATACCGATAAAAATATATTGTGGCGGCATCTACATCGCCACATGCAAACTACGCAACACACTGACTTCACGAAAAATCCTGCATCACGCAAGCAGAGTTTACCGCGCAACTAGCATATATACAACATCCCAACATCAACCGTTGGACAGTTGCCCTACAGACACGACACCCGTCTGGTCAGAGGATCCACCCTATTCTATGGAGGATGAGTGAACTTTACACCCTGTTCCACATTCCTCTATAATATGATCAACTTTCCCATTTCTTTTTTTGTTTTATGGTTCTGGTGTAAAGTTAGGTTCGCCAGAGTTACGCCCTTTTTGTTTTCCGTCGTCGATATTTAAATTGTGGGTTAATCAAGGAGTCTTCCCGGATTTAATGAAATACCACTTTTCAAAACCGGGGACTATCCCCGGATTTGAAACACCATTATTTATAGACCCGTAGCCATGTTTGTTTTCAGCAAGCTGTTTGATAATGTAGTGCTTAATCAAATGCTTAATAATTTTAACACGAATAAAATCCTTCACGATCAACAGTATGGTTTCACCAAAGGACGTTGTATGACTGACGCCGCCGATGTAACCTTTATAAACACATTTTTAAGGTGTGGGAAGAGACCCAAGTTGCCATAGGTATCTTTGGCGACCTGTCTAAGGTTTTTTATTGCGTAAATCACAATAAACTACTCTGCTAAACTAAAGCATTACATGTACTAGGCAAATTAACACTCAGTTTAGTAAAATCATATTTGAATGATTTAAATAAAAGGTATGGAACGGGAAGACAGGAAAGGGAGAGCTGAGTAAAGTAAAATAACAAATGGGGGAAAAAGTTTCTAAAAAATATATGAATAAACAAATGACCACAATTTAATTATCAATCTAATTTAATAAAGAAAAAAGGTAGTAATGTGGAAGTACAAAATGATAGTACAGGACAGGACAGACATCACGTAGAAATATTATTTATTTAACGAAAGTAGAAGGTAAATCACGGGTCTATCAATCAGAAACTGGTGATTCCGATAGAAGAATGGCAGTTTTGGTGTTGCTTAGTTTCAGAAGCCTTCGTGAATGAAAGTATGTAAATTATATGAAACAGTTACCGAGCGTTACTTTATATGCATTAGCTTTATTATTACATTGCACATAGAAAAAAAAAAAGATAAAACAAATATTTTATTAAATCTGACTATCAAAACTCAATTATTATTTGCAATATCTAAACGCAGAACCTGGGACGGTAGCTTTGGAGTTACCATAATCACCAGAATATGGTATTTCTATTTCTGTAATTATGCTAATCAGCAGGATTTTAGTGTAGTGGTTTCATAGTTTAAAAACTATTAAGAGATTTGTATTACCTCGTTTTTTTTAGAGAAGTAGTAGTTGAACAAGACTTTAATTATTGCTGTAATAACTGAGTTGCGTTCCATCAAATCTCAGACATTTTGGAGAAGCAGACTCCTGTTTCTCTCTCATTTCGCTCCATTCTAAGCTTTGGAGCCGATGCCTATTTGTATTTACGACAGTTAAATAAATACACTATATATACGTTTTTTGAGAGTATTTAGCGTTCATGGCAGCATTAAAATCTATTGATGATATTCTACTTCACGAAGTCCGTTCGGCTTTGATTGTAGTAGTGACGTATCCCGACAAGCGCGCTTGTGTGTGTAAAAGTAGGTAACGTTAGCAAAAAATCTGATATATATTCAAGTCGAGATTTAATAATCTAAATAAAATTTTGGTTTTAAAAGTCTATATATTTTGTAAATAAATTAGATTAGGTTGCAATCAATACAAAAATATTAAGGATATGTAGGCATTTAATTATGCATTGGTGTTACAGAATGGAAACGAAACAAGTAGGACTATTCAGTATTTTCAATCACTGTCAGATAAATTTTCGATTTCCGATTCCGTTTTGCTGTCGTCAGAATCATCTTGTACATTGATTATAAATTCAAAATCGAGATCAAAATATTTCAAGTAGTCTTTTTCAAATTTTTCAACATGAGCACAAGTTTTTTGCCACGTTTCACTGCTAACTTGGCCCAAACTTTCATTGATCAGTCTTTCCGTATTCGTCATGTTTTGCTCGATATTTTTAGATGCGACATAATTTTTAACGATCCCCCAAATATTTTCAATCGCATTTAATTCTGGGTGATAAGGGGGAAGGCGTAAGACATCAAAACCCTTGCTTTTTATAAAATCGTCAATCTTGTAGATTACGTGTTGGGCTTTGTACTTCTTTATTGTATCGTACAATTCCAATTTAAGAAGAGATTCATCAAATGCTATACCCTTATCCCTGAGCCATTGCTGCATATCGGCTTTCTTTGTAGATTGCGTCGGTAGTCGTTCAGCCCGTGTGTTGTGATAAGATGCATTGTCTAAGACAATGACAGAGCGCGGAAGTAAATTGGGTAGCAACTTTTCATTTAGCCATTTTACATAGTTATCATAGCTCATATTTGAATGATAATCACCAGCTGTTGAGTTGGCCTTATAAACCAAGGAAGCATTTTCAATAAAACCATCCTTGGTTCCCGCGTGCACTAAAATAAAGCGAGTGCCTGTGCTAATTTTTTTTAAAAACGGAGTGCTTTCCTTTTTTTTGCCCAGGTGTTGTTTCGCACGTGTGTCGAAAGGACGTAGCTCTCATCGGTGTAGACAATGGGCCGACTTTGAGAGCGGTACTCTGTTATTTTTTTTTAATATTTTAAACGCCACATTTGTATATCATGACGCTCCGTCATGTCTTTACGGTTGTTCTCTGTTTTGCGCCACTTGTAACCTAATTTCAACAGCAACTTGCGAACAGTTTCTAAACAACCTTCGAATCCGATATTTTCATTCAATGCTGTTCTTAACTTAGCTAATGTTGGAATTTCTTTATGGACAATATGGAAATCTTGTACAGTACTGCGAACCACATCGGCTGTAAAATTATCTATATCCACTTTATTATCTCGCTTTCTCCTTTTCTTCATAGGTGAAGTGAATTTTGATGAAGTGGATTGCAATTCCTTCTCTTCTTTTAATATTCTTTGAACTGTTTTTTGGCTCACACCCGTAGCTTCAACTGTACGGCGTGTAATGTCTCGTAAATGAGACAAATCACAGTTGAGTTCCATTAATGATTTTGTAAATTCATATTCTTCTCGTAGAAAATGATAAACACTAGCTATCATGTTTCGACCCTAAAACAAAATGTAATCAAAATAATTAAGTAATATAAACATTTTATAACACAAAAAAACATTCATTTTATAAATACTTCTATTGCTATATTAAGTATCTTTGTATAACATTTTAATTGAAAACGTATAAATAAATATTACCTCACTATGGACAACTCTTCTTCGTTTTGTTGCCATGCTGACCTTACTCCGTGAAACAATTTTGCGCTAAAAACCACTACTGATCCGGACCGTATCCCGATCGACACTGAGCGCTCTCGAGGTTACGCACACAAAAACAATGTGCATGTGCACGCTTGACAACATTCATAGCCAAACGACTTCGTGACATAGAACATCTGTATCAGCATTAAAACTTAAAACTGTCTGAATTGTTACATTTAACGTCACTGCTCTGTCTTGCCATTTTTTTCTTGTTTTGGGTGGGTATTTTCAATTGTCTTCTCCCGCTCTGGGCAGAGCGGGAGGGTGTGTCAGGCGCTTACTGACTAACACCCACCCGTGTTCCTTCCGTTGCCTGTGTTGCCTCGGTAACCATTTCAAACTTCCCGCGACCCCAGCAGGGGCAGCGATAGCACGCCTAACGGTATATGAGGAGGATATTATGTACAATAAAACACTGTTTCTAATATAGTAATATTATACTTGTGATGGGGTTACCTCGCAACTTCCCCTGCGTTACTAGCTACAATGTTGAGACATAATAAAAAATATAAAAAAGAACAGTAAAATAAAAAGTTAAGGTACTTATTAGAATGTTACAAAAATTGTTGAAGGTCGGTACTTGTTACCTCATGTAACGGTATATGAGAATATTATATTTAATATCTAACCTAAACCAAGACACCACAAGGCCCTACCTCACTGGGTCGCAATGACGCGATGGTGTGGCGTGGTCCCACGACCTGGGTAGCGCCGCTATAGCATCCCAGTGAGGTATGGCCCTTAACAAAATACTAAGTTAACTGCCACTTTTTATTTTATTTATTAGGGAAAACAAACAGCAACTT
The DNA here is from genome assembly GCA_905333075.3 of Atethmia centrago. NCBI lineage: Eukaryota > Metazoa > Arthropoda > Insecta > Lepidoptera > Noctuidae > Atethmia > Atethmia centrago. The sequence continues at coordinate 22,579,433 of HG995387.1, read as the reverse complement.
AAATGTTAAATAGGTTTTCTAATACCTATATAAAAGCTACGCCCTGGGCAGTACTAGGGCCATTTCTTTAAGTTTTCGCCTGTGTACTTTGGTAGTAGCGGTCATTGGCATGGAGTCGATGAAAATAACTCCTCCTCGGAGTCGCTTTGCGTCTGGTAAGGAATCTGGAACAATATTATGAGCGTCAGAAAAGACACACCTCACACCAACATTATAATGTTTTTTTTAGTCCAGGTGATTATGAACTCAAAATTAGATGTTTTTTTTTTTTTTTTGATAAAAAATACTTAAAAAAATACCAATTTTTTCTACAGCTTCTTTGTTTTTTGTTTTTCAGTAACATAAATTTGACGGGGTCGTACTACGGCCGCTACGCGTAACGTAGTGCGACTCCGTCATAAATTTTACTATAGTAAGAAAAGTTTTATTGTAAACCGTTATTCACTAACAATGCACATAAGAAAATATCATAAGACACCAGTAAAAAAAAATTAAAGGCAAAATTCGTGCTTACGAAAATAGAACCTAAACTACATATTTATGATATTTACCATATCCCTAATATGTTGTCATTATTTTTTTTTTAAGTAAATATTCTACACCATACGATCACGTCTCCTATTCCCCACATAATATCACTATTTATTTAGTATTCTAATATTTACAATAAAACTAATAGGTTATCTTAATTTACAGTAGATCTCCAACTTACTCTTTATAATCTAATCTACATTTTAGCTCACAGCCACTTGATACGTCGTACACGTCGGGTCGTACCGTCATCAACCAGCGTTAATGACGGTACGACCCATGCCATACCCATGCCCTCCTGGTTCGGCAACCAGGTCGTGCCATTTTACATTTCGAATATTTTCGCTGTTGCCAGTTCAATCAAATTGCTTTGCATTAAGATGCAAATATATTAAATACTAATAACTGCTATAATGTTAAAAATCCAACAATTCATCATCATTCTCCTGTCCTTATCCCAATTTATTTGGGGTCGGCGCAACATGTCCCTTTCTTCCATACTTCTCTATTAGTTGTCAGTTTGGTAGTCACCCCTTTAGCCATATTATCTTTCACTCAGTCCATCCATCGTTTCTTTGGTCTTCTCCTACTCTTATAGCCATCGACATTCATACTCAAAACTTTCCTAACGACATTTTCCTCATTCCGCCGCATCACATGCCCATACCATGACAACCGAACTCCGCCCAACTTTTTAGTCACCGGTGCAACTTTCAGACTTCCTCGTGTGTACTCATTTCTTATTTTACCCATTCGTGTCACACCACACATCCCTCTTTGCACTCTCATCTCAGCTGCATGCAATTGCCTTTCATTCATCCCTTTTGTGGCGCAACATTCTGATCAAAACAGCAGGTCTAACCATTGTTTTATATATTTTCCACTTAAGTTTAAGGGGAATGCGGGAGTTGCAGATTGTTCCCGTAACCTGCTGACATTTTATCCATCAAGTGTTAACTCTGAAAGTCAGAACAGACTGGGAGAAGCGCGCCATCAAGCGCTTTGGCTCCAGAACTGGAGAGACCGCTGAAATCGCAGAACATATATTCAGAATGAACACCATGTGCAAGTTCTTGTGTGCACGTCTGTACTTCTCGCACAATTGGCGGAGTGCAAAAGCGACCTGGCACAAACCCAAACTAGTTCGGGGTAATCTCACTCTCCTCTCGCAGTATTTTCTGTATTACTTTCTCCCATAGCTTCATATTATGTGACATGAGCTTTGTCCCTCGCTAGTTGTTGCAGTCCTGTACATCACCTTTATTTTTAAAGATGCATTAGTGAACTATTGCACCATTCCTGTGGGATCCCCCCTTCGTACAACAACTTATTGAAGAATAAAGTCAGCCACATACATCTATCTTCTTTTAAACAATTCAATACTTCTACGCAAAAACACGCAAAAATTACTAAACAGATTTAGATGAAATTTGGCACACAGATAGTATAAAACCAGGAATTACACATAAAATACTTTTTATCCCGGTATACCCACGGGGTCAAACTTATGCGGGTGAAACCGCGGGGCGCATTTAGTGAGTCACATAACTTCTCCTGCGCCTTAGCCCTTGAAACTCCCGGAGGACACGGTGGAGCATACGGTGGAGGTCTGCCCGGCTTGGGCAGAGCACCGCCGTGTCCTCGTGGAGGCGATCGGCGGCAGAGACCTCTCGCGTTCGGCCCTGGTTCAGGCCATGGTACGGAGCGAGAGGGCATGGGCAGCCGTCACCTCCTTCTGCGAAGCAGTAATGCTCGCGAAGAAGGAGGCGGGACGGTTGAGGGAAAGGCAAGTTTCGCGCCCTCTCGCCCCTAGCCGCCGCAGGAGACTCCCAGGGCGTCGGGAATCCCGGGCGGATTTCCGGCCACCGTAGGCGCGGGCTTGCGGACGGTGAGCAATGGGTAGCTCACCGTCCGGTAAGGACCAGGCCCGGGTCGACGGCGCGTTGTATTCCACGCGCGCCTCAAAGAGATGTCGTCAGCACATAGTAGGGGTCCACTAGGGCCGATGCCTGCCGGGGTCGCGGGAAGGTACTTATGGGTCACCGAGGCCCCCGCAACACAGGCAACAAGAAGGAATACGGGTGGGTTTTAGTCAGTAAGAGTCTGACACACCCTCCCGCTCCGCCCAGAGCGGGAGAAGTTATTAGATGATTTCCCACCCTCAAAAAAAAAAAAAAACCCTTGAAACTGCTACCGCCTTTTTCGCCTTCTTCTTCCGTTCTTTATATACTTTTTTCGAATCATCTTTCAAACTATCATTCCCGTTTTCTCTACCCTGCCATTCTTTAAACGCACTTTTCTTTTCTTTAAGCATCTTTTGCACGTCTTTATTCCACCAGCATATATCCCTTTCTATCATTCATTTCCCTTTCGGTTCTCCAAACACATCTTCTCCTTATACAATCCACCATCTCTTTCCAACATTCATTCACAGATTTTCTTTCCATATCCTTCATTTTAATAATTGTATTTACCACTTGACTCTGAAACATACTGGCACATTCCTCTTCTCTATCATACGCCATCTGGTTTTGGGTGGGGGCCGTTCCTTGTTGCTACTGGACGAGACACGGACTTTTACCTCCATTATTATGAGTCTATATTGTGAAAGACTCATAATAATGAGCATCATCGCCTGGGAGCACTTAACAGTGTTTGCCTCTTTTAGATTATAAGATGCTCATTTTGTTTTTCGAACCAAGTCTTTATTATTCCTAGGTCGAAGGCCGAAGCAGCATGCAGGAGTGTCTCGCCATCAGTGTTACGGTCTCCGTATCACCAACCACCATGTACTCTCTTATACCCCACCTTCTGCTTTCCTACATGCCCATAAAAACCACTCCCCACATACGCTTCTTCACTATTTTGCACATCCATCAGCAACCGATTGATTGATTGGGCATTGTGCACACACACACACACACACACACATACACACACACACACACACATACACATTAACTACATTAACCACCAAACTCTCCACAATCATTTTCACAATTATCACTCTATCACTTACTCTTTTAACATCCACCACATATTCCTTAAACTGATGATCCAAAACTATACCCACATCATTTCGCTTGCCATCGCATCCACGGTTATAAAACTTATATCCCTCTCCTATTTCTCTAGCCTTCACATCCTTCCACTTCGTCTCTTGCAGACACGCTACGTTCAGTCGTCGCCATTTTAAAACGTCTGCTAGTTCCCTTCCTTTTCCAGTCATCGTACCTACATTCCAACTCGCACACCTAATTCTAATTTCTCTCACTCACCGAGCTTGCGTCATACGTCGCATCCGCCCGTTCTGGTGCGACAACCCTTGTACATTTCCATTTCCTGCCTGACTTATGCAGAAAAGCTTAAGAATTAAGGAATATTTGGATGCAAGAGCAAGCGAAACGAGCTCGAAATTTTGAGCAACCCGCTTTATAGGTTATTTTTATATTATGTTATGTATTTATGGTTATGGTTATATAGAGGCATGAGGAACAGGGTGTAAAGTTCATTCATCCTCCATAGAAAAGGGAGGATACTCCGACCAGAGTGGTGTCGTATCTGGTGGGCAACTGCCCGACGGTTGATGTCAGGTCGTTGTATATATCCTAGTTGCGCGATATACTCTGCTTCCGCCATGCAGGGTTTTACGTGACGTCAGTGTGTTGCGTAGTTCACATGTGGCGATGTAGATGCCGCCACAGTTATGCTATAAAGGTTATATCGCTACCAACGTAATAACGTAGGACTAGGGTAGTAGACGTATTAGTACGAGCGAGTGATGTAAAAGAGATATTGTTCAAAGCTGATTTATGAACAGTTTTGATGACTGTGGCCAAGAAGTGTCACACCAAAAGATGAGTGTCGTGCTTGAGCGTGTATCGAAGCTCGGGTCCAAGGGTAGCACCCGTTTCTGAATTAAGAATTTAAATTTGAAATCTTGTCACAAGTGCTCTACTTTCGCATTGCGAATGGATATTCCTGCAAGGTAGCCAGCGAAATTGAAAAAATCTTACGTTTTTTGCAAATTCCAACACTGTGTTATGTTGTATGTATACTTAAAACTTCATTGCTTGCGACCGCATAGCTAAAGCGAAATTGTGATTGTTGTACGGCTCCTCTGTTCGTTCTGATTAATTTCGTTGCGGATACCATTACCACAATGTTGATTCAGGATTGAAGGAGTTGCACTGGTTGTGTATAATGAGGCTTACCTTTAACCAAGTTCTTGATCTCATCTGCGCTAGGTCGGGCTCCGGGTCGTGGCACGACGCACGCGACGGGTATATCACCCCACTCCTCATGAGAAATGCTTGTCACAGCAACATCTAATACGCCAGGGTGCTTGCGGATTACTTCTTCTATTTCTAGGGGTGACAGCTGTGGAGAATTAAACTGAGTTAATTTATTGACCAGAGAAAAAATATTTATTTTAATAGTTATTTTGTTAGTTATTACTAACTCCGTATTTTACGACTTTGATATTAGGGTGCAGCTAAAATATGCAATCATGATTGTAAATCGCGGTAACGTACCAGAGTGAAAAAGAACAGTTCGTCAAATGACACCCGTACCATGCTACAGCGCAAACAGAGTAGGAACGTTGTTGGGCAGACAAATTTTTCGAACATAAAATGCAATGGATTAGCAACATCCTTCAAAATCATTCAAATTGTTATTGCTAGTGTGTTACGCAGCAGGTTACAAGATTGAATTGTTTTTACCCTAATATACATGCACTTCAGTAGTAACTTGATTCTATCCACAAAGAAGAAATTCCAGTTCTCATCTCTGTAGAAAATGTCTCCAGTTTTCAACCAGCCGTCTTTTGTGATGGTCTCCTTCGTGAATTCAATATCGTTGTAATACCCCTGAAAGCAAGTTTTTCAATGATAATTGACAACTTATCATAAATATAATATCCGGTCATTTAATATAAATTTTTATTTTAAAAATACCGTAAGGTAAATTTATAGTTGATAAAGTTATGACTTTACAAACTATTCTTTCTGTGAATAACACATTTGACAAATAATTCAAAGACAACATTTCAACATTTCATTTTATTTACATCAAAACATTCATTTGACAAACTAATATTTTTATATTCATGTTAATTGGTAAAACAACGCAAAGCATAAATAACGTTTGACAACATGCATTGCTTGATAATTACTTACGTAATTTACTTTCAGTGCGAAATCTTTAGTCATTAGTATAGGGTAGGTCAATTGAACAGAAATGGCTAGGTTAAGGTTAAGTTAGAACTGCTACCACAACGCCAGAACCAAATTCTATCTATTTTACTTGGTTAGGGCAGCGTGTATTTTTTTAAATTGACTATCAATCAAATGGTATCAGTATTTGTATGAAATTAGTACTTGCCTATAAATTTCTGTCCCCGGTGAAAATTGCAACCATGTAATTTTATGTGTTCAAAATGTGATCAGTGTTTGAGTAACAATTTATCTACTACCGTCATTTTGTAAAATCGCAAATTTGACAAACGAAGTACTTGGTCAAATGAATATTTTTGGAATGATATTTTAACATTTGAAATATTTGCAAAGTAAAACGTTTGCGAAATCTGTATTTTGTCAAATGATTAGGTACTTATTTAGTATGTTTGCGAAATGAGATGTTTGTCAAATGGTTAGTTTTTATAATGTTATTTTTGCGTTTTTTTGTCAAACATTAGTTAACCATAATATCATGTCCGAAAAATCATAATATAGGTGGGTAATATTTGTGGCTGGATACAATGGGAGCCCTCCCATTGTACAACCGCACAAAAGCAAAATAAATAGGAAACTCTTTTAATTAGGTAAGTAGGTAACCTTACTTTAAACGGACAAGGTCCTTTGATCCATAACTCGCCTGAGACGTTCGACTCGTAGATATCTTGTTGTGTGTCAATATTTATAATCTAAAATCATCATAAAATTCAAATTAGTAGATAATAGTGAACATAATTCTATTAGCTGCAACATTAAAATTAAATTCCGGCCAAGTGCGTGTCGGACCACGCACAACGAAGGATTCCGTAGTTGGGAAGTTGGGATGAATTTATGCCAAAAACAAACCTAACATTGTAGTAAAAAAAAACATGTTCTCCCTCTCCCATACATCATAGCATCATTATACCCACGGTCAATTCTCCAACTGCAAATTAAAGTTGGTCCAATATTAGTCGTGGACTTGTAAAGCCCACTTAGCTGCGATAGTCTTCCTATAATTTCATTGTACGAGTATGTACTACTGCCATATTTTTTTTCACATCTCCTTAAACAACCATTTAGCTGGCAGGGGGGACACATGACTCTAACAAGAATTAGCACTTTATTGATTAATATTACGCAAATGGATCCTTGAATCGAAAAACGGTGTTCACCCGCAATATTTTTGAACGGCCTATCTAACAATACCCCACACTATGGGATAGACGAGAATAAAAAATATCATCCCCATATTACGGGCAAGGGAGATACCCAGAAAAAAAAAACCTATGCCAAATTACAGCTTTCTAGTACTAAGCGTAAAGCTACAGCGGAGACAGACAGACCGACATGGCAATATTGAGAGATTCACCAAGTTATTTTTAACACCATTTACTTCTTATAGGTTTTCCTGTAATCTATAAGTAATGAACTATTTTCTTTATTTTTTTCATAATTTTAGGGTCGTATCGGAGATAAGGGAGGGAATGCTAAATTTTCATCTACTTTCTTACATAACTTTAAAACAATTTATTTTAAAATTATAAATAAAATATATTTGAGACCCTCATAACAATTGCCCTTTCATTTGATATGTCACATGGTACAGTTTGCAAAACTTAAAAAAAGAAAAATAAAAAAAAAAAACCTTCATTAATTTATTTACGATACACGTCCGTGTTTGGGTTACAGATATTCATATGTGTACCAAATTTAAATTTAATCGGTCCAGTAGATTCAGAGCATATTGGCCGTAACAGACAGATAAATGAGTGAAACGGGGGTTATAAGGCTACGTTTTTTCCTTTTGAGGTAGGGAACCCTAAAAAGTACCTTACATTAAAAGAAAAATATAAAAATGATGATTATAATAAGCAAACAAACGTTATTGTTTAAAATTTTGTAAAAATGAATTTAACTTTCTATCTGACAAACACTTTCCAACTGGCTGGTGATACTTCTTACCCGATACTGGAAGCATCCTAATGGCTTGCCACAGGACCCTGGCGCAGGATTGTCTCCGAGGAATGCGAGGGTAGACAGCTCACTCATGCCATATACGTTTATTACTTCCGTGTTCGGCGATACTGCCTGGAATCCATATAAATTAACTCTCAACAACCAAAACAAAACAAAAGTGATAAAATTTTATAATGTGTAGGTAACACTGATACTGATCAGTGTAACCATTTATCATTGCAAAGAGACCATTCTATAGACATTTCAAGTCAGAAAAATAAAGAATATTTCGTAACTATAGATTAAGTTTAGTGAAGGTGATGAAAGCATTCAAACGCGTTATTATATAGGCCTAGATGTCTATAGTGTCGAAAGGTATGAAATTTTCAATCAAGCAGAATTGTACCGGGTACCTGCCACAATTCTGGTCCTAAAATTCAATCAAACGCTCCGATTATGCCCACTGGTGCCGATTCCCTTGTTCACAAACCAAACTAAACTAAATTTAAGTTCCGTGCATCTTTTTCTTTCTATTTCATTAAGAAGAGGACAGAAGATACATTTTAGTTTAGTCCTGTCAAATTAATTAGCGCCTGTCACTACTTCATACAAGTTTAGACGTGATTAAAAACTTGCCTACTAAAATTACGTCAATTTACGTCAAGCACTGATTAATTTGACAGGACTAAACTAGAATTTATCTTCTGTCCTTTTCTTAATGAAATAGAAAGAAAAAGATGCACTGAACTTAAATTTAGTTTAGTTTGTGAACAAGGGAATCGGCACCAATATTTATTTTTCTAAGCCAAATAAAACATCAGTATCAGTACGAACCTTAATTTCATCAATGAGGGTCTGTGGTAACGTGATGCCACCCACCATGAGTAGTTCAAAGCTCGTGAAATCACAATTACCTCGGATGTCAGGCTGCAGAAGCCGTGACATCAAAGGAGGAGAGACGATTGAGTAAGACGGCTGTAAGGAAAACATTACTAGGTTACTTTTAGTGACGGTGGGCGGGTGTCAGTGTTCAGAGACTCGCAGTAGGTAAAGATGTCAGAAAAATTTAGAAGTGGGCACCACGTATTAGAAGGCGCTGCGTGGGTAGGTCCCCAAGTGTAACGGCCGCTGGATGCGGGAAGCATTTGCAAAGCAAAGGCTCCCAGCATTACCACATGATGATCATTATGTTAGCTTCTACACACACAGTTCCTGGTCAGGGCTTTCCGGGTACCCACTCGGAAAGCCCTGACCAGGAACTGTGTGATTCTATCCTAGCCGGGTGGTTAGGATAGAACATATTAATATTTTTTTCTTTAAAGCCTTGATTCTTTTCTTTGTATAACAAAAATAGAATCAAGGCCATTTTTAGAAACTTGTGTAGGTATTTTTAATGCGCTCTTAAAATCACTTACCCTATACGTGTTAATGAGATAATACACATGCTCCTGTGTCAACGCCACTGAGGTTTGAAGACGTGTGTGCCGTAGTATCGGCGATCTGATAAAGGTCGTCATGCCTGAGACCCAAACTATGGGTGTCAGGACCAGGGCGAGGCGCGTCGGTGTAGGAAATTTGTTGTATTGGATCCTGGAGTGTAAAAAGATAAAAAATAATCAAATATGGGGTACCTAGGCGTTTGAGTATAGTACACCCTCATTTTAACATTCATGATTAAGTCCCATTATGTATTGTACGTAACCAGGACGGCGCCTTTTGCATAAAAATCCTGCATGTAACTTGCACAGACCAGTATGACACAAAAGAGAGGAGGTTAAATACTAAGCAATGGGAGGAACATTACTTCCAATGATATTGCAGACTTTAAATATTTGGTTAATGACTGGAAGTATGAGTATTAAAGATGAACACGACTTACCAAACATAAGGCAAGGTCATAGCGAAGTACTTATGGGAATGAGCTATAACTTTCGGCAGACCTGTGGTACCACTCGACGTTAACAAAAACGCTATTGATTCTTCAGGATCGAAATCAGAACACCTGGAAATAGGCAATACAAATTAAGTTATAAATTCGAAACAAAAATATTGGGGATTCATGTGTACGACTTGCAAAATGCTGAGTATCACTCAAAAATAAAATTACGGAGCAAGGGATATTGCTGAATTTTCAAAATAAAAGCTATTGTGATAGTAGCTACCTTATCGTACTTGATCTCACAGTAGCTTGTGTTTCCAAATAAGAACACAATGTGTTCGAGTAGCAGGTATTATCAAGATGCTGAATGTAAATGGTGTTCGCTTACTTAAAATCCTCCGTTGATGTGTCATCTCCACATTTTTCCATGAAATCCGCGAAGTTACACAAATTATCAGCATTATCGAAGGTAATTATGTGAGCGTTCATATTCAAATTGATCAATATTGACTGTGCTTTAGAGGCGATGTCACTTTGGCAAAATATTATATTGGGTTTTGTATCAGCCAACAAGTGGTGTAAGTCATCTGAAAGATAGTGAATGAAGCTAAAATTATAAAAAATAAAAGAAATTTTAGTTACAGGTTAGTTATTTTCAGACCAAAAGACGTCCTTAAATTTCTTTACGCAAAAAATCAAATTAAAATAAGTTTTATAAATTATTCTAATCAAACATTACTTATGATAGACCCGAAAACGTTCGACTGAAACTTGGCTGCACGACGATACCAGATGCATGCTATGACATAGGTCACGTATTGCAATATCACCAGGGGAAGGATATGGTTTCGGTGTAACTATAAATTGTAAATTTAAAAGACCAAATATACTTACGTGTAGGCATAGTCCTGTCCATTGGGCATACCATAATTCCAAGATAAAACGCAGCATACAGGGGTATAGTGATATCTAAATGATTGGGCGCCATCAGTATCATCATGTCTCCATGCTTCAGTCCTAAGTTCCGCAGACTCTGGGCACAGCGTACTGACCTCTCTAACACTGAGCCAGAAGTTTCTGACTCCCCCGTTGCTCCATCAATCTGTGAACATGTTTTGAATTTACCACATATTAGCCTTCACAAGTGGTGATAGTAGGTCATGGTGCATCATGGGCAACCCTGCTACCACCTTCCTGATGATATTTTAACTACGCCATGAGATATTTTCAACTTAAAATAATAATTATTATTATTTTTGGCTGTTCTCGTCTGGCTAACGGAGACTACTTGCTTAGGCACAACTTTGTAACCAGGATTATCCACCAGCAACTTGCTCTGAAATGTCTTGTGGAATCGGAAGTACTGTACTATAGGTATGCGCCCAACGCAGTTCTCAAAAATTAAAATATTACGTTTTATTGGGATCGGTCTATCATCACTGACAGGACTATTTTTACTAATAAGCCAGACATAGTGGTGATAGATCGATTAGCGCGTCGCACAATGATTATTGATATAGCGGTCCCGCATGACGAGAACCTCGTAAAAGCTGAAAAAGATAAGCAGATTACGTATCTTGACCTAGCTCACGAGGTTGTCGACATGTGGGATGTGGATACAGCAATCATTGTGCCGATAGTCGTGACGGCCAATGGCATAATAGCCAAGAGCCTCGACCAACACCTAAAGAGGCTCTCGCTAGGCAGCTGGATCAAGGGCTTAATCCAGAGAGCTGTACTTCTGGACACGGCGCGTATCGTCAGGAGGTTCCTCTCTCAGGAGCCCTGACCATCGGTAGCTTGGACTCTGATCCCGATACCGGTGGGCTGCAATTTTTTATATTTTTAAATGTTTTTTTTTATATATTTTTATAAAAATATTTAAAAATGTAAATAATATGTATTAAATGGAATTAAAGGAAATAATAATAATATCCCCACCACCGTATATCTACGTTGACGTCGTGGTGGTAGAGTTTACTTTGCTGGAACAGGTCTAGGGTAAGGAGCCAAACCAAGAGAGATACAGAAACCCGCAGGGCAGCATGTGGCGAGCTGTTGGGCAGTAGCGGCCACACGGACCCTATCTCCTGGGAGAAGTCTTGTTCCTCATCTCTGGCTTGCCTTTACTGGCCGGCTGGAGTGAACACTGACGAGGAACAGAGCTCCCAACTCATTATTGCCTTTATTGGCCGGCTTGAGTGGAGATTCGCAAGCTCGGAGGAAGAAAGTATTCCAGTAAGTGCTCGTAGGGATCTTGACCATCTTCCGGGCTCTGAGATCGTTCTGAAAGCCGTGGCATACCTCTCCACTCCTCAAACATCTCAGGAAGAGCTACGTTTTGGGGGGCCCATTATTGAGTGTGTTAGTCACCCCCTGCCATTTCAGTGTATTTTATACAAAACATTGGACAGGTAGAAGGCCAGCCTTTCCATAGTCATATGAAACCGATCCACTATAACCTCCCAAACCCATAGCCCAATATGTTTTAATCCCATGTTCTGCAATAGTCCTGCATCAACCGGGGGATGCCCTTGGGTGCACTTGCATAGAGCAAGCAACAGGGAATATCCCCTCGTACGCCTTCCATAGGACCGGGACTGCATGATCCCGAGATATGTAAGGACATCAAAATAATAATAATAAATTTATACAAGAGGAAGGACGAAAGGAACACAAAGGAATCAAAATTATTACCACTTTTGCTAAGTAAACGTGAATTTAGATAAAAATAATAATGATTAAGTACCTCGAAATTCGCAACGACCTTTATAATAAGTGAGTTCGGATTTCTACTTTGGTGTGGTTCTGTCCAGCAAGAAGTAGTAGGTATATAAATTTATGTGAGGTATGTACCTAATGAACCACAAGGTTATATGAAAAATAAATTACTTTTACAAAAAAAAATAACAGAATTCCAAACAAAACACTACGAAGTGAAAAATAACTTTGTGGCAAAAAACGAAAACATAAAATTAAAGATATATTTTACACTTCGTAGTGTTTTTTTTTGGAAATCAGTTGTTTCTTAATTTTTCTTCACCTGCAACACAAAATCAGGGGCGTCCTTAAGGCTTTGAAGGACGATCTTGCCGAGGTGGTGTCGGTCTGTAGGGATGCCTGACTGAGCCACTACGCGGGAGGTCAGGTCCTGCATGTACCAGTGTACTGAGTCATTGACCATTCTCCGTAGAGTCATTTTGAAGGCCTTTGTGTTCTTGCTTTTATGGAGTCAAACCTTTATTGAATCGACTTTTGATTGTTGTTACCTGAAAACAAAAACAGTCAATCAATACCATACACAATATTTCAGGTTATTGGTTTGTCCCCGCCTGCGATACCAAAATTCTATAGACTATAATGCTTGTCGGGTTTTTTGGATGCGGGCGGACCCTGACGAGGATGATGATGCCGACCCAGCTCCTGCTCTCGCCGTTACGCCCGCCGCTGTGCCCACAGACGGGTCTGATGTTCCTCCTACGGCGACGGACCTGCCTAGGAGTTTGTATGATTTTGTTTGGAATGACTTTCCGAATATTCCGGTTCCACCTGAATCGAGACGGGAAAGTTTTTCGCACAATAATGTAGGTTCGACAGCTCCATGTGTCGACCCGTATGACATTTTCGTTAGCATATGGGTTCGGCAATTTATGCAGTACATTGCCACGGAGTCAAATAGATACGCTCAGCCAGATACGCTCAGCCAGATACGCTGCCAGGCTGTTCGAGGCCAGTGGTGGGACACCACGGCTGATGAATTATAAGTGTATTTTGGCATTGTCCTTGCGATGGGGGTTGTGGTCAAGACGCGTATCGAGAAGTACTGGAATGCCACCCCTGACGTGTTCTATACGCCTGGCTTTAGTGCACGCATGTCTGTGAACCCATTTTTTTAAATTACAAAGTGTATTCACTTTGTGAATAACGCAGACATGTGTGCGCTAGAGCTAAGTGGCTCCGAGGCAAAACTTTTTAAGGTGCAGCCATTGTTGTCACACCTGAACAACAAATTCGAGTATTTGTATCGTCTGGGGCAAAATATTGCCTTGGACGAAAGTCTTCTGCAGTGGAAAGGTTGGTTTAACATCAGCCAATTGATTCCCAATAAAGCTGCTACGATAAGGATCAAGACTTACGAGATTTGTGAATCTTAAACCGGTTACCTATGGCGGTTTTAGGTTCACGCTCATGGAAAGTCCCAAGGATCCCCACCGCAGCAGTTTGAAGACCCAATGAAAGCGTCTACTCAATTGTCAATTGTCCTGAGGCTTATAAATGGTCTTGAGGGCAAGGGTCACACTCTATGGATGGATAACTTCTACAATTCGCCAAGGCTCGCTCGACGTCTGAAGACTCTGGGTTTTGACCGTGTAGGAACCCTGCGGACCAATCGTGAGTTGGTTCTGCAGGCCCTGCACAGTCTGACCAAGAGCAGCATGCGGCCTGGCCAGATAACTGGTCTTACCTCGGAGGACGTCGATGTCATGGTATGACGGGATAACAATAGGGATGCCATGATCTCGTCATACCACGGCCACGCCGTTTCCCAAATCCGAGGGTCCACCAAACCCATCCTGATACATGATTACAATATCATGATGGGTGGGGTGGACAAAAAAGACCAGATGCTGGCCATGTACCCCATCGAGAGAAAACGGACAAAGGTCTGGTACAAAAAAACTATTCCGGATGCTTTTAATTGTCTCCGTTCATAACTCTTACATCATTCGACGCAAGTCATTTCCTTCTTCTTCTTCTCTTTTAAATCATCGTAACTTCCTTATCTGTCTCATCAAATCACTTATCTTCAAGCATTCTACTTCCAATTTCCGGCCTGCAACCACACCGAACTTGCACCAAACAATGTCATGCCTCATCCACTGCCTGGCGGAATATTCTGTTGACAACACGAAAGTGAAGAACCACCGCCAGCGGAGGAAGTGTGTACATTGTGACAAACCGGTGCAAACATTCTGTGTTGGTTGCAGCAAAACTATTTGTATACTCACTCAATCTGTGTGGTTCTTTCATCAAAAGACCATTTCACACAACAATCGACATGGTCTTCACATGATCTGACCGAGATTATATCGGGACTTTAAAAGAGACTGTGACCTCTGAGTTTGTTTCGGCCTTTCTTTTCAGGGTAGTCAGATAGAAAACGCCGACCTCATCTAGTTTAAAAAAATATGATTTACGTGTAAAAGTGTTTGTACAACCTTCTTAGAGAAGTAAAATCATTTATCATTTATAGGCCCCAGTTACCGTGCCCTTCATTTATTATTTTATTCATGTAAAATTCATTTATAATTATTTATTTCTTTGTATGTATCTATCTATTGTATATATATTTTTTGGACCGCCCCTTTGTTCGTTTCCTTGGCGTAACATCCTACAATGTTCATCTGTTAGCGTGATGTGCGATGAACTTTTTTTTTTAAATCAATTTATTTAAAAAAAGCTAGGTTAGGTTTTTTTTTTTAATTAGAGCTTTTAAATGTTTTGAATTAAATCCTGTTTGAAATTCGCTTCATTGTTTATTTTTTATTTCTTGTTCAGATGTGAAATATTGTTTGTACCTTGTACTGTGTGAGCTTGTACTAATTTTGTGTATTTTTTATTTTAATTTGTTGATTTGGTTAATGTTTATGTTAGGCAACATGCCTTTGTGCTGTGTTTTTCCATTAGTAAATATCATACTAGTGTAGAATGCAAAGATAGATTTAAAATAAATGCAACAATATTTGGTCCGTGATTCAAAGTATGAGACCGTCTTTTTTATCGCTTATTTTCAAGTGCTTACATTGTTGCTCAGTTTTCGTAAACTAAATATTCTTATCAGCTAAAGCTTTGTCTGTGTTATTTTGATGTACCAAACTAAGTAATAAGATACTAAAATAAGCTACGGGACTTGCAGAGTTTCCGGAATGATTTTGTAAACATACCCTTTTTTTTGCCGGCGTTTTTGTCGGCAACTTGAGACATGTTATTGTTTAAGCTTGTCATTTAAAAAAAATGTATGGAGATGTCTGTTATTTTTATTGAGTATTGTAAAATTATGTGTTTTTATGAAAGTAAAGAAATATTTTTTGGAAATAATACTTTTATTTTATAAATATGACGATATTTGTACGAAAAACTGGGAAAAAGTCGCTAACCCTTCCTTCAACTTCGAATTAGAAATATATTACAAAGTAAAACTGCACTAAACCCTATATTATCTGGTAGCTTATTTCATAACAATTTTAATGACATGGAGTTTGTAGAGCTACGATGCGTATTTTCTGAGATACCGTAGTTTTAGTGAACGCTCTCGTAAATTAAATTATAAATCTAGTCTCCCTTTGTCCATAAATGGTGATCAGAATCCTGTTAATATTGCAAATATGTTTGTAAATAAATTTAATCCGCCCCCTCCGCCACCTTCGACCACTACTGCCAGCTGTTCGAACGTGTCGCGCTCGGCCCATGGCGGCGCGGGGACGCCGCCGCCGCCGCGCGCGTCGCTGGCGTCGCTGCCGGCGGCGAGCGCGACGGAGGTGACGCCGTCCGCTGAACTTAGTGGGTTACACGTCACAGCTGAGGATGTATTTCAATGTGTTAAAGATATGAAGCGTGGCAAGTCCCCAGGCCACGATGGACTCAGTGTCGAACACGTTTTGTTTGCACCTGTTTTGGTATTTGATAAAATTGCTTCCTTATTTAATTCTTGTATTGACCACAGTTACTTACCTCAAGACTTTATGAAAACCACCGTTGTACCCATAGTAAAAAACAGAACCGGTGATGTGTCCAGTCTGTCTAATTACCGCCCAATATCACTAGCAACCATATTATCAAAAATTTTCGAAAACCTGATTATGAAACACCTAAATGAAACGAACATTCCGCTTAATAACGCACAGTTTGGGTTTCGTCGGGGCCTGTCCACTGACCTAGCTATATTTGCTCTAAAAAATACTATTTATAAATACATTAGTAGAAATACAACAGTATACGCATGTTTTTTAGACCTCAGCCGAGCTTTTGATACAATTAATTATAATATACTCTGGAACAAGCTGAGACAAACCCATGTGCCGAATAAAATAGTAGACCTGTTTGAATATTGGTATAACAACCAAAGTAACCAAGTCAGATGGGATAACGCCTTTTCGGAGACGTATAGGTTGACCAGTGGCGTGAGACAGGGTGGCTTGACTTCCCCGGTGCTGTTTAACCTATATGTCAACGACCTGATCGAGGAACTGAGCAGCACTAGAGTCGGATGTCATATTGGTGGTGAATGTTTAAATAACCTCAGTTATGCAGACGACATGGTTCTGCTCAGCCCCTCGGTCAACGGCCTCAGAAAACTCATAGCCCTTTGCGAGAATTATGCAGCTCGACACCAATTAAGCTATAATGTTAAAAAGACAGAAGTAATGATTTTTAAACATGGCAACGGTCCTAATAAGGTCTTGCCAATTACCTTGTGTGGCTCAAAACTAAAAGTAGTTAGTCAATTTAAGTATCTCGGACACATCATAACGGAAAACTTAAAAGATGACGATGACCTGGAGAGGCAAAGACGTAGCATTGCATGTAGAAGTAACATGCTAAATAGGCGTTTCTTCCATTGCTCGAAGCAAGTAAAAATAACTCTGTTCCAGGCATACTGTCAATCGTTCTACACCAGTCAACTTTGGTACAAATATACGAAGAGTGCATACAACACTCTTCGTGTACAATATAATAACGCATTTCGGGTCATGCTCAACCTGCCCTGGCGGTGTAGTGCGACTGAGATGTTTGCTGAGAACAGAGTAACCGACTTTTTTGAGCTCATGGGGAAGCTCAGGACGTCGTTCTTTTCGCGTGTGGTGGCAAGTAAAAATAGTATTGTCAAAGCTGTTTTTCATACTGTGCATTTACTGAGGGAGACAAAATAAATGTACTCAACAATGTTACGGGGTACATTTGTTTCGGCTTCCTTGGTGTGAAATAGTGGGCTATTTCTATTGTTGTTTTTCTTTACTGTTTATTTTTATGTTCACTTGTTTAGTATAACTTTTGTTTTTAGGATAAGTTTTCAATTTTAATTTTATGGGTGCTAATGCCTGAAATAAACAATTATTATTATTATTATTATTATTATTATTATTTCCGGCCCGTTACACTACGACAGAGTCGCGAAATGGCGGCGTGGGAGGCGCGACAGCAGCTGAGGGGACCGACTACTTTTAATATTTAATTCTAAAATATACATCTCGTAAGACATCGAGATATCGTCAGCTGACGATTAATTAGCGATATTGAAGAGTGCCGGCGTAATTACAGACAAGTTTCTACTTTGCCTCTGTAATGGTACGAGTACCCGCGCATCTGCGATGCTACTGATATTGCCGATGTAGGGGTGGGCCATCGGCTTTTCTGCCATTCCATAACATCATCATCTGCCTAGCCTTTTCCGAAATATGTTTGGGTTGGTTACCAGTCTAACCGAATGCACCTGAATACCTGTATCTTACATGGAGCGACTGCCTATCTGACTTCTACAACCCAGTTACTGGGTAACACAAAAGTCTCACTATTTTAATTTTGAATCATCATTATCCATCGATGTCGCTAATGACGGGGATATGATGTTGGTTCCCAAAAGGCTAATAAAATCTCTGCTCGTTTTAGATAAATAACAGCGAGAGCAGTAGTGGCCCAGTGGTAACGACCGCGACTTACGAGTTGTAAGTCGTAGGTTCGAACCCAGGCAGGCGCTCTGCTTTGTGTAAATTATTTCATCACCACTATTCTCAAAACGGTAAACATCGTGAGGGAATCGGTATGTCGTACAACCAAAAATGCGCAGACATATGACATTTACCACCCCGCATTGGGCCCGCGTGATGGATTACGGCCCACTCACAGAGACGAGGCCTGTCCTGTCCCAGCAGTGGGAACATATAGGCTGTTTATGTATAACAGCGAATTTACATCCGCTAGCTTTCTGTTGTGATGGTTGTTTAAAATATTTACTGAATTATTCATTATATTCAAATTTATTAATTATATGCTTATGAGTTTGGTTGATATGAAAATACTTACTTACTTAAAATATTAATGGTTGATTAAAATATTTACTTAAGTATTCATTATATTAAAATTTATGAATTATATAGATTAGGCTATTTTTATAAAGTTTACAAAACTACTTATCTTCCTACTCGTAAAAAGAAACTATCAAATCATTACATAAACTCATTTATATAAACTTAAATTGTCATCTTGCTATTAATAACATAACTTGTCTATATTATTCTTTTACTTCTAAAAAATAGTAGATCTACTTCACATTTTGGCAAGAAAATCTAAAACTTGTTCAATATTATGTATACCCTCCTATAAAATCTTGTCGTTATCCGTAATTTTTCAGATATCTGAAAAAACCGGACAAGTGCGTGTCGGACTAAACACAATGATGGGTTCCGTAGTTGAGATGAATTCATCCTAAGAACAAACACATGTATAGTTTGTGGTAGCAGAAAAAATATATGTTAATATTTCCCAGAACCTGGTTGTTACCAAAATACGTTTTGAAAAAAATCTCGATACAAAGTAACGTTAAACTTACCTCTTACCTTGAGTTCTAATCCAAAATATCTGTATTAAATATAAACATACGTTACGTATTTAATTAATAACAAGAATGTCTTATTTGAATGCAAAACTTGGTTTTTTTTTTTTTTATTTTCGATTACTCAACTGAATATTGAGTAAATAGATAATTGCTTCATATTTTGCAATAAATTACAAGCGTTGTGTCATCGCGCTTCTCTTTCTTTTCTATGCAATCTGACAGTGACCGCGGTTTAGGTGTTGTCAGCGTCTTAACATTGCAGTTGGTAAATTTGATGCCCCATACATTCCAACTGCAAATGTAAGTTTTTACGCACAATCTTGAGTGATTAAATTAACATGGTAGTTTACTTAAGACCATAGACTTCTAATAGGTTTTCCTGTAATCTATAAGTCAAGAACTATTTTCTGTATTTTTCAAAAGTTTAGGCTCATTGGTTTCGGAGATAAGGTAAATTGTCAGCTATTTCCTTAAATGACTTTAAAACTATTTATTATAAACATATTAAAAAAAAATATTTCAGACTCTCACAATAAGCCCTTGCATTTGACGATGTCACACGCGTTTGCATTTATTTACGTTACACGTCCGCATTTGGGTCACAGAAATACCTACATAAATATTATGTGTACCAAATTTCAATTTAATCGGTCCAGTAAATTCGGAGGCAATCGGCTGTGACTGACAGACAGACAGACACACGAGTGATCCTATAAGGGTTACGTTTTTTTCCTTTTGAGTTACGGAACCCAAAAAAAAATGCTACTTTCCCGTAATGAAACAATGCGGTGTTTGGTGTGCTCATCAATAATTATGATACAGTTTGCTATAGTAAATAAATGTTATCTATTCTCGTTGAAATTATGGATAAGAGGAACTATAATATTATATATTACGCAGTATTTATATTTTGACATTTATAAGTGTCATCATAGAACACAAAGAAGCTAATACCTATTATCATGTGTATAATTATTTGTAACGAAGTATGTACACTTCTTTCAATGGGTTAATGTATTTGTAACGTCGACTGTACATAGATACTTGGGGTAAATCTTGTACTTTAGTTGGTCCTAATTCATTGTCATCAGGGCAGTGAAACAGGACCAACTAAAGTTCGTTTTTGTATCCCAGATAGTAATTTTACAGGTGCAAATTTTAAACGATTTGGAATCGAAAAAAAACCTTAGATTTAGTACCTATATACTTTAATAAATCTATGGAAAAAACAAACAACAAAGATTTGAAATGTCAAATTACTATGCGGGACAAAAAAACGAACTACTCGTGTGAGGTATTGTTGGATTCTATAATTAAAGAGTATAATGTATCCACTTAGACACATTATACTCTTTGCTTGCTACTTTCCTATTTTTACTAATGGAGGGGCTTCTGGCTCGGTCAGGTTAAGCTACGCTTGCCGCGGTTGATCGGTGGATGGGTGACCAACTTTACATACCAAGACCCCTTCGTGCCTCGGAAAGCACGTTAAGCCGTTGGTCCCGGCTGTTATTCTTGTTATTCCAGTCTTTGCGGGTCGTCAGAAGCCCGAAAGTCTGACAACCAGTGTTACCAAGGGGTAATACCCAGTTACTGGGTTGTAGAGGTCAGATAGGCAGTCGCTCTATGTAAAATACTGGTATACAGCTGCAACTGTAAGACTGGAAGCTGACATTTTCCCAACATAGTTGGGAAAAGGCTAGGCAGATGATGATATGGATTTATTTTGGTTACAACCGCAGTAATAATTTTGTTTTCATAGTTTTTACGAAATACAAATTTATTTTTCAGTGGATGAAATCAATTCTGTGCATGCATAAATATTTTTCACAACTACGACCCGTGTGTGGTCCGAAAAACACTTAGCGTTATTGCCGTAGTCTAAAATGGCCATTGTTATTTAGCACACGTGTAAAATATGACCTGCCACCTGGATTAAAATTTAGGATACTTTTCATCCGCGCCTGGGTTCGAACCCATGGCTTAAAACTCGTAAGTTGGCAATCCACATTACTTGTTTTAAATTATGTTCGCGATGGTAGAGTATATTAGTATATTAAGGTGCAACTCGAACAGTTATTAATATCGATCGCTTCAAAGCATAATCGATAGTCGATGAACGTAATCGAGCTGTTTTGCACTTCATAGAATCGATCTCATCGATCGACCGCGATTAAGTTGGACCCTAAGATTTGTGATATGGGTGGGATAAGAAGAGATCGCACTTACAGTTTGATATTTGACGTTGTAGTAAGCAATTTTAGGATCCTTTTGATGACACTAGCAATGCACTTTTGGTGAAAGAAACTTTTGATAAGTTCATACGCGAAATATTTTTTAATACCTATTTATGTCAATAGGCGATAGAAAATTAGGCAACACGAGTATAGCCGGCTACTCGGTGTTCTAAATGGCACAAGATGAGAATGTAATTCAAATTATAACTTATTCCATTTTGTGCTTGCGTTGTTGATCCTAAAGGTTAACTGGTTATTACGTACAAAAAAAAATAGCACGCTGAATTTCAATTCAATTTTTTTTTTTTACATTAAAAAAAACCGACCTAGTGCGTGTCGGACCACGCACAATGAAGGGTTCCGCAGTTGGGATGAGTTTATCCCAAAAACAAACATTGTAGTTGAAAAAATGTTCTGCCATACATCGATGTACGTCACGGTCAATTCTCCGACTGCAAATGACTTACATTTGGTCGACTATTACTCGTTAATTTGTAAAGCGTACTTAGCTGTGATACGTTTCCTTTTAACTTCGTTATGTATACTACTGCCGCGAATTTTTTCGCATACCCAAAAACAGACATTTAGCTGGCAGGAGGGAATCCCAGGCCGATCCCCGGCCACCGTAGGCGCGGGCTTGCGGACGGTGAGCAATGGGTGGCTCGCCGTCCGATAAGGATCAGGCCCGAGTCGACGGCGCTTGTGTTCCATGCACGCCTCAACAAGATGTCAGCACAAGTGTAGAGGTCCAATGGGGCCGATGCCTGCCGGGGTCGCTGGAAAGTTCAAAAGGTACACGGAAGAAACACGGATGGGTTTTAGTCAGTAAGAGTGTCAAATGTATTTAAATTTCCCGCCTTCTAACTACAACTGTACTAGCAACACTACGCTCGTTCACTCTGTTCGCGCTCGTTTTTCTTGCTGTGTCAAAGTATTAATTATAAGCTCAATTAATTACATCAGTTGGTTTTATTTCAACAAAGAGTCTGACACACCCTCCTGCTCCGCCCAGAGTGGGAGAAGTTATTTGATAATTTCCCGCCCAAAAAAAAAAAGGGTCGGCTAATCGCCGGTGACCTTGGCCATACAAATGCGCGTCCCGCTCACGCCGCGCCGCCGCCGCCGCCACCGTTCGATTTCATAGTTATGGAATATTTATTTTTAGTAACGAAAATATGATTCACTTAAAAAGTCACAAATAAAATTTATAGATAATAAAATAGTGTTCATACAAACAAAAAACATGAAAATATCTTGAGTAGTCTGTAAGTAATATCGATTTTTATGCTTAGTAATGTCTACCGACATTACGTCCTGAATTTATTTCATAAAGTATTTTACTACAATACTTAAATATTCACATACAAAATTGAAGTGTATGCGTTCTAGTTTAACATACACTTTTTGCATAACTTACTTGCATTACATATAATGCGTAAAAACAGATTTAAAAGTCACTAAAATCATATATCTGCCCTTAAGCCTGCCAATAAATCGCGGGAAGGTACTAATGGATCACCGAGGCCCCTGGCAACACAGGCAACAGGAAGGAATACGGGTGGGTTTTAGTCAGTAAGAGTCTGACACACCCTCCTGCTCCGCCCAGAGCAGGAGAAGTTATTTGATGATTTTCCATACAAAAAAAAAGCCTGCCAATAAAATCCGAAGGGGAAACCGAGGCCCGGTATCCCTTTCGGACGTTCCCTCGACCCCGACAGATTACCCGACCCTTAAAAACGTTTACAAACATTCGATTAAGGCGACATTATATAACTCATTAAACGATGTGTGTGAAGAAATGTTTTTTGGCCCCAAGTTTCATAATGGAGTGTAATTGGTTTGAAAACTTGTCCATTTGATTAGGGTTTGACGGGCGAACTGACGGACATGATCACATAACTACCTACGAGTACCTACATCACAATATTATGAGTTCCTTCTTCAGCTACAGAACTCTAAAAGCCTATTAAAATTGAATAAGTATTGACATTTAGTCTTAATGAATTCATATAGATTAATTTAGGTATATATATATAGAACGACTTTTATTGAATGTCTTTGGTCAGACCAGTTTTTTTAATCTATCATTATCATAAAAAAAAAACTGTTTTGTCTAATTTGGTCGAAATATTAAAGTTACCTGCTTACTAAATATAGTGTCATTTATGAGAACTTTTGCGCATCTACAATTTGAAGCAATAAAAAAAATACCTTTTAATATTTTTTTATATTTACTACTTATTAATTATTACGAATGGAAAGTTTGGATGTAGATACCCCGCGTCGTAACCAAAAGCAATCGACGCGCGAGTACGCGATCGTGGATTATTCGGTTTAGGACAGATTTTGGTTTGGACAGATTCTTTTTTTGGCAGATTCGTTATACGGCAGAAGTAACATGACCAACATAAACCATACAATTATATTTAAAGTCAATTTCAAACTAAAAACCTTATTACAGGTAGGTACTTAGCAAAGGTAACAAAATTACAGCAAAAAAATATTAGGTAAGTATATGTATAACACTTAAAACTAAAAATCTTATTACCGCAATGGACGTGCCATTGTGTTATAAACGTTGCTGAGCAGACGAATTTTTCAAACCTATGAAGCAATGTATTAGCAATTTGCTTCAAAATTTTCGGATTGTGATTCCATCTGTGTTACGCAATTAGTACCCTAATTGCGGTCTCTCAGTACCTTAAACTGAAACTCAAACTCAACTCAAACTCAAAGCATTTATTTCAAATAAACCAATTGCAGGCACTTTTGAATTGTCAAGGGGTCGGTCGGTCAGTCAGAAAGATGAAGCTAGTTGCCCATTCCAAAGCGTAGTAGGTACCTATGGAGAAGAACGGGCAAGAAACTCCAAGGAGACTCTTTTAAATCAACGTAATAAGGTTACAAAATATTGTTTACATCATTCATTTTGAAATTATACATGTGAGAACGATGCAAAACGTAAAAGCGTCCGTAATAAAACGATTAACAAAAAAAAAACAATTCAAAAATTAAAATAAGCCGTGGCAGCTAAGAGACCAGTCTCTACTGCTATGTACATGCATGTACATGCTTGCCAAGCCTTGGCAAACGTCTTCAAGCCCCAAGCGTCCACAAATCTCGCTTGGCATTTGGAAGTCGT